>CM043016.1:158016498-159380793 GCA_023690525.1 Holotrichia oblita
TACCATCTGAAGAAGATGGGCAAGGTGGACCGTAATAAATGCGATTCTGTTTATGAAGAGACGGCAGAACACATTATATACAACTGGGAGGTTGTGGCCCGGCAGAAATTCCACTACGTTGAACAGAGGCACGTAGAACCGGCTAGTATTAGAACTATAGCCCCCAAAAGAATTCTAGACTTCTGAAGAAGTCTGGAGATTAATTGAGATTAAAAGATTAAGAGTATTCGCAATAGATCTTACAGATCGTAGTGAAGAGAAGCAGCACTGCCTTCACAACCTACACGTAATTTAATCTAATTACCACATACGACGATGAAAGCATTTTTAGTGGAAATTAGGTGCACCTTCTAGCAACTAAAACATTCTACTGATGGTGGCATGCCAGACGACAACTCTTCTCATATTGTAAAATTTTGAAGCTTGGTTTTTTTTTTCGATAATATGGCGATGAAACTTTGGAGCTTAAGCAATATTTATTATCCAAGATTTACGTTTAGAAGTGTTTGGGTGGTTCGTCGAGTTTGGTGGTAGGGAGTAGCTCTACTACCAACAAATTCAATTTTTTATTGAAGCAATATTATTTTGCTCAACATATGTAAACACTGAGCTTCTTAATGATTTTGGAGTAGTGCCAAACCTTTATTAGCAAATTTCAATATTTTACTCAGTAGAACTGTTGTTCTATCGTAAAAATTGTGTTATTCCATTCAACGCGGCTCGCATCATATCGTCATGTCATTTTTTTTCTATTTTAGGAGAAATTAAAGCACAGGTCTCACTATACGATTCTAAGGAAATTAAAATTCAAGCCAGATAACCTGTTGCGTAACAAATAAAAAACAACTCCAAATATGATAAAATATTTGTGTGTAACGGAACTTTACTATGCGGTATAGATTATAGAGTAGATGAATAAATACACAATTTGGAACTTTGCTTAAACAAATTTAATCGCTTATCAAATTGACGATTTTTCTATAATGCTTCAATACATATAGTCTTATAGTAGTATATAGCCGTCATCATTATTGTTGTTACTCCTTTTTTGGTAGATGGCGCCACTGTAATTATAAATGCAAAAAAATGCCATGGGTTTTATTATTTGCCGAACCTTATAATCTCCAGATAACTTTATTAAAGGACTTGCTTCTTCACGAAAGAGATGTTTAATTTGCACTACATCATAAACAGAAAATAACCAGATGCATGGACAATATAAATTTTAAAATATAAGTTAGTGTTACGCTGTGGTCTTGATAACCGCGTTATTATTAGGTTGCGCAAAAATTTTAGCAATTAATGATACTCTGTGATCAGTATCGTTCTACTTTGTTTTTAAATGTGACACATTGGGAGAAAATACTACTTAGGCAAGTTATTGTATGTAGTATTATATGTACAGTCTCTTCCCAAAATTAATGTCACCCCCTGTGCCGAAAAACACGTTATAACTGCTAATGCAAATTAGATGCATGAAGTTTAATCGATATCTGGTTTGCACCTTATTTACAAGATTAATATTCACTAACGAAAAATCGTATTGGATTATGGGAAACATCATTTTTATGGGTTTGTTTAGCCTTGGAAGCGACATTAATTCTGGAGCAGACTGTACATCTTCAATATGAAAAATTTGAAACTGAAGGTGTTAATTGTGAAGTATGTTTACGTTAAACGATAATAACAGATTTGCACAATATTTATTTCACTTACATTGACTCAATAGATTAGCAATTCTATATTACTTTAATTAAACATCCTAGTATTACTTCGTCAAAAAGTAAAACCATTCAGACAAACGTTTTCTTTAAAATATTGTCAACCATATAAATATTTATGTATAGAAGAGTTAAACAGTAGTTACAGTTCCAGCTTCTCTGCCAAGAGAAAGTCAAATTAAAAATCGAATTCGCAATGTCATATTCAAATAATGCTCATTAGTATTGGTCTAAGATATAAAAGCTGACAGTGGACAACATATATTTGCATTATGTTAAGCTAACTACCGAAAGAATACAGACAATAAATAACACTATCGTTGCTTCTAAATATACTATCACATACCCATCCAGCACGTAAACCCCATTAATCTATTCGATAATCTCCGGTTAAATTATTCAAATGATCCGATAAACGGTTCCCAGATTAGAATAATGGTCGCGATGGACTCAATTAAAACTTGGCAGCACGTGGGCATAATTCGGAACGTTTCTAGAAGAGCGTGTTGGTGTTGCTGGCGCCTCAAGCCACGCGATCCAGATTTAGAGTTCTTCGGTGCTATTAATGGTATTAATGCATGCGGACACACGTGCAGCCCAAAGTGTTGTTGCTGATACTTCAAGAGCACCAGTTGGCGGTCCTTCGAAAACAAAAGCATAGACCAATGTATACCGCCCAGAAAGAGACTATTGTCAAAGGAAACGGACCGCCGAAGTATATCAGTAGTTTTATTTATACCAGTGATTTGCATAAAGTTATAAATTATTTATCTTGTCCAGTGATAATACATTCAACACCATACGTTTACTATTATGACTAATATTGTTGTTTGCAATGACCAAAATTTACATTAACAAAGTTCGAGTTAATTTGTTCACCATAAATGGCGTTTTACGACTAAATATAATATTATTGTATCGATTAAATTTCTCCAAATCTCTAGCAGTAATTGCGTAGACAGCAAAACTATTAGAATTTTCAATTAGTACAGACTTTATACTTGTTTTTCTGTAATCAACCTTGGAGGCTTGTTATAGGTGAATTAAGAAAAAGTAATATAATTCGAAATATTGGTAAAATCAACACAGCTATTTAAATACAAAAATATATGTGCAAATTGGGGTATAATGGTCAAATTTTTCAAATCGTCAAAATTGCTATTGTTGAATATATGTATACATTTAACTAAAATATCGATGTGCTAACAAGAATATTATTGTAAATAATGAGAATACTACTCAGGCGGCATATACTTGAGTATGAATATAATATCGTCATTTCTTCGTTATGAAAGGATTTTTCATTAACATATGAATATATCTATGACAAAAATAGAATAAGGTCCATTCAGATTATTCTGTGTAACACTAATCTAGTCAACGATTACCTTTTATGTGTATTAATACACTATACGTAACTTTTTCATATTTAAATGAGGAAGGAATTATGTAATAAATTGAAAGTCAGGTCGGAAAACACATTTTCGTTAAGATTTATTTGCGTAAACTGCTTTTTTTTGGTTCTACCAGATTTTCATACAAATGGTGATTTAACAGGTTTCTTGCAATCATACACTTGGGATACTTTAAATTCGTTACACACTATAAAGTATTTTTTGTCAACTCAATCTGTACTGGCCACATTAAATAAAACAAAAATTTTAGAAAACCGTGAAGGTTTTTGGAAAATATGAACGTACCTTTAGTTTAGTTTCGCCACAAAGTGTATTTATAGAAAACAGAGAAACATTTACTTTGTTAAAAGATGGTCAAGTTATATAATACGTTTTAATATATATTGCAAATTGTTGTTTCTCGTATCCATAACCAACAAAAACACCTTTTGGTTTTTCTTTGTTATTTTTGAGAACAAAAGGTAAGAAGGTATTTAAAACTTCTTGACCCATGAAAGAAAGTTTCCACAGGCCGTTACGTTAGGGGCAGTATTATAATCTTTTCTTTTTCCATTAAACCCTGACATCGTATGTTTTTCTGGTGTAAGGTTATGTTGTAGTTTCCACTCGTGCTTAATGTAATTTTCAAATAGTATACCCAAAATAATTGCAATTACTTACAAATTTCGCACATATATTCCAGAAATACTCTGTGTTTTATCATTTTTAACAACACTTTCAGATTTTCATAAGTCTGCTTCATAGAGACAGCTATTGGAATGGAAAGTTAAAGACTTTCATAGTATAAAAACTGCTTTTAGACTGATATTTGACGAAACAATGAACAATATCCAAGAAGTACGGCCATGAGGTTTCCCGACAGCTTTAAAACATTTGCAAATAATATAACAATAAAAAAAATAATGTCTTGCTAATTGAATAATTAAATGTGGGTCGCATGATGTAGTTCCAATAAGGTCAGAATTGGTTGATTTATGATTATTTTAAAACTTCCTGCTCTTCGCTTCTCTTTGTATATTCCTGGATGTGGAATTGGATGATGGTCACGATGTGGTTAGAGCTTTCGAATTTACACTGTCTCCTCTACAAGACACTGTTTTCTTTTCAACATGGTTCTGCTGTTTCCTGCAATGCAGATAAATAACGAGGGGTAAAGGATATCGATGTGTGAATAATCAATCCATAGTGCATATATCTGGCCCATCTAATATATATTGCATGTCGCTAATACAGTACGATACTTGATTTTTTACGGTCATACCGTAGTAAAGGTCATAGATCCGGCAAATACATGGAGTGTAATGTTCACTCTTATTTCTTAGGAGGGTAAACCTGCCATGTACATAACAAAAAATATTTGGCTTGCATTCGAATTAGACGTTATTATAAATAATAATAATTAGACGTTAATTATAATTAAACGTTGAAATCTATATACAGGTACTGTACTATGAAATTGCATTTAAAGTGGTATCCTTTATAGGATATGCGTCTGTTTATTTCCTCCCTAACGCTATTACGTAATTGACTTAATTAGAAGAACAATGCAAATTTGTCGGTCTTTAGGTGAACGTGTTACATTCCGTCTCAATTTAGAACCTCTCTGTAACCAAAGCTAAATTCGACTTTGTTAATTACTGATTTAGGATAAAGACCTAAAACAGTTCAATGTGGCAATGCTTCGCTGTTTGTATGCATTTAGCTAGCCTATTAGGTATAATTGAACTTAGCGAATCAATGTAGCATACTACAGATACATTGATACAGTATCTATGCGATGCTGTTTCAAGTTTCTAAACTATTTGATTAAGAAGATTTCTAGTGTTTGTGATTTGTCGTAAATCACCAAACCTTTCTAATCATATCTCACGCATATTCTATTGGTGGTAAATCCAGAGAACGACAAATTGGAGTCACATTCAGAAGCCACATATAGTTTCCTTCGCAGTATGTGGCCACACATTATCCTGCCAGCAAACTGGATCTACTTGCAGAAAATACGGTATTAACACTAGCAATCTTATTAATTGAATTGAATGAATTATTGTTAGTGGACATCTATTTTCAAAGCCAGTACTTTTTCGCACAACTACTTCTTGAGTAGAAACCGTACACTATGCAACATTGCTAATACCTTCTTCGAAACGTCTTCACCTACTTTACAACTATTATGAGAAAATCTGAAGACGACTGTAGTTTATTCCTTATTTCAATGGAGTCTTTCGTTAATACCGTCCAGCACTCTAGCTGGTCTATGTGGAATATCTAGGCAGAAAACGTGGTTATCCCTCATTATTATCTGCTCATCTTTACCAACATAAATTAAATGTAGTGACACAAGATGTTAGATTATCACCAGATCATGCATACATATGTAATTCGATTTTTCATATATCGACTACAAAGTGGATAACACGCGTACCTACTTACACTTCCCCAAATAAATATTCGTTTAGACATGTTTTGGTACTTGCAATACAAACCACATTTAATTATCAATCGATTTTTAATGGTAAGGAGACAGAGATTGATTGTTGCGATATTCAAACAAAATAAGAGTTGATGTAATAATTTAGTATTTTTTGTCAGATAAACGATGACAATCGCATTTACCAAGGTGGCCTAATCTTATTAATTGATTATATGCATTTTTTTCTATTATTAGACATTATCAACCAGCAAAGACAATTAGTTTATAGGATTTGCGATTACATTTCCATTATCATCAATTATCAATTGTTAAATAGCTCCGAAGTCACCAATTTGCATCGTCAAAATAATGCTTATAAAACGAGCGAAATTAAGAAACTCATCTACTTGCCAACACATGCTATTCAATCAAACTGGTGTTATCATTTGACACAATGAAAAAAAACAGCAAATTGTCCCTAATTTCACCGTCTTACAGAAAGAATTTGCAGTGTCCTTCAGCAGTGTTACTTTACGATGATAGAATGGAAGTCACTGTGAACCGGTTAATAGGACCTACGCTGAGAACTCATCCTTTAGCGGATTTCCTACCGCATATCTGAAGATGCAACATTATTTCTCGCAGTTTATTAATCAAGATAGTGTTCAAAGCTTCTATAATACAAATACAAAATTTTCCTTCACCGAAAGACTCATTTCAGATTCTCCGCAGAAGTTGCTTTATCAAAATTTGAGTTAGTGAAAAGTAATCTAACGTCTGTGTGAAGTCTTACTTATGTCATAGCTGGATATTACCTAGAAGCTAGCAAAGCAAGAAGCAAATTCATTATCCCTGCGCATTTGGAACATACTCATACACATTACGTTAAAGCCCATTTCTTGTTTTTGTGTTTATACATTTGACTTCTTTAGAAGTCTTATATAAGCTTGATAAAAATATAGAGAATTTTAGGTAGGTAACAAAATTTATTGGATTTATTCAAAAGCAGTGACGAATGAACGAGAGTATCAGAATATACTAAATGATGATTCATAATTGTTAACGAAGTCTGAGTGTACGAATAAGACATCGAATCTAAGGTCTAATAACACCAATGGAAACTTCCTCAAAAGCAAAGGACAACAACTAAAGTTTTTATGTGGTGTTGTTAACTATAAGACTTCATGTTCAAGTTCGAAGTTCTTCGAAAACTTGATTCCTTCTAATTTAATAAAAATATGAAGGAATAACAAAAAAACGAAGAATAAAGAAAGTGAATTTAGTCAAGTTGCTGCTGAGAGGGCATATATACCTACTTATAATGTGCCCGTAGTAATATACGGTGATAATTTGCATTTCTTCGGAATGTACTTTACTACTTGCCCGACAATTTATGAAGATTAAGTCACACACGTGTTATCTACATCATTCTGTTATGTATGGCCCCAATAATTATATTTAAAACCTTTCTGATCCTATTTGCAATGCAGTCATGTCACTACAATCGACTAGGAAACTAGTAAGAAAGATCCATCAATTGACTATCTATTGGTAACACAGAAAACTAGTTTCACAAAAATGGCTTCTGCGTGTAAGTGTATATTTTACTTATAATGTAGGTTTTTAACATTAAGTAGGTAGAAAATATTGAGACAAGAGTCGATACTCGACCGTTTAGTAAATCATCGGTTTACAGCAACACTATACGTAAACAGTTTAATGGAGGGAATAAATATGTATTTTAATTTTAATCAACAGGATTAAGAAGAAACCCATTTAAAGTACCTAGTCATTATTCGCCCACAGCTAAAAAGACGAGATTAATAAAACACTTAAACAGCTATTTCACTTTTACCCAAGCGGTCTGAAAAAGAAACAAGCAAACCTCATTAAGGTGTCAAAATGTTAACGCGCAGTTTCCGTTTAATTAAAATATCTTCAATATGGAAAAGGTACCTCCTAACAACGTTATAAATTTAAATTTGTATTGTAAAATAAACACCTATCTAGGTTCTTGTAATATTACCAAAAATGTAATCAGTCGAAGAAACAATTTTACAGGGGGTTATAGATGATAATTACGAAAATTATTGTATAACCTAATAAAAGAGCTACTTTACCTGTAGAAAATATTTGATAATTAGAAAACTCGGAAATTCAGTCAGGTGTGCGCTTATTCTAGGCTATTGTATAGCTGACGTATTGATTACTTGCGAAATATATAGCATCTTTATCGCTCCCTAAATCTTAAAAGCTTCTTGACTGTGAATTTGATTGTATCGAATTCACCACGTTATATTAGAAATTACTCCGTACAGTAATCCCTCCATTTACGCGATCTCCATTTACGCGAATTCACTTTAACGCGGTTGAAAATTTCTTAATTTTAATTTAATATAAATGTTCTATTGCACGCCAGATGGCGGTTTGTGATGATTCCGCGCGTAGTTTTTGAAACATGTGCACGAATATTTCGAACTTTCCCTGTAATTTTACGTTGTTACTTATAAACACTACAACATCATCTTGTGCCACTGGCGCACAAATAGGTACGACGGACACAGTAGAATATTTATCTAGCGAGGAAGACTGAAAATAAACCAAGAGAAGGGTTGCAGTTCTTAATATGTATATTTTCATCAGAATAAATACTAGTTTTATGCAAAGTAAAGTTTTTATTACCAATAACACCCTATCTTCCTAAAAGTTAGGTATGTGTGTATTTAAACATTCAGGTTCATTCGCATTCACGCGATTTCCATTTACGCGCTATTTTCATGGAACCAATTACCCGCGTAAATGGAGGGATTACTGTACTTCTTTTCCTAATTGGAACTCACGAAACATATAATAATTAATATGTTTTTCATATGCTATTACATTCTAATTTTTACTCAAAAAAGAAACTAAAGATTGCCTACTAAATTTCTCATAATAAGATAATTTTCGGTGATTAGACTGTCAACAAACTCCTCACTACAGCTCTTTGTTTACCGTCGGAAATAAATTTTGTTACTGCATTGGTAAGATAAGAAACAGCATTAAAAGGCTTTTCTGTAACCAACTGGTTTAATATACATATTTAATAAAGCGAATTTTTGAAAGATAAAGTTGTTCTTTTCTCGTTATAAATGAACTAGTATGTTCTTTGATAATCCCTTATATGGATGGATTCATAAAAGAACTTCTTACATACATATGTGTATATGTATTTAATATTCAAACGGTGTCAAAACAGAACTACATTAAGCCAGCGACGAAACGATATTAATAGCATTACTTTTAGGTCTTAGTTTCAAAACGACGGTATCTTTATTGAGACATCAAAATAAAACGGTTATGATAATTGCTTGTTAGTGAAAAAGCTCACTATTAAGGCAATGTATAAAGAAAAGATCAATTTTCATACCGCTTTGTATAACGATAAAATGAAGATAGAATGAATAATTGGCTGTTCTTGGAAACCACACGTTTTATACAACGGTCATTACACGAAAATTTAAAAGGTTTATATATTTATACGGTATTAGGTGGGCGTGGGACTCTACCGACGTGATAACTGATCTCAGATAACCTAGCTACCGTGAAACTTCTATAAAATTTCGAGTTTTTCTTCAAATACAACAGCGCGAAGACACGCAGAGCTTTTCAGATCTGTCGCCATTCTATGCCAGGTCACAGCATGTGTAATTTATGAACAGATAATGAAGACATCCCGCCGCTCGTAGGTGTATCTGGCGAAATACGTAAACTACGACCACAATAAATAACACCTGTTTTTATTTGGCGAGGAAGTTGTAGGGTTATAGAGTCTGTATGTCATCTTAGTATGTACTCGTCTAACAATGGTTTCCCCTAATTTACATATATCTACTTATTTCTAGGAATTTCCGCGATGCAATTAAACGTTAGTTGTTGCTAAGTTTTATAATTCTTCTCTATCTATAAATATATCACTACTCCATCATCCAAAAAAATTTTTTATCGATACACGGACCTAACAATAAATACAGAAAACAGAATGTGCGTCAAAACTATAAAATTAATTTTTCAAGTTGTGTTTAATCTTCTGAAGATGGGTTAGCAGATAATTTGCTTTAAATTATACATTCGTTTAGAATAAAATGTACTGCTATAGCAAATAGAATTGTGTAGCATTAGTAAGATTCTATAATACACCAAATTTTATTTAAATCCATAGTCAATATACAATGCAACAGATTTTAATTCTTATGAAGTATTTAGAAATAGTTTTATATTCTTCTGTGTACATTTTGGACATAGTTTCCTTACACGCATTACAATTACTTTAAAATAACATTGTCTAGCGCAAATGTAACGCAATACGCCAATTTACATATTGCAATAAATTATCAGATAATATCGAAGTCAACAGATGACAACAATCAATTCCTGGTGTGCAATACATTAGAGTTCTGGTTATCTGCTGTAGTGATCGCGAAATTGTGTTTTTTTTCTGTCTGCGTGTACGTTGTCCTTTCGACAATACACACTTTCGATCTGCATTCGACGCCAAGTTAAAAATCATTGCAACAGGCGTACTATTCGTAGCAATTAATTATCCAGACTCTCACTGATAGGTGCCTATAACTGTGCAGGCGTCAGATTGATGCCACGGTGTAGAATTACCGATTATCGGACAGATCAGGCCGCAAACGGATTTACTGTTGACGGTTCCGATTTGACCTTTGAACAAAGAGTTCAATGAAAATAAAAGTTTATTCGAAACATATGTCGTTTCAGGCTGATATGTTGTCATTCAAATTTCAGTCGTATGCTACAAGTTTCAATAATATCTCTTACTGAAATATATTTGCACTTACAAAATATATTCAAGAAACGCAGCAGCTGGTAATACTGTAGTTACTGAATTGAGTTCCATAATTTCATAGAAGGGGCATACCTTTCGTTACAACGCAAGCTGTCATAATATCTATTATTACAAGTTTAAATTTGTGAAATATTCGCCGGCTAGTTTATTTATTTTTAAAAGCATGAATTTAAGGAGGTTTTAGCATCAAGAAAAATTTTTGAAACCACCTTAAGCTAGCGTACATTTGGTACAAATACAGCTAGAAAAAACAATTTTTATCGTAATCCATGGTTCAGTTGTTTAACTGCGCGCATGTATATCAGTTTTGGTTAACTATGAGATACCTTGCTTTTTATTAGAAGAAACGAACTTACGAGTATTTACTATTATTATTATTATTATTCCACGGGGAGTAAATGCTACCCTGTGCCCTCACAGTAGCAATGTGTTTATTATTCAGCCCAGTTACTAAAGCTCCTCAAGACTTTCGTCCTGTACAGGATCACAATATAAAAATGTAACATTTAGGGTGAGTTTATCAATGTGAGGGTAAAAATGTTAGTTAAGTAACTGACAGATATTGCTAACTGGCAGATAAAATTTAGCAACTACCATGCTTTATCTTGGAGATAACTTCTATTTAACACTCAATAAACTTTTTATTGTAATTATCTTACGAATAAAATTTTATCTGCAAGTTAATTTATTTATCCTCAGATTGATAAACCCACCCTAAGTCCATCAAAGTTACTACGACATTTTAAACGGTTTAGAAATGAGTCTTGCTTCCTTTAAAAAAACACTAACAAATTACATGTTCAAATATTGTAAACGTAGATTTAAGTCGAGTTTTCGTTCTTGAGCTGAAAGGCATCTAAATAGTACCGTTTTATAGCATAATTATTCTTTTAAAGGTAGCAGTTTTTGTAAGAACATTGAGGTTAATTGTTAGTAACTATTTTTCTACCAACGTTTGGGCGTCTAAAAGGGATGTATTCAAATATCATCTGTTCTGTATTGCTATAGTCAACCATAATTAGAATTTCATTTGCAAACGCTTCGATACACAACAAGTAGAATATTAAAGCTAGTCCACCTTAAAAGAGCTTACAACTAAACATGTCTGTAGACGGCTGTAATCGACAAAATCAAATCATCGTTTCTTTGCCTGTCTTCCTTGCTCTATTTCTAACTATGACATTTTTACTGTATTTTACTCACATATCATTTTTCTATGATTTGATTATTTCATCCTTGACATTCAATCTTTATCTCTTAAATTTTAGGAAACGCTCTCTACAGTGGCATATGAAGAACCTAAGATATTCCATTCCACATAACACTTCGGGTAATAAAGCTTCCATCAATTCATTAATCCATTAAACTTCATATCCATATACTAATATTTGAAACCGTGAGGATAGGTATTATTGGAAATTTTGCACGTATTAATTTTTATTGCAACAACTTTTTTGGTAGAATCTGTCAGTTCATTTGTCATTTGTCAAAACAAATGTAATACTCAGTTATCTTTCACCTCATTTTTTTACAGAACACAATATTACAATAGGCTTTTGTGAATGCCTCCTTACTCAATAAACATCCAACGATGTTTACAATCACGGCTGCGCCCGTAAATGTCAACACCAGGAAGGAAGAGTATCTGTACCGTCACGTTAATGCTTTCACTACAATGATAAATCATCGTTCATTCGAACTGGAAATGCACAACTTGTACCTTACCTAAAATTTAACATATCTTTACAAACAGTATACGTTCGCTCATATTGGACCTGATTGAGGATACCATCGTCGTAATTCGCCTACTACAGCCACGACGTCTCCGCCCCGAATAGAACGTTTGTTGCTTCGAAACAAATGATCCTTCTCGATGCCGCATTACGTAACACCTAATGCGTTCGTAATTACCAAGATTTTTCCAACACTTAGCATATATGTATGAAGTCATCAATAATGGTGTAATGCATTTCCTGATTAAAGATTACGTTAATTTAGACGTACATAGATGGTGGTAGGTGTTAAAGTGTGGATGGAATCATATCTAAGGAAGATATCTTTAGACCGTATAAGTTTTATATGGGCATTTCATCATTCAAAGAAAGAATAAGGATATATGTGATTAGTATAAAGATATGAACAAGTCGTATATAAAAGTTTAGTGCACAAGCACGTTGTGAGATTAAATAGTAGTGTAGTGTATCAGAACTAATTTGATATTTTCAAAATTGGAAAACTACAACTTACATATTTAGCAAATTATCTTTTACCTTGTCACATAGTGACACTACCCAAAATGATATTGCAACTACCACATAAACTCTACCCAACACTTGTCTACAAACCATGTGTTTCTTTCTTTAGACGGTGTTATGATCAAATTATTTTATCCTGGCTTTGTAAACAATAATGATTTATGAAAGTTCCTGAGTAAGCAATTATATTTTAGAATATGATGTGTAATACAGCCATCAGTAAAGTTATTTGGGAACAAAGCACCTAATTTTGTCGGTGATTAATATTGACAACGGATGTCTGTTTTTGTGAAATACATATTCACTGGATATAATTTACTTTTAAAATAATTTTCGAGATTTAACCCAAACATTTATAAAGTTCGCGATAAATTGAAATACATATGTCATTTTCGCTGTATTGCTGTTTTTTGCCATAATTGCAAGTAGCTGTAGCTACAAAGGGCTGTAATCAACAGAAACAGGTTCAGAATCAAAAAGTTGTTTTTTTGGTGATGTTTCTTATTCTTTTAAGTTGTATTCCTTAGTAGATTCCTTGGTATAAAAGTTAGATACAAAAACCACTATTTCGCGATAATAATAATATTGTATATTATTATTGATAGTGACAGCTTCGTTTTCGAAATCCGATTGGCTTTGTGTTCAGTGATTGATGTGGGTAAAATACTGCTTTTTATGTTCAATATAAGTTAAAAAATATTTTATAGAATAGTAATAGTTGCAGATACAAAGCTTTTTCTTTAGAAGGGCCATTTATATTTTGCTGTCGCTAAAGTATAATTCTTGCTCACAATTTTTACGTTTTCAACAAAGAGCAAACTGCGCTTTTCAAGCCTTTGCTGCAGCAAATTATTAATCGCCAATCACAACTTTTGCCGACGTCAAATTTTGTGAATTTCATGTGGTTCTGGATTGGGGTCCAAAGTAACCAAACCATACGCCGCAAATATTTTACAACTTGGTGCAAAAAACTTTCGACCATGTTTCTTCATATTGCTGAATGGCCACACCTTCTATTATTTATCATCAATTGCATTATTTTGTCCATCCATAAGGTATGGATTAATCTTCTTCTCCTCACCAAATGAATGACTTTGAAAAAAACTCTTATTTAGCAATTAGTTTTCATCTCTGAAACTGACCTTGCTACTGTCTGAAATACCTATCCATAGTCAGATCGAAAAAAGTCACATGCCACAAATATTTCGTGCATAAACGATCAATTTCGCATACAGATATGTAAGTAGATTCAAATGTTTGCAAGTTGCTTTGGAAACTTCTACATATAACATTTGAACTTAACAATGTCACTGCCTGTACCTTGTTCTGTTTCCGCTGAACTATTTTTATCAATTCTCTCTTCACTTTCTCCGTAATAATCTGCATCGACGTTAGCTTAAACTGTTTGAAGTACTTGAAACAGCGGTCTTTTATGCCTTCCTTTTCGTTTTGTGGTCTATCCGATTTTGTAGCAGCCTTCTGTTGCAATTTTGCTTTCGTCTAAAAATAAATTGACAGTTATATGGTCTAAATGTAAAATAAATCTATTCAACCTTGTAGTGGTAGGTTCTTTTTATTAGAAGAACATCTCCTTTTTGTGATCATCGGTATTATTACTAGAATGAATTTAACGGGTCGATGGGGGTTGTGGCGGGACGATAGGAGCCGGGTTTTAGTTCTCTGGAGGGACGATGACATTTTTTCAGAGGATTGAAATCCGGATCAGCTTACCATTCGCTGTTGGGAGCAAAGGCGATGTGATGCTGTCACAAAGCCATTTGAACACAATTTATGCACACAAGAGTTCACCACGAAAGTTCCAGTCACAGCCACACAAGTAATACAACTTACGGAGTCACTGGAACTAAAGACTCACCACACATAAAGAAATTAATAATTTGCATGTATTAATGTAATATATTTAATTACTCAATAAAAAAACAGCTACTGTCGCGATATCATATTTGTTATTGTTTGATGTTTAGACCAAATCCGAGACTACCTTCTCCGGGTATGTTTTTTTGGCTACTGCGTCAAAACATATAGTTGAAAAACACTTCATTTCCACGTACAATTTTGTCAGACATTTTCTTAAAAGAAAACTACTAACACGATTTTTTCACACTAATTCATACAAAATAGGTGTAACATAATGACTGCATTCCAGCTTCTTAAAACTTAAAACTTGTGTTGGCGTTGGTATGTTTAGAGAACTTTCTATATATCGGCTGGTGACTGTCCACCTAGTTTAGTAGATTTTCATTATTTTGGGACTTATATTAGTAGTATATATTGTTGTTTTACGACTGCATAGTTTAGAAGTTGTTTTAATATTGCGTAATTCATTAAACGAAAAACGCTCGAGTTTTTTTAAAGCTTTTCCTTCTTTTGGAATCGTAATTGGCTTCCGTTAGATTTTTTTCCTTATTTCGTGCAGAGTGACCTTCTTAATATTTGAGTTAATTAAAATCTGTCAGTATATGAAAAATGTTTTTAGTAATTATGAGAAACGTTTATACTTACTGTAAGATAAATTTAAAAAATACCTATTTTTTTGTTTTTGACTGATTATAAACTCAAACACGCCACATATTGCTCGTAAACAAAATCCGTTCCATCAACTAATTGGTTCCTGGTTTTTAATTGAATTAATATATCATTATTTTTATTACGATATAAAATTTCTAAAGAGGAGATCCTTATCAATATAAACAGTATTTTTAGATGACATTTATAGATATATCAAACACTTCAAATATTAAAAATTAAAACTACCTATTTGGTATTACTACGAACACACAATATTTGTAATATATATTATTTCTTTCGCACGTTTCCTTTATTTAATATTTATATAAAACTGAATATGTTGATATCGTGTTTGAATATGTATAAAGTTCGCAGATTTGAGTGTGTAACATCGTTATTTCGATCAAATGAAAAATAATCTGCGGTGTCACCTTTGACCAAACCCGAATTTTTCTGGTAAGATTTTTATAAATTCAAATTAAAGTAAATGTGAGAACGATTCTAAACTATAAATTTTTTATTAGCGGTATATGTATAGCTTTTGGAATTTGCATAATCCGTCGTCATGTTCTCCAAATTTAATGGCATATAGAATGGTAAGTAGGCATAGTATGGGATTAGAAGTGGTTGACGGTCATAATGCCTGAAATACGACTTATAATTTATCAAATTGAAGTGGACATATATTGCTGCTGAAATAATGGTACTTAAATTATTTGCAGAGACATACTAGAAGCATAAATGTTTTAAGTGAGATATATGTGTGACCACTTCCTCGTTGTGAAGAATATTTGCATACAAGGAATACAACTGTTACGATAAGAGTGTTAACTAATATTGACAATTACGTGTAAGATATTTTCTATTATGGCAAAATTTATGAAATTCAAACCTATTTCTGATATCATATAACTTCATCTAATCATCTAACTTAAATTGGTAAACGTATCGGAATTCTCAAAAGAAGAACCAGATTCCTAAAAGTATTATAGGTATTTGTAAATAATTTACAGCAACTTTGTAATGTAAAGATAAAAGAGCTAAATAGAAAAAACGCTATCAGAACGCCATGATGGACGGATGTCGACATTATGCATGTTCTAATTAAACGAGAATTTATAGCCGATGCGTAGATATGCCGTATTGGCAAACAATAGACAGATCGCTGAGCTTTTTTTCGTGCTTTTAGAAATGAACCGGCGACAGAAACGACGAGGTCGGAATACAAATTCTGGATGCTTACCTTGAGAACTAAGGTATTTGGAAATGTTGATACGAACACAAATTTTAAGTTATTAAAGAAAATACAGCGTGATAGCAATACTTGGTAGACGACAAAAATATAAGTTTGGAAAGCGGTGAAACTCATGGCTATACATATATTAGGCTAATTGTGTTATTATGATATATAAGAAACTATGGTAATCGTGTATGCAAAGCTTCTTTTCACACATAAATATAATAAGGGATTTTTGATAAATGTGTTACTGAAGCAACTAACACAAAGATCTGAATTTCGTTTACATAGCATTACTGGTAGAAATAAGAATATCCTTATTATTACGCATTCCTTATTATTAAGGATAGGCTCTGCAACAATCCGAAATAACTATAAATTGAACTTGTAATACCGTTTTGCCTGAAACATTGTATCGTTACTTTTCATATACAATGATAAGCTAGTAACATACTTGTATACTATAGTACATAACTGTAGAATAGTGTAATACTTCTCGCAATAGCTTTTACAATGCCTCTAACAATTCCTTTATGTTGTTTTAAAGTAGATATTACCTTTAAGTTCTGTTATTTCATAGTAAACATTAACAGTACTGCGTTTTAGTGTCGCTATTAAATTATAATTTAACCTTCAATTAACTATTGATTTTATTGTAAATTTTAATATTCTCTTAGTTAAATTACGGGCCATTAATATGTCTGTAACTAATTTGCTTCTAATTTAACAGCAGGTTTTAGCCATATCCTGAGGTGTTCTTTTAACATTGCTTTGGTTGCTTGTATTTTTATGTAATGTAATGCTAGATTAGGGAAGAGTAAAAGGATTAATATGTTTATAATCAATCTTTACAGGTTTACACCAATGATGCTACTAATTCAAACTAATTTATATCACCATTTAGTGATGAATTTACACATACATGATTCTTTTTTGTAAATAACGTTACTACATGGGTATTAATATTCTTACGAGAACCAAAATTCGCATTAAAACAAAGTTTTTATTTACTAAAAAAACAGCTTCAAATTTTCCATCGAATTATTTGCTAATAATATGGATGATGGATAGTGTGGATGTATAAAACTGTAACTTTTGTAAGTACCGTCACATCACTGAGTTTACTGTTAGAAATGAAGCTAACAGTTGCCTGAAATACGACTCCAGTACACATGAGGAAGAAAGATTTTCTGCTGTTATATCGAGTGTCACACCAACATTTGAAATTTGAAGCTCCGTAACTTTTTAGGCGCATGTTATTCTTGAAGATTTTATTTTGATAAAATTATATTATATTTTACAAGCCATGTTGCAGCTGTCTGATATATTTCTTGTACTACAAAGCTATATAAGGGAGAACAACGCAGGTTGCAAAAATTATAGAAGGCGTACTTTTCGATGAGCAATCTGAAGTAAAAGAAATGGATTTTCTTCGGAATATAGACTTGCAACAAAAGTTAAAGATATCCTAAAATCTAATTTAGAAAGTAATACAGATATAGATATAGTAAACATGAGGTATTTTCTTGATAAAGATAAAACGTAATGGTCATAGGTACCAAACAATAGGAATGTAAGGACTAGATGGAGTGATGTAAGAAGTGTGAAGGAAATAGTGAAACAAAAGGAAATAGCACTTGATTGTTGGCTACCGGCTAGAAGAAAAGAGTTATTCAAAAAGAAAGGCTGATTGCCATAGCAACGAAACCTTTCACCCTTTCAGTAAAACTATTTTTTAGTTCACAAAAGGAAACAAGAAAAACTATAATAATAGATTCAAAAGTAATATCTTATATAACACCAAGGGCGGCATTGAATAAGCAATCATTACAAATAAAGTTCTTAGATAAAGCGAAACAAACAGGTGTACGAATATATCCTTAACTGCGAATCCATTGTTCATTAAACTTTGGATTCCACCAACCAATATTTAATTGGGCATTATAGGAAGTAGCACCCACTTGTTCAAAATATGCTTCACGCAGTTGCACAAGCGGTAATTCATCCAAAAACTTTCAATATCTTCACTTGTAGTGATATTTTAGTTGATTTAAGGAGCCGTGGATAAAAAGTAGTCCAATCCAACAATCTCAAAGTAGGCCACACCACCAAACATTACAGCTAAAACAACGTTGAAAATTATTGTCAACGACAAATCTAGCATTTTTCTGCTGCTGCGATTAAAAATGTCCTAATTAAAGAAAATACTTTTATCTGTCCAAATATTATAATTATATGAAGAAATAACATGTCTTGTTGCAAGGTTGTTTAATAAAAGCTACAAAATTCCCTTCTTCGGATTGGATTATTTTCATCCAGTGGTTGGACTTTTTGAGAAATGTACGGCTTAAATTTGCGTTTATGATGTACCAATTATGTTCGCAACTTCATGAACTGAAGTTTGGCATTTTCTTTAACAGTTCTATGTTTTTCTATGAACTACATTAATTACATCAACTCCGGAAAACATTCCATATAAAATTGCAATCCCTAATTAGAGTTTTTATTATATTCAAAATGAACTTGTCAGTAAGTTAATTGAAATTCATGATTTATTTAAAAAATGTCGGCTACAGTGCAGCATAACACAACTGACTTTAAGAAAATGTTCGGAAAGTGATATATTATGAAGTGATTAAATTGTGTTTTTCTATTCTAAATTTACAATTAAGATGATGCAAAAAATATACGTATACGTAGTATATGTAGCCTAAAATGTAACCATTTCATTTAGTACGTGTGACCTGAAAACCAGAACGTGATGAATAGAGTTACAACTACAACAATAAAACTACAGAAATGTTAAATTAGGGAAACGCATCGTTTTGATGACTAAATAATAGAAGAAAGAATTAATAAAAATACTGTAAATAGTAGAGAATCGTAAGTTCAGAGTGTAATGAATACATTAATCTAAACATGTTTACACCAATTTGCTTTTGAATTAAGAATTTCACGGAGTATGCAGACCTCTGGCAAGAATCTCTAGCAATTATCATAAACTTCGTATGACTTTACTTAATTAGACGTGTTAGCTATTAAACGCAACATTAATATCCGATTTAACAAATTTCATGGAAGCATTTCATGCAACCATGTGCGAATATACGGAATCTTTGAAGTCATTACCGCAAATAATCTGCCTTTGGCGTCATATATTATGTTGCTAGTAATGACCAGCATACGTAATAAAAGATATATTTTATTTATTTACGCTGGTATTCATATAAATATCTTGTACTACCGGACACGTCCATATCTGTAATAAATGCTTACATGACAGTAATGCAAATAAACATGTTTTTGTCTGTTATTCTTCACATATTTTTTTTACGTTAATGAGAAATAGGTCTTCAATTTATTCAAAGTACTAATAAACTATATTATTAGGGGTTATGCTGGCTGTTCAGAGTCAATCGGCAGTATTGTTATATCTACAAGACCGGATACGTATTTTGTTTAACGCATTCTCTATAGTTCTAGTATAGTATGTTATAAATTTTATAATCATATCTCATTTAAGCACATATTTATGTTTCCATTTGAGAAGTAGTATCATGATTACATTTGTCATTACGTTGAACTTCTCATTCCTATACTGTAAAAATATATTTCTAAATTAACTTCCAGTACATATTTCTAGTAGTTAGATAATTTACATAACTAGTAACTGATATTGCGCTTATCGTAATAAACGTTTATGTTATTATTTATTGCGATGAGCTTAACTTCGTTAATTACGGCGAACGTAACGTATAACACCGCAATATATTGTAATTTTTGTCTTAGAAGGCAGTTTCAAAATATTTAGATGTATGAATCTGCATAAATAACTGTTAAAGTAATAATATATCAAATTTATTTGCGTGGATGAGCTTCGTTGCAAATAACGCAATCCTACATTATATACTGAAGCTTCCAACTATGCGTACATACATATATATGTCTTACATACATATATATCCGTATATGCAAACAATATACAGCATTGGTATGAATATTGGAGTGTTGAGGTAAACATTAGATTTACTAGAAGATACTTCTAAAGCTTGATGAAAACCATATATGTATGTATGAGGTAAATATATTTCATACGACATCATAAACAACTTTGGGATAGCAAACGTTTCTGTTAGATTTTCTTCTTCAGTGTTTACTCATATGCAATAGAAATATTTAAGAAACTCAAATAAGTCATTGTACCTTAACTTTTGGTGATCAGTACCTTCTTCTGAAAATGTCGCAGTGTCAAAGTTTTTATTTGTCTGGTGAATAATATACATTTCCTTGGAGTTGCACCAATCGATCTATATAGAAACCAACCACTAACTCACTAAATTAAACTAAGCATTCAGCAGATTCTTTGCGGAATCTCTATCTTGATCCCACTCTAGACAACAGTTTCAGATATCGAACGCAGATCACTGACTCACTCTCTTAAACAGCTCTACCGTCTTGGGCATGTTCTAAATCAGAAAACGAAGAAAATTCTCTGTGACGTATTTTTTTGTTAAAATTTACTTATTGTTCTACAGCTTATCACTCTTCAATAGATAAATATACTGAGTTAGAAAGTCCAGAATTCTTGTATTAGATTTATTTATGGTCCGCGTAAATTCGATCATGTTTCACATAAGGTTATCGACTCGGGTTGGCTCAATATGCATAAAAAAGAGAGCTGCAGAGCTTATGTTTATTCCATAAAATAATCCTTATCTATACAACAAAATTCGATACCACAGTGACAAATACAATCTCACTACTCGTTTCCGGGGCTTTACATCTCCACCCCTTCATCGCACAGTAGTATTTAAGAGGTAATTCCGCTATGCGACATTTTCTAAGTATGTATAATCAATTACCGGAGGAACTTAAGCGGGTTTCATTATATACCATAGATTCAGACGTCTGCTTCGTAAGATACTGTTCCTGGGTAATTAAATGATTATTTAAAAATTAAGTTTTTTATTGTTTTGGTAGTAAAATACCTTTTCCTTATCTCTCATTGATAAATGGGAAACCAGCACATTCGGTCGAATTATTTATTTATTTATATATTTTTTTCTTTAATTTACTGAGATACTGATAGGTGTAGTATATTTCGTAGATACGTTTAGTATGTTAATAGTCAATACGCTGCCTCTATTGCTTAATTGAGTTTATACATTAGGATTAAATTTAAAAGCAATGGTCACTAAATCTCGCCCTGTGATTCCCACTGCATTCATATTGTTGTTATATACTATTTTTGTGGCGGTTTGGCAATGCAGAAGCTGTTATTAAAGCTATTGTTAAAAGAAATTCACAAGATTTCCAATAGGATAAAACAATATAAGCAAATTGCGGTGACGTCTTCTAGGCGTATAAAGTTAGTGTCCGAAACTGATCTGAACCACACTCATGAATTTCTCAATCCAGAATTTAAAAATTTTAATTCAAGTTTAAAATTAATTGAAATTAAAAATTCGATACAATCTCCACTTTATTTTTAATTTCTACTTATCAGAATTATTGTAGTTTTCTTAAGCAATCCACTCTCTATAGAAATGTAAACACCATAGCCACGTTTACGAAACGTACATTTATAATATATTTCCTTACAGGAAAGAATTTTCGCGGTTACCACAATTTATTCTAATTATAAATGTTTAATAAATTCTAGTAAATTATTTAGCATATTAATAACTACATAAATGTCTAAAGTACTTTAATTATGTTTGATATACGTTTGTGTAATTTACGAATGTAGCTTTAAAAACACCGAACTAATTGAATTAATCACCGTAAAATTTGCAAATAAACCCGATTCCGTCAATAGTATTTCTAAATTAATAATAAATAAAATAAATAATAAATATAAATAAATATAACAAGCAATCCCATGATCATTAATAGAATTTCCTGACCCTCTTTCTCTTCATAAATTAATTAAAATTAATAGCTGTCCACTTATAAAACATAAATTAACGCCACGTACTCGAATTAATATTTAAATAGAATTGATTTCTTTTTCGATAGTATAATAACATTTTTTAAGGATTAAAGAGCGAGCATTACGAACCGAAATGCTTTTATTCGGTAGAGGAATGTACACTATCGTCAAATGGAATTTAATGTGAGTATACATGGATGCCAGCTATTGCAGACTATACATAAAAATTGTACCAAATCCACTTCAGCTTGCGTTGAATAAGTTTCTTATTTTGTATACCATAATTTAATATACAAGTGACAGCAAGAATTATTATCTTCGTTATTTATCTTGATGGTGGTAGATGGTGAACTGCAGAAAGGAGTACTTTATAATGTTAGAAACACTGTTTATTTTAGTATGTGAAATTTATCGATATTCTACGTATTTAAAAATGCTTCTTAACTCTGAAGAAATACTTGGGATATTATTTTTTATTATTTCTATTCAGGTTTGTAACCCACAATTAAAAATTAATTGGAAATAATTTTGCAACTAGAAACTTTCGTCGGATGGAAAGAATAATTCTAAACTATTAAGAAACAAGTTCCTATAAATAAGGAAGAAGGAAGTGTATTGGTAGTTTTTTTAGCAATAATAAGTTAATATACTATAATGATGGAATAAAGCGTAAAACTTTCGCTGCAATATTGCCGCAAACGTTATAACGTAGGATTTATCTTTTTAGTTATTTATGAAAGGCATCATGATGGGTTAATATGTACACATGTATTATATACAGCGCGTAGCAGGTGCTGCGAATCAAATTTCTGCGGTCAAGGTACAGTATACTCAAAGAAAAGAACTCAAACAAATAAAAACAGGTGGCATTGCTTGCACAAAGCGCATGCACCCAATATTTTCGCAGCTATGATTTTTACTGGCTAAAAGAAAGATAATATTTTGTTTTTATTTGTTTGGATATGTTACAAACAGAATGGACTATTGCAGCACATTGTGAAATAATACAGATTAAGTTATCTGGTTTTGCTTTGCAAATTATTGTATTTATTTTACTAGCCCATTGAAAATTGCTACCTTACTAAAAATATATAATCAAGTTGATTACATTTTACACACACAGAAATTACATAGCAAGAATTGTAACGATAGTCAGAAAAGCAATATAGCTTAAGAACCTGTTGTAACAACTACCCACCACAAAATAAAAAATAATAGTATCGTTCATGGTGAAAGGAACATATTCATTTAAAATACATTACTTTGCAGGTTAGTCGATTAGTATTTTTAGTTGCGATTTTTTTGACATAAGAAATTTAAAACATACCATATGTCTAAAATCAACGGTTTTCGGAATAATGACGCTTGAAATATAATAAATTACAATACACAAGTATTGAAATAAAATGTTCAAATTGAACAAGTACACCTTGAACTTTTTTTAAAGCCACCAAAAAGAACCTTGTATGGTAAATTTTATCTTCAACCAAAAGGCTCTTCTTCGAATCACAACCGTACCATCAAAACAATCCCAGATCATCGCCGAATCACCGCCATGTTTGACCGTAAAAATAATATATTGTTCTTTCGCACCCTCACTTGTGGATCTCTGAATGAAAATACATCTTCTTCAAGCAAACATCTAGTAGCTTGAGTCATCGGTGCACAAGTCTTTACTCCACTGTTCGACCGTCCAATACTGGTATTCACGAGCACAGTTTAAGCGTTTCCGTTTATTGTGTATGGGCAATAACGGATTCTTCACGACAATTTATCCATTCAAACCTGCTTGGTACAAGCAACGTTTCCGTCAGTGGTTTCCGGGGCTGCTTTCCGACGATTTCTTTTGCTAGTTACCACTATTGCACGATCTTCAGCAGTTGTCGCTCGTGGTCTCCCACTTCGTGATTTATTCAGGAAACTGCCACTTTTTCGGTAGTTCTTGACGGTAATATTGTTTAACTTTAATTGTGTCGCAATTTGGCCGTTACGTTTGGCAGCTTAATGGTACGCAATTGTAAGAGCACGCGTTTCTACGTTCAACTCTTTTCGTTTCGGCATGTTTAACAGTCTTAAGAACAATAGCCTCACAGAATTATTTCATAACGAATATAGAAAGGTAACTGAGTACAATTTTCCTAATCTGCCCTGAAACTTGTTCGACGTAATTAAAACACCAGTATTCAAAGAAAACCTAACAGAAAAACAATTAGAATTAATTTTCATATCCACTAAAGTCCAAACCTTAAAAACTTGTCTTTCTACTGTTGCTTCTATTCTACGAGTATAATTGCTATTTTTAGCAGCTAAAGTCCGCTATTATAGTCTTAGTATCTATTTGTAGCACAATCAGTATAAACCGTATTATTTACTACTACGCTCAATCACTGAACTCAAAATTCAGGTTGGTTTAATGGTAATTAATCCATCTTTTATAGAAATGTTTCCATTTAGAGCATTGCAAAGACGCGCGATAAGAATTAGAACTGTATGTAGAATGTTTTTTTTTAGAATAGTTTAGAAGAGTGTTCATCATCTTAATTTTGTAGTAATATAATCAGAGTTCCTTTACATCTTACCTGAGCCATATTCTGTGGAATCTATCTATATGTATTAATCGGATTATACAGGTTTGTTCCTCAATTATTATTTACGTGACGATAACTTAAAATAATTAAGTAAAGTGTTTTTTGAATTTCTAGAAATAAGGACACAGCACTTACATACATTGATGCTTGATAGCTATCATCAATTACGTTATTGAATCACTGACTATCCAGAAATAAAGATATAATCTAGTCATCTGTATCAATCAACCAAGGTATCATTGTCGCATCTATTTAAATCTTATATGGTGATAACCATCATTATATTACTGAGGATTTAGTTACCATCTAGTTTTACTAGCGGATCAAATGGAATTTAAAGAAGAATAAGAAGCCACCAAACAAATAAATAAAACGTCTAAATTACCTAGGCGTGTACCCCGATATGAATATTGAATTAAATTAACGTGATTAATACGACCGATGGTATACAATATTAGTGGTGTCAAGTCTGGGATTATCATGTTATCCCGCTTAATCCTGACGGGTCATAAACTACGGTATTAGCTCGCATAAACAAGTCTTTCGAACAACATGGGCCACGTCCAGATCCGTATTCGTTCACACATAAAAAATGCGCCATAAAAAATTGTTTGACCGTCAAGAGAAAAAATTGGTAGTTATAAATAAAACATTAATGGGAATGATACAAGAGAAATGGAAAGGTATTTCGAAAGAAAATTATACGCTTCTATGCGCCTATCTACAATTCAGACGTAAGCGTCTTCATCCACTAACGCTTCAAGTATTTCAATGCAGCCAGTACAATAGACGGTAGTCTTGAATGACTGGGAAAAAAATTAAAACCCTTAGACAACATTTGTAATGTAAAGGAAACATTTACGTGGATCTCAATCGTAATTGATAGAATGATAAGCAACGTTTATAATATGGATCATAATAGTTTAATTCATGTAGAAAATGTAAATTAATTGTAAGACAAATACTAACAGCAGCATTTTATGTATATTAGTATAAATATTTATTTTTGATGAATTTGTTAGGAAAACTAAATGCTTTAATATCTTCCCACGTAGATTGTATATAGCTACATAATGAAGTTCGACTTGGTAATTTCCGCTTAGAAATAAGTACATTTGTAAAGAAATATTTATTTAATGTTTGTGGTTTGACTAATCACACTTGTAAATTATAACAAATATGCGATAGAAGTAATTCAATTGTACACCTGTAGTTATATTTCGGTATTCTACAATAAGATATTAGTCTCGATACAACCAGTCACACCTACAAATCATTTTCAAAGCATTTGATTGTATATGTGACCATCTAAAATTTTACATTTATTCTGTCATTATAAACTCTTCTATAATCCAAACTAAGAAAACAACTTTTCATGGTATAGATGTCAATTTTATATATTTGTGGGCCTCATTTTATCTAGCAAAGAATTCTATAAAAACCCGTATTTTTTTAAATCGTTAAAATTTTATTAATCATCATAATTAATACTTACATTGGTGGCTATTAAAAAACACTTTCATTTTATTCTAAAGGTAAATATTTATAAACATTATATTATTTTTTTTTTTTGCAGAGAGCAGATGTACGATATTATATAGGATATAATACAGGATGGTAGAGACCTGAGAAGCCAGAAACTACAGCCGGCATATTCAACGCGCGGGCAGGGAACAATACAGTAGTTGTACTATTTTCTGCTCAAAAATAGAATATATCGTCCATATTCGGCGGAGTTCCAACCATTATATTGCCAAAATGATTTAAATTTCGCGGTAATGAATTTAAATGCCGATTATATCAGTCAGTTCAATTAGGTTCGATTGACAGAGCGTTGTTCTGAGTATACCTATTGGGGATGGATGTCAGTGAAATGGGGAGATTTCGCGATTAGACACAAAAATTAACGCGGAATACATCAGCGCGTTACTTTCTAATCGTCTTGTTGCAAAGCGCGAATAACCGCACATCATTGTTTACCAAAATCGTCTGACCTGAATCTGAACGTGATGTTATGACCGATATATGAGCGAAGCAAGCGATGCCAGTTAGCTGGAACAGTATATGGGAGGTCCTACGAGGAGCAGAGCTTTGTAGTAACTTGAATCAATGCCACGTAAACTTCGCCATGTTCCTGCATCTAATAGATCTTGAAGCCAATACCAACTAAATATATAGACTTTTTATAATTTTACAGTTCTTACAACACTATTCCATAATTTTATTTCTATTCTTTCATTTCAAGCTTTTGTTTTAATTGAGTACTTTACATTTAATTGATGTACACATGTTACAGTACAAAATTATTTTTGTAGATTTAACATATTGTTCTTACATCTAGAATAATATCTTATTTCAAGGATGTTATTTGTTTTTTTTGTACAATGTTTACGTAGTACAAATGTTAAATTTATATGATTTGCTACGATCATTATACTTTTTATACGTTTTTGTTTTACTAGGAAGAAATACTTTCTCTGTAATACATTTTGAATTTATCTTTTGACCTACGACAGTTTATTTCTGTGAAGTTTAGAAGAAATACTTTGTTTTGGTCAATATTTTTTGTATGCACTTTGTGGCAGCAGGTACAGCTGTAGCGATTCGCTTTGTTGCTTGTTAAGACCACCGCTACAGTTTTTCTATGTAATTTTGGCATATACAAAGTGTTCCTATCTTACCACGCTTTAACTGCAGATCTCTCACTTTTTCGGCCAGCTGATGTTACCACTTCAGTTATCGAGCGATTTATTGATAATTAATTTTTGTTTTGCATTTGTTACTACAGGTAAATAGTTTCATTCAACACTTTGTTTTTGTAATTTTTACTGTTATTATCGTATGTTTAGATGTATGTTTTTTATTAAAACAAAATAGTGTTCTTCATAAATTATTTTTAATTTGATTTTTTAAATCTGCGATAGTTTATTTTGTCTAAAAATATATTTTATTTCAGTTTAAAAGTTTGTTTTTTAATTATGGTATTATTTCGCATTGAAAATTATGTTTCTTTATAGTTCTGTATGAACACATCAGAATTACTTTAATGTACTGCACTTTTTCAAAATTCTTATTATTTCGTTTATATTTACTTAGGTTTGCCTAATTCTATACTTTTGTGTAATAGGAATCGCGGCATATTATAATCTATCAAATTCATAGGAGAAACAGAGCTGGTAACCTTCAATTATCTAGTGACTACGACTAAACTATTGATTTTCAGCTTGAATTTGGTAAGTTTATGTATGAAACAGTAGCGTCTTTGAGTGATCTATGAGACTGTACATCCCTATTAGTAATTCTATGTTCTACGAAGTTTGTCCGGCTCCACTCTAAGGTAAATTATTCCTAACGAATGCATTTTCCTGAATTAATTAATACAGTTTTTAATTTTCTGAATAGCTTGGATGATGCATATCATCACCATATGAATAATATATTATATAAAATAAGTACAATATTTATTATTGTTCTTGACAGTACTATACTGATATGTTAGAGACAAAGAATATTTAAAACAGGTGAAGGCGGCTGTTACACAGCTATCAGTATAGTCCTAGAACTGACTCCATTGTACTATTTTTTTCACAAATTTCGGTATCTTCTCTCCGTTTTAAACTTGTAAATTCTCTAATCAGTCTGTATATCTATTTAATTTCTATGTTATATATCTACATATACATATGTTGTAGTAATTTGATGATTTTGTTACATGTATCTTTTTAATCTAATTCTACTTCTTTATTAAACCTATCTAAGCAGACGTTGTTACAGTTTAATATGCATTTACCTCCTAAATAATTTTCCTCATTAAATATTGAGTCTACTAAACGCTACTGTACCTACTACTAATATAGCTAAAAGAACTTCAATCTCTGTTCGACTCTCTCCAATAGTGAATTCGTATAAGCTGAAAATAAATACATCGATGCATTTAGGTGTGCATTATGTGTCTTATAGTAGCTCGAATAAGCTTTCTCGGCTTAAAATCAACTGTATTCACATTGAAAGAAATCTAAATATCTCCATACCAGCAATCGGTGTATCGGAATCTAGGAAATATTTACGAATTAAATTGAGTAAACATATAGGAAGTCATTACACACATTAAACTGGTCATATGCTTCATGTTAAATAGGATCACATCGTAAGTAACTCATATAATCCGAGAAACGACAGTTCGGAAAGCTGAAATCAAAACGACCGCCTAGTGATTTTGACTAATTTATGTGCTTGTACGATGTGAGATGTTTCCAGATCACGAGCATAAATTTCATTTGTGTAAACATTTCTTAATAACCTACACAGTATTAAGATGAAACATGTATTAAGCCGGCAATGAGGGTGCTGCATCTTGCCGGTATTTTAGAAATCTCGAAGCATTATCGAGGCAATATATCAATATCAATGTATTCGAACAGAATCCTACTAAATATTCTTATCTGCCGTGCATATTCTTTGATGGTTGTTGGACACGTAAACATTTATAATTTCTGAGTGTATATGTTACAGGTATTAAGTATTGCAACTAGTTGATGTAATTTTTGTTCCCTCAATTTTGCATTCTTATAGAAGGTGTTGAATTACAGACATGTAAAATATACATAAACCGCAAGTAATAAATTATGTTCGAAAATATCATTCGAGTAAATAGCTAATAATTGATTCAATTAATCATGAATTTTGCAATCTGACGTGTTTAAAATGAATTCTAATAAATCAAAAGTTATTAATCTTTTACTTCCTTTTCTTACGACAAAATAAATTGATGTGGACAAAACCGTTACGAATGGGAATTTTAAAATAGCCTACTGTCAGTATTATGGAATATTTGTCTATAAAAGTCCTGCACAGGTAAAAAAAAACAAACACAAGTAGGTGTACCTGTTACAGAAATATATACGGCGCCATAGGTATATTGAAAAAGTTGAAAACTCAATATAAGATAATTACAGGCTATATTTGCTTAATTAATACACTTAGTTATATATACCAATTCTTTACCACTACCCCACACATGGACAAAAATTTAATTTATTAATTTAAAATGTTGGTGTGGAATAAACTATGCTGTAACTACTAGCTGTTGAAGCTAGTTAAAAGTATTGATAATATTCATTATTCAATATCTACTAAAATATCTTTTAATTGGTTTCAACAAATAGCAAATACACGGAACTTTAAATGTTGTGTTATTATTGTGTTCATTTCAACATTTTCTTATTAGGATTTTTACAAGCTTCTTTTTAGATTTATTGTAAAGGTATTATTTGTCATCCCTTGATATTAATTTTAAAGTATTAAATATGAAAATTAAATATTTTATAATTTTGCATGATTGTTTGATGTCAAATCGGACCGGCTCCTGGAAATACATTCCCTATCAACTTTTGGCGACATTATCATATAATTGTAGGACTATTCTTCATATATTCAACCAATCCCCGCCGTCTTAAAAACCAATGACATGAGCCTTCTGTCCGAACACTACTGTTTTCAGGAACGGAGGTATTTGATGCCTCTACTACTTGGTTTTTGACATGTATTACCTTACTGAAATAATAGCGAAGAAATTATTCTAGAATGCTTCAGAGGTTTCACTCGGCACATCCAGTTTAGTATAGAAAGGGAGCATAGCGGATCCTAGATGGCCCTTGACAGTGCACAAAACCAACTTAATAAATACTTAAACTGTTTTTCGAATCATTCGATAAATATAAAGCTAAAGCTGTTAAGCCATAAAAATTATATCATAATAACAGATCTTTTATTTACTTCCTTTCTTTTTTGTTTTCTGATTTTGTTGTCTGGGTTCTGATTCTCGCAACTAAAGAAGAGCATGATTATAACACTTCTCGCCCGTGGTTGAATCGAAACTTCTTGAGTCTCGATGATTTCGTAACGGTTGTCTGTTTTACAAGAAGCATTACAAATTTATCCGAAAAGCATTATTTTATGTCACGATGAAGCTGATTCTTTAATGATAATATAATATTTAATGATAATATTTACTGAATTTCGATTCTATTTCGATTCTACTTCAGCGGCATCTATTCAAAATCAGCCTCTGTTGCTGGTCTAAATCTCTTATACATGGGTGTAAATGCTTGTACTCTCAGATTTTCAACATGTACGCAGATACAAAAATGTTAATTTTATTAAATTAAATTAATTTTAATTTTAATTCTAATTACTTGGAAGATGCAATTTTTCATGTTAATTACTTTTTATTATAACAATTGTTATAATTTTCCTTTTACTGGAGATTTACAACAAAGGTAAACGTTAATTTTCCAAAGTTATTTTGCAAATAGTAATTCTGATGGCTGAAACTTCAAATTTTGATAAAATTTTAAACACTGAACATTGTGAGAACAAGATCTACTTGGCTGACTTGCTTACACCCTTCACAAATTCCATAAATATTTTCTAAATACATAGCTCGGAAATTAGCTTTTATATTATAGTTTGAAGTATGGAAAGGGGGCGGAGGTTAACGAGAGTTTATTCAATTCCATTATCTTTTTTTATAATATAATATATACGTAACAGACTTTCAAAACTTATACCTACATTATGTGTATTTTAACCTTCTAATATGAAATGTTATATTTATAATCATTATTTACTTCAATGAACTTAAGAAACATTTACATAAAAAGCAGACATTTAGAAAACGAGAGAATTATGGGCCTGTCATCGGAGCCAATTGAAAACAATGCATTGTATATTATAGCGACATGATTTCTTGTATGTTACGACATTTATCAATGCAACTCGTACTGGTGATAATCGACTGACTTGCAACAGATGTCTGTTCGCAGATTTATAGCCATTTACTGAACATAGACAAGTTGTCAAGTAATTCTAGAATGGCAGCAAGATAGTTCCTTGGCGGGCCTGCATACGACAAAATGAAGTGATACGGATTAAAAAGGCAAGGAGTATTTACGAGCTAGAGGCAGTCAGTATTTTAATGGTGAAACGTAATAAATACACAGGTAATGAGGCTAATTTATGGTGGAGAGGAGAATTTGCATAGTAAGACTCCGAACGGCGTGTGTAATTGGTCGATTTCTTGGCGAGTTATGACCACTGAAAGATAATGGGACTCATTCCCGCCCTCCGCCTTATTGCTCTCTTTCGCTGCTTCTGTCTTTGCTTTGTACTGTGTCCTATATTGTAAGTATATGTAAAGATCAAGACTCCATTTAAGTGTAATTCACCGTACCTATGCAAGAATTATTATGCAGTCCGCACATTTTTAATCAAATCTAAAGTGATCGCTAATGTTCTAGGAAAATTAACTGCAACATAGAATACTTATTACGCAGTGTTTAGTTAAAAGTTTTTAATGTTTAGTGTTCCAGGATAATATTAAGTTATTAATGTCTCTTAATGTCATGAAGAGGTAATCTTTTAAGAAATTTCATTTCAGATAGCCTTGTTTTAGTATGGTTACTACATTGATTCTGCTAGACTTTTTATATGCAGTCCTATTATTGTCTGCTCTACCTTATATTGGTGGAAGTCCTAATGCTCCAATTTTTGTTTGTAATTACTTAACAGAAGCCAGCTAATTGATGCTAATGAATTATAATTATTATTAAGAATATAAAACCCGGAATGTAATAAAGCTCCATATTGGGTCTACTTCTGTTTCCCATTTATATATCTCACTTATATTTTTTATAGCTTCTCGTGTTCATTTTATTTACATGCGTATAACACTCAGAGGAGAGGGAGTACATCTTCTCATGAGAAAGACGCAAAGAAGGTAATTTCCAGAAATAACAGCACAACATTACTTACAACGAAAATGTTGCAACAAAGCCATAGAAACACATTTATTGATATAAATTACACAGCAAGAATTGTAGCAATATTTATGACAAGCAATAGAGCTTAGCAAGCAGTCACCATTAAGAAAAACGCTTTCTACTTTTGCAATCTTAAAAGTATTTCGTTTACAGTAAGTAAGTGTAAGAATTTTTAGTTTGTTTAAAACTTTTGATAATATTCATTGACAATACATATTTAAAATAAAGGTAGGCACTATGTGGTAAGCATCAATAGTTCCGAAAAGTATTTTTATTGAAATTACTTAGTTGATAGTTGTGCAGATATATACTTAATACGGTTTATAGTGCAAGGTAACTATTTCCTCGTTGATCTACCGAATAATACCGTTTAGCTGCAACCCATATTTATGCAACTATGTAGATGTGTGACAACTTACAATTTTGTCTCGCATATTAGCGTCTCATAAAAACATTATGGCATAAAATTACATTGCAAATACTTCAATAATGCCCATGTTTAACGCCGAGTCTGCAGCTTTACTGTCGAGGATTACAGAAAGATATCCTAGTTAATTGGCTTTCGAAGTGTCGAACTGCGGCTCAATGGTTGCACATATTAAAACTTTAAGTGACAATATTTGCAGAAATAACTTAAGAAATGGCACAAAGAGTGTTATTTATGAGATTTTGTTAGTTGTCGTTCTTGGTTGTTTGCTCTAAGTATGAAATATAATTAGATTCTAGTGGATATTTCACACACTATGTAGAAGTAGAAGTATCACTTAATACAATATAAAATGGCAACTGTAATAGTATGATGCTTCAAAACCACATGTTTGATGATGAATAATAATAGATGTCTTGTATGGGAGGTATAAAATGAGACGAAACTTTATTTTAGTGCAAGAATGATATTTCTTATTAAATATTTTATTGATGTATCCCAAACGGAGGATTGCTCTCACGATAGCATCCTTATCTTTTACGATTAGAATATTAACATCGCCATGGTTATTAGGTCCCTAGTCAGATCTGGGTAATAAATTCAGTCAAAATTGTCTTAGACTGTCAAGCCTCTTCTTCTTCTTTTCTTCTTAAAAATAACTCATCCTCTCTTATTATTTATTCGTAATGCAATAATTATTTGCTCTCATTATGTATAGGAGACTACAAACAAGTCTTTGTTAATGACCTATTTTCTGAAACGAACATTTGGAGTTCCACAAGGTTCCATATTGAGTTCATTTCTATATGTATCTCTATTTATAACGTCATTATCAGGACTGCTCCGCTGGTTATTTTCGCAAGATATTGAGGAGAACAAAGAGAATTGCAAAACCTTACCTTATATTCTGTATCATAACCTTTAGAATGAGATATATATTTGTAGTATAGCATCTAGAAGTGCTTAGAAAATACATTACGTTCATTCTACATATAATTGGATTTATAACAAATTATACCTCATTTCCTTGATTAATTAACAACATGCAAGTGTACTTTCACATAAATTGCATAGTCTTGTACATACGATGCTAAATGGCTATGGCATTTCGGTCAAACGCGTGGGTTCCACTTGACCTAGTAGATTGGAAACTAAATAAACATAAAATATTGATTGAGTTAAATGAATTGATTTCCAATTAGCAAACGATTATAAATTCACACAGAATCATCGTTCAAGAAATTATGACATCATAATCAATTAGATAGGACGTCTATTTACACAATTTGTCCATAAAATGTTCATAATTCTACTTTATCGTTTCATTAATACCCAGCGTTAATAGAGATTTTATTAATTAGTGATATTACTAATTCTATTTTTAATGTTCGTAGAACACGCTTATTTATAGTATAAAAAGATACGCATAAATTCAATGGAAAGTACTTATGCATATGCATAAGTGCCGATTTAAGGAAAATGTAATGTGTACGGATTAATAAAATAAACTTGACATTGTTTTTAGTCCTGAGGGTGTTTTGTCCAATGTCATCCTTCCATATTAAGAACTTTAATAGCCAGTATTGTAGGTAGTCGTAATCTTCTTAGGCGTTAAATATTTAAGAGATCTAAATTAATAATTTCGGGTTTTTGATGTTTCGACCTTTGAAATATTAATAATAACCATGTCGCATATTTAAAGTCCTACAACTGTTCTTGAGAGCACTGTTGTTCAAGCGAATTAAAACAAAACATAGTCATTAAGTTGCTAGAGATTTGCCAAAAAAGATGATGTATGTGTTGATATCACTGGAATTATTTTTTCGGTAATAATTGAATTATTATGACTGTTATTAATTATAAATAATATGGTATGCCACAGTAACACATACATATACGGTCCGAGATCTAACCATGAGTTTTCTTCATCTTTACGATTTCTCAAATATTTTACAATTATCAAAGAATGTAAATTTCATCATCGAATGTCTGACGTCCAAGTATTGCCAATAGCATTTCCAAAATAAAAAAATGTTTTGATATAAATAAAATAAAGTTGATAATAATAAATCCTTTAGAAAATTATTAATTGTTATTAATTTTATTATGTTAGCAGAAGAAAGCTATGCAGTATATGTTTCATTAATTGCTATTTGTCTATTACATAGACAAGAATACTAGTCAGATTCTTATATTCAGCAATATCTATAAAATTTTAATAACCAGCATATGTTGCAATTTAACATATTTATGGGAACTTTAGAAGAGAAATCGAAAATAAACAATACTAATGCAAAATCTGATTAATGTTATCCTAGTACGCGACTATAATTCCAGTAACTACTACCATTGGCTATTTCTAAATATAATGAAGTAAATTACCGGCTTATACGGACATGTAATTTACGATGTACATATACAATTATCTGCTTTTCCTAAGAACTGAAATCACATCTCGTACAATCTCTATAGATATCGATTACAGCTCGCACAAAGCTACATGTCATGACTATTTCCATATTTGATGCTGCAAAATTACGAGTTTGTAGTCTGGATATATCCTTTCTGACTACATCTTTCCATATAAACATGTCATTAAGTTAATCTAAAAAAACATCGGTAATGGAATATAACCATACCTACACAATTTAAATTATTTTCTTTCTGAATACATACTACCGAGTATATGCACTTACATATTAACATACCTTCATTTCCAGTATGTATCAGTCCATAACAGATAAAGGATTGTATTTGCAACCATACAAGTTAAATTGTTGTTTGTTCCACATGGTGAAACTTTTAAGCTAAATTTTATAGAATAATGTTTCTGATATTTTATAATCTAGCGCATGATTCGTCCCCATCACTTCGCAGTAGTATGAATGAGGGCTTCCTTGAATTGATTGAAAGATCGATGTGAGGATAGCATTTTCTAGTAGTTAGACAAGGGCAAAGAACAGTAGTGGCTACTTGCCGTTAGACAGCGATAGAATACAACACACAAATGTCCAGCAGAATAGCATGCGTATTTCTTGACTTTGTTAACTCATAGAAATCATATTTTCATCCTTCTTTTATTCATATAAAGAGGATAATCACATTAAAAGTTAGCTCTTGGTATGTCTGTATTAATTGCGGCAATATAGATTAGTCTGTCAAATCTGTAGTGCATACAGGCAGTTAGAAATTATTCATGATTTATTTTTATACTTACATTTCTTTAGCTTTCAACGATATAATGGGCTCTTACACTCATACTAAATTTGTTAAAAGTAAGAGCAGCTTCTTGTTGACTTAAGTGTACTTACTTCATAAAAACCAATAGAAAGTCGTCGAAGAAAAGGAGATGGACTGCAATGAATTGGAAGCTTAAAGTAAGCGTACAAAATGAAATACCTGATACTGAAAGAATCTGACGGAAAAAAGACAAATATAATGAAGTAAATTAAATTAAACTAGTTCCTTGAAAGCCTACAGAGAATTAGGGCAGTTTATGACATAACAACGATATTCTTCACAAAGTTCTTTCAAAAGCACGATGCGTCGATAAAGCATGTGTATTAGAAATTAAGGCATTTGTTTGATTGCTATACTTGTACTGAATATTTAAATGAAATCATGACGATATTCGGTCTCCGTCTCCAGACGGTAGCTGGTATAACATTTTTCACTGTACTATGTCTTTTGTAAAATTTCGTTTCGGCATAGATGCACGTAAAAAGAGAGTTTAACTTGAAGCACTAGTAGCAGGAAAGATATCTTTAAAGAACTTATTCGGCGCTATCAGGAGAATTACACTACTAATTATTTTTTGATAATTGACAAAATCCTTAGCCAATGTAGAGGGCAATATATTTTTTGTATGTACAATAAAACGGCTATGTATGGCCTCACAGTTCAGGTTAGAGCAGACTTAAAAACACGCTACGTGTGCAATGCTGAAATACATATACAGCGTGCCCGGATTTCGTAAGGACAACATGGGTAACTTTTTTATTTGAAGAGATAGAGAGACGGTTAAATTAGCAAAAAGGTGTAGATTCAAAAGCTCACTAAGAACCCATTTTCAAATTTTACTTGTCATGCATCATTTGTTTAATATTGAAGAAAAACTGAAATCTTATAATTTCTTTTATTTGCCGTAACTATTTTGTTACTTGAGATATTAAGATGCGGTTTGAAGCAATTCAAATTGTAATCTAAATACTTTTATTGACAAATTTCTTTTGCGCAAATTTTTAGTAATCTCACCTAACCTCAACATTTTAAATTGGAACCGTGCAATTTTTGTAGCTCTTTTAAAAGGAGATGTTTCCTGAATACAATCATGTCTTGCATGACATGGAAATTTTGTCAAAATTTGGAAAACTAAGCTTATCCTGATTACGGGCAGACATCACAACTTTTTGTTTATCGGGTTATTTACCAAACAACACGGTTGTCATGATAAGAACCTGTCAGAAGTGTCAATGTTATTAGTTCAATTTATAACGGATAATTTTGAAAAATACGATGTATTTTTAGATGTACTTGTATCAAAAGTTTGAAAAGCATAAAACTTACATTTAATAACACAAATTTCATGTGTACTTATTATTATTAACTTAATCTCACCTCAAAATTTTTCATTTGGAGTATGCAATTTTTGTTTCCCTTTTAAGAAAACATTCTTTTTAACCAATTGTTAGGTAATATGGTAACTCGATTTGAACGAATTCGCATGCTAATTTAAATACTTAATAAAACAAAAATACAACTATGCTACTCAATAATGAACAACAATATTAAATTACTAAATAAATCACAATCGTTTACAATGCAAAGTTGACACTGTTTCTGAATAATATTTATGTATTACTTTGTGGATAATATTTGAATTAATGGTGTTAGATGTCTCAAATATTGCTTCTTGCAATTCTTTAACATATGTAGGACTCTAGTTTTTTTTTTTACAGTACACCACAAAACATATCACAAGAAGTCAAATCAGGTGATCTTGCAAGCCAGCAGATATCGTGCTTTTTACTATAGTGACAGATACTGTCCTGACGTCACCGTGAAAATTACTGCAATGATAAGTACGATGTTATCGTTTCCTATAAGTACATGTATGGTGGTGTGCTTTTCTGGTAGATAGTATGATAAACAAAAAGTTGAGATTGCTTCCTAAAAAGAATAAGCTTAATTTTCCAAATTTTTAAGAAGTTTCTATATCTTGCGATGCGCAATTGCACTAACAATAAGAAAAAAATTGCATAGTTCAAATGAAAAATTTTGAGGTGACATTAGGTTACTAATAATACGCACACATAAAATTTGTGTTATTAAATGTTAGCTTTACGCTCTTTAAACTTTTGATATACGTAACAATATACATCGTATTTTTCAAAATTATCCGTTATAAATTGATGTAATAACATTGACACTTCTGACAGGTCCGTATCATGACAACCGTGTTGTTTTCACAGATAACGCGATAAACAAAAAGTTGTGATGTCTGCCCGTAATCAGGATGAGCTTAATTTTCTAAATTTTGACAAAATTTCCATATAATGCGATACATGATGGTATTTAGAAAAAAATCTCCTTTTAAAAGAGCCACAAAAATTGCACGGTTCCAATTTAAAATTTTGAGGTTAGGTGAGATTACTAAAAATTTGCGCCAGTAAAAATTGTTTTATTAAGCCCCAGTAAAAGTATCTATTACAATTTGAATTGCTTCAAACCGCATCTTAATATCTTGAATAACAAAAAAGTGGTACGGCAAATAAAAGAAATTAGAAGATTTCAGTTTTTTTTTCAGTATTAAACAAATGAACAAGTAAAATTTGAAAATGGATTCTTAGTGAGCTTTTGAATCTATACCTTTTTGCTAATTTAACCGTCTCTCTATGTCTTCAAATAAAAAAGTTACCCATGTTGTCCCAACGAAATCCGGGCACCCTATATACTGGAGCAAATCCTACATGCAAACTTAAATTGCTGACTTCATCCAAACCTCATCCAAGTTGTGCGAACATTAGAACATAACTGCTGGCAACTGCTACAGTAGTACAGAAATTGTAATGAGAATCGTAATTATTGTATAGAGAAAGAATAAAAGACCACTTGAATTTCTACCTAACTCAAGTTGGATCATCCGTCAGTGTGTAGTAATACTTGCGCCCCATGCTTCCAAAAAGCTATAAGAAACTTGAGCGAAAAAAACTTATTGCTCAAATAAATTTCCAGATTCTTTTTCGATCAGGTAGCGAAAGGCTAGTATTTTGTCTGCGTTCCAAACTTATCTACAAAGATTATGTTCATAACATGTTTAGAACTATGTTTAGAAGAAAGTGATTTGTGTAATTATACTGTTGAAGGCTTAGGAAATGTAAACATTAATATTAATAATAAAAACTTTGGAATAATTAAAAATTCTGGAACCATATTTAGGAAAATTTAATGTTATCATGAATGGTGACCGATATATGTACATGGCAATGATAATGAGGACAGTATTAACGAAAAACATTGAAGAAAGTTACAATAGGTACCTGTTAATATACATCACAAAATTTTAGAATATTACAGCGTTGACTTATAGCCGTGCGATTACCATTTTTGGCCAACTAAAATGATGATCGATCGTACAATTCAGACATTATGAGTGCATATGAATTTATGCAGTTCTATAATAGAAACGTTATCCTTTTCATTGCCAACTACGCTCAAACACACTACTGTCGAATTTCATAAAAATAATTTTTAACTACCCGCTATTAGTTATAAATTGGTTAAGACATCGAAACATAACAGCAATATCTCATTTAACGAACTGTTTAAGAAGATTCATTCGGAGCTTCTTCGACTTGAAGTGGGTCCTGAATTTAAAAAATATGGCTGTTGACATCCGAGGCAATAAACCTTTATATATTGATGCGTTTAGTGTGCTGTTATAAGTGAAGAGTACAAATTAATGCTTCTGGGTTTGAAACTATCAGATTTTCCGAGCCACTTTCCTAATCCTGAGGACTCAATTTCCATACCAAGCATTTTAAGTTCAGTAACATTTTTCATTTATTTCCAAAATATACTAGAGTAGGTTGATATACATTAATATAAGTAGCTCTTACTAAATTCAGTACCACATTTTGTGCTGGTATTGTTAAATGTTGCAACTTCTGAGTTTGTCACGTCTGATAATTGAATATATCCATTTATTAGGTTACTTGAGTGTATTAAACTAGATTAAAATGTGCGGCTAAAATATCATAAACAGTATTTATATTGAAGCTGTTGATTTTATTAGTATGTATTAAAATCAAAAATAAATGATTCAAATTGATTTGAAACATAAATTTGCAATTCAAAAAATTTTAAATGAATGAAAACATACATACGTGTAAACATATTCGGCATAACTAATATTTAAACATTTCCTTTCGCTGTTGAAACAAATCAAAAATGATCTCTATTCCTTAAAGATTCAATGTATCTTGTAAGAACATCGCTTTTGTGTTAATTTTTCATTTAATGTTTCATTACAAACGTGGGTCGGTATATTTTTGTATCACATGTTTGGTTACTTGCATTATCGCCTTGCCAATTCTCGCCTCTGTAAACAACTTAACGTGCATATTTTTATCTGGTTTCCAAAAGCGCATTCCATATCATGCTAAATGCTACTGATTAGCGCACCGCAGCTTGAGAGGATCAAGTAGTGCATATATTCGTATACTTAAGAAGCCTTAATGAAGTCGTTATGCTGGTAATTACAGAAGTGACTCTATTTAATTGTTGCAGCACTGCCCACAACCTCCTTATCTTAACTCTCTAATTGATGCGATATGCTAATCTTAATATTTAAAACCGTTCCAGACTCTATAGTGACATACGTTTTTAAAAACAACAGTTGCGTTTTCGGCTACTACAAAAATGTAACCTGTGTCCAAGTAGGTCGAAGGAGTTCGTTATTTTTTAATTTGTTTTGGATGCCATCATGATTTTGTGAATACCAAGGTTAAAGCTATTTCTCCGAGAATTTAAGTGCGCGTTTTATGCAAATCTCAATGTTGAAATTGTCGGGTTTTAAAGAGACATTGCTTGGTAAATTGCCTACATACATACTTGCAGTAGTTAGATATATTAATCATGTAGATCTCTAGAGAGCTTTTCGGCTATAAAAACAGTTTCCGTTATAGAAGAATTTAAATAATTGAAAAACGGTACGTCTCTATATGGATAAAAATCTTTACTTTTGTGAGAACGACGAAAACTACGTTTTTATTGTTAATTCTTGACAACATAAACCGCAAATTATTCGAATTGCTTTCTTCTGAAGAATGCATTACTGCGGTGTATCAATCTATACCATCCTTTGTGGGAAAAATGTATTAATTTCTAGAATAGTAGCAAGATTTAATTAAATTCACTGAAGCGTTGCAGTGTTAAGTAAAAGTAAAAATTGTCTGGTGTAGCTATTTTAATAATGTATTGCTATGTAAAGATATATTGACAAATTTACGATAATACATTTAAAAATTGTTAATGTATAGAACGAAAACTGGTAGCTCTAATGTAAATTGCTAAGAGACGCTATTGTTAGTTGTTTTATACATAGACTTGACTTACTCTCAGGGAAAAGGTATAGTACAATATAAATAGTAAAAAGTTTTGAACAAATTGAAGTAATCCGTATAAAAAGAAGAATGTTTTATTAACAATTTATTGTAGAATTTCTGAAAACCTGAAAGAATTTCTCAAAGTTACAATGAAACAATCAACATGGTCCCGCGAAACTTACATGTGTGCTGTTCTTTCATAACGTTCAAAAATACCACTTAAAAAAATATATTGAGGATAGCGCTATCTATTGTGTAATAATATAGTATATAAAATTGCAAATAAATTATTGCTTTTGACTACCTGTTTTTATCAAATAAAAAATCGTTTTGAAAGGAGTTGTATTGGAACATTTTATTTCGCACTCAGCAACTAGCCTTTTTAGTATAGATAACTATGTTATTAGAGGTCAGTTGATGCTTCTACAAGTAATCAGCCCACAGGAATTAATAAAAAATTTAGGGCGTATGGTTATATATGTTTAGTATTCGTAAGTAGGAGACGACTAATGGAATGAGAATCAATTAATCTGTTCTTTTGATCCGATCAGGCACTATGATGTTTCTTCAATACAGCAAATTATAAATACATAAAGCTGAAGGATCCACATGTATTACCTCTGAGCGGTAGCCAGGAGACTGAAAATTACTATAAAAAATATAAGAGTGTATCAAGAGGTTATATAAGGCCGTTCAATTTCTACATAATAATACAAATAATAAAATTATATGTAACGTTTCCAATAAATCTAAAGGAGCTTTGACAATAATTAACAACAATATTTACAAGAAAACAACTATAAATTACTATTGAAAATAGGTTATAGATTACTTAGAAATTATATACTTGTAATATTGACTTTAATCTTAATATATTCAAACACGATTTTTAACCTGATAATAATTGAAAGTTTCTGATCTCAGAAGGTAGTCTGTAGCGTGCTTTCTCCACCCACTTTTTGCTCTTGAAGAAGCCACTGACTTTTGTGCCCAAACATCGAGTTAGTAGCTTTTGTATTTTTTATGCTTTTATTTTACTTTATTTTGTATTTAATTTATTTTTGTGTAGTATATGTCCCACAAAATGTGAGAAAAGCGGCTAACGAGCTTGTTAAAAGCAAATGAAAATTTTCGACAAAAACAAGAATTTAAAGTCTAAAAACAGAGACAGAAATAATTTTCATTTAATTAGAGTCATTAATGGAAGTAGAAAGCACGAGATTCTTGGAATTTAGAGGAGACTATAGCTGTAATTGCAACGAATATAAATAATATATCTTATCTATTTATTTTTTACTAACAATTAGTAGACTATGCGAACTCGCAGATCTATCAATATTCAAAATATACTACTGCGCGCACTTTATTTCGTATGGAATATTTGCTTCAGGTGTTCGCAACGAATTAAAAAGAATATTTCGATTATAGCAAAGGGCACTCCGTACGATGAATGGCGTAGAGCTCAGAACTTCTTGACGTTGTCCTGTATATACATATGTAGTTTGCATGCCAAACAAAGTTTTCCAAATCTAAAGAAGCTTAATAAGCTCGGAATAGAATTAATGCTTGGAATGCATAGGTATTCTCCAAATATCAAAACATAAACCTACTTTTACAAGGAAAATCCCTGAATATATAAGCAATAAAAGCATACAATAAATACTTTCATAGTGATGAATACATCTCAGTATAACACACTGACTTTTTATTCCAAATGGCTACGTACTAGACAAATACATGCACGACAACATACTATAATTTTATTGTACATTTTTCTTGGTGCTGATGGATGCAGATATTTTAAATGTTGTATATTTTTGTTGTTATTGTTATAGTCAAATGGATAAAAATGCATTACTGTTAGAGATGGTACTCAGTGGTGGCAGTGGTGGAGCAACAAAATAAGCAAATTATTGAGCATTAATGATACCTACAGTTAGAGGTTAGATTTTAACCATCCTGTATAATTTTTAGAAATCATCTTTATTTTAGCATTAGATGTAATGGTTGTGCTAATGAAATAATGCAACTTGAAACAGGCAACTTAAATACGTACGCCAGGTACTCATTCTAAATATTGATCTACATTTTCAAAAATTGTTAAATATCTCAGAAACTGATGAACCTAGATATAGGGAATGTCACAGTAACTTGGCTTTATTTAGTCTGCGTCATCGAAATATGCAATTATATATATGGTGTTCCACTTAAATTTTGAACTTTGACGTGTAACTTTCTTTTGAGACACCCTGTATATTTTAAAATAATTTTAGAACGTGCTCCCAATAGACCTACAGATGCTCCAGCAAAAAGATTTTAAATATATGTTACCATTTTTGTGTGTATCAATCGAGGCGAATGTGGTGCTCCACTCTGTATACAGGATAACAACTTGAACTACGAAAGCCTATTGATAGTATTGTCAACTGCTTGCGTGTGGTTATGTCAAATACTATGACAAGTTATAAAACCACTTTATAATTTGCACTTTTCATGAATTGTGTATTGCATTATTGCGAATCTGAGAATGTAGCTTTCATCCATGAAGTTCATATTTGCTATAAGAAAAAGTAGTATTGCTCATCTTATAAAAACTTTATTTTAAAAGTCCTGTTTGAGAAATTAAGTTAACAGTTTAGATTAACTTTGATCTTACTGTTTAAATATTGTTTGAAATAACATTTAATTTGCAAATAATTCATTTACAGAATATGAAAGTGATTCCACCGATGAAAACACTGCAGTCTGTAGAGGTGTAATATAGTGTATAATACATTATATAAAATGCTTTTAACGAAATAGTACAACTTTACATAAAATAAAATTTTGTGTGGTAATTTTTCATAGTCCGTGCTTCCTTAGCGAGCGAGCATATTATAGATTTGCATTTCCTTATTTTAAACATGCATATGTTTGAGTTGCAAGTACATATCTCACTAACTCTTGAGATACTTGAGCGTATTTCATTCATAAGTTAACACTCATTCTTCGATTTCGTTGTGCATTGGAACCACACGTTCAGTGTAAAGTCGCGTCACCACGCCGTCAATTCACGATTCCGAGTCACGCAATCGCGTAAGTGTGTATTAATTGGCGCTATTTGCGTCGGCCGAATGATTGTTCGCGGTCGTAGGCGGCGCTAAGACACTACGTATACCTCTGATTTATCGATAAATTGATATCGTTTAACTAGCCAACCGCGCTGCGCTGGCGTTACTTTTGCTGCATCGAATCCCGATATTTATCGATTTCATTGATAGAACGGACATCTAATTTTAATAACGTAACGGTAAGACAACTGCACTACATCGATTTTAGTTTTAATGATTAAGGAATTGCATTTAACTTTTGTTGATTTTGTTATACACATATAACAATTCTAATTAGCTGTTTTATTTTAGTCATCTGTTATAGATGTCAGGATAATTACACAATTCAAAACAATTTTTGTAATTAATTATGCGTTTTTTTTACACAACGATTAAATAATAATAATAATAATTTTATTATCCAACAGCTGAAGCCAATCACAAGACAAAAAGAACTACAATGTTTGATGCGTGATTAAACCTAATAAGAAGCGTGCTTTAAAATAGTATACAAATATTTATCTTGTAAAAATTTGGGATTAATTATGACTTACAGTTGATACATCATCTATACGGTGTTTCTATTCTTAGTTATAGGAAAGATATTTCAGAAAGCGTTTTTAGATTCTTTCGCTGAAAGATTGGTGATATTTACTGGAACGTATGAAGAGTCCATGTATTCTAGAAGCAGAGGAACGTGCTCCGAGAAAGACAGTTTTGCGTCGAATAACACACATTAAATCACGTACTCATATGTTTGACACACTAGATATAAATTCAGATCTACACATGTAATTAAAATTAATCATCTTACCGCATCTAGTATAAGCAGGGCACTTACTAACATTAAGTGTTACTTTATTTATCGCACACTAGTTATCCATAGAATCCATTTTTTTTAATTTTACCTACTTGGTTATACTATTAATGATATAGCGTATATCTCCAAATCATCAGCATATCTAAGCACACAACAGCACAACTCATCGAATAAATCATCTATATAAATATTAAACAATAGCGGATCCAATGCCAGATGTTAACATATATGTTGTCCATTTAAAGCCATTATAGTAAACAGGCCCTCTATGGTTAGATAAATATAACTGGAACATTGGCTAATATATTGTGTTATGTTTACTAGATTTGTAACTGTTGATCTTTTGGAAATAAATCTGTGCTCACGGGTTGTAAGATGTAGTTGGACATTATAATAAATTATATTATGCAGAAGTTGCTCGAATATCTTCGAAAAACTACACGATATGCTCAGCGATCTATAGTAAGAAATGTAAACACAATCATCTTTCCTAAATACTGACACTACCTTGCCCACTTTCCATATTTCAGAAAGCACAGCCACTCACAAAATTAAATTTAATATAATGATTAAAGAGTATGCAAACACCCCAGCGCGGTCGCGTATAATAAATCCGGGAATAGTGTTTTCACCATGAATCATGCGGGGTTTGAGTTTTTAATTGAAGATAGAACATCCTCCTTTGTGAAGGAGTGAACATTGAAAGAAGGACAGACTAATAATAATATAATAATAATAATAATATAACCTTTATTTGCTAAAATTAAACATAACATGTAATACTATAAATGGCGCAACATGCAATAACATAAAAAACAAGCAAAATCAATAACCATGCAAAGCAATTAACTTAGCAAATCACAGGGCGAGGTTCAGATCATCTCTGCTATACTACCTAAACCCTGAGCAGCGCAAAAAAACAATATCTATATAACAATTTGCCTAAACTAAACTAAACCTAACATTCCATGGTAGCACTCAAGCCAAACAAAATATAAACATATAAAGCTATATGTATGTAATATTACGTCATAGAACAACAATACTAAATACGTTTACAAATGTGCCAAAATCTTACTTTTCAACATTCCTCTTAAAGTGGTGACAGATAATGCTTTGTATTGTTCGGGTAGATTATTCTAAAGACGATAAATATCGTAGGAAAAGGCTCTTTCAAACAGAGAGGCAGTGTGAGGGGGCGGCGAAATAAGGTTACGATAGCGAGTTGTAATGCTGTCCACATCACCACGAAATCTTACTTTCCTGTATAAGTAAGGAGGCGTTTAAGACAATAACAATTTGTGATAGAAACACAGAGCTTGTACTTTTCTCCGGTCCTTCATGTTCAACCAACCGCACTCAGGTAATTCGTGTAATATATGGTCATATTTCCTTATACCAAATATATATTTAAGGCAAGAATTCTGCACTTTTTGTATTCTATATTCTGCTTCTTCATCGATACCAGCACTGTAAATTGTAGAGCAGTCGGTGAAAATAGATAGTATTAGTGTCTCACACAGCATAGTCTTCACCGATTTGCTTAACACGCCACGATGAGGATATAAAGCTCTTAACCGTAAATAAGCACTTTTAATATAGCTATTGATTTGATGTCGGTATCTAAACGAGTTGTCCAGAGTAAGACCCAAGTCACGTACGCTATTAACAATGGGCAGGACTGCATCATCAATTCTAATCTCTACAGAGCTCTGCAGTTCATTGCATACATTAGAGTTACCAAATAAAATTACTTGAGACTTAGCAGGATTAAGTCTTAGACTGTGTTCTTTCGAGAAGTTGTGAATAGAATCTAGGTCGTTGTTGATGTCAGCAACAGCAGACCGCCAGTTCTGAGGAAAAAACGATTTATATAATTGGATATCGTCCGCATACATATGTATGTAGTGATGAGTACTTTATTTGAGAAGGAAGATTACTGGTATAGATAGCAAAAAGCAGAGGACCGAGCACTGAGCCCTGGGGCACATCACGAACCACTGACAAGGGATGAGATTGTCTCTCACCAAGAATCACACTTTGTTTACGATCACTTAAATAACTAGATATTAATTGAATCGATTCCAAGCAAAAACCAAAACTCTGTAATGTAGCTAATAGAACTTCATAATCTACCGTATCAAAAGCCTTACTATAGTCATGGAGCGTAAGTATTGTGATGTAGCCTTTGTCCGTAGCAGACAGTTTCGGAACTATAACCACTTCGAAATCCGGATTGAATGTCTGGCAGTAAACTTTCATTATTTAGAAAGATAGAAATTTGGTAGAAAATGACCTTTTCAAGAATCTTTGATAGGGTTGGGAGGACACTAATTGGCCTGAGGTCTTTAAAGTTCTTTGGATCGGTTGTTTTTGCTAACGGAATTACTGAGGCATACTTCCAGCTGATTGGAAACGATTTTGTAAAAATGCAACTATTAATTATATTATGACAGGTAGAATAAATGGGCAACACATTCTAATCATGGTTATTTTAAGCCCATTTTGTCCAGTAGATGTAGATTTGATGTTGTTAATTAATTTTAAAATGGCATCAGAATCGACAAAATTAAAAAAATCATGATATTAAGCCTATCTTGTCCAGATGTGGATTTGTTAATTAATTTTAAAATGTCAGGATTGATTGATTGATGTTTTGTCGTTGAAAGTGGTTGTAGATAGTATTGGCTTTATCGTGGGAAATAAATTTCAAAATAAGCTTTCTTTTCATTTCGAATTGCTGAAGTAGCCACATTTCTAAGTGTTTTGTAGTAATTACAATGGGCATGGAGTCCTGCGAAACCTAGTTTTAACATCATCTCTTAGTTTCATAAGTAGCCTGGCGTTATCAGTCAAATTTATGAGTAACAAAAGGTGCATGTTTATTGAACAACCACAGCAAATTGTTCGTGATGTAATTTACCTTTTCATCAATGTCGTCAATGCGATAAATCTTATGTAACGCCAGGTGTTCCAAGCCACAAGCACATGCATCATAGTTCATGTTTCTATAATCTCGAAAAGTGTGAAAAACCGGTAATTATAGTTGATACATCTACAGAAGGAGGTCGCAGAGTACTGGGGCGAAACTATTTACGATATCATGATATTTTGTTAACGCAGTATTGTTATTAACCATATTGCTCAGTATTCTGGATGCCGATCTAAAAAATGACCAAAACTAATTAGTGTCCTTCAGTACACTGTGTTCTACGCAGACTGCTGTCTACATCTACCTGATCTAAGAGTAACGACCAATCTATTTGGGTCATCATCATGGGAAAAATGGTCTAAACAGAATGGTTAAACAGAAGGCAGGTGCGCAGTGTTGTGAGAGAGCGCTGGGAGCCGAGGTTCAATTGTCTGAGGGAACGATGACACTTTTCACGCGATTAACAGCCCAACATTATCAATGACGAGATAGTGTTGTAACAGAAGCAGTTGAATACATTTAACATGTATGTATATTTGCACAACAAGAGTTGCACGGTAATGAGCGAATACGAGCAATAGTTTGTGAAATAGTCTGGCACTGTATATACATACGTATATCAAAATTAAATGCGGTCAGCACTTCAATTTATCAATTTTGCATAATATTGTATTGCGAAAAGGTCTGATCGTCTAGATTTGAAGATTTGTTGGTAAGTACCATGATACTTATGAACCCTGGCGCATATAAGTCTCAGACATATGTACGTTGGTAATCATTGTTTAGCAATCACTAAAAGTAATTTCAATATTTCTTTTATGTTTATTTTCCGTCTTATTTTATTCCCCATAATTGTACGGATATATTACTCATTTTTAGAGTACCATGTGACTATTACATGAAGGAAGAGATTTTAAAATTGCGAGCTAGCGAGGGTATGCATAGCAAACTGTTACATTTCAGTTCCAAATATATCTAAGGACATTTTGGAACTTCTTAGAATAACTACATGTTTGAAAAAAGCTAAGTTTAAATTAATTGTTTCACTAATCTTTTCACTAGCAGCTATCAGAAGGCGTAATATCTTTAAGCAAAGCCAAAGTTGAGCCGTGAGGCTTAAGTCATAGAAGGTTTCCTAAGAGAGTCTCTTAAGGTCTGTCTCTCTCTCAAAGAAGCTTTGAGATGAGCAAATACGTACAACATATTTCATCACGTAGTTACTTCAATCTACAAAGAACATGCTTGCATGCGAAAATCATTGTTCTTCTTTTTTTGTCTCACTTATAAATCAAAATCATATTCTTTCACGACACTTTCGTTGTAAAGAGTCGCAAAAATGTAATATGCGATAGCACAAGAGTTGTAAAACTTTAGAAGACAGAATAGTTTAAATAATTGTTGGCAACAATTAAAAATATTAACTAACTAGCAAAAAAGAAACAATATGCGTTTATCTTAAAGTTAACATTTAACTCGGAATTCCTTTTTTCATTTTGATATATGTATGTATGTGTTAGATTGATCGTTACTTGCAGTTATCAATTAATACTTTTTAGTATAGTAGTCATTTCTAAAGATACGTTTCCTGTTTAATGTTCTATTATGCTCATCATGTAACCGTTATATCTCTATCAATAAACTTTATGTATGTTGTTTGAGATGAAATGATACTGACTATGTTCCTTTTGTCTGCATCACGTCAGGGGTGTGTCTATCTGGAAACCTTCCCCTCCTTAAGGTCTTTCCCAGCAGTTAGTCCAAGGCGTGTACGTAAAGTAAGCGGAGGAGTGCTGACAGCTAAACAACTGATACTCTATAATTATTGCTGTTTATTTTTCATGCATATAATTGTCTCGGTAGAAGAGGATATCGTGAGAACAGATAGTAGGTATAATAATACCCTTTAGATATCTTCTTAGACTTCTTTTTCACTGAATATATTATACATGAACAAAAGTTGGAATTTTATGGAAATGTGGATTTTTCGAAGTAGCATGTATGCCTTCTATAAGACAGAAGAATACTATTTAAGTTGAATTACAGACAGAACAGATTACGTTAGAGAGTTAATCGATACTATAGGGCTGTAATTTAACCTTAAACAGAAAAAAAAACTTCCCGGTTTATAAAAACAAACCAACTCGTACTACGCAGAGCTTCTGAAACCACTAAACTTTTGAATTTCATTGACTATCTTGTTTTGTAGTTGCGATTTATCTACATTTTTCATTACAATTTATAAAAATCATATACTGAATTGACTTGTTGTGTCTATATTATTACAATCTATTTTAGGTAAGCTTTACTAATCAAAGCGCGCGTAATTATGTAGTACCAATTATCTGGAGATAGGATTTTGGAGTACTTTATTAACACAGCCCAATAAATAAAGTTTAATTATCACTGCATAACATAATATTTCAGTTGAACCGCAGGAAATTCTTGTCTCAAAACCAAAGTGCGGGTCGTGTTTAAAAATGAAAGCATATTTAGTTTGGCAAAACCTTTTAATTCGGCGGTACATCTTGCATTGTACGAATCTATTCTAACATGCATCAACAAAAATTTAAATGTTAACATTTTATAAGAAGGAAATTACGATTATTAACCTTTTTATTACTTGTATAAATTTCTTGGTTTCGATTTATATAGATTTAGTACTTAAACTAACAAAAGTAAATAGTATATGTCGATTACATACATAAATTATTATTATGAAGTAATTAACACACGCATATGTGGATGATTCTGAAAAGCATTGACGGCGGTGTCTCAAGTTACGAGCTCAGAAAATGATTAATGTGGCAATAATTACGTTACTAGACGCACAGCAACTTCTACGGCTTTCCACTAATAAATCCTTCGATCTTCCTAATCGCCTTATATTCAAATTAACCTATCTATACATACAAACGGTGCGGTGCATACTTATTACTACTACTGTGAGTACATTTATAGCTATGCACACAGAACGTTTGTCGCTCATGAGATAAGCTGCATTATTCAATGGATAAATCTTGCGTTCGCAAATTTACGCTTACTTTACATTTGAAAGATTGTTGGAAATTTATTCACACTTACTGAGGCATAAACGTACAGTGATAACGTTTAGTACATAAATAGTAAGTGGTAGTTCTTGAAGTGACTCTCACTAATATAAAGTCAGATCTTTCTAATTGCAACAACAACTTCTTTCTTTGCAAGGATGATAAGCAAGTTGAAAATACAAGGAGAATATCTGTCTCCAGATCATATGATATCAAAAAAAGCTGTTGGGATTGGTGTTCTACTCCTTATATACATATGTATAACCCGCATGTAACGTAGTTAAACAATTTTTACTTGCTGTGTAATTAAATATGACATCTGAATGAAAGAAATGTAAATCATTTGTTACATTAAAATCATCAGGATAGAATCAATCAATAAAGACCTTGTTGCTGATTCTATAATAGGTCTATTAATAATTTTTTAATGCCAAAACTTATTATATATTATTGTTATGTAGCACAATCTACTATTCATTTCGAAAACATTAAGATGAAAGTCATCCAAACTACCATATTCTCTGAATTTACGAGTAAATTAATGAATAATTCTCCAAATTTTAGAATAAATAATGAGATGTTAGTCTTAGTTGGTCCATAAATGATCCTCATAGTAAGTTTGAGATTATTAAATCTCACAGTAATCCAAGTTTACCCAAGACTAACGGTATTGATGATGTTACATAGATTAAATCACAAATCATTTCTTACAAATTACGCCATCATCCATTGTGTTGTTCATCCTTTCACTCCTTATGAATGTATAGTCATCAAAGAATTCAAAGCATCCCCCATCTCCAATACTAGCTACATTTAACAGTAATGGCAGATTGATTTGCTACATGGACATTCTCCCTTTGATGCTGCTTACATTTTGTAAGGGAGTTAGATTAGTACGTATTAAATAATAAAATAACACGAATCATTTATGCCTTACTATCTCATAAAGGCTTGTGTCATTGCAGGAAGCAACCGCTGACTAGGAGAGGTGTGCATCTGTGGACGGACTTAGGATGCCTCTCCGTATTTGCCGAGTGTACGGTACCCCTGTGCTAGGAAGTACTACACTAGCTACATCGGTGGCAATAATTATATATAGGTATTATATTTAAGTTGAATTGAGCAACAAATTTCTAATTCACTTAATTAGCAGCCCTTGCATTAATTTACTTAAACATTTTACTGTGAAATCCTCATCGCTTTTATTTGCAAGATTTTTATATCTGGGTTGTATTATATTGTTTTTTAGTACAGTCACGTATATATTTTATCTCAGAAATCACAGTAATGTTCTTAAACAAAGACAATGCAGTAGAACTTCACCATTAACCTCTAATCATATGAAGACTATAGTTCCAGAAGTAGAATCATAAGAAAAAAGCAACATTGTACTGCCGATGACGATTGTTATCTAATTTGATATTTTGAGATTAGAAAATTTGAATTCTTGTTTTTAAATAGTATCTTTTTTTTCAAATGCACTGTAGTTAATATGTGGCATTGTATGCGTGTTATTGCGTGTATTCTATTTTCCCTTATATTGACAAACTATAAACTAATTTAATGTATACTGAAACTATAGGATTATTAACATATGTCAATTCAAATTGTTTCCAATGAATCTTTTTCAGAACAGAAGCTATGTTAACTGCGCTTCCCAATTTTCTTAATTGATGGATTTGTTTCTTTACATCTCAACAGAATATAAAGGTATAGGTTTTCATAAATCTTGAGTTAATGAATATCTGTTTGAGTATTCTAGATATACCGCTGTCCCATATACATATGTATAATGAATCAATGATGATTGTATAATAATAATAATAATAATATTTATTTGCCCAACAGAAACCCATTTACAGGACAAAAATATAACAAGTACAGTGTTTAATTTAAACTAAAAATGAACTAAGTTAGAAGAAAAAACGGAATAAGATATTAATAATAAGAATAATAAAAAATAAGAAATAATGCAAGTAGTATTACAATAAGGAGACCGGAGAAACGTTCTACATTGACCTCAAAAGAATAGCAGCATGTGTGAGGCTATGTATTTGAAAAATTTTAAAGTTGATACTCATACATTAAATACATCACTGAAAGCGGTATTAGCATTAACAACCATATGATAAAGTGGTGCTCGTTTCGACAAGTTGGATCATGCACAGGGACGCTAAATTGTAGCTGAGATAGCAAAGACTGAGAATGCACTTTGCTTTTAATTAGATTTATAAAAAATCGACTACTGGCAGCAGCCCGGCATTGTAAAGAATCAAAGTTGTGGCGATCTAATAAGTCTACATTGTTTGAACCGTGTGCTGGATACACATGATCCATCCGATATGACAAATATTTCAAGAATCGTTTTTGGATTCTCTCTAATGTAATCTGCTGATAGTGATAATATGCGTACTAAATAATAGATGCGTACTCGAGCTTGGTGCGAACAAGAGTAAAAAACAAAATCTTCATGATATCAGAAAGTGATTTGCATGTACGTATTAGAAATCCCAAACACTTAAAAGAAGTGTTCGCAATATCCATGATGTCGTCACCAAAAGACAGTTGTAAATCATAAATCACCTCCAAATCTCGAATACATGACTACCTAGGTATTGGTATTTGGTTGACAGAATAGGGAAATGACATGACAGTATTACATTTCGTGTAGGATACTATAGCGCATTTGTTTATATTTAAATGAACACCATTCTGATCACACCAGCTATTAATAATATTAAGGTTCTTCTGAAGTATGACACAATCGGATATGCTGGAAATATTAGAATAAATTTTAAGCTCATCGGCATAAACTGCAACTTTACATTCCAATTTAGATAGTAAATCGTTTAAGTAGATATTAAAGAGTAGGGGACCTACATGTGACCCTAGCGGAATAAATCTGAGTTAAAACCATTATAGGAAACGTAACAAACGCGATTGCTTAAGTAAGACGAAATTCGATCAGTAACTTTAATGGTAAACCCCGAGTGAAACAATTTTTGAAGCAAATATACATGGTCTATAGTGTCGAAAGCCTTAGAAAAGTCTGTATACAATACTTCAACTTGTTGACGATGCCCTAGCGATTCACTAATATCTTGTGTTACCTCAGCCAAGTTAGTTAACGTAGAGCGTCCGGACACAAATCCATGCTGATGAATAGACAGGAAAGGTTTGGCCATAAACGATAGTTGCTTATGTAAAACATTCTCAAATATCTTGCCAAAGTTAGATAATATATTTATTGGCCTATAATTATTTATATCTGATACGTCTCCCTTCTTAAAAACTGGCGTGATTCTTGCTATTTTCCATAGATCTGGGAAGGTACATGTACGGATAGCTAAATTAAATATTATTGCAAGTGGCTGGCAAAACACAGACGCACCATCACGGATTGGAAATCCAGGTAAGTTATCGTGACCAGAGGTCATATCACTTTTTATTTCCTTAATGCTGTGATAAACGTCATCAGAAGTTATATTAGACAATAGTAAAGGATAGGAATTAGTAAAAGCGGAAATTGAAGGATTAGATTGGGAATGAGCACCTTAGTACACGTTTGAAAAAATATCAGCGAATGCATTCACTATACTTAGAGGTTCATCAATAGCAGTACCATTACAGTTTAAACTACCCGGAATCACCCTGACACCACGTTTAATATTTACGAAATTCCAGAACAACTTAGGGTTCCTTGCAATATCAAGTTCCATTCTTGATATATATCTTTCGTATGCAAGTTTTGTTTGATTTTTAATTAATGAGCGCAATCTTTTAAACTGAATGTAGTAAAACTCCGATTTCGACTACCGCCAGTTTTTAAAGTAATATTCTTTAAGTTTAATATTGTTTTCAGTATTGAAATCGAACCAAGGTGGAAAGCTTCTTGTAGAAGGTGTATGTAATGGTACTGAACGTTGTAAAATTTTATAAAGAACGTCATAAAAAGCAGCAACTGCTTCATTAACACACTTAAAACTGTTTAAAAATGTCCAATCAACGCCAACTAGATCATTATATAGTACTGGAAAATTAGCCCTGCGACAGGAGTATCTAGTATTGGAATTTGATGGAAAATTACGTTGTGTAGTTGGAATTGATAAATTGTTATAAGCCCGAAGTGCAGGATGGTAGGGATCTTCTTGCACCAAAGGATTACATTCACGAGAAATTTTGTATTAAAAAATCAGCGTTAGAAAAAATCAAATCCAGCAAACCACCATTACAGCTACGATTTTGATTATATTGTTCGAGATTTAAAGAGTGCATAAAATTTAGTAAAATAGTGCGTTTGCGATCATCGCCATCAACAGCATCAAAATTTGGACATTTGAAGTCACTACAAAGTATAACATTTTTACCAGCTAACTGCCTCCAAAAACAAATCATAATCATCGCAAGATACATCGGGCGGTATATAAATATTTACTGAGAATAACAAATATGAGTCAAAACTACATTTACAAATTACAGTGTCGATCAAAGGCAATAAAGTAGCCGAGATAACATTACTAAAGGTAAAAGAACAAAAATTACTATCAATAACAATCACAAACGGGTCGATGGCCGCAGTGGTTAGGCGGCTGACTATTGTTGTGAGAGGACGATAGGTGCCGGGGTTCAATTCTCTGGAGGGACGGTGACATTTTTTCAGAGAGTTTAATCCGGATCGATATTCGCTGTTGGGAGCAAAGTGATTAACAGCGCGGCATCATAAAAGGCGATATGATGCTGTCACAAAGCCATTGAACACAACATACACACACAAAAACTACACCGCGAGAGTTGCAGTGATAGCCAGACAAGCGATACAGTTTACGGAGTCACTGCAACTAAGCACCCACCACATATTAAAAAAAAAAAAAAAAAAAAACACCCCCTCCATTAAGTCGTCCAACAGATCCAAAATCTCTATCTTTTCTAAACACATTATATAAATTTGTATCAAACAACTCCGCATCACGCACTCCCGGTTTCAACCATGACTCTGTTAAAAATATAGCATCGGCACTAATAGTTGGAAAAGAAAAAAAAACAGTATCAGTTTTAGAGCACAGTCCCCTGACATTCTGATAATATAAAGTAAAAGTTTTAATTGATCTGTTGGACATATCTAGTTTTCCTGGTTCTTGTATGGTAATCACTTATTTTGGCACTGCGAGATATTTTTTTTTGTGGTATGCAGTTCAAGTATCTCTGTAGGCTTTTCGTACTCTACTAATTTTCCCCGTATTTAGTCTAGATATTTGGTTGATTTCTCTTTAGGATTTGAATTTAGTTACTTGAATAATGTCTGAATTAATTTACCATGGAGGTGCAAAGCAAATCTTTCCGTATACTACGTTTTTTCAGATAAGAAAAACATCTGGCTTTTATTTCAACTTCATGAGATTTTTTTAAGAATGCTTCAGTTCGTGACTATTGTTGGAAGAAGTTGCAAAGATCAAACAAATTCTATTTCTGAGTAGTCTCTCAATGATCATTTTTAATTACCTTTTTTTAGTGTTGATTACTTTTTCCAATATTAAATTAAAAAAGTTTATCAATTGATTTGGTATAGGAGTATATTGTGACATATGTATACATACCTTTATTATTTACAACTGTAACTTACATTTTTCTACTAAGTACTGGGACAGATTGGAGGGATATCAATCTCTGTGGAGGTATACATAGAGGTAGAGCTACAAGGACATAGGCTAGTCACAATTATTGCTTCTAACAGTCGATGATTAAGCGAATGTGTGCATATATCCTCCACAACTCGTGATATTTATGACATTAGCGCCGTTAAACCTTTAGTGGTTCTATAAAATTTCTTACTTTATGTACACATGCTTAAAAATATTGCGATGCATGAGTATTTACCGTTTGAAGAAGGTACAAACACCAGGGCAATAAATAATATGATCTTTCATCCGTGAATAATTTTACTGCCATCAGTTTATCATGTTCTTAGTAAAGGTTAGTCGGCTAATAAACTGTTAACACCCTTGTTTGTGTGGGTTATAGAACTGCATAGCTACATAAATCTATCAAAACACTACTATCTCTACATTTTAGAGTACCCACCATAGAATTTTTTCTAATTTATTATTTTGAATGCATTTTGCATATATTAAATTGCATTTAGCGTACGCACAGAATAAATATGGGCACTTCTTAGCGAAAACTACTACCATACTACAGCTCTTTTACGATAACAGACGAGGAACGGCATCAAGAGACGTCATTTTGACGTCACGCAGTATTGCCAAATCTTTTGTTTACATCCGCATAGGTTATGTTTTACAAGTATAATTCACTAATTTTAAATGTTCACTTATATCTCAGGCCTTCTTTATCTATAACAATTATCAGAAATTCGCTTCAAAGCAATATGAGGCACTTCCATCACTGCTCGTTTAGGGTAATTGTTCTTGAAATGAAACCCAATGTTTTACACTATTCCATAATAAAACAGTATAGTCATTAAAAGTATTGCTTCTTTTCAGTATATACATATTGTTCAATGTACAATTTATTTGGAAGAAACTTAATACCTATAATAATTTGAAGTAAGGTAACAAATACTTGCTATCTCTATACATACTGTAAATTGTGTTTCTAACGTTCACAATTTGTTTCTGTTTTTTCCTTATCTTCTTCGGACAAGGCGGAACTTGAACTGAACTAGACTTGTTTTGTCATTCTAGAAATTAAATATAAAATAATCAAGGTATATTAGACCAACAAAAATATTATTTATTCAAATTACTTTCTGCACTGCATTCAAAGGCAATAAGGTTCGTTTTTTATTGGGTTTTAATAATAATAATAATAATAATAATATGGTTTTATTGTCCAACAACAACCAATTACAGGACAAAATTACAAAGTTATACATTAAATACATACATACACATAAAAATGAATAGTTACACTAACTGATTAATTGAATCAACAAAAATATCATTATAATAAAAATTAGCTGCTCGAGACATCGTTGTCAGTGGTGATGACTGTAGCAGGTTTGTTCGTGAAAATGGGGTAGAAAAAGTGCAGGAATAACGGGAACATAATCTAGGAACTAAGAAATCTAGGGAAGACAGGAGAAAAGGACAATCTATAACATTATTAACCAGTTTCCATATGAACCGAGCTCCATGTCTTTCTCGACGGTAACTTAACGCATCCATATCATGTTCGGTCAACAGCGTCGCATAATCAACGCCGCGCGGAGGATAAACGCCATCGTTTCTAAATGATAAAAATTTTAAAAAGCGTCGTTGAATCTTTTCCACCGCGAGCTGGAGATAAACATAGTGCGGCGACCAAACTTGAGATGCGTATTCCAATTTGCTTAGGACCAGACTATAAAAAAGGCTCTTAAAGACACGAGCATCATTAAAATATTTACAAGAACGTAGAACAAAACCTAGGCTACGAGAAGCAGATAGCGACACACTTAGAATATGATGGGAAAAAGAACAACGACTGTCAAAAAACACTCCAAGGTCTTTCACTATTTCAGACTTCTGCAAATATGTATCGTGTATTGAATACACCGATATAATTGGATTTATTTTTCTACTGTATGAAACATAGCAACATTTATTTATATTTAACTTTAAGCTAAATTTAGAACACCAAGTACTTATAATATTTAAATTGTGTTGTAAGTCTAGTACGTCATGCAACGAACGAATACTAGTATAGATTTTTAAATCATCTGCGTAAGCCAAAACAGAGCAGGATAATGAGGACAGAAGATCATTGATGTACAACACAAAAAGCAATGGCCCAAGGTTGGAACCTTGGGGTACCCCAGAAGTGGGAATAAAAATATGAGATGAAAAACCATTATAAAATACGTAGTTACACCTGTTATTCAAATAAGACCAAAGAAGTTTCAGCAGTGCGGGACTGAATCCAAATGCGGATAGTTTATATAAAAGTATACCGTGATCAATACTGTCGAAAGCGCTACTAAAATCAGTGTAGATAACATCTACTTGACCCTGATGATCCAAATCCTGGCAAATGTATTGTGTAAGGCTCACAAGATTTGTTACCGTTGATCTACCCTTAACAAAACCATGCTGATACGGTGATATAGATGGCCTAACATTGTTATATATACATGAATATATTACGTTTTCGTATAATTTAGCGAAATTTGAAAGGATAGAAATAGGTCGATAATTTTCAAGACAATTTTTGTTACCTTTTTTAAATACAGGAACTACTCTACCACGTCGCCATAAAGAAGGAAATACATTCGTCTTAATCGAGAGATTAATTATCAGCATAAGAGGTCTTGCCAAGGCATATCTTGCATCGCGAACTATGAAAGATGGAATCAAATCGTCACCCGATGTATTACAATTTGGGAACTTAGACATTAACTGGATCAATTCATCTTCAGTAACAGAAGATAAGGAAAAGGGAACACAATCATTATGACTGAAATTTTGAGGGAATGCTGAGCTAACATTGTAAATAGAAGCAAAACTGTTTGCAAAAGCGTTAACAATACTGCATGGATTATCTAAGACTGTATCATTGTGAGTCAAAGTGTTCGGTATTCTTGTAGTACCTTTCCTATTGTGTAAGTATTGAAATATCATTTTAGGATTATGTTGTAATGAGGTCTCAACTGACCTCAGATATACCTCGTATGCCTCGGAGATTTTAGACTTACACAAGGAGCGTGTTCTTCTAAATTCATTTAAGAAATAGGTGCTATTTGTTGATTTCCATTTACGTCTGTAATACAACTTTAGTTTCAAAATGTTAACAATATCAGTCGTAAACCATGTTGGATATGTTGAGCGCTTGCCAGTTGCAGAATATTTCGGAACACAGGTATCGAAAATAGTTCGAAGAACATCGTAAAACTTTTCTAATGCATCATCTACATTATCAGAAGATTCGATTACAGACCAATCTACGTTAGCAAGATTCTGACATAATAGATTAATATCAGTACGATGAAAGTTGTATCGCAGATTTGTATTGCAAGGAAAAGCAGAAGTACGAGTTGATAACAAAAAGTTTATAGATATTGATAGAGGAGGGTGATACGGATCAACTGGAACCATTGGAAAATCGTCGGTTGCAACAAAAATTTCAGAATTAGTGTTAGAGATAATCAAATCCAATAACCTGCTGTCACAGTTTCTGACAGAATTGTATTGCTTAAAATCCAACGAGCTACAGAAACAACAAAATGTGCAACATTTAGGGCAAGATTGAGGACTGCTAACGTACAAAGGAAGATTAAAGTCTCCAAATATAACAGTAGGTTTATCAAGCAGTAAAATTTCAAGCGATTCATGAAACAAATCAAATTCATGCTGATTAATAAATGGTGGTATATATATTGCAGCAATGAAAAAAGAGATAGAATTTAAAGAACATTTACACACGATTACATCAATTGCAGGGACAAGTGTAGTAATAAAAGTTGTGTCAATAACTTCATAACTAATAACGTCGCTGAGAGCAACCAAAACTCCACCTCCAGTAGAACGATTGATCGAAGAACACTTTCTGTCACACCTGACACTGTTATAATTTGCAGGTAATAATTCGGAACAGGTTATAGCATCATCAAGCCATGATTCTGTGATAATCAGAATATCATAAGAGGATTCACAAGCAGATAGAAAGAATGGGTGTGTCTTAGTACGAAGTCCTCTAACATTTTGATAATACACGGAGATATTACATTGAGAGCTGTTGGACTGGTTCAGTTTAAAGAAGAAATAACACTAGGCACACCCTTGGTATATTTTATTTTTAAGTTTGATTCTCCGGCCTTTATGCGATTCTGAAGCTCCAATTTGGCCAGTTTGTGTATTTCCATTTGCATTGGGGTCTTGTCACGAGATATTGATAAAGATGAAAACTTTGGATTGGATTTGAGCTTGTTTATATTGCGTATAATATCTGAGACAGAAGACTCGTTAGAAAAGACAACCTTAATTGGACGAGCGTTTGATGTTTTGCTCGAATCATATTTTCCCAATCGGAGGACTTTGGAAACAGTAGCGGAAATCTGAATTGTTGCACATATATCATTCACAAGACTGGTATCTAAATCGATCTGCTCCTTGATGTTCTCGCACCTTGCTTCCTTACAACGGAAGATCATGATATTCGTCTTCCGGCGCTCACGGTCAGCTATCTCCTGAATAACTTTTTCGGTTTCAAGCAATGATGTCGAGGCAGAAGGAGGAGAAGTCAAAACAGTCTCCTTCAATACCCTTATCTCATCTTGGAGAGAAACTATCACTGACTTGAGGCTATTTAAGTCATTTCCTAGTTGCAAACAATTTTTACAGGTCCAGGTAATGCCTGTTTTTAAATGAATTCTGCGAGCCTCAGCGGTCGTGATTTTGACACAATCTATATTAAAATTTTTGCTACATACACAACAATCAACTACCTTGTGAGCTTCAACGACGGCACGACAACACGGGGTTTTCTCTTTATATACGGATTAAAAACGCTATAAGCTCTTTTGATTACCTACTCAGTAGCTGAGGCATATTTTACTGGTTCTTAAAAGAGCTAGTAAAGCGTTTTAGTAAAACACTAATAATACAACGAAACTGAATAAAAACACGACAATAGTTTTCTCTTGCATATGGATTTAGTGTTCTAGGTAGGTACTGATTTGACTAGTTATGACGTGCCTCATTCACTATCGTAAAGGGAGTACATCATATTTGCCTTATACAGGCTAACAACTTGAACTACGAAAGCCTATTGATAGGAGAGGGTGGTGGGAGTTAAAATTAAATGTGTCCATTATACTATTGTCAACTTTTTATGACAGGAATGTCAGTGGTTATGTCAAATACTTTACCGAATCATCAAACTATCCTAATGGAATTCACAATTAATGAAAAAGTGCAAATTATAAAGTGGTTTCATAATTTGCCATAGTATTTGACATAAATACTGACATTCTTGTCATACAAACAGTTGACAATACTAAAATGGATACATTTAATTTTACCTCCCACTACCTTCCCCTATCAATAGGCTTTCGTAGTTGAAGTTGTTATCCTGTATACAAATTAACGAAAAAAGTTGAACATCGAACCATGAAATAATAATATATGTATTATCCTTGACCTAAACGTCTTAACCATGTATAATGAACAATTTCTTCATATTTGGGTCAATTGCGAAGGCGAGGTTTGCACCTTAATAGATGGAAATTAAAGCAGCATGGAATACATAGGATGACCAAAGGGACTACTTTGTCACTAAAAAAAAACTAGTTCTATTTTTAGCATATATTTTTCCGCTAATAACTTGACACTGTATTCTAGTCATACAACATATCAAATAATAAAGAAAAGTCACAAAATTTACCTATTTAACTTTTCTTAACGCTCTCTAGCGGTGACGGACAAAATAATATTAAACAGTTTGAATCATTGACTATACGGCCACGGAAAATCCTTTCTCATAATAGGAGATTTGCTAAATTCCGTTTAAGAGAAGCATAATAATTTAAATCTATATATCGTTAATTTTTTGGTAATATAGCTTACTTTTTTAATAATAAATTTAATATTTTCGATAAAAGACAAAATTTGCGAACAAAATTAAAGACCGCCATCTAGCATACACGTCACTTATTAGATTAGTTTGAATTTGTAAGTACATATTAGCAAGCTTGCTGGAGTAAAGTTGTTTTCAACGAGACTAGCAATAAGTTTACAATATTTGGTTCGATAAAACTTGAGTTATAAGCGTTCTAATAAAGTTCTGTCTCCTCCTCTCCCTTTAGTTGACAAAATATAAAAAAAATGTTCGATGTAAAATATGCGAAACTTTTAGAAAATTCTGATTTTCATATTTATAATAGACGTTAATTTGGTAAATTTTGTATGAAATAAGAATTAGAATTTTTGATGTTTAGTTACGCCATCTAGCGATGATCCTACAATTAACTTAATAATTTCCACATGTACAGTCGCTTGCAATAAATCTGCGTACAAGTCCTATGCCAATTTCCATGTTTTTTCGCTGTATTGAAATGTACTTTTCAGAATGAGGTTAAAAATGTCAACTTGACAGCATGTTTAATATATGTAGCAGAGAGATAGATTGACGACTAGCAACAAAATTTGACAAATTATAGATGACAGATTACATCCAAATCACATACGTATAATATAGCGTACGCAATTTTATTGCAAGCGAGTGTACAAGGTTTACACCTGTGCCTTCATTAGAAATCAAACAAACAAACATTTTAAATACAATCTCTCCTGTCATACCACAAATGAAAGCTTATTTTAGTGTATCTCCTTGACAAAACGACATTCGAAATTAACAAGTCTTTAAACATCTAATCAACTATTTGACAAGAAAACTGATTTGCAGCATTTCGCTAAAATGATGCTAAACTAACCAAAGAAAATTTTAAATTGTAGTAGGGAATTGGCATGTACATACGATCATTGTCGAGGATCATTACTTGTCCACAGTTTTAAAATCATTGGTCGTAACGAGCATTTTCGGTATAATGCGACACTGCACTTGCTCACAGAAAAATTGATTTTTGCATTTTTGCTTCGCCATGCTGGTTTTCAATTTTCTCAGTTATAAAATGATCGATATTCAAATAGACGTCAGTATTTAGTTTTTAGAAGTTTAGAAATTAATCTCAAAAATTTTCTGTGTATATCATTTTGTGCAATGTACAGAAAACCTATTTTACTTACATTTTGTAAGACGTTGTTCATTATATGCCCATAATTATTCAGAAAACAAATTTTTAAAAGTAATTGTTATTATTCACTCTAAATTGTCTAAATTATAACCACAACAAAGGCTGTAAATGTGGCCTTCGCAGTTGCCATCTAATCTTTCCATATTTTCCTATCCACTCCTGATACTTATCATTTAAATAGTTGCAGACAGCCCGTTTTATTGCCAAATGAAGTTTCTTCTTCTTTCTTTCTAAGTTCAGATTTTCTGTGAAAGGCATGCGAAAACGTTTTCAGTTTAAAACCGAAAACAAATATCTCTTATCAGTTTCCATTAAAAGAAAGTGGGAAAAGTACTTTATTCTATTCTACACCAGTACTTGATGTTTGAATTAAATTGCCATATATAAAGCTTAAATATTCCTATAATTTTCCAAGTATATGTCATATGTATATGTGTCAAACTTTTATGCCCAAGAATAGCTCACACTTAGATGGATTTTTAGAAATCCTTATTATTTTTTTAGCTTCTAAAATACAGGATCGTTTTCAATAAGACACCGTAGATGAGATTAAGTACCTTTCTATGGTAATTTGCATAAACAAACGCTATTCTCTTAGTTTTCTGGCACTATTAAAGGAATGGAAAATACTTAAACTAGTAGATATTTTTATTACATCCACTGAACCTCAAAATAACTATGTAGATGTAGTAAATGTTTTTGTGTGGTAGATGAATAACAAACAGCTTTTCCCTATTTCAATTAATGTCTGATTAAAGATAAGTGGCTAGATAGTTCAGATAATAATCCAGACCACCGGATTTAATTACACTAAAAGGTAAATAAGCAAATAAAGGAATCAGAGATAGACATCAGAGATTATATTTATTTACTTTTTGCTATTATCCACTCAAATCTTCATTACATCAATTTACCCGAAATTAATTTTCAATTGAAAATAGTAGAAATTACTTTCACATTAATTACTTAACGGTTTATCGCACTTGACATACAACGAGACTTGTCTAGTGTTAACAATTTTTGTACTTTATATGTATATCAAAATAAGTACTTATCAATGCTTTCTGGAGTATCATATCAAACATTACGAGTAAATACTAGTAAGTGCTATTGTACTGATTGGAAGATATTTTACAGTTAAAAGACAAGCGAATAATTAGGTGGTTTTAAAAGATATATTAATTTTCATTGTGCATAGTTCGCAGTTGGTATAATTTGATTTATTTTTTATTAAGTCCAGAAAAAAAAAATTAAATTATTATCAATACTAAAATCTAACGCAACATTGCAATTTTTCTTATATCAGTAATATTCGCTGTTAAAAAAATATAAAAAAAATGGAGATACCTTAAGACTTCACAATATCTACATAAATCACCGGATTAAAGAATGTAAAAATTGTCCCCGTACGCATTCTAATGAAGAAAAGCAATGCCGACACATAACTCTGTAATTCTTGATGTGTTGTAATAATCATACATCAAGGTCAAGTTACTGATTAAACAAAACAAAAATATCCCCATGGTCCTTCATGCAGCTGCAGTGTTGTTCTTATTTGTATAAATTTGTATCCGTAATGCAATATTATTACTACACAGCTACCCGCTGTAATAAATCAGTATTTTTTTTTATAAGATCGCACGTCAAATTATGTAGGCTTGGTGTAAATTTCCTTGTATTAAGGAGTGTAATTTTATTATTTATTACTGCATGCTGATATAAGGATGCCATAGCCTGCTCTTAAATTATTGTATCCTTTGATGTATTGATATACGATGATTACACAAGATTAACATATTATGCATATAGATGCTTCTATAGAATGAAGAAGTTTCTATCGCTTTGTTTTATAGCATTGGATAAATGCGCATTTTTCTTGAAGCAATTCAGACAATAGAGTACCTACATAGACAACACTGGTTGAGGCAAATGTCTTTAGTTTCAATTTTTAATATCGTCACCTTCTACTTTTCTCTGAATTAGTTGTTGGAGGTACCCTATAGTATCAATGCACAGCAGGCTTTACAGGAGTATCTTACGATGAATTAATCATCATCAAGGATTCCAGGTGCAAAAGAAATGAAGTAGCTCTACCTATACAAAAAGGAGAGTAAACAATGGTAAAATATATTAAAATAAAACACGACATTATGAAGTCGATTTGCTAATAGAGGTAGTTAATCTTTTGCGAAACTTATTCGTTATTGCTATATAGAACTTATTGACCGGGAAAGTCTTTTTATAAAACAATAACAAAAATTCTTTATGTGATTGTTTCTTGTTGTTTACACAACGCTAACAGTAGCACTTACATTCAGCTTAAGTAATTGACTTTGATTGTCCCATTCATAGAACTGCAATAATGTAAATTACTGTATGTGTTATGCATAATAGATTACAAATATACACATTGGAAAGCGTTGACTACTTGCATTAGAACCTTTTATTTTATAACAGTAATATAAAAATGCAGTTGCAAAAGCATTATCGTGAAAGGTTAAATGAGTTGACTTATTGCTTCAACTTTAAGCGGCTATAAAGGAATCAACTGCTAACGACTATTCATGAAATGACATTTATCACTCGTGGATTACACATCTACATATATGTAAGTACTCGTATTCACTTGTTATATTCGTAGATGCTTAAAATGATTAATTGCAAAGTCGGCTGGCTAATTAATTTTACTTTAATTTGCGGTGATGCATCGCTTATTATGAAAGTATTTTAATTTTAAAATACGAGTAATGTATATGCTGTACATAACAAGATGATTTATGTTACCTATATGTAAGTACCGCAAATATCAAAATTAAAATTGTATTTTATGGATATTTAAGATAAATTGTATGCTGAAATTGTTGAAGAAACATGTATTTTCTATTAAAACTGCATAATTTTCATTAAAATCTAATCAAATATTAGTTGTTCTTTCCATATCGGATATCTTTTCTCAACATTTTTCTAGACAGTTGCAATATATTTTAAGATCCATGAACGTCCTTTCATTTTTTTTTGAAAAAGCATTTTGGTGTTAGGTATGTAGATATTATGGTGCTAGGTTTTGAACGCCGTGCGCTACAAAGGGGGGACCAACATTAATTTAGCTACAAAGATTTTGGAGTTACATATAAATTAAATAAACATTACATTAGGCATATAGATTACATTTCTGGAAAGCATCGTCGGCAATTATTATCAGTTGTAAAGGTGTCATCTGGAACATGAGATCTACAATTTCCTTTTCAAACTGTGTATAGAACTAACCCATTACACCCATTATAAAAATGTTAAGATTTTGCTATGATAAGTGGTTTTTATCGTATTACAATCCAATTTTTTTTCTTAATCAAGTATTTGTATATTCTCGCGAGAACATAAGTCTGTTGATACTAAAGCTACACAAAAGACCGGCTCTGGGCTTCTCTCGAAATATGAAACCAAAAGATCACTAATCTAGTGGAAAACCAATATCGCAAAACCAGACAAGTCTAACCAAACCCTTAAGGCATTCTAATGAGCAAATAATATAAAATATTTTGTTAGTAGATGTGAGTCCTGCGTGTATAAATATTTGCAAACGTAAGATATGAAAATCATACATGTATGTATATATGAACATCAACCTTTTCATTAACGATATAAACATGATTAAAAGCTAAAGCAGTATCAAGATTTTGTGAGTTTCAGCTCAATCATGATTCTCATAATATTTGTGGCAGGTAGCACCGTTTTGTTGAAAATAAACATCATCCATATCAATATCTTCCAATTCCGGCCATAAAAAAAAATTAATCATCGTTCGATAGCGCAATCCATTCACCGTAACAGTTTCTCCAGCCTCATTTTCGAAAAAGTAAGGTCCAATGACTCCGCCAGACCAAAAACCGCGCCAAACAGTCACACGTTGAGGATGAAGAGGCGTTTCAACAATCATTCTTGGGTTTTCCGAGCCCCAAATGCACAATTCTGCTTGTTTACCTAGCTTCCGAGGTAAAAATGGGCCTCATCACTCAAGTTGATTTTTGGATGAAATTCTGGATCAGTTTGATGCATTTCAAGGACCCAATCAGCAAAGACACGACGTTGTTGATGGACGGTAGGTGTGAGCTGTTGTATTAACTGACCTTTAAAGGCCTTAAGACCTAAGTCTTTACGCAAAATACGGTGTAATGTCGTTCATGGAATGCCCAATTCCAAAGATCGAGAAATGAATAAACCTGGGTTCTTCTTAACACTATAGGCTACAGCAGCAATATTCTCATTTGTTCTTCAGCGACGTGCACAAGTTCGATTTTTCACATCAGTAACTTATCCCAACAGCTCAAATTTTTCCACCAGTTCCACAATTGCTGGCCGAGAAGGTACTTTACGACAACTGAAAAATGCTTTAGTTTTGCGAACCGTGACCGTGAAATTTTCACTATTTTTGTAGTGAATTTTAATAATTTCAATGCGTTGTTGAAGCGTATATCGTTCCATTTTTATTAATGGCTGTTAAAACGGCGGACTATTAAAATGAAACGTCATGTTGGAAGATCTTCTATATAGTACTTGAAGTAATAATTAAAACAGCATGAAATACCGGCAGGTAACTGATAGAATACTAAACTTGAACAAACACTACAATTAGCAATATCTTTATACGAGTTAAGATTCATGAGTACCCTGTTACGAACGCTTATAGAACTTACTGCAACAAAGAGATGCAATTTCGTGATCTCGCGTTGCTATATCAGTAATTGCGTGCATCTTTCACCTCAGCTATTACAATTTTATTGCTTGAGTTGTATATGTTTACAAGTGTAGTCATATGGTAAAATGCTAATCGCAAAAAAATGTAAAAATTGCCGGCACAAATATCACCTATGTCTGAAATAGTGTCAATAACAGTCAATGAAAAAAGTATTTTTTAATAAACTACTTTATAAAACATTAATCGGATGCAAAAATAACCATGTGATTTTCAAAGGAGGAATTTGGATGGCTAAAAAGCTTACAACGATTCAACATGAAATTTAATAGTTAGAATTTACTAGTTCTTTAAGAGCTTCCTACATATAATTTCAAATTATATTATATTTCTAGTCTATTTAAAACGGTACAAGAGAGGCTATGAGGATTTAATAAGATTTTTCCGGACCAAGTAGAACTGCTCTGTAAAAGCTACTCAGGTTGGTGCTTATAAATCTGCATATCCATCGCATCTTGCGCTATTTAAATGAAAATGGTGAAAGATTGCTACAAGATCGATAATGCAAATTATTATTTGCAAAAAGCTTCAATCTCGTGTGTTGTAGAGATCAGGGACGGGTTCTGTTGAAAAATTTGAAGACATTAGTAAAAAAGGAAAATAAATGATACTAGTTTTTATCAGCATTCTAGTAAATAACTTTGTATCTCTGTATTCATTATATTCGTACTGTGCCGAAGATGAAGAAAGAGATATCCTACAAACTTTAAAAAACATTTATGTTATAAAATAATTTTCAAGCTTCGTATTTGACTCAAATTGCTATTAAAAGTATTTCTATTATAGCCTGCACTAGAAGAAGATTTGATTTATAATTAAACTCGTGTAAATTTCAAAGATATTCTCACCGTCCCATCCTAGAAATTACGAATAATAAATACTATGCTTAAAAATATATAACTGACTTTTTATCTGGCAAAGATACCATGAATCCATCCATTCATGTCACACTTGTAGAAAAGATAGCATGATGAAGTATTGGAAGTTAATCGTTTAACCTGTTTTATTGTTATTACAGTTTTATTTTCCTTATTATTATTTTTTTCTTATTTAAAAATTAATTGTATTTTCTTAGGGTGGAGGCTTATCAATAACAATTAATGGGATCTTTGTTTAATAGCGTTCTACTTATTTCTGCTTGATGTTCCATTTTCAATTATTCCTCTTTTACTGATGTAATTTTATAGTTGGCAAATTAAGAATACCTGAAGATTAGTTCTGACTGATATTACCAAGATTTGAGAAAGTACAAAGTAGTTATTTAAAGAATTAAAAATTACGTTAACAATATTTAAGTGATAATTGTGTTGCTGTAAATAATATTTAGCTCTCTACTTTGCATACTTTAAGCAAAAGAACAAAAGTATCTAATAATATATAGCTTTTATTTTTACATATATTTATTTTGTGTGACAAACGTGATATCTCGTTGTATGTGTAAGGGTATGTGTTCTGCTTTCATTTCTTTGTTAGGTGCATTTTAATAATGTAAACAAAATTGTTAAAAACTATTGTTTAACTACTGCGATAGCATGTTATTAGTTCATATACGTCATCGTCATAGCGAGAATATTTTAAACTACTGTGACTATACGCAAAATATCTACCAGCTGTCTTCATAAAATTATATTTTCTGTACACATAGTAGCAGATATTAAGTGAAGTTGTGTCAAAGACAAGCTAATCGCTATAAAAACTTACAAGATTTCATATCAACATGACTGCACTTGAGAGAATTGTGTTAATCAGTAATATAAAAAGGGAATTCGACTTGCTACATGGTTAAGTTCGCCTGCCGTATACGTACAACCTTCTAATCGTTGCCGTTATTTTCCAAATCAAGACGAAGAAAAAGGCGCTAAAAATCCCACGGACTTCGGCACAACTTTTAGATACTGACGCCAATCAACATTGACGATATATTACACTAATTCGGCTCTAAACCCATATAATGTGTACGTGTTTGTGTACTGTGTCAAACCGTGTTTACATGGATGCTCGAATCTTAAACACGGATACGGCAATCGCGTGGGAGTTATTAGACACCTGTGGATCCATTTCAACAAACTCCCGTGCGTTCGCTCCTACAAGCCAAGACGATTTATCGCGACAGCATCGCTTCGATCCTCTTCTTATTACCACATACGTTTTTTTATTCCGTTTTCGTTCGACCAGTTTTACTTTCTTCAATTCTTCAACAGGTTCTTCTCCATTTTGAAGATTCCGTTGCATTTAATGCTAAACCGGGTTTGGAATTAAAACTTGAAATTAAATTTAGAAGTGTATTTATCTTCTTAAAATTAGTGGAGGAAATTTGTACACACAATCATTGTTACTGGCTAACTACTGCAGTTTCTCTTCGCGGATCTAACCATGGCTTATATAGTCACGCCAAATAAACATAGTGTGATACATACTATATACCGAATATTCGAGAATAATTTCCAAGCGCTATAACGTCTTTATTTGTTATCTAATTTTAGTTTTAAAAGATATAACGGCTGTGGAAAAAACTAAAAATATCAGGGAGATCTTTCCCTATCTGCCATAAGTTGTCAGCACAGTCCAGCTTTATTGTTGTTAATTCGGGATGTAATTCGACGAAAACGTCCAAGACTACTGACGAGAGGAATACTGCTGCAGCAGGATAATCTTAGGCCGCATTTGGCCCACTTGACCTAGGCTTGAGGTGGAGAATTAAGGTGGAAACTTCTTAAATATCTGACTTACAGTACCAACCTAGCTCCAAGCCACTATGATCTGTTTGGTTCACTAAAAGAGCATCTTGACGGCTAAGATTTCGAGGGTGATAACGATGTTTGAACATCAAATTACGTACGTGGTTTAGATGGTAGGTACCCAAACACTCTTATGCAGGAGGCATTGGGTCATTAATAAAGCAATGTGTTCGCGCGAATTAAATAATTTAAATGTGTCGTAATTATTCTTCACTTTATACATACACATTTTAGTAGTATAAGTCATGTCAATAATAATACATTGTTTACCAGAATACCTTCTAGCTAATCTAGGAATTTCCAAGTGCAAAATATCTACGTGCTTCACACAAAGGGATGTTAAGAATTAACAGGTTCAGAAATGTGTCAATACCGCCATAAAACCTTTCTAGCAATTCACCCTCGGCTGATTCTTCTGGAACTAGCCGGGTTTTTCCAATTCTTAACCGATGTACATTTTATGATGCGAGGTTTCTTGTTAGTAACTTAGACAGAAGTAAGACATAACGATCGTGAATCGCGTCGAGTATAGATAGTAATAAGTTAGAATAGGAACAATTGTATATAGTGAATAAAGTACATTAAGTGCAGGAAGTTAGTTTGTGTCACTACCTAAACCACGGTGTAACTCCGTTAAGATACTGGTCCTTCGAATCTAAAAAAGAAGACGTGCCACCGACACACATCATCTCGGAACCGTCAAGATCAACAGATCGCAACATTGGTCCTTCGAGCCGGATACAGCACATCACAGAACACAGATAATACAGGTTAGTGGCGCACAATCAATAACTTCCTGTTCGTTAATCCCATTCATTTAAAATTATCCTAAATTACGTCTATACTTGCAACCATGCCTTCAAATGAGCAAAAAGAACAACTAAAACAAATGAAAACAAAAAGAACCGTTATCAAAACCGCGATTACCAAATTCTCCAATCATGTGGATTCAATCGATACGTCTGCAGTAGATCGAGATGACCTCCAAAGTCGTCTAGAAAGGGTAACAAACATTTTCAATGAATTTTACGAAGTACAATCTCAAATCAGTTATTTAGACGAAGAGGACGATTTAAATCAAGAATGGCAATCTGTCGAAGATCCGTTCTTTCAAGCCAGTAGCAAGGCAAGGAAATTACTCAGAACATCTTCATCTAACGAACCCAACAATCCAATCAAACCATCTTCGCTCAATGAAGGCAACAATATTATCAGTGAACAAGTTCGTTTACCAAAAATCTCTCTTCCGCATTTTTCTGGGTTAATTGAAGAATGGTTCTCATTTCAAGAAACGTTCTCATCCCTCATGCACAACAATGATCAAATTAGCGAAATACAAAAATTTATTTATTTAAAATCATGTCTGCAAAAGGATGCTGCGGCACTTATCCAATCATTAGACATTACGTCAGCAAATTACAAGGTAGCATGGGATTCATTAATTGCTAGATATAACAACAAGAAATTAATTATTCAGCGACATATTGATGCCATTCAAAACTTGCCAGTAAATCTGAGAGAAAACGCAACTCTCTTACGTCAAGTAGTAGATGGTTGTAATAAAAACATAAACGCGCTAAAGGCACTAGGCCGTCCAACCGAACACTGGGGCGATCTTTTAATAAATATTCTTACAAAAAAATTAGATCGCACTACATGCAAGGAATGGGAAGCTAGCCACACAAGGGACACCATTCCAACATATGACGACTTGATCAAATTTTTAACTCACAAATGCAATACTCTAGATGCCGTTAGTACTATCAATTCAAATGAAAGTAAAATACCTCAAGCTAAACGTACCATAGCCAATGTTACCACTCAGAAACCTACATGTCAGATGTGCAAGAATAATCATCAAATTTATTTTTGTCAACAATTCCTGAAGCTACTACCAGTAGAACGTGTAAAACAGGCGAAGTCCTTAGGGCTTTGCAATAACTGCCTACGAGCAAATCATAGCACCAGTAATTGTCATTCAAATAGCAAATGTAAAAAATGTGGATCTAAACATAATAGCCTCTTACACATCGATTCAGAAGTTCAACCCTCTAATTCAACTACTTCGTATGAATCACAAACTACATCCACCGTCACAAATTACACATCACACTCCGCTGTCTCACAAGTACTGTTATCTACAGCAATTGTAAGGATCAAAAAAAAGAAGACGTGCCACCGACACACATCATCTCGGAACCGTCAAGATCAACAGATCGCAACATTGGTCCTTCGAGCCGGATGGAAGGGCATGCGAAGCTCATTTCCTAGCAACCTATAGCAGAAATGAGAATGGAAGATTCATAGTACGGCTTACATTCCGCGATAACAAGTTAAATCTAACTAATTCAAAGGACATAGCCATCAAACGGTTCTATAGTTTAGAATCCAAACTATCAAAACAACCTGAACTAAGAATTCAATACCACCAATTCATGAAAGAGTATGAAACCTTAGGTCATATGTATTTAATTGACGATGGTTCAGAAGGCCCACAGCGAAACTCATTATATTTACCGCATCACGCAGTTATAAAGGTCGACAGCGCAACCACAAAACTGCGAGTCGTATTTGACGGTTCAGCCAAATCGGCATCTGGCATATCTCTAAACGACACACTCATGGTAGGTCCTACAGTACAACAGGAACTGTTCTCAATTATTTGTCGTTTTCGTACACACAATATAGTCATTACAGCAGACATAGAAAAGATGTATCGACAAATCAAGGTTCACCCAGACGACACCAGGGTTCAGAGAGTTTTATGGAGATTTCATGCACACGAACCGTTAAAAACATATGAATTAGCTACGGTAACATATGGAACGGCACCTGCACCATTTCTAGCAACACGAGCGTTAAAACAATTGGCGCTAGAAGAAGCTATACGATTTCCAGTAGCAGCAGCAATCACACGACGCGACTTCTATGTGGATGATCTACTCACAGGGGCTGCCACGAAACAAGAAGCAAGAGATATTGTCCAAGACATAAACAAAATGCTGCGGAAGGGAGGTTTCGTACTGCGAAAATGGGCTTCTAATGCACCAGAAATATTAGCCGACGTTGGGGACAGTTCAGGCACATCATTATTAACACTAGATCCCGACAGCACAATAAAAACATTAGGACTATAATGGCATTCTGCGACAGATACGTTACAGTATAAGGTATCGAATGCGCAATCAGGGTCTCCGATTACCAAACGAAAAATTTTATCCAAAACAGCACAAATCTTTGATCCTCTGGGTTTGTTAGCGCCCATTATAATCAAGGCAAAAATGTTGATGCAAGAACTGTGGCAATTGGAGGTGCACTGGGACGAATCAGTTCCAATTCACATTCATTCGACATGGAGACAGTATGAATCAGACTTAGAGACTTTACAGAAGTTACAGATACCTCGAGGTGTTATAAATACAGAGTCATATGAGTTCATCGAATTACATGGATTCTGCGATGCTAGCGAACGTGCTTACGGTGCCTGCATCTATGTCCGTGTACATTGCAATGAGGGTATAGCAAGTAACCTGTTATGTTCTAAGTCACGAGTGGCTCCTACAAAGAGTACTACTCTACCACGCCTAGAATTGTGTGGTGCTGTACTTCTATCTAATTTAATGTCAAGAGTAAGAAGTGCACAAACATCAGAATCAGAAAGGAATTTTATTGGACTGATTCTACCATAGTGCTTGCATGGCTGAAATCAAGGTCAAAAACATGGAAAACGTTTGTAGCAAATCGCATAGCACAAATTCAGGAACTCACTAATACCGACAATTGGTATCATGTCTCCACATTGGAAAATCCAGCAGATTTGGTATCTCGCGGAACTACTCCAACGGAACTAATGGAGAACAGCTTGTGGTGGAATGGACCTGACTGGTTGAAATCAAGTTCTGAACTACCATGTGATACCACAGAAGAACAAATTAACATTCCAGAGACCGAAATCTGTGAGACAGTAGTCACAATGTTATCAAGTAAGGAAACTTTTACGATTTTTTCAAAATATTCCTGTGTTGTAAAAATGCAGCGTGTCACAGCATACTGTCTTAGATTCATATACAACATGCGAGCTCGAGTAGCAAATCGGAGAACAGACGTATCTATTGAGTCATTAACTGCACGAGAAATTACAGACGCAACCCATCGGTTAATTCGACATATTCAACACAGCGCATTCAACACAGAACTACATGCGTTGTTAGCGAAGAATGCAATTCCAAAAAACAGTCGTTTACTTTGTCTCAACCCATTTCTAGATGAAATTCAACTGATTCGAGTCGGCGGGCGACTGCAGAATGCAGATATACCATTCTCAACAAGGCATCCCATTGTACTTCCAAGCAATCATGTGTATACGAAGCTGTTGATAAGGCATATACACGAGGTTCAGTTTCACGCAGGGATTCAAGCAACCTTGGCCGCGGTGAGAGTTTCGTATTGGCCGCTGTCAGGAAAAAATACGGTGAAGCAAGTGGTAAGAAACTGTACCACATGTTTCAAGGTAAAGCCGGTTGCGTATCAACATCTCATGGGTAACTTACCAGCTTTCAGAGTACAATCTGCCCGACCATTTGTCAATTGTGGTACCGACTATGCAGGCCCACTCGTATTACGGGAGACAAATCGACGTCGATCAACGTCCAGTAAGGCGTACATTGTTCTATTCATTTGCCTATCAACGAAGGCAGTTCACATAGAACTGGTAACAGACTTGACATCCTTATCATTCATAAATGCATTGAAGAGAATGATGGCCAGACGAGGACGAGTCGACAACATCTACTCAGATAACGCTACCAACTTCACGGGTGCTAACAAGGAGCTGAAGCAATTACGCGACCTCTTCAATGGTCAAAGAAACAGGAAACTCAATGAATTTTTGGTATCAGAACAAATTCAGTGGCACTTTATACCACCCCGATCACCACACTTCGGAGGAATTTGGGAGGCCGGAATAAAATCCATAAAATATCATTTAAAAAGAGTAGTTGGAAACTCAGTTCTAACATATCAAGAAATGTTGACGATGCTCATTCAAATTGAAGCTATTTTGAACTCTCGCCCATTATGTCCATTGTCACCAGATCCCAATGATCCAACTCCTTTAACACCAGGTCATTTCCTCATTGGCGCGCCACTAACATCAATTGTGGAACCCAATCTGTTAGAATTAAAATTAAACAGTTTGTCACGATATCAGCTCATTGAAACAATAAAACAACACTTCTGGAAACGCTGGCACAAGGAATACCTACAAACCTTACAAGTGCGAAACAAATGGAGACAAGGTGGTAGTCAACAACTCAAGGCTGGAGATTTAGTGATGGTTCACGACGACAATGCGCCACCACTACAATGGAATGTTGGCCGAGTGATCGAATTACACCCAGGAGAAGACTCTATTTCCAGATGTGCTACCATAAGAACTACGCGAGGAACATTTAAAAGAGCCACTTCTAAATTATGTGTGCTTCCTATTGAACATGTGTAGCAAGTGTAGTTAATCATTAGTGTAAGTTATTTCCATTTATTTCATTTGAAAGGCAACGCTTTCAAGGCGGGCGGAATGTTCGCGCGAATTAAATAATTTAAATGTGTCGTAATTATTCTTCACTTTATACATACACATTTTAGTAGTATAAGTCATGTCAATAATAATACATTGTTTACCAGAATACCTTCCAGCTAATCTAGGAATTTCCAAGTGCAAAATATCTACGTGCTTCACACAAAGGGATGTTAAGAATTAACAGGTTCAGAAATGTGTCAATACCGCCATAAAACCTTTCTAGCAATTCACCCTCGGCTGATTCTTCTGGAACTAGCCGGGTTTTTCCAATTCTTAACCGATGTACATTTTATGATGCGAGGTTTCTTGTTAGTAACTTAGACAGAAGTAAGACATAACGGTCGTGAATCGCGTCGAGTATAGATAGTAATAAGTTAGAATAGGAACAATTGTATATAGTGAATAAAGTACATTAAGTACAGGAAGTTAGTTTGTGTCACTACCTAAACCACGGTGTAACTCCGTTAAGTTACTGGTCCTTCGAATCTAAAAAAGAAGACGTGCCACCGACACACATCATCTCGGAACCGTCAAGATCAACAGATCGCAACACAATGGCATAGCTTGTTTTTGGTTATTTCTCTAATTATTTTTATAGTAGCTTTTTGTAACCTAGTTACTGATTTTCCCTCGTACTAATTTCATTTCCTCGATATTGATTAACAAAGTAATGTATAAAACTACGGCTTTATAGTTGAAGTGCATATCATTGCATTGCGATAACTGTAACACAAGTATAATATGAACAAGAAAAAGATTATTCTTATTGTATGACAAAAGGTACGGTATTATAACTGAGATTTAATCAGATTCAACGATTGCTTAGTAACAATACACAACCTAAGCATATGACAGAAATATAGAAGATATACAGAACAGAGACATATATAGAAACGCTATCAAAGAGCAACCTGCAAAAGAAGACGCCAATATTCATTTCGATGGACGGAAACATTTTTGGCATTCTTAAAAATCAATTTGGAAAAAAATTCAACAATGGGAGTCAAAGGAGACCTTATTCTGGCGAACGGCACTCTAAAAAATTCAAACAAAGGCTCCTCGTCAAATATAAGCAAACAGCTGCTTGATCTTAGAAAACCAGAGTTAAGGATACTTCTAGACGTTTTAATTGATAGATAGATCAAGACACACGTTGATTTAGGAAACTTCGGACCGCAAATACTTTGTAACTGGAAAGAAGAAACATTTCTAGGTTTCAGAATCTAGGACAAGCGTCTCTATACCAGACAAAATCACTTCTAGGGTACTGAAACTAGATAATTGAAATAGATCATTAGGTTGCAGTGAGGAGAGGTGCTTGAAAGCTAACCACCCTTCTACAGTACCATATCATCAACAATTTTAACTTACAAAGATGTGGAGCTATATTTAGACCGAGAAAACTTTTTTGCAGTGTTTAGACATGATCCAGTTTTAATAGCTAACCGACGATAAAGGTACGATAAGATAATTAAAGATTTTTATTCATAATGTCACAATTAAATCATATACAGTTAAATATGTAAATAATAACCAAATGAGCACCTATAGTTGTGTGTGGGCAAGACTTCATTATTACTAGGTAATGAAAGGTTACAAAAATGTACTGGTGAGCATTTATGGAGCTGATATACAAGTTGAAATTTCTACCATGCAATTCGTAATGTTTAGTACTGATGCTGCGAACACAGTGCAACTTTTAAGAACGTTTACTTAAAAAAGAGCACGCAAATTTGTGGTTTGTAACTTACAAAATTCTGAATGTACTGGCAATTTTTCTCATGTATGTATATCTATATTACAGAATGCCAAAACCTATTCTACAGTGTATAACTATATAATGAGAGTACATATCCCACAATATAAGTTTATACTGCAGTTATTTATAATTGCATATTACTATTGTATTTATTATTTATTATGTGATTTATTTATACTGAATTTGGCTTCACTTATTCGTAAAAATGTAGTGCTACAACTTAAAATATGAGTACAAAATTAACATTTAATTATTAACTGACTTTACAAGTATATAGTTCATAAAACATTTAAAACTTTTATAAGTTGGCTTTATTCAGTGTCATACGTGTTTGAATGCTACAAAACCTACTCCTTTATTTATATACAGACGATAATGAAGGAGATAAAGATCAAGCTAATGAGAAGAAATTACAGCAGACCTGCCAAGAAGTATCCTGCTGTGCCATACATGAACGTATGTATATCAGTGTAACTTGGTACACATGTACTTGACAATCGCGCGTACGAGTTACATCTTGGGCGTTACATTCCATTGGATGTATACTAATGGTAGAAAAGGGACGCTTGAAAAAGGGTCCCAAGTCATGCCACAGTTAAAGAATGTTTTATGTAAATCTTGGCGCGTGACTATTCTCCGTACTATGGTGAATGTCGAAACAATATAGATAACTTTTAGTTAATGGAAATTTGTAACGTATCACAAATCATTGCTTCGTGTTACCTTTAGCTTTGTGCAAATTGATTTACGATCTTAGTAGTTCCTCACTCCACGTGCGACTGAAGCTAAAACTAATAACAGCAAGCCAGCTGAGTACATTAAATTGGATACGTTTCTTTCTGTAAATACGATTTATTATTTTTTCAATCGTACTTGCTATCATTTAACCCTTAATATGTACTAAATAGGAAATCATAGGTTTGAAACAACCTGAAGTAAATCTTTCAATCAACTTTCATTCAACTCTTCTCGCTGTACATCCTATTATCTACCTATAACACTAATTAGCGCAACATAGGCTGAAACAACAGTGGCGATAGCAACTGTGATGGCTCTAATAATGACTCATAGAAGAATGATTAGTCGGAGTCTATTGCTGACGCACAAACGTAACCAGTTCTACTAGGGTAAATTGTTAATATTACTACCACCACCCCTCGATATCCCTACCATTTCGGATGACTTTCTCGTGAAATATGTAACTATAATTGATTATTCCAGACGTAAACATTTTGTTTGAAAGGTGTAAAAACTCTGGTTAGTTGAAGAGTATGAAAGTACGCTGGTGGAAAAACGTGACGAGCACACCCTCTATAATATGAACGCGTAATAGCTATTTATGTAACCAGTTATGAAATGGGTTATTTTGTGTAACGAAATGGAATATTTGCAAAATGACATGAGTTATACAAAATAACATTTCATAACGTGAAGTTCTTCACCGGATCTCTTGGTGCCGAAGTAGTACACTAAACACTTTAACCAACTAAACATTAAACAAGTTTTAACTAAAACACCGACGCGTTTCAACAGCAAAGGTGTCACATTCAAGGCGATAATAAAACTAAATTAAAATAAAACCTACAAATAACAGGTAACCTAAATGTTAGGCACGATCAACCCGATACGTATCATTAGGTAGTTAGAATTATAAGAAAACTGTGTGTTTACAGTTCTAGGACTAGTTTACAAAGTCTCATCGGTAACCCTAAAGATAAAATAATGGTAAATGCGGCGTGCAGCCAGTTGGCATTAATACAATCGGTAATCTAGCGAAGAGTATTGCTCAGTTTTTGAAATTGCCAAATCCTTTCTTATTTACCGGACACCTCCAGAAGGTCGTCGGCCACCTTTTTGGCAGATTCTGGTGCGGATATTTTGAAGGTTAAACGACATGGGGGCTGGAAGTTCAATACTGTAGCGGAGGGCTGTGTAGAGAATTCTATAGAAAATAAGAAAAGAATTGCCACTGATATTCTTGGTGAACCAAGTCAAATGCAAATTCCGTTTTGCATCATGAAATCAGAGCAACTGCCATTGCGTCTGCAGGAATTAACCTCACCAATTGTTCACATTGTATCATAAATGTTTATAATGCATAAAATGAAGATTCAACCAGTTTGTGTTATTAAACGTTCCTCTTTTCTGTGCTGTCTTTATTAACTGGTGATTAAATGAAATATTTTTCATTACGTAACTAGTTACGAAAAGTAAAGCGTCTCCTAACGTCATACGGTTTTGAAAAGTGTCACTTTATGTGTCAAAATTAGATAAAGATACATGCATAATTTTAGCGGTGTATGTAAGTTTCTCCTAGAAGAGTTGCTGCAACGAGTTTCGAATGCACAACACCCACATACATGCACAACAACGCCCGACCACAAGTCGCGCGTGGTGTACACAACTTTGCGGAAGAGAATCACATACAAATGTTCCCATGGCCGGCTCCGGATCTAAATGCAATCGAGCATGTCTGGGATATGATCGGTCGGACACTTCGACATTATCCAGCTACTCCAGCTAACGTTGGTTGGCCATCCCTCCCGCTATGCCCTTATGTCTCGTCGTGTAGCGACAGTACGCGCTGCTCGCGGACAATACTGTCGCTATTAATGATTCCGTCACAGCAAAGTTGCGCCACTCTCCACGTCAACGGAAATAGTACCTACTTTAGTAGGTACTATTTCCAGATAAAATTTCATTGCATTGGAATCACACGTTCAGATTATACAAGGTGTGGTTGTCACATTTTTTCCAACAAAAAATTAATAATACTGCAAAAAAAAAGTAAAAAACAGCATTGAATTAGATCGACAGTTGCAGTAACAAATAAACAATTTTTTTTTAATGTGTGGTGGGTGCTTAGTTGCAGTGACTCCGTAAGCTATATTACTTGTCTGGCTATCACTGCAACTCTTGCGGTGTAGTTTAGTGTGTGTAAGTTGTGTTTATAGTAGTAAAAGTAGTAGTTTATAGTAGTAAAAGTATGGCGGTGAAGTGTGATCACTGTGCGAAGAAAATTGAAAGAAATGAGGATTATATCCTTTGCCGAGGTAAATGTGCAGCGAATTACCACATAAAATGTGTTAATCTCAATGTGCAAGATTTTACAAACATGCGAGAGAGCGGCACAATAGAAAACTGGAGATGTGAAGAGTGCGAAATGAACCTAACCTCATACCAACAATCTGAGGTCAGTAATACAAATGTAGTGTCCAGCAATATTTCCGGGCAATTACTAGATGTCAATACGTTTATTGCAATGAAAATAAATGAAGCGATGTTAAAATTAACTGAAGCAATTATCAATCCCTTAAAATCAGAAATTGAAAATTTAAAACAACAAAACAAAATTTTACGTGAAGAAGTAAAACATTTAAAAAACACATCAAGAGAGAGGAACGTTTTTACACTTGAAAAAGAACTCGAAAATGTACATAAGAAACAAACAGAGAAAAACCCAAAACAAATATCCTCGCCAAGACTAGACATTATAAAATAAAAGATGCCTACTTATCGGGATACTTTGCAAAAGCAACAACAAAAAGGATGCTTAAGTGATAAAGCTACTAATCAACTAAAAATGACAAATAATAAAGACGGTGACAGTACTATGCTCACAGAAAATGGAATCAAGTTAATAAGAAAACCAAAAGAAATTTAAATACTATACGGGGCACTGCGACAGAAAATATGAGCATTAAAGGAGCGATTTCATATCAGCACTTTCATGTATACAGATTGGAGCCGCATACTAGTGAATCACAGATGAGAGATTTTCTTAAAAATAAATCATTCACCGACTTCAAGTGTGAAAAGTTGATGTCGAAATATCCGGATGAATACTCTTCATATAAAATATCTATTCCCTCTGAACAAGCTGACCGACTTAAGGATCCACAAACTTGGCCAAGAAACGTGTGTATTAACCGTTTTTTATTGAATCTCCCACGGAAACAAATAGTGTCAACATAGCCCACATTAATAATTTAAATAACAAAAAATCAGTCACAACAATTCTACATCAAAATGTAAGATCATTATCTAACAGCACATATGAGTTAGAAGTCTTAGCTAATCAACACAAATGTGATTTTGTATGTGTTTCCGAACACTGGCAATCTGTTCAACAGATAAAACTACTATCTATGTCTGGATACGCTTTGTCGGCGAGTTATTGTAGAGAACCTGGAGAGCACGGTGGAGTAGCTATATATGGTAAATGTGGTTTAACCAGTGAGCCATGGGGTGAAACTACGGAATTTGCTAACAAGTTCTATTTTGAGTGTGCGGGAGTGAAATTTTTATTGGTCGCCAACGAATAGTTGTGATATGTGTATACAGATCACCAGATTCAAGTGTAAATGCATTCTTGGACAAACTTACATTGCTACTTGAACTATTAGTTAATAATTCTTTAGATTATATTATATGTGGTGACTTTAATATAGATATTCTTATTAACTCTAAAGCCACGAATAACCTCTTATCATTAGTTCGAAGTTATGGAGCTGTTGCAGCTATAAATACACCCACAAGAGTTACCACTACGACATCGTCTTGCTTAGATAATGTTATCATTACAAATTCATTATCATTTCAGACGTTTGTAATACCTTCAGGTATTTCCGATCACTATGCCCAGGTTGTTTGTATTAATACAGAATCTGAATTAAATGTAAATAGAACTGTACTACGGCGTAATTTTAGTAAGTCTGCCGTGGTGGAATTTAGTACATGTATAGCTGAGGAGCGTTTTGGTTTGGTTTTCCGAAATGTTTCAGTCAATGAAAAATTTGCTTATTTTATGTCAACCTTTAATTTATATTTCAATGCATATTTTCCACTTAAAAAACATGTGATTACTCCAATGCAAACTAATCTTGCCTCCCCGGAAATCTACATGTATAAAGATAGAATAGCAATCTTCGAAACAATTTCACAATATGTACCGGAATGTAAGCTGTATTTGAACCAATTAAAAGGTCAATATAAAGATATCTTAATAAGTACGAAAAAACAGCATAATGATTACAAAATTGCTTTTTCAAAAAATAAATCTAAAACTATGTGGCAAATAATAAACAATGAATTAGGAAAAGATAGTAGCTGTTCTTATAATACAAAGGATCCAGAATCTTTAGCCAATGAATTTAATACATTCTTTAACTCTTCTTCAACATCGATATTAAATCCCAACCCGATACTAAGTATAAATATAGAAGACAATCCATTTTCTTTCTATTTTAAACCAATAGTAAAATCAGACTTAAAAGAAATTCTAATTAAACTAAAAAATAAAAATTCTGTCGGTGTTGATGGAATTCCGTTGCACGTTATAGAAAGCTGTTTTGACGTAATTTCTGAGCCACTTTGCCATATTATTAATAGTTCGCTAATAAAGGGACATTTTCCGACCCCCTGAAACATGCAGTTGTCATACCAACTTACAAAAAAGGTGATCGCAATAAATATGAGAATTATAGGCCCATTAGTCAATTAACAACAATTGCGAAAATTTTTGAGACTGTGGTTGCTGATCAAGTTTTATCCTTTTTCAACAAGCACAGTCTCATTAACGAAAATCAGCATGGCTTTGTAAGTGGAAAAAGCACTAATACAGCACTCTTTGAATATACGAGTTGGATATTATCTAATTTAGAAAGCAACAACTTAGTCTGCGGTCTCTTTTTGGACCTCAGTAAAGCATTTGACAGTATGTCACATACAATTTTACTTCATAAACTTGAATGTTACGGTATAAGGGGTGTGGCATTGGAGTGGTTCAGGTCATACTTAAGTGATAGACAACATACAGTTAGAATTAACACTGTTTCTGGTGTATTCCATTCCAATATGCTCTTTACAAATGTTGGTGTTCCCCAGGGCAGCGTACTGGGTCCACTTTTATTCTTAATTTTTATAAATGATATTTTTAAAAATATTTCATGTACTAAAACTCAAAAAATTATTAATTATGCGGATGATACAAATTTGTTATTTAGTGCTTATGACTTTCCAACTTTAGTCCGAACTGGAACTGATCTGTATCGTTCCGTAAAACAATACTTTACGGACAATGATCTACAACTAAATAAAAATAAAACATGTTGTATATTATTTAAAACTAATGAGGGCATCACCACGCCAGCAGATATTACGATGGATGGGGAAAAAATAAAATTATCAAAATCTTGTTGTTTCTTGGGTATTTGTACAGATGACAGACTTAGATGGAGTGACCACATAGAACAGGTGTGTGGAAGACAGTAGTGCTTGCTTTGCACTGAAAATTTTAAATAGAATTACTAATTATATGACACTTAAAGCTGTATATCACTCACACTGCGTCTCAATAATCCGTTATGGAATTTTGCTATGGGGTAGTTTCCCTGAAATTGACCGCGTATTTATTTTACAAAAAAGAGCGGTGCGAGCACTGCTGGGTCTGAATTATGGTACATCACTTCGGTCTGTCTTTCGATCAACAGGTTTGCTTACCTTGTATGGGATATATATACATGAATGTTTACTATTTAACTTCAAATATAAAACTTCTTTTAGAGATAATGAAAAAACACATACTCATACAACAAGATATAAAATAAACTATAACGTACCAAGATATCGTCTAACTAAATCTACCAAGGGTGTACTTTATAATAGTATTTGTTTTTTTAATAAGTTACCGTTAAGTATAAAATTAGAAAATAACTTTGTAACATTTAAGAGAGCGACATATTCTTATATCTGTAATATAGAACCGTATAATGTTGCTGAGTTTCTCAACTTTATTTAATTAACAATCTTTGTGTTTATTGGATTGTAGGTATTCCTTGTTTCTTGTTTTGACGTTGTTTCTATTTGTGCATTATAGTAGAAATAAAGGCTATTATTATTATTATTATTATTATTAAATGGCTTTGTGACAGCATCATATCGCCTTTTATGATGCCACGCTGTTAATCACTTTGCTCCCAACAGCGAATGGCAAGTCGATCCGGGATTAAACTCTCTGAAAAAATGTCACCGTCCCTCCAGAGAATTGAACCCCGGCACCTATCGTCCTCTCACAACAATAGTCAGCCGCCTAACCACTGCGGCCATCGACCCGTTAAATATACCCGTTAACAATAATAATAGTGCACATTAATATTGCAGTAATTAGTCTAATACAGCTCTTACATGTGCTACATACCCAACACCTAGTAATATTTAATTAATATATTGTATATAATTAACAAATCAAGCGAAACATAATCAAAAAAGGTATTTTACTTTAAGATATTACTTGTCATGTCAAACATGAACACATTTGTTGAAATGGTAACCACGTTTTACTCTTAAAATACACAATACTTTTTACTGCTGTATTTTACGTGATATGGAATAGAAGAAAATTATTTTGTGAAAGAAAATGGCGCGATGTTTTCTTATATGTATTTCTTCAACAAGTTTTTATCGCAAAATCAATTATTTTATGAGTATCGCCGTCAAAAGGAACAGGTAAATAGAATTAGATATGTCACCACAAACACTCGAAACAACACTAGGTAGGTTATCCACTTACGGTTGGTACTAATAAAGATTATAGTAGATAATGGGAAACCTTACAACCAAATTCTTGCTAGTTGTACAAGTACATAGTACAATTATTACAGTATAAATGAAGTACAGACAACAATCGTTCCAATTAAATTTACAATTTATTGCAACAATTACACATATTCTTATAGAATGTCCAATTTTCGATGGTTTTGGGGGGTATCACCCTTATTCGTAAAGATAGAGAGTTGCGGTTTTCGCATTACTTTGCTACTTTTTTGTGAAACGAAAGATGCCGTAAACAAAATTTTCATAGCTCACTTCGTTTTCGAGATACAGGGTGATTTTGAAAATATTGCATTTTGGAACCCCCCTCGTATCTCAGTTATCGTTTAACTTATCGAAAAGGTAAAAAATGTTTTTATGCAGTTTTTTACGTAGACTCCAGTGGCGTAGATAGATTTCCGCTGAAAAACTTTTTAGACGAAATAATGTCGTCTTTTTGACGTCATAACACATTTGGTTGATTTACGAAGTTTAAAGGTTAAGTCAATGTGTATTGCAGCTCATATTTGAAAATAATAATTTTTTGATTTTTGCAATTAATGTTTAGTTAAGTATTTGATTATTGAAATAAAAAACGCAAACCTTCACAGTAAAAAAATGACTAATTATAACTACATTTTAGTTTTTTCGTTGATATGCGACTATTACAAAGTTTTGATTTACCCGCCGTCAGTCTTTAAAACAGGCATCGATCACCATCCAATCATATAACAGCTTGGTAACAAAGCTTGTTTCGAAGTAGCGTGGAAGTGGAAGTGTTCTACATTTTTGTTTATGATAACGGTACCTCACGCTACCTAAACGAACAACTAGTGATTAAATTTGTTTTATCGAGTTGTATTTGGTGCATTTTCACGTAACGAGACCAACGTAGAGGTAATTTTTTTTAATTTTAATAAATGTTTTAAAGGATTTCGAGTTTGTTTTATTCATTACTGTAATTACTGTATAAAGAATATATATCTAAAGCTGACAGCGAAATAACGTCATTCTGAACACGTCTATAAGACGTCTGTGACATAATCACGTGATCCTATCGTCATTTAGACGTCCTATTTAAAGTTATAGGGACGTAACCGATGACCAAATTATGACGTAAAAGTGTCGTCACAGTGCTACCTGGGTGGTGGTATTGTCATTTTCAGAATCTGTCACCTTTTCCAGTTCCATTATTATGACTTAGTCCAATTATAAGAAGAAATTATTGTCTATTAATTGATTATTATATATTTACTGATATTACCAACCGTGTAAATCCAAATCAATCCACGGTTATACAATGCTAGGAAGTGTAGTTTGAGAAGCATTAGAGATATTGGAATATAGTGGAGCTTAGAGAAGAATAATTGCTTTACTGCTGTGCCGGATAGCATGTGACTTTGACGTAAATATGTCAAAATAGAGTGCTTAAGCATCGTCACAATCTTAAGCATGAACTATAAGTTTAAATCACTATATTAGTCCACCGCAGAACAAAATACCTTGAGTCCAAATCTTACCGGTCTTACTTTGTGTTACTACTCACTGTCAAGTACCGCCGCCAATTTTAAACGGGTATCTACCTACAATGGAGGATTGAGTGACATAAGATTGTTTTCAATTATAAATTTAGATTCTGTTTGAGGATGCATGACAGATCTCAGACGGCTTGACGTAGTAATGGAAAGAGACACATTTTTTATTGACAGATCTCTTCACAAACTGCTGGAGTTGTAGTAAAAGGCGCTATTATCCATGGAAATCAATTTTCTCTAGTGGTCATCAGAGGTACTTTAATCGTCCAGCGTTACTTAGATCTTCTCTTGATAGAACATGCATTAAACAATATGTGTTCAAGGCGCTGCGATATGAAGTGGACATAGCGTGTAAATAAGAAGAGAAGATCAATACTTTATTACTAAAAGTATGAAAAAGTTGCTTGGTTTCTGTCAAATCGTAATCATTTATTACTTATAATGCAACTTTTTACCAGAATTAGAATTATAAAAAATATTTTCCTGATAATTGTTGCAAAATTTGGTATGTGCCAAATAATATGAAAAAATATAGTCTAGTCCTAGAGCAGAATTATTAGAGCTTATCAAAAGTACATTATACGGATAATTCAAATCGTTGTTGTGATTATAGTTATATTAAATATACATTAGCAAGTTTTTTAGTGTTTGAGAATGTAAACATAATTCGATATAAGTATCAATGATTTCTTTGATTTTAGATGTTTTGTTGATAGGCATGGCTATATTTTAATATTACTTAATACGCAATAAATGTCAATTTCTTCCATTGAAGAAGTATTTTTAACGAAAATATAATTATTAGTGTTTTGAAATACATTTATTTTCAATTAATTCCTATTTTATTGACCTACAAGTAAAAAGAGATTTGGGATTAAAATATAAGTACTTACAGGACATAATATAGATATAGCAATTATTTTTTTTATCTCACACTAACAAGAATCCTTAACTAACTTATTACTTATACGCCAAAAATTAGGATAATTTGCGGTAAAAGTATTATTATTATTCGACTTTATACATTACGTGCTACTCCTATGAGGATTTATAATTATATGTAGTAATATAATCTGTAATTGAGAATAATATTTGCTAATTTAATAAGTATTTGCTGCTTACACAGAAAATGCTGTTATTTCAATGTTCATCCTTTTCACCGAAGCATCCTTGTATTTCGTATATGCGTTTTATGAGTAATCATTTTCAAGTTTATGCTATCACTTTGTTCAAAAATTACTTTAAAGGTTGAATAATTTTTAAAGAAACTGACAGTGAACCAACAAATAATCAAGTACTGACACAACTCCTTACCTTTATTATGGTTGCATTGACTGCGATTTTAGGTGTGGTGTCATGATCTACAACAGGTTTTCACGGTAACTAATAACACACTACCTATTCAAAAACAGTAAATCTATTGAAATCTAAATTCGTTTTATATAAATTCTTTCATTACCTGAACTTCTAGGTTACCAAGTTTAACACTGCGTTAATAAAATGCTTGTTGATACAAGATAACTGTTTGTTAACTTTAATCTATTTTCTAAAATCTACTAGAACAAACGTTAATATAACGTTTGAAATAGTTCAATTATTAAAAGGTATTGCTCTTGTTGCAAAATATTTTGTGAATTTTTGCTTCAATAATCAAAAATGGTATATTCGGTTATAAGAACTTGTATTATATAACCAAAAACAAAGATAATAATGTATTTAATATTTTAAACTAGAATTGCTATAATCTTAAACTTAGAATTGTTAGAGTACCCACGGAAATTTAACGTTAAGAAATTTAGATGTCTAGCAAGAGATTCCTGTGCAAATATTAGTAAAATGTAATGTTAGTGTTAACTATAATTGAATGTACATGCAGTTTTAAATCCAACCCAAGAGATGCTATAAATGTTCATTTATTGTAATCAGTGCCGGGTTGAAGATTTTTTCGGTGAATCTTTAATAATACTGTGAGTTCATCATTTTCTTAGTACATTACAGCTAGCGTATTAGAGCTAGTAAATCATGGAATTACTTTTCGAGAAAGCGCTCTTCATCTTTCAAGTTTAAAAAAAGCAAGGATGGTTTTAAAATTCTCCTAAACGCTGCTTTTTTACTCAATAGCTGTTTAGGAAATCCAGTACTAATCAACACACTAAAACTAGTCTTCGCTTATTTAGAAAATGTGAATCAGCTTCTGCTCATTTAGAATGCCAAAAGACAAATGTATACTTATCAGTTTTCTTACTACTTTCTGCTGAGGCATTAGGGCTCCCATTAGATACATAAACTAATTTAATGCACGGAACTTACTTGAATGCATGTGTGTCAAGTATTCATAATTCGATTCCGCTCAATCTCCAGAAGTGAGCAAACTATTAATTATGACAGGCTAACAGAACGATGATCGAACAACTAATGTAATATAATGCTATCGAAACTGAGCTTCGGCAAAGAGGAGCAGCTATCTAAGTACCAAGTTTAGGAAACTAGTACCTACGTAATAATGAAAGCGTTGAATATCTACATAAAAGAATAAAGATTAATATCGGCAATGTCAGCGGAGTCACTGGTTCTATCTCCAAAATGAGTGTAAAACATTTATTGTGTTGGCAAATTTGGCAACAATGATACACAAACTTGTTTGACGATAAGCTTTCATGGTAGGTCATAAATCGAAAGCATTTCTCTTTATCGAAACAACACCCAAACATATTATAAATTTAAATATCAATATGCTTATGGCTCAAACGAACGCGTGACTCTAATTACTGACAAAATATCACACAAACAATGAGACTGATATGTAAATAAACGTCGCACAATGAAAATTTCAATAGCAAATGTATTTACGAATGTTATTACATCGGTTCCATGCGAACAACGAACGAAATAAGTACATATTGTAGTATCCACACCTTCTGCGCCTTTCATGAATGGACCAGGAACACATTTGCATATAACTTTTACTTTCCATATACTCGCTGCTCCGATTCTTTATCTCTGTCTTAGAAATTTACATAGAATTTATAGTAATAAGTGTATCTGATTGAGCTATCGAGTTTACAATGGATGATATTCGACGAACCTACTTGATATGTGTCTAGCATATTTAAAAAAAGAAAACGAATTTATTTTATAGTTATTTCAAGAAAATTTGTTGGTTGTTGGTAATCAAAAAATACTGGGTTTTATTTGTATATAAATTATTAACACTAATAAATAATTAGAGAGGAAATAACGGTTGTCACAACGTTAACTAACCGTAGGTAAGATGATCGTAGAGTTAATTAATAAATAATTAACCCAGTAGACTAACATTTGAGTTCTATAGTGTTCTATCACTTTCTTTGCTAGTAGTTATGCTGGTATAAAATGATATATGTATATACAACAATGAAATCGTTTTTATGAATAACATTTCTTTATCAATAGAAAATAAATACCTGAAAAACTAAAATCGACGTATTTGTGAGCCAATAGTGACCTCCGGATGCAAGATCAGGATAAAGAGATAATAAGGTAAAAAGATAAAAAACCAAAGTAAAATTCTTATATAACAATTGTCCAAATTTTAAGTTCACATTTTAAACGTTAGAAAAAGTCAACTATTTATTTTTCAAGTTCCATTCAAATTTGATGTAGACAAAAATAGTCCTAAATATGTTATTATTTCTGTTTACGTGTTCATTTCAACAAAAGTTGGTTGGTAGTTCTATAGAAATTACTTTTCAGGTTTAAAATATAACAATTAATTAATAGGATGTAGAGAGAAGAGGGGGCGGCTATAAATAAAGGAAAGATGCGTTCCCAAATATATTGATTCAAATCAATAAACTCACAGCCTCAGAATCACAGTGATTTTGCGATAGTTTCTAGTTTGCGGTGAATTCATTCCGACTTATTTTGAAATGTGGGATAGTACTCAAACTAGAATAGAAAAATTCGAAATTTCATTGTTCAATCACATTTTATTTTTTAAATGTTAAGTATACAGAGCACACATATATAAATACTTGACGAAATCAAAACAGTTCAACAGTAATTACTTGGTTGAGAGACGGGAGAAGAGGACTACTTATAAAATTACAAATGAAAGTAGGGCGAAAATCGGTAGTTAGTTTTTCAAGGTTTGAAGATTTGCAAATTTTACTTTTCAATCCATCTATTCAAAAAACAACGAAATTTTGAAGGTATTTTTGAAACATCTCATGTAAATACACGCGGAAGTGCTATAAATTGGTCAATTTGCAGATGAATATCAAATTATAGTACCAATTTGATTTATTGGTATTACGTTCTACTTTATGCTACAACAATCAAACAATAAACCGACTACATTTGTCGCCACATAGTCTAACGTAAAATCTAACTAAAATATTCACAAAATATAAATAAATGAAGTCGATAGTTCATTCATGGACCAATACCACGGCAATCAATCAGCTTGTTAACCTGAATATTGAATGAGCTATAAATTCGCGTTTTTTATTGCTTACAATTATGTTTTCTATTTAAAATTTTAATATGTGATTGTATTCAACACGTTATTCAGTTATATCAGAGTTATAATTGAAATATAAGTAAAACAAGACCATAAAAACGTAATCGATGGAGCACTTCTCAAATATAATTCTAGCGCTAATCAATCAACGAAAACGACCTTGCTGGTAACATATGTATCGATAATCTAGGTTACGGTTAAAAATATAAAAGTTTTTAGTAATGTTAATGTTTGTTGGTAATACTCTATGTGTCAGTCTAACCATACTTAATTGTAAAAGCGATACAAAAGAAAGCAGAGAAGGCACAGCATTAAGGAAGACTGCTTTAGATACTTAAAGGCCAAATATGTCAGTTCTTATCAACTGTATTTGCAATAGTCAGTAAACATTACCAATGCATACACTCGTAATGTTACTGTTTTCGTGATAGCCTAGATGGTAATTCGGCAAACTCATTACTTTCAAGTTATTATCGTATGTTTTGTGACAAATCTGCAACGCCTCTAGAACTTTCAGAAAAAAATTCTTATCTTGCTCTGCAAGCCAGGCCTCCACAGCTTCTACTACTTCTTCGTTGCAAGAAAATTTACGACCTTCTAAACTTTTTTAAGCTGAGGAAACATACTCAATACTCCAACTTATCGATTTTCACGATTTCGGTCGACATCTTTTTTGTTCAAATTTTATTACGCAACTTTGGTTTGGCTGTTTGACGTCAAACTTTACCCTGGCACCCCTAATATGTTATTTTTCGATGTTATGGTATCGCAATATTTTCTTTATCTAGTGGTCTATAGTTATACTGGTCGGGTTAAACTGAAACTTTGTTATTTTAAATAGAAGACTATATATATTTTGTCATTTGTGGGCTGTAGTTATAACACTGTATATCTTTTATTCAGGCATTATTGCACTTATCGTTTATTGTTCCTGAGATAAAAATGATTTTTTTAATATTTTGAGAGCACAATGAAGATGTCTGTAACTTCTGTTAAGAATACTGCAGAAAGTTGAAACGCAAATCAGATTGTAGCTCATACATGTACTTCTTACAACTCTCAATAATTCAAATTTCTTCATGCCATGAATTTAAAAATGAATACCCTTCGTACTTATGTTACTTATGCAAACCTAATTTTTTTTTTTTTAGAATGTTCCACATTTTCTTTTAAAACCTGAGTGATGATCAAACTTCCCACAAAATAATTTCATTCATCATAACTCAATCTACTAATCAATCAATGAGCAAATTATATTAATCTAAATTGTGTAGGAAGTGACATTCGGATTGGCTGTAGTCCAGGTTGTTTGCGAAAAAAGTTCGACTCGTCAGGTCAGATCATTTTTTAAATGCTAAAGTTTTGCTTTAAGTTCACGTAAAATTATTCTGTCCTGGTGATTTTGCTTTTAATCTTCTAAATGTACCTTTAATAATTTACAGTAAAATTGGATGCTTATTATTAACTATTATTAGGTTTTACTCAGAATTTCTTTACACTTTCCAAGTGCAATTTGCATGGTTTTTAACCTAAACGGTGTTCATTTTTAAATACTTGGGATGAAGAAATTTGAATATTTGAAAATAACTGTGGGAAGTACAATTTAATTTGTCCTTCAACTTTCTATCGCATTCTCAACAGACATTATAAACCATTTTCCAAAACGTCATTTGGTTGTCGAAATTTGAAGAAATTTATTTTATCACAAGAATAAGAAATGCTAAATGTACAACTGTCTTAATAAAAGATATTCAGTATTGTCCCTGCAATCCAGAAATCGAAAATTATATAGAGTGTTCTGTTTAAAATAACAATGTTTATGACATTCCGATATAATAATTTAGCTATGGAGAGAACAATGGATGTCATTCATGAACGATCGCAGTGAGACTCACTGAATACTCAATTTTTATGTAACTCTTACGTACTTAACGGAAACTCTTCATATTGTTTTGAGAATGTTATTTGGGCGAAGAACTTTAGTAATTTACTATAGTAATTTTGGTAACAAAGCCAACAGCGCAAAATACTTGATGAGTTGGTCTTATAAGTATAAATTATAGAATATTGGTTGATATGCAATGAAGAATATAATAGTCACCAATAGAATAAAGTGGCAGTTATCTCAACGCAACACAACAATTTATTGTACAATGGATGTACTAAAAAATGTGTAAGCAATATATATTAAAAATAATACCCGCGTATTAGATTGACATTTGAAAGAAACTATCCAGTATGCTATTTAAAACCGGAATCGTTGGTTGTTAATATCCTACATACTACATATGCATGTATTAAAGTGCTATTTCCGTTTACAATAATTAACATATCATTAATCCCTAAGAGCAGTAATTAATTCAGCTGTTGTTAAATATAAAGCGCTGAACGAATTCGGAAAGTACTATTGATCAATAGAGAAAGTGATTTATTTACATACGTAAACGATGGAAGTATACCTACAGATATATAGGAAGCGTATGAGTCACTCACCTACAATAACAACGTGCCCAAAGGAGTTGGGGTTATTTATCGCCGTGCAGTTCCAACGGTGGTGCCTAAACTGGTAGCGGCACTCGGACGTCGCCAAACGGATTCCATCCCCGACGGCGACCATAGCGTCCGGCGACGCCCGGCACATATCTCTCTGTTGAGGCGTCAATCCGGGCACGCGATTGCAGAACACTTCCGTACTAAATGCTAATACACCGCACACTACCCTGCAATAAAATACACATTTTTAAAGTCAGTAATAACTTACTAAAGAAAAATCAATAACTTTTTTCCACAGCAAGTAGTTCGATAATAATATACATACAGTGTATTTTAGAATTGTCAGTCTCAACGCTAAAGATATAGCAAAACTTACATGAGTTACTTACTAATCGCAATGATATTTGCAAATATAATAGTAAACTTAACATTTACCTAGATCAAAATAATTTGCGATGAATACTATTTTTATAGACACCCATGAATGTGATCTAATTCAATATTCAAGTAGAAATAAATTAAGTAATTCGCTAGGGGATAGTAAAGAAACGTTTAATATATTGAGCAAAACTTATTTCAATAAAACATGACAATCCTCATTGAATTAAACCCATCTTTGACGAGAAAAGCATTCATAAGCGCCAGAGTATGTATGTGCTTCACACAATTCGAGTCACGGGGAGGTTTACATTGCATGAAATTCATACGACTAGACTGTGGTTGAAACGTGTTACTACCTGTCAAGATACCTAACTAAAGAAATGTTTGTTAATTGTACCATGCATTTGTAGTACAAGGTGTTTATGAATACTTGTCCTTCATTAAACAAGGACTATTAGGTAGATACGAGCTTTTTTAATGTATCAAATAAAAAATTTAAATTAAACCTAAATTTGTCTCTAAAAATGATCATGGAACATTTTCATTGCACCTGGTGTGTTATTGTTAACTATATCAATAGCAAATGGTGTCTCGAGAGTTTTACATACGCTGACCGAAGGATGAAATAAATTCTTTTTCAATAATCGAATGTAGGCTTTCACAGCCACTGTTCTATAAAGATGTATCTTTCGAGTATTGCCGTGGTTGTTGTAACAAACTTGACGTTTCGCTGATCATACTGTCAGCTTCTTTAGAAGTTTTCTAAAGACTGATCTTGATGTCTTCTGCTCCTCGTTATATACCCAGTCCCTGTTCCACTCCAGTGATGCGTATCCGTTCCAGTCCGCTGAACCGTATCCGTTATCGTTTCTTATCCGTGTCCGATGCTTCTCCTCGATTCGTGTTAGATGATCTCGGATGCGTCCTCGTTGGTCCTTGCTGCTTCGGGCTCTCCATCGCTAACACCATACTTTACTCAATCTGTATCCATCTTCTCGGTTGAAGTTGTTTGGATTCTTCATTATTTCCAGGGATTCTCTCACTATCCGTGGGTAGTAGTGATTGCTTTTGGCTAGTATCTTCATGTCATTGTAGTCGATTACGTGACTGTTTGCAGTGTGGTAGTGTTCAGCTACTGCAGATTTTCCAGTATTTCCCTGTTCGATGCTTGAAAGAGCATCGCAGAGTGAAAACTCTGCACTGTATACTGCGCCCGGTTTGTCCAATATATAAATATATAAATTCTTTTTCGTTAGGACTCAAACCAATGCACGATTATCCGTAGTAGACCACAAATGGTACCGAAACCACCATCAACCTTTTTATATTTTTTTTTTGTTATTGAAAATATAATTATAGCTACCCCCTTAAAATATTTCTTCAGATGAAAACAAACCCCTATCAATTGAAGTTCAGTAAATAGTAAAAGCGGCAGAAGAGATAAGAAATTAATAGTCCCCACGTCGAAATATTTATCTGTGCAGTTTCCAAAGAAGTAAATCAATTAACTTATTCGAATTTTTAACTAAAATATTCAATCGCCACTTAAATGAAAACATCACTCCCTCGCAAACAAAAATGCCTAACACTTATCTATATATAATAAGAGGATAACAGAAATCACTAGCACACTTGAAAGAGAATCTTTCCAACCTCCAAAGACTAAGGCGGATAAATGAAATTAATTCGAATGTTCCTAAATGTACCCTCAACGTAGTGCACGTACTATTATTGATTGCTTCGCTTAATGCATATCGGAATATGATTCAGTTGTATTATAAAATTCTAATGGTGGTCGCTAACTTCTAGACATTGTGTAGTAATACATCTTCAGAAAGTATTATACCATTTATAACTATAGTAAAATGTTCGTAGCTTCTCCAAATTCATAATTATTATTTAGTTGTAAAGATCAACTAAACTGTTGACCATACATTAGCATAATGTCACACTATGACACATACCACTTAAAATAAACTCTTATTAGTCATTTTTGTCATAACCAAAGTAATAAGCAGTAGTTTAAGGAAAAGACCCTATAGTGGTAAATTGAGACAATCTATTTACATAAGAAGACAATTTAATTGCGTAATTACTTAAAAAAAAACAAATAACGATAAAATAACTAAATAATACTGGAATTCAGTTTCTGATAATTATAAAAGAAATAATTGTGTGCAGAATCTAAATTCGAGTTAATTATATTAAATAACAAAACTATATTTTGAGCGAGATATGGTGATAAATATTCATCACCGTAATTACTGTTTAAGAGTTGTGTAATGATTGGGGTTTTATAACAAAGTCTACACTTGGCAAAATACTTATTGTAGAGGTAATGTAAATGCTAAGAAAATATAAGAAAACAATTAATCAATACATATTGAATCAATTAAGTATAATTGGTAATTAACGACTTGTACCAATTTGAATGTGTGTAAGCAAGTTAATTAATACAGTATTACGTTTAAACACTTTACGCATTCTCATTATAGAAAATTATAGGGCTTCTAATGGTTGGTATGATTGGATATAGAAGTTTTACAACATGAAAAAAGACAATTCTTTTCCGTTAAATGAAATGGCCCTAATATAATTTCTAGTTCAGCAATTTCGCAGGTAACCCACAAAATAATTGATATATTGTCCCACTTTACGTCTACGACCTGTCAACGGTCGGCTTCCACTTACGGCTATTTCAGACTGACCTTTTCGAGTCGGTGATGTATTGGCGGATCATAAATATCGATTTGTCGCGCCCCAGTTTGTTTTATGCTTGTTTGGGCTCGACCTAAAGCACAAGAAAATAGTTCATGCTGAAGTAAAAGATATTATGAAGATCGTAAAAGACGTTATTAAAATATAAAGTCCGTAAAATGAATATAGACGATAATGGATAGTAAACTGCTAGGTATATTTCGTGAAATTAAACTTGTGTTGTTTGCTTTAATTTTCGTGCTTTAATTTTCGAGACAGCCATTAATACACTCCTACTAATCAAAATTCGGCTTATTAGATATATATTCGTATCGAAAAGCAACAGAAATGATTATTTATTTAATTATCTATACTATAGTTATCCGCGTAATTTTTGGCTATATTCAATTATGGTTAAAATGACCAAGATATTTTCAAAACTAGACAACCGATATTCATTGCTTTGAGATGGTATAAGTTATTTTACGCCATACATAATGTACTACCAAATAAGATAAATATTATATAATAATAATAATAATTTTGCTAGTCAGGATGTGATATTATACGTCTTGGTCAGAATAAGAATTCTTCTGCCTCAGAAGAATTTAAACAGTGCACGTGACCCGCAGTTATTAAACCCAAATTATTGATATCTTGTTCATTTCGTCACTTGTTCTATGTACTGTCTCAAATTGGATCCAAAAGAACAGCCACAATCAGACACTGTTATCGAAATATGATATCATTGTATAATAAATCAGCCGCAAATCACCCCCAACCATTGTGACAAAGTATATTTAACATCAGTACTTGATTGAGAGTGTCGAAAGTTTTAATAAAAACCAATAGACACGTTAATGATAATTTTCCCTTACTACTAGTTTAAATTATCTCTGAGTTACATTTCATAATGCTGTGGTACACTTAAATTTCTTTTTGAAACCAGATTGGACTTCAGGTAACGTATTACATTTAGTTAAGTAGTTTTTGACGTTGTTTGACGAGTTTTTGAAGGTGAGAGATCTTCAGATGAGTGTTCGATCGCAGTTCGAGTACGTTCTGTTGGTGTTTAGGTGGTTCAATGTATAGTGTATTTCCAAGGTAACTGTTAATTTCTATGTCTATCCAATCATCTATTGTAGCCAATTGTAGCTGCATCCATGTACAACATATGTCATCATTACTGGTTTAAAACAATTTAGTATTATTTCTGCAAAGTACTACAGTAAGTTATAATCTAATTTAAAGGATTTAAATTACTATAAGGAATCTGTAGACGCAACATAGGCAGTCTATATTCATTTACCGTTATGTTTCAAAGTTAATCTAATTAGTAATAAGTTATGCGTATTCTATAATACTTCAAAAATAAAACGTAAACATGATATATTATATGGTAGCTAAATAATCTGAACCTGAATGGCATAAAGGTACGTCAGAAATCAGATAAGTACAGTGCCCATACGCAAAATACAACTAATCAATACAAGTGAATTACGAAGTGCAAACGGATGTGTACATGTAAGTAAAATACGACACGATAATTTTTAAACAGCATATACAAGGTAAAGAAAATTAACTGGATATGGTAGCTACTGAGGCCAACGTTGGCCGTGTGTAACATCGGGATCGGTGGGTAGAGACCAGATTCCCAGTTTAAATGTTCATAGCGGTCGTGTGTACACAGATCGCCGCATGCACGCATACGTAAAATATGCAAATCATGGAGATTAATAAATATCTATCCCGATCAGATAACCAGTAATAAGTAAGGCAAGCTCCAATTCAAGTGCTCGAATAACTACATGGAAGTACGTGAACAAGATGTGACAATGAAATCATGTATGTTTTTACTAACGAGGTATATAAATAATTAAAATACTGATACATATCAATGAAATTATATATACATGAAGCACTCGCGCAAATTGGTAACGATTATATCTGTGTTTTACTTTATCTTATATGTAATATTTCAGCATGAATCTGATATATTGATTCAATTATTTTTTCTTTCTTTATTCGTTAATAAAATTCAATGTTACTCATTTCATTAAGTATAAGGATGAAAGTCAAAAGATAGACCACCCAAGATACCTGCCAACGTTTGGTATTTTTATGGATACAACACGCATAGTTAGTTGATATCTAAATCTGTTAGATTTTCTCCTTCTACCGTAATATTTTTCCGTTAAACTACGAGATAAACTTAAGTCATACCGATGTTTCTTCTAATTTGACATTTGTCTACTATAAAAGGTTATAAGTACCCCTTTTAGTAATCGAATTGTTATGCTACAGGAATCATTAATCACATAAGGGATGCATTTTTAAACAGGGCTACCTTAAAATATAATATAAAATTATACTGAACTTAAAATATATAAAATAAAAAGTACATGCAGATTCCTAGTAACCATTTTTAAAGATTGGCCACTAGTGTCATGATTAAAATTGAAAAATTGAAATAAATAAATTAATAGTCTATGTAATTAGTTGCCGGGCTAGTGGCCTAGTGGCTAGCACACTTGTTTCGTAGTCCAGCGGCACCAGACTCATGACCAGCCGATGCCCTCTGGTAAATCCGGGTAACATTTACACTGAGGTAACATTGACATATTTCCGTTATTCTAGCGAATATTCAAAAGTACCGGCATTAGCGCCACCTGTCCGTGCGATTTTTGTCAGTAGGTATAACGTTTATCAAACGTTAGTATCATTAGTTCAACAACCATCCAGTAGTGCTGTCTTATCACTCTTTTATCACTTATGGTTTATTTTTTCATTGTTATACGACCGTTAAACTTTTTAACCAACACATTAAATCCAGATTTGTGACTTATTAGAAGGAATAGGTAAGTTATATTTTAACGTTTAAGCGCTCATCTGCTAACTTACGCCACTACAAGACTTACAGTAGTAACTCATTGGCAAAGACACTGGATTCTGTTAAAAATGAAGGCATGAACGTCAAAAGGGCATCGGAACTCTACGATATTAACCGTTCAACTCTTATTAATCATCTAAAGAATTGCAAATGTGGACCAGTTGGCAGACCTATTATTCTAACTCAAGAAGAGCAGCACATAGTCCGTATTTTAATGACGTTGGCAGAATGGGGATTTGGGATGGATCGGTTTCGATTGAAAATCCTTGTTCAAGATTATCTAAAACGAATTGATCGAGCTAACCCCTTCAAAGACGGAATCCCTGCCAAGGATTGGATTACTGGATTTGAAAAAAGGTGGAGAGAAAATTTAAGACGGAGAGTAGCTCAAAATCTTCCCAAAAATAAAGCAGAAGTGTGTTCTAAAGAAGTTTTACAAGATTTTTACAATAGTTTGAGTAACTCTATTGAAACGCTTCAACTGCAAAGAAAACCGCAGAACATTTTTAACTGCGATGAAACCGGTCTGCAAACCGACTGTCGGGTACAACAAATTTTATGTAGCAAAGGATCCGCAAATCCTCATAAAGTTGTGGGAAGTACAACAAAATCTACGTATACCGTACTTGTTTGCTGCAGTGCAACAGGAGAATATCTTCCACCTTATATTAATTATAAAGGTTTGCAGTTATATTCAACGTGGTATCAGCATGGACTACAAAACGCTACCTATAATTGCAGTCCTTCTGGTTGGATGGAGGCTAATCAGTTTTTGAACTGGTTCAAAGATGTTTTTGTTAAAGCTACAGCTGAAATTGAAGAGTCAAAGATATTAATATATGATAGACATAATTCACATATAACTGTGCCATTAATAGAAATAGCTGTACAAAACAATATTGAATTATTATGTTTACCTGCACACGCATCGCATGTTTTACAACCACTAGATGTGGGAGTTTTCAAGTCGATGAAAGTTGCCTGGAGGAATGTTTTAAAAGACCATCATCACAGAAGTGGTTTCAATAGTGTCGATAAAGGCCTATTTCCTTCTTTACTGAACAAAACTATCGAAGCTGGGTGTTTTTCTAGGGCTAATGCCATAGGTGATTTTAGCGGTGCAGGAATATATCCCCTTAACAAGGAGAAAATGTTGGAGAAAGCTATCGAATCAACAATATTTGACGAAGCACCTCAAGGAGATTCTAATCCTATTACTGATAAACCTACTTCAACTCGTTCGTGTAGACTAAACACACTCTCAGATACAAATACTAATAGCCCAGTGTCCTCTACTGTAAGTGCTGAGTCTTTTTCTCCAGAACAGTTGGAGGCATCTATACTGTCTGTTTTACAAAGGCAACAAAAACCTTTTACTTCAGATAAAAGAACTAAGGTTCGTAGAAAATTTGCAGAGTGTTTAACATCGGCCGAAATTGTAGAAAGAATGACTGCCGAAGAGAAGATGACGCAACAGGAAAAAGAAAAACAGGTTAAGGAGAAACAAAAAATAATTACTAAAAAAAAAAAGACAACCCAAGTAACTGCTAGAACAAGCGAAATTGAAGATTCCGAAGAAGCAAGCGATTGTAGTATTAGAAAGTGATACACTGACAGAAGCATTCTCAGACATAGAATCTTTAGAAGATACAGCAGTCGAAAATAAAGAAAATGATACCGGTAATAAAGACAATAGAACCAAAGTAACTGTTAGAGCCTGGGTTCCAGTTAAGTTTAAAAGAAGGAAAGATTCCGACAGGTTAGTTTATTACATTGGTCAGATTACCGAAATAGTTGAGTCTAGTGAAGAGATACTCGTTAATTTTCTACGTAGGAAAGAAAAATGTTTCATCTTTCCTGAAAACAGGGACGAGTCAATATTACCAATCGACGATGTAGTAAGAGTCTTACCAGACCCTTATATTCGACGTGGAATGCATACCTTTAATTGTAGTCTATTTTGTACTCTTACAAATGTTCCTCGTATTATTATTTATTAGTTAGATTAGGTACTTACTTCCTTTAATTTAGTTTTAATACAATTTACAGAAGTTTTGTTAATTTTGGGATTTTCCTTTTCTAAAATCAGAGAAAACATTTTTTGTTACCAATGTTTACATTAAAAAATTTCAAATTTTGATTTTGGTTCATTTAGTTGTAATATTACTAAGTCAATGTTACCCTAACGAAAGCAAACATTGCATTTCTATTGCTTTCAAACGGTATTTAATGTAGGTATCAATGTTTCCTCTTGGTAGGGTAACATTGACACTTTGCATGAAAAAAAAAAAAAATTATAAAAAATTTAAAAAGTTATTTGAAACGATATTGTTGCATAATTGTAGCTTACAATATGTAACCAATAGGTACTATGAAAATAGCGAATATTCCCTCATTTTTCTGAGCCACACAGGCATATTTATAAAGTTGTGTCAATGTTACCCGGTTTTACCTTATTCACAAACCCTTGAAACTGTATAATGTACCTATGTAATTCAAGTAATATTCTTAAAAAATCATACCAGCTCTAGTTTCAAAAACACTGACAAACACATTAATGCGGTGCAATCTATTAAGAAACGAGAGATACAGTCGCAGGAAGAAACGTTTGTATCAAGTTAGTTTTTCACTCTATTTCAATGATATCTGAATATGACAGTTGGTGGTGTTGCCTTGATAGTGATGGACGAATAGAATCAAAATTCCATTTGATCAAATGAGTGATTAATCGTTAAATTCAATTCTCCTAAATGAAATAGTGATTGATATTCGAATATAGTGCGATGTAAGATCGTTAAGACAACGTAATATTAAGATGTTCTTATAACTAAAATACTCTAGAGTACCTATATTCAGTATTGCAGGTATATATTAAATGTCTTTGATGATCAATATTTTAATCGCAAATAGAAGAATATGGTGACCTCTTACAAGATTCTAGCTTAAGCTCTTTATTCACCTGACAACCTATGTATCAACTACAACACTAAAAGTCATGCAAGCATTCACTCCCTAATACTCATTTTACTCCTACTACTCAACCAGATGTAACGGGCTCGACGACATATAGTTGGGCATAAATTTTCACGATTCTTGTTGCTTGCTTATATCCATATCAGCATGTCTCTTACAGGTATAGTTACTACTATAAAATATGCAAGTTCGAACCCTATCCGAGGTGCAAATGTTTTTCTGTTTTCGTTTAAAATATTGGTGCAATAAAAACATTTATTATATTAATTTGCGATATGAAAGCATGCAGTTTATGTGTCCGTAAAAGTCTTGACGATCCTATATTGAAATGTATTTGCTTACCAATTTCTGATTCATTTAAGAGAATGGAATCGACCGTCACTGAAACGATTTACGAGACAATAGTAGATATAATTAGATTTAATATTTTGGTTTTTCTTTTATTTATGTATTTACTGCTAAAATATCAAAAGTAATTCCAAAGTGCTTTAAAGCAAGCGATTTACCAATTATGGCTAGTTGGATGAGTCTGTAGGCTAGCAAAAAGATATGTATAAAAAAGCTTTCAACCTACCAGATTTGAAATTACAGTTTTTTGCTACACCTTGTAAAGGTAATACTGGAACACATCCACACAAGATACAAGATCGTTCCATCTATCTTCTCAAATACAACTGTCAGGAGCACTATAAGCCATTTAAGAAAATAATAATAATAGGAATACACAACTCAGTAAAACACATGAGGGAGACATCAACTAAGTATTTATAAAAACGTTAAGATTGCCAATACTGGACCAGTTTGGTCTTTAATGAAACAAGTATAAAACGAGGTTTTGAATTAGCTACTGTAGCTAACGGTTTCTCAATTGCTATTATATTTGATTATAAAATATTGGCGGTGGAATTAAAAATTTAACATAAATAATAACCTGGGCATAACTTGATTAAAACATTTTTTTGATTTTACAACAAAACCCAATTTGCAATATATTTTCGCTTGGAAAGAAGAACAAAATATTTGTCATCTACGTGGTGAACGTGTCCATTCAGGTGAGGAAGACTACGAATAATTTTTAATACCTAACTGAAGCACTGTTTTGATTTTATTTTGTTCAGCATAGTGAAACCAAACTAATAACTACAGTAAAAGTAAGAGACTTTTGTTTGTCTTCAAGAAGATTAATTAACATTGTCACATAAATGTTATTTTAGTGTAACGTTACAATTTTCTATTCTATATTATTTAGACATTCACTCGTCGACTTTTGCTTCTCTACCCTTCATTTGCTTTATCTGTCGTTTCATCTTTTCTTATCTACTCAAATACCACAAAATTTCCTCTGTACACAAATGACACATACGAGTTAAAATTCGGCCTAGTTCTGTATTAGTTTCCACGTTTGATGTATTAGACCGAGTTTCGTTTCGAAGTAATACTTTTCTTCTATAACTAACTATGAACTAAGCATATCTATTTAATTCTTAACAGGGGATGACTTCAAAACACCTTCACGCTCATAGTTGTTGTGGAGATATTTAGTGGATAAAAGCATTGTAACATAATGTAACTAAATTTAGAGATATTATAAGGTAAGATTTTAAATTTAAAAATTGTGTTGTTTTTCGAAGTTAGACTTGATTCAATATGCATTATTCTGTTTATATGGTAGCATCTACAGAATATTCAAATGATAGTGGTAATATGGACAACTGTGTATTGTCTATGTGATAATCTACACAAGTTAAATAGAACAAGATTACATAGCCGGGCACAGTGGATCTTCGTGTGAGCGTGTAAGAACGTACGCGTGTGAACATCCTGAGTCATACTGATTTAATTAACTGATGTCAAGTATTGGGTTGGGCTTGCCTTTAACTTTTCTCCTTGCTACTGGTGGCCTCGACAGTTCGAACTTTATTACCGTACTGTGGCTACAATTCACGATTTCATTAAGATAACTTCTTAAAGGTTATGTCAGCGAGACGTAAAATAATTTTAAAACCCCCTTAAAACGTCTTTTTTATAATTTTTTTCGTGGTATCTCCTGTGGATACATGGATGGGATATCGACGCCAAATAAAAAAGAGACTGTCATGCGATCGCTACGAGAACCTGTTATTATGAAGAACTTGTCCTATCTTTTTTTGAAAATAACGCATTGCTTTTAAAATGTAGTTAATGAAATCACGAAGTGTTATCGTTTAATTGGTTGTATTGATGTTTAATATAGAACTATATCCAATATTTTCCATACCAAATAATATCGTAGAACAGAGTTTATATTGCATTCATCACATTCAAAATGTTGATTTGAAGAACCAGCAATTTGTTGTGTCCTAGTCATTAAACTTATTTGTATATATATATAGTTTTGTTTACTTGTGGAATTTGAACAATAATTAGTTTTTATTCCAGCGATTTTATTGGCGATCTCATTCTACAATTTTTCCAAAAAAAATGTTGTTTTATTAAAATACTTTCATATTAAGAACTGAATCAGATTCTGTATTATATACCTCAGTCCTTTTACGTTGTGCAATAAAATCTTGGATTGAGAACGAGTGAATCACATTTCAATAAATTTAAGACATAAACTTTCCGAGCTATGACTAATTATACATATCAGAGGAAGAAATTTTGTCCTTGATCGACTGTTTAGGTAAGTGACGTCTAAATTCTGATCAGTAAAGATGAAACCTTCAACAACTGTGGTTGGGTATGGAAACAAATTCTTGCTACTTAATCAATTGAATCAAAATATGCGTGAGGCAGGCTGACTCAGTAAAAAAACAATTTTGTTAAGTGATAGTAATTCGCATTATGAAAATTAGAGAACTTAGTTTCTATGAGTTTCAAACATAATAAAAGAAAATCAGTTTACATTGTCAATGGCGAAACGATGTGTGCGTACTATTGCAAAGTGATTTTAAACCATAAAACCATTTAAATTCTTCCCAAGCTAAAGCTAATTCCGATGTATCGTTTACTCGAGATACAAAACCGCCTAAAAACTAGAAGCATATCGCTTATGAAGCAAAATAAGATTAGAAGTAGATTGTATTAAGGCAATTCTTTACATACTCGTATTTTATAGCAATGTAGTTCCAATATCCGGTAAATATTTACAAAATCTGCTCGTACTTGCGAATAAGGAAGACAGATGAATTTATATAGCAGTGTATCTACCTCCAGTCAATTATTTTCGAGAGACTTTGAACCTTAATGCAGAACAGATACATATATACCAATAGTTAAACCTTTAGTAATTTTCAAAGTATACGCATATGTAGACTGCATTAGTAGCATCTTAAATAGCTACCCACACAGTTTATTTACTTTTACTTTTCATACATCCTCAATTAAAATAACACTTACTCCCATTGTTTTATCGACAATTTAAAACTGGATCTAATAAGCAACTGTATGGTTCAAAAGTTTCTATACGTTTGTTACTTAACACGATATATCTAATCAGTTCGGGTGTTTACTTATTTTAACGTTGCCATACTGTTGCTAACCATTCGAACAAAATACCAATTAAAAAATAATAATTAGTGTCGAAAGTAGTACTAACAGGGTTTAGGCATTGTTGTTTTATCACGTGGAGATGTGAAAAGTATGTTTGCTCAATGAATGAATTATAATCTATGAGTGTGAGTTAAAGTGAAAGGTTGAATAGCACCCGGTAATATTACTCCTTAGAGAAATTGAATAGAAACAGTTTAGGATGAAATAGAAAGTTTCATTAATAATAATAGCAATCTAATATCCAAAGCTTTTTCATATACATGGTTAAAATGTTTTTATTATTTAATTCAATTGTATAGTTCTTAGCCGTTATATTGTAATCATAAATTATGAAATTATTCTTGGTTAAAGCGACTTAAACATTAAACCGTAATTTCATCATTTGCACTTGTGATTATTGAAAACCTCAGCTTAAACTAGGTGAGTTAGCATCTAAAATTATCATGATTAATGTTCTAAAGTTTGCTCTAAATTAAAATTAGCTAAGTATTTTATAGCATTTAAATTACACATGCATTTCTAGAATTTTATTTGAATATTTTCATTACATTCACAGATATGTAAATGGTGCTCCTTTTGTCCATGACTGTAGATTACAATCCCTACAATATTGCAAGTTCTAATTTAATGTGCTCCTCGCAATAAATTGTCTTTAACCCTCATGATAAAATGTTTTCAGTTATCAGCGTGTACGCAAACGTAGAAACTAATAAATCTCGCTGCGGGGGGTAAAAAGACTACGACATTGCAGCAAACATGCATTGTTTTTAATCCACTCTTCTTTTCTAATGATTTGTTTCCTTTCCCAGCGCGAAATGTTCTAAATCCTGATAAACTACGTAAGCGTCTTCTGTACACGTTCCTCTTCATTGACTAAATTTATACGGTTGTGGAGACACTAAATTATTAGATCAGAATAGCATATCGAGTTTTATGAATGTATTCTGCCATCGAGGTTCATGAGATATATGTACCTGCAATAGAAGTTTAAAGCGAATTCTTATTATTCTTCCTTTCTACGTGGTAGGTATGCTATTGCCTGTTTTCTTCATCTGGACATCTGTGCAGTACTCTTTCCGGTGTTTTGATGAGCTACCCTGATTTCTTTTTTCGACAGCATTATTTATTTTGGTACCTTTTACCAGCCTATCATTGCTCAATCTGCTGACGTGTTTGTTTCAGCATTCTTCGTTTTTTGCTTTGCCCTGATCAGGATTTCGTCCAGAAAACGCTGAAGTCTTTGAGATATTAAGTTCTCACTTCGAAAGAATGTAGATATGTCTAAAAAATAGCACCTATGCACTACACATAGGCTCTGTGAAACGAAGCAGCTGGAATTCCATAGATAATCCTTCGTAGAATCGAAGATGTTCCTCTTGATGTAGCTCATTCAGCAAGATTTCTTCCTTGAGGCTGCTCAAATTGTTACTACAGCCAATCTTACCAGCCAGAAAATGAGGGATGTTGGTTTAAAATTTTGAGGAAATAATATAGGTATCTTTCTGTGGCTTTAGACTGGATAAAACTACGGCGTATTTCCGAGAACTTAGGAATGTGTGGGAACGTGAATCAAGTTGTCAGCAGTTCGCGTAGGTAGCTTTTGCAAGGTATTAGAGAGGGAGTCATGTCGTGGAGCTTTTCCAGAATTGAAAACTAGATAAACTGCACAATTTTCTTAAGGCTAGTTAAAGCAAGATCTCCTTTTATTTCAGGAAGAACCCGAAGGTTGTGAATTTTGGCCTTTAAATCATTGTCAAAGTCATACTTCAAAGTAAATTCATGAACCGATGAAAGATAATCAGTAAAAACCTTCTCCACAGCGTCATAAGCTACGCCGTTGGGAGCTTGCATAGGCTTAACGCCCTTGGCTCTGTTTTTATTTTTAGCAATTTTCCGAATGGAACTGTCCTCATGAAAAAGTGTGAAGCACTCTTATCACCATTGCTTTCTTAGGGAGTTTTCAGCTTTGTCCTATGACAGTCCCACAAAAGGAATCGTTAAGGATAATAATCTATCGGATATCGGTCATTGAAAAGACAGTAGCAGCACCTATTACTGATCTCAACACGCATTTCCTGAGTTATTAACTTAAGTTTAGCATCAATTACTTCTAGGCAACGCAACATCTATTGCCATCGTCAGTACTCCCAGGCCTCTCCCACTTGGATTAATATTATTTTTTATAGTTAATGTTTCAAAATTAATTTAAAATGATATCAGTAATATTTCTTTAAAACATGTACGTATAGATATGATTATTATTACACATTTCTTAGACTTTCTGAATAAATTTCTATGTTAACTTGTACAAAACCTCTAGAATTTTTAGTAGTATTTCTTGTCACTGCATCTTTCTGTTTTGAATGTATACTTTCTAACAATTCAATTCACGTTCAAGTAATATATAAAACCAAACTGATACATTCTTCTAAATCCCGATTACTGCTAAACATGTAATAATTCCTTGATGATGTCATTGTCATTATACGGTTTCAAAAGTACTCTTAATTGACTTATTCGGCAGGTAAAAAAGTAACATTAAAATAATAACCATATTGCGAATTTACCGGAAGCTTTCATTAAGATCCGTTCTTCAAGTTATTCTGCATATAAACTGATCGTATAACTAAAAGTATTAAATTACTGGTTCGCAGCTATACACGTAAAATTATCCCGAATAAAAAAGAAAGAAGCACATAACTGTGTAAATAAATGGTTGTGTATATGGTAACCCCAGTCGATGTTATTATTCTTGATAAATACCTTTTGGTAAGTCGACCGTCATAATGACTGTGGTAAGCAAAATATATACTATGGACCACCTGCGGTCCATTTCTGGCAAATGGAATTTGTAAGAAACCTTCAGGAATGAGAAAAAAGTATTAAACAACGTATGTGGGAAGAGAAAATGTAGATTTCAGTATAAACCTGCTTGTTTTGTTTAAATCGCGACATTAATTAAATTGTTCTTGTTTGCGTAAGCTTAATGTCTTTTATAATGGCTGCTGTGTTGATATCTATCAATAAACAATGCATCCATTACAATACTATTTAACTTAAATTAATACTTGTTTATATTACAAAAAATAATACAAAATACTTTTCAAAATACTCAAACAAAAACTTTTATTGGAAGTTTTTACTTTTGTAATAAATAAGACATCCTTATTTAAGAGAGAAAGAAAGAAAGCGCGAGAAGAGAGCTACCCAAAAGAAATAAATCAGTGGAACATTAACATTATGGTAATATAATGCTATAATAGAAATAATAGGATAGAATATGTCACCCAATGTTACCTACTGCAAAGCAATATAATGTCATGTTATGTCATTTCAATCATTTCCTACAAAATTTGTTAGAGTCATATATTAATCATTGTAAATTTGAGATGAATTGAATTGTCAAAATTACACGTACATACACACAAGCTAAACTTAAAAAAGGAGGTCAAGAAAAATAAGAAAAAGAAGAAGAACGTTTTTGAAAAGTTGATTGAAAAAATAGAAAAGTCAGATGAAGGAAAAAGGTATTGTTTACAAGAAGAAAAGACGTAATAAAATAGAAAGTCAAAAAGAAGATTGAACCTTAGAGAAACGAGAAAGAGAAACGTTTTTGAGAATTGAAAGAAAAAATATTTGGATTGATTTTGAAAAAATGACGGATGAGAGAATATAAAAAGCAAAAGATTTTGGATAAAATTGAAAAGTGAGAAAAGAAAAAGAAGAAAGAAAAGAGTAGACGACGAAGGAAAGATTCAAAGGAAAGGAAAGGAAAAGAAGTAGAAGCAGGAACAAGATGTTTCGGGGATAAAAATATTTACATATCACACAAATAATTAAGGTAAGAGTGTGGGTGGGTTTCAAAATTATTATTGTAAAATGTTTAATATATGTTTTTCTTTTTATTTTATTTGACTTTAATATTGAACACTGCAATTCATATCTTCGAACAAAAGCTAAGAACATCTCTGGCTATGTAGACTAGCATTCAAGATATAGAAACTTGTAGTACTTTTGTCAACTAGATATAGTCTAAATACTTTCTCTTAAATAATCTGAAGTATTTAAGTCACTAACTTCAGAAAAAAAAATTATTATTGGGCAATACTTTGGATGAAATATATGAAGTTTTTAAATTGAAGCTTGGATGTTGATAGCTAATGATTTTTTCTAAAATTTCAATGTTGAATATGTCGGAAAAGTAAATTAAAAAGCAATAGCATATAAGGCCTTGCGCTGGAGAATAGAGACATCTACGTATTTGTTATATGGAAATTACAATTTCATTAAACTTTATAGTTTCAAGAATTTATCTAGGTTGATGTTCCTATTAATGGTAGACTGGTCAGATATAATAATAGGGAAGTGCATACATAATTGGTATTCTGCATTAAACAAAAAATAATCAAATGTGTTATAAAATACACTTATTAAAATCATTACACATTTCGTAACCTTAAGGAAAGAAATTGTTTATTTTATCGATTGTACATTTTAATACTTAATACTATCGCAAACAATGGAATAAATAAACCAAACATAGCGTACGTAATCCCGAACACACTAAAATCATGTTTAACCACTTTATTCTCGAGTAACTTTTACATTAAAAGGCCGAGCTCGAGTGGGATAAAAATATTTGTAATTCTTTGTGAGTGGTTCGAAAGCAAACATCTCGACCGTCGAGTACAGGTGTACCTAATACCTCAAAATGTAAGATTATGTCACAGACCCGGTCATTATACATTTTTCAACACCTTCCAACTGCCGACATGAAAAGAAACCCGGGTAAAGGCATTGTTAAACCTCTTGTATTGACGTTAAGTATTCCATTGTAATTCTTAAATATTGTATAAATTTTAAAGGTCTCCACCTCTCACCATAAGTTATATACACATACATATTCTATACTTGGAAAAGTTTATGCAATTGCTAACAATTACATCTTAAGAAATACACGGTTTGAAGTGTGTTAATTTTATTATACAAAATGAGCAACTGTTTAACACTGCTTGCTTTGTATATCGGTTAAACGTTTATTGTCAGATTAAAGATGCATAACTGCCATGCATCTTAACATGTTAACAGAGCGGCATGCAGTTAAATATACAGCGCGCATACCGTCATGAGCTCGGTACATTACGAAAATATAGTCAATTCTATGAAAACACAAGATAAGCAAGAAAGGTATCGTTTAATGATACTGTCACCGTCTTTGTCCCAGTATTTACGAACCTACGATATAATTGCATTGTACATGTATTATATGCTATATGTCGTGGTAAGAATAGTACCGTGCGAAAGGTTTGAAATACAACTGTTAGAGCCTGCTAACAACCCTTTAAAAAATATAAAATTAAAAGAAACTTGGGTTAAACTGTTATTACAAAATAATTTGGCAATAGTTTTAGAAAGTTAAACAACCGTTTACCTAATGTTGAAACGTGATACAGGTAAATTAAACACTTAAACTGTCAAATTTGTGTTTCGAAATTAGTAAAAAATGTTATCCCATTTCTGTTTTCTTGGGAAATAACGAGATGAAATCAATTGACACACTAATGAAACATATTCCGTACAGAATTTACAATACATTTAGAGAATTTAGAGAATAAAAAAGATCCATAAATAGTTCCCGAAGTTGCACCAACTATACAGCTAGTAAAGTAGCCTTATCATTTATCAAACATTATCTACATCAAGCAATTGTACGCAATGTGGGCGTTACATTTAAATTGCCTACTTGTTTTAATTTGATTACTACATCTTATTTATGAACATGCTATTGTAATCGTATATCCTTGGTATTTCAATATACGTAAGAGCCGTAGATGAAAAAATAAATAGTGCACTATATAATAATCTACATCTCTCGTTTATAAATCCAGATTTCCATAAATAATATCTTACTTATTTGCGACCTACGCGGCTGTAAGACAGCATACAAAATGAATGGGTATAAAGGAAGAATATTAAGCAGAAATCAGTGTTAAAATATTCTGAACAGTAGACCCGTCAAAAATTACAAATGTAGTGTTAGAGAGACGCCGAATCTAACGCAAGCCCTGTCAAAAATGCAATAGTTCCAATTAAAATGGCGTATAGAAGTAAATATAGTCCATTAGGCCGAACATTAATCAAGCGCCCACATATTATTTACCATTATTAATGTCGACGTTTGTTTGTTTGCTTTCTAAAAACGTAATATGCCGAGTTATTTACTTATGCAATGTTATAATTGTACAGCGGAAATAATGGAAAGTGCCGCATATAGTAATTAAGCGCAATTGTAGGTACATATATGCATATTTAATATGAACGAGGGCACACACATACACACCACCTTACCCAAATTTAACCCTGACTGTTCCAGATACATACTTGAGTGCTTCGTAAAGTTTAAACTTGAATGGATTTTGACATCTAGCTACTTAAATTACTAAAATTATCTTTTATAATTTAAATAACTCGATTCGGGATTTCGAGTTTTGCTACTTAAACGAAGAAACAAAATCCGAATTAAAAATGTCTGATGTTAATGTAACATTTACACCTAATAACAGTAAAGATTTATTTACTAATTTAGAAACAATAATTAAAAAAATAATCAAGGTAAGGTAGTGTATGAATTAAACTGCAAACACTGCAATAAAGGCTATATCTGTAAAACTAAACCGTATTTAGAAACGACTTTATAAGCGCTAATACAGCTGAAACTGCGAGATTTATAGATTAATTTATGAAATGATATATCCAAAAGCAAAACAACGCGACCATAGGTACCACCTCAAAAAGATGGGCAAGGTGGACGGTGATAAATGCCGATTCTGTTCGGAACACAACGAGACGACGAAGACTTTGTGTGCAACTGCGAGGCCGTGGTCCAGCAAAGACTCTATCATCTCGAACAGGCGCACGTAGAACCGACTAGTATTAGAGCTGTAATCCCCAAAAATATCTTAGACTTCTTCAGAAGTCTGGAGATTAATTGGAACTAAACGATTAAGGGTACTCACGACAGATCTTACAGGTTGCAGTGAAGAGAGCCAGTATTGCCTACTCAACCTACATCTAATTTAATTTAATCTAATAAACATTACTTGAATCTATCGACATACCAATTTATAGTCTAAGTGAAAAGATTTGTCAACTGAGTTTATTATATAAAATGCTTAGTACTTTACACTACTAATTAATCATCGTTACAGCATGTATATCTTGTCATAACATGAATATTTGCTAATCAAACAAAATCAAAAAATACTAATTATAATTTTTAATTTATAATCAATTAATTTGAGTTGTCATAATCGTCTTATGGTAGCAATTAATAACGCATGAAACAAGTTTTATTAATTTTGGAGTAGTATAGCACAAACTAGCTCCAATGCAAAAACATAAATTAGCATAATGTCACATCGTTCGCAAACATGAGTGATATCCAAACACGCTTTCGACATAAAATATGCCAAGCCTACTATATTAATATGTCTGTGTATATTGCAACATGGTATATCTTCACTTGACATGTGACAATGGCTTTTTACCTTACGTTTACAACGAGGTAAAGTTACTTATATTAGAGACCATCGTTTATATACATATTGAATCACTGAACTGTTCTGATAACTCAATATAATTACAGAAGAACACGGAAAGTAGTGAAACTAAGTACTTTATCGTTCAAATGTATTGAATGGGTACCAATATAATTTAATTTAGACCCAAAGATAAATGAAAGTACCATTTAAATGACATACAACAATGAAAGTGCATTTATTTTATGAAAGCTATATCTTGTACATCTCTAGGTAATCAATTGATCTCATGTGTTAACAAGAGATAAGTGCATGCACGCACTCAAAGTTATAGTACATGAATTCAACCTTTCGTTTTGAACGTTGCAATTAAGACTATCCACAACACTCTCGCATGCATACCAAATCATTGTAATTAGGTACATGTGCAACTCATCTTGTAGAGCATTAATAAAGCCTTTCCTCTTATCTTCCAAGAACAACACTTAAACTAAAATAATCGATGGTTTTAATTAAAGGTAAACATGTTCTCTCTCTGCATTCTCATTTTATTAGCGAGTTTATAATTTACCATTGGCAATGCCTTTTATATGCACGTCCTGAGTTAAAATTCATTACGCATAGCAAGAAATTTATGCCTCAATTAGTTTCACCGATGCATATTGAGTTGCTTCTTTTAATATGCCTTTTTATGCGTTGGAAGTTGGCATAAAGTATAGATTTCTTTCAACTTGTGGTATGTGGAAATATTATCTAACTTCATTAACAGATTAGTTCTACTACTGTCTATCGACTAACAATTTAATTAATAACAACCAGTAATCATAAAAATAACTACGTAATGTCTGGAACACACTTCAAGTTGTATTTTAATGAGGAAGGATACAATAAGAAATTAGTTTATTGAAATTTACCACCAGAACGAAAATTATTTAATAAACTAGAAGAGAACGAGGAAAAGGAAAAAGCAGACGAAAAAAAGAATTTAAAAGTAAACGCGCAGATAAATTTGTACTTTTTGGGAATCTAATTTTTACTTTATTTCTGCAACCGTTCAATTTCCACAGAATGTAGCATTTTAGTGCGTTAGTGTGATATATTTAAAATTATTTTCAGATCTACGGGGTATTCCCTAAGGTTTTCATTAATACTCCGCAAATAATCCTTCTTCTATAACAACGCATGGTCAAACTAGATACTTTTTAAAAATTTGGAGAAGAATACTTAGAAACCATCTTATCGCACCACATTTTTTAGATGAGATTGTGAAGGGCTAAGTTTATTTAGATATTTTAGGAAATCGTTTTCCCTTATTATTGAAAAATGTTCCATGAAACATTCGCCAACGGATACAACTTTTGCAGGAATAGATCCCACTAAATTACAATGAATTAATTCAATGAACTAAATACAACTAAAGTCAAATAAAAGCACAAAAAATGTAGCCAATTCTGCAGTGAAGCGGATCAGTGAAAACTGACTAATGAAGTGTGAAGAACGAGTTTCCAGACATTGGAAAGTGCTAGATTGCTTCCCTTATCTTTTGAGGAAAGTAGTGTTGTGACTTGCTTACAACAGATATCGGATCAAAACAAATTTTGTGGCCCGTGTCAACAAAATATTCAGCTGAGGCTGAGTATGCTAAAGAATGTGTTCTACTCTACCGTTGATGTTCTTTGATCGTAGTTTGAATTGTCAGTTCAGGTTCGCCCATACACATATATACTGAACCATAATCACAGTGAATTTTACAAATGCCTGTATGGGATAGAACATGGCGAGTATCCTTGAGCAAAAAATGAAATTGATTTGATTGAAGATTTTATTTAATGGTTTAATCATAGCTTTAATGCATTGTTTATGGAAGTCTGCCGATGTGATTCGTAACATATAATCTTTCCATAATACTTTTTATAAAATTCATAATCGTAAAATAAAATGAAAAAAAAAGTTATGAGTAATTTATTTTTGACCATTAAAGATTACTGACAATTACAAAGGTCTAAAAGCAACAGACTTTAGTCACTATTTTGCTTAACGTATCGTCAACATTTAGTCAATTGTAGATAGGTTGACATTTACGGCTTTTTATATGTGAAGGTATAAAGTCGAAATATAAAGATAGTGTAGCAACCGGAGCCGTGAAGAAGATAGATATATATTTTGTGTCCTTTCATAAAATTTCAAACAATTATAAATGACAAGTAAGTAATTTGCAACTTCTAAACACATCATCCGTTCAAAAAGTAAAAAAGGAAGCAATTTAGATGAAAGGGTAACTTTAACGGTAGCTTTATTTTTGCTTAGTAAGTAGTTTCTAAAAAACGACTAAACTCGTTGCTTCTTTGGTCTGATGATTCTAGTTAAATATCGAAATCAGATTAGTCACATAAATTGTATAAAGTATACATACATTGCCCGTTTTCAAGTGACTTACTGAACTAAAATACAGCTTCACCACTTGCCAAGAAAATGCTTATTTCAAAGTTTTTTCTTTTGAATTAAACGTTGCCATGTATACTGTTCGAGTAAATTAAACGTTGCCATGGTTATACTATTGTTCGATAGGTGCCGTGGTTCAATTCTCTGGAGGGACGGTCAAGTTTGATTGCCATTCGTTATCGAATTAATTATGGTTTTTAAACACAACTTACACACTAAACTACACCGCAAGAAGACCTAATAACTATTGGAATTAAAAAAAAAAGTTAAAGGGCACTAACACAGCCGTCACAACATTAGCGCAACGAGGAGTAAGATGAATTAATATATTGGGGATTGCAACATACAAACATTGATCGGAAGGCTAATCTGTAATATATATTGCACTTATTGTTAGAGGAAGGATAAATACTGTATATTCATACGGTTTTTACCGATTTTGTTTCCATTAGCGCTTTTGTAACAATTGCAATAAAACTTAAAAGAGATGTGCTTTAAAGACCACAATGGAAGACACATGCTATCAGGACAGGATGAATAAACTCTCTCTTTGCCGAAGAAAATGTTTCCAATTTGTTAAATTACGTAAAAGAAGTTTAGAGACCCAAAGTCTATAATAAATAGTTACGGATTATCATTTATATTTAATGTACAAACATACAAAGTAAGAGTACTAACACAATATAAGTAAATTAATTTCCTTATGATGTAATAACTTCTTAGGTTAGGTAAGCACTAAGCTCTTTAATAAATGGTATTACACTATAAGTGTGTAATTTCACAAAATACATTAAATTGCCAATCAAGTTAGCTGGTTCGACTATTCAGACATAGCTTCTTTACAATAACGGGTTCTTATATGAGAAAATAATTGGATGTTGTTGCAAACACTTACTCTATACATTCTCAATTTATTATTCTAGTTAGCTGCGCAGTACAACATAATTTAAGATAGTAGGTATATATAAAATTGTAGCGCCCAAGAAAGTATAACTTGGAATTATTGCTTGCAGCAAACTGGCTTTATTATCTCTACGTTAAAGTCTTAGTTAATTTATTTCAGTGAAACTAATTAAATCATTTTAATTGTGCAATTACACTGCACGCGATCGCAACGACCATACATACGCGTTTGTTACAATACTACGAGTACATAATACATCAATGTTATAATAATAAGCTTACTTTCGGAGTTTTCTTAGCTGTGTTTTAATGTATATTTAACAAAGCTTCTTGGTCAATCGGCTGGTTGATGAATATTAAAGCAATTATATAAAAAACAATACTTCATATGACACATTTTTATTTTAGCTTTCAGTAGTGCTAGCTACCTTCTTCAGAACTGAAGAAGGTAGCTAGCCGATTGACCAAGAAGCTTTGTTAAATATATAATAAGCTTACTTTTTTGCTCACAATCTATGATACTTCGCATTCTATAAAACAAACGTAAGTGCTCCGTGTACTAAATTTTAACATTTCTCTTTTAGAATACTCTCTATATAAAGGTATGCACATTTGCCAAGTAAGTATCGTTTATTATTGTCTTGACGTACCGGAAAAAATATTAGTGGTAATTTTTTAGAATCCTGAAAACGAAAACCACTATGATGCAAGGAAATATTTGTTATTCGTGTCTTGAGGAAGTAATGTAAAATGTATTGAAGTTCACTACCAAAATGATACCTATTTAAAACATGTAATAAGCAATTCAATCAGTTATGAATGAGTTGATTAGTACTGCTAAGTAAGAAATGACAAAAGAGAAAAGGTTCAGTCTCTCATAGAGATTTTCTTCAAATATTATTTTTATTAGGACATATAATTTGATAAACTGCATTTTCAAAAAGTATAGCAAGTAGGGTGGGACTTTTTAAGCAACATTCTCGTTTGAGTTGAGTTTTCTATGAAGGAAAGGTAAACCAGAAATTAAACACACAACAAGATCATGCGTATGGCTTTGAAAGATAGAAATGGCAGCTTGTTGGTGAGCTTGGTGACACTCTGAGAGAGACTCTAAACACTGATACCTTTTACAAAATATTACAATACAAAGTTACCAAATTTCCTAAAGTGAATACCAACATAAAACAATACAAATGTAATCCTAAACCGATCTAGGTGGTCCACTGTTTTTCCAACTTTGAACTGGTGAAGTTCAAACGAGGAAAACTTAAAACAACCAAATGATGACCATAGAGAGACCATAAAAATAAATACACAAAAATAAATAATTCTGTACATAATTCGTTCCTACTTTACTTTGTTTTTGTTTTTTCAAGTTTCATAACTAAACCTTATCTTATTAACACTTTGTCTTTAGTTTAGTATTTTCCCATTTCAGCAACTCATTTTCCCATTTATAGTCAGCAACTTGTTTTTTCACTCAACTTTGCGTCAATAATAATTTTTTAATGATTTAGGTATAAAATTGTATTTTCCCAACTAAGCAGCAATTTTCGTCTAATATTGCAATTAAAACTAAACTAAAAACTGTCATTTTCGAGAGGATGTTAAAGCAGGTCAATCAGTTTGAGCTTCAATGATCTCAGAATAGTTTTTCTGGGACTACTCAAACCCTTTGAAAAGTCGTCAGATAATAAAAATAATTTTAATGATTTAGGTTTATAAAATTGTATTTTCCCAACATCGATCATACGAATGTTAAATTAATTAGACAAATAAACAATTTTTTCTAAATGTTTTCTAATATTGCTATTCAACTAATTAAAATCAAACCCGTTTTTATTTCAAATCATCTTTTCGACTTATAGAAATGCAAATAACTTGAAAACTAAGGCTAGTTTTAATAAATAAAAAAGTTCGTGAAAAGAGGAGTTTACTGCAATAACAAAATACAGGGTGTTTGAAATAGGTAAGAAAATAAACATTCCGAGTATGACTCACCTGTATATAAATATTTAATACTCCGATAAATACATAATGTCTGATGAACGGAGATCACATTAGAAATGTTTCTAGCGCAAATGAATGACATTTTATGGAAGCTGTAGTAGGGTAGGAGGCGTCAACTTTGTTATTAAATTCATGCAAAACTTTAAATTTGAAATAAACTGAAATGTCTTGACAAAATTAGATTCAAAGCTGTAGTATCTAAAAGAAATCAAGAAGGTATAACTAACATCAACATATGAACTGATGTATATTGCACATCAATTTTTGGAAGAAGCTTTATCGAAAAAAGGTTCTAACTAACAAAAATCATTTTCCCTTTACAATTGTACAGCTAGTAAACTAAAACTGAAAATGATATTCTCTAATTCTTTTTAAGAATGTATTTGGGATTTTACCTAATTTCCTCATAAGATAAATTTGAAATGAACTATTTTGACAAAATTAGATTCAAAGTTGTAGTATCTAAAAGAAATCAAAGAGTTCATCATCAATGGCTTTAAACTAAAAAACATTTTAGAATTACCTATTGTAATAATCACCTCAAATCATGAAAATAAACATGTTACCTATTGTAATAATCGTCAAAGAATAACCTAGTCTCCGTTATCTTATGTATGTTCCACAATTTGTAATGCTTTGTTTTAGATGCATCACTATTGGCTAGTCTTTCGTTTCACTATGTGCTCTACTATTGAAAAGTAAGCTGGTGCGAATCAGACGATACAACCGTACCTAATTCTGCCAATTAAATCTTAATCGAGTATTGGTTGAAGACGTATAAAGCATCTCATAAGAAAAGCGAATGGTTACTTCTAATTACATACGAAGGTGCCCATAGCCATGCATGTATAAACGAAACCTGATTAACTAGCCGGCTATAAAGTTTTATTAGCATTGTGTAATCAATATATATTATTGGCAAATAAGATGTACTATTCAAAGTATTAATTACGTTTAAGGTGTGCATTCCTTCGCATAAAATGCAAAGTAACAGCAAAAAAGTTTAAACTTTCTTATAGGTATATAAATGACACCTAAAATTGTTTTAAAACTAGAATTAAATACTGAATTCTTCTGGTTTATTTGTTGTAGCAGGCATGCAAACTACGGGAAAGTTTTGGACAGAATAATATGCCAACAAGAATCGCTATTTTTCTTATAGTAAGTAAATTTGGAAAAAGAACTGTTGTTAAAAAGCAGAAGCTGCACCGTACTACGACAATGCTTAGAAACATTGTTATTGTACCAGCTAATCCGAATCTGTGCAAAAGAAATGCTCCATTTCTGTAGAGACTTCTTCATACAAACTTTTATTTGTTTCGTACAAAAAATTACAGCGACTAGTGTGTTTTGGTATGATAGGAGCGATGCGCACCTGCCCAATTACCACTATGGAGATGCTACTGGAACTAACACCCCTAAATGTAGTAATTAATTAGATTTCTCAACCGGCTGAGTACTTTACGCCGATTTAAAGATGGCGACTTAACCGGACACCTAAGAATTTTAGGTGACCTCCGCGAAGAAGTACAAGCCTAAACAAGCCAACTAACACCATTAGTGTCTCGAGCGACCATTCAGGGTTATACTTCCGAGCCGTGAGGAATGGAGCTCTGGTGGACCCAAATTCGAAAATGAATCGCTTGTCTGGTACATAGACAGATCGAAGACAAACAAAGGGGTAGGGGTTGGGATTTATGGACCGAAGACTAAACTCTCCAGAGCCCTAGAGACATCCCCAACTATTTTTCAGGCGGAAATACACGCCATAGATCTTTGCGTCAAAGAAAACCTCAACAAGAACCGGAGGGGCGCAAACATCTATATATGCACCAATACTCAAGCCTCTCTAAAAGATCTAGCCTCTCATAGTTTGAGTCTAAGTTGGTCTAGGAATCTCAGATGAATGTAACGAATTTAGCCACAACAAACAGGGTATCCCTGTTGTAGGTACCTGGGCACACCAATACCAAAGGAAATGACATCGCGCTTGAATTTGCAAAGCAAGGGGCTGATATGCATTTCATTGGACCGGAACCCTTCTTTGGCATTTTCAAAAGCCAACTCAAGAAGGAAGTTCGAGAATGGGAGACAAAAGAAGTGGCCTATCTCTGGAAACACAAGCTAAACAGTAATAAAAGAACTACTTAATCTCAGCAAGTCAGAGTTAAGGACTCCCACGGGCCTTCTGACTGGATATTGCCCTCTAAGGTACCACCTTAAAAAAATTGACAAAGTTAATCAAGACACGTGTCGTTTCTGCGAACTGGGAACTGAAACAGCCGAACACATACTTTGCGAGTGCGAAGCATTAAGCCGGTAAAAGTTTCAGCATCTAGGACAGCATCAGGGACACCTGAAGAGATCAAAGCCTAAGCATCCAAACTAGTTGAATAGAAGGGTTTGATGGGATAAATCGATCAATCCAGATTTTCTTACAAATGTTTCGAAATTTTAATTCTAACAATAATTTCTTTGGCAAAAATTTTTACCCCGCCGAGACTAGTGTCAATGAGATATTACAGCCTTTTAACGATAATCCAGATTTTTTCAAACATTATAATTGGTGATGAGACGCAAGTTACAATGTGGTGATTTTGATCTGCGCAAGATATTCAAGTTAGTTGCTTTGGGCTCACTGTACTTGTGGTTTCAATAAGACCGTCTCACATAGCATACAAATAATGCAAAAGTACTTAATTTAATTTTTTAATTAACTGTTTCCATACCAAATTATCTCCAAAATTAATGATGTAGATTAATTTATGGTATAGTGGCCATTAAAATATAGCTGGTATGTTGGAGGGTGTAACAGTTATTATATATCCAGAAATGAGGCAATTAATACGTCCACGCATTCATCTAACTATACAGTTGGAAACCCCACATACATATGATGACACCTCGTCAATTATTATTATTCCGCCAGTATTTCGGTCGATGCAATCCTATCTAATTACAGCTGACACCCTATAGGAAGAATATCAAATAAACTATACGATTGTCGTAAGTCTAAACCACAGTTGTGACCGAAAGTCACTGAAGCTTCTAAAATTTTGTTCAATTAAAGTTTGCGTTAGCCGTTAATGTATTGAATTCAAATAAATTATCTATGTTATCGTTACAGTTATGAAAAAAAAATCCCATTCTATATCGATGGTGTAATTCCCTGAATACGTTACTGGCTGAACATATAATGGCTCTTCTAAACGAATGAGTGTAAAACTAATAAAAAAATTACATATAGTCTAGTGAGAGCACAAGGGTGTGAACTATCACCTTGTGTGCTCATCTTGCCTACCATACCGCTATCACATCCGATAAAAGCTAAAGTAATAAAGAAGACGATCGTATTTGACAGTGACCTCACGTAAACAACGGAATGCATGTTATTCGGATACCACGACTCTCCCGGCATAATCCTGCGGCGACCTATGCGCTTGTATTCCGGTCCACTTATTTTATCTCAGGGCGTCTCCTTGTTAGTGAATCGTTGAAATTGTGGGAAAGTATGTCTCGTTAACAAGAGATGGTTTTGTTTTACATTTACGTATCGTCGACAAAGAATAAAGATATATTTATTATGCTTGTTGTTGAACTGCGGTTACTAGTGGGAGCATCGCTACCATGGCTACTGAAAAGGCATTATTTTCGCACAGCAGCTTGTCAGAGGGAAAGTATACAAATGCGTCGGCATGCGTATAAATATAATTAGCGTCGAGTTTTTTCTTGTTCAGTAATTGCGTTTTGTTATTGTTGTTCTCCAATGGTAGCCAGTATAATCCAGGTTTCGCGAAATTCTGATACAGAACAAACAGAAGCGTATAATGAGATAAATTCATATACAATGCCTACACAGTATGTATGGATGTACGGTAGTCATAATAGGACTGTGTTGTTTCCAAAATTAATTCATGTAAACATGTTCGATATACGTAGTTTTGCTATAGCCCAGGGCTTCTCTTCATATTTACTCAATTAGTAATCAGTATTATTAAGTAAAAGCAAGAACAATTATTTGTAAACCATTTATGTCTACTCCACTATATTAACTATTATTTATTGCACCGCGACTTTAGTATATCAAATGTTCGAGGTTTATCTATATTACCAATTAAATGATATCATATCTTTTCAACACTTTATTTCTATATACACTTCCATTACAAACTGGGAAAGTAATTTCACGAAATTGAGAGAGGAAATTCGAAATACGAGATGCATAAGGTCTACAAGGTTGCTCCTCAGAAGGTGATGAGGTGGATTCTGTTAAGTCGGTTATATATGATTCTGAAATTACGAATCCACTTCGTCTTCTCCTTTTTTATAACCACCATCTGGTTCAACTTCACCTAATTTAATTTCCTTTACATTATTGCAATTTATGCTGCTTGTATTTGTGTTTTTACATCTGTAGCCTTACAATTTACTGTATCCGTATCATATTTCTGAACATGATCATTTTCGACTAAGTTGCCCATTATTTGATTGGCGTGTCTTTTATATATTTCCAGAATTCCTAAGTCCAAGTAAACATTTATACCTAACAATTTAACTGTACAAGAGGGTGTTCAGTAAAGTTTCTTAAATCTATAATATTTAATTATAAATTAGTACATTTTGACGAAATTTTAATTGTACTACTCGACATCCTGTATACTAACTTTGGTTTCGATTTTGTTGTATATAGTTTGATATTCTGTTAAAAATAATTTAGTTTTTAAAGATCGTCCAAACATTAACTGAGCTGACGCTTGTCGAATTGTTTCATGCTTCATAACCCGATAGTTTATCAAAAATATATGTAATTGACGTTCTAATTCTTTAAAAGACACAGTAAGGGAGGGTCTTTAATAAAAACATTTTAGCTGTTTTAACACTTTAAAAGGCAAAATTTATAGATACTGTATATAATGTATCAGTACCCGAAACATATCCTGGTCTTGTGGTGCAGTAAAGCAGACAGCGAAAATTGTATGGATTCATTGCTGTGTTCGTGGATAAGCAGTGGCATGTAAGTACATTGGTCCAGTCAGCTAGTACAAATGATCAATTTTATAAAGCCGCATGCTAGTCAGGTCTATTTTATGCACTTTTATGAGGACTTTAGAAGCCTTCACATCGCTTCACTATACTTTATACAGAACTTATAGATGGCTTTCAAATTTCAAAATTTTGACCCGCTTGTTTGAGTTGAAATCTGAAATTTAAGTATTTTTCTTAACCAGCCATTTCATTTTTCTCTTGTATATTCCACATTCGCTTCGAGTGCAAAAATTTAAATAAGTCATTTTCGAAATTAAATGATTTAAATCTTCTCTTTACTTTCCAAGGCCCAGGTATCTCCTTTTTTACGGATTTTCTAACAGCTCAAATATTCAAATCAACACTTCTGACGCTTGTATTTAAGTGTATTTGAGTTTGTTTTTGATCTAAATTAGATATATCACAACTCTATAAAAGTTTCACTCTTAAATAGACAACCTAGGAACTGATTATTTTAAATATATATTAATTAACTCGTTAAAACATAATATCAAGCTGATTATACTATCACAAACTAAGATCTTAACTTAGTTTAGTTAAATAATTAAAAAGTTTAACAATATATTGACATTGTAGGGGTATTTTCCGCATACTAATACCAACTATTTATAATACGGACAATATTTAATGGGAACTGATATATCATTACATAAGATATACAAAGTAAGATAATACCTATTCGCATATAATTTAAATTGTATACCAGTAGGTATATTTTTCACGAAATGAGAACCTATTAGATAATTACATGGTGTATGACAAACATATCAATTATCGCCTTATCGGAAGGAGTCAATGTCCCAATCTCTACCGCATTTAACAGATTTTATTGTCTGTGTTAATAGCGCGTAATTGTATGTTAAGTACAAATAACCTAAGGCATTTTACGCAGACGTGCAATTCTCAGTCTGCCTGGTATATTTGACATTTTAATGTAATTTTATAACTACCAATTTTTGCAAATATAATTTGAATAATTACACTAATACGCTTATTCCTAGCAGCCGTGTTTTTCTTTTACAGTTTAGATGGGACGATACTGCTCTACTATACTATTACAATTGAACAAATGCGCAGTGATTCTTGGTGACGCTTAAGCATTATAATTCTTCGTAGTTCCACTGACGTCTTTCTTTTGTTAAGGTTACATTTAGGCTAACAAGGGAGATCCCATTTAAAGTAGATTTTTTGTTGTTGAGGTGAGTGTAGCTAGTAAATGTGTATAATATTACCTCCTCATAAACAGTGTTGCGCTGTTAATTATATCCCAACAGCAAAGCGCCACCGACAAGACTCAAATACTAAACTATAAGTACTACAATACGCATGGCCAGTTGGTTTTATCTCTCTCATCCGGTGTAAAATCAGTTTTTTTAAGATGTGGCATGTCATCAATGTAGTTTTTGAGATAAATTTGCAAGATAATTTTCAGCCGTCAATCTATCATAAAAATATGTTTCCAAAATTATCTTATCAACAATTCTACATCGTTCATTTGACAAAAATCTTTCATTTCTGCATTGCATGTGCTGGTATTAATTTTCCATATGCCGGTAATTTTTTTTTCTATTAAATAAGCAAGTATTTTGTAAATCGACCCTCGCCGGTAAATAAAGTTTTTTTTGACAATAGAATTACATTCACGGCACTAATTTGGTGTCGGCTGTTTCGTGTATTTGCTTTGCTGATGCACTGGCAATACTTATCCCAAACCTATCCTACCTCCTATAAACCTAAATCCTACATTAAAATTTTTAAAAACGTAGCTTTTGAGGTAACACTTGATGGTTGCCCTGATACAAGTAAGTACATACAAAAACATCATCTTTCTCTCATAATCTGAAAACATTATCATTACTCAAAGTAGGGCACAGTTTGTTAGCATAAATGACGGATACAGAGTTTATTTTTTATCGCCTTATTCTCATAATTACAACAAAAATAAAAATAATTACCAGGTATGTATGTATGCGTTGCAGAGTGATATTTGCACTGCAACCTAAAAGGTCTATTGTGTTCCCCATTTTTTGCTGTGTGGCTGAGAGTTTCTCGGCTTTATAACTGACTTGCTAAGCCTATCTGCTTTAGAAACTTTGGAATGTAGGATGGCTTGATGTTAGGCAAGTCTCTCGCTTCTATTTCATAAGATCCTTGGTGCGTAGCCCTTGAATTGCGTAGTGGTGCGCACTCGGAGAGGATATGTGTAGAAGTTTCAGTTTCCCCCTCGCAGAAACGGCATTCTGCTGTCTCTGCTAGCCCACTTGTTCTCATATGCCGTCGGAGCCGACAGTGACCTGATAGGATTCCCGTCAGTAAGCGAGGTTTGTCTTTGCTAATAGTAATGTGCTCAAGTATGTTGTATGTTGCAGTCTACAGTGTAGCCTACTGTGATTTCCGTTTATATAAAATTAAATCCTACCAAAATGGTTTGCCTATTTGGTTTGTTTTGTCTTGATTTTAATAGGGGATACTAAATTCAAAGTACTTTCTTACTTGTTGTAATATTTTTAGTTATCACTACGTAATTTGTAAGATAGACAATATTAATGCGATTACTTAGCGTACAATTAATAGATCTATGTTATGTACTTATCTTTCAATCCCAGATCTATTTGCACTTTTAGGTCAAATGAAATAGCAACTAATTAAATACCAATTTATTCTAGAACATAAATTATTATGTTTTTGTTTACAATACTTCTTCAGTGGAAGAAATTGACATTTAATTTGTGACTGATACTAATAAAATATAGCCATATATATCAACAAAAATATCTAAAAAGAAAGAACTCATTGATATATCGAATTATAGTTACATTCTCAAAGGACGCACTAATGTAAATTTAATCTAACAAAAAAAATTAAAATGATTTGAATTATTCGTATATCAAAATATTTTTTGTCAAGCTGTAACAATTCTGTTCAAGGACTAGGGAAAAACATGGCAAAAAAACCTAGACAAGATTAAATTATTATAAATGACGCTTAAATGATCAATACCAGGCTCAAAAATTAACCGCGTTTTCTTCTGTTTTGATGTATATAATTTCGTAAATTAATTCATAATAATTTTCCAAAATTATGTCGCCTATCTTTAGAGTGCTTAGACACAGTAGTTTCAGGAATAAATTGGCATTTAATTAGTTGCTGTTTCATTGAAGATTAAATATCATTAATTAACATAATCTGATTTCTAAATAATCAACTTAATTTTTATGTTTTTATGCCCTGAATAATGTATCATTGATGTCACTTCACTTTATATATATAGTTGTATTTTCAGATTAAGAGATATATTTTTAGCTAGCAAAGTAAATCCGTAATTAATTGCCAATAGATTTGTCAGCAATACTGATTAGCTACCTACACTATATTTGCCGTAACAGAATAACGTCTCAGAATAAATTAAACTCCCTCACCCACTCACAATAATTCAGGAGAAAACGACATATTTTCAGTTACAAAAGTCAACACATACAGCATCATACACAGCAGAATTTCTTTCAGAACTATGTATAAAATGACAATAATATTATAGCGAAACGTTGTGCCGGAAAGAATTAATATATCTCTCAAATTCTCTAAAATCCTTATCTACAATCGAACTATTAGCATAAAACCTCTAATTAGTCTCATAAACAAGAGAGCACACTAACAGTAACAATAGGTTTGTCCATACATAGTCTAAATGCATTCAAAACAAAAAGCATACACCCTTATACGTCTGTTCTTTCAATTTACACTTAATTCACGCGTTGTTTTCAGCGCTACAAGGTTTATTGGCAATAAAAAAACGGTTAAACTCTTAGTTCCCGCAGCAGTTTACGATCTTATACCTGTTACACCTTAATTAATAAGATTTAAAGTTAGACCGTAGTCAAAAAATATCACACTAAAGACAGTGACCTTCTAAGAAGTGTAATAAACGTTTAACATATGACAATAGAATAGAACAAAATTAGAGGAAATAGTGAAGACGTATATATGTATGTATATGTGCGTGTGCATGTTTTCTGTTTCATAACAAAAAAGCTGTCATATCACATATTTGTAACGCACAGAGCTTTAGAAAGGTATGTAGTTTTTTTGTTTGATATTGTCACCTGTTAACTTGTTTTTACTATCTACAAATATGTGATGTGTCTTTGGTTTATTTGCTTGACGTAGAGTTGTATGAAGAGAATGTTGTCTATATAAACAGAGAGTTATCATTCGACGTGCTTTTAATGTGTGTATTGGTGGTTTAATGCTCCCATAATCGTATGCACACACGTAAGATGTACTCTGTATAAGTTTTTAATTCCAGCAAATATTTAATACTAATTGAGCTGTAAACAATTAACATAGATGGCTTTTACCTTAAGTGGCGTACATGGTTAAAATTAAATTCAACTCGTAATATGTATAAACGAATTAGACGCAAATTTGAGGATGATACTGAAACATTTACTACAAAAATTAGATGAATAACGTCAATTAGCAATTACAGTAGTGCTCGTAACTGCAATTTTTCGGTTTTAGTCTCAACTTTAAAAAATTCTTCTTCTTTCTGGTAAAAATTAAGAAACAAGCTTGGATAATTGAAAGTCTTGATTTTTTTTTTTTTTGAGACATCTTTGATAAACTCTGTTGACCATAGAAATGGCTTCCGCAAACCGAATATTTTCCTTCAAAGAAAAGTTGTGGAAAGTAGTAGTAATAATTTTGTAAATTCTTTGTTTTTAATAAATAATTAAAAACAGAGAACTATTTATTAAAGTCCAAACTAGAACTATTCGTTTGTTAGGACCTATCACCAGATCAAAGGCAAACAAAATTGCAAAGGCGATTCATCTAGATGACTTGAACATTTAGGATCTATAACACTGTGTTTCAGTTGATATTACGAAAGTCTGCCAGTAGGCATATAACAGACATGACAAATTTTAAAGGTAGCAAAACATTCGCTCTAAAACACAGCTGTGACAAGAGAAAGTTCATGGTCTGAATTACGTATTATTTACGGATACCAGAAGGAAAAGTGGACCCAGTACGAATCCTTGAGGTACTCCTTTTTCTATTATCAATTCTAGTTATTTTGTGGTCATTAGATATTACAGCCTTTTATTGCCTAAATAATTTTAAGGCAATTCCCTTCATGCGATTATCTATCAATGATAGAAGAAATAAATAATGCAATTAACTGTAAACAAAGATGACTATGCACAAAATATCTTCAAATACTTCGCATTATCCATACAATGGATACTATACGTTTATCATAGATTGCTTCATTGATATGCCGTCTATACTTGCTTCCCATATCTAAGCAACTCAGAGCATTAGTTCCAGTATAAAATGTAAACTTATTTAACGTAAATTGTATATTATTATCATATTAAATTACTACCTTTTAATGGACTATTTTCATGTTGCTAAATCATTACAACGCAAGACAGCACGTTGATTTATTACTCCAGCATTAATATAACATGAAGAGGTCGTTCTTAAACAAACTCCAATTTAACAATTTAATTAAGCGGAGAACGTTGCCATAATTAAATCAAGATAGGAAAACAGGAAAAATAGGTGAAGCACGCACGTTGAGATTGAAACCGGTGCAGAATCTCAGTTATTTCCTGTTAGCATAGCGCATAATTGCTAGCTTCGATGACCAGTGAAAACGACATCGCTATTTCTTCTACGAAGAGCAGCAGCAAAATATTGCCTTGAAGACACAGACCACCAGACAACATTAAAAATACCAGACCAGGTGATTAGATACCGTTTATGTAAATTACAGAAATGATTAATTCTACTCTGCAGTCGTATCATATGCAAATTTATTGCCAAGTAATCTTCGATCTCTGACTAAAAGACGGACAAGAAAAGACGATCAAGATGAATGAACATAACAGTTGTAGTAGCAAGATGTCTTTGTTTATGAATGTAATATGGCTGTTAGAAACAGATTGCATCCGTCGAATTAATTTTTAAATGGCAGTACCAGATAGATTTAATACGTGAAACTATTTTATCTCTAAAAAGTGAATAAAAAGCAAGTTTAAAAAAATGCTGAATTTGAATTTCAAAGTTAAGAGCAACAATTTTAAATCATTGGTAACATATTTTTGATATTCACTTACTTGATAAACTACTAACTCACTTAGCACTATTAACATAGCATATACTACATTTAGATAATTTAAGCAGAAGATAAAATCTGTATACTTTACTATTACCTAAACTAAAATAAATAAAGTGTCTATTGCTCGAATCTACAATTAGTAGAAATACTATTGTATCGATTATTCGAGTAACAACTTGTGCCACTTAAATAGCACTTACATAAACGTACTTATAGAATACAGAGCGATGCGGGTCGTTTTTAAGGCAACTTTCAGTTGCAATAAACACTCAAAACAACAGCCGATGTCAGTCAAGACTGTGAGCAATAGTATTAAATTTAGATTTAGATTAAAATAAGCTGCGACCTATTGATCTATTGCGCCCTCTTGCATGAGCTGTAAGCTGCTGGGGTATGCCCGCCCTCAAAGCTCCCCATCTAGTCCAAAAGCTTTAATAAACTGCATTAGCTGTGGTGGTTTTAGGGAAGGTATTTCTTCTTCGTCTATGACGTCTTTGTCGAGATAGTTCACTCGGGTTTCCATGATGATGGTGCAGTAAGATGTCAGGTGTTCCGAATTTTTATCCTCAGTCCCGCAGAACCTGCAATCCCTATTCTGCTTTAGACCTATCATTGTCATGTGTTCATCAAGGTGACAGTACCCTGTAAGAAACGAGCAATACTCTACACATAGTATAACTGTGTATACTGTCACCATCTGCATAATTATGCAAAAGTGTAAAAGTCCTAAATCTAGAATTACAGTGCAATATTGAAGGATCAAAGAAGAAAATAACCTTTTACTTTAGCAAACTTCGGACATAGACATTTTCTGAAAAGTTTTCTAAAAATTTCCTAATCCGCAATGACGACGGATGGCTGGGGACTTACCTAATTCGCTCAGAAAAAACTGTTTACGTAAGAGTAATTTATTTGTACTGTCTACATCAGTTAATATAGCTACATAGAAGCAATCGTTATTCGATAGCATTATTGAAAATTGAAGTTTCTCAAACTATTTGCGAGTTAGCAAAAAAATTGTGAAGAAATCTTATGCAACAGTGCAATATATAGTCAATAGATATTGAGAATTAAACGGGTCGATAGCCGCAGTGGTTAAACGGCTGATCATTGTGGCGGAACGGCTGACTATCGTTGTGGCGGAACGATAAGAGCCAGATTTTAATTCTCCGGAAAGAGAGTGACATCCTTCTTGAAGAATTTTAATCCTATCGACCTACCATTCGCTGTTGTGAGCAAAGCGATTAACATGGCGGCATGGCATTATAATGTTACAAAGCCATTTGGACACAATTATACATACACAAAAGCTACACCACGAGAGTTGCTTACGAAGGCACTGCAACTCACCACGCATAAAAAAAACCACAAACATAAAAATAGGCCACCATTAAACAGATCTAAGAAATTGAACTCCTATTCAAAATAAACCCGCTATTTCCAAAATAGAACAAAACACTACGTTTCAAATTCGCTACAACAGATTTCATCAAACCAATATCATGTCCGTCCATAATTTTTAACAAGTGTCAATTTAATATGCTTAGCTCAGATGGAAAACCTATGGTTAGCCGGAACATGAAAAAGCACTTGAAAACAAAAAAAAAAAAATATGTGTGATACTGTAAGACGTGAAGGCCGAAATGTTCTTAAGTAGGGTGTGTGAGCGCTGCAAAGGTTACAAATGTGATATTTATATGAAATTTTGGACTAATATATGTGCTAGAAAATTTTGCAGGATTAGTTACATAAAAGTTCCCAAAAACTTAAACCAGACGGGTCATTTACCTTTCAACACGATAATTTCCCAAATTGGATAAAGGACTGATTAATATTTAAACTGAGAAGGCAACAATATACACCTCCACAATTGCCCGATATGAACACTAGCGAGCACCTGTGGATTGAGTTTCAACGGACGCTTTACAAAATTTATATAAAAATAAAAAGAACAGCTTAAAATGGCAATATTGCAAGAATTAAATGCAATTAATGAGGAAGTTGCCAACAAGTTGGTACAAGTAATGCCAAAACAGTTATTGGAAGTTTTAAGAGCCAAAGACAGAAGCACAAGTTATTAAAGAATCAAAAATAGCCCAACATTTATTATATATTTTGTTACAAATCTTTTGTACCTACATAACATATTATTCTTTTATTTCATCATAGAATCATATCATAGAACGAAGTTTACTTTTGTGATACTCAAAAGTCATATGAAGTAAGTTATAAATATAATTTTAAAATGCTGTTGGCTGTGTGAAAATGTTTTGTGGTGTGTAACAAACGTATTAACTTCAACTTTTCAATTGGGGCAAAATATCAAAGAAATGCAAAACTTTGAAGTTTGAGTTGTAATTAAAAAGGTATGACAAACATAGATTTTGTGCCGCTTTGTACATCTTTACTTCAGAAGTACAGAATGTTGTGGCAATTATATGGTACACCTCAGTAACAAGCAACGCATTGAGATATTAATTATGAATGAGTGTAGAAATAGAGAGACAACTCAAGACGAAGTTTACCCTGTATTTTAACATATCTATCCCGATACAGGGGATTGATAGCAGATGACATTTTATAAGCTGATATTTGAAAGATGTAATAGAGATTCCAATTTTGCTTCTAATACTGTATTATCGTATAAAATGCAATTTATGTTAAACGGAGCAGTAAATCGGCATAATTGTCGGTATTTATTGCCAACGAACTCACAATGTGTAACACCCCAAGCGCTGCAAAATCAGCCAATACCCGCAATTGCCACATTATTTATAACAGAAAGTGAAGGCAGAATTTTCTTCCAGCCTCTAGATTTTGCACGATATGCTAGAGTAGATAACATTTTTCCCAACAGATGCACTTGGCAAACGGAGGGAGCGAGGGTATTTTCCCAGATTTATCGCCACTGGACTTATCTATGGGATGGAAGATTTAAAGGAGGAAATAACTGCTAAAATGCTGAATCTTTAAAGACCGAGTAGGTTATTGGTCGACAGTAAATGGAGGTCACTATGAACATTTTCTTTAGTGAAATTATTTCTTTCTTACCTTTTCAATAAGCTTTCATTTTCTCATGTTAATTTAATTTTTCTTTGTCTCCACAATTTCGCATTATATCATTATTGAAACGAGGAAAATATTTTAAACGACCATAAAATTGAGAGAGCATTAATATTAAATCATATTTATTTGATAAACAAAATAACATATTTTTGTAATTAATCATGCCTTCTTACGAGAAATTGACTGTACAGGTGGAAGAAAAACACATACCGAAACCGACAATTCTACATCGAAATTGCTGTGTGTATATCATTTAGTTCATATGGTTATCTGATGCAATTCGTAAGTTTTTTTTGCTTATGTGAGACTGTCTCATTTATTTAAAACGTTAAGCTTATTTATATCCTCTTTCTTCAGGCTTAATAATTCAGAATTTATCTCGGTCGTAAATACTCTTTAATTGGAAACATTATGCTTATCCGTCTACTGTTTTATGAAATTGCATTGTCAACTACTTTAAAATACTTGTTTTTTTATTTAAATTATTTGACTCGCCGTTGTCGGCAACACCTACGCATGACCCATACGGTCAGCTTGTCTTATTTACGAATACACAAATGCGAGTATCAGTTCAGATGTATCTCTTCAAAATTGAGACTGTGCCGATTGCACTCGGTATTGATAATATTAATGCACAGTTCGTGTACCAACCACTGAATACTTCCAATTTGCAATTTCTATTTTTAGATCGTTTCTACTATCGTTAGCACTTCAGTTTACTTAATGTATCTTCGCTAAATGTAAACACCTTCAAATACGTTAGGAAGCTAATGTATATATCTTTTGGTTACTGAAAATGTTGACAACCCATAATTCATAAGTGCAATGACACTTTTCGCTGATAATTATGCTAAACAACTTGTCATCATTTAACTCTTTGGATAAGCAGTAATAGCAAGCCTGTTTGGGTTGAACTTTACGAGATGTTTTACGTTAATTTAAAAAACATAAAATATGTACATCTTGCTACAAATATGTTTTTACAGTTCTTCTAATTGTTTAAATGAATTTGAAGACAAACTAAGTTTTACTTTTCAATTTAAGTCTCACTAATAAAACGAAATCCTCGAAAAGCGCTAATTTGATAATACTGTCAGAAGTACCAAATTAGATCGATTTTTTAATTTTACAAATACTATGAAGTTGATAGAAGAAGAAGAATAGAAACCGTTTCATTTTCCAAAAAGGTAATACTTTGGTTGTCAATAATTGTTATTGCTTAAGTGGTCAAGAATAATGAATCGGCCTCTAACTTTTAGCCTCTCTAGGATCTTAGTATCAGAACGAGACTACATAATACCGACTCAAATAACGTGGGTTTATAATATTCGGATGGCTACTAGTTTTCTATAGCAAAATAAAGATAACGAGTATTTCGTACTCCTGTTTTTCGAAGTGCAGTCTTGTGAACATAACCGGAAGAAACATAACGTGCCGTTTGCAACGGGTAATCTCCGCATACAAGAGCCATGTTATTCATTAATAAATCGATAAACATTACAAAAAGACAATCTGTCAACACCTAATGGTATACGAGAGAATAGATGCCATGACATGCATTGTTCGAAGAAAGAGTCTCGCAGCTCACCATGGAAAACTAACAATATGTTCCCATGAACGCCGATGAAATCAAATCTAAACACTGTCTGACGTAAATTATGCAATGCTAATTACGGCTGTGTGCCATAAAACTAAATCCTTTTTTCAGTGAAAAAATGTAACTTAGCTTATTTCAGTAGCCTCACTTATGCCAAACGATATACATTTTCACATGACAACAGCATGTTTGACAATTTCTCTGTAAACAAGAATTTGAAACATTATGCCTCTTTACAGAAAATTTTAATACGGCAAAATTGAATTTACTGCAATCTGCATATGCTCGAAAATGATTTTATTGTTGAAAATACTCCAATAGATTGCAATTAAAATTATCAATAAAAGTCAGCATCAAACAATATAAAATGTATAAGTAACAGGATATAATGCGGACTACCAACCAAATAGTGTAGATACAATCTAATAGTTTAGCCACCGCTTCAGTTTAAGAGGAAAATATGGAGTTCTGGATTCTTTCAATTTGCACTTTTCTAATACTTAGATATCACAGGCCTGAGATCCGACTCGTAGTAATTCTGTCATAGCTATCGCTATATGTTAATATAATTTGTAGTTATTAACTTCTAAATGGTATATTCAATCAGATGTAAATATTTATTCCATGGTTTTAAAGTAAGTTTAGTAATAATATACACATATGTATGTTAATATGTTTTTTAAAACTTATACGAGAGATAAGCTGAATTTATTGAGAATTAGAGAATTTAGTAGGCTGTCACAAACAATCATACAATGTTTCTTAATGATTAGAGCAACACTTTATCAGTCATTTGATGTCTAGTTGTTGATGTTACGTTCCTTATAACTGAGCTATTTATTTTTTAAGAGTAAAAGAAAATGGAATTAACCAGACAGCACTTTCGAATCATGATTTATTATGATTTTAAAAAAGGGTTGAGCGCGTATGAGTGCAAAGAGAGTTTAAATTCAGTTTTTAGTGAACGGGCACCTTCCTTAGCTACACATAAAGAATCTGAACGCGAAAAGAATTCTGTTCGGCATCAAAAAAGCCGGGCATCCTCTTACGTCTGTTAGCGACAAAAACATTACTGCTGTTAAAGATATAATTGAAGAGGATAATAAAGCCACTTATGCGGTAATAGAACATCAACTCAAGATTGGACCCTCGGTTGTTAAAACAATCATGCACGATCACCTGCATTTGAAAAAAGTGGTAAGTCGCTTTGAGCTGCATCACCTTTCTGACTTCCAAAAAGCACAGCGTCTAAGAATTTGACATAAACCCTAAATTTCTTAAATAATGGCTGGCACCAAATTTTTCTAAATTAGTAACAGGCAACGACCTTCCTACCCGTCAAGAGAATCCTGTATGGATTTACGAAGATGAGGAAGTCCTACAATGACCAAGAAGCAGCGAGCTATGAAAAAGGTTATGTATTCATCAAAAGTACGCACTTAGAGTAAATGCAATTGAACTAGATGAGCAAAAGCCAGTTACAGCTAAATAGTACACTAGAAAATGTTTACGTGACATATTCAATAGAGTTCCAGGAAAGGGAATTATGCTTCTCCATAATAATGGATGGCTGGAAAAAAATATAAAAGTAATAGAACATCCGCCGTACGCACCTGATGAAGCAATGTGCGACTTTTGGCTATTTTTTGGCCTTAAGAGCAATTTGCGAAATAGAGCCACAGTTCACACTTATTTTGAAGGTATTCTGAAAGGAAATTGGTTCAAAGCTTTTGAATAGTGGGACGAAAGAATTGTCAAGTGTATCATTGCTGAAGCAAGGTACTTTGGGCGTATTTAAAATTAAATCCTAGAAAATATTAAACGTGCATTTTATTCTCCCTTTCTAGTTGGCACAGCCTTTACAGAGTGTTATTTATTTTGTATATATTTGACAGATTTTACTTCAGTTTTACGTCTGACTGATAAGACGAATTTATTTTATTTTTTTATATTTTATTAATAAAACATACAACGAATCATTTTGTGATACTAAAGTTGAACTCACTTGAACGGCTATAGTGATTCTGTAGCGGCAATAAAGTCAAACACATCTGTACACTCTACAAGAAATCTTGTATACCACTCGAATCCTTTATAAATGAGACAACCATGATCTTTCCCATTGTTAATTTGTGAAGCTATTAAGGAACAACGTGTTCTATTGACGCACAATTAAGTGTTACCTAAGAAGTTAAAAGAGCTTATGGTTTATCATGTTATTGTCGATTATTTTTTAAATGAATATAATAGACCTGTTCATATACAACCGATTTGATGATTCACAATTCACAACCAACCAGATGCCAATCAGAAGTGTAGTGTCAGTAACAGAACACCATCAAGCTGAAACACTTGTCATATTTGAGGCTACTAAATCACTCCCATTTTTGGTAAATAAAAGCCTTATGTTACGACTGCACTGGTCATGGATTTAATTAGACTGTGTACAAGTTAGCGAGACGTTTGACTCAGTAAAATCAGTAGCGAACAATAAAATACTAGGTTAAGTTCTATCTGACGATATCAGAAATAAAGTTTTCTTTATTATAGATAACCGTAGAATGTAGGAATGGTAAAAAACATTTGCATTTCTACCTACAAATATAAGGGAATTTTAATTTTTTTGGGATCTGTTCAATAAGCATAGAATATATTTTATGCCAATGGGGTACATTGCATGCATTTTTAAACTGTTCCTGTAGATTTGATAAAGTAAAACAGACACGAGACAACACCTCATAAAGGATTTTGAGGGTTTATCGAAAGTTTAAACTATAGGACATATTTTTCACAATGAAAATCACTATTTTGACTCTACGGTGAGGCTATGGTTCTGGGCCTGTATAATTATCATTAACGTGACTACATGTACTGATAATTTAGTGATAATAAGTTTTCTAACATTTCCCCAAGACAGATTATCTTAGCTTAGATATAGCTATATGAGAAAATAAGAGAGAATAAAATATACGTATACAGAACTGATCATATAAATAGCCATTTTCGCAGGGATATATTTATTGTGTATATAAACTCCCAAGATAGATAAAGTTACTAATATCTGCTTGAAAATATCAACAAGAGCATGTACAGATTCACTTCCTAATAGCCAATGGCCTGCGAGATTTTCATTTCTGTTTTTTTATTTTCTCGGGTGAGATATAATTTTCTACAGCGGATGCTTAAGCCACCTCACCGCTCTTCGTTCCATTATACTAAGAATAGAAATGATCAACTTACTCGACGAAATAGAGCTGTCGGCATCACCACAGGTGGCAAAACCCACAACTAACTAACACGCAATTGTTCGTAATTATATATTTCGTTATGTTGAAGTCTTACAGCTAGGACGTGCCCTTTTAAACTATAATTAAAGAATGTGGTTTTTATGGACTGAATCGTGGCAATAAAACGTCATTATCTGATAACGAATGACTATATCTTAAGTCGATTTTTAATTGATACGATTTTAATTTATTCGGCCGTCCTGACGTATACAAGAAATAATAATAATAATAAAGGATGTTAAGGTATAGAGAAGCAATCTATCTGGAATGAAACAATTATGCTTCGGGATCTCCAAATTACCGCTAACGACTTTTGATTATGGGTTCAGGGAAACAAACAATTAATGATGAATTTTGTGGCTCCAGAAATTATAGTGTCTACGAACTACAAGGTTAAATTCCAGTATATATTAATCTGTATATTTTTACGGTTGATGTAGATATACTTCCAGTAATGATGAATGCTTTTCTTCAGATATAATTAAGTTTAGTGTGAAACTTTAACGTGGCATTTTGAGAACATAAGCAATAATTATGTAAAGGTCTTCCTTTGAATTGTTTTTTTGTTTATCTTTCCAAGATTACTTATAATTTTTCAAATTAAAGAATAGTACATTTAAGCTGTGTATTAAGCAAAACAGTTGATTTTTTAATACCATAATCTAGTAGGAATTACATTATGAAATAATACACAGAAGAATGAATGAAAATGTAATTCGCATTATTGTTTTCTTTACGCTTTATTAGAACTCATGTTCATTTACGAATCGTTAACTTTACTCATTATGTAAACCAACAAAAGTGCATACCATCGTCTTACGTATGATTAGTTATTTTTCTACTTAATCCTATAGCAAATTACTACAGACATCAATATTTTAACGAAGATATCGTTCATCTTGGATGCGGACAACTTCCTACTAATAAACCCGGCAATATCAATTTAACATGGTTACGATCTAAATCTATTTTACGGTCGATTAATCAGAAATGTTGATCTTGGTTTAAATGCCTTTAAGAAGATAGCGGCTAGAAAACTAAAACTATTAAAAGTCTCTGCCTTCAGGTTTGATTGGAAGATCGAATCGCCCATTGCCTTGACGGCATTAGCTTCTAACACCTAAGATTCAAGAAAGGATATATTTATGACAAGTTGAATACACTATCTAGCTCTAATACTATTTTCTTAATATTAAGAGTAGTAACTGAAACGACGCGATCGACGTTTACAAATAAACAGAGTACTTTCAACAAATATGAATGGTGAACATTCTATTCTCATTATAATTGGCCAATTTTATAATTTTTACAAACTTCATCAGAAGTTATATCAGCAGCCAGCTATTTAATTATGGAAAAAACATCTCTTTTGCTTTTCACTCACTTCGCTGAGTAATAGAACGATCAGATAAATCTTCAGGAATACATCTGTGTGTCTATTGTGTATTGTCAGATCAAGATATAGCAAACGCCAAAAAAAATTTAACAGATAAATTTCTCTCTCTAACGAAATTATGCGATATATCTTCGGATAGGTAAAAGCGTTATCCGGATTTTATTGCTTTATTGGTAGCTTAGCTTACTTTTTAATCGGTAGTTAAAAATGCATGTTTCCATATATTTTCGATAAAAACAAAATTTCCGAAAAAATTTAAACAGCACCCGCTAGCATACATGTCACTTATTAAATTGGTTCGAATGTGTAGACATTAGATTGGAGGAGTGGAGCTCTTTTCGACGATGCCAAATTCGGTTTAACAGAACCTGAGTTGTAAGCAGTCCTTCAACGCAAAGTTTCCCCTCTTTTCCTCCCCTTATTTAACAAAACGAAAAATAATTGTACAATGAAAAATATGAGAAACTTTCAGACAAATCCAATTTTCATATTTGTGATTGACGTTAAGTTGATAAATTTTGTATAAAATAAAAATTTAAATTGTTGGTGTTTAGTTACGTTATCTGGCGATCATCGTACAATTCCCTAAATAATTACCAAATGTTTTTCGGGGCAACTTTAGTGAGTGACATTTTTCTCGAAGCTCTACTATAAACGTTCCTAAGATATGATCAAGCGCCCTTCTTAGTTGGCCATCCGATAGATATATAACTTTTTGGCAACGTGTAGAATGGAATAATATATATCAGATCACCCAAACACATCACCACTTTACAAATTATTCTCGCTAACGGTAAAAAAGAAGGAGGCAAGTGGAAGAACAACTCATTTAAAAGTTTTAAAAACAATAGGTACTTCAGTCTTTACTTAAAGCAAACTACGAAATAAGAATAAATGAGATTGAATAGATGAGATCAATCCGTGAACTTGGTGCTTAGGTGAAGATGAATTACATAGACGAGTAGTGCTAAGAACGGAAACGGCCACAAGCACACGAACCAAGAAAACGTTATAAATGGATGCAGTTGCAAATTTACGTCTCAGGCAGACTTTTAGTTCGAAGGATAAATGTGTGGTTTAAGTGTGGTGTAGTTGCAGTGACTCCGTAAGCTGTATTACTTGTCTGGTTATCACTGCAGCTCTCGCGGTGTAGTTTTGTATGTGTAAATTGTGTTCAAATGGCTTTCAATGATGATAATTTTGAGGGATGTTTTGCAGGCACTTCTGGTCATTGACGATTGGCGGTGTTTTGTGATAAGGATGGTATCGAAATATTTAAAAAAATGTGGTATCATCAAAGTTGTAACTAGTTGATAAAAACTATACATTTCAGTACAACAATGACCCCAAAATACAGCCAAGATATGGAATAGACCCCTCAATCTACCGACTTCAATCCAATTGGATTATTGTGGGATGAATTGAATTGAAAACACGCTGCTCCAACATCCGCTACCCTACCGGGGACTCTTCTCAAAGCAAAATGAAACAAGATATCGGAAGAAACACTGACAAAATTAATTGCTGAATGCTTCGATTACGCATGACAGTTATAGTAAGAATGTAATAAAAGAGGTTGCATCGGCCAAACCAAAGTTTGATTTAATTTTGCATATATACATATTTGTGTACACACATAAAAATTTCTGGGATAAATTCTTATCCTTTCAGTTGGTGTTAAAATATAGATAAGTAATTACCCGAAAAAGTATTAGTTCTAATCAAATTGAATGTATTTGTTTTCTTTTTCCGATTAAATTACATCAAAATCCCGGAGTTAGAAAAAAGGTGATAGAATTGTTGTCTAATAAAGAGAAAGTTAAACACCGATTTAACACCATAAAGACAACAAGTTATCCATTATTGCATAATTCATAGATCAGGAGATAGATTACATTCAAATGTAAAACATTTTATCTGCTTTGGAGAAACTCAACACCGAAGTTAATCCGAAAAAGTGAAAATGTTATCCTAAAAGAGTTAGATTCGGTTAGATTGCACCTGCTTAATTCCCGTATAAGCATTTTGTTAGAGAAAGGGTAACGTTCCTGTTCTAACACGAATAACGACTATTCTGTATACTTTGGTTAACGAAAATGGATGCTAGATTTTATTTACGCATCAAATATAGGAATCATAAGAAGTAGGTGAAAATAGTGACTTACTGACAAAAGAGATCATAGATGATAAAAGTAAGTACCTGGTATATTATTTATTATAGGTAAACCTGACACATACATATAAAAAATAAATGTATATATAAAATCTGTAATAAATACAGATCAATATTTTTTACCAACATATATATTCCTCTCTTTTTAGGATATTCTGCATTTGTGACGGTTTTTATAGTACCTGGCAGCAGTGTGCCGGAGGCCTCGGTGCAAAAATGCATTCCTGAACTACGATTCCCAAAAGCTAATTTGGGGCGCCTGACTTCGGATATCACAGTGCGGTTGCACCGATCTAGCCTCTGGTGGGTGGTACTGACGTCAGTAGGATGGCGAGAAGAACGAACTCTAACTCGTCTCGGGATGACAGTTACCACCTCGGAAGTAAAGAATTTATTCTTTTCTAGATAAAACTAACACTTCTAAGAATAACTGTAACTCCTTTCGGGGTAACTACATCGAAAGATTGGTAGTTCTCCTTTTGAATGTAATACTAACACTTCTCAGGATAACCTTAACTCTTTTCTGGGTAACAGTCACTCCGTCGCCAGTTAAGTATTTCTCCTTTTCGAGATTATACTAACACTTTTAAAGATAACTCTAACTCTTTTCGGGATAACAGTTACTATATCGAGGTTAAGTATTTTTCTTTTCCGAGATGAGGCTAACACTTTAAAAGATATAAGCAACTACCGCAGGGACAATGTTGTTATCACTTCTGAATATAACACTAGCACTTTTTATTCTAACTCCATTAATTTTAACACCAGAAGCGGATGGACGCGAGGGAACACCGAAAAAGTGTTGAAAAAGTGTTAGAATTAACTCCAGATTTTTATGTGTGTAGATGTCAATAATAACTAAGTGCTATTAGAGAATATTATCCGCTACTCAAATACGACTTTATTTTGGAATAAATTTTTAATTTCACCCTCTAACTGCATGACTGTGGTAGATACCTACCAGAAAATCAATTTCTTGAATCTGTCTTGAAAAAGTAGGTTTGGAATATGCTATTCGCATTTCTGTAACTATGATCTATACATGTAAAATCCCATAATACAATTTCGGCCACCCGGTAGATATCTTTTGCAGATAGAAATAATTATTATCGCATTAAGAATGGCTATTTTCAATTTAGCACCGTTTGTTTGTATCGCTCTCGCAGAGTTGTTGAGATTTAGTCAAGGAGAATTACACGGACACAGAAAGCCTAGCAATTGTGAAAATCCACTACCGAAATGGTCAAAATTTTACAGAGACGGTTCGAAAATATTGTGAATTTTCCACCATAACGCACATTCTTAACATACAATGGTCCGACTAATAGGAAAATTTTAAGCGGCTGTATCAGTTCAACCCCAGTGCATATTCGTACAGCTTGAATTTATGAAAATATTGCAGTAGTTACTGAGAGCGTTGAGGATACTGAGACTTTCGTGAAGCAGTTTATAGAAAATTTTAACAAAAAATCTGCATTTACATACTTAGAAAATTCATTTAACACAACATTTGAAGCCGGCAGACTTTGCGTAGCGTTGAACGTAAAAATGGATCTTCGAGCAACAACAAGTAAATTGTAATTTTTCGAAAAATCATCTTCTCTGATGAGGTGCATTTAGAATTCAATAGTTACCTCAACAACAAAAAAATAACTACATTACAACGTTTCATGCATCCACGAGTCACTGTTTAATGCGCCTTTTGGGCTTCGCGATCAGACTGTTCTTCTTCAAGAATGCGGCAGACAATACGGTCACCGTCAATGGTGTTCGGTACCGTGAGATGTTGAACAATTTCTTGTGGCCGCAAATTACTGAAATGAATGTCGAAGTGATTTCAGTAGGACGACCCAACCTGCCAGACAGAGAACGAAACAATGGAATTGTTTAAATTGAATTGAAAGAGCAGATTCGACGGGATTAATGAAATTCAGCAGGCAAATTTGGTCAAAATGACCAACTAATACCATCTGTTACAAGGCGGCTACTTATCGAATATTAGGTTCTATACCTATAGAAGCTCCATATCCACACTTTTTATTACAATAAAAACATCAGAATTTTTCAAATAAACACTAATTTTTTCCAAATTTCAAAATATGCGGTCTAAGTTGGGCAGCCTATATAAGTTTATCTTTTTTCCTACTTCTTTAGAGTATAATTTACCATTTTTTTATAATTCTTGTCTATTCTTACTGCAATTCTTTATTTTACTCCCTATCTTTTATACAATATTTGGCAATATCTGTATTAAAACTCACAGCAATTCGTTCTTGAATAGTCCACCTGCATGTACTGAATAATTCAACAGATATTTTACCTATATTACCATATTTCCCGTAAGATACTTCGTGAAAATTAAAGCGAATTGAATAAATCTATACAGCACAGGAAGAAGCGTGAGAGTTATTTCGCAATCGTCTACTTTGAAACGAGTAAAACAATTCATAAACACTCGTTATTAGCACTCATACAAGTACCCACGTAGAATACGCATACGTCAACTACGCTGGAGTGTAGACAGCGGAAAACACTGTTCAGCAAATGATAATGGATTATTTCGAAATCGACACAGTAATCCTATGGAAAACATTCAGTACCACTCACGCAAAATCACTTCGCAAATTGCTGCTCACTTTATCACCTTGTCGTTATCCGGCTTCATTTTTGCTACAGTGCCGTAACAAGCGCAATTCTAAAGCAGTATACCATGATCGTCGTCATTAAAATGCTGCCCGGTTAAATGCCGCTATTATTCTGTTTTTATTTAAAAAAAAAGAGTTGGCATTTATATTTCCATACTTAATGTTATATTTTTGTTATTAATGTAGCTGATGTTGAAGTTTTTCTATTTTAAAGATGTGTATTGTATGTATTACTACGTATTTAGCAGATATTAATTAATAGTATATGCAAGTGACCTAATGTACATAAATTAGGTACATTAAAATACGTGAAAATGATTACCTAAAAGGTAAGAACAACGTTTCTAGAACTAAATGAATTAAATATAGCGTGATCACCTAATTTATCAACATCAGATGTATTTTTAGATGTCTGCATATAGAACATGAAAAAGTAGTTCTAATTATAAGTAATCTACACATAATGTATACATAAAATGATATATTCAGTAATGCTGATTAATTTAATCAAAACTTATGGCAGCCAGTAAATATAAATATACACACACGCAAATATACATACATATATACTCCTGTACATACAAAAACATCTCACGATGACCATCACCTATACCAGAGCTCTGAAAGTTTGTATACAAATGTAGAACCAACGTTAACTTTTGGCTGTCTATCTAGTACTAGATATCTCACAGTAAGTAAGTAGAAACATACAGGTGCGATAAAATAAAATGAAAAAAAAAACACATTTTGATTTGATACCAAGAAAGCAGTTAAATGTCATTTAATAGATATGCCACAGAGCTTGTGTGTATTCATTAAAGAACACAGAAAACATATAAAGAACCTAAAACATGCAAAAACATTAAAAATTAACATTCATGTTTAACCTAAACGTTCAAAATATCTTTCATTCAATTCTAAACACTTAATACACGTTTTATTTCCGCAATGCTAGTTACATTTTGCATTTGATCATATATTAGTGTTTAAAATGCATGCAATCTGCTTTTATACAATATTCATGCATGTGGTGGTAACCCATTTTGTTGATTTCAGATTTGATACTCAGCTATCTTTCAGCTAAAACCATCAAATATCTGGATAATTTTCGTAACATTTTAATTCGTGTGAAGTAATTACAGCAATTATGCTGTCGTCGTTTATATCACAATACACATACACATACACATACACATACACAACACAACAAGAATTCACATTAGTTTCTATGAATATTTATTCTGGATATACCCAAATCTTGTACCGCTTCCTTCAATGACATATTAGGATACGCCCTAAAATATCCCAATACATTAATCCCATTATCGTCATTATTCATTTTAGGGTTCTCTTTCCGTGTTTTAATCGCGAATGATTAATAGGTCTTCTAATTATGTTTTAGACGCTAGATCACGAGCCTATTCTGAAAGAATAGTGGAACAGAATATGGAAAACTTAGTTAAAAAAATGAGTTTTTAACCTTCCAAGGCATCGGTCATTCTTGGTAATTTTGTCAACAGATATGTTTTAATAATTTTCGTAAATTTTTTAAAATAAGAAAATAAATGTCTACTTCCGCGTAACCGTTAAAAAACCAATATATTTTAGTTAAAATGGATTCCATGGATAAACTTTGCACACAAAACGTCAAAATTATGGTGTGACTAATACAGGGTGTTGAATAACGGTTGTCGGATATTTTACCCAATTATAGTACTGGTGGAAATAAACAAAAAAGTTTTAGTCCGCAATTCAACTGTTTCTGACATATAGTCGATTGCATATTGTTTTAATGGGATAAAAATTTTCAAAAGAATTCTGATCGCAATGTAAATTAAACAAATGGTTATTTAAAGTAAAACTAAAGAAATTGTTCTACATCTCTACCGTTAATTTCTAAGCACGCTTCACACCTTTTTATGAAAGATCGACGCACTCTTTCGAAAATTTCTGGAGTCTTCCGAATTTCCTCGCAACAATTTACGATTCGTTGCTTTTGTTCTTCCGAATTGTTTACAGGTCGTGCGTACACTAATTGTTTTAGATGCCCCCAAACATAGAAGTCTAGAGCTGTCAGGTCAGGGGACCTAGGAGGCCATGCAGTTGGTCCACCCCGTCCTATCCATCTCTCGTTGTAATCTTGATTTAAGAAATTTCTAACTGGGATAGAAAAATGCGCAGGAGCTCCATCGTGCATAAACCACATATTTAATCTGTTAAAAAGTGGCACGTCTTCCAACAAAACGGGTAACTCATTTCTTAAAATCCAAGTACACTTGTCCCGTTAAAGGATTAAGGAGAAATACTAGACCAATTAAACAGTCTCCAAAAATAGTAGCCCAAACATTTAGCGAAAAACGGTTTTGGTGACGCTGTTCAACAACAGCATCAAAACCGAAAAATGTTTTTTTTTATTTTAAAATATGCAATCGACTATATGTCAAAAACAGTTGAATTGCGAAACCATGTTGACTAAAACTTTTTTGTTTATTTCCTCCAGTACTATAATTGGGTAAAATATCCGACAACCTTTTTTTAACACCCGGTATAGTAAGTACTCTATACGGAGTGATTTGTGAGAATGGCCTATTAAAAGTATTATACAAACGGAACGGAATTTTAAAGCAAAATTTTGCAGTTGGATATGGTTGAATATGAACAATCACGTGAAAATATTTTTGAATAAATATCATTTCAACCGGAAGTTTAGCTTTTACGATAAATTTTACACATATTTCATGTATCATACCCTACACCTAAATACCATTTCTTCTAAATTATTCGCAATTAAAAAAAACGTGACAGATATCGATCTTACTTTGTAGTGATATTACGTCACGTAGGCATAAAAGAGACGAATGAAATTTGGCATACGCACAGCTGATATTGTGTAGTTATACAACATTTGAAGTTCTTCTCTGTAACATTATACAGGGTGTTTAAAAACTTAGTTGCTTATAAATAAATTCAATCTGCGGAAAGTAGATTTTTTTTAATGGAAAGGTATATATTTTATTATATATTCTGATTCTACAAAAGATTTTCTTTTAATCCGTATTAGGTGTTCCTATACCTAAAATGGAAGCTGAATAAGTTATATCGATTTAATTAACCTTCGTACCTAAAATGCTCAGATATGTCAATTTACTGAAGCAAGAGTGCTTAGCTCATTTGTTTTACATATTTACTAGCCACTTATTTTGGCGTCGGTCATTTTAGTAAGTTGTTCTCGCGTGCCAAAATTCATTCATCTCTTTTATTTCTACGTGACGTAATATCACTATAAAGTAAAATCGGTGTCTGTGACTTTTCTTTTTTAATTGCGAATAACTCAGAAGGAATGATTTAGATACATTAAATATGTGTAAAATTTATCATAGAAGCTAAATTTGTAATTTATTTTATAGCATGCTTTTTAAAAAATTGAAGTTGATGCCCACTTCCGGTTAACGGGAACAAATTTTCACGTGTTAGTTCATACTTCTAATAGGCCATTCTCACCAATCACCCTGTGTACAAATAGGTACAGGTTGTTGTGACATACCTGCATATATGCCTCTATGTGCATAAACATGTGTATACACGTTAGAATATGCCGTATTGGATATATGATAGTTGATATGAATTAATCTAGAAATAAACTAAACTAAAAGCCAACAGAACCCATTGTATGAAGAGGGTTTTATTTCCAAGAATATAATCTATGACTGACCTGTCAAAATGCCCTAATGCCATTATAACTTACTTTAATTTGTCCATTTCTTCATGACATAAAATATAAAATAAATAAACAATAATAATTTTGACAACTGTAATTCAAATTGTGCAGTTGGCTAGTAATAAGAAAGCTGGCTGATAAAATATGAATTAGCGAAGTAAAGATTCAAGTTCGGTTGGAGAAAACAAGGAGTACCCTTTTTCAAGAATTACATCACCTACGACGAGGTAAGGCATGTAAACACACATGTCTAGATAAACAACAGCAACAGCTGCAATAGTAACAACGCCAAGTAATAGAGATTATAAAATCGATACAGATACACTCGCCACAAAAACAAGAACAAAAAAACGACATAAGTTGTTGAAGTTTTGGGGATGGATTATAGATTAATCAGAACAGAGTACGCACACGACATCTACAAATTATAATTAAGATAGAACTGATGATTTATATAATGATGCTTTGTTATAGATATACAACTATACTAGACGAAGCCGCAGCTTCGCCCTCGCATGCTTACACAATATCAGTGGAGCGTATGGTAATGATGTTAAACTTTATAAATGCTATTCTATTTCTATCGAAATTGTATGAATTTTAAGACTTCACAGTATTGTTCTTCAATGAAAGTGCTGAAGTATATCTCCTAATCGTTAATAAAAAATCTATAATCTAATCTAATAAATGTATACACCAAGATGTTAAATATGGGGCACAGCATTTACATAGTCTATTGATAATTGCAAGTTAAAAATATTTGGATGTCGATCCTTTTGATCGCAACCTTTCCTTATATCTATAAGAAAAGATTGCGGATTATATTTTCATTGTCCAAAGTACACAAATCAAAACTACAAGCTCTCAGCGGAAAGTAACACTAAATAAACTATTATAATACCTTATGTCGTCAAATAGAAATCCTAATAATCAGAGAACCGTTTGGCAGATGTTATTAAAACTGATTCTGCTAGTTTTAGATAAAGCAAACTGTATCATTTAAATGTTACAGAATATATGCAAATTGAACACACCATATGTCACACATGCCATTTTCAACTTCTCAAACAAATCCAAACAATTTTGTATAATCAACTGCAATTATATACATAAATGAAGGACTTTTTATTCCATTCAAATCCTTAGAATTACTTCGTCTTATCTGCCATTATCAAAATTCTTTGTTCGAAGTATACTAAAAGGTATCGTGACAGATTTTTTTTCAGAGAGACAGTAAAAATCGTTTTCACTTGCTTTTAGCAAAAATACTTGAAAGCGATAAAAAATTCTGATTCAATTTCTTCCTCCGTGTCTGTTTACCTTGCTTCGCAATGAAACCTGCTTATTGAACGGAGCGATGATTTGGTTTTCCAATATCACCGTTTAATTCTTCGCATTTACTGTGATACGGAATAAGATATCGACAAAATATTGCGCATAAAAATGGTCAAAAGTAGGTAAAATTACGCTTAAACGTAAATCAAGATAATTAAAAAACATTGCTACTTAAACGAAGCCTTGTTCAGATTTAAATGTGTTCTTTGTACATTACTCCGCTAATAATTGGAATCTTCACCATATTCAAATTACAATAATTCAACCACTTCAGAGCCAACATTTCATCAAATGCATTTGATGGAACACTTTTCTTGATTTGCACGGAATTTTATGATAGGTTCGTGTTTGCTGATGGTTAGTAAGATTAGCTACAACTGTTTTGTAAATTAATATACCGGTGAAACATTGGAACCTGCTGTGTCAACAAATATAAAAGCAACGTCTACTACATGTGAGGTATATTACTCGTTTCCAATCTTGAGAACGAAAAAATTCGTTGAATAGGGTATCGTTCTATTAAACTTCAAAGTTCTTTAAAATATCTCAGTAAACTGCTGTCAAATTCGATTGGTATTATTCTATAAAGCAAAATACATTGTAACTAGATGAAATTTCATTTCTTAAATCCGTTTAGAGTTGAATTAAAAGGTTCACAATTGATCTATTGTACGGTCCTGGCTATACAAATGAATAAACGTCCCAACGTAAAGGATGGTGAATTGTACACCATCGATAAATTCTTAACTGATCGCGATATGAAAGAAGAATAGTCGATACTGCGGTGCCGCGATTTTAATGAATGACAGTAAAAGTAGTGTGAACAACAAACGTAAAGGAACAGCAATGAAGCTTGAAATTATGACGTTTCATGATTTGTTGCGTGGCGTGTGCATTGTCCCGATATTGACATTATTGATTTACGGCTTCTTTTACTTGGAATTCATTAATGTTGTACAGTATCATAACTGGTGTAAGAGCAATTACTTCTTCACCAGAGAATGCTACCCGGCCGACAATGTCCAACACAATACGATGCCAGCACTCGCGTTTCTAGTTGTTCGTATTTATTGTTTTCTTATGTCTTGCAGGTGTTCAATGGGATATTAAACCTATGATGACGTTTCCGAAATGCGCGTGTAAAGATATAAACTCTAAATCGTGAAATCGCGTGGTGAAAACGTAGGTTCGTATAAATTGTCCCACTTCCTCTTTAGCAGCTTTCATGCGATAATGTATATCCCATAATGTAACTGACGTTGATAATAAAGTTGAACACGAGGAAGTAAATAACGCAAATACGTTGAACTACGTACGTCGTTTAGTGTCGTAAATTATAAATTATAAATAAATTATAATATAAAATTTAAACACCTTTTGAAGTAAAATAAGATGTTAGATATTAGTTAGTTTCTTATTTCCATGCGGGCCTGAGTTGAATTTTGGGTTACCAAGGAAAGATTCTGAGCCACCAAAAAGCATATTGGCTTCCTTATGTTGCAAATCCATCTACCCTGTAATTTTCTACAACATTGGAGTATCTTGGAAGCCATATTAATGATGACATGATATCTCCAACTCAGTGTAGACTTAAAGCCATATGAAATCAAAACTTGTAGGTCGATACAGATCGGTCCTTTTATATTTTTGGTCAGGTTTTTTTGAGGAGAGATCTATGGCGTTGGATAGTTTAGTTTAATAAACTAAAGAACTAATGCTTTGCTTGGAATGCTACTTAGTCATTACCTCCTTACATCACCTGCTAATGGTATCCAAGACATTTTGCGTTCGGTTACATTGGATAACGACTAAATCAACCAATGTGGATTTTAAAAAACGAAACCTTACAGAAAATGTTTCAAGTAATAATAACGTAAGGAATACTGTGAAATTTTTAATTTTTATGTGGGAAATAAGGAACTAAATAACGAAATATATGTATATACATATACAGGGTATTAATAAAAAAAACTTTACACACTTTGGTAGGCGATAGTAGAGATGAAAACAAGAAAAAAAATCTTTTCACTTAGGTCCAATACTTATTGGTTTTCGAGATATGGAATTTTTAATTTTTATTTACACCTCTTATGAATGCGATATCGCGTTATCTACGATAAACGAAGAATCAAGAACATTTTGTAACAAGTGTAACGGTGAAATTACTTATTGCTATTGCAGTTCGTCTTATTTTTGCAATGGTTCAATTTATATGTGCGGAGTACGCCGATATGCATTTATGTTATGGCGAAGCTCATCGAAATTCGCGTGAAGCTAGATGAATTTATCAGCAGAGATATCCTTTGAGGCATATTCCATCTCATCCAACTTTTCAAGAAGTCGACCGTAGGTTAAGAGAAACAGAGTGCTTTAAGCCGCCAAAATCAGACAGTGGCAGACTTCGTAGAGTCCGTACGCCAAACGCCGAAGAAATTATTTTGCAAGCTGTAGAGAATGATCCTCATGTGAGTACCAGGCGAATAAGTAGAGCTGTCAACGTCAATCATGTATCAGTTTGGCAGACCCTTAAAGAGAAATTACTTCATCCGTATCACTTACAAAAGGTTCATCATCTAAGGAGAGAGACGGACTACCGTCCGCGTATCCAATTTTCCCAATGGCTGGTACATAAATGTAACATAAATCCTGATTTTCGTGGAAACATTCTGTTTACAGACGAAGTTTACAATTTTCACAATATGCATGAATGGTCAGATGAAAATCCGCACGAAATTCATGTTAGAAATCATCAATTTGGATTTTCGATAAATGTTTGGGTAGGCATGGTGGGTGATTGTTTAATTGGACCATTTCGTTTGCCGAATCGGTTGAATGGTCAATCCTACCTAAACTTTTTACGTGACAATTTGAACGAGCTACTAGAGGATGCGGCATTAGATGTTATTATGAACATGTATCTTATGCATGATAGAGTTCCAGCCCACTTTTCGCATGTAGTAAGAAACTATTTAAATGAACGGTTCGAAAACAGATGGATTGGTCGGGACCTGTCGCATGGCCACCAAGATCTAACACCCTTAGATTTTTTTGTTTGGGGATGCTTAAAAGATCTTGTTTACGCTGAAGTGAACACAGAAGATGAACTTTGGCAGCGAATTGTAGACGCCTGCCGACAACTAAAGACTCTAGGTGTTTACCATCAAGTGCGTGAGTCTCTTCGACGACGGCTGCAACATTGTTTACAAGAGCAAGGACGACTGTTTGAACAACTTCTGCGATAACTTTAGAGTATGCTAAATGCGTTATTTGTTGTATTTTAATAAAAAATTTTTTTTGTGAAAGCTCTATCTCGAAAATCAATGTGGATCGTCTACAAAAGTGTGTAAAGTTTAACCCCCATTCTTTAGCAGGGAGAGAGAACATACACACAGAAAAGTGTTTACTAAGAGCAAGTAAGACTTACTTAATTTAAGTAATTATCATTCTCCTATATAAGCAAGGAAGTATTGTTTTCTGTGAAATATTTCACTTTCTTGGAAATCCAAACATATATTTTCTTGAACCAAGTAACTCTCAATTCAATCGCACCGCGTCAATATAGGTACTACTTATAGGTACACTATGCGGGCATGATAACTAAAAGTTTAAAATCAAGAAATGTTTTGCTTGACCTTAGAGATTTTTTAAGAAAATCATTTACTGTTGGGAAGAGAAGTCATCGTCTTGAGTCAAATATGTATTCTTGTTCCAAGAAAGAACTAACTTCTCTGAAGAAAATGAATGTAAAAAGTCAACTTTCTTGGGATTAGAAAACACTTTTCTCAGTGTACTTTAGAACCGGGCTGTATAACATAAGCTAAAACTGCTTACTATTTACGCGATATCATATGTGCCAATAGACCTACTTACAAATCGAATTTTAGAAACTGATATTTTAGGTACCATTAGCATTGTTGCTATTTTTATAATACTTTAATGTATGTCAATACCGTCATGACTAAGGTATAAAAAATATATTTACATTAATTCTTAATTGATTATAGCCTCTAATTTTTTCAAATACGTTTAGTTTAGTGTATCTAAACTTAGATACCCCAACTTCAGTACTGCGTATGTCAATTACGCCGTACACATTATTACATAGCGGTAGATAATCCAGTAAATAGCAAGGTTTCGAATAAATATTGATAAAAGGATATAACTCAATAAAATTATTTTTTATATTGTTAAGGAATTTTTCTAATGTCAAACAAGCTAAACTTATACAACTAAGTACATATTCAAACAAACCTATAAAAGTTTCAGTTGGAAATTTAATTATGACACAACTCTGTAATTCGAAATTATCATGGAATGTAAAACACTGCTGTCTAAACGTTTCTAATTAAATAATCTATAATTAAAAGGACATTTCAAATAAGTTCTCTACATACACGCAATAATTCCAGATATGTAACTTGCACAACACAGAAAATCAGAACGTGCATGCTTAGTAAATATACATAAGTACAACTTCCGAGTGAGTTTTTAACGCTTGCATGTATTTCAAGACGTGAACGGTCGCTAATTAGTTTCGTACACATTATCTAACAATTTACGGCAATTAAGATTTACGAGTGATCGATTTATTCTCAAGGTTACCCACGGTACACAACACCAGACGTTTTATGGCTGGTATAAACATCACCACAGGTATTATTAAAACTAAACCAGAGTCGATTGTCCTTCCTGTTAAAACATTATTTATCACCGTTGCGGAGAAGCATCTCTGAAAGCTGTCAGCAATATTGGCGAACACCTTTTTTATTTTGCGGCAAGTGAATAATCTGGTTCGTGGTACACATATATTATTGTACTTAGTTTTAAGATGTCAAAATATCAAAATCTAAAAGAAGAAAAGAATCTTGAAATAATTTTGAGACAATAAATTAGATACATCTATGTATATCCCCTTAGTATGGGTGTAATATAAGAAACACGTACATATATTTTATATTAAAAACGAAATATACAGCTATTTCTATTTCCCACCATGCCACGTGTGTACTTACGTATCAACGAATGTAAATATTTTATTTTAAAACGTAATTGGGTTGCTAATGAAGATATGGCGATAGGTGTATCTTTGTATGGTGACTGCAGCTGCAATGGCTGCAATGGTTGCTTGTCAAAACTACCCACTGCAGCTCTTGCTATGTAAACTGTGTATTACAAGTATTACAAGTATTCCCATGTATTCATTGCGATATTATCTGGCCGTATAATGTTGTGCTGTTATTATGTCACCACAGCAAATGGTAACCCAACTAGAGCATCGATATAGCGAGAGAATACCACAAATTTTACCGATACAATTCGAACTCCTGACCATAAGTACTGCGATACCTATGGCCGGTCGCTCTTACCTCAACGACTATCAAACTGTTTTCTGTAGGACGATATCTCAAATACTCGTTGAAAAATATATAAAAATATTATTTAAAAATGTTAAAATAGAATACATAGTATCTTCCATATAATCCACAACTTATTAATTTATTGAAATTCAAAGATTATGATCAATAATTTTATTCTTTCGTCTAAAGTAAAGTAATATACCCCACTTTTATGATAAGAAGAATCAATTGTTTCCGACAAAAATTTTCTTCAATGGAATAAAAGTGAAATAACTGGACCCCGTTTTCGAAAATCTATTAACGCAGAGCATTACCTACTTCAATCATTTAGATTAATTGGATAATTTTTTGAATAACCTACCGATACATGGTATGATAACCAAACATGAAACAATCCCTTAAACATATTTTTAATGGAAAAGTAATTCATATATTGATATTTTTTAATTCGCTAGGTCACAATTTTAGATTACAGTTATTTAAAAGATCAAGTTATATCTTCACAAATATGAACCACTTGGCGGATGAAATTACGGAAATAAACCGGGTTATATCTATGGACATGTTCAAGGAATCGATAATTGTACAAATATTAAATAGAATATTCTTTCAGATTTTCACTGTTGAAGAAACAATACACAAGATATTTTTCTAACGACTACGTCCCACTTAACAACTTTCATTTTATTTATTTAATTGTAAATAATTTACTTTAAATCATTTATTTTATTTTTCCCTAAATACGAGTAGTTCTAAAGAGTCTCCTATATGGTTTTTTTTATAAATATAGTGCAGGGTATCTCCCTAGTGCATCCAAGTATCATGTCTCCGTTGTTTTTTTCTGAAAAAAAAATTACAGACAAGTTAGTTGAGTTGATACGGCATATGTTCTAATATTAATTTCACTTATACAAGGTGCTCCATTTTCACCATTTTCTTATTTTAACACCCTATATAATTCTTAAATTTTGATTCCTCTCTAGATTTTATGTCAACTTCTTAAAATATTCCCTATACTTATCTCTAACCAATTTATTATTTATAATTATTTGTAATTTTACGTAATGTACAGTCGAATTTTGGATCTTGTCCATTACGTCATGAGTAATGTCAGTATGAATCGACTCATATGTCATGTTGACGATTCTCTCTAATGTACGTTAAATGTCGGGGATGAATATTTTACGTATCTGTGTTTAATTACGCTGTTAATGACGTAACGGACAAGATCCAAAAATTCGACTGTAGGTGGTTTTTAGAAACCCTATATCTATTTTTATTTCATCGTTAAAATTGAGATTTTGGTTTTATTTTACTAACAAAACGTTTTGTTTAAGAATAACTTATTAAAGCTTTTTGCAGAAATCTGTGGGTTCCACTTAAAATAACAAAATTTTATTTTGTTCAATGAAAATGGAACCCTCTGTATAAGTGAAATTTACTTTAGAACATGTGACATTTCAATTCAAGTAAGTAAAGCTGTGGACACAATCGCCAGCTTTGTGACTATTTATTTAGCGATTGCGTCTACAGTTTCATCAAAAGCGGAAGTTTTAATTTTTTTTCTTTTAATTTGTCCAAGTACTTAACGTAATTGTCACAGATAGATAATATGTGTTCAGATGTCCTCTAGTCAGACAAACTGAAAAATTGAGAAAAAGTTCCATTATTTTAAGTTTGAGTGAAAGTAAGTAGTAAACAAAAAAAAAACACTATATCTCGAAGACGGAGGATGATAAGGCAAATTGAGCTGTATCTATTGCAAATGATCTCTGCTAACACGCTGTAAAGTATGACTGTTTCATTACCAGTCATCCTGTATATATACTTATATTAGTGACAATTATTACAACACCATATACTTATATTTAAAAGTGAATTACTAATTGCAATTTTTAAAGAAACATTTTTTGAAACGATATTCCAAGAACAAACGCCAAAAATTCTACAAATACCGCATATATTTACGTCAGGAGGTAAAACCAGGATACAATTTATCACAAGATCATGTCCAGATCGACACACAGTTCATAGAATTCTTTCGTAATGTTACGATTTCAACAGAAATTTTGTAATTACATAAATCATTAATTAGTCACTGCTACGTTACAAATGTAAAAGGAACTAATAATCATACAGCTACTTGTCGATCGAAGACAAATATGATAAATTTACAAAAAGCATTTAACAAAGAGCAATACATTTTACATAAATGAAGGTTTTAAAATTATGTCGACAATATACTATAAGTTATTCATTCAATTGATTTGAAACTTGTGTTTAAAAGTCAAATTCTCGAATATACTGCTTGTAGAATTGTTAAAACTGAAATCTGCGGAAGAACCAACTAGTTTCAGATGTATATTTATCGGATGTATTAAAATTCCATCGATGCAAATCACTAACGACTACTAATTTTCAAGAAATTCGAAACGAAACTATCTCAGCTGGAATTGATGCAGGATCGTTGAAGTATAACAATTAGTTAGGTATTTTAATGAAAACAATTCACAGGTAAAAATGCTCAAGAGAAGGACAAACAACCAACAAAGATAGGTAGCATCGAGATGTTGTTAATTGAACGCTCATGGGTTATCCCCATAAATCATAAAACAATCAGTTTAAAAAAAACCATCTGAATGGTTTCAGCTCCCAAGTAAGCGTTGCTTTACTATAATAATTATCACGACAGGAGTCATTGAATTTATATAATATCTGACAATAATTAAATGGCATGAACAATTACAGGGTATAGCAATATATGAGTAAACAAACATTGTGTAATATATACATACGTACAATACTCCATTATAAGTTGGCCAACAATGAGGTATTCATTATTGCTGCTATTTAATAAGTATAATTTTTAACCATTTATAGACCAAACCTATATTATTAAAATAAAAAATGTAAAAAAAATGTAAAATTTACAAGAATTTCCTGCATAGTTTCCAGATAAAGGATTTAATGATTTGCTTTTAAGTAGACACATTTATAGAATTGTGCAGCACTTTCGAAAAACGGGAAGCGTATGTAAAAGCAAGTCATCTGGTCCCAAGACCTTACAGAAAATAAAATCGAAGATGTATGAATTTGCCTAAACCATAACTCCACTTTCCGTCAATTAGCTCAACAAACAGAAAATTAATATGAAGTCAAATAGTTTATTACATTTTGTAATTTTACAGGCTTGTGATATCTTTCAGTGCAACGAGCTGTCATTTTCGTCCGCACAAAGTTTTTAGAAGATCACGATTGACGATTAAAATATTTTCATTGGTTTAAAAGCAACTTAAAGGAAGATAACTTGCTGAACCAATCATTTTTCTCAGGTGAAGCCTAGTTTCATTTAACGGGCTATATAAATTCACAGAATTATAGTGTCTGATTATTGCACCCAATAAAAGCTGGAATTTGGTTAGGTATATCTTGGCAATGAATAATAAGACCAATTTTCTTTGAATAAACTGTAACAGATCAACGTTACCAAGATCAGATGTTATTTATTGCACAATTACAAGAAAATTAGCTTAAAGCAATTATTTTCAGCATAATAATGCTTTAGCTCATACTCTTCGACAAATTTGCCGAAATTTTCAACAATTTTTACTGACAAGGTTGTCGGAACACAAAGATTGCCTCTAAGACCGTTTGACCTAACCCCATTGGATTATTTAATGTCTGGCAATCTGAAAAAATGGATCTATAGCAACCATATGCATACCATAAGAACTGAGAGTTATAATTTTTTTTTTAATGTGTGGTGGGTGCTTAGTTGCAGTGACTCCGTAAGCTGTATTACTTGTCTGGCTATCACTGCAACTCTTGCGGTGTAGTTTAGTGTGTGTAAGTTGTGTTTAAATGGCTTTGTGACAGCATCAATATTGCCTTTTATGATGCCGCGCTGTTAATCACTTTGCTCCCAACAGCGAATGGGAAGTCGATCCGGGATTAAACTCTCTGAAAAAATGTCACCGTCCCTCCAGAGAATTGAACCCCGGCACCTATCGTCCTCTCACAACAATAGTCAGCCGCCTAACCACTGCGGCCATCGACCCGTTTAATTTAAAGTAATAACATAATAATATGAGTTATACCACTATATATGATAGCGAAATTGACAATCATTCTAAATCCCTGTGTATATATTAGTTTTAACATTGTAGCTTTGTTGGTTAGTAGTAGAAACTTGACAACCACTCAAAAGCCAACTTTTTAAAATAGTGAAAAGTGTACAGACTGACGTCTATATCTGTCTGGTGCCTAATACAGTCACTATATACTAATTTTAAAGTTCAAGAACCTTTGATGAGGTACGAATAAGCAGTAATATGTCATTTAAAAATTCTCATATTTTTTAAACAAGACAGAAACGCACATTTATTTTAACCAGAAGATATAATTATCAGGCGCTTATAATTAGCAATGATCATTACTTCTATGGATCAATTATAGCAAAACAATAAGCCATTTAGCATGGATTGCGCTAACGAAACTTTAAAAAGATCAGGCTCATAAAGCTAAGTATAGTTCTTGTATAATAGATTTACAGTTAAGTATGTAATATATTCCTTAGGCACTCTCTAGGAATACGAACAAAATCAATATAAGCTAAAGGACATTTTAAAAGGGGCATTAAGCTGCAGTTATGAGGACACATAAAACAGAAACGCGATTCTAAACTGTTTAGCTGACAAAATGGAAATTTATAAAGGAAATAAAACAGCTCACGCACGTTCACCAACATCATTTTCCTCCATCATGTCATTACGAACGCACCGGAGCACCTTCTTGTATATACTGCGACTATACAGGCACTAAACATTGTTCACTCCGTATTCGGATTCTCCGCATTTGCATTTATCGACATTAAATTACCGGCAAGCCGCACGGTACCATTGCACACACGCGGTTATCTAATGAAATGGTTAACGATCCGACTATATCCGTACGTGTGTACAGTTACTTTAGTTGTGTGTGGTTTCGTATAATGTGGTTAGAAATTAGAACTGTCATTGTGCGGTCAATTTATATACATATGTATGTAGATATTAATAGAAACATCAGCATTACAACTGCCGTAAATATAATTAAAACTACCCACTTTATCATTTGAATTTGTTTTAACGAATAGATAAAAGGACTAGAAGCTAGTATAAAGGACCCGGTAAAATCTTCGAACAAGAAAAAACATAAAACATGTGATATTTCATAAGCTAAATACAAACCAAATATAGGAAAAGAGAATAATCACAATAATAATAACAGGACAAAAATACTCACAGCAAAAGGCAACTAGCGGTACATAGTAAAAGTATCGCAATCCATTACGAGTATTACGTCCATTGAGCGTTAATAAATCTCCATATTAGTTCCTTGAGAGATTATATAAAGAAGTAGAAATTTGGTTTAGTAGGGAGTATGTTCATTAAACTTATTCCACTAAATAAAAACAAAGTAAGACAAATCGTACAGATACAACTGAATACCCCCTATGCTCATTAGTAGTAATAATTCAGATTCAAACTTGAATGTTATAAAATGGCTGATTGCGCTTGCCAAAACTCACAAGCTGTAAATCATTTCGTTGGGGTGTTGTAGAAATGTGGCTAATAGGAGCAACTACCAACAACAATCAAGACCATCAAATAATATATTCGAAATAGAGCAGCCTCAAGGTGGCGCAAGCATCGGTGGATTTCAATACTTGACTTGTATAGTTCCAAATGTAGTTCAGAAATTTAATTTAGAAAACTTCTTTTTGATGCATCTTGTTGTATACAATCCAATAAGATGGCAATAAATTTGGGAACTATTGAATAATTTCCATTTTACAGTTACCTCAAAATATCCCGTTGTCCGGTGAGCAAAGAGTGTCGGTTCGACTACTACCAAAGACGAAAATGTTTGCTATTTTTTATTAAAATATTGACGTTAATAGAACAGCATTCATAAGCTTCGGGAGATAAAATATGAAATATCAGGAACGTATCAGGACAAAGTACTAGAGGGTATAATTCACTGCTCTTTGGTTTACAGAAAATAGTAACCTACTGTTGAGCTAGTATGAAATGTTAAGAAGATTCTAAACAAAAATCTCTTTGAATTCGTGTAAAGTAGAAGAGAGGGTTGTAGTATAATGTAAAAAAGAATAATTACATTGAGCATCGAATCACTATGAATAAATCAACGATTTTGGGTGTATTTTACTGCGTTCTAAAGTGTTTGTAGATACTGTGATACAAATTCTAATTCCTATTTTGAATGCCTTTTGCGCACAGTACGAAATCTCTAAAAAGCATATGTGTATGGTAGACTGATATTAAAAAGGCAAAGAAATTTAAGAAAAACCAGAAAACTTTCACAACTTGAAACTAGTATTTATCGATAAATATATAGACACAATTCATTTATCTACTGTGTGTATTGAATATACAAACATCCATCAAATGATTTAGAAATTGAATATTTATTGCTGCCAACAGCTTCAGAGGCAAAGAACGATATCACATTTTTATTAATGTGAATAATGATTATTTTATCTAAGTCATTACGTTTTACTTATTTATCAAAATCTATATCATAGAGTGTGCCTATATTTAGACTAAAGGGATAGTTTTATTTATCTATAAAATAATTAAACTTCTTGCTCTCACTCTCGTGATAATGAAAAGTCATACAGAAGTATGCGATGATTTTGAAGAAAGAGAATCCACAGAACATACATTTGATAATCTTGTATATTTTGCTTAAATGAGATTGCTGCTGCCATTCTTTTAGTTATAAATAAGTACAACAAACGGAGATTTTCGAAAACTAAAATATCAAAAATAGAAAAAAAATAGCAAAAAATTAATCAGGACAATAGAAAAATTATTACAGACCAATATATATTTAACGATAAAACGCGTTGAAAATCATCTGTATAGTACATACAAAAACGTATATGGAGGTACTAATTAAATATAAGCTTATTCTGTGGTAGGTACAGTTAGAAAGCATATATTGAAAATAAATGGTGTAAATACACGTAGCACTGATGCATCATTGTCAACGCCTTTAAAAAAATTAACGAATCTACAAACATATGACGTGTATTGAATGTAGGTACTATGAATATTGAATTAGTACGCGCTTGATAATGGAATGATACTTAGTTATTAATTTGATTTTATAGATTTCAATTCCGATACTTTCCGTATCATTTTGTAGTTATTTACGTGTAATATGTTTATGAAATGGTTGAAACTTATTAACATTTCAAATCAATATACATCACCGAATTCATATTATCTTGCAACAGTCAATTTGGGGTCCCCTTTTATAATCATGTCGAATTTTACGTATGATTTGAAACAGGTCGATGAGCAGACAGTAATTTCCTGCCTAGATTGGATGTTTCCTACGTTTTCCAATAATTTATTCGTTGTTTCTCAGCCATGCGTAGCCAAGGGGTAAGGAGTAAGACACATGTATGCTTAGTTCATCCAATTGCATAATAATATACCGGTGTTAGTATTGATACAACAGACATTTTGGACAAGTCTGTAAGTATAGACTTATAGCAATTTAAGCGAATATATTCGTACTCAGTATCGATTCATTCAATGTCTGCATGATTTACAAAATGTTAAACTAATTCACGAAATCTTCTAAATTTAATCTGCTATGGACAAACAATGCTTATTATAATAGTAAATTTATTAGTTAAAACACTTATAGGCTTATAAGAAAAGGTAATTAAAGGGCATGCAACATTAGACATTAAACAACATATTTAAAAAACTTATTAACAATCTTAATTAAAACTCGAAAGTGTAACGTTTCACGACGACTAACAGTAAGTGAGGTTATAATAATCACAAATTTCTCACCAAAAGTTGGGGAATTGATATTGTCAAGATAGAGACAGGTGAAAACTTAGTGGATAAATAAAGTGTATATACAATGTTGTACAAAAGTATTGTTGCAATTAACATAAGTTATCTGAATTATTTGTAAACATTTCTAAGAATTCTAAATCATTTTATTAATAATTTAGAATTCTTAGAAATGTTTACAAATAATTCAGATAACTTATGTTAATTGCAACAATACTTTTGTACACATTGTATATACACTTTATTTATCCACTAAGTTTTCACTTGTCTCTATCTTGACAATATCAATTCCCCAACTTTTGGTGGGAAATTTGTGATTATTATAACCTCATTTAGTGTTAGTCCTCGTGAAACGTTACACTTTCGAGTTTTAATTAAGATTGTTAATAAGTTTTTTAAATATGTTGTTTGATGTCTGATGTTGTTGTTTCCGAATATTAACTGCACATGAGTCTTGTGATGTTGCCGTACTTTTAATTAATTACAACTTTTGTTGTTTTTATTTATTGTAGTTTGTTCTCTGAAGAAGCTAATAAAGAATTAGCGGAAGCTTAAATACGAAAAAAGGTTCACTGTCTTCTTAAATCTAACGCCAATAGCTGCAATCCCATTAATTTCCCTCTACAAAATATTTACTATTGCTAACCACCAATTCCACTAAGTTTCTAGTTAAAATATTTCTAATCGAATTGGGGGTTAGCAATAGTAAATATTTTATTTTTAACTATTTACATATTTGATGCTGGAACTAGAAAAACCAGATTATGTCTTGTCTTCCCATTTTTTACAAACATTCTCTTCAATGATAATAATTCGGGAAAACTAATACGAAAAGAACTGATGTCAAAAATTACCGGAATATTAACGCGCGTATAACAGGATAACTGTAAGATCTACTTTCTCTCCAGACACACAAAACTCCACTTTTTAACTATTCAATATTACATACACCAATTCACGTAGAGACTACAAAAAATCTATATCGATATCACAAGTCAATGTCTGAAACAGTTTACATTAACACAGATATTGCATAAATAACAGCAATGGCACAGCGGTGTCCTGTCACTACTCTTATACTGGTCATGACATTGATTTCAGTTCTTGCTATAACAGATTTCGAAATCGATAGAAATGTATTACATACAAATGAATAAAAATACTCCGAACTACAGATTAGATATTGAAGGCCTTAACAAATTTTACAGCTTGCTGTTCAGTATTAAAATTAACAAACCTCTCTGGAACAATAATACACAGTCAATAATAAACGTTTTCTTAAAAATATGCTTGATTATTGAGGCCAACGAAATATGAGCGATATCATTCGTAATCTATCACTAATTAAGCTTTCAATTACTTTTAACAAATACAACGTTCATGTTTTTGGTACATTCAGAGTATACAAGCGTACTGCGAGTTTAGAGTTTTATCAATACCGAGCTTTGGTATGTAAATGGAAAAGACTAGAAGATGAATACAAAAACTTTATAAAAAATATTCAACTCTAGATTGAAGGCTCAATTTTTTCAGCAAAATGAGGGCGCAGGTTAATAGCCAAGGTCTCTATAATTAGAAGAAGAATAAGTATTTGTGAGAGTTATATAATTAACTCCGTACATTAAATGACATTGAGAACTTGCCACTTAATAAAGTAAATTCAGCATATATAACTGATACTTATCGATTACAACAAGTATACCAGGAAACATGAAGAGTTTAATTAAATCGTTTTTTTTGTATTATAATGTCCTAGCACTAAGTTTATTAAAATAAATATTGACTCATATATTATACGTTAACAGAGGAGAGCAGGAATTAAACGCATGTATAGAATGCAAAGCAATTTCCAATACTTATCATGATAGACTTAAGACATGCAAATACAACCATGTATATAATTTTTAATATCGGTTCCGTTACAAGTGAAAACATATAAATGATGATAACTGTGTAAGTTGCGAAATATTTTACTATTTACGCAACGGAAATACATACGAAGAATCTATTTAGTAATAAATACGAGCCATAACTTCAATTTTAATTACGGTTCATTCACTTGTGATACTCTTAACATCTGTACCTACGTCTTAGTTTATTCAAATTTTATAACTTAACAACATCTACAACCTTAAATTAAATAACATGTAGTATTATAATTTATTCCAGCTTGGGCAAACGAGCGTTTATGTATTATAAAATACCATTGGATTCGTTAAAACCACGTAGATTCTACCAGTCTATTTATTAAAACACACGACTAATTACGGTCGGTCATTTGGTCAAATTTTGATTCATTTCTAATGTAAATAGTGACACGATTACGGTCTTAAAGAAAATACGTTCGTTGATCAGTAAACCTTACGAAATATGAAAATCTGTCGCTTTCACTTGTAATATATACTGGTTTTGGAAATGACTTGCTTATCTACTTGTTTGAAACTTACGGAACTTTATGATATCACCGTTGGAAAATCTATACGCTGACCATCAGAGAAACTGGACTTCAAAACAAAACTAGCCACATACATGCATAATTCGAAGGATCTTTGTCGAGCGCAAACTACTTGATCTTTCATACGAAGAACCAGATTGCTATATTATACTGCATCAGCCTACTGAAATTCAGTACACGTCAACTCTATATCGGTTTCCTGGGATTAAGAATATGTCAATTCATTTTTTTTATCGTTCTCGATAATTTATATTTATACATTGTGTGTGTATAAGTAATTAAATGCTACATTTTAATACCTAAACGCAGTACTCATATTGCAAACACATTTAGAATACACATTTTTCAATTACAAAGATGGTTTATATTTGTTTAAAACGTGGGAAAGTAAGGTATGGAATTTGACATATTACTTAAGTATTAATAATTTACACATGAATTACATGAGTGGATTAAAAAATTTCTTTGTGAATGATAATATATCTAAAAAAAATAAACCTTTTTTGTAAACTACCGTTTCACATAATTCAAATTTTCTCTTAATATTTTAATTGATAGTTGACACGTTATTACACGTCTTTGTCAAAACATTATGGCTAATCACGCATGATTAAACTTCTACTTCCTCCTGGCACTGTTCAAAAAGTTTCCACAGTTTTGGCGTTGGAGGAGATGTAAGAACAGTGAACATGATTAATATGTATATATAATGCATTTTTTTCCAAACGCCAATTAAATTAAACATATTTTTATTTAAGAATATGTCGTCCGGAGGTGGAATCAAACCACCAGGTATAGCTATGGCGGCCTACCGCAACACTGTAGCGCCACCGACAGACTTCGACACCACAATAATTTGATGATTAATATGAGTTCTTAGGAATACTCTTATTTTTCACTCGTGGAAGAACTTTCAAACAGTATTCAAAAACGGACCTTACTTCAAAAGTAGAATTAATAAATACAGTTACCTTCGTTAATTTAGTACTACCCTCTTATCAGTTAATGAGGCAATTTGGTAAAACCATCCTCTCAAGTAGAGGAATATGAAACACAGACATATAACGTTCAGACTGGTGAATAATTAGCTGCCATGCCAAAATTATAGCAATACACATTTTGGTGACTCTTTCCAAAAATTAAGCGCTATATTTTTTGTTAATATAAATAATCATGTCTTCAATAATAAAGCGGCTGAATCTAATAGAGAAACATTAAGTTTGAATGATATGATATATATTACGAACTATAAAAGTCAGTTTATAAACTTTATAACTCACAATTACGTAGACAGCCGGTATATTTATCATAAATAACATTGTGTCATAAAATATAAAATCTAATCCATAAACTAGGAATATAAAAACACCATGTCACAGTAAAAATCTAGGTTAATCTATAAAATTATTGCTCAAAGTAGGCTCAACTTGTTATACAAAATAAATATACTAATAAGTATGAGCTCTGAAGTTGTCTTTATGCGAAAAGTTTGTGTATAGCACGTTAATTCAAAATGCCATGGGCACAATTCCGCGATATGATAACAAAAGGTGAATGACATTTTTGGAATGAACTCCGTAAGGTTAAGAAAATCAATATGGATATTAATAAAGCTAACTCACCACGGGGACCTGAGTTGTTCCCGCATATCCACATTAAATTCATATTGCGTTATTAATTCTATAGGTCTGTTATACGATGACCGCCAGTTTCACACTCCTGCATATTTACATAACAAATGTACCTAAATTAAGGTTAGTATGACCTTGACACACAAATATCTACGAAGTTTACGCACTTTCATAGTTCAGGCGTACACATTGTTGTGTTAAGTACTTAATTTTGAACTTTACGCATTTAGATTTAATATTATTATGTGGCACTGCAAACTCGAAGTTCGTCGTAACTTAACCATAAGTCAATCATTTACTAACATAAATATTGATGTGATTTGTAAATTAGCTAGAAATGAAACGTGTATATATTATTTTACCTATATTTAAGTAGCCGTCTCAGATATGTTTATTACTGCAATCCTTATAAATATTGGCTTGTGTTGATTTTTATTTTCCGATTTATATAACTTTATATGAAAAGAACATCAAACGAAACAGACATACTTCATTTCAATGCGACTACAATTTTACAGTATAATCCGAATAGATACTTCCAAGTGTTAAACCAGGACGTTTATGTTTGTCAACAGCTTAAAGGCCCATACAAGCAGTTCAATAACACATGCGTCATTGGCTAAAGCCTGATAACCCTAATATCTGGAGCGAATCGCAACCCAAGTGTGATAGCTGGTATGCGACTTTAGCTGTTGTCAACAAATTATATGTATTATTATATATATAACTGGAATAGTACTGCTCTTTCTTCCCACTGTCTTCACAATAGACACTCAATGGACTTTGATAGCACTTCTATAATTGCTACTGAAAACAACTACAGGAAACATACGTTTCTTGAAATGTATTACATATAAACCATTAATAATACGATGAATTTTAGAACTGATTTGGATAATCTCAGCGATTAATAACACCGAAATTACACACTTAAATTCCACTATTATAATTATTGATTCCGACTAGTTCAGTTTAAATATTCCGCCCACTCCCCAATTGTTTTACGTATTAACTTAACCTAGTAACTTTCGGTTTTGACAACCTTTTCCCCAAAATGTTTAATTCCCCCGTTTTACATATCCTATCTTTTACGTACTTGGTATCCCGCATTTTGACCATGTGGTCTGTCTTTAATGAACGTTCACCGCAATTTTAATTCTTCTAATTTCCACAAAGTGTTTTGTGTTTTAATTTGTGATGTGTACAATTTAATGGTTTTTAGTGTGACTACTTAATGTCATTAGTACAAATATGAGATTATGTTCTTTTAACCGCTAGCTTCCTGATCTAATCGTAAGTTTTTTCTCATTCTTATTGTTACTGGTTCTATGTACACCGTGTCCGTAAATGTTTGAAGCTGACGTCTGTCAAAATGTAAGCAATATCTGTGCTTAAAGTTTACCACCCTGAGAATGTCATTTGGTTTATTCCTCTCTAGCCATTGTCGCACGTCTATATTTTCGTTGGGTTTGTATTTTTGTCATTTTTTATAACTATAATTTTTTATAATTATGTTCTTAACTAATTTTAATTAGCAATAAACGTTTCCAAAAGGAATAATATTGTATTTGATATTAAGAAACAATTTTTAATAATTATGCAGAAAGTAACTACCGCAGGGGACGCTAATGTTAATGCTTGCCATCGAAATCAAATGTAGTGTTACAAACTTGACCAAAATTTGACAGTAGCTGTCTGCTTCAATCATTTACGGACACCCGATATATTATCTTGTAGAATTACATTTTGATGAAGAATTCAATAAAGTTCCAAAGCTTAAGGTTAAGATAAATGAGTCTTATTTCCTTATAAAAGATTTTTCCATTGGCTTCTAACCCCACTAGTTTACGATCATCTAAATCTACGTTTAGTTAATATTATTGTAGTAAACTACAAACGATCATTATTGATAAAAATAATTTTAAAACAGCGAACACTATAAAAATTAGAATCAAAAGAATGTATTTCTGTATATTAAGTAACCAACATTTGTGGCACCAGTTGTACTAAAGACTTAATAGTTTTAAGTACACCTTCGTTTGCATCTACTTATTTCTCTTTCACTATAATGACTAATTATTATCTATAAGCTCTCATCTACAATTAAACATATTGACGATTGCAGAACGTTGCATATATCAATGTGGAAATACAATTTATAACCTCTCATCAATTTATAAGCTCATATGCATTCCCATATTGATATATGGGAATGCAACGTTCTGCAATCTTCAATATGCTTAATTGTAGATGATAGCTTATAAATAATAATTAGAGTAATTATAGTGAGAGAGAAAAAAGTAGGTGCAAACGTTAAGAACAACCAAACACTATATCGTCAGGATTACTATTCAATATATTACAAATTTATTGTTGACTATATTACTACTAGATCAGTTTAGCTGTTAAAAACATTTGACATGAAATAGGGCAATAACTACAAATACTATTTACAGAGTGACTCCTATGTACTGCCATGACTAATGCCTGTTTCATAAAGTAGGAAAGGCTCCACTGCCAACTACATACATAATATAAAATGAAAACAGAAATATTTAAAGTTTTAGCGTAAAGTTTGACAACATAAGAATCAGAGCATCCAAATGCAAAGTATTCATTGATTCCTAACGTTTAAACTGATTTAGTAGAAATTATTTTCCTTGATTTAGCACTGACCATATCGTTGGTTACAAGCTATAATCCAGCTTGAAACATTACATTAAATAAATAACACACATCGTTAATATTAGTCGCAGCAAATTCACTACTATGAGGTGTTAGTTTATAAGAATTTTGCATATTTGTTATTGACGTATCATACCCGGTTGACCCACCTATCATACTGATAAACTTCTCACAATCTTGAACAAGAGAATATCCTTAAAAAAAGTAGTTCGATTGCTTGCAACTCACACATGATAATCAGAACTAGCACTGATAATCAGGACCAACCACGAGTCATAGGTAAAGCAGATTCTTTTAGCTTTCCTTATTGACTTAAGTATATGAAACTATATCTTGATTTAACATTTATCAATATAGTTCTCTAGTATTATGCAAAGTATGCAAGACAGACAATTGACTATGGTCTGCAGTGAAATGAAAACATTTTCGAAATTTTATATAAATTAAATTGTATAGGTTATATTTCGCAGTTGTATAAATATCGGTTAAAGTGGAATTTTCTACGACAGTGGTGTTGACCGATGCTATTACAGCAGCGACAGTGTTGTTCAGTTCTTACTGTGTTGCAAAAATCACGTGCAACACTGATAGTTTGCATACTTTAGTTAACTCTATAAGATTATCATACATGTATGTACATATGTAGACATTTGAGATTGTACATACCTAGTACCATGAATTAGGATACAAAATTATTTACATATCATTAGATATACCGGTTGATTTAACACATAGGATAAATAACGGTGTGAAGGGGCAAGGGTTACGAAAATTAGCTAAGAAGTGGGGCCGCGTGAGTCTATCACAGCGCTGTAGACTAGACGAGACTAGACTGTGATAGAGAGACTCGTACGCGTCCCCACTTCTTAGCGAATTTTCGTACCCCTTGCTCCTTCCCGCCGTTATTTATCCTATGTCTGAAATGAACCGGTATACTTTTATTTTAAGATATGTGAAGCAAATACCTACATACGTGTATTTAGTTTACTAATGCCAACATTTCAGAAAACATAATAATGCCACTTATTTACAGCAAAAACAATGTATATCTTCGTTACTGTTAGAATACAGAAATGTACGATAAGATAATAAATACATATGTTCTTACAGTGTACACGCCGTTAGAATTATCGAAATGAAAATAGATCATTGGAAACTTATATTAGTCCACCCAGTATTAGAAAAAAAGGATGTAAAGGACAAAAAATTAAGAAATTATAGAAAATAATGCTTTTGCGGTCAATGTGGTAGCAGGATTAAGAAGTTAATAAACTCTGTGAAGTTAACAGTAATAGATCAGTAAGCCACTTAATTATCTGAAAAGAATAAATCAATTTGGTAGAAATGAGAAAACCACTATTACATCAAAGATACACAAAATAATTTCGAAATGTCTACTAACTTTTCTTAATTTGGTAGCTATGTTAAAGTTCATTAATTTTATTGCCTTATTATCGATACAATAGATATGTCAATATGCCGTAAACGTTATTAAGTAAATAACATTCTTGTATACTAATATTCGCATAGTAAAAATTTAGCGCCAAATAATAAAAATCTGTATTATATATATTATTAACGACCTTTACGTTTTTAAGCACCTTCTTAATATTGTTGACACAATTTGTTTATTTGCGCAGTTCATGTTCTAATCGATATCTTCACAATTTAGCACCTTGCAGGCTTAAGAGTTGATCAAGTTAGTTAAAAACGACTTAAACTGCGATACTGAACGTGAAGCAGCTGTGAAGTTCCATCTAATGGCCTTGAAGAATTCACTACACATTTATTTCTAAAGTGGAATACATATGTATGTAATTACCTGAGAATTTCAAATAAAATACATAAGTACGATGTGGACAGTTACACGTTACACACAGAGCTGATGTGAAGATTATTTTTGTGCAAACTTTCTCTGAAGGAAGTAGATGATAGTTCGAATACGTTTCTATTAGCAAATTATAAAAAATGATGCTAAAGAACAATAAGTAGGTTAAAATGTTATATAATGTTTAAGTATGGGTAATATCTAAACAAACAAAGTGTTAAACGGCAGAACTGTAAAAACATCTGTTAATAGACGATACTCAACAAAACACTTAAAATTATCTACCAACGCCTGAAATGCGGTTATGGAAAGTAAGGGCAGTTCTTATAAATAGGTTATCAGCATAAGAGAAGAAAATGACAACCTAACAGAAGCATGTAATTCCGGCGTAATGGCATTAATTTCCGAAATACCTTGGTCCTACATTCATTTTAGTATACGTCAACAATCGAAAATTAAATAATTGTACCGGGTGGCAAACTACGATTGGCGCTTGGCAATATCTCACGAATAGCTTCGTGACAAAAATATCACTGACTAAAGTGGCCCCGAGAAACGTCTGAAAATTATTTAAGGAAGGAAATAATTTCCAGGTGTTTCTCGGGGCCACGTTAGTCAGTGATATTTTTTTCTCTAAGCTGTACTTTAAACCGTTCCTGAGATATAACCAACCGACATTATTAGTTGCCTACCACAATTTGTGCGAGTATTCTAACATGGAGTCAGTGCCGTATTTACATACCCGGGGGCCCTAGGGCACCTCAAAATCGGGGGCCCCCATATACAGCTTTTTTCTCTTTTAATTGGTAAAAAAACAAGTCTGTATAAAAATATTGCAAGATATTTTATTTTAAAAAAGATATGCATACAATACCTATTTAATGAACTGAACTGAAAAATATCTAACATTTTTATATAATGTCAAAAGTCTGTAAAACAAAAATTTTTGTCAAGCACGCCATTTTCGTGATTTGGAATTAAAAAACTCATCAATAATTGAATCGGTATCTATTTTTTCTAATAACTCTTTTTCCATTGATAATAACGCAAAATAAATTAAGTTATTGTTACCCAAAGAGTTTCTCAGATAAGTTTTGACTAATTTTAAAATAGAAAATGATCTTTCTCCTGACGCGTTACTTACAGGGATTGTGAGAAATATGTGAAGGGCTGTGTAAATGTTTGGAAAGGCTGTTATTAAATCATTCGAATAAATGTATTTAAATAAATCAGGTGCTGAACTAATATTAATTTTCTCTTTAACTGTATATAAAAATGATTTAAAAACAAGACATTCCTCTCCTAGGTCATCGTTAATATCGTTTTTATACAGCTGTATTAAAGTGTGTGCTTTTTGTTGTATATCTTCGTTATGAAGTTCAGTTAGTTGGGTTAAAAAGCTAAAGTGTTTATCAATAAAAATGTACTTTTCTAACCTTTTTCGCATTTCGTTATTAAATGTATCTATAATAACAAAATAGGTATTTACTTTGAAATTATTTACACCATCAAATTTTGTGTCAGAAGTACCATCATCATGCTTAATTTCTTTAGTTTTAGATCGTTTTACATCTTGCTGAAATTCACTAAATTCTGACGCATTTTTACTCGTTTCATGATAATGTTCAAACTTATCTCTTAACTGGGTTATATAATTAATTATACTTTTATATATTATTACTACTTGATGTAAATCAATGTTGACTTTTCGAATAATTTTGTTACTTTTATCAAACAGAGACAAAATGTCATTCCACAAAAAGGTTAAAAAGGCCATCTCTACTGTAGATAGTTTTTTGTGTAAACTTTGAGCTTTTAATTTAGCTGAATTTTGAATACTTTCATTTGAATACATCATTTGACATAATTTCATTCAAAACTTTTTTAAAAGAGTGATATCCTAATGATAACGCTTTACACGCGTCGGCCCTAGCAGACCAACGAGTGTCTGACATACTTTTTGGTACTATATAATTATTTTTTTGTAATTCTGTTTTTAGTAAATTCCATCTTAATGTAGAAGCAGCAACAAAATTATAAATTTCTTGAACAAATAAAAAAAAATGAAGTGGCTTCTAAACAGCAATCAGCAGCCGCATTCCCTACTAAGTTTAAAGAATGAGTTCCGCAAGGTATAAAACAAAATAAGCCAGGTCGTTTTTTTGCCGTATTTTTTATTGTAATCCGTTATAAATTCCAGCCATATTGCTCTGCATTATCATAAGATTGACCCCGACAATTTGCAATATCTAAAATTAAGGCTTTATGTCCTACGTGCGAAATAAATTTAACAAATCTCTCTACAATATTTCCTTCACTAGTATATCGTAAACGAAATGTTAACTGATCTGTTTTTGTTATATCTGGTGTGGAATCCATAATTATTGAAAAGTATTTGTTGCTCTGAATTTCTCCGGCAATTGTTTCTTGTATCTAAAAAAAAATTGAAACCTGCGGACATAAAAAAATTCACACACATCGAAATTGCTTATGGTTGCTTATGGTTGTTACTAAGAGTGTTTTCAAAAGTATTGAAGTATATATACGAATCCTATTCTATCTGGAAATCAAAGTATAAAGAAAGAAATTATATAATATGTATATAGTATGCATATCATCGCTAATAACTAACGTTGTCTACATTATTATAAGAAACTAGATCTAAAATCTCATAATTATCATCCAATAGCAAAACATTTCCATATTTTTCGCAGTGTTACGTAAAATTATGATGCGTAGTTACCTACATTACCTATTTATAACACAGAAACTACAACTTTTGTTATAATATTCAATTATATATTAATTAATACCTTAGCGACACTTACGTAAATACGATAACTAAATCGGTAATGAAATGTATAAAAATAAATAATACCCATCAGAACCGAGATATCGTAACCACTACACGCTAAATATATCAAATTGTTATCATAATAGTAAGCGTAATCGTTATTACTCCAGCAAATATGTTAACAATACGGAGCTGCTAATATCTTCATAAATAGGCTAAATAATATCTAAATAAATTTCTAAAAAACTCAATTGAGTTGTTATATCTACGCATAGATTTTGAAGGGTAACTGATGGAAAATATTTGCTCATGTATTGTTTGAAACGTTAATACTGAAATAGCCGTAATAATTCTTGTTATTATGTGCACACTTTGTGCATAAAAGATCTAAATAGAACGTGCAAGGAAACCAAATATTGCCACTCGTTATACTTAGTTAGTTTAAATTTAACAGTTATATACAGTAGTAAAGTACAAGGTAATAATTGCATCATTATACAAAATAAGGTAACAATTGACACATAACAGAGACAAGCATAGATATTCTGCGCTGAAAATATTTAAGAACCGTTTCAGTTATAAAGTATTTCTTATATAAAACATGAAAAATATAAAGCAAAGGAAAACCATAGACAACAGAAACCTTGATACCGAAATATGATTTGTTGAATTTTCTTAGGAACTGTATACTTTTTAGTTAAGCAATTTAAGTCAGGTTTTCAAAATAAATTTGGATATTTTGTACTTCTATAGCATTTCTATTACATCATCAAATTCAATTCCCAATTATATTTCTAATGATGGTTACCTACTTCCAACTCATTTTTCTATGAAATACATTTGAGTTTTCGTTTTCAATTATTCCTGAGGGAAAGTAATATTTCAACAATGATCATAATTCATATCTATGGTGTTATATGATACTATCACTAAACTTTCTACTGAAGATTTGTATACAAGGCATCATATTGTTAACCTAAAAAGGCTATATTTATCTATGTATGTATGTAATCTATTATTATACGAGGGAGCGTTTTTATATTCGCGGAATGAGCGGGTTGTAGGGGGGTGATTAGGCGCATTGGGGGCGTCGCCTGTGCAGCGACTTATAATTAGTATAAATACGAAGTTTCATTGCTTTTAGACAGTTAGTCTTTGAGCTATCGCCGAGAATGCTCACGCGCGCCGCCGCAAAAACAACAGCGCCTAGAGTGTTCGCGTGCATTTTTGGACCTCTGTAATGAAGACAAGGATGGTGTATTGAGTCGAATTGTTACTGGAAACGAAACTTGGGTTCATCATTATGAACCTGAGTCCAAACAAGACTCCATTCGGTGGCATAAAAAGGGCACAGCACCTCCCAAGAAATTTAAAGTGTCACAATCAGCTGGGAAACTCATGGCAACGGTATTTTGGGACTCGGAAGGAATATTGTTGATTGATTATAAAAATAAAGGTGTTTCTATAACCGGAGAATATTACGCTTCAATATTAGAGCGACTAAAAGAAGCCATTAAAGAGAAAAGACGGGGAAAATTGACGAAAGTTGTGCTGCTTTTGCAGGACAACGCGCCCGTCCACAAGAGCCGCGTTGCGTTAGCTGCCCTGCATAAGGTGGGCTTCGAAATTGTGAATCACCCACGCTACAGCCCAGACCTGGCCCCGAGTGATTATTACCTGTTTCCGAAAATGAAAAAAGAGCTGCGGGGTAAAAAATTTACTGCCGATGATGAAGTCAAGGAGACAGTTTCGGCGTATTTTGCAGATAAAGAGAAATCATTTTTTTATGAGGGTATAAATAAATTAATTGAAAGATGTGAAAAATGTAGCCGTCTTGCAGGTGAATATATTGAAAAAGAAAAATAATTTGGTTTTTCTATTTCCACCCCTTATCCCCCATTCCGCGAATATAAAAACGCTCCCTCGTAGCATTAATCACTAATCTAACGAGAGAACTTATTTCCTTAATTTGAAGAGACAATAATTAAACAAGGTACTAAAGAGGATCACATCCCTGCTGAAAGAATCTGATATGATTATAAATATAGAGCACACAATAAGGGTTTCTATTACATTTCCCCTCCCAAAAGCACATTAATATCAATAGTATATTATCTTCTTTGTTACTAATGTATAGTATATTAGAGTATTACTCTAATGCCCCAATAACTGTGTTTCTACTACATAATTATCTTACAAACATTTGTACGCCTAACGATACGGATATATAAATTTATTGCATACATTTTTGGTTGCAATAAAATCAAATTAGGGTAATAATAGTGAGTCTAAACAGTAAAAGTTTTATAGGTGTTATTTCATAATTAATGTAGTTTTTCAATAGATAATTATGATAGTAAAACAGTCATTCGATAGTCTTTATCGCCGGTTTTGGTAACTACAAGTATACTACAACATTATCACTTTTGTTTATTATGTTGTTTGTAAGCAATGCCTACATATGGAATAATTACAGCATGAGTGACGAATTACTAATCAACGAACAATAAATACGTTGGGATCGATTTTGAATAAATAGAAAATCTTCCACTGCTGATGAGGATATTAGGTATTAATATCCTGCCTAGCTGGAATTTTTATACCTTTATTGTATACTTTTTAGCAATCGCTTCATGTTATCTGATATTTTAATTGTTTTAGAGAATGTTAAGTAAAATAATAAAAACTAGACTAAATTAGTTAATGACTGAATTATGAGTTTCTGTTAAAATTTTTCAATAACATGTCATATTTCTTGTTAAGCTTCAGATTCTTGTGATCTACATCACAAGTTAAGTTTTGTTGTAAAGTTTACATACATGTAAACCTTACTCTATGTTCACAGACACCCCAAAACTAGATTGTAGATTTTAGACTAAAGATATGCAATATAAATAACTTTATCTAGATTTACTAACCCATTATTCTATCAGACTTTATAAATTATTATAAAGTCTGCTAGAAGAATAGGTTAGTAAATTAGTAGATTACTACAATATAGAAGATAACAACTTATTCAGATAGTTTCTCGAACTGAGCAGCTTCAATTTTAGTGCAAGTTTTGATTGTATTAGTTATGAAATAAGGACAAATTCAAAATGCTAGTGATGTTAATTAAATTTGATTATAATGTTTTATATCAATCAAACCACAGTAAAACAAATTCACTGAAACGTTCTTCAAATTTTAAATTCAATTGACGAAGTTAATGGCTTCTTACATAATTTTAAGACTTATTCGGATAAGAATAAAAACATTGTATTAATTGATATGCTATAATTTATTAGAGAATAAAAATATAACTTGTTTTTGTTGTTGAGATACAACAAACTGAAGAACTTTAGCAGCAAAGTAGTAATTATTTCTGTTACATATTGAAGTTTAATTATTTATCTGTGTGTGGGTTCATATCTAAAAGATATATATTTACTGATCGTAAAAAATACATAAACACACAAATGTAATCTATCTGAAGACCGGTACTTTACAGACGCTGAATTGAGTACAACTCACCTAGTTTACTAAATAAAGTTTGCTTACTGGAAGTTCAAGTTTAAAATTGTTATATATACCTTTCTGAAACTATTCCAACGAATAAGAAAATAAATACAACGCAATATATTTTGATCATGTTGAAATTACAACTAGTGATTAGCTTACTTGTGAAAATATTTTAAAATAACACGAACCGTCAAAGCAATATGAATCCGAAAGGTATTTGTTTGTCTGATGCAATACTGGTTACTCTTTATATACTTATATTAATTTAAGTACTCAATATATTACTTAAACTACGCTGGGATTTTCATTTAAATGGAAATTACAAGACCAAATCAAATAGCAATACGATCAAGTTTTTACGCTTTTTGTAAATTTGTTAGCGTAAGGATTACATTATACTTTAGCATGATTTGTAGGAATTTCTAAAATCGTAGCATTCTAAGTAGAGCAACAATACGATAGCATTCGTTCTGAAGGTGTTAGTTTTGTCACAACTTTTTTAAGATTTACCGATTTAACCGAAGAAAAATGTAAGGTATTTGTAGTAAGAAACGTTGAGCTGAGTATAAAGCACTTGCTCTTTTATTTTCCAATTTCGCGTTTATATTAGAACTAAATTGTACACCATAATTATTATTATATATTACTAATAAATGCACACATGTACGGTTTTTCCGTTATTAGTGCTACATCCACTAGTTTTCTTGTAAATCCTAACACATATGTAAGATAGCCATAGGCAATTGGATAAACAGTTTTATTTATTTATCAGTAGATTTTGTAACAAAACATCCTATTATACACTCGAAAGCTATTTGTGATTGGAATATACTGTCTCTTTCAAAAGCAATGTTACCCTCTGTGCTGGAATACACGTTATAGCTGCTACTGCAAAAGTGATGTATGAATTTTGATAGACATTCGTTTTTGAACGTAATTACAACATTAGTAAAACCAACCACCAAAAGCCGCGCTAGATAATAGGGAACATGGTTAACAACATTAATTTTGAAACACACTGTATCTGTATATCGAATAGCCGAAACTACAATATTAATTACTCATAACGTACTTTTACGTAATTTTGCTGAACAAGAAATAAATTTCCACGTCGGCCTTCTTTCAAACTGCATTCCGAACGAAAGTTGTGTAAAACAAAATCTTCTAAATATTTCAAACATTTGAAAAATCAGCTTCCAGTCTTGATCCCATTGTTGGTTTGTTTGGACAATTCATATATCTCTGGAGGTACAAAATTCTGTATTGGGCTACTCATGCATTCTTGGTTGTCTATATAGATGATATATAATTTAAATAAGCACCACAAGGGCAGTAATTACAAGAGACAATTCTGGCATGGCTTAAAACACTTTAATTTTATATAATAAGGTAAACTGTTCTTACAGCAGTTAATATTGAATTGGTTAGACAAGCAGTTGAAGTAACTTCATCATTAGAACAACAATCTGCAACGTTAAACATTTCACAGACTTAAATTGCTGCAAATTGTACAAAGAGTACTGCCATCTGATTTATGTACAAGTGTTGTGTTTAGTGAATATTGTTTAAGACTCGTAAATAAAAAACAAGACAACACAAATAATTGAATTATGTCAGGTGAAGCCTACTTTAAATTATCAGGAAATGTGCACAAACACTATCACAGATACTAGCTTTTAGAAAAGTCGCAACTGCTTCATAAGATACCATTACGTTGTTACTGTTTAGCATGGGGATTTAGTCATGAGACCTTATTTCTTCGAGAAAAAAAAAATCTGACAGTAACAAGAGGAGGTTATTTTTTGTTTGGAGTTTTCGGAAGTCTTGTGTTTATATCAACAAGTCCTGTAATCTAGTTGAATAAAAAGCGCATGCTATACGCAAATTCAATTGGACGTTTGCAGCAATTAAAGCATTAAATGTTAATAAATGGATTTCACGAGACAACATATTTGTTTTTGTTTGACCAAATTATGCCTACAAATAGACATATAATGACACATCCAAGAATCATTAAAACTAATTGGTCTACAGTGTACTATACACAACATAATAAATTATCGCCAACAATGGTTTATTAGTTTCCGACCGCAAAATCTCATTGATAGCTTTGAGATGCTCTTCGCCGCAGCTTATTTCCTGTATACAACGAATCAAATTATTACTAAAGTGTTAACACAATGTGGTTCATTCGAAGTGTCAACAACAACATAATATTTGTTACATACTCAAATATGTAGATATATCAAATTTACCTGCATTTAATAATAATAACAAATTATGCCCAACAGCTTGCGCAAATTAGCAGAGGCATCGGCTGGATATGAGGCAGCATTACGCCAACAATTATTCCACGGATCGAGTATGTTACACCCACAATAAAACACAAGGATTTTAAATGAAAATGACAGTCACTTAATAACTAAATGTACATTAGTAAAGAGCGGATGGAAACTACTATAAAATTAGTAAATCATCTTTAAATATAATTGCTTTAAAGTACAGCCTTTATTTGTTATACGCAACTGAAAAATTGACGTTTAATTGATAACTAACTGTAAAGAATGCAACTCCACGATAGTATTACTTGTAACGTAATGAAATTCAACGGTGTAGCTCTAAAATGGAAACTTCAAGATAAATTGATTGCTAATTTGCTTTCTAAACATGCATATCGACGTATGTACCAAGTTTGGTAGTGTATCTCTTTAAAAAACACGAATAACTATGTACAGTGATGTGCTTTAGTACTAACTCACCCCTCGAGGGCAGTCGGCTATCTATCGTCATACATGAGGTTTATATTTATAAAGTTTTATGGCACTTTGAGTCAGTATTAAAGCACATCACTGTACATTTCTTTCATCTTCTATATTTTCTCATACCCACCAAGAAAGGCAATAAGTGCGGCTGTATTGAATGGATATTTGTATATGCCTATGTTCATAAATAACGCGGCATTAATTTGTCGATAGTAATTTATAACCGTGACAAAACCACAAAGACAACAAATTTTTCGCAAATATTTGTGGAAGGACTAGTATCTGATGTACAATATTTAAAAAAATCCTAGTGGACTTAATAACATAACCCTACTTAAACATGATTTATTAATGTTATCGTAACGTTAATCGATTAAAACCGAATTTTGTTAATATTGCGCAATGTTATAGGAAATAAAAAATATCATATTGATTGAAGTGATATACTTGAATTTCAAAGATGCTCGATAAGTCCTTATTTGCATTTTTAGTTATGCTTGCAAGAACTATAATGACACATCCAAGAATCATTAAAACTAATTGGTCTACAGTGTACTATACACAACATAATAAATTATCGCCAACAATGGTTTATTAGTTTCCGACCGCAAAATCTCATTGATAGCTTTGAGATGCTCTTCGCCGCAGCTTATTTCCTGTATACAACGAATCAAATTATTACTAAAGTGTTAACACAATGTGGTTCATTCGAAGTGTCAACAACAACATAATATTTGTTACATACTCAAATATGTAGATATATCAAATTTACCTGCATTTAATAATAATAACAAATTATGCCCAACAGCTTGCGCAAATTAGCAGAGGCATCGGCTGGATATGAGGCAGCATTACGCCAACAATTATTCCACGGATCGAGTATGTTACACCCACAATAAAACACAAGGATTTTAAATGAAAATGACAGTCACTTAATAACTAAATGTACATTAGTAAAGAGCGGGTGGAAACTACTATAAAATTAGTAAATCATCTTTAAATATAATTGCTTTAAAGTACAGCCTTTATTTGTTATACGCAACTGAAAAATTGACGTTTAATTGATAACTAACTGTAAAGAATGCAACTCCACGATAGTATTACTTGTAACGTAATGAAATTCAACGGTGTAGCTCTAAAATGGAAACTTCAAGATAAATTGATTGCTAATTTGCTTTCTAAACATGCATATCGACGTATGTACCAAGTTTGGTAGTGTATCTCTTTAAAAAACACGAATAACTATGTACAGTGATGTGCTTTAGTACTAACTCACCCCTCGAGGGCAGTCGGCTATCTATCGTCATACATGAGGTTTATATTTATAAAGTTTTATGGCACTTTGAGTCAGTATTAAAGCACATCACTGTACATTTCTTTCATCTTCTATATTTTCTCATACCCACCAAGAAAGGCAATAAGTGCGGCTGTATTGAATGGATATTTGTATATGCCTATGTTCATAAATAACGCGGCATTAATTTGTCGGTAGTAATTTATAACCGTGACAAAACCACAAAGACAACAAATTTTTCGCAAATATTTGTGGAAGGACTAGTATCTGATGTACAATATTTAAAAAAATCCTAGTGGACTTAATAACATAACCCTACTTAAACATGATTTATTAATGTTATCGTAACGTTAATCGATTAAAACCGAATTTTGTTAATATTGCGCGATGTTATAGGAAATAAAAAATATCATATTGATTGAAGTGATATACTTGAATTTCAAAGATGCTCGATAAGTCCTTATTTGCATTTTTAGTTATGCTTGCAAGAACTTGGACTATAGGAATACGGTAACAAATTGACTTTGGTTATAGAGAAACGCTCCTTCATCAAAATCTAAATTTATATGTATATATGGTGGTAACTACTTTATTGATGCATCTCTCAATAGTAATACGATCCTGTGTTGTTTTGAATTGCAAGCTATTGTTATAAAACAGTAAAGACAATCTAACTTGTATAAACACATATGGTCTATTCGCACCTACATGACAATATAGATTGCAAGGCGAAAATTCTTTTTTCAAGCTTAAATAGTTTCGTCTTTCCCTTAGCAACCCATCTTTTATTAATAGTAACCGAAACATCTTCATATTTTGTTCTGTAAATGGAAGAAGATACTCATTCATGCAAGAAGAAAATTCGACAGCTGTTTTAGATTTTGTGTTATTATATGAGGTAAAATAAAGGCGACTGTAAACGACTATTTTCCAAAAGGTACTATTAATTATAAACGGTGAAGTTTAAATGCAAAGCTCTCAAGGGTAGTTAAAAGATAATAATCAATGTTTCAAAACTAAAGATTACATCTAATAACTAATGTATGTTGTGTAATTATAAGTACATATGTACATCACTAGTTCTTTTCGACGAATTTTAAATGCTGAAAATAATTTAAAACAATGAAACAAATTCCCATAGTTATGGCGAAGTTTCTACTATATTTAGATTCAAGTTGTGGAAGATCATACCAATATCAACAAATGTCCTTCGTGTAAATTATAGCTCAAAATTTATACGCATTGGAACCAAGATTGCCATTAAAGAGTATCTTTAATTTGATTTTTATAGCATTATATAATAAGTAGCAATGATAATCCAATCAGCAATCAGAAAAAAAATTAACTTATTTGCAATTTGATAGCTGTCAAAATTATTTGATAACTACGACACCCAATATTATAAAAACAATTGTCTTTACAAGATAGCAACTACCAGTGAGTTAGAACTATCGAAGTCATTAGAAAAAATGTATTCTACATTTATATATTATTGATTCATTTTTTTCTCTCACGATACAGATCTCAGATTTATTTTCATTTAATATTTTTAAAATTTCACGACAAGATCTACATCTGTAGCCTCGATAAGCAATTTGACAGTTATCAAAAATATGTTGACAACTACAGCTGTTGAAACCTTAACAAATTTTTATAGTTTGACAGAAGTAAGAAGTATTGGAACTAGTACACCCATTAACAGTAAGAAAATAAATGTCCTTAAAGACATTTATGTACAATTTAACAACCATAAGAAAGTTTTTGATAATGACGGCACTTCAACATTTCAAACTATACGCGTTTTTAGAATTTGGCAGTTATCAGAAATATTTTGACAGTCACAATTATTGGAAGTTTAAAAACAATTGATTTTACAATGTCACAGCTTTCAGACTTATTTTGACAGTGTTTTCAAAGCTACACAGCAAGTGCTGTAGCGGTAGTTCTGAGAAACAAAACAGCTTAGGAAGCCGTACAGCTACAGCTACCACACATAAAAACATTTGAGGATTTTGTTTGAACTTTCAAGAATATTTTTACAGCTACACCAAGAAAGGCATATGACAATTTACAATACAATAATATTTTAGACGATCGACAAACATATCCAATTTTTATAATTATCCACCATGACAGGGAGGTGTAGTCACTACAGCAAAGACGAAGGCAAGCATACACATATCCCAACTCTATTATATGTATATTACTAAGTTAGAAAGCCTAGTAAAATTTTATCAACCTAATAGTGGTATGCTAAATGTACTAAGTCGATAAATATCAGTAGAATACAACGCGCAAATTTATAAAAATACATACCCAACAATAGCAATCATAAAGATCTCAACAGTGGATTACTAACGAGCCAAATTAGGAAGTTTGCCAGCATCTATGAAGGGGCACTCTACAGCCATCTAACTATTTAAGCCGCTCAGCTCCTGAATAATACACAAAGAAAACACAGCATTGTGTGCGTGTAAGTGCACCGTTAATCTAGAATATAAGTGAGGGCAAGTACATAATAATAAGGTGTAATTGGAACCGATGCGTAAATGTTAAACAATAACGAGCTTTAGGAAACGTAGGTAATTACTTAATCAAGAGGTCTGCAAAATATTATGTACACAAGCAATGCCAAGTGGTAGTTAGAAAGGTAACAGGTAGATGGAAATTACAATGCAAACGAAACAGCATGTTAGATATTGCACGGTCAATAATGAAATTTATGGTAAAACTCATACTAGAGGGAGAGGAAATTTAGAATAATAATATACGAATACAACTTAGATAATAAATAACGCATTAAAAATTTATAAACAACATACCAATAATTTTCATAAATTATGTGCAGATGTAGTTTAAATAGTGATAGATAATATAGGCATGTGTAGCGAGAAATAACTATTAACGAAGATACGGTTATCATGTACACTACTACATTTGTACTACTGAATTAGGTTTGTAATACAGATACTCACATCAATTTCCGAATGTTACACAAACTCTGCGTCAAATCTCAAGAAAACTTCCTAAAACACTCCACTCAACTTACCAATAAACGATCTTGCATCATTTCTAGGTGACGCAAGCTAGCAAGATAAGGAATAGCAATTTCAGGCAATCGCAACACAGTGAAAATGACTTCCTGTAAAAAGACCCTAGCCAATTCTTTGCCGAAAATCTCTATTGCAGAGTTCTCGCAGTTGACATACAATGCAAAAAATATTGTATAAAGCATACAATGTAAGTTTTATAAACTAAAGGAAAATGTCATAGTTAGACAAGGTTTCTATCTGACAGGACTAATTACCGATACAATATTCGGCCCGGTCCAGATTTATGCATGTCAAAAATATCGTTACACCGCTTTTGTATAACTATGACCTACGTAAAGTGTTTTATGGCTTTGTTACTGCACTAGCTAGTCGTAAGAAATGCAGCGCTGTTAATTGTATCTCGACACCGAATGGTATCAACCCTCCTAATTGTCAAGAGAGATCATTTTCAAAGCACTTACTTTTATATCCCATTTTAAATATAATAAGAGAAAACTATCTAATTATAGAATTAAAAATTTACAAATACGCATTTCACGCAATTTGTTCCTTGATGAACATTTTTAATATACGAAGCAGTTGGATTTAATTAGATCTCTGTTAACTATTACTGACAATATTTCTAACACTATAATTCATACATACAATGGCAATTCTTACCTTTGTCCCACATGCGAAATAACGACATGGTAATTAATTTTACACAACTGCGGTGTTTTGCTCGAGAAAATATTGTTTGTCAGGTATAATAAATCCTTCATTGTTAATGGATAACGTCAATACTGCTTCGTGTGCAAATTCATTTATCTTCAGTAAATTACGTTTGCTTATCCAGAAGCAAAAGTGGCTACTTTCACTCTGAGAATGATTAGCTCTTTGTTAGTAATAAAATTAAATGGCGAGTTACAAAGAGTTTGTGGCATAAGTTCATAATTTGGTTTCATTAAATTAACCATTATCACAATATGAGTCTACAACGTACAAACATATTCTAATGTAGTCCTTGAAGAACTGACATTGAAAAATATACAGTAAAAAAGCAATCATGTAGTATACTTAACATCAATTCAAAAATTTTCAGTAAAAGTAGGTTATCCTCAGGTTAAGATTTAAATAGCTAATTTCATTACATAAAAAGATTTAAATTTGGAATTCGACGTTAATTTTATACGTTTCCAATTGATAGGCTATTATTGTCGTAGTTATATGTATAAGAAAATAATTCTACATTAGTGCAATTCAAACACTAAAATTTATATTTCGCGGAATAAAAATAGTTAACTTTCTAAATATGGTTTATATTGATATATTCGTCGTTGGTCACACCCTAAAATATATTTCATATTTCAGTTATTTATTTATTTATTACATTACAAACAGTTTTAGAAATCATACTTGACTAGAACAATTTGGACAATTATGTATACCCGTTTCACTTATAATTAAATAGTAACGTTACATAAACGCCTTTGCTTTTTAAATCCTGCTAGCATCGTGAACTAGAAGTACAATTTATTATAAAAACAGAGTTTACCACGCATACAACGCATTCATAGTTGACTCCGCAGATACTAAGAAACATTGATGTTTCTATTAAATTCTCCCTTAATTTTCTTTTTTAAGTAAGTTTTCCTTTTGCAGCCAATTATCTCAGTAAAGATGTCATAGACGAAGAAGAGATACCTTCTCTGAAACCATCAGTTTATTAAAGCTCTTAGACTGGATGGGGAGTTCTGAGAGCGGGCAAACTCCAGCCTCCACCCCTAGATCAATAGATCACAGTGCAATATCACCCATCAATAAATCTAATATAATCTAATCATATATTTTAATAATTCGTGGAGGATTTGTTGTCACGTTTATCAACAGGAATGAGTTGTATGCATACCAATAAATCTGAATACACCGCTACTAATAAAGCAAGATCAAACATGTGTACTATTACCGAGAGTAATACAAGAATTGCCTCTTGTACAGCATAGTGCACTTAACACCCGTGTTAAGTGTATCATGTCCCCTTACTCATCTTCTAAAGGAGCTAACTTTATTTTTTCTAGACATATCAATAACTAAATAAATCATCTTTTTATTTTTCACCAACTTGCCCTTATCTTAAGTAAAGTTTCAAAATTTTCATAAAAACGTATACACTTCAACGTTTTCAAGAGCTTTTATAACATTCGTTGCCCCAAAATAATACCAAAACTAGAACCCGACAAAACTCATTTTATACATACAACTTAATGATTCTTACGGACAAAAAATAATATAATATTCCAAGGAATTTTAGCGATTAGTAATATCAAATAAACAAAGTAAGCTAAAGGAAACTAAATTATATTTTAAAAGCCTTCTAAAACTATTCACTTTGGCATGTATTTCAGTTTCTGATGTGTTAAATTTCTCAGTGAATACCTGTACACGTCAGAAGTTCATATAAATTATGCTTGGCGTATGCCGACTAACATGCAGAAGTTATTAGTGGCTAATGGCAATAATGTCCGTAATAAAACTCCGGGAAAGGTAATAAATTGATGTTAATTTGAAATAGTTCAATAACCACAAGCAGAGCAATTTAACGGTGCATTTGTTTCTTTAAGCATGTAGGTTATGTAATCACGTTAGAAACGAAGATATTTCAAATTCTTCAAACTCGTTTATGACTAATGTGCTGCAAAATCGTTCGACAGAATAGAAAACTACGTAGTTATCGGAAACTCTCGAACGTATACTTTCATTTTTCTTAAAGTTGGTTTCATTTTAAATCAATGTTTATGTATCATATAAACGACAGGTATACATACATATTTACTTACAAAGGAACACCGGCAACTGTCACACTACGATATCGATGAAACTTTACAGATCGATGAGTACCTTAATATAAGAAACACGTATTTTTCTGTTTTGACGCAAACGCCCGATTTTTGAGTACAGCCCCCTCCAAAGTTTGGACGATTTTTTAATTTTTGCAAATATTTCCTAAACTATGAGAGATATTAAATTTTCTTCTTAATATAATTTGCAGCATATTACACGGCCCCAAGGATGGCGCCGTCCGTTTTCGCAAAAAAGTTTATAACGGGGAACGGGGTACCCTATACCCCCCATTTTTATAAATTCCTTATTTTCTTAATCATAAAAAAGGCCGCTTTTACATAGAAAACGACGATGTATAACAAATTTCGGAAATTATTAATAGTAATTATAGAAAAATAATAATAGAGCTTCAAAATCAATAAACTTATCTATTGATATAAATCAAACTACAACAGATATAATTTTTTTCCTTTAACATAATTTGCACCATGTTACAGGGCCCCGAGAATGACGCCATATAAAAGGTTCATAACGGAGGACGGGGGATCCCATACCCTCTCCCCCACCCCCTTTTCCTTATTTTCTTCTTAATCGAAACATGTTCTCTTTTACACAAAAAACGGTGATGTATAATAAATTTGGATGATTAATAATAATTAACTATTCACTTTACATATTTCTTAATTTAGAATTGTACCTGCACGATAAGCTCCATGTCGAATTTTTGGATCTTGTCCGTTACGTCATGAGTAATGTCAGTATGAATCGACTCATATCTCATGTTGACATTTCTCTCTAATGTACGTTAAATGTCGGTGATGAATATTTTACGTATATCTGTGTTTAATTACGCTGTTAATGACGTAACGGACAAGATCCAAAAATTCGACTCCTTTGGACTATTACATGTTTGGTTATTTAAAAAATAAGGTTTATTCTAACCGTATCCATACATTAGAAGAAATGCAAGATACAATAACGGAAGCTGTAAATAATATTAGGTCAGAAATCTTACACAATGTGTTCAATAGTATGAAGCGAAGGGTGAATTTGTGCTTAAATTTACATGGACAGCATTTTGAACAAATGTTATAATTTTATCGTGAATAAGTATTATAGTTTTATAATAATTTTGATAGAGTATTCAAGTTTGAAATTAAAGTATGTATAGTGAAATTTAAGATTCGAGAATTAGAAAATATACATAATTTCATTGTAATTATCTTTCAATAAAATATTATTTATTACTATATTTGTTCCTATTCTAATTTTTTAATGTTACGCCTATGATATACGATATTTACTCCCTCAGAGATGCTGGCATGCACTTAGCACCAACTTAAACACAAAAAATTGAGAGCGGGAAATTGAAACTCCTTTCAATCATTTATATACACACTGTATTAAGGTACTCTTTCGATCTGTAAAGTATCATCGAAATCGGGGTGTGACAATTGCCGGTGTTCCTTTGTTAGTTATTGACGATGTTGCATAAAATGTTGGTATGAAACATGGAGTTAGCTAAACATGCAGTTATATAGCTAAGGTTAGTAATTAATGATTAGTATAGTAGTAGTATCTATTAATTACTACCTATACTGTAGTTAGTATAGGTAGTAATTAATAGATATGATACATATCTAATCTTGATAATCTTGATAATACATACTTATTTCTAATATTATACTTATGTAATAGTACTTGATTGTAAACTAAAATTATATATAATGTTTTACCGTAAACTATATAGGGATATAGATGTATGTATATGCATAAAAACTCAGCAACTAACTTTGTATTTTTGAATCTCTATCTCACTTGTAACGTCCAGTATGAATCACAAGAATTTCAAGATTCTTATGACTAATATAACAATTTTTCTAGTTAGCAAAGCAATTTCGTAAGATTATGCATATTTGGAAAAGTCCATAACATTTACTAATACTAGCGTCACTAATAAGTGTCTGAAACTTAAAACTAATAAAAAAAAGTAAGAAACCGATATAATCCAGCCATCCGCATCTTTCATCTTCCAGGCAATTAAATTCAGAAAACCTATGGACTGAAAACAAAGCTGCACTTACTATTATGTATAACCTGAGCTTCGAACTTTGTTTAAATTGTTATGTTTGGAACTAATAAAATTTCTACAGCAAGTTGAAAAGCTGGCTGGGAAAAATGGCTTGAGTTTAATTCAGCGAGTAAATTTAATTCAAAAACTTTGTTTCGCAACTAACCACTATCTCACATTAAGAGCAAATGGAAATGAACTTTTTTGTACAGAAAGTACAGTTAAAGAGATAATAGTTGGAGCTTATGACGAAAAGCTCTACATATGGTAAATGCACAAACTAAGAATTTGTTAGACTCTTGTAGTAAAAATAATGCAGACTATGGGAAGATATTTCAACGTAGTTTAAACATGTATTAAACGAATAATTGAACTAAGCTTGATACGCATTAGAAACGCAGCAAAAAGTATCTCAAAACTAACAGAAAAATACGCAATATTACGCAAGTTACACGCGTCGATAACTGTTATCAAGCGCGTCGATAAGCGCAGTGGGTTTAGTGGATAAAATAACTGACAGATATTGCTAACTGGCAGATAAAATTTAGCAGCTACAATGCTTTATCTTGCAGATAACTTCTTCTTCTTCTTAACATTCAATAAATGTTTCATTGTAATTATCTTACGAATAAAATGTTATCTGCAAGTTAATTTATTTATCCTCACATTGATAAACCCACCCCAAATGGAATAAGGGTAGAATTAGTTCATTGTCGGAAGTTATTATACCATATACGTTGAAAGGCGAACTGGCATGAAATTAGGTATTTGGTAGAACGCTGATGAGACCGAAAAGGTCGAAACCATGTTGTCCGTTTCTAATGCTTCATCTTTTTTCATTGCACTCGTTTGCAGGACGGTTCCAACAATATACCATGAACGTCTATTCCAGACAATTTTTTGTTTTTTTTTTGATATTGCATTTCTCGACGTTTCCAGTTATAAATTAATTTAATAAAAGATCAAATCTATATTGAATAAATAATATCGAAGGCATTTGGGTTTTGACCGCGTATTAGTAGTGCAAGATAAACTAAAATAAATGCAGAAAAAAATGCTAACTTGATGTTTCACCGCTAATGAAAACGGATGGTGGTCACGGTAACTCGAAGAGGAAATTAAGTTAGAGGCGAAAACGTGTTCTTTGTTAGACGTATTATTTTCTATGTTGTTTTATCTATTGTATTACAGATACATAATAATGATATATATATAAAAGATATTTAATTTTCGACCGAACTTCTTTAATATAGCTAATTAAATTTATGGAGAATATGTCGTAATATTTTTATTACTTCTTCGGGGGAAAATTAATATATGAGTTTAAATTCTTGCACTGACATGACAAATATATATACATATGTATATCATTGTCAGTGTAAGAATTTAATGTCATATATTCATTTTCTCCTGAAGAAGTGATAAAATTATTACAACATATTAAGAACAAATAAAACTGAGTTTTATTAGATCAGACCGACATTCCCGATAAGTTTAGTTATTGAACAAAATTATGAAAACGTAATTGCATCTTTCGTGTCAATTTCTTATCTATAACTATCGTCATTTACGGAAATAGTAATTTCCGCTATGACTAGATGTATTACTAAACATTAATAAACACAGACATTAAACTATACCAAAAATAAGTACCGAGATCTTTTAGATAATAAAGAACATAGTCAATAACATTCCACGTTATGCTAACAGGTTTAAAGGTACACAAACTTTACAAATCGTAAAATATTATAACACTTCCGATGACAACTACATATTTAAGAGTTTTCTAGTCGACTAAGCAAAACACATTCATAAATTATAATCAAAAGGTATGTTTTACATTAATAATGACATAAAAAATGAACTATAAAACGCAACGGTAGAAAATCTAGGGAAAATGTCTTGCTAATAAATAAATACTTAAATGATACACTTGTCTGTTCCAACATCAAATTTACTGCCACTATTTATTACAACCTTACTTAAAAAATCCTCTTCTCGAACCGGTTTATAGAATTTATTGGCAACCGTTCTTAACTTCTGAGTTTTATTCAACACCACCTTTAATTTAGTTTTAAATGCACGGTTTATTAGATTACATAAAACTACGCGAAGTATTATAGATGAAGTTACATGATTTTGCTTTAAAGGTAATGATGAACATAAGCACACAATGACTTTCTTTATGAGATAGAAGGCATTAACTACATATTATAAAATCACAAGAAGATCTACTATATCCGTACATTCAAGAGAATGTGAAGTTTTCCATTTCTTATTCGTTATTACATACAAGCGAAACAGTCAACTACTCCTATTGTAAATATTACAATATGGAATTCTCTTCCAGGGAGTACTAAAGCTAGATATTATTAAAGATCGGATTAACTGAGAATAGATACTTGCAATCATAAAAAATGCATTTATCAGAAGCTTCTCAGAACGTGTTATTAATTTTAATTAAAGAGATTATCTGAGGATTTTAAATTATCTATGGAAAGTTAATATGTTTGTATTGTGTGTCCAACAAAATATCACAATAATTACTATTGCATCAATTGTAATTACTATCATAATATGTAATAGTCGAACAGTGCTAATCGCTAATAATAGTCCTAATTTCATACAGAATTCTGTATTAGCAATGAGGAGAGAAAACAAAAATAGCTGGCTACAGGACTTATAGATTCCTGGAAAACATTAATAAAGAAGTAAAATCACTAAAAGTAAGTTATAACTTGCAGAAAAAATTTATAAAGCAATGCTCCGAATAGCATTAGCCAACGAACAAATTCATGTAGTAAGAACGTAATTTGAAATCGATGAACATCTGAAGCTCACAAATGATTTAACAATACTATCCAATTCCACACAAGCATAATTGAACATCCCTAAGAAAGTATAGTATGAAGCGTAAGAAATCAGTACAAGACCGAATACATAATAATGAGAAACAGAACGATGAAAACTAAATGACATGATACACTACAAACAACAAGCATATAACCAGTACAGAAAGGGCTAGAATTACAAAAATGGAGCAGTAGTTCGGGATTATTACATCATTTATGAAATCACATATAAATCCAAGTGGTCTCAGATCGTACGCAGTCGTTAACATATGGATAGAAGCTGTACAGTGAAGCAGTAGGGAGAGCAGTAACTGCAGAGTTCGCATTGTTCTTCAATGTAATTTGAATTTGAATTTTTCTTTTGTGGCTCAGAGTTAGATTGATTACGAGTAAATATTTAATCATCTTGCGCAATGCTGTTAATATGAAATAACATTATTCAAAATATTTACTACTCCTATATTGTACATGTATAGTGATATAAGGTTTCGCTTATTTCGAACATAGATACGTTAAGAAAACTGTGTTACTTTCCAATTTTCATTTCTTTCATTTAAAGAGTCTTATGCGACAGGTGCAACAGGTAATTAATTAAGAAAGTCAAGCAATCTCTTCCTGTGAAGTTATAAAAGTACAAACGTATGTATTCATGCATATAAACGTCAACAAATATTGATGAATTACAAATCTCTTAATAATAAGTACTAATACAGGCAATTAGAAATTCATATTAAACTTATCAATAATGTATCCAACGCTGGAATAGTAATTACCTCGACAATAATTTATTTCAGTCGAACAAAAAGATTATAACACACTTAAGGTAGATAAATAAATCAATTCTCCCAACTGAATGTAAGCAGCAACTACAGAAAAAAATCTTTGCTTCACTCATTATCCCATTGCTTCTAAAATATTGGAAAATTTTGCATAACTAGCAGTTATTATTTATTAAATATATTAGGTATTTAAGAAATTAAAAACTTTTATTTTCAACATGCGTCTAGAACATTATGATGTTCCTTTGTATCGAATACTAGATATTTTTACTGGAATATTAATACTTTACTGGAATAAAACTCTTAAAATGTAAACAAATTGACTTAAAAATTATGCCTCACAAGATGAAAAAAACGTATGGTGCAAAAATAAATAGAGATAATTCCAACTATATGAAAAGAGAGAGGGAAATTTCAAAATACTTAAATATATATAAAGCAAAAAGCTTATAAATTTGAAGTGATCTGGCCTTACAGATCTGGTTGCCAAGAAACACTTGCAAAACCAATTTAGAAGCAGAAATATCTAAAAATACTAATATCTAAAATGTGGATCAATATAGATACTGCTACAAGCTACAAGTTTAAATGTCATAGATTGCATAGACTGCATTTTGTTGACTGTAATACATATTTTTACATTAAAAAGGATTGATCTGCCTCATTAATAAAAAAACTGCAAAACAATCTCTGGCAATAGCCATACACCTTAACGATTCAGCAGAAACAAAAACAATAATGATGATGACATAATAAATACGGTTACACAACCAATTACGCTAACAAGGGAACACCGACATATAGTAATTATGATATGATGTTTCACCACATTATAATATAATATTACCATAATTATATATTAAATTTAAAATAAATAAAGTTGCCTATTGTCAGCAATTCGGTATGTGGTGTTTTGTTATTCTTTTCACTGAAGAATATTTATTCTTAAAGCTTTAACCGTAACGAATATTTCCTTATTTTAACGGCTGTGCCAGGTGAGACACAGGAAGATTCTTTTAATTATACTAACTTATTACAAATTGGTAGACCCATGACAATTTCAGAATCAATCTTAGCAATAATAAATTCAATAGAAGCAGACTTATTATTGCTTATTATACAATTAATAGTCGTGCAAAATTCTCCATTATCAAACTCTTAAAATTATTTAATAAATTAACATTAAAATTAGCAAATCATCACATACATATTATCACTAAAATTGACAGGCCTAATACCAAATAAATCTGCTCCAACATAATTACTATCACAGTTTATCGCTTCAATGTTTGGTTTTTTTATTACTACAAGGAACAAGCTCAATTTATTGAGTGTAAAAAGCACGTTCAATATTTTCTAGGATTGCATTTTAAATATGCTCAAAGTATGTAGTTCCCTTCAGTAATGATACACTTGACCATTCTTTATTTCCATTATCTAATAGCTCTGAACCAACCTTCTTTCGGAACACCTTCATAATAAGCGTAAACTGCGGTTTCAATCTCTTCTTCAAACTAAAATATTCAACCGCAGAAATTGCATTCAAGCCCAAAAAAATAGCCCAAAATAGTCACACATTACTAAATCAGGTTAGTACGGCACATGTTCTATTACTTTTATATTTTCATTATCATGGTGTATCATGCTGTACTCCGGAAGGCTTGTACTTCAGAAGAATAGCGCATAATTAATCTTTCTCATAGCTTGCTGCTTCTTGGTCATTGTAAAAATTTCCTCATATTCGTCAATTCATATACAACCATCTTGGCGAGTAGGTAGTACATATGTGAATCTAACCACACTTTTCCCTGTTGCTCTGCCAATACTGTAAATTGCATGTATTTGCCGAACATCTTGATGCAATTTTAACTTTTTGAGTAACCGCTGCATTCTTGAGTAAGGTGTGTACGTCAGAATGCATCATAGCTATTGATATAGCAATTTGTGCCGTTTTTTTTACATATTAAATTTCTGAATCCTTCCTACAGTAAAATTTGTTATAAGATTATCGTAACCCGTGGCACTTGGATGCTCTCGTCGGCCAGCCGTCGTTTGCGTCAAAAGATAGCAATCAGCAGTCTGAAGCTCCTGTAAACTTGCAGCCCCCGACAACCAGCTTTGCGAATGCTCATATTAGCCTACCTACCACTGCATTGGGAATGGACCTACGTCCGAGATCCAGGACAGTAGGGAAAGAAGTAGTAGGACATCCTAAGCCTGCAGCCAAAAAGCAGAATAACCAATAATCCCATTTACTCAAGCATATTTTGAATTATTAAACAAGTTAATTAGGAAATACATTTAGCAATATGTTGCTAAAGCTCTGTCATCTTAATATACGGTCCTTGCCTGCTCATTACAACCATTTCGTTACTTCGACGATACTTTCGCAGTTTGACTTGGTGGCGTTATCTGAAACTTGGCTGACGAAAAGTATTCCTCAGGATATGTTTATGGCTCCAACCCATTACTTAATTAGATGTGATCGCGATGGAAGAGGAGGTGGTGTCGCGTTCTACGTAAAAAACAACATTGTAGTCAGAGTAATACTACGAGAAAGTAAGGATTCTTTGGAACATCTATGGATATCCGTGAAGCATGGGGCTGAATCTGTAGCTATTGGCGCTGTGTATAGACCACCGGCAGGAAATCTCGACCAATTCTCTGCTTGTTTGGAAGAAACGCTCAGCAATCTTCTACTTAGTAATAATAAGTTGGTTTGTTTGGGGGATTTTAACCTTAACCTACTTTCTGTTGGTAGCCGTGTTATGGATTTTATGGAACTGTTGGATTCTTTCCAACTCACACAAATAATAAACCAGCCTACACGAATTACAGCAAATACTGCATCCTTACTGGATTTCGTAGTCATTAGCAATAGCTTAAATGTTGTTCAATCTGGCACATTCGACTGTAATGACATCTCAGACCATGTGGGAATTTTTTGTGAAATTAAATCAAACATTGCTGTTACTGTACCTAAGAAAATTCGAACTAGATCTTTCGCTCATTTTGATATTGATGCATTTCTAAGTGATTTGTATAGTGTTCCTTGGTTTGAGATGTTTGATATAGAAATTGTAAACGAAAAATTAGAATTTTTCAATGGTTATTTTCTCAATGCAGTTAACAAACACGCTCCGATAAGGGAGTTTGTGTCTTCTAAGCCAGCTGCACCATGGCTAACATACAATCTCAAACTCATGATGAAAACGCGGGATAAAGCCCTAAAGCGATATTTGAAATCCAGAAACCCGCAGGATCATGAATATTATAAATCTCTTCGTAATGAAGTAAATAAGGCTGTTAAAAGAGAAAAGAAAGCATATTTTCAATTTATTTGCAATAATTCAAATAATGATAAAAAAATGTTATGGAGGGAATTGAGAAAACTTAACTCCCAGTCCAGCTTAAACAGTACTATTCCTGAAAATCTATGTAATGTTAATACACTTAACCGTCACTTTGCTCGGACTTCAGTCTGTACTGTTGATCAGAACCTAATACGCGACTACATTGACCAGCAGCGATTTCCTAATGACGAAAAGTTTAAATTCACTTCAATTACCGATGTAGACATTCTAAAGGCTGTATCACTTATTAAAACGAATGCTTCAGGTTTTGATGATATTAACATAAAAGTAATAAAATTGGCGTTACCAGCAATTATTGATTATCTTAAACATATATTTAATGCCTGTATTGCATCTGGTATTTACCCGGATTGTTGGAAATCTGGCCTAGTTATGCCACTTCCTAAGAAGAGCAAAGTTGAAGTATTAAGCGATTTACTCCCAATTACTATTTTGCCTGTACTAGGTAAGATTTTCGAGCGAATTGTTGAGGGCCAGCTGCGCGCCTACATTACTGTACGCGGTTTAATTCCCGAGTTTCAATCAGGATTTAGGCCTTCTCATGGCTGTGCTTCGACATTGGCGCATATTCTGGACAGTATTGTGTCAGCTACGGATAAGGGTAGACTTACTGCTTTATTACTACTTGATTTTAGTAAAGCATTTGATAATGTAAACTATGAAATACTTCTTGCGATTCTGTCTTCTATAGGTTTGGGGTCATCGGCGGTTGCTTTAATTAAATCCTTTTTGAGTAACAGATCTCAACGGGTTAACTATAATAATCAAATATCGGATGCCTTGCCAGTTGTTAGAGGAGTACCGCAAGGCGCTATTCTATCGCCGCTTTTATTTATAGTCTACACTGCTGGGTTATCCGATGTTTTAAGTGATTGTGACCATCATTTCTACGCTGACGACTCTCAGATTTACTTGTCATTTCATCGCGCGCAATATACTATCAATACTGCTCTTCTTAGATTGAGTGCTTTCGCCACGCGTTACCACCTCACACTAAATCCTGATAAGACGCAAGGCATCATTTTCGGTCCCAAAGTAACTAGAGCAAAGGTTGAAACTGATTTATGTATAAATTTCGATGGTACCAAAGTAAGATTCAATAACCATGTTAATAACTTAGGCCTTTGTATTGACACAACCTTACGCTTTCAACGTCACATTAGCAATACAGTGCAGAAAGCTTTTGTAGCACTAAAAGGCATTTTCGGCAATAGAGAGTATCTCAATATTTCTACAAAAAAAACACTGTGTGAGGCACTAGTTCTATCAAACTTTAATTATTTGGATACCGTATATCATAGATTTATACGCAGATCTGAGGCCTTGCGTATTCAACGTATCCAAAACTCCTGCCTCCGCCTAATCTTTGGTGTACGCAGGCGTTTGCCTATCTCTCATAAATTAAAGGAGATTGGGTGGTTGAATATGGAACATCGCCGCGATGCTCATTGCGCTGCCTTTTACTACAAAATACTTAAAACTAAATCGCCTGCATATTTATATAAAAAGTTTGAATTTAGAGCTGACACACAATTTAAATATTCGTTTAAGCAACTTACTTACTATACCGGCCCATCGTACTGAATTATATAAGCGAGGGTTTTCATACAATGCAGCTAAACATCTCAATGTGATAATTTCAAGGTTTGGTATATCTGAGTCTGTCAAATCTCTAAAAAAGAAATATGTTGATATGTTGTACAGATTATAAGATAATTAATTTTGACTATTGATTAGATAATATGGATCTTCGGTATATATGAGTTTGGTATAGCATGTTTTGCGTTTAGTTGGGTAGGTACTGAATATATGTATTTTAGATATAGGTTTCTAACTTGTTTTATTTCTCTTTGTTGTAAGTAGGCGGTAGGAAGAACATTCGGTTGTGCTTGCGCACAAACTGAATGATACCGTCCTCTTTGATTTAGGATACATCTAGTTGTTTTGATTCTTTGTGTTATTGGACATTGTAATTTTTTTTTCTGTATCCGATTATCAATAAACTATTTATTATTATTATTATTATTATTACTATCAAAATGTAAAAAAATATAAATGTCCCATGTCACTCTCCCAGTTGTCACATAGACTGTTCCTTACAATTCTGCAAAGGTGTTAGCTAATGTATTCCATTTAGTTTCAGACTTTTAATTGTGTGTTGGGTAATATCATATACTAATTACCATATTTCAGGGAAATCACTTTGTAAGTGGTTAATTATGTGGGCGTGCGTATAATAAATACAGATTTATCATTTAAATCAAACTAGTTTGATTTGGGTATCAGGCAAAAATGTTAAGTAAGCTAGTCACTGTATAATGTTTCTAATAGTATCAGCATCCCATTGGTAAAACTGCCGGGTGTCTCACGACCATCCTTGTAAAGGATCTTCGAATCCGTGTTAAGTATTTTGCTTCTAAGATTTTTATTGTAGATGATATTGTTTTTTAGTTGATTCTCAACTTATAAGTCAAATAAAAAAGCAATTAATTAAAAATCCATTTATTCCAGAAAATAAATCATATTTTCGTTTAAAATACTTCAGTGAAAGAAATCAACAAAACTATATATGTAAAATTATGGTTACATTCTAAATACTAAAACATTTATTAAAGTAAATTTAATATAACTGTAATAATAAAAATGATGTAAATAATCCATGTATCCGTATATTTATTTGTTTTATCAATTCTGTTTAGGGACTACGGGTAAACATGAAAAAAAAATCTGGTGTGAATTAAATTATTATAAATGGCGCTTGATGAATAATTATTATATATATGAATAATAATTTGTAATAAATTGATTTTTAATTCATTCCTGTTTTATTGACCTACAAGTTCAAAGATATCTGGGATTAAAAGACAAAAAAATGGTTGGTTGGTGGAGCAGTCATGGTGCGTTTTGGTCGCGCTCCAGGTCTGAAACCCGCCATTCTCCAATTTTTTATATTGTTTTATTTTGTTTTATGTATGTATCTCTATATTACATTGGAAATCAAGACACTATTATTCTTATTATTATTATTAAATGTTGTATAATATAAAGGTTTTTTAATTAATATCTAGTATAAACAGAATTTAATATTTAATATCAACAAAAATTGAGTCACAGTATTACTCACAGTTTTGTACATGCTTAAAATGTTTGACACCTAAGCGGAAGCTGTTTAAACTGCACATAGGCAAAATGAAAAAAAAACAATAGTGTTCTGCAACTGTTAGGCAGGCAAAAAGTCTGTTCTAAAACATAAATATTGTACAAACTTTCTCTATGTATTTTCTATAGTTCTATAGTAGAGTGAACACTAGGTATAAGTTCAAAGCAGATAGCTTAATAAGATAACACCTCCCAACCTTCATCAGACCTGTTTCATTCCAAATCATTTTCACGAAAATAAAATATGGCGGCCCGATTTGCAACCCCAACCTCCTCGTTTCGTGATACAAACAATGACGAAAGGATAATCTAAGAGCAAATTGTGATCAAAAATACATTTATTTTTGCAAGTACTGGTAGGTATATTAATTTCCCATTTTTTTATGCATTTTTTATGCAAATGCAACTACATTCATTACAGTACCAATATCAGAAAAAAACTAGACAAACTGTGTAATAAAATTATCATAAAAATGCATTATTATCGCTACCACAGTAATAAATCTTAAAAGCATTTAATAGCTGTTTTAAACTCCGTACAGATCAAATCTCATTGCGGTAAAGCTATATTATAAAATAGCTAACGAGGATTCTTCAAACAAAATTGACACATGTTTGAATGTATTGAATTTAGATAACTAAGAAATAAATAATTTTTTTTTGAACTGAACAACCAGTTGTCAATAGAAATTAAACTATTTATAACTGCAGCAATAATATCATAGACACCGAAAAGTCAATAACCAAATTAAATTTAATAGGACGAGTTTAGTAACGTACATTTCAGTTTTAAATTAATGTGGTCACGTTTCTGGAGCTAACAATTTATATAGATAACATCACTAAGATCAATAATCAGCATTCCGCTAATATATTTTTACAAACAAGGTCTTTATCGACAAAATAACACGATCAATCTTCGATATAATTCCAAATATTCCATAATTCAAATTGACATATCGAAACAATATTAAGTCACAATTAAGATAAAGAATAAAATCCACTAAAAGCCTTCTAATTAAATTAGAAATTTTTATACGGTTACTTATCTAAAGGTAGTGTGTTAGTAATATACTCAATAATGTGAAAATCTTTTAATACGTTAAACAGATATATGTATGTCAAAACTGTATTGATTTAAATTAAACATGAAGGTACATAAATACGTAACCGTACTTCACACGTTGGATATTGTATTCTACACGTTAAACCTCTTTCAGCGTAACACTTTATTTAATTGTAGGAAGTACGTAGACACCTCTTAAATCTACGAGTATAATCGCTATAGAATGTAAAGTAATAATTTAAATACATGTATCTCGTTAAGTAGCTCCTCGCCAAAGTGTCTAATATCTTCAGCCAGCACATAGGGAAGTCCACTGTATCGTGATAAGTTCACATATACTACAGTGGACTGTATTCCTCTACCTGTTCCTATTTCAAGGTTACGTTAGGTAGAAATTGCCTTCACATAAACCACTCCATGCAACTGCTATTATTGCAATGTGCTCATGTTAGCTATATTTAGGAACTACGAAAACCAAAATAAAATATATGTTCTACGTGTCATCTTAATAATACATGAAACTGCTTTCTACCTTCGCACCAATTTATTCTGCACTTCTAAATGCTCTTGTACACCAAATTTGTGTTTCGTCTCCACATGAGGCGAACTACATTTAGATATCTCAACGTAATTAGTAATGTAATCTCAAAAGAATTATTATTTCCGTGTTTATATCCAATATTTAGCCATGGAATTTTATCGAACACGGTCAAAGCGCATAGATTTCAAGGTACTTTAAAACAGCTTCTCCGGATGCATCATAGTACATGAAACACAACTCATTTCATCGCGACCTTCATTTGAAGCCCCATCACTGACACTTTTCGAAGAACAATGAAACACGTAATACTAAACCGTTAGCTTTCAGTTTAACGGAAAGATACAATGCAGACATTTGCAGCAGTGAAACTGCAAGAGTGTACGTCTGCAATCAAAGCGAGAAATTGCCCGACGGTCTGTGAATGCCTCAAAAACCTTGAATGGCATAAATATTGGAATGTAGAGGCTAAGCTGTCAACTTAAGGCGACTTCTATTTTTCTAGCATAAATAATCGCCATCCAGGCTTATGCAGGGAGCACGTGGAATTACCTTCATAAAAGTGAATCAGTGAATCCTATCTGACATCCCAGTTGCTCTTATTGCAGTGCAAGCTGATGAGTTCAATTCCGAGGTGGTATTGCGGTGCCATAGGAAGCTCGAACAAATGATAAAAGATAACAGTATTAACGAACGACTGTGTATAGGTTCAGAACCGACGTATTGGAGTTCCCATGGCAGCATCAAAACTTTTTCAACAACTAAGTTTACTGTTAAGATTATCTACATGGATCTTTACTGGTCGTCACAGACTGAATCAAAATATGCATCGCATACGGCTAGCGGGCTCGCTTCATTGACTTAAAAGTGGAAATACTTCAGGAATTGAAAGATATGTAGAAACTATAGGAGTCCAAAGACCTTCTTACAAAATTGCCCAAAAGCGGACAAGAAAGGCGGATCTACTGAGATCAATCAATTAGACCAACCCAGATGAAGTACACTACTGCTCGAGCAGTTTGCAAACTTCCATAGCATGAATCAACAGTGGGCAACAGACTTTGAAATAATGAGTAAATTGCCGTGGGATCTCTTGAGTATTACGACTCGTTTTATTGAGGTTAGCAACGAATTGGATCTGCTAGGATTTACCATTTTAAGCACTGGAATCTACGGTAACTTAAAATATACAAATATTATTATTGTAATCATAGTAATGTTTCTACAAAGCACTTGATATTTATTTTATAATTCCAAAGAAAATATATTTCTCAAAATAAGTTTTGTGGCTGCAATCTATTAATTTTATCATGCAATGCTTTGAGGACGAACGGTATTAACAAAATAAAATTTACTGTAAATCTTCATCTATATTGTGTCCTAACCACGCAACTTTGTTCTAGTAAGAAATCGAATAAGAAATGGGACGAGAATGTCTCCCACTTTTATGAGTACTAGTATAGGTATCTATACAAATTTCTAGTTTTCTGAACAACAACAGAAAAAAGAATAATCTAATCTACACGTATTTTTGTTTATAAACTTGGTTAGTGCCTTTCCGTTTCTTCGCTTTGACATATGGTATAGACATTTTTAATTAATGCATTCCTATGTACATAAAATACAGTTTTTTAATATTCTTATCGCTCATGCTAGGTTCAAATTTTACTAATGTTGTTATTAGTGGAAGATGCAAGTTGCAGAATTCATGCTTTAATCAAAACACTATAAATAATTATAGAAATCAAATTCTTATAAACCTCCAGTGGATAGATATTATATCCTTAGTTTAGAATACCAATTCACAATTTTGCTTACAAAACGTTTTTAGTACCTATATAACTTATGCAAAACCAAAATTCGCGTTTGATCTGAAAACAAAATAATAATAGGATGAAATACTGCAGAAGAGAAAGAAAAGAAATGAGATCATGGTTGATATCTTAAAAATACTATTACTGCATTATTAAGTACAAGGCTACAGGAAACTGTTTCATTTATGCTTAATTAATTTTAGTACATACATATATCAGAAAGATCGCAAAGGTCATTGCCATTGTCTTCCGAGATAGAAACGCTAAAATATGCTCAAAAAAGGACTTGTTTCATAAAGTAACAATACCTAAACAATTGAGAATTACTAGAACCTGTTTTCCTTATTACATCGAGAATCTGTAAGCGTTTCCATTATATTTCACTTCAAGATTTATTCAAGGATTAAACATCCATTAATTATATCAAAACTTTTTCCTAGTTAATACTTTAACAACTACTTGTAATTTACATATGTAACATTTAATGACTACAAAAAATAATAAGATTTTGTATCTTGCAAATATCATTATTTTGAATTTCGTCATGCAGCATGTCGAGTGCATATAAACAATAGTTTTAATGGAAAACTATTGTTTATATGAAACTTGAACTTTACCGTTCTAGAACTTTTTAAATTTAATATTAAAATAAATATTTACTTAATACAAAATAAAATTGCGCGACAATAACTTTCTTCAATGAAAAATTTTTATAATGTTAATCGCAACATATTTTCTTAATCAAAGCATGGTTCGTGCACGACATTACAATAGTTTTCAGGTCGTGTTTGGCACAATTTTCACATTAGCAACACAATTTCCAGTGTTATAGTACCGACTACTTTGCCCAAAAATACATTTTAACTATCATTACTTGTTCCAATAAAATAAGCAAGGCGATTTCTTCTTCTCTTTATCAGACCTAAGGCAACATTCTAAATGTAATTTATAATAAACCGTCGCCATCCCGATTATAAATAAAACTGACAAAATTCTGCCAATTTGCATGTACTACATGTAAAACAATGGCCTGCAGTTAGAGGACTGTCAATTCTGGAACTGCAGTGCATATCGTTGCGATAAACTGAATTGAGCTTGAATACTTAAATTATCGGAAAGTTTCAATATGTTTATATCATAAAATTTTAAGCTTTTACCGGAATTCTACAAGCAGGAGCGTATCAGGGCAGTTCTAATCGTTGCAATATTTTCTTTTTTTTACTATTCAAGATAAAATTTTATATACATATGTTTTTAAATATATTTATATAATATTATATTGTACGTGAGAGCAGATCTTATCTTAACCTCGCCTACACATTCCATATCCATTGTGTACTTTTCTAATTTTGTACAAAACCGTCTACTACCTATTGTTATTCTTATCATTGTTATTAAAATTAGATTTGGAAGAAGTTGGATATTTGTCGAGATTTCTCAAGGTCTATAAATAATCAATCCTGCAAGTTAAATTTTTATAAACATTTATTTAGATCTTTAAATATATAATAATACTGAATCAACATATAAAAATAAACTAGCAAATATCTAAGGCACAAGTTATGGTTAATCAGAAAACGAAATATTTACTTGTAATCATGATATCCTTAATTTAATGTATCTTGCATTCAAGTCGTTTATATATTTATTCCACTTAAATTACAATAGAATTAAAGGGTAACTTGTTTCATTTTCAATTCCTTCTATTTTTACAACTTTCTGATGTTCATTGAATATAGCATTTTTAAAAGGTTTTCGTTGAGGTGCTGCTTATATCACTAATATTTCGGTGTAATATATATGTTAGATCTCTACGAAGCATGACTGAAGAATGGAACTGCATGGACGATATTTTGCTCTAAATTTTCGTGATTGAGTATCTGTTACCGTTAGCACACTAGGCGAAAGTATAGTGTCTAGAAAAATTCATGACTTAAATAACAATTACCAACCAATAGGAACCGATTATTTGTTCTGATGTATACATGTTACAATAACTTTTTCTACATGACTATAGTCTCCAATAGTAAACTTATTATCTTTTATAGTTATGCTACGATTTTCCCCAATTGTTTCGCCCTCTACTCTCTTCTTGCTTATTATTATCACTGATGATTATGATGATCATTAACCTAGCTTATTTATCGGTCTACTGGCTAGGTTTTACATTGTGTACATTAGCAAAAAACATCACGATAATGGGCTTGATAAGTTTGCAGTGACTCTTGAAGACACTCTAGTTTTTAGGCGTATGCGTTTTGTCAGCTTAATATTAATAAAAATTCATCGAGTACTTTAGAAATTCCATTTGAATTCAGAAATTATAGAAATTTTATTAAAATAGTCATGAAAACAAGTTGGTACGTAATGGTAAGTTCGCAGCCGTTACTATTAATCCGTCAAAAATAATTTCATTCGTAGTTTCCCATGTAAATATGTTAAGAGATTAGTGACCCTATAGTTCTAACTATACTGTTTAAATTTATAAGATAATTACTATGATGTTTTTAATTTTCAACAACTACATCGGATAAACTTAAATCTAAATATTATTTTATTCTACGCCAGCATTAGTAGAAATCTTTTATGATTCTCCTCAGACGTAATAAAGTATAATTGGAGACACCACATGATGCTAGATAAATTATGAGATGTAAATCAATTTTTAAACGCTATATTGTTTAGGGATAAAATATAAAAGTGGTACGTGCATATATATGTATATATGTATACACTAAGCGTTCGTACAAAATCAATATACAGAACCATAGTATAATGTCTGGCCTAATAAAAGGCTAGTTAACAGCGTTTTTACGTCACTAGATTTATGCATTCGTAATAATGCTACAGACCATACACGCAAGATATAAAAATACCTGAAAGGAACCATTTCAATATTTTACTACCTGGTTTGTTTCTTGAATCAAAATACCGTAATATGTATATTTGTTACATAGCGTCTCTAGAAGCGGTAATATCAAAAATCGATCTTAAGAGGGTGGTCTACCGTTAACCTAAAACTTTACCATACACACAAAACTGAAACAAACTTCAAATGATTTGTTTTAAACTTACTTCAAAGTATTATATCTAGTTTAGTGGGTCCTATTCTACATTAGAAATTGTTAACATTGCCAATTCATTTACGAAATTTAATGTATAAATAGGAAACATTTATGCAAATGAAAGCCAACTTTAATATAAGATTAACAAAATTAAGAAGGATAAGATATAACATCAATTTTCCCCGTATGGCAACACTATAACACTTTAAGTAAGTATAATAGAGTAAGTTTCAATAGACTGCTTTCTTAAAAGGCATTTATAAAACTAGTTGTATCTTTCCGGAAAAATAAGCATTCGCGAAGTTTATCAAATTTTGCATATACTGATCTGAAATAACTAACTGTGCGAGTAATATAAAAATAAAGTCAATTACACATTTACATTATTGCAGCGATAGGTGAGATTTTTTACTTCGTTTAAAAATAGACTTTGCAACTCTGAAATTCCAGTTTTGCATATAAATATAATTCACTTTGAAAGAAAATTGATATGTAAGCTACCTAAGATAAACGTACATGGCCGCATTTTTTGGGAACGTATACGATGTCAGTAACGTCACAGGTATCGTTACCAACATGTAGGTAACAATCAAAGCTACACTAATATATGTATGTAAGATATGCAACACTATAGGCAATCACTAGCTTTTTTCTAAGGTGGGTTGATCACAGCATCGGCAACGGGGGTGCTGTTGGTTATGCAGCGCGATCACTAGCTTCGTAATATGAGTTGTCTGTGGCAGACCTACTTGAATACGTGCCAAACGTATTCACCACCAATTTGATGGATTACCAAGGATTTGCATTTGTCAATCATAACAACTTAGTTTTTACTTGACAATCCACTGATTAGCGTCTTTAAAAGTTATCTGAAGCTGAGAAAATGAACAGTAAAATGTGAAATGAAACCTGTATGAATATGCTGAAAATATTTTAATTTCAATGTTTATGATTATCCTGCACACAAATTCAAAATTAAAAAGACTTGATTGAACGAGTACGCCCTATATTGTTATGTAAGTGGTCTCAAGTCATATATTTTATTTTAAAAGGGAAATTGTACACATATTCCTAAAACAGAAACAGATACTATAAAAATGAAAGACTATAAAAGCCATCAATTATCTACACATCCAAAACATAAGAAAATAATATCTGTATTCTTACGTAGCATTTATGGAATGTATATTTTTTATATAGATTATTACAAATATAAAGATTACTGCCTAATTGTTTGTTTAACAATTTATAGTGCAATTAAAAAGTAAATTCAAGTTTCAAAGAATAAGTAAACATTAAAATATAAGTATATAAACATATATATATATATCTAATACGTCAAATTAAGACAGTAAATTTCAAATACTGTGATACTGGTGGTGTATTCATAGTTTCTCCTCACCCCTCATGTGATGACACCTTTACGTTTATAATAGGGATGTTAAACTATATTAAGTTGCGTATCTATATATTATAAATAAATTCTATAGAAATTGATTTCAATGCATATGCCTATATGTAAAATGAAGTAATGAAACGAGATTAGACTTGCAAAATTGTTCTCTATCTCAGCAAACAAAAATGTATATGTCTCGATCGTTGTTTCTAAATTAGCAACAAATAGAAAAGGAAAAGTTTCTTATCTAGATTACTGTATACTACAAAGAAATTGAAATACAACTCAATATTTCCGTACGGTATTTACTGCAAACCTAAATAATACCACCACCTAACACATTACGGAGTTATAATGAATAACTTCTAGAAAATTTTAAGCAATAAATCATTTTCATGAATTTTAATAGTAACGCCTTCTTTTATATAAAGAGAGGCAGCAATGTGCCTGGACATTGATTTATAATGATTTGTAAACGACAAGGAAACTTTTAATTGATGCTGATATTACATAAGTAATCGAAGTGGTTTTATTTTAAAACCCAAACACATGCCACGTTATGTAGTGATATTACGTAAATATGCAACACTGCAATTTTGCGCATTCCTCCTATAACATTGAGTTTTTATTTTTTAATGCTATAACTAAAATTACAAAACGAGATACAGATGGGTTTATGTAGTACCCGAATGGAAAATACCAGCTGTAGTAGTCTGACATTGCACTTCTTGTAGCGTTGATTATAGCAAGAAGTTTTGTAGAAATAATTACTACAACAAGCGCAAAATGCAAAGTTACCAGTCCTAGTCAAGTGTCGAAACAATTCTAGCCAAGATATTTCAAATACTCCAAGGATTTACATAAGAAGGCACAACCAAATATTATTTGAAGTATGTGAAAGAAAGTATGCAGTCAGACTATTATCAACGTGAAAAGATTAGCCATACCTAATGCAATGCGTATGGTTCGGGATTCAAATCTTTTCGATTACGTCTGTGGCACGTCTCGCTAGATCATAAAATTGGTTGTTAGGATATAATAATTAACAACGATACATTATTCGCAGCGAAGTACAGTTGTAACAAAGCCATGAAAACACATTTATACCCACACAATTTACCCAGAAAAAGCTGCAATTGTAGCAATACAACTAGAAACAATTGCAAAAATAATAATATTGTAAAAGTCCCTTAATGAATTAATATAAAAAGCTAATTTATACTAGACTCCTAAAGATTATACATACATCTACATACACAGCCTATGACGCCAGCATATGCAGCTTAGAATATCTATAATTTAATAAAGATAATTGTTACAATAACAGAATCGTCAGAGGACTAGAGTAGGGACTGTGGTCAGTACGATTATTCATTAATTACAGAAACTAAAACCGTTTTAGCAGAGGAATAATTTCTATCGGACTCAAATTTGCAATTTTTCAGCAAAATACATACAGCATTGCATTTTGTATTAGTATTACCTATCAGTTAAAAAATCTAAATTGCTTGCCTCATTTCTAGCATTTTAATTAATATTACTTTAGAGTTAATATAATTTATATGTATGTATTTTTTATTACCTATGTATATGTAATTATCTTTCCTTTATGGGAATAGCTTCGTACCGTAAAACGGTATCTTGAAAAATGCGCACTTAAAAATATAAACTTTTTACGATTACTAATAATTTATAACTGTTATGTATGTCACTCTGTGAATAGAAACAATAACTAAATATTTTTTTAAATTATTCATGGTCTCGGATAACTCAAAAGAAAACTCCTTTGTTTTCTAAATTGCTAAGTGCACTTCCAATGCACAAGTTACAAACTAACATACATATATTTACATTATATAGAAATGATCATATAAAGTAAGATTCCAGAAACTGTAAGAAATTAGAAATGTGCGAAAACGCTATTCTACTTTCGTTATAATTGAGACAGAACATCACACTTGCACACCAGTAAAAATTCCTCCAAAAATTTTAAACAGAAGAAAGTGTATTCTTCCAGTAGCAAAGTTATTAATGTATTACGTTAGAGTTCTATAGGTTCTACAAATACAAGCGCATTTAATGCTACTTCTTGATTTATTTTTATATGAGCTGTTTATTGTAGATATATAGGTAGTACAACCAAGATTTTTCACTATTTTAATAAAGATCACATTGTAATTAAATGGACTGCACCTATCTTCAGTTGTAAAAGTAGAAGATAAAACTACTTTTGTTTAATTATAGTTTAATTTACGATATGTTGTATTATAATTAATGCTTAAGATAATGTTTAAGTTATTTTGATACGTCGATGATTAATGTCGATATTTAGTGCCTTTTTTAAAATATCGATTACACTATATACAGTTGAACAGAAATTCTTAATAATGAATGTAGTCGTTTAAATGTGGGACTAAAGACGTCACTATGTATGTATGTTGGGTTAAATTCACAATTATAATAGTATTCACTGACTGGGATTCAATCAACACTATTGTACTGTCACAATTACGTCTAATCCACATTTAAAGATCTTGAAAACCCAATATGATTCTAATTTCTAGATCACAACAGATTTGTTACTTTTAAGTTCTGTATGAAAGCTTACAGTTGATATAATACAATAATTGTAGCAACAGCAAGTTCGTTGAATACTGAATGAAATATTGTTCGCACATGATAATTGAAGTAAATTAAAAATTAGGCGATCGATCAAATTAAAATTAATGAAATAAGCCCAGTCTTATCTCCACACCCTGAACATAAACTCGGTATTAAAAGATTACATAAATATGCGCATAACTATAACAATCCTCCATTCAGTTCAGAAGCAAATATGTTTCATTTCACAATAATATAAATCTTTACAAAATAAATGTATTGTATACTTTTAGTTATTATTTATATTAAAAATTATTTAGCCAAAAATCAATAATTTGAGAGTCATCTAAGCACGTATCTCTACATAAAAATTATATTATTAATTACTATAGATCTGGTCCGTATAAATTCGTTATAAAGTCGTCAAGGTTGAGAGATTCTTATAAAATCTACCGTTAATCAATTGAACTACGTAATACATTGTTCCACAAAAATTAAATTTTCTCTAAACTTACATTGAATGATACATGTTATAGTGCAATGGAAAACTAACGCCTAGATTTGTATATGTAAATATTGTTGTCAATCCTGGCTGGCGCCAAAAATACCAGAAAATTATAAAATTGAATAGAGTCTCTTTGGTTGTATAGGAAACTTTTTTAAAACTGAAAATCGCATAATATTTACATCTACATAACGAAATAATTTGTTTTTCTAAAAATAAATATAAACGTGTTTGTAACACATTCAGAATGAATTACATAAACTTATTTACGGAAGATACCTCAAAATAATAAAGTTTTGCGTAGAAACTGAATACTAATCTAAATATACACATAATAAATCCATATCAAGCAGCATTATCAAGTTAAACAAAATTTGTATAAATCAAAATCGTAAATGCCGCGAAAACTTGAAAATAAAACATGCAGTTTTCGTGATAAACATCTCTAAAAGTTAAACATAGAGATTTGAATAATATTCACCTGAATGCATCGATCATGTACCACAACACACACAGTGTGAAGACGAGCCTGAAATTAAGGCCGCCTAAACGCATGCTGTAAGTTCAGCCGACAATTAGCATTATCATCACCTGTCAGCATCACAAAACAACACACTTTTCATACGAAATCATTACCATCACCTTTGTGCACTATTCAAACAGACTTTCGGAAATAATTTTTACACAACTTGCTTAAGGAGAGCTTTCGCATCCTAAAAGCTCTGGATTGTTATCGTTTAAAATTAGATACTATCGAATTTCCATGTCAATAAAACACGAAATATTTTTTTTTTCAAAAATAGTAAATGAATCTTATCGAGGATTAGAAAGACGATATTGTCCTACAGCTACAACTTTGATGTCTTGTACGCGAATGTGTGAGCGCCGGTTTACGCGATATCCGTCATAGTCGTTATCTATCGACGAAACTTTACAAACCGCATGAATATAAGGTATATAGATGGACCGATACTTGGTCAGTGAAATGTTGTACTGTCTGCGGACGTCGTATTCTGTTTCCCGCCTCGTACCTGAGCCTTCCAGCCAATCACAGGTAATCACCCCCACCCCGTGTCTCATTATCGCAACAAAGTGTAGGTGATAATGACATACATCTATCATTTTTTAAATATTATTTTGCATAATAGGGCAGGCGGCTATGTACACGGCCTACTGAGCTTCGCCGTAGTGATTTATCCGGTTTTAAGTGTGTGCTTAAACACTGTTACATATACACGGAACCTATCGGATTTTTCCCTTTTCTTTAAATTTTTTATTCGATATATCGCACGCACCATATTTCATAATTTGGTTTCACTTTCCTTCGTTTTTATTTAAGTGTGGTATGTTATATACTTATTATATTCTTTGAAGTAACAATAATATTAGGAAAACTATTTTAATGAAATGAAATATGTAAACACTACCACATATATTTTCTAAATTATTAAACTTTTACATTTAATTTGAATTATCTAAGTCGTGTTGTTGTTCCGAATTATTTACTTTTGATTTCTACATTGCCGATTGGCTAACTATGGATATACTTTATGCCTTTAATTACTCAAAATGGTAACTCCATAGTAAATAAGGATACAATTTCTGTAAAAGTACTAGCATAAAAATGTTACTTAGTGGACGGTGTTTAAATATCTATTCCATATTTATGCCCCTTCATAAAAAATATATTCTACACTTTTTTCAATTGCAAATTGCGTTCCTCATAAAACCTTGCAAAAATATAAAAACCGCAAAATTTCGCACAAGATTTACATTTAATATTATACTATGATATTGAGACATAATAAAGTAAGTTTATAGATTGGCAATAATATACAAAAATAATTTAATGGTTATGTAACACACAAAGTGTATATAAATGATTACATAAAATATATGTAATGATTCAAGAAAGAAAAACAATAAACCAACTAAAGATATAATTGAGTAAACGAAGTGAGGGTTACAGTTTGTATAGCCGGTACTAATCGAAAAGAATTTATATAGAATACAGATTAGGAAAGCCACGTAGCTAGCGCTAAAATGTCTAGCTGAGGAAATAGGAATAGAATCTCTTACATTTTTAGTAGCAAAGATGATTTTCTGAACTGCTTTTCTACAGCTTTCTACACGTTTCATCGTTTATATTGGTAGCTTAATTAATTTGTACCTAAAATACCGTATATAGTATACCTACATACAATGTTGTTCCTTTTAATTTCTTTCATTTTTTGCTTCTAAAATAACTAATTTTCCACTTTCACATTTCATATGACACTATGATTTGTAATTGCTATATTATAAATTGTTCTTTAAGAGTTAATTGCCAGCCTAAATCTACTTATTGCAGCCATAGTAAGGTCTGGGTGCAACTCTAAAGTCCAAAAGCCACCAAAGTCTTTAATACTATTTGATGTTAAGTTATGAAGAAAACCGTTAATTAGAGCAAACATGGACAACCTAAGCCAGATACAACTTTCTCGGATTTTTCATATTTAATCAACCCACACTTTAATTTATCTCGGTAGATAATCAATACTACACACGTTATAAACTACCTTTATCGATTGAAATTAAGGAAGGAACATAGATGTAGTCATAATAATCAATAAAAGCAACAAAATATATTTGCTAATGTAGGTACCTATGTATAATACTCTCAAACTACCACAAGCCTTTTCTCATAAGATCTCTAAAACGTAAACTAGTAAAATGACAAAACAGAACCAGAACTATGAGGGAATAAGAATTCAACACAGTTCTTCGAGCCAAGAGTAAAACATTCGTTTTCTATAAATTGAAAATAAGGTCATGTTTAAAAGAAATGTTGATAATTTAATCAAGATCATTGTCAATAACTTCCATCGCTCGGTCATAGTTATTAGAAGAGGAAAAATAACTTAATTGAGCATCGCCGGTGTATGCTTATATATTACAGTTTTCAATAATTTGAAAATATTAGTAGCCTAACTATAAATAAACTAAAAGCGAATACATTATCATTTTTAAACGGGTTGATGGCCGCAGTGGTTAGGCGGCTGACTATTGTTGTGAGAGGACGATAGGTGCCGGGGTTCAATTCTCTGGAGGGACGGTGACATTTTTTCAGAGAGTTTAATCCCGGATAGACTTGCCATTCGCTGTTGGGAGCAAAGTGATTAACAGCGCGGCATCATAAAAGGCGATATGATGCTGTCACAAAGCCAATTGAACACAACATACACACACAAAAACTACATCGCGAGAGTTGGAGTGATAGCCAGACAAGCGATACAGTTTACGGAGTTACTGCAACTAAGCACCCACCACATTAAAAAAAAACAAGAGAATCGGTTGAATGTACAAACCAGTTCACACGTGCGCCTATTGATTGTCCTCAATTTCTCGAAATTTTTCAAATGACTAGTCTACATAACGACAAGGACAGATCTAAGTATGGAACTCTTCAAGCCCGTGCTATGGTATGAATATGGCTGAGTTCTACCAAAAATATCTGGAGACATTTCCTGTAGTAAATTTATCATTTAGCTTCGCTGCCAGATATACATCATTTAATACCACTGAAAGCTTTTCTAAAATCAGATTGTTATACCTATATCTATTACATACTTATTACAAAACAAATGCTCGTAAATTTGATAATAAAATATTAATTCCGATACTTTAGAGAGACTAAACGATATGCTGATTACCTTCAATCCAGAATAGTCCTTAGGATTAGATGTTTTCGGCAGAAATTTTATCTTGGGGTTAGAAAAAGGTAGCTATTTATAATCACATATTTATTATCATTTGTTTGCATGGATTTAAATTTCGGCCAAAATTGGGACATAAAATCTAAATTATCAACACAAACTCTAGATAATCTTATTTTAGGCAGTCAAAAATAGACGGTGGACAACTTCCATCTCTCTGCGGGAGAAATTCTATTCGATCCGCAAAAGTTATTCCTATGAATATGAATTCAAGTACAAGTGTGAGTCAATGGTCTTGATGATGATTAATGATATCATGAAAATAAAATTAATTATTCAGTAAATTATTCTAAAATGGCAAGAGATGGTGCTGCGTCAGTGACAAGAAAAAATAACTACTTTGGTCAAATAGAAAAATGCAACCTGATTTTTTGATTTTTTTTTTTAATTTGACTAGTGAGGAATTTCCAAATTTGTTTAAGTATTATCTGGCTCAACTACTACTACCGATTACCAATACATATTTGAAAAATAAATTAGCTTTAGATACTATACAACTTAACCACCAACGTCACTAATTAAAATATTATTTGTTTGGGTGTATTTAATTTGTTTTCAAATATTTTATTACCAAAGCATTGTGTTTTCTTTAAGACAAAATCTTAGCATCAAGCCCCGCCGCAAAATGGTGAAATTTGGTAGACATTGGTCAATTTTGGTCTAGACATTGGTTGTCTGTCGGCGGATGATTGTGGATACTTCACAAAATCACAATTTACATGTTTTTAAATGATATGCAAGTGATTATAATTACGAAGTTAGGTATAAAAAAATATAAATGACAAGTGTTGACGTTGACGTTAGTACCATTAGTAGAAGTGCTAATACGAAACGAAATCACTTTCATTCATCTTTAATTGAAAGACATGGGCATAAAAGAAAAGCCTTCGCAAATAAATTTATTATAGAAGTTAAATGTTAAGAATTTTCTAAAAGTTCTGTACAGGAGTACAGATATCTTCGTATATAATAAATATCATTTTATTGATCTTAAATTATTCATTATACATTAATTTTAATGCATTTGTCGTTGAAGTCATTACTCTTAAAGCAGGTGGTACATTTTATTCAGTTTAAACTATTGTTTTATATGCTTGTCTTCTAAATTAGTTTACACTGATTGTTGACTTTGTGTTTTATTGAAATGTAACATGATAAAATTGTCATAAAGATATACATGATAAATATTCATATCAAAGTGGATTCAATAAATATTTGCTTTGGCAGATACATTCGAAATATAATGCCAATTGTACAACATAAACTACATCATAATCTATATTAGTACTGTGAAGAGTTCAACAAGCCATTTTATAATGACATAAACAGCGTATTATGACTAATCTATTTTGAAACATTGTAAAACTAATGCTACGACTGAAATATTTTTATTTGACATTACATAAGTAAACAGCAAGAGAGCTTCATCGTAAGTCGACATTTAATTTTTTTAAAAAATACGGTTATTTAGGATGATAATGATTTTTTAAAATATTGCTACAACATCCCGTCATATTATTTCAATATCGAGGGCTTTTGTATGAATCAGTCTGTTAAAGTTGCCTATGGAAACGTAATATGTAACTTTTAATAGGTAAACGCACAGTATCCAAGTAAAATATGCCTACCTAACATGCGATATTTAGCAACACCCTATAAACATTTATATTGATTATACTTACTGTACCGCGTGACATTAAAATCAATAATGTTACTGAGAATTGACTGTAATGCCTATTTATAATACAGTAATACTTTATACTGTTGAAATATGTATCTAAAATCAATAATATGCATCAATTATTAATTAATAGCAAACATTGATACAATATATGTAATGGTTTCCCCTTAAATTCACTATTCCACCTATAATATTTATAATTTTCCTTTGCTCAGTTTTGTATTTAAATCAAGAAATCATTACACAACTTAAAATAATAATGTGAAAGTAAGACGATGCTAATCTATTAGCGATAGCAGTCGGTGGTAATTGTTCACGTTTTGCTTTCACGCTATTGCTAACATTGTATCAGTCGTAACTTCCCCTTACTTCTAAAATAACAATGTTTTCATACATAGCTTTTAGTTAATTCTATATCTATTGTTCAAACAGAATTAATGTTACTATGAACTTGAATTCTATCTAGGCTCCAACCTTAATCCTTACGTGAACTAAGTTCGTTATAATAATATGGATATTGTGTGATAGATAAGATTAATTACTTTTACAATCATTGCACTAATATAATTCCCATTTGTCTACTTAGAAACTTGAGGTTACAAAATATACATTACAATTATACGTAGTAAAGACTATTACTATATTCGTTTAATAGGTCGGTTAATAAACTAAAGTAAAGATTAACGTTGGTTTTCTATAATATATTATAACTGATCTCCACCTTTAGCCCTTCTCAGGTGGCCATGTCACTTACTATAATAGCTTAAAGAAAGAAAGTTTAAACAAAGTTAGATCATTGTTAGAGAAAAATAGATTAATGCTAAACTAATACAGAAAAGAATAAATCAAGTATCCTAAGTACAACAGCACATATACCTACGTACTTACCTAAATTTAACTAAATAAACAAAAGGAAGTTACTGAGAAAGCGAGGCCGATTAAAATTTACCCGAAAACACAGTAAGTGGGTTGTTAACACCTGACTAATAACATTATAAAAATTTCTAACAATATTTTAAACAAAGTCGTGTATAGAACGGTGTCGACAGTAAACATCTTTTCATAAATAAACAAAATTCTTCATAAAATATCAAACATCACAGACCTTTTCTAGGAAAACAACTAATATTTTATTATAAACTAAATTACCAAAAAATTACTGAAGCTCTATAATCGCAGTTATTACATAAACGACTAAGTGCGATTTCTAAATCTTGTAAGTCTGCAAATGTCGTCAGCACTAACACAAAATTCAAGCAAAAGGTATCTACTATCTTCCTAAAATTAAACGCGAAAATTTCAGCGTGAAATATGTATTTATATATTTATTTATTTAATTATTCATTCATTTCGTAAATATACAACAGTATACTGAAATATTGTCAGTCAATCCTACATAATAATTGCACCTTACACCGAGATTACATACATACCCATACTATACAGCATACAATTATTGTAAAATATAATCAACAGCTAAGACTACAAAACAATCAGACCAATACATCAACAAGATATTCATTTATATCGTAGTAGCTCTTACTAATTAGCATTTCGTTTAATTTGCGTTTTATTTTTATTGACAATTTTAATCTTTTTATATTATTTAATTGGAGACTATTCTCCTAGTTTTCGTCAAACTATGGCAAGGTAGGTCAATTAAGTCTCTGGACCTGGTATTATATCCGTCACGTCACGTTTGTCAAAAAAACTAGCATGTTTATGAATGTATATTATTGTGTGATATATAAAAGTACATGTCAAGGTCATTATTTTGTTTAATTTAAAGAACTCTCTACACTGTTCGTTGTGTGGCAGTTTATTAATTATTCTTATTGCTTTTTTTTTGTAAGACAAATACCTTCCTTACCTCCACTGAATTGCCCCATGAGAGGACTGCATAAGATATAGGCGAGTGAAACATTGAAAAATATACTTTCCTGGCTGCTTGGAAACCGATCCCAGACGATATTTTCCGTAATGCATACAAAGCACTGGAGAGTTTAGTGTACAATTCGGTAATGTGTTTATTCCAGTCAAGCTGGGAGTCAATTACTACACCTAAAAATTTACAAGACTCTTGAGCGTCACAAAGCTTTTTCTTTTTTTAAAGTTAATAGACTTAGTTTTGTCTAAATTTAAACATAAGTTATGGAATTAAACCAATTAGTGCATATATTTTGTATAACTTTCAAATCGGCATTAAGGGTAGTCTGATTCTTATGTTTTACCAAGAACGTCGTGTCGGCTGCAAAGAGTATTGTCTCCGTAGGAATGCAACATGGCAAATCATTAATAAATATGATAAAGAGCAATGGCCCCAAAGTGGAACCCTGGGGTACGCCATGCTGCACCTGTTGCACATTACTCAATACACCAGTATAGTATACTTGTTGTACTTTACTATGTAAGTAGGATTTAAACACATCGAAAATAGGGCCTCTGATGCTGTAATATTCAAGTTTATTCAGTAATATATCATGGGAAACACAGTCAAAGGGTTTTGATAGGTCACAGAAAAGACCATTAACCATTTCGGAGTTATTGAATACGTTGTAGATAAAATCCGTCAACTTCATGATTGCGTCGGCGGTGGACAAGCCCTGCCTAAATCCAAATTGCTGTGTAGAAAGGAGATTATATTTGTTAAAATAGGCCAAAAGTCGTTGATATATTATTTTTTCAAAGATCTTTGAAAACATGGGTATAATTGTAATGGGACGGTAGTTATTTTTTTAGATCTCTGTTACCTCTCTTATATATGGGTACAACTTTGGAGTGTTTTAAACAGTCGGGTAAAACGCCCTGTTCGATACAACTGTTAAATATATGAGCGGTTATCCGCCAGTTCATATATAGTAGCTTTTAAGAGCTGCACGTTAAGGCCATATACATCACTGGTATAGCTTGATTTTAATGATTTAACAGTATTTATTATTTCAACGCTAGAAACAGGTGTAAAATAGAACGATTGGCTACATGGCACATGCTTGCGTTTTAAAAAATGTTGATAAGATGTCAGTGGTAGCTTTGTTCTATTTATTAACTCTCCAGCCATATCCATATTATACGAATTAAGCTCATCAGCCGTAAACAAACTAGAACTATTTGATATGACATTTCGATTTAATTCGCAATTTATAATTTTCCAAGTTTCTTTATTTATATTATATGCACTTGAGATTCTTTCAGTAAAATAGTCTGTTTTAGTTTCTTGTAGTAATTTATCATAATTATTTTTCATTTCTTTATACAAAGTTATGTTTTTGTTATTCACTTTAACTGCGTCATATACAAGGTCTAAAACGGCCTTTTTGTCCCGTAGTTCTTTAGAATATGTCGAAAATGTTGTAGTATTAGCGGAACGTTGATTTTGAATTAATGGGAATGTACTATCATGAAGTGTCATAAATCTTTTATGAATTCATAAAATATCAAACATCACAGACCCTTTCTAGGAAAACAACTAATATTTTATTATAAACTAAATTACCAAAGAATTACTGAAGCTCTATAACCGCAGTTATTACATAAACGACCAAGTGCGATTTCTAAATCTCGTAAGTCTGCAAATGTCGTCGGCACTAACACAAAATTCAAGCAAAAGGTATCTACTATCTTCCTAAAATTAAACGCGAAAATTTCAGCGTGAAATATGTATTTATATAGCAAATAAAGGTTTTGTTTTAATACGAATTTAATTACTATTAAGAAGTTGATCGCAGCAATAGTTTTTGGAGAAATGACACTTTAAAATAAACTCTTTATTTACTAAATGGAAAGTCACCGCTGAAAAATTAGCATTTAATTTGAAAAAGGTGATACATACATATTATAATCTTAATTATCAACATTATTCATTATACTGCTTTGATCGAAGTGGATTTATATAAATCTCTTTTTCGGTGTCTTTGAAATTTAGACGAATATAGTAAAGGAGCTACACTACACGAGCTATAATAATGTCGTGTTAGTAGCACTTAAGTAGAAGTATAGAAATTTTACGGGATTTATCAAAAAACAACTATTGCGCATAAGTTACGAATTAAGCAAATTCCTAGGAAGTATCAATATATCAAAAATATCTAAAGTAATGGGATAACCAAGATGATTATAACGTGCAATTATAAATTAAACCGTTGATCACGGTATAATGAAAAAACTTAGTACTTAGTATTGCGAACATGCACTTTAGATAATTCTCATTATTACTAATAATGTCTAGTATTCTAGGGATATTTACTAATATAATTCACGTTGAGATCCAAAATCGCTGAAGATACGTTAGTATCATAGATACTTTCACAACTTAAGCTTTATATACGAACCACCAAATACACGGATTTTCAGTGTCAATTTAACACGTTTTAAATGCGTCTTGCGCGCAGAAGACATTGTCATTAATTTAAATAATCAGATATAAGTGATCTACGCCTACTATAGTCCCGGTGTTCGGTACTATGAATATTGCATATTAGGTGCAACCTATAATTACTTTTAGCAACATCTGGCTATGTAGAAACGCAACATTTTAATTAGAACGCCTCCTTCCTGCACACAATGTTGATTACATCTACCTTGTCTATTTGTTAACATTATGCTAGAAACGACAACTTCATTGTAGTTGTCGTATTTATTGTTGTGGAAGATGTTTGATAAATTTGCTAAATTGATATTATTCGCACACAATAAAAAATGCATGGTGAGTATTTAACTCTATGCAGTTTTTATACCGTAACCACTCCCCCCAAATTGTAAGCGAAATTTGAATTGAAAATCATCATTGAGAAGCCTGATGTTTCTTCTCATAAATAATTTATATTTAGTAGTGCAACATTCAAATTACTTTCTTGGTAATACTAATCATTATAATAGACTAGACCAAATTTAGTACGAAGGACAATTCATTAAATGCATAACAAAAATAAACTAAAAAATTATGTTTTAGATAATATTTTTCGTATATTCCATAAACATTGACATTCATTGCGTTAGAGAACCTTGCTGATATGACTGAACCTCCAAATCCTATCCATGTATCCTGAGCTATCTGTTCAAGTCATTTCAAGTTTCTTCTAGATTTGAAAGGTAGACTGTTTCAGATGATGTGAATAATGGTAAAATTTCAATATTCACCGTCTACACTACCCTCTACATTTATGTTCTTTTTTTTGTTTCAAAAATCTAGTCTATATCAGTAGGCTTCGTACTGGTAAAATACTCTAATGGTTACACAACCGCACACAAAAAATTTCTGTCTTGAGTCAGGGAGGTCAGGCTATGTTTGCTACATTTTTCTGAGGTCGCTGAATCCGAATCTGAGGTCTAAAATTCCCCATCACATCAGGATTTCAGCCGAACCTCAGAAAACCCATAATCTAAGCTATTTAACACTGTAACGTTTTGACTTAAGTCGTAAAAACTAAAATAAAAAAATAAATAACTTAAACCCTATAACCCTTAAACACACTACACTATTTACTAGAAATGTAAATAACTTTAGGTTACCGTTAAAAAGAAAGTCTTGCTCACAAAATAGTTTGTTTTATAAGGGATTGAAATTGTACAACGAAATGCCAGATACAGCTAAGCAGGCGGGTAATAAGTTAGGATATTTGAGAAGTTTGGTATTGTTTATGTTCAGAGTATATATAAAAATTAAGTTAATGTATAATGTATGTACTATTTGTATGTAAACCATCCTAAGGATGAATAAAGTAAAGCTATATCAAATCCATTACCTCGTAACCCCATAATTGCATAACTTCGTAACTGATAAAAGAAGTTATCACAGTCAATTCATATTATTGCAATATGTTAGAGGGACTATTAATTCCTTGAACGCATTTCATTAAACCTAATAACTCCATAACTTAACAACCTTATGATCTTCTAAGCAAGGCTTTTGTGACTTCGCTTTCTCGCTCTATTCACGCGCCATTTGTAGTTGTGTCTCAGAAGATTGGTATCGCAGTCCCAGATTCCATTTCCGATCATAAATGTTTCTTAAGAAATTCTGCTCAAAAACATAGATCAAGATCATGCGACTTTTAAAGAAAGAATTAATTTTATTCACCCCATTGATCTTGTGTTTTATGAGGCTAAATAGGACTCTAACCTTGAAATGATTGATGTTTTTTTAAGTTTCCAGCTTAGGTCATAATGTTTCAGTGTTTAATTGCGTAGATTGTTTTTTTTTCCAAGGTAATTAGGTTAATCTTTATGAGATTAACGGTTTTGTGGAGTTATGGAGTTTAATTGATTGTTTAGTATACGACTTGAGTCAAATCCCTACAGTGTTGAATACTTAACTTAGACTACGGAGTTTTTTTTACGGTTATTAATCGGGATATAGGATTATAAGGTTACGAGATAATGAGGTTAAGGATTTATAAGCTTGTAGAGTTTAACTAATGGGTATTTTGGTTTATGGGGGAAGTCAAAACGAAACGCTGACGTGTTGGGGGTTTTCTGACCTCGGATTCGGATTCAGCAACATCAAGAACATATAATAAACATGGTCTGACCCCCAGACTCAAACAATTTTTTTTGTGTGGGTGTGTTATTAATTGCACAAGCAGTTCTGATTGTATGTATTCGTCAGAACCAGTTGCTGATATGAAGAATAGTTGCAAATAAGTAATAAACTTACTTTGTATGCCAGTTTGTGCCAGTTGTAAATTATCAGATGAAACTGTATGAGTATGAACCAACAGGATTTGTTTAAACTTTGTTAATCTACTTACTCCAGGTCAATGTATGAAATATAGGCTTCATCACGATAACTAAATAAACTATTCAATTGCTAAAATATATACCAGATTAAATGCAAGTAGTAAGTAATAAATGTATTGTACATATGTATGTATATATGATACTATTTCGTTTAATTAGAAATTTTAAGAAATGTCGAAGTGTAATCACAGAAATCTTCTGTTTCATAATAGTCCTAAGGTCAGTGTTCTATACATCTACATCCAACACAAATTTGTCTTTATAAAGTGTAATCTTTTACTCTGGTTGCCCATTTGCGTTAATTATTGTTCGCTTTACTGTCTTACTTTAATGAAAAACCGATACAATGTTCTAATGTTAATTTTCCCTAATATTAAAATTCTGTATAGCAGTGTAGTTAGATATATTATCAGAATAAAAAATAAATTAAGCTAATAAAATAAATGTATTTTCTATATTAGGTTTCTCTGAAAAATGGAAGAAAATCTATGCTCAAATATTTACATTAAAAAGAAAGAAGAAAGAAGTTTTTTATATAAATTTGATCGATTTCTCGCCTTTGATATTTTAATAGTAATCTACAAATTACTTTTTGTTTTCTGCGAACAATGTTACTGTGTTTTACTATTTTCCTCTTTTTTGCACCTCTACAAAATAGAATAATGAAGTATCGAAATCGAAATGCAAAGTGTGGTATACAGAGATATTTTCTATGATTGCCCACGATGAAGGAATTCCAATTTCAACAAGTGTATCATTTATTGTGTAGAAGTAATTTATAAACCCGATTTCTATATCTATTTCGCAGCATTGTCATGCGTTAGCACCAAGATAAATATCGCACTTAATAGAAGTTTGACGTCTACATTTATATACCCACAATTAATTCGTGTGCACTATATGACTTACAGCTGCTTTGACATTTTGCTAATGTTGAAATGATCAAAGACATGACGATTATAAATCAAATATTTATACTTTCACGACGATACGAACAATACTGAGATCATCACAGTGTTATTTAAATGTCATCTCAAAATATTTGTAATGAATTATAATATTGCGTGTAATTTTAAATGGGAGTCTTGCAAACACGATGTATACACATACTTGAAATTAGGATGATGTAAGGTAGATTACAGCATAAAAATGTATTATAAATTAGAAGTGCTAGTAAGTTATAGTTCTCCAACATGTTTACGTGGATATGTTTCCAAAGCTATCAGAGTTTTGCTCTAGTTCAATTGGGTTAACATTATGGATCACACTATTGATTAAAAGAGTCGTTGCGCTATTTGAGCAACCTGTAGGACGAAGATAAACGACAAAAGATAGTTGCTTAAAGAAACCTTGAAACATTCTTCAATATCTAACAGCTCTATTTGGAAAGTTTGCAGAATATAACTCGTCTTTATGGGTGTAAAACAGAAACGTTGCTGCTACAGAGAACGTACTAAAGATAATAGACAAATAGCAATTAATAAAATCCGTGATAGTCTAGGCATAAGCGCGTGACACGTTCATAACATCGCAAAGTAATATTTTGGTGCAAACATAGATTTCCGCTGGCCATCAAGAATAGTTTACGTAATTAATGCAAACTTTACTAGTTTTAGAGAAAAAATCAAACATATTTATCATAAAAACTTAAACAATGAAAAGCTTTACCAAGCGTATGAAACAAAATAAAGTAACGACGAATGTTAAGAAGAGAAAATGTAACCGAACGAATGAAGTATGAAGAAAATGTTATTGAAATTTGGTAAGTGCAACGGATTTCATCCAGTGAACCTGCACCAAAGCATGCGAGAACAATCTCAGCTATCATAATCAGAAATAATCTCAATTTTTTTTTATGGAATATCGTTGTGCTATTATTCTAAACTAAATAGTAAATAAATTATGGAAGTTTCCAATTTTGACTAAATTCATTAACCCTCAATTTTTCTTTCATTAAAAACACATAAATATAGTGAAACTGTTACTGTAGTTGTATGAAATAAAACGAAAAGACTAAGAATTAAATTACAAGAGATGTTCAAATATATATTTTTTTTAATTTGGCATACATTCCTGCTTACTTGAGTGCCATTCTGTGTGACTTTTACAATAGTCTTTCCAAACAATCTTTGCACAACTTGTATAAGTTTATTTTGCAACTCTTGAATATTATTGTATCGCTCCTTACAAACATTATCCTCTATCTAACTCCAAACTGATAGTCAAACAGCATTTGCGTAAATCCATTTTTTAGGAAATTTAGTACCAAGATAATGCTGTACTCAACGCAATTGTGTACCAGCGCTCCATTCTATAGAAAATCTAAGTTTTGTGTAAGGATATCAGTTATATCACGAAACTGATATAATATTTCTCTAACAAATTCCAAATATCTATTTATTCTATTATTTTGGTGTATCAGAACGGACTATTTTCATGCGACCAATAATAATTATTTTGATCTTGAAAATTCTTACTCCACAAAATACATCGTAATCTATTTTAGTAATTTAAAAATAAAATACAAATACACAACGAATCGACATTTATCAAGGAAATGCTAGTCGAATTAAAATATAATGAATAGAAAAAATACAAACCTGAAACAAAAAAAAACGCCAACAACAGAGAGCCCTTCAATATTTTAAACTAAATTAAAATTCCTATAATCAACAACAGAAAAACAAAAAAAAGACAAAATCGAAAACTATACTACTATACTGAAACTTTCAAAACCAAGCCTGAATAAATGCGATCTTGAAGAAATCCGACAAACGACAAAAAAATTGCCTTAACTCAAATAAATCTTCTTTTACCCAAGACAATTTAAGCTCTCAATGACCACTATACAATATAAAGATTTGAAAAAAGAAAATTTATCGGCAATAACTATTGTTTAGAATACATAATAAATTTCTTCTAACAAGTAAAAATCAAGGTTGCATCAAGCAAAAATTATATTTTTGATATAAACAAGTAGTGTTGCTCCTGAAGTAAAAGTTTTAGTAATGCTAATAATATTTTTTTCCTTTGATGAAAGTCCCTAATATCCTCGTAACATGATTTTTCTACATTTGTAAGATAAGCTGTTAAATTATCTACAACTTTTTGTCTTCTTTGTCATTTAATTCGGAAGATGCAAGATTAAAAGTATAAAAGGTTAAATATTCGATGTTTGAAAAATATAATAAAAGAACACAACCCAGAGAGAAATGAACTAAGTACTATAATAACTTTATTCGGGTTTAAGCGGGTCGATAGCCGTAAGGGGGACTGACTATCGTTGTGACGAAACGATAAGAGCCGGAAAGACTATGACATTTTTCTCGGAGAATTGAAATACAATCGACTTACCATTCGCTGTTGGGACCAAAGTGATTAACAGTGCAGCCTTTTATAATGGTGTCACAAAGCCATTTGATCACAATTACACACACTAAAACTACATTGCGAGAATTACACGATAGCCATACAGGCAATACCTACAGCTTACGGAGTTACCGCAATTAAGCACCCACCACGCATTAAAAAAAGTTACCTATTCGTTTTGAAACAATTTTACATAAGAACTTTTATATCACTAATTAAATTATCAATCAAATTTTTTTAAATACATAGGGCGTTCCACTTAAAAAAATTATAAACATTAAATTTTTCTCGCAAACATACATTTTTTACATTTATACATTTTACTCGACATTAAAAACTACTACTTTGCCAATTTAACCTGCTTTCCAGAATTCATAATAATAGAGATAACAATGGTGTAGGTACACTTAATTTCAATCGGCCTGTATCACCTTAACACACACTTTTACAATTCAGATTGTAGCTCATTTCAGCAGAATCCTCACTAATTTAAACCACAATTTTGGAGATTTTACGAAGTTTCTTCCTATAAATATTAACTTATTCTTGTTCTAAATATAGTATGTCGCAAATACAACAAATGCAATTATGTATATAACATGCAGAAGATTTACTAATACAACAATAGCGACTCTACATAACGGCTGCAAGTTAAAGCACAATATACGCTGAAGTAATTACGACGGAAATTTTAATAGTTAAAAATCCGAATGTAAAAAAGGCATTGCATATCATATACAGATTACGTAAGAAATTTGAAGAATGCCATTAATTTCATTAATTATTTTCAAAAACTAAACGAATTTCCTAGTATATCTCGTATGTTTCTTCCATCATTGTAGATGCCCATGTATGCACCTGTAAGAGTTATTGAGGGTATTCGTTACATTTATATTACCCTTCCTTTTATAGCACGAGATTGTACCACCTTACAGCATAGAATATCTCGATTCAAGTGAGTTACACTAACCAATACAAATACCTTTCTATCTGTAGCATCCTTTCGTAATATAAATTTATAGTTCGAACCTGTTGAGGTGTATCATAAAAATACCTATTCATTTTACAAATTATATTATCAAACGAAAAACGGTATAAAACGAATCAGTTGGATCATCCGCGTAATGTGCTCTTCTTCGGCACTTTAACACGCAGGTGACTTCAACAGTGATATAGGCGACGAACCCACTCCAATAATAGCTTTGAAACGTCGAAGGACGGGGAAAGACTATTCATTGAAGAATTTTTATTGTAATATAAAACGCATGTAATTGAGGAACGACGAGTTTTATGGACGTAGTAAAGATCAAAGTTTTAAGAATGGAAAGGGAATTATAAATATGATGCCATTAATTATTTAGATGTTTCATTGAGATATACGAATAGTTCGTAGGCTATTTTGAATATCATTAGATAGGTTCTCATGCATATGATAGTGGTAGGACTTGAATAGATAAACAACGACATTCACACGTCGATTACATACTCCTACTATTATCTCTAGAAATCGAAAGTTTGTATCAGACCCATCCTGTGTATCACATGTAACAGGTGTCTAATGCATTTTTCTGTCTAGATAAAAACATTTGCATAAAAATATACATTTTTTGTACATTCAAATAGATACTGTTGCGAGGGAAATTATTCATGTGCTTATAAAAAACATGTTTATCATGTATTACCAGATCTAATATCAAGAATAGCCAAAACAATTTGGCAACATTTTCCACGAGATAAAGTGCTATCAACTTTATAAAACACTTTTGATAAAAATTGTAACTTCAAACTTGCCTATACAGGGCTTAGCCATAATTTGCCATTTATTGGTAACATGTTGGTTGTTCAAAAGCTATCAAATCTGTTTTAACGCTAAAATCTACAATTTTACAAACTTATACTATCACATGTATTTAGTTAGTAAAATATTGGAATCTTGGTTCTTCAAAGATGCCTACTATAAAAGTATGGATTATAGTAACATCTAAATCATTAGACGATGTTCCCAAAAGTTATGAAATATGTAATTTATATTTATCATCGTCTGCCAGAACGGTTTTCAAACAAATTACAATCACAAGTACGTACCTATTAAATTTAATTCAGAATACAAATGACTATAAAGTTAAGACGTTGAAAAATAAAAGATAGGGTTAGATTTAGTACATGTCTTCCTTTAAAACGCAAACCAAAATAAAATCAAATTCGCTTTTTTTTTTTATAAACCACATATTCGTTGTATACAGTACTATTTAACACATCCTCTCATATTTTTGTGTTACTATAAATTGGTCGGGTAATTGGTACACCATTTCACTATATTCACTAATGGAACTATATTGCAATGTAAAACACGCTTCATTTTATGTACCTATATGCAATTTCTTTGTTTATTATGTAATGGTATATATGTTTATATAGCGTTGGGCAATTATACGGGAACAATAAATTTGTGACAAAATTAGCTATAAGCTTAGACGATTAAAATTTTGATTTATCTGTCCACATTATCCTCAAACAAAAACAAAGGATCTTCCTAAACTTTTGTTAATAAAAGTTCCTAGAACAGGATTGTTATAATCGTCAATAAGATTGTAAAACTTTTTCATTGATAATCTTCAATAAGATGGTTTTTGAACGGTCGTGAAAATCTACGCTCAACTATCTTGCGAGTGTCGTTGTTCGAATAGTCGTTGAATTTTCTTTTTGTAAAAATGCTTGAACGCGAGAAGTGATTTTATAAAACGGACTAAATCGAATATCAAATTTAGATTGAAGTTTCTTTAATTTCTAATCATTGCTTGTATTAAGTCCTTAGCGGCACTGGATACATTATTAGAAGGAAACTATTAGCGGATGCTGCCCCTACCTGAACACCAATTTAACCTGACCAATACATAATGAGCACGTTAACAAATGAACGCAAGCAAAATACATGTATATATGAAAAACTACGAGTATACACAAAAAAACGGTTCCCAAAAATTCAATACAATTTGCTTCCGATCATCACAAAACAACGGAACTACAGCCCACAGACCTCTGCAATCATCGTAACATTTAATTATCTTCGTATAGATCTACATATATATTTAATATCGTATGCGATCTAATGATCATTAATAACCTACCGGCTAACATAAATCACTGGTAGACAGACGAAACACGTAGAAGAAATATCAATGCTCAACCCGACCTTACGCAATAAAAATAAGTACACATTTTACTTGTACCGGAAAGAGACATGTCCAACATCTTCTTTCGTTTAAACTTCTACGGTAAATATTTTAATGATTTATACATTCCTCATTGTATATACATATAGGTATACTTATAATTAGAATACAAGGTTATTTTTCTTTTACTAAAAACTATATGAAGTCAAATTTACGAGTATACCAGAATATTCGTATAGAATATGTGAGTGTATAACATAAATTGTAACGCTGAATAATAGTGCGGAAACCCGTAGTCACTTAAGTCTCTCAAATTATTTAGTTCCCGCCATTTCCAGACAAGATTCTGTGTGATCTAACGTAGATATATTGACCATTAATTTGATATGAATCACTATCAATTGCTAACAAAATGAGTTCAATCAATCTACTACATAAAAAGTTGCAATACTTCGTCACTAACTTGCTTACAATAATGCTTGTTAAGAATGATTAGGTATAAATATAATAATTTAATTAACATGGTTTATAAGAATATTCTATTCTACCACCGAAACATTCTTTCTTCTGGAACTACACGAAACTTTAGTGGACAAATTAATCAAAAACATCATCAATGACAATATTTTATTTTTAAAACTAAAATCAATAGATCAATAATCGCAGTGGTTAAGCGGCTACTCAATGATATGAGATCTCTGGGGTCTGAAACTTACTTCTCCGAGGGGACAGTGATATTTATCTCGAAGAATTATACCCCGATCGATCTACCATTTATGATACACAATTACATTGAGACAAGAAGCTGCTGCAATTGGCACCTATCGCAAGATAAAAAAATGTTTCAATAAAATTAATATATCCACGTTATTCTTGGTCTGATATTATCGTAAGCAAAAATTGTCTTATTTCAAATTTCTCACCAACAGTAAAAAATCTTAAAACAACAACATATATCTTCCTGCAGTATTTATTTCAAGCAAATAGGATTTTGTTTGACCCAAGTGGTTAAAATTAAAATTAAATTAAATTAAATAATTAATTATTAAAAACAATCCATCATTGGTATTTGTTCCAATTTGTTAACAATACAATAATATCCGTTGTATCTGCTTGTGACTGGATAGCACTAACTCTGACAAAGCACCATCAAGCTTGCGAATGGAAAGTGGAAAGCTTAACAAAATGAAATTGATATGCACCAACTTCATTTATTATACGTTTATATTATTCAAAGATGTTATTTCTTTTTTCAATAATAACTCAGCTTTATAAAATGTAAAATCTACAGTAAGTACAAAATAATTAAAATGAAAATAGATTTGTTCTTCTTCACAAAATTTCTTTTTTATTTTTATCTCTATAGGTATATTTCGGCTGTATGCCATCATCAGGAGACAATCTAGAAAATACATTTTTATATATAGATATGCGTCAGAATAGTGTTTGTGTGAAGGACATGATAATGTTGAAAATATAACCTTGTGAAATTAAATTTAATATTTTGAATGGATAAGTAAGAATATCAAGAATTTATAAAATACAATAAAGCGAATTACTTACGTCGGAGTGTGAAAATAGAAGATTTACTAATTGTCAAAGATTTCGTCGAATAAGTACAAACTTATGTGTATATACATATCCAAAGAATGTTTTTAATGAATATGTGTGTTCTAATGTAAAGTGAAATCTTGTCTGTCTGAAATGTGAATATTTATCACGAAATATTTTATGTATCTGCAAAAAAACTATTAAAGCATATTGATATTCCCTATCTCCCTCGTACTTATGTGTTTACGTTATATTTGAATATATGTCATTAAGGTATATAATCATGAATCCAAAATTAATTATTAATGATTAATCAAAGGAACAAGCCTATAACTAACGAATGCTGACAAATCCACCTACAAGACACATACCTCTCACTAAACATAGACCGAATATCTGCTTCAACTCTTTGCTATCATACCTAATTCTAACGACTACAGTTAAATATATAAGATCATCTTTGATTGTATTTTAGAAAATCCCAAGCGGTAAACATACAAGAACAAATCGAACTGAAAGAAGAGAACCGCGACCAATCAGTGGAAATGGCGAGTTACCATCACCTTGTCATATTCGAATCATTTCTGCGATAGACCTTCATATCTCCACATTCATAAGCGGAATATTTTTTAGCCATGATGTGTATCGTTGTGATATTTGCATGGAAACTACTGCAATCATTTTATTTCACAAAATACTCAGGTATTACTTTGGTCTTTTTATGTGTGGTGGGTGCTTAGATACAGTGACTCTGTGAGTTATATTACTTGTCTGGCTATCATTACTGCAACTCTCGCGGTGTAGTTTTGTCTGTGTAAATTGTGTTCATATGGCTATGTGACAGCATCATATCGCCTCTGATAACGCCACGCTGTTAATCACTTTGCTCCCAACAGCGAATGGTTATTCGATCCGGATTTCAACTCTCTGAAAAAATGTCACCGTCCCTCCAGAGAACTGAAACCCGACTCCTATCGTCCCGCCACAACGATAATCAGCCGCCTAATCACTGAGGCTATCAACCCGTTAAAACAAATACCTGTCATACTAATTTGAATTAACTATTTGGAAGTAGCAAATTAAGTTATTTGAGAGGAATAGCTAATCGTTTGCATTTATAGAGATAAGAACAAGCCAATCTATTGAACGAACTAATATCTTCCTAAAAGAAAGAAATATGTCTATGTCGCCTTATATAGGACATACAATCATTTCACTTACTACAAAAAAAACAAGGTATAACATTAGAGCAATTACAACACAACAAGGAAAGAGATACACAATATTTCTATACATGAAACTTACTTTCCTATATTTCTAAAACAGGCATATTATACAACTGTAAATGGCGTATGTACACGAGAAGAGTAACAAACTCCATAATCTACTGAAAAAAATTAAACAGCATAACACACAAATGCAGAAATCCTACCAGCCGAAATTCAAAACCGTTGTATTTTTGGACTAACATATGAAACTTGAATTATTTTCGTCTGGAAAATGAACGAGAAAAAGCTTACCGCCTGTAATAAACCAGGTTGTGCTTTTAAATACCGAATTAAATAACTGCCAGAACTACATAAAGTGACATGTGACTGAATGTTCTCCTATCCCACCTATACATACATTTACTTAATAATTTTTTATTGTATCATGTTTAACGGATTCTGACATTGATAGTAAATTTTCAATCATTTATTCTATTTAACTACAGTTCTCATCTCAATATCATTTTTACTGTTTTAATTTTTCCAACTTCAATTTCTTTTTATTTTTGACTTAAGATTAATACTCTACACATGTTTATTTCCACAAAAAAAAAATAGCAGATTAACTTTAACGTGCTTCCTATCGAAATTGGCAATCAAAGGCTTGAACAACTAAATTCTTCAACGGCATAGGTGGAGAGCAAAAAAGAAATGAATATAACTGAATAATTATTTTTAAACAATTTGACAAAGAGGTTAGTGCGACGAGCAATAACGCTTAGACGCCACTACAGCTGCAGCCACCACAGATCGTAAACAATCTGTAATGCCAATCATTGACTTGTTTCGTGACAGACAGATCTCGTAAAAAAACAAAATCATTACCCAAAATAACTTGTAACACATAACAACTAATATTGTTGACTGTTACATATGTAGTTTATAACATTTGCAATTCAACACGTGTTATTACAATGTTAGTGTAATCATCGAGTCATTATTTAAAACTGACCAATTTTATTGATGATTATGATTAACAACAGTAAAAAAAGCAATAATTCAGTCCTCAAATGCATTCACTTATAAGAATCGTACCACATAGGAACACACTACGTGGGCAAACACTTTCATATTTTGGCAAAGCGACAATGAGGAAGAAAAAAAAAGTTATGTGACAGTGATGAATTATGACGCTATATGCTTGTGTAACTTAGCATACAATGAGCGCTACAAAAACGCATACAATGACATATTGCACTCGATGCAGCCTACACACCATATCAATTATACCAGATTATTGATTGAAAATTTACAATCGAAAATACACACACGCATAAATATACATCTGATGTGCCCCCTGGTTCGACAATTTTAACGAAATCAACCCACCTATGTTTATTCGACAATTAGCAGGTTGCTATGTATAAACAACACTACATAAAAGAGATACAATAAATATGTGGCGTCTGACCTTTTGAACATTTATAATGAAAAAATATATATGTATTCTCACGATTTATTATAAGAGGAAAGTCAATAGTCATAAAAATATTTTGCTTAGTATTATTATAAAGGCTCTCGCCTAATTTTCCATTGAATTCACAGTGTATAACAAATATGTAATAAGTCTGAGATCACCTTGATTTTATTGTTATGTTCGTTGCAAGCATTACAAAACTTCAAGATTTGTTATAGTATGATAATAGTATGAAATTGTGTTACAGAATAAGAACTGAAAATGTATATGGCGACTATTACGTCAAACCAAAAATGGAGATATAAAACACATATATAAATATGTCATTATAAAGAATAATAGAAATATCTAAATCAAAAAAGGCATATTAAAAAATTATTATCTATTTGCCAATATGAATCTTGATATTATGATCAAATGAAATGATGGATAGATAAAACGCTATTTGTCTTATTAGTACAACGTCTACCATATGAAATTCGTTACTTTGAATGCTTCTTCTGAGACGAATTAAGTTCATTGTCATATTCACTCTGTGAACTCCAAATTTCTGGCATCCTTTCATGTTCAAGTATTGATAAAGGATATGAAAAATGTGCCCGCGCTGTCTCCATCACAGCATGTTTCCCTAACACTCGCTAACAAAATATTCTATTCAGTTGACTCTTCTTGAATGTTTATGAGTGGAATTTTATTATTACGATCTAAAAGTTTATAAAGCTGACAGGGGCAAAACAGAAAACGTCATTAATTCCGTAAAAATAAGGTAATACTACTTAAATTTTCTGTTGAATAATTGTCCGTGGAAAAAAAATGTAATATAGTCCAACGGTAGATACCTGTAAAATATACTTACATTGGGAACGAGAGAGAAATGTTTTAATCAAACTAATGAAAAATTTTGAAAGTCCATATGACGTAGTGATAATGATCTACAGGTGAAATTTTACTAACAAAGCAATACTATAAATACTGATAACAATTAGAACAAAAGTAATGAAAATAGCATTCAATGCGCTCACGAGCTACAAGTAAAGAGATTTTCAGAGGTGCAACACAATCGAAGAATCAGTTGTTAACTCCCTGTACCAAATGTAACCGCCAACGTTGCTCATTATATACGACTGTTATCTTTCGTTTCAATATTCACATTCTTAAGAGCGATAAGTGAGAATTTTATTTATATCCAGAAACGAAAGGTACAAAAGGAAGCAATGAAACACTTTTCTTTACGGTAATTTATTCATAATTACCTTACAACAGGAAAAAAAAACCTCTGCAGATATTCTGCAGAGCCTTTTCTATACGGGGTCATTCTTATCTGGCATGACATTGAAATATGGCATTTATCAACCAATAATATTCAGGAATGAGTAAAACAGATTCAAATATCTGGCAGTAAACCACAACAGTTCAACAGAAAGATCTACAAACATTTTCAAAAAACAATAGGAGACTGTACGTAATTTCATCATAGCAAGCCATGCAAACACAACCAATTACAAAACTGGCAACAACTATTGTCCATCCACGTTTAGTTAACCTTACAGTTCCTTTACCATCCAAATGTCGGCCTTAATATAATTTAACATCCATTTTTAAATAGAAAAAGAGAAAACTTACATTATAACAGACCTGGTATAGAACTGTGCCAAATCGAGAACGGGTCGCCTCGACATTTTTACCACACCCTCTGTTCTCCTTTCCCTAAAGCACTTATTCACTTTATGGGAAGGGGAGAAGCGGAGTGTGGGGAAAGTATCGGGGCGGCTTGCTGTCGATTCGGCACAGTTCTACCTCTCAATTTAAAAAAGAAATTGCACAAATTTGAAAGAATTAAGAATTTATCAGTTCTTTTCTCGTCTTTTGTCCGTTTAGAAATTATCGTGGCCTAAAAGACTTCACTTTGTCGACCAAAAAATACCGTCAATTTTTAGACAAAATAATAAGATTTATTAATTTAAACACAATAAACTAAACTAAAAAGTATTTGTGGTGGGTGCAGCTGCAGTGACTTCTTAAAACTATATTGCTTGTGAAGACCATCGCTACAACTTTTACCGCGTAAGTTTGGTGTGTGTAAGGTGTTCAATGGCTTTATTACTGCGTTACCTCGCTGAAAATACTGTGGCATTGTTAGTTATATCCTAAAGAGAAGGTTAGCTCGAGAGTTACCGATCTGACTAAGAAATTTGACTATAATAAATTAAGCAGAATGCTTCTTAACGCCAGCCAATCAACATGGCAGCGTAAATTAAAACTCATTGACATAAAATTATATGATTTCTGTATAATACATATAGTTTCTGATACACAGTTTGAATAATTTGAAATGGTTTTGTGTTAACTATTCTCTGTTGTTTGACTCGTTACTTTAGTTCCTACATGCAATAATAGTGATGATGTAAAACATCATTTTGTACATTTGCAGGATATCTAACTTTCACATCACAGGGTTTTGGTATAATGACGTGATCTTATTGTCATTTAGGCGTTATATCTCAGGATTTCAATGAGATAACGGATGACCAAATATGACATAATCGTATCGTGTTGTGGGTATAATGAAATACTATGACAGCTGCTGATAGCGATTAAGAACTAAAAAGATGAAGTGTTCCAAGTTAGAAATAAAAATAAAATTTAAATCAACTACATGTACCAGAATTGCTCTTGAAACAAACATTCTGTAGTAGGAACAATCTTGAAGTTTCTTAAAAAATTAAACAATCTTGAACTTGACTCAAAAGACCACGAGGGTAACGGCAGTCATTCATGCCCTTCACACGTAAGTAGCAAAAAATCTGTCTTCGAAAAACTCGAATTCGTCATCATTTTTAATGATTGCAGATTAATAGTAATGTCGTTTGGACAAATACCTATCTTCACTTTAGTTACACTTCGAAGAATTTGATGATCAGCACAATATCATCGGCTAAAGTGACATACTAGCACGACACCCCGCAAAGTCTTAATGTGCAGTGAACAACTTGTGGAAACCTACGCCGACAACAGTGATCATCATATGGATCGGTTGAACTAATTATCAAGTAACATCTTTATGATTTCTCCAATATCATTGCATCACATATAAGTTTTGATTTATTTTAATTGTAACATAACAGGTTATCGAAATACGTGACAAATATCCAAATCACTAATAATCATAAAGCAATTTATTGAACCAATAAGGTAGTCACACATATGTGTGTATATTGACTAAACTGTGTTAAAAGTAATTCATCAACGTCATATGTGGTTATGAATGAATCAAAAAGAAAAATATAGACCACTGTTATTCATATTTGAGTTCGAGGCATATCCGATAGTGATCTTACTACGTTTATTTTATCAATTAACTGCGATACTTTTAGATTTTTTAATGAGCTTAGAATTACGCTACAAAAGTGGAAGTGAACATTTTTTCGTTTCTCTATACTTCGCAATACAAGCCTCTCAAATCAGAATTCGTAAGCGTGGGTTCACATTCTGCTAAAACTAGGCAAAGAAAGAGAAGTGCAGACCAATATATCTAATTTAAAGCGTAAATTATAGAAAGCACAGGATCTGAAAGCCGAGAAAAGTAGAGTGCATACACAGGTATATTCAGAGACAATACCTACCTGCAAAAAAATACGTACTGTACAGAATAAAGTTTGCGTACTACCACAAGAATGAGACGAAGAATGGGAAAAACTGTAGAATTAGCTTTATATACATCACATCATACAAATATGTTCGTACTTAACGCTCGTGTGTTATAAAGACAACCATAAAATTCAAACCTATACATCTCTTGCTGGCCAGGCAGCCGTGCTTGCCATTTGTCCCACCGGAGCTACACGATCGAGATCTTTGAAAGCTTGCAGTATGCCAGAAATGTAAACAGACTGTTCCATAAAGACAGTTACAAATAATAAATAATCCAAATGTCAGTTAAAGATCCAGCAACAAAAACTACAAATCAGAATGAATTTAATGTGATACTTCTACAAAACAACCTGCAACCATTAGAGAAACTACGGCATGATACTTTAATAAATCTACAGATGCCTAAAATATTCGTATAGACAGTTATGAATACGGATTATTTACATAAAATGTAATCCTAAAATACAATATGATTATTGTTTGTTCAAGGACAAACGAACTCGTAAAGCCAGTCAAGTAGCATTTATAATTCGAACAGAAAAAGCATCATGTACTTCTTCGAAATCATTCGTTATTTTAACGTATATAATTATGTAAGAGCAGCTAGAAAAACGTTTTATATTTATTATACACTTGCATAAAATGAAAAAGCTCAACAAAGAAATTGAAGGTCAATACACCTATAAGTGAATCGGTTTTTTTCACAACTCTCATGAATCAACGCAACGTTCGGACCTGTTTGCTCTCTGTTAGGCATTGTTATTACAACGTCGTTATGTACACAACGTCGGTTATCTAGATCGAGTTCGATTCAGAACGAAAAAAAGCGCCTATACAAATTTAAATTAGCGTACAAAAAAAGCATGTTTCAAAAGCGAGAAAAAGTCTGATTCATTACATAAATGATTAAAGTTGTAACTATGGTAATTAAATACGAAAAAAAGTGCCTGCAGGGCATAAAAAATGTTTAATAATTGCAGCTGACGTGGTATTTATTATCAGCTTGTCTATTTCTTAGCACCTGAATGAAGTTTTTGTAATTCTTTCATAAAGACGTAGAAAGTTCATATAAATACCTGCCAAAATGGCATTTAAACGCAATAGTTAAGTAGTGATGACCTATCGTAATTTTATAATTTATTAGAAAAATATGAAAATATATTTTCCTAAATGTTAAATCCTTAATTATAAATATTTTTTTAAATGATAATCAGTAAAAATTGCACCTACAATACTAATTAAGCATTAGGGCCTACTCTCCCGTGTACATACTGAATACACAATATCAAATTTGCAGAAATTAAATTGTTAAATACTCAAACTTGTAATAATATAAAGGGAACTATAGCCCACTATAGGCACCCAATTTAGGCGTGTGGTAAATGACTAGATAATTGAACATTAGTGGTATATTATCTAGCAAGAAAAGAAGCAAATATTAAAATGAGAGCTGCTAATACGTTTCAGCGTATATAACGGGCAATTCCAAATTAGACTGCAATGAGATGGAAAATCGTTCACCTTTATGTTTTGCCTAAAGTGATGCCGATATTTACATAAATATATGTCTCATAACTTAACATTGTTTTGCCTCATCAAATGTATCAAATATTCATTTTGACAATTCAAGCTAAGCTACAACGTTACATTTGCTTAGTTTCTGTGCAGTTTATGCTGTATACATATACATACATCTTAATTTAAAAGATGAAAAATATCTAATAAGTCCAAACAGAGTTATCGATTTTGAACAATTGTTACAAATATGTAGCTTTCTGTCAAAAAACCACCGACAGCATACTCTAGAAATACAGCAATTAATTGTTTAAGATATTTTGTGTTTAATGAGTGGTTTGGTTGTTGATGTAATGTAGGCTAACTTGCGAACTTATATCCTCATTTTCAAGAAAACTATTTTTATTGGAGTTCTGATTTGCCCCAAAAAGTTCTTGAAAAAATGTTAAAACGCCCCGTGAAAATAAATAGAGAAAATAGTAATTGAAATGTGGATGCCTAACTCACAAAAGATAGTACGAAAAACCGCGATAACATTCAAATTATTTATCTGAGCGGATTAAGTAGTATCGCTAGAACTCTTAAGCGCCACCCACAACTCTATAAATTCTAAAATTTATTAAAATTTTGAAGTACGAAATTTTGCGATATCTTCCTATTATTATAACCACTGTTAATAGGAACTATTAATACGAGCATTTCGAACCCTAATAAGCACCGATAGCGGTCTTAAGGCTCTTAATTTTTTACAAGTACAAGAAATCAAAATATTGATCTAAGCGATACCTCCAACAAAACATTCAAACTTGCGATGTTTATTTTTCTCTCAATTCTTTTAATTACAAACCATTGCAATCGTTTTCAAAATATTGATATAAACCTTTCGAGCATCGGTAATTATCACTAGAACTCCTGATGTGCTATTTAAACTCCAACGAAACATTATTCTTTTAAACTACGAAAAGTTTTTTTGTTCTGGTACCTCGAAAAATTCGTGTAAGAAAGAATGTTGAATTTGGCGCAATAAGTACCGAAGTACGAAAGAAAAATATTTTTTGAAAGTTATCGGTATTTTTCACACTTCAAAATGAATAAAGAAAAAATAAATTTCGGAATTGTTAATTTTTTGTTACTTTAAGGAGTTCTTCCGATACGCATTAAGGTTCTAAATTTTCGAATCGACAGTTAGGACGTTATTGCGAGTTTTGCTGCTACCGAAAAAAGAGGGAAAGGATTAAATTAATCAATCAATATTTTGAAAAATAATCGCAATTTTTTGTACCTCAAAATAGTTTTTTTATTTTTTTATTTTTTGTTGGAGTTTTAGATAGCATCTATAAACTTGTAACGATAAGTATTAAGAGTGAAGTGCCTAGATGAATAATTAAAATGTTATCGCGATTTTTTGTACTGCTTTCCGTAAATTTGGCACCCCAGATTTTCAACTACTATTTGCTCTATTTACTTTGACGGATCCTTTCTTTAATTTTAGAACTCTTTGGGGTGCAATCAGAAACCCAATAAAAAATTTGCGAAAATGAGGTACCGAGTTCACAGACGTTCTCATCCAAGGTACTGACTTTTTATATCTCGTATTTATAACTTTTAGGCCTTCTTTGCTTTAGCATCTATTGCAATACTTGGTCCAGCAGAAACCGATTATTGCACTATAAACTATTTGTTTTTACTGAATATTATTTATCTCTTTTAATTTTAAGTACCTAAGTGATATATTATTTACTTCGATGACATTCTACCAAAAATAAAACCTGAGGCGTGTAATGTTTCATTAAATGGTTCTAGACCTTCCAGAAAATTAAAACATTTAACCTCTCTATAGCTACTGTGAACGCATTTGTTGCCATATTTTGCTTAGTTTTTTTTTATTTAATCCAATAATGTGTATTAAAAAAGTTCAGGATTGATTTTTGCGTAATTCCTGAAACATGTTCATACAGGAGATCAACGGTCTGCTTTTCCTAATTTTTTTAAGGTGGACTGTATTCCTATATATTTTATTTATGCTTTTGTTTCATGCTTCGGAAATATTTTTATATGCACCTAATTGTGACAAATTAATGGAAACAAATAAATTGTACACTAAAACACGTTATTTTCTGTTTTTTTAAAAATTTAAACCTTTTTTTCTTTTAAGAAATAAATTAAAGAATTTGTTAAATACTCTTACTATGATGATAACTTGTGGCAGCAAGATTTGTTTAATTTACCAAAGCCTACTTAATATCCGTATATACTTCAACTTTAAATTTGAAGAGTACACAGAAAATGTTAGTAGAACGTCTAAATATTATAAAAATCATATTCTAAGTTTAATTTAGATTTTCAGATTTTAAATTTTGAAGAACATTTGAAATATTTTAATACTGTTAATAAAGTAATAATTATATACATGCATTAATTATTAAAAGTAATAAATAATACAATTTTGCTTTTAATTAAGTAAATGTAGCGCTCTAATTTGAAAAATGAAGATTGACGCATTTCAAGTTTATTGCCATTAGTTTATTGACATTAGGAGATACTTTTAGTGTTCTATAAAATTTCTCGATGTTACATATTTCTATTATCGAATTAGTGGTATTTTATTGAAGATAAGTAATTGTTAAAATTTTCAAACAAATGTAAATAACTTAAAAACGAACAGACATACAGAGATTCAAAATGATCGTCAAATCCGTTCCTATAGATAGTGACAGGGTGTAGGAATATGCCGCGTTGTTGTTGTGAAGGTTTGAACTAAGTCAGTGGCGGAGCACAAGGAATGATATGGTATGCATATATGGTTCCTCTATAATCCTATTTGTTAGATATCCAAATATGAAATAACTCAATGGAGTTATATCAGGCGATCTTGGAGGCCATTTGTTTGCTCCAACAAAAAAAAACTCTTAAAGATATTGACAAGTTTGTCGAGCAGTATGAGCTAGAACATTATCATATTGAAAATAACCTGCTTCCAACTTATTTTCTTATAATTTTCCATCAACATCTGTTGATAACGTTCATCCGAGAAAAATGATTCAGCATGTTATGGTAATCATTTCTGTACTTGTGGTAGAAACTTTATACGGAACCACAATGTCAACAAATGTCAAGAAAATTAATTATATGTTTGAAATTTGTATGTATGTAGATAATTTCACTCATTAAAATGGTAATAAGTATAGATAAATGTTTACAGAAAACAGTTTTTTCTTCAGACAATCATTTTGAATCCGTACAAACCCAAAATTATTTAGGAACTACAACAATATAATACTGAATAGAATATTTGGTTTAAAAATATAGTTACTGGCAATTATAGATAAACAAAATACTATATATACAAAAATAATACTTTTAAAAAAATATTATTATATTTTTATATAGCACCAGAGATATATGGAAGAATATCTCATTATTGTGACACCTTATATAGACACAAATTTTGCGTGTAACATCCAGTACTTACTGTAGTCATATACAAATTAATGATGTATATATATTAGTAGATATTTATTCGCTTTTTCTTTTCTCTACATAAGCGTTTAAGGTACTAAAACGTTTTCCAGAATTAGGATGATATAAAATGTTATTGAAAAGTAACACCGACACCGTTGTGAAAGCAACGGCCATATATCTTTCCCAACTGTTTCCATTCAAAAGCGCGTCACATCACGTATGTCATATCTCACTCACACCATAAATATTTATGACACAAACATTAAGTAACTCTATAGCAATTTAATCCAATATGTTATCAACAATTTAATTAAGTAAATCTTTTCCGATTATACGCTTTCGAGATGACCAGTAGTGACCTGAATTTTCTCCGTGTCGAGGTAAAGCAAATACAAACACGTCGTTAAAATACAACACCTATCGGATGTTTTCATAATCATAATGAGATTAATTTACACCAAACTACATTCATAAACACTTAACAAATTAAAACACCGTACCGTATATGGCGCATATGTATATGTTGCGTTAAGGTAAACTTATCTGCCCGAAAAATGATTTATTATAATTAGCCTTATCTGTATTTAACAACTTCACTGACAGTGAGCGAGATTAACGCTACAAAAATGCATGCAGACAACTAACAAAAATAAATACGTATTTCATCCGTCACGCGATCTTAATTCTAAGAGAAAAAGATATTTTACGCGTACGTGAACATGCAGTTATATAAGTGCTATAATACCATAAATTTATGTATCTGAAACGTTTACCGTTCATTTATATAAGACTGAATTAGGCAGCTAAAATGTTTTAAATACCTCATTATCCGATTATACGGCTTTAAGTCAAAGACGAACTCCCAGTACACATTAATTTCAGTCGAAACTTATTGGATGTCATCGAAATGAACATAATCTACAGAATTATTACTTCGTGTTTTTTAGTAATTATTTACTTTAGAGCAACTTTCTCATACTTTTTAGAATTTTGAAGGAAAATTCTTGTCGGTGAAAGTTTCAAAGATATGTGCTGTATGTAGAAAACACTGATCAATCTCAAAAATAAATACAACGTTTGTAATAATACTCCAACTGAGTGACTTCTAAATACTAAAAGAGAGAAATTGTGAATTTTTATTAAATAAAATACAAAAATCAGCAGTATGTATAACATAACAACTGTGTAACAAAGAAATGAGCTTGTACGATTCGAACTTCTCTGACATTTTTGGAATTATTGAAGTAGCCGTCATCACATGGAGATTATGTTTTTTCTGTAACTGTTATATACAGCAAAGTTTTATCCTTTTTATACCTACAAACACCTAGTTTTGCTACAGTTTCAACTGATCTTAAGTAATTGATTTTTCGCTTTACACATCAGCCATTGCCATATGCTAGGAAAAATAATTCCTTTCCTTAAATAAAATTATCTAGGTCCAGGAATGTTGTCATATTAAATACTCATAATAGAATAACCATATCGCCACTAACAAATAATTGTTTTAAACTTTTTTGCGCAGATATAAGAATATTTAATGCACAAATAATACAGCTGATTTTTGGGCGACTAATCTGCATACGTGTATCAAGAAAACCGTACTTTCCTATCAGAAACAGACAAATAAGTATTTTGTAATAGTAATTTTCTTTTCCCGTAAATATTAACTAACTTTTGTGTAGATAAACTGAACATACTGTAACAGTCTTGCAGAAAAGCTGGCCACTGCTTTTCAATTTCTTTTTAGGTTTTCTTTTAAACTCAGTTTTGTTTATCTACAGAGCATTCCAATCAAAACGATCCACTTTAAATAAGTCGAAAACGTCAATAAATACGAAAAGACGCCGAGAGACGTCAATTTTTGTTTGGGAGGGGAAACTTTTTCATCAATAAGACAAAATCATATTGTACCGCCCTCTACACCTCCCTCTTCCCCCTCACCCCTCCCCTCCCCCGGATCGAACATTAAAATTTCAAATGGCACTAGGTCATATGTGTGTGTCAGATTTCTGTATTTTTGATTCCACTTTACGTAAAAGATCATCAAATTTTTCTGGTGACATTTGCAAATGATTTCTATAACTGTCTACATCTTCTAGCTGCATTTCACAAAGTAGACCGTCGCTTGCTCCAAAAACTTTTCGAGAAAGCCAACCTCGTACCGTTTTCGCTTCTCTTGTTTTTTAAAAGCCTTTTTCCCAAACGCTTTAAAAGAAATAATATAATACTATTTATTTCATTTCGTAAACTCACTGAACGAAAGCGACCCATGTATACAAATGGCGTCATACTACTACATACTATACCTCAAACTATGTTACTAACTAACTAATGTAAACGCACGAAGAGCATGCTGTAAACTAGTATTGCTGTAAACTAGCATGCTTTTTCACTAGTATGTGTAGCCTTAAACTTTAGAAGATATATTCTAAAGTGTTAAGGGTAGGTATAGGCTGTCCTACATGAAAGTTGTTGCAAACAGTATGTAAAATCGAAAAATGTAATAATATGACGTGGTGTTATTTGAAATTAATGCTCCATACTGCTTACATACTTACAAGAATTCATCAATAAAACTACCACACTACAACCACTGTTGGCTTATGTTCACGAATGTAATTAAAATAAAGTCAAGCCCATGAAATATTCAAATATTACATATTATGTGTACATGCGGTATCATATTAGATTAGCTAGCGCAGAAATAATACTGCCTCAATTGACAATATTGTAGAATTTCTAGGAAGCAACAAGCATGTATTTAATATCTACGCACGCATATGGATTTCTCAAACGCATCGCATCGTCTCTGTACTAATTATTGAATTTTTATAATTCCCTTACATTTTACTAAATTTCTCTGATACCATCAGCATAATGCTTAGGAATCTTCTTTTTTACATAATAATAATTAAAAATACATCATTATAACACGATAATGTGGCTGTGCTTATATTATATTTCAAACGGTTAAATAAATGTAACAGTTACAAAATATAAAAAATATGATTATAAATATAGATTTACTTACGCCAACTCCAAACTCTTTCTGCCATATTTAAATTAGTTTTAAAATAAACGCACTTTCTGTAAAACATTAGTTAACCAAATATTATATTCACAACAAACAAACTATTCACCAGTACACTCGAGAGAACACTGCCTTTGTCCTGTGCATCGTCCCCTTGCTGTGTTGACCTATTAGTAATCACTTTTTGTCAACACTTTTTATAGGTATTTGCTTTTTTTGTTTAGTAACTCTATTAAATATGTTTCTCGGAGATATGAAAGAATAAACTAATAATATTGACATTCTACAGCTCCATTATAGTGTGATATTAACTTAAACTCTTTGTAATAACGTTTTAGAGCAAAATTTCTTTGAAACATTCCATTGTAACTATTACGTTTGCAATGAAAATTCCTATTTGAATTTAGTTTTAATTAAGTTTATCTAAAGTATTTGTAATAGCAGCTTACAACTAGTAAAATATTTTGCATTATATGTTTCCTTCAATTCATGTGATACCCCGTTTTCTTATTTCGTGATTATTTTTTTCATTCATATTCATCAGATTTAAACGTTTACTCATTCGTAAATCATTAAAATTTTATGCTGCGAACAAATATTTAAGTGATTAATACAAATCTATGGTCAGTAATGCCCTTAACTCTTCATACTGCAACTTTTTTGGCTAACTCGAATGGTATTTGTTACTCACATGACAACTGTAAATTGTTCAAACTAATCTGAAACTTACTGTTCACGGTCCGTACTAGCAAACAAGAAGATGAAAATAGTTCTTGCAAATGCTTTTTTTAGAGACAACGCACATCTTCAAAACGTAAAACAATTTCATTGTTTGGATTAATATCACACATTTAGGCATTATTTTCTTCTACAGAGTTCTACAAGTACTTCACTTGTCAACAGTTGAAATTAATTTAATAAGTAATAATTAAAGTGAGGTACTATACGTAAATGTGTGCTTCTTTCACTTCCTGAAAGCTAGTCAGGACTCCTAGGCAGGGATTCAGGAAACTATTATAAAGTATAATATAAAGTGGCAAATTAGCACTATAATGTATAAATTTGACACAACAGTTTACTACATTATCACCGTGCTGAAGGTAGAAATGACCCATTTTGTATGCTTTAGAGAGTTCCAAGAAACCTGTAAGAGATAACAAAAAACTGCGCTACGAGTCTTGATTTTTTTTTAATAAGAATCGTGCAAACCGAATTTTTCTCGGCGTTTTCGGACTACAGTTACATCCGATGGCATAAAGCCTATTTTGATTTCTCCAGTTTGTATCTTTTTATATGGAACACACTGTATACTTTCTCAAAAACAAAAAAATATATACATACATATATATTTAATTTTATTATTGTTAAATTACTTAATAATAATAATATAGCTTAACAATGACCGTACAATAACAATAATGACACATTAATAAAGACCGCAAGAATTGGTTCGCTACCAGCGGCAGTACATCGGGGGCGTTAACGGCGCGCGCCTATCGTACGAGTACGAATGTAGTGAAATATGTAATTTGTAGGCAATCATCGAACGGTATTGTTGCATGATCATGCATTGCAAGTACGCTTACCTATAATTCGGTTGCAACGCATTTAAAATGTCGAAAGTTAGTGAAAATGCTTCAACGTGTTTGTTTGCTAATAAAATAAGATTGTATATTATGTCTGTGTTTTCATTAATTCTAATATAAAGTTTCTCTAAATAACGCCCATTCGGTAAAGCCCATGTAGTTACACCCCTACTACGAAACTACATTTGCGGTCTTTACATATTAATGACATTTTAATAATATACTATTGACGTCAATTGACGTCATAACCACATGATAATGACATTTTAATCGTGTTGTCATCACAATGACGTCATAACGACATGATAATGACATTTTAACGATCTAAGACCAACATACTTGTGCATTACGTTTAATAGCGAACAAACCTCCGGCAATAACGGAAGAGATAAGAACCAGAACAGACGTGCTAAATTAAATGAGTTGAATTTGTCCTTCTCTGATATCTTTGAAATTTTGATAATTGTTTCTCGTGAAATTGCGAGTTGAGGTTTTCAAGAGGTTATTGAAAGATAAGTTACTTGAATTTTAGCACCTGATAAAGAAGAAAACCACGCTACGTTGTTCTTTCTAAGTCGATAAGAAAGTAACAAATTTTTTGATCACAATGTTCTGTAGATGAATCATCAAACTACAACCTTTAAGAGTAAATAAGATGATTGCTGTAGTGTAACAGTAGAAACTACCTAATATGAGCGCCAGTTGCAAGTCAAATTTTGCTTTAATGCAATGAGATATACCTTAGAGCGAGTTGTATCTCTACAGCTTTTACGTTCATCAGATTCTCTTTCTTTGTTTAACACTCAGACTGTTTGAGTGGATGCTCTAATAGCATAGTTCTGCTGCCACAACATTCTCCCCTGGGGGTCTATCAACCAATTCGAGAGATTGATGTCTGATACGAGTCTCAAAGGGTCATCATCGATCACTTTTGAATTAATTAATGGCAACAGAATGCCAAAACAAGAATTCATACTGGAACTGTTCGTATTGATGGTTAGGTATTGTATAGAAGATTTGGGCTTGATTAAGTTAGACAACACAAGATGTGAATTTAAAACGGTAAAATTTATATCAATGTGTAAAAGTGTAATGTATACAAGAAATACAATAAAATATACATAAACAAGGCAATTTTTTTGTTTTACTAATTTTTGCATTAATTGTATTCGTGGTTAATACGATCTCCTGAATCGGATAATCCTTAGCTATAAGTCCTTTAACATTTTATTATTATTTCAGCGTCACCGGAGGACACTTGTCAAAAAAATACAAAACCTGCGGGAGGCCGATTTGAAGCTACTGGAGATTTTTCTATACATCTTAATTTAGCAAACTGACGAAGAGAAGTGCTGCTATCGATTGCGTGTATATGTCCAACAAATACTAAACACGGTTAATATGGCATCCGGAGATATTACAACGTTGGATTCTATAAATAGCTACCTTTATTTTATTTCCGTCGAATACTTGGTTGTAAACTATTATTAAAGAGAGCAGTAAAATCTTTTTCGGAAGACTTAGCGCTTAAAGTTGACAGAGAAAGAAATACCTTACAAAGAACAAAGAAGAACATATATTTGTATTACTATGATGTAACATAATGCTACTAAACTATTTATTAGATCTTGTTTTGTGATGTATATATATATATTATATACAGGGTGATTGGTGAGAATGACCTATTAAAAGTATTATACAAACGGAACGGAATTTTAAAACGAAATTTTTCAGTTGGATATAGTTGAATATGAGCTATCATGTGAAAATATTTTCGAACAAATATCACTTCCGGTTAACCGGAAGTGGGCATCAACTTCGATTTTTTAAATAGCAGGCTATACATTTAATTACAAATTCAGCTTCTACGATAAATTTTACACATATTGCATGTATCATACCGTATACCTAAGTACCATTCCTTCTGAGTTATTTGCAATTAAATAAAAAGAGTGACAGATACCGATCTTACTATATAATGATATTACGTCATGTAGGAGTAAAAGAGACGAATGAAATTTTGCATACGTGCAGCTGATATTGTTCTCAGCTGACGTTGTTCTCAGAATATGGGTGTTATAATGGATTAGCATTGAGAACAGATCAAATCAAGTAATCATGAATTTATTTATTATGCAAAGTGAATGTAATCAAATAGTCAAATAAATGTATCCAACGTTTAGTGAAAAATACTAACATTTACAACCAACGATCAGCAAAAATTTCTAAGAATGTTTAAGATAGAAAAAGTTTTAGCAACCGATATGTTCGTATATAGAACAATGGTGAAGAACAATATCAGTAAAAAATTTAGATTATCTAAGAATTCTCCTAGATACTCCCAACAAACGGTATTTGAATAATCAACATAAAGTAAATTTACGTCAAAGGTCTAAATAATTAGTAATAATTTGATGATTCTAACCCTCTTCAATTTGTTTCAAGGATAAAGAAATGCCAAATTGAGCAAATTACGGTTCTTTAATCAATTGTTATTAGCTATATTTGCTACGTTTCGGCCGACACTGGCCTTTTTAAAGCTAAAATTTTTAACAAAATTTAACAACATTAATATAAAAATACATTATTACGACATTGCAATCAATAAAAAAACTTCAAATGATTAAAACAGGTTTGTCACAACATAGTATTGCTACTGGACATAGGTTTAATTTCGGTGATCCGGATATACTTGATATTGAACCAAACATTAACAAACGCTTGATTTCAGAAATGCTTTACATAAAAATTAATGACACGTGTAATTTTAAAAATGATATTAATAATATTAGTTATGTGTATGATCTATTACTTCAACATCAATAATTTAATACAATTTTTCTGTACTCACTCGTCCATATACATATGTATGTACATATATGTTTCCGTGCACAACGCACGGATTTTAACGTTATATTCTGCAAAACTTTTTAAACAATTAATTATATAAATTCTTATTACTACATTAGAATGTCATCGTACTTTAATTTTAATCATCATTTGAATGACTTAGTTTTAATTGTTTCTTGCTGACTGGTATGTATGTCTTTCTTTTTGGTGAACCATCTTGTAATAATGTATTTTTATATTAATGTTGTTAAATTTTGGTAGAAATTTTAGCTTTAAAAAGGCCAGTGTCGGCCGAAACGTAGCAAATATAGCTAATAACAATTGATTAAAGAACCGTAATTTGCTCAATTTGGCATTTCTTTACCCTTGAAATAATTAGTAATAACAAATTAGGTAAAATTAAAATAATAACAAAGATAATATAAAAGGTACAGTAGAAAAATTATAAGAACAACAATAATAATAACAATAATATATAATATAACAATAAATAAGTTATCTAATTGGTTCGATATGGCAACTGTTTCTATTGAGGCACTCTATATTCGGAGACGCATTCCTATAATTGTTGCTCTCCGAATAGCATCTGGTGTTAGTTGCCTAAAGGATCCCTTATTCCGATAATTCAATCGGAAGAATTAGCAAAAATACGATTAGATCTATGACAGACGTCAAAACAAGTGGCAAGTAAATATGTAAAACAAATGAGCTAAGCACTCTTGCTTCAGTAAATTGACATATCTGAGCATTTTAGGTACGGAGGTTAATTTAATCGTTATAACTTATTCACCTTTCATTTTGGGTATAGGAACACCCAATACGGATTAAAAGAGAAACTTTTGTAGAATCAGAATATCTAATAAAATATATTCCATATATATTTTCCATTAAAAAAAATCTACTTTCCGCAGGTTAAACTTTCTTATAAGCAACTAAGTTTTTAAACACTCTGTATAATGTTTCGGAGAAGAACTTCAAATGTTGTGTAACAACACAATATCAGCTGTGCGTATGCAAAATTTCATTCGTCTCGTTTACTTCTACGTAACGTAATATTACTATAAAGTAAGATCGATATCTATCACTTTTTCTCTTTAATTGCGAATAACTCTGAAGGAATGGTATTTAGGTATAGGGTATGATACATGAAATATGTGTAAAATTTATCGTAGAAGAAGAATTTGTAATTTATTTTATAGCAAGCTATTTAAAAAATCGACGTTGATGCTCACTTCCGGAAATGATATTTATTCAAAAATATTTTCGCGTGATAGTTCATATTCAACTATATCCAACTGCAAAATTTTGTTTTAAAATTCTGTTCCGTTTGTATAATACTTTTAATAGGCCATTCTCACCAATCACCCTGTATATTGCCTTCTTCATTCCTTATCCACGAAGCACGACATTTTGGAAGTAATCCAACAACTAACAAAATGTTTTACAAACTGTTTATTTATTGTTAGATTTCACCTGGTCTGTGTTTTTAGAATCTCTTATTTATAGAATATTACTCACACACTTTAAAATAAATATTTATAAACAATTGCCATTCGATACCTTTAAAAAATCGTAAACCACATAATAAAACCATTCGGGCTCACGCTTCATTTATACAAGAATATTTTGTTGGATTATTATTTACCTGTATTAACTCGATTACTCGTATTAACTTTTTAAGATAATATGCACCTGATTGCAAATTATCATTACTCAGTGTAATTAGGTAAAATTCAAAACCACTTAGGTATAATATTACACCTGTACTAATTATAAGTTCAACTTAATTAAGTGTCGCTTAAAGCAGGTCACTTACATTTGCATTCTATTGCACAAGGATAAACAAATAAATATTGACTCAACGATATTATAATGTTACGTCCTTTCTAACATTAATATTTGTGGAATTCAAATCATGTCCTGTGTTTGAGATTTCGAAATTGACTTACGAAAAAACTTTTTGCTTCAGAAAATTCAAACCAATACCGAAACTTCTGTGCAAATCAATAGTGTAATGTTCAAAACATTTTTGACGGTCCAAATTCAGTTTAAGCAGAGATGTAGAGAGAGAATACCCAATACTTATAACGTTATTAAATATATAAATGATATAGCACATGCCCATTTGAAAAATTATTCTAGCTGGAATAGAAAGGAACTAAACTTTGAGCATTACCTAATTCAAAACAGTTTAACGGTTAGGCTTAAGAAGTGAAAGAACAAGCACCCTTCAATGTTAAAACAAAGTGAACAATGACTGTCATTTTTCATAAACAAGGTAGTTACTAAGGTATGCTAGGTTCGAGTTATTGCCAATCCTTTGAAGATGTTGATGTTTCCAAAAAATTATTTTACTCGGACACTACTATGCCCAGAGTCGCATACGTTGGTATGACTATTCAGGACATTACATATGAAACAAGGCACATTTCGAATTTTCTAAATTAATGGTGAGCCACGATATCCTATTAATGATATTAGTTAGTTATTTTTTAATGAAACATCTTGTGTGTTATTAGTTTGTAGAAACTCTATGAAATTCTAAATGAAAAACTATTGTGACTCCATAGGTCCCATATCAAACATGCGTACGTTATTCATCCATTAGAAAATAAAGTGCCGAAAACTTCAATAATCTACTAGTTTCGTATACGCAACAAAGCAATAATACAGATTGTTCCATTATAAAACACAGAACTTCTGAAACACACAGTAAATGCGAACATAAATTTAAAATGTGCATGTATGGACAGCTTGAAGTGTAAAAGAAATTGCTTCCACATAAAACAAGCTAACAGCAATATTTTTAGAAAAGTTCAGCTTCTAAATACAAAAGCTTGAATTATTATTATGAGATTTATATACTGAGTGTTGCTTATAACGTTAGTGATATTTTAAATAAAACAATCAATGTCAGTTTTAATTTAGGCCAAAAGATTTCAAAACTAATTTCTACAGAAAACAAAATAGATACCACGGACGGCTTTGAAAGAAAAAAAGGAAAGATGGGGTGACAGAGCGACAAACGAAAAGAATCATCGGAAAAGAAAGCGAAGAACAAGAGAAAAAAGGTCTAAAAAATTGAAAAAGAAGAGAAGATATTTTACTGAAAAAACAGTATAACAGGAGTATATAATAATATAACAGTATATATTGAAGAACAAAAATAATAACGAGTGTATCTTTATTTATTATGTTACAATGAAATTACAAATACTTAACTACATTCATAAATTGTATAACAGAATATAGTAACATACTTATAACAAAAAGACGTTGGAGCTATCTATTATCTTTGTATTTCGAAAAATGCTGTCAAGAATTTTTTGTTTAACTATTAGATTACCATACTTGAAGCCAAAACTTTGCTGCCAGCTTAACCAGATAATTGCACTCACATCTTCATTCATATTGCTCCCATATCTCTTTTGCTTTTTAATACACTATGACTTATTTCCAGTTGTGGGCACTGCTCCTCGTTAGACATTTTTATAAAAAAATGTATCACTACCCAAATTAAGTAAATACTAATTCCTCAAACTGTAGCTGCCTTTGATGCACTTTAACAACCCTACATACAATAGTCACATGAAGTATAGATAAGTCGTATAAAATAGTACTCAATAAATGGCTTATAGTAATCTGATACTTTAAAGAGAACAGTGGATTGACGCTAAGGCGCGTATAGAACATCAGTAAAAATAGACCAAGCAGAACACGTTCTTGCTCACAAAGTGCCTAAATCTATCAATACTGCTAAGATACATCAAATAAATTTGCAAGAAATATATACATCTGTAAATTAAAACAGCATTATATCATTCTACTTTGATGAAGAAGACGAAATATTGTCAATGTTTTTAGCTTAATTAACAGGAACTGCTTAAATAAGTAAACACAAGCTTCGAGACATATTGGATAGGGTAATGTACCGACTTGGAAATATCTACAATAATATTTGATGTTTATGTATTTTAACATTCAAAATATACAAAGATAATCTAACATGCTTTAAAAAATGTTTCTGTCATCTAATTCATTTTAAATATGTGTAATTATGAAAAAAACAAATATACAGAAAATGGAATGGAAATATAAATTACAAACATAAGCGTGGATGATTCAAGGAAACAAGCAAGCATTCAACGCGTATTAAATATACAGACTTATTTTTGAATTATCACCATAACGGAAACACTACCTGTATAACACTTTTACACCATTATGTCTGTGTATCACTTAACTATCCAGTTTCTCCTAGAAATGAATACCTGCTGTCATTTCTCGACTAACGTACATACATCAGACGCTATACGAACAAACCTTCCACAAGCCCAAAATTAAACATTTTATGGATTTTGATGTGTTGACTGTTTATATAAGGCAATAGTATTTTTAAGATACATAAATACAGTCATAGTGCGTATGTAGCTCTTAGACCTAATACTCACACTCTTTACAGCGTTTTATAATGTTTACAGAATCCGTCATGTAACATGTGATGCAGTAAACAGACATTAAAAATAGAAATAAGAAAAACCAGATGGATTTATTATAAAATAGCAGATGCACGAATTTACCAGGAATCTCTTCAATTTTGTAATAATCTGTCAAAATTCATTTCCTGAATGCATTCCTTTAGCGGCATATATTGCATGTGTGCAAGTGCGGCTACAATTCCATTTCAATTTTAAATTTGTTGTTAACTTACTCGTTGATTCAATTTCATTTATACTTTTTACTTTTGTTTAGATATTTTCTAAATTGCAGCATTAGATATGTTATAAATATAGTACTAAAATACTGATAATTTTCAGTTGATAAAAATGTACTAAATATTTTTTTGTTAGCATATTTTGTCGATAACTTAACTCGTGTGTAATAGTCTCACACAAAATATTTTTGCCAGTTTTTCATCGGATAAAGTTTGTCCAAACATTTTCGGCAGACAAAATCAAACCTAACTTTTTTTACTGCGTCGCTATGACAATAATCTGCAAAGTTTGATATTTTTTATTTTGATTTTCTTAAAAAAATATCCTTAATATAAAATGCTCAGTTTGAAGACAATAAAATTCATAACATTCTCTACCGACCGAAAGTACCAACTAGAATTAAACACATATGTATATTGAGAAGCTTGCTACCATTTTCACCAACTGAGCATTTAATATGAAAGACAAACGGCGAAATCATAAGGAATATATAATTGAAACAATGACGAATTTTACACCGAAAATGTTGCAAAGTATTACAAAGATTTTGGTATAAAATTTGATCTGAAAACGACGCATTTTACATATTGCAAGCACAGCCGCCGAAAAAGCCTAGTTTTACAATCTTAACCCAGACTGAAGTATTGGCTAGAGCTAAATTGTAAAACGAAGAGGAACCACAAGAACTTTAATAAAAGATCCGTCTTATCACAGATTTTGAGTTAGGGTGGTAAGGCTGCTAAATACCTCATTGAATAATTTAAAGAAGAAAAGCACAATAATGATATGAATACTGAACAGATAGAATAAAATTCAATTTTTTCAAAGACAACTCAAGATGGAAAAAGTTTGGGGTAGTAAATATCTAATACCAAATTCCGATGCCGATTCTTGTCCAGTAAAATTTTTTAAATTCTCTAATAAAGTGCAATACATTCTTTCTGGGTTTAGATCACTTCTACAAGAACCAAAATTCCAAACGGTGGTTTAAAGAATGTTCTATGGAAGTGAGTAAAACTTCTAAATTGACTAAACTATCAGCAATCCAAATAGGGTTAGATATAAACAGAATAAATATTACAAATAATTCTAATAGAGCTGATGCAGTATCGCTTACACCTTACCTTCAATTGGACACTGAACATCATTCGAAAGTAGTTGAGGCATTGTCAGAAAAATCTTCAAAAAATGAGGTAATCACTATGAACTATAACAGACATAATAACGACGAAAAAAAGTTATACAAATTATGTTTTCACTAACTGTATTTTTACGCATTAACTAATTCTGAAAATAGAGTCTTGTCATTCGTTAAATTATCGAACTAAATTACACGCGAGCTTATTTCTTAGTTCTTGTGAAATTTTCGGATAAAACGCCAAAGGAAAAATAAATTCTCGTTAAAACTGCAACTTTATCCAGTTAAAAAATAAGGTCCTAATGTAATTACTACCAATTATATCAGTAAAAACATTTTAGCTCTATTTAGTTAAACGCAGCGTGATTAGACTATTGTTCAGACGATTCACGAGTTACCGTTGTGAATGAAGTGTATACATAAACGCTGTCTAGTACTACTGTTTTGTGATAGCGTTTGTGTTTCATATTTCAACATTCAAATTTCTCTAAAGTACTGCTTTTAAAAATGGCAAAATTTCACCAAACATAAACATAAGACAATATATTTTCTTCATTCTTCATTCTTAGTTTTTAACAGAATTGAGTTAGCCGTATTACATGCCTGAAATTTTATTTGCCACCGGGCCTTTCTCGGTAAGAGTGTATACTACTGCTACCAAACACAAAGGACCAGCCTTAATAATAATTCGAGTTAAAATGTGAGAGATGAGAATAACAGCTTACAATACTTAATACTTATAAGAGAAACCGTTTGTTTTCAGCAATTTACTGTCATTCATTGTATTTAGTGAAAAGCACGTGTCATCATTAGGAGACACCTCAAATAACAAAGTTGTCATAATGTCCGTATGCTGTTGTTGATATCTATAGTTTATATTAGTATCAAAACCATTTGTAGGACATTCTAAAAGGGGTCTGCTGCGTGTCGTCTACCAGTTCGTAGAAGAGCAGATTATTTCAAGCAAGGTAACACTGATTAGTACAGTGTTGCTGTATACCTATACCTATAGCTTTTAATAATTATATCCAGCTCTTGTGATATTTTTAATGTAATGTCTTGTATTATTACTGTTTCGTTTTTATTATTTTGACTATGAACAAAGTATCATGGAGAAGTTACTAGCAATTGTTCAAGTTAAATATGTAATATTTCTTTAATATGTTCTTATTGGTAAAATTACAGCCGCTGATGGGAGCAATAAACTTTGGTTAAATACACATGTATTATTCAGAAAACTAATATTAATTCATACTGCAATATTATGTTGTAACGGTTTCTAAGACTCTAAGTAAGAATTTTTAGACTTGTGAAAAATATACGTATCGGAAGTGTTCCAAGTAGTATGAAGTAGAACTGTAATTACGAAAAGGCTTTTATAGTTCCGCTAAATAATCAATGGTGTTCTTATAGTATTGCTTAGGATTCAGTTACCCTTTCTAATATTCTCACAGAGTTTCTTTGGCCAAGTTTATTCCGAACATACTCTACAATATTAAGGTTTTAAAGAAACTATCTCATCTTCCTTAGTATTCTCACTTCTTGTGTTTGTTCTTTAGCCTGTTACTAGGGATGTGTTCTCATAAAGTTTACATCCACTTGCTGTATATAATGCATAACTATACGTCGGAACAAAGGAACGTATCACTGATTACTGCATTTGAATATGTTCCCTAGTTAGTTCTTCAAGCTAAACACGTTATATTTACAATAATCGATTGAAGGAAAAAGATATTTGTAGAGTAACACATATTAAACCATACATAAAGGACGAGGACATAAAACAAGTTGCTAGTTCCAAATATCATAGAAGTACAACCAATGCTACGACAGAAATGAAACAGAATCAAACAGAAGAATACATATAGTAAGTTTCGGAAGGACAGGAATTTCAGAAAATACAAAATTATAAGTCTGTAGGGTAACACACCTACCTACATTATTGCATGCTCGAGCAAGTTGAGTAACGCAAAGACATGAATAACAGAGCAAAGGCACATAATGATTGATAAGTTTCTTTAAAATGAGGCAGGTTAAAGATAAGGCGGTAAAAACGATCCTTAAATATAACCAAAAGTTTTTGACGCCTTTTAAGAATATCACAGACTAAACAGGTGAAAAGGATATGGAAAGCAAGACCAATACAGAATGGGAAAGTGAAGTAGAAAATATCCTAGTAGGAAGAGGATAAAACTGGAATCCATCTAATGAAAAAAAAAATAACCTCCATAACTTGGAATAACAAGAGGTGTTAAGATTATGCTGACGATGTTCTTTGATAAGCTGCAATTGATTACGGAGTAAATCATTTTAAAGTAGATTAAAAGTTTGAAACAAAGTAATGGTGTTTGTTTCAAGTAGTGTGTACTATCTATTGAACTGAGTAAATAGATTTTATATTTCAAAGGAAACTGATATCGCAAATAAATGCAGAACTAACAAAAATAAAAATGAATAATTTTAAGCTTACCTACATATTATTACTCGGATATAAACCAATTTAGAATTAAGTGAGTAAACGAATAAATTAAATTAAACAGAATAGAGTATGTATATGTAAATAATAAATGTAGTTTCACAACTACATAATAGCGTCAATTTAATTTATTGCGCTTGAAACTAACACAGACATTAACAATTCAATAATCTAGAATATTCTCGACTTACCACCAAGTTCCGGTTTTCATTTCAATCATGCGCAACACGCAAACATCTGCAGTCACATATTGTTCTGTCAAGATCCAAAAAGTAGATATTGGACCACTCGAAGGGAACGTAATTAGTTGTTCATTTTAATATTCAAGAACACTCTCGTGAAGCACTTAACGGAGCGTTTGAAGAAGCGACCGCGTGATTAGTTCAAGACTTACTGTTTCTCTCAAGGTACTCTTGATTTTAAGATAATAGCAGTGCTCCCGTGCACTACGCAAGCTTATCATTTCTACCCTCTTTTCTAGTCGGGTCCAATTTTAGAACAATACGGTTAGATCTCGTGCCCGGTTAACAGTTGCATAATTTCTTTAAATATATAAATTGCACGAATTGTCAAGCAGAAGGCGATACTTAACGTAATGAGTAGAAAACACTGTAACAAACGTAAAATTATCATTATTTACATAGGGAGATATTTTTTGATAAACAGTGCTACTTAGAAACTCACTTTAGATAATATCAAAGAAATTAAGAATTTCATGGTTGTACAGAAATTATCCGTATATTTAATAAAACACACAAATGTTTATTTTATATTCACTTAAGTTTCAATTTCCTGTGTTCATAAAGAAATATAACGCATATTCCCGTAAACACATTCTAAAAGTGATTAATAAATTCGCTCCAAGCAAACGCAATCTACTAAACAGTTAGACATAAATCTGCACTTAACTTTAAAGTCTTTCTTTTCAATCAGTATAACATATGTTGACTATAAAAGTCTCTGTGAATGAATTACAGAAATCAACAAAAATGTTAGCAACTAATTAATTCTAAATTCATCAATAAGAAACTTTTGAAAAATTCTCAAATTATTCCTAAGAATTAGTTACGCACTACCTACATACATTGCAAAGTATTCTATACTCGGTAAAACTTGCAAACAATTTGCCAATCTTTACAATAGTTGCCCAGGATACCAGCACCATTAGTGGATACAGCAATTGGACTATATATTATAATTTTTTTTATGTGTGGTGGGTGCTTAGTTGCAGTGACTCCGTAACCTGTATTACTTGTCTGGCTATCACTGCAACTCTTGCGGTGTAGTTTGGTGTGTGTAAGTTGTGTTCAAATGGCTTTGTGACAGCATCATATCGCCTTTTATGATGCCGCGCTGTTGATCACTTTGCTCCCAACAGCGAATGGCAAGTCAATCCGGGATGAAACTCTCTGAAAAAATGTCACCGTCCCTCCAGAGAATTGAACCCCGGCACCTATCGTCCTCTCACAACGATAGTCAGCCGCCTAACCACTGCGGCCATCGACCCGTTAATATTATTGATATTATTTTATATAAACGATGTTTATCTAGCATTTATAGGTAAATCCATTTAAACCATATATTAAATGGCTTATGTCTGTATGCAATATTACCAACATTCAAAGAGGAAACAAAAGAACGTGACAGTGTATTAGAAACACGACACGTTATACGATTTATTATTAATGTTAATTAATAATTAATATCATGATCCGCCAACCGGTTATTAATACATACTTTCGGCATACTTATTGTTTGCTGGCTTCCACCTATGCTAATAAAACATGTCTAGTAGGAAGTAGACGTGCAGAACTTAATCGGAGCTATAAATCTAGTTCAATGTCATCCAGCTATAACTATGAAGCATGAAGATACCTAAAATGAATATCGCCGATGACTACTTCAAACAATAGTAATAAAGAGAGGAATGATAGAACAAAATCGTATAAAATTTTTGATGACATCAGATGTTGAAATATACACCATGTGCTCTTCTATTATGATATGGATTCTTACTCTTAATAATTACTTTAGGAGGTTTATAAATTTTCATTCTACATGTCATAAAATATTCAATAGTCAACTTTTGAAGACATAGATTATGAAAGTTATAATAAACATATATTACGCTAGGACACTTCAAAAGAATCATTATAGGTATTACAACGTTCTAATATTTGTAATATTTCCTTATTATATGGGTTTCGATAACACATATCATCCATTTGATTATATCCAACATTAGATTGCTAACCAACTTTCGTTTGAAATTTAATATCTACTAGATTTAATTACGTTATTCATTCATTTAGTAATTTCCTGAATTAACACGATTGCAATGTTTACAAATACACTTTCGTAAATTTACTAAGTTTCTGTTCTTGAATCGGTGGACATCTTTGTGAATTAACCTATATAGCCGCAAAAAGTTAAATCTTTTGTTGGACGTACGAGTTTTTCTAAGAAATGAAATTGAAATTTTGAACGAAAGTTACATCATTCACCACCAGACTAAGTTTTCCTATAAATGACGGGTGTATAAATATCTCACATTTTCGTCGTAACGAACAAAAACATTTTACGCAAATGCTTTAGGTACTTTATATACAATTTGGTGTAGATAAACTTTGATGTGATCTTAAAAATTACGAACTTTATTATTATTATTACAAATAATTTTTACGAAGCTTTCCTAAACTCTCAAGATATATTCTCTTAATAATTTTTGCATATAATATATTGTTAGATAAACGTTTACTTATTTCAAATTACGTAACAAGTATGAAAGAAACTTAAGTTTATCTATATACAGCTAATCAAATAATTCCTTATTTCGTAATCAACTATTCTAAAAACGTATCTCAAAAAGCTAACGAAGAGTTGTTCAGATCAGATTGATTCCTTTTCTATACCTTGGTACAACAGGTTAGACTCGGCAAAGAAGGGCAATTTGCAATGTAGTGTGGTGAGCAATGTAGAGGGGTGGCACAGAAACTCGAGCGGCAGTATTAAAGCACACTTGTTCAGTATTATTCCGCTGGTCGTCGGGATAGCATTAATTGTGTAAAATGCGACAACTTTTTGACGTGTACCAGCAGGTGGAAGTGTGAACGCCACCCAAAAAATATAAAACACTGTTCTGCAATCCGTGGTAAACGACAAAACGAACAATTAACATTTGATATAGATGTTTGTTTTATTCTGTGTAATCTACCGTTCACTTAACTAGACCAAGTAGCATTTGTTTCCTTTTGGAGCAAGTATTCAGATTATACATTACCAAGTCGGACATCGGTAAGAACCATTATGCCATCTGCTCGTGACTATATTGAAAGAAGAATTAAAGCAGAACTGAAAGATAAAAAACAGTGGTTATGTGTTATTTGAAAGTGGTGGATTTTCTCATACTAAGACAAATTTGTGAAAGTGCGTCGAAAGATCCATTAAGTTGTCACAAGAATTACTTTAAATTTGCAAATATAACATCACTCGATGTGGAACGGTCATTTTTGTCAATAAAAAATAGTTGTAATTTCGTGGAAGCTTTTTAAAACAGCAAGTGTTTCAGCACGTTATATAATATATTTTTGTTTATTATTTTATGTCTAAACATTCATACGTCCGTATCACCTATTCTCACTCATGAAAGTCAATAACATAAATGATGCGAGTACGTAAACGTTACCGAACGTTCGCCTTGATACGGCTGCTCGGCCCTCCACGTTGTTCCCCATAATGCACTGAAACTTGCCCTTCTTTGCCGACTCTACTAATGTTTTATTAGAAATACGAACTTTATAATTTAGTAAGCAGTGGATAGTTAGAAGGACAAATAAACGAATAGAACAGTTTCTTCTGTATAGTGACCATAGAAACACAAAGTAATATTAGGAAAATATAACCAATTTTCGAATACAAATTAGGTGCTGAACCATAGAAAAATTAGGCTAGCTGATATATAAAATAATATTATTTAGAGCAGCGCAACAAAACCTGAAATATGTACAAGGAAAGCGCGAATGAATCATGCACACAGAGGACAAAATCGATTGCTAGAATTGAAGCGATAGAAGCATGACATAAAATTAGACACATTGTTATTACTAATAGAAAAATTTATTAATTATAAAGAATATTATTTTTCATTTACAATATATTTGTGTAATAAAAAGTTGTTAAAGCAAGTTAATTTTTTATTAAAGTAAATCACACAAACTTACTTATGTTATTATGACCACAAGCAGTTTCTGCGGTGTTATTCATGAGTTCTATTTTTTTTTATTTTTGTGGCTGAGGCTCGTTTAAATTTCTACAAATTTTGAGCAGAATGGCGGTAGGAATAATTATATCTTCAGCGCATTTATTTCTGATTCCAGAAGCTGGTTTACAAAATCTTCTTTACCAAATACAGAAGAGGATCCCCATTAGATTGCTAGTCTTTATTTGTGATCCGTTAAACAAATTTTCTACTGCAGTATTTATACTTGCCAAAAAAGAAATTAGATATAATTTCACAAAGTAGCCGCTATCGCCTACAACACAGTGCCTGAACATAGGCCATCTTCTAATTTTGTTCTTAATATTGAATTTAAAAGTGTTGTAGTCATGTGCAGAATTAGGCCATCGAACTACAACATTTTGAGTTTGCAAATTAGAATTACTCATATTTTTTATGAAAAAATTCCTGTCGACTTCAAAACAGATCTGCATTTTCACTACCAGGTGATTGATTCTTAATGTGTGTACAACTTATAGCCACAAGCTCTCTGGTTATTAGCATGCAAATATAATATCTTTTTAGCATAGCAATAGCAGTTGCGACTTTCTTTATCATTCAACTTACTGTGGGCTTGTCGATTCCAATAAAATCTCCAGCTACAGATAAAATACGCTTTTAGTCATTTTAGCCAAAACACCATATAAAACATATGCACATATTTAGTTAGTTTAATAGTTATAACTCTTACAACAGTTTTACCTAGCCCAAATCTAACCAAAAACTCGTTTTCATCCCATTTTTCAAACTAGTTCTCCCTAACTTTATAATTTTGGTTCTTCCTTCTAATTAATAAATATGACAGGGTTTAACATGGTACCTACATTTTGAAACTTAAGATATCTGGAACGATGCGATAATTTGCAGGAGACCAGACAGCTGGTGGGTGATACAAGCGCAGCAAATACATACATACATATGTTGAAACAATACAACTTGAGCTATCAAATAGAATATTTTGACATCAGGTACCGATATTTTAGAATTTACGATTTGTACTTGCTCACGCTAAACGCTGGAAAATTAATTTATTGGTTCTTTGCCTATTTTCACTTTTTATAAAGTACTGTGACAATTAGTGATAATGTCGTCTAGGAGTCTGCATTTCTTATAGACGGCAGTAGAACTAAATCAACAAAATAACTTTTTTCTTGTTACTATAAATATGTCTACCAACTAAAAATTGAAACAGTAATAAGGAAGAATAGAGAACGAGAAAATGGTAGTCAAATAACTTAAAAAAATTTATTCGAAATAAATTTAAAAAAATGTTTGAGAAGCACTGTGTATACTTATGGTACAGTATGCACTTGAAATTCAGCATGTTCTACTTGGCACCTGTGCCAATGTATCAGTGAGTCACAAGTTGTACAAACAAAACTATCTAGCGGTCCTCATATAACAATAGCTTGAAACGTTGACGGTAGTCGATATCTACAGAGTTTCTCAACTTTGCGTCAGTTTAAAATCAATAACATCTGCGCCACCATCAAAGACGCACATACAAACATTTACAACATTTGTATAAGTTTTAATATTCCACTAGCTTATCTCACAAAAATCGCTATACCGTAAAACGAGGTGACTTTGTGACACCCAGACGACTTTGTGACCGCACCATACTCCTTTGAAAAAGTCATTCTTACATCTCTGTTTATTATGTTATTGTATCAACCTCTCGCACGCGCATCGGTAAACGGTTGAAGCAGTGTGACGTATTATGTCTCGCGGTACTTCTGCAGTTGTTTTACAACACACATATTTTTTAAGGTATACATATAAGCAATTTTTACTTTATCAGAAAGTTGCAATACTTTGTCTTGTGTAACTTGAACCGTTTGTTTTATCTATTTTTGCATATGATAGTATTATAGTACGATCTATTAAGAAGCAGTAAGTGCTATCACCTCTTTGTTCTTCTTAAAAATAAAGTACTTTTTTTGTACTAATAGGGGTGAGATTTTTTAATGTAATTATTCGGTGCATATTTTAGAAATGCCACAGAAGTATAAGGGGTTACCGGGGAGTCGCTCCTACAAAAACTAATCATCTGAATCATTAGAAGAAGCGTCATGTGAAATTAGAAAAAAATAGTAACCCTCCGAGAAGCGCAAGAAAAGGAAGATACTTATATAGAAGTAATAAAGATCTGTCCTATGTGCTTCATAATTTCGATTTTGCTTAGGTATGGAATACATTGCAATACTTTGTATTTAAAACTTAATTTGCGTTTTTTTCTTACATTTTCCAAAAATAAATTGTGCCAAAACGATAATTTTTATTATTTCGGTTGACTTTGTGACATATTGATGATTCATTTAGGAGGTTATTTTGTGACAAATTTGGAGCCTGGCATACATTTACGTGGTTATAATGTTCCAAAATCTCCTCAGAGAAAGGTAACATTGTGTTAGTGAAAGCCCAGTGCTGTCACAAAGTCACTCCGAGCGATGGGGTAAATGTGTGACAAGTATACAACAAAATTCTGGCTAAACTACTATTGTTTTTTGTTTCACATCAAATTTGCTTGCATCAACGTTAAATAATCCTCAGTGTTTTTATGTTGTTGCAGACCACTCCAGTAAATTTGTTGGATGTTATTTTAAAAAGCAGTACCAAGTAATTCAATTTACAGCACTCAATGTGAAGAAGTGTAAGAGTCAATTTGGCATTAATAGTTTCTTTCCGGGATTCATACTATCGCAAATACGGAATTATCACCGTAATATCAAATTTCATAAGCTTTTACGACCAGTATTATTAAGTGTTAAAACTTCTTTCCGGTATTACTGAGTATCACTTTCAATGGTCGGCGTTTCAGATCAGTATAACACTGCGAATCTAGGAAGCGACATACATATGTTAAGATCAATTTCTCAAATTATATAATTATTTGTAGGAAATACTCACAGCTAGTCTTTTTTGTTTAATAAATTACAATTTAATTCATTCATAAAACATGCTTGATGGGATTAGATTTCATTCTTCCTCATTTTCTAAAACAGCGTCAAACAAAATTAAAGACATAAATTAAAAATAAAACGGAATCAAGTGAAGATGGGAATATTTATTTATTTAATTGAAATTTTTATTTACAATAACGTTAGAATTTTGGCAAGGAAATACAAAGTGAGACAAATATGATAAACCTAATGGTGGAATCTGGGAAGAAATAGACAGGTATATCAGAAAGGTAATGAGTAAGAAGGAAAAGGAAACAAGACAGAGAAATTGAGACAAAGGTTACAAAAAGGACAACCCGTATTCCGATGATATGCGTGCAGCGGTTCCAGAGTACGGGCAGGAAGAGGTGGGGTGGTTTTAGCCAGTAAGAATCCGGTACTACTGGTTGCCAATACAGAACGTAGGGTCCCAGTTCCTATGAAGGTCCCCTGCCCCCCCCCCCCCTCCATTGCAAAAAAAATAAAAATAAAAATAACGTTAGAATTAATGATGACATATTAATACCACATACCGGAGATATTTCGGGCGTTTTATGGTTTGCGATCGGCCAGCTAGCCGTGTGAATGGAAGTAACCTTGAATTAGAATATCAGTATGCAGTCGTGTCGTGTACAAATATGCCACGATCGATGAGCTCACTTAAGTATCGCATGTAATTTTTTTTATTAAAAGCAAAACTTGCCTCTACAGTCTTTGCTGTATACAGAGTGACCCAATTTGCTTGCCATCATGGGGGCACCTTATTAAGTTTGATGTTTTAATACAAAATTGTATTTGTTTCATTGGAGTCGTACCTATCTTTGAGAAACAAAGGTACATTGATGAGGAGTTTTCTATCTGAACATTAATTAAAACAAATGTTTCTGAAGAAGCTGGCAGCATTACAGCGAAACGTCAAGTGCAAACTTATCTACGCGACACCCGGAAGACTGCAACACACTACGCAAGCCATTCTATTTTATTAAAATATTGTACCAAAAACATGCAAACGACTGTTTTATAACTTTATTACTAAAATATTGGCTTCTGCAAAAGATTTGAAAACTCAAATTATTATTATTAAACTCAACTAGTAGAAATATACGCAGATATGTAGATTTTAATCCATTTCGTTTGTATAGTATTTCTAATAGGCCATTCTCACCAATTATCCTGGATATTATAGCATTACAAGAAAGAAATATTTAATTAGTATTACGTTATTGATAAAATTGCATCTGGAGAAGTAAATAAAATTTATCGAAGCTTATCCTTTATTGAAGAAAACTAATCTATTTCTTCTGGACGTAAGGCTTAACGCCTTCAGTGTTGCGCTTTGCATGACACTTAGTGCCTTTTTTGCTATAAATAATTCTACTTATGATTTAAAATTATCAGGTAAAATATCGAGATTAAAACGTTTGTGTGGATAGTAGTGAAGAAACATGAAAATACAGATACAGAAAGTAGTTCTATATTACTGAAATTACGGACGCTAAGACCACAAAGTTTTACTACTAAATCAAAAGCTCTTGCTTATATCAGGATAAAAAACACTCGTATTTATCTGTAGACTTGCATAATTTATTAGATGTGATCTATAGTAACATGCAAATATTCAATGTGACTTTTTCACATTTCTAAAAAACCAAATATTTTTAAAAGGAATACCATAATATCGCTTATTAAGTTTTCTTCTAACTAGAATAAAATAGTCGGTGTATTAAATAAAACACCAACAACGTCATTTCAATATACTGAATTATTAAGTATTAAGAATTTATAATTAGCTTTCATTTTAAGTACAACATAGTAATAATGACGAAACTCTATTATGCTACATGTAAAAGATTAAAAATAGTTTTAATCAAGGAAAAAAATTTCGAACGATTCAACGATAAAAGTCCTGCCAATCAATTTTACCGGATTAATAGTATTACTAGTTTGTCGAGGCCCATTCATTAGGGCAGAACGGTTAAACGGTTAGACAGCGTGAAATTAATGCTTTTCAAAGTATCGTGGCCTTATAAAACCGAATAATTGATTGTCTAAAATAGTTTAGTGGAAAGATTTATTGCTGCATTGTATAGATTACCAATGCGTTTTCAATATGAAAGAAAAATTCTTTTTTAATTTCGAACACATTAAATCAAATAATAGACACAGGATGCACCGTTTGATTTTAGAAGTTTACGCATGAGACGCTCATCTATTCGTAATGACCTATAAATTAGGCTCAAACAAAAGAAACGCCTAACTCTTTAATATCCTACTTAACTGCGATTGCATTGATTTAGGGTACGTTAAAACGAATTTCATTTCATTATTTTCATAATCTAAATACTAATGAGAGGATGTTACTGAAATTGATATTAATGGAACAGCTAATTTTCTTAATGTGCTACATGACTTATAAAGTACATAAAACGATAAACATTTAATTGGAAAGATATAGTTAGAAATTCTAATAAACTAACTTTAATAAATTAATAACGCAACATCATGCTACTGATATTTTTCTGACGAAATATTTTTGAAAAATCAAACCGTGAGATGCTTACTTACGTTACTTTCAGTATTGAATTTTTTTTTCTGTATTCCTTTCTCGTCTGAAACAATTACTAGTTAATCCTTCATTTATATGGATTATTTTATTTAAGTCCAAAAGAAAGATGGCTTTGTTTTAAACGTTGAAATATTGTTTAATAACAATAGGTATTTTATAATAATAATTACATATCATTATTAAACTATTAAAAATATATCAACATGGGATAGTGGATCTGGAAAAAGAGAGAGAGAATGAAGCAAAGGAACGAAGTGAAAATCTAGGAATACCCCAACTTCCATATAAATTTGGGGCCTTGACATTTGCGGCGACGTCCTAGGAATATCATAGCACGTCTATTACGCAACGACGTATAGTCAATTCCTCGTTATAGATACATTCATCGGCTTTATAAGGGAGTTATTTAAGGAAGTGGCTTTGTAGTTTCTCAATTGAGAGCTGAAGATAGATAGGCAGGTGACCAGACTTGCGACGCATATTCCAATTTAATCATAACGAAAATAAAAAAATAACGTCTTTAATAACTGTTCATATTGAAAAAATCTTGGAGATCGTATACCGAAGGCCGATGTTTTGGATGCAGACAAGGAAAGGGTTGTAATATGTGCAGAAAAACTCAGAGGCAAAAAAAACCCAGAGAGAACAGGTCGATGGATTACCGTTTATACTATAGACAAAATCAGTGGGATTACGTTTACAAGTACACAAGAAACAAAACAGCATTTATTAATATTTAGTTTCAATCTCTACTTACTACACCAGTCAGTAATGTATTGGATATTGTCTTGTATGTTTAAAACATGATTCCAACTTGTAATAGATCTATAGACTTTGGCATAATCTGCTTACGCAAGAATAGGGGCAGGATAAACTTTCTAAGAGATCATTTATATACAAAACAAGCAACAAAGAGCCTGAGCTTGAGCCTTGTGGGATACCTGAAGATAAAAAGTAGCTAAAAGAGATTTATAGCCATTATAATGAACGCAATTGCATCTACTAACTAAATAAGAGTCAATTAAATGTAAGAAGGAAAAATTTATGAAGCAGAATTACATGGACCACGGTATCAAAAGCGCTGCTGAAATCAATATACAAACTTTAATAGGACGCATACGATTAGCTTTTATCGGATCGGCGTTGCCTATTCGGGGACCCTTTAAATAAGCATCAGAAACTTAGACAGTGGACCCCATGTCCCTAAACCTATATCCGCTCTTACCTCCTCGTTAGTAGTTTCTCAAGGAAAAATCTTTTACTTTTCTTTCGATTCATTTTTCTTTCTTCTCTGACATCTTTTTATTTTTTCAATTTTCATTTGTTCTCCCTGATCATTAACTTCTTCTTTTATAATGTTCCTGTATACGGATAGTGAGTAGCATCGCATGTGTGTTTACGTATGATTTTGACAATTCAATCTATTCCTAATTCCCAGTGCGTAATATATTACTAATTAGCTAATTTTGATGAATATAACCGAAATAATATAACATGACAAAGCACTGTACCGTTTAAGAAATCAGTGTAAGGCTGCTGCATAACTAATGGTTCCTTTAGCCTTTGTATCTCATTGGAGGTAGTCTATTTAGCCATGTAAAACATCTGGGCGTTTGGTTACTCGTAGCAAATGGCTTTATTTTTGTCAGGAACTAATGTGCTATTCCGAGAATCTGTCCAAGAACCTGTGTGTTTGCGATTGGACATGTTCATGTTCAAAAAATTATCTTTCATTATTTACTGCCAATTTTTACTGTATACCTACTTATATTGCCACTAATTTCAGAAAAAAGTTTTAGGTAAATAACAAGTACATTACAAATTTTTATGCGCAATTACGAAAAATTCAGCCATCCTACAATAAATCCAGAATACTAGATATGATTCGGCGATCCTTTCTCTTATTTTTTTCTGTCTACTCCTTTGTCTAGTCTAGTGCTGTGTATCCAAAAGTTTTATGTATTGTTGTCCAATATGAAGCATTTGACACCTTGTTGCAGCTAATTATCACTGAGAAACAAAGAAACTTTTTTTTATCTGAAAAATGATTCTGATGTATTTTTTTCTCCTGAACTCAAATATAATACATATTCATTAAAATAAGCAACTAATTTAACAGTATGCGAAGAAAACAATGAGCACTAACTGTATACTGTTCTAGTAATAAGTCTTTAGTTAGAAAAATTAAATTCGTGTATTAAATACCTAGTTATACTTCTATTTCATACCAAAGTTTAAGATATTTACATATAGATATATCTTTGCCTTTTTCGAGTTACTTTACAGCAAAAGCTATAAAATACATATTCCTTAATGAGTTGTTTATTCGATTTTACCTAAGTTTTAATTTATTCTGATGTTTCTAATGTTGAAAATAAATCAGAAAATTAATCCTGATGATAGCAATTAAGTTAATTTTTTAATATCATTTTCTTGTAAACTATTAAATGGCTGACATCATTTCCCTGTTAGGTTATTAAATAGTCGTTTCGCATAAAATATGCAGTTAACGGAAAATTATGAAATACCTTAAATCACATTCTATTAATTAACGAAGCGGAATCTTCGATACAGTAGAAATTATTTCACCATAAATACATATGTATAACAACCGACATAGTTTTTATGGTACGGTAAACTTTCACAACACTATAATATTAAGTTGTAATGATATATGTATATATGTACTATGTGGTATTGAATAAAGTAAAATGATAAATGTAACTACTAATTAACCGCAATGTATTAATAACACATGTAACTAATACCATACCACCTTGCTGCTAGTAATCAGTACAGTAGTCAAATTACATATGCGGCATTACTGAAAAAATTATTTTATTTGATCCTTTCCGTATTACGTAAAAACATGCTAATTACTTTTCTACAATAGGAACAAAAAGGGGCCACGTTGGATTCATCATGACATGTGTTTCGGTAGCGGTAGCCAATTACAACAAAACGTAACAATGTAACAAATGCTTTCAATGCATGTGTACAAAAACGATTGGAAAAAAAACCACAGATGGCCGTCTCCAGTTACAGTTTCCAAATAGCGATTAGTGTGTGTGCGCAGGGCCGCACTCAAAAAGCAAAATTGTAAGCACTACTTACTACGAACGTTATTTGCTATTTAAAACAGTTGTGGCTTGTAACAATCGAAATATTGAAAATAAACAAAATTAATCGACTTTCCTTTATAATTCTTTTTGTTAAGATATGATCAATGTACTTTCAATTACTTGGATTCTACCTATTTATGTACTCCAAAGATTATATAAATACAACCAAGCACGAAAAAATTATAAAAGCTAATAATAATAAAAAACGTTTAATCTATTCAGTCAAATATAAGGATGATGAAGGAGGTAGTATGGTATTTTTCTGATCCCATTGACACTTCTGACCAACCACTTGACCTAATAGACGTATTATCTGCAATCTTAGCCTTCCCGATCAAGTAACGCTCGATAAACAAGCTTTGCTCTAGATTTAGTTTCCTTTTCTTACGTTTGCTTAGTTTGTGAACCCTGAAGAAATTTAGCCGTTCTCATCTACTGCCAAGTAATTTACACAGCAATACGCAGGTGTTCTCTGTCACTTCCACAAGCTCTGGAGTAGGATAATCTACTTTGTCCAAATTTATAGATGTTTATTTAATGTAATGGCTACTTATTATCCTTGTAAGTCATCTAAGCTTCGATATTCACATAAATGGTTTGCAAATGTCTGATTCGGATGAATAAGTTTCAGTAGATACGCTGTTATCTAATAAGTTTAGTTTTCACAAACGTGCTGATGTAGTTGTTTTTTACTTGAACATCGCGGTTTGGTGATTACGTTGTCTTTTATTCTTGAATTACTTCGCACCCATCCTAACGTAAGATTAGTCAACTAGATACTTGAGTACCTTAATGCAGTCTGGTAGTCAGAGGGGGAAACGGAAAATTCCCCGACTACAATTCACCGTATGGAAAATCACCGACAATAACAAATTTCCCTTTCCACTTTATCTCGGCTTAGAACAAGCAGCATTACACTGGCGTGTCTAGAATTTTTTTTTCTATAATGGAAGTTTTTTGGCCTGTTTTTTGTTTTTTATATAATAGTAATAATAACAACAATAATCGAAAACGGTTTTCTCTTATGTATGTACAAGAGCTACTACATTCTATTGTCTTTAATAAATAAGGTTGTGGGATATACCACGCAAGTATTCTAAAAGATTCGAAAGAATACCAATTTCTTTAAATAAAATATAAGTCACTTATTGCACCTGCAGCGGTGAGATCATCTTAAAATCAGCATTAGATCATAATTCTAAGATTTTTACTAGAATATATGTAGGTTTTCCTTAGATAAAGTATTTTTATAATATAAAAACCGTGTAATTAGAAATTAAGATCAGTCGAGGAATTTTCCATTCGTTAAATTGTTTTCCGGAAATTTTCCTAGATCCAGTCAGAGGACCTCTTAATCCATACTCTTGTGGGAAACTTTGTTCTAGAAAACTGAAAAATTGGCGGAGAGCAGTTGTTAAGACTAAGGAGAATCCTCAACTACTGGTTTTGCTACCTTCTCTCCGGATTCCTCATTATGTGTGTAACCTGAGGATCCTATGTTGTCATTGTAACTGCAATTACAGACTCAATAGTAGAAATTCATTATAAGGACCATCATCGCCTTAGCCAATAACTACACCCGCAATGATATCCATAGATCATTACGAAAGATATCGGGCGAAAAATTACAGTCGATAATGTTTTTAGCGTGAAAGTGTACAGATGTCTTAACCTTCCCATTACCTATGGGTCAAAGTGATCCGAAAGTGAGCCATTTTTGTGTTGTTAATAGATATATCGAAACTGTTAAACATATTGGGTTTATATTACATGTAATCCTCAAACACCTTCTACAGTGTATCTTTTTCAAATTTCATATCACTTCTTTCATTTTTGTTTGATAAATTTAATCAATTACATATGTGGTGAATGGGTCAGTTTGACCCATTATTGTTACTCTCGCAAATAAACTGATACTGATTGTGAACAAAAGTATTATTGGCGCTCAGGACATCCCTTTATTTTGTGTATTGGTGTTTGGTATATTTAGGGGATTAGGGGATATACGTGCAAAAGAGCAACCAAGAGGTGGTCAATATGCCTATTTTATTATATGCTAGATTTGACTGGTATAAATGCGTATGTGTTGTATAGCCTGGTGCATCCAAATTATAACTCCAGGAAGTTGCCCAAAAGGCCTTAATTTTTGAAAGAATTAGGATATGAATTAACAGAAGCACTTGGTCAAGAAAGAAGTACTAAGAACATACGACTCAGCGTTAAAAAGAAACGTGATGCAGTTGCTGGATCAAGTAGTTCAACGAGAGAATTGAAGCGAGGAAAGTATAAACAATGTAACTATAAACAGGATCGAAAATCAAGCAAGAAATGTAAATCCTGCAACATGTGTGTTTGTCAAGAACATGCCAATATATTTTCTAATAGTTACATTGAATAATGTAATCCTTTCTATTTGTTTACAGTAAGTTTAGTTTTCTTTGTATTTTTGAAATAAATAAAACATATTTTTGTTTATTTTTATGTGACCTTTTAATCGGTAATCAATACAGTATCAATGTAATAAATTAATTTATAGTAATATATCTTACATTCGTAGTTAATAAAGACAGTAAAACATATTATTATTAGTATGGGTCGTTCTGACCCATTTACCAAATGCGTGACATCTACTTCGGTATAATAGGAAGGTTAAACGAGTAACATAGGAAAATTGCTTTCGAGAGACACAAGAAGTTTGGTTGAATGTGCATCTGTAGATCGACAGCTGATTGTCTACATAAAAAGTCGTATTGAAACCAACAGATTCCTTAAATGAGGTAACGTTTTTAGAAGATACTTTACCGACTTGATTATACCAACCGTTAGCGAAAAAGTTGTGCTAATTTTAATCTCACTTCCTCGAATAGATTCACATGTAAAAATACATATTCCTTCTTAAAGTTACTAACTATAACGTAATAAAATATTCCCATTAAATGTAACAGGACCATGATTAAATTTCAAAATTCCTATTCTGGAGCTGACTTTCTCACTTTTTCGTAACGAGTAGTATCGAGGAGTGAGAAATCATTTTTCCACTGTTTCGAGAATAACCAGGGGTAACAGCATTTAAAATATGGAATAAATTTCCTTATAAATATAAAATGGTTCCCAGAATTAATTACACTAAATACCCTCCTGTATATGAGGGAGAAACGTTCCCCAACGAAATAACCGGAATGTTCGTAAATTGGCATTACAATCACGACCCCATTTTTGTTGCGAGAACGCCGGAATAAACTGACTAACGATACACATATACACGCACTAAGTGGACGTATACTAGTATCTACATATACAGCACACACAACCAAACCAACTGTGAGCGGTTTGAAAGAACTAATCCCCGAGGAGTAATCTGAGATTTGCGGTTTCACAGATCACAACCCACAACGCTTAAAAGCGAAGCAAATGAATTCATATTTTCCATTCCGGGTTTGCATAAAGTAACATAGTATGAGGAGAGCACCGGAGGGCCGTACAGGTATTGTAGTTATCTGGAATTAATAACGACAGTAATGAAAGGCCTCCGAGAATATTTGTTACGGAAATAACTGCACAGTATCGAAGTATCGACGAATACAACAACCAATTCTAAAATCCACCAGCTAATACAGGAAACTCCATTTTAATTACAATAAAAGCATAATAAAGCTACAGATATAATGGGCAAGATATCTTCAATAAGATAGTGCTATCTGATACTTAAAAAGATTAATCGAACACAAAGAGCCCGAAGTAACAATTTAATGAAATTATATTTATTTCATTAAATTAATCTTTAACGTATTATCGCTCCCAGTGTACATGCATATGCATTAAACTAATGTGTATGTAGTTATAAACAAAAAAAAATCGTAACAAATGTCAAAAAAGGTAAAGGGATAAATATATAGTCTCTCACGTAAATTTTTTTTAGAATAGTAATTCTAAAGGAAAGATCAGTATATAATAATTTAATTTACTAAAACTACTCCTATTTAATCATTTTTTCTCTTCAATAAGCTGAGACTGAGATATAGTTTTAACGTTTTGGCATATATACATTCCTATGCTATGAATATAATAACCTCAAGAGGACCTTCCTGGCAGCATTTACGGAAATTTATTATTCTATCTATCTTCCAATTAGCCTCTGTTGAATGGATATCTAACAATGAAAAGCCATAACTTTATAACAACATATCCATGAAGCAAACAAAACAGAGTTGCACTGTGCTAGGTACCAGAACACACTGGAATCAACGGCAACGAAGAAGCTAACCTATTGACAAAGGAAGGGCGCCACAACTTCGTTTGTGGGACCGAAGCCATTTTGCGGTATAAGGATAAGCATCTACAAAAAAAACTCAAAGATAGAGAGGGGAAGCACAGAGTATTCCTCTGGGAGAATTTCCCTGATTTGAGACATTCCAAGCAAGCATAAAGCAAAGACCTTGCTAGAACTAAGCAGAAACAGGCTACGTATCCTCACAAGGTTTCTCACAGAGCATTGTCACCTTGGGGAACACATGACAAGAATATAGGTCTGAAACAGAATAGAAATTGTAGGTTCTGCGGGGCGGAGGATGAAAATCCAGTACACCTGACATCTAACTGCACCGCTATCACGGAAAGCCGAGTCGACAAAGACGTCATAGATCAAGAAGAAATACCTTCTGTGAAACCATCGCAGTGGTTACAGATGATTAAAGCTCTTAGACTGGATTGGCAGCTTTGAGAGCGGGCAAACTCCAGCTTACACCTCATACAAGAGGGCGCACAATAGATCAATAGGTCGCAGTGCAATATCACCCTCAATTAAATCTACATCTAACAATGAAAAGCCATAACCCCACAACAATACACTCATGAAACAGTACCAATGTACTTGTACCTATATACTTATACACAGTTATGACTCTATTTTTGCTAAAAATTCGAAACTGAAAATGGAAGCGGTACTATAAAATTATTAAATAAAACACCAAAGCTAACCTGGTAAAAATGTCCAAATATGTTTCAGACAAAATAACCAAATAGCAAATAAATATATTGTATCGATTGTAATAAAAGGAGATCGCAAATATTTTGAGGAGTGTGTGCCAACGAATGTTTTAAATTAAATCAAAAATTTGAAAACTTCTCATCCACCAGGCATGTGTAATACAGCAATATATTCGCATTTTCATGTAGTCCCGATAGTGTTTGGTCGACATTTACCTCGTAAATAGATAATTTTCTTTGAATAGACAAAATATTATAATTTATATAACATGTATTAAGAAGCACTAAAACACACAGCTACATTTATTGTTTCGGAAAAAATATCATATACTTAGGGATATTTGTAGCCGGCTACAAAAATCCTGTAGTAAAACGTAGTCGCTCTTATGCGTGTATACTCATTGATGTTTGCACCAAATCGAAACTAATTTATTCATTAGATAACTTAAGTTATATTAGGATGTTATAACCGTATGGATACGAACATTTTCTACATTTGTAACTTAAGCTGTCGATCGGCTTCTGGAATGATTGTTCCGAAACTTAGCCAGTCAGTATGTTGATAAAAATAAAATACAAATAGAAACAAAAAGTAAGCTTATTTATTGTTTGATAATATATTTATGTGTATATTATTGCATTTCCACTTTTTCTTATTTTTCGTTTTGTTCCTTGCACTGACTGAAAGCATTACAGTAGATCCGTCGCGTTTCAGATGATTCATTTAATAATATCTTAGTTTTCTGACTACTATCAAAAGAATAAGAAATTCTACATTATTTTTTTACGTCTCAAATTAATTAACAGTATGCATATAGTAGGTAAACTGTGGGGGTATCACCGCAAGCAGTCTTCGTGGACACCACTGTATAAGCCGTATTTTGACAGCTACAATCTGTGTAAAACCAAATTGTCATAATTATGACAGTTTGACAGGTTTTAGCTGTCAATACGGCTTATACAGCGTGTCCACGAAGAATGGTTGCGGTGATACCTACCCCCACAGTTTACTTACTTGCATTTAATAATATGGAATAGAAAACACAGATTTGTCATTTTGGCGAGAAAATTCGTAGCATTTATTAAATTTTGCAATTCCAAACATACAAAATTGTCGAGTTAGTCACCACACAGCAACTTTATTGGACAAGAAGTAAAATCACTAATGCACATACAACTTTATTGAATAAGATCGTTTTCAAATTAAGAAATTATTTGATCAACTGCTATATTAGATCTATAAAACACTGTAATATAATAATATAACAACTATAAATTAGGAGAACGAGAATTTGTAATACAAACAGAAGAATTATTTTAATATTTCGTCCAAGCTCGATTGATTTCGATGATTTGCTGTAAACGATTCCCCATTAACATTATTTATCCCCAAGTATTCTCAATACAGCCAAGATAACGACTCATTGATGGTCATGCAAGGATATTAATCTTGGTAGGAAACCACTGACGCGCAACGTTAGAGGTGTGAATTGGAGAGTTATCGTGCTTAAAATTGAAATTATTTTCAAAAAGCTGCGTTGCTGAACATACAACTATTTCCAAGAGATTTTTGTAATAAACTCGGATAAGCTGAAAATCGAATCTGGCGTTTATGCCAAGAAGATCTAGACACGGCAGAACACATTTTGTGTAAATGTGTTGCTGCGAATCATACTCGACACCAACACTTCAGTAGGCCGTTTCTGACGCTTACTGACATCCAGGACGAAAATCCCAGACTAATTCTAAGATTCATTAAAAGCCTCCAACTAGTCTAACACCCAAAAGGGCAATGTTACAATAGACCTATATGCATGCTTATTCAGCATCGCAGATACCAAACAACTGATCCAAGCCGACGTATATACTGAAAATATGTACCTAATTACGGGGTCCAATGGCTTTATATATTGTTTCTCATACTGCATATTTGCAAGTTTTTATTCACGCACTGGCCCGTCGCGAGATGACAAAGATTTTTTTTCGTGTTTGTTTAACGTGTAAATTAACAAAGTTTAATCTCCCCTGTTTGTACTGCTTACATGCGTCAACCGTTTTCTAGCAAAGATTTTATGTATTCTTATTTTTTGAATTTCACCAAGACGAGGTATGATTCAATATTTATAAAAGTCTCAGATATTGTAATAACCAAAATACACTGGTAACAATCAAGATATTTACTGATAAAGAAAATTAGAAATTGGTAATGATTATACGATAAGAGCAACATACATAGGTATGTACCATCTTTGGCAAATTAAATGCGAATTTTTCAGCGAGGAATTTCCATTTACTAGATAATGGCTATACTTTGAAGCAAATTTAATTTCTCTAAAAGAGAGTACCTACTGCTTTGATGAACTTCTTTAAAGTAATTAAATTCACTTTAAAGCAAAGCCTTTATTTACAAAATCAACATTACCCGATAAAAAAATCGCATTTAAATTGCCAAAGATGCTACATATATTGGCGCCAAAATATGTATTAATTAAATTTCAGATCGCCTAGAGCGCTTGTACTTATAATAAGGATGTGGGGATAGACCTAAACAGGACATAAATAGGAAAACGTTTATACAATATCTATTTCGTAACAAAAATGAGCTAAACCATAAACCAATTATTTCACTATAATATCTCCTGTCTATTATCATTGAATACTTTAATCATTGCAAAATTATTTTTAATCCATAAAAATAATTTATTATACAAGGAGCTGAATTTATTCTCCCGCCCTACAAATGCTGCTGCAGACGACTTGAAGTAAAACTATAGGACAGTCGTTTTTATGTTTGTATTGGTTTGTATGTATATGTAGTGTCCGGTCGGTAGTAATGACGGTATCATAAAACTAGTTTTATACAAGACTACGAACATATTCAGTTGACGTTAACTTTCAGTTATATAAGCAAAGAGTAAATTTGTGTGAAATTTGCTAATCTAAATAACACAAAGTTATCAAGTAAAAATCACCATCACTGTATCACAATAACGTCACAGTATTGAATAGGTACTTTATGTCTTTTCCTGCTATAATCTTAAAATTTCTTTGATATACCTACAAATGTATTGAATATATATATTCAATACATTTACAATATTGTGAAACATTTATAACATAAATATTATAAAATTATATATTTACGTATATATTTTTGCATCGATAATTCAAATATATCATATATATTAAATTGCAGATTCACATTTTATATTTTAAAATATTTATTAGATAAATATTAAAGTACAATATATTTTTTTGTAGTACAAATTCATATCGTTAATTTTGTATTTAGTTTTGTAATGTGTAGGAAATATTTTGAACACTTTTTGTCAACTTAATAATTAATTACTTGTTGTAATTTTGATGTAGTTACTTATTTCTTCTGATTCTTCGATGAAAAAAAAGTGTCTACGGATCTTTGTTGCATAAAATGTGAATTTATTTAATTTATTAACGCGCATTGCACGCTTTTTTTCTGATTTCACAATTACTTGCAATGTAAAATAGAAATATGATTTTCGCTTACATTTTCTCGGTTAAAAAAATAATACAAATGTGTGTTTGGTCATTTGCAACACAACTAGTTTTTAGGTAAGAACCGAAGACGAGATCTACCGCACTCTAATGTATGTAAATAAACTACATTCTATATTTCCTACACCGGTAATAGGTAATAGTCAATGATCGCATGCGCGGCATGTGCATACGATATGAATGGAACTGCTTACAACACGTTTTGGCGTAATGGACCTGAAATGGTGTGATCTGAATCAAAAGAAGAGATAATTACCACGTTAAAAGTATATGAAGTATTGTTAATAGTTACGTTGTGACTGTGTTATTTCATACGATAGATAGTGTTTGTGTTTGTAGAGTGCCCAGAAGTACTTTTTACTTGTTGGAAATAAATCCAATATGTCGAATGTATCGAATTGCAGTAACTCGAGGTATTAGGTGCTTTCGTTTTACATGCGCTTCTGAAGTTTTGCTTCACTTCAGTTACCAACCGCGTTCTTTTTAAAAATCAAGTGATGTGGAAATTTTTACGATGCACTTTACTGAAGTGCTTCAGATGAATGTGAAGCAGACTAATAGCGCGTCACTTGTTGTGATACGCTTCACCTAACCTATAAGAAGCGTTCGTTTTTGTGTTTCACTTGGTTCTTGCATTTCCGTAATACTTCAGTTGACGTCACAACTGAAGCGAAGCGTATGTAAAACGAAAGCTATAATTGTAATAAATATCGTTTTATCAAGCAGTCTGTTGGAAAATTTATGCAACTGTTAGAACAAAATAATGTTGACGCGGATACTGATACTAATTTAATGATAGATAATAAGACTCAACATTAGGGGATCAAATTACCTGATTCTGTATCACATATCACATTAACAGGTATTTTGATAACGTTCTGTTGAAGTTACTAAAATTAATTGCGGCAAATTTAAATTTTGCTGATTTATCAAATATATTATCAGTAATATGATAATATAATAAATCAGTAATATTTGTACTATATATGTCAGTAATGTTTATTACATATTGAATGTGACAGATTTATATATATATTATATATATTTTATTTTCATATTAGGTAAATATATAAGTGTAATATATTATTTATATTATTATACTTATATTTATGTAATATTAAAACAAATATTTGTTTAATAAATAAAAATCTGTCACTTACAATATGTAATAAACATTGCTAAATAAGATTTTATAAATATTTTAGGCTACATGGGTATAATGATAATAATAATAATAAAGTTTATTTCCCAAAGAAACAACAAAGGAAAGTCAACAGAAAAAAATATAATATATGTAAATGTAAATACATTATCCTAAATAATATTGCAATTAAAATAATCCTCAATGTTATATAATGCTAAATTAATTAAATTTCTTTTAATTGCTGCTTTAAATGTTGACATGGGTAACATTTTGATTCTATGTGGTAATTTATTATAAAATTTGGTTGCCTGGCACTTGACAGATTGTTGAGTCCTGGAAATTCTATGCAACGGAATTCTAAGTACTGAATTTGTTCGTGTATGATAATCATGAATATCTGATTGTAGTTGTAATTCATTTAAATCTTTCTTTACAATATTTATCTATATATGTCAGTAATGTTTATTAAATATTGAATGTGACAATTTATATATATATTATATATATTTTATTTTCATATTAGGTAAATATATAAGTGTAATATATTATTTATATTATTATACTTATATATTTATGTAATATTAAAACAAATATTTGTTTAATAAATAAAAATCTGTCACTTAAAAACACCCGTTATACATGTAATAAAAGTAATGTCGTAAATAAATTTTATAAATATTTTACTAACAATATTTAAAGGTATAATGATAATAATAATAATAAAGTTTATTTCCCAAAGAAACAACAAAGGAAAGTCAACAGAAAAAATATAATAATATGTAAATGTAAATTAAGAAAGATTATCCTAAATAATATTGCAATTAAAATAATCACTCAATGTTATATAATGCTAAATTAATTAAATTTCTTTTAATTGCTGCTTTAAATGTTGACATGGGTAACATTTTGATTCTATGTGGTAATTTATTATAAAATTTGGTTGCCTGGCACTTGACAGATTGTTAGTCCTTTGACTAAATGAAATTTCTTCCACCGAAGAAGTTATTTAACGAATTTGTTCGTGTATGATAATCATGAATATTTGATTGTAGTTGTAATTCATTTAAATCTTTCTTTACAAATATTAAACAATTCAATATGAATACAGATGAAACCGTTAGTATATCCATTTGTTTGAAATATGGTCTAACATGCGTTCTGTTACTTGCCTTAACAATAGCCCTTATACATTTTTTTTGAATTTTATAAATTGTGTCAGCATAGCTAGTACCTACTACCCCATAATAATATATTATAATTTATGATTGAATAAAAATTTGAATAATAAAGCAGCTTTGCTGTATCGACATCCGTAGTTTCTACGATTTTATGTATGTATTTGATAGACTACACTATTCAATTTTTGACTGAGATTCTTATAGCCATCTATACGCGAAGATACAAAGTACATGTCGAACAACTGAAGTTATATTTACCTACCGAGCGATAATTTACCTGCAGAAAACTGATACGTTGAACTGAGGATTGTTTACAACACATTTAGGTATTATGGGATGCCTCAATATTATAATTTTAAGTTTATAATTTCAACACAAAGAACAGAACGAAAAAAATTAATAAATAAGAATGATTACTAAATATGTGTTACCGTGAGTTAAATAAGAGAAATAAAAACACAAATAAAAAATCATAATTCATTTATTTACATCTAACGGCAAAACCGTTATTGTTTGTCGTTCATCACTATGCAATGTTATTCCCATCTGATATAAAGTTTCTGAACTAATAACTCCTTGTGCGTTCATAGATTTTATAATATCTTGGTTTTCAATATTATTTTCGCATACGTTTCTAATGGCAAAAATAACCCATTGTATTATGACTATATTTCTGTTAAGGCATATCTATATAAACATGTGACAATAAAAAATACAAGACCATTTTCAATAAAAGGATACAGGGATTTCTAGCGTCAATGTTACAACAATCTAGTAGTAGTGGAATACAGTCCAATTCTCTTACCTAAAAGTAATAACACAGTTTAAGGGTAGTGCTTAAAAAAATCTATGCCCATTATGTATCTGATTTAATGAGTCAACATATTCATTTACATTTAAGTCCGTAAATATTACTTTTCATTGCGTATCTTATATAATAGTAACCAAAATGAAAATGATTTTTAATCAGACCTTTTAAACATAGTAGAGATACATATTCTATATTACAATGGACCCACAAAGATTTAATAGAAATACATTTCAGGCATTTTTTGCCTGCTGTTTTAGTGTAAGGGAGATGATTACTGCACTTGTATTTGATAAAATTATTTTTACTAAGGAAACTAATTTTGAAAACTAGTAAATTTCCACAAATAATAGCATTTTTTATATATTGATAATTTAAAATACATAGAAAAAGAAAATTATAAGTACATTTTTAGAATATTAAATATGATGCTATTTCTTACCAAATCCTGATTATTCCTATGCTTCCAACATAAATTTGCTAACAATCTCACAATTGTAGCTTTGAAGCCATATGATGGGTGCTCTAAAATTTCTTGTTCTGTTGAATTATCTAATTGAGACAATTTTGGGATTACTGAAAAGTTATTGTCTGCGGTCCTGCCTACCTCATGTACACTCTTTAATAAAAAAGCACAGTTTATTAACAAACTTTTATCTTTCTGTAAAAATTGTACATAACTTTCATCGCTACTAACACCGGCAAGTACATCTAGTAGTAAAGTTACTTCAAATGGTTCTATTTCTTTTAGATAATTGGTTACAGTCTTTAAGATACAATCGGACTTCTTTTTAAATTGTTCAGATAGTACATCTAATAATTCTTGCGTTACCCATGTCTTATCTTTATTCATAATTTCTTTCATCATTTCTAAACATAACATTCGGTTTTCTGCACTGTAACTTATATATGTTGTGTTTAGTGATACATTTTTTATAAATAGTTCCAATAAAAATGTTACATATTCATTGCTATCATTTTGTTTGTAAGAATCTAAAATATGTTTGATAATATCATCATTTTCTTCTAATAAATGCAGGTCCATATGAAAAATGTTATACACTAATGCAGAACTGTGATATAAACAAATATTATTCCTAAGTAGTTGTTTCAAATCATTACTAAAGAGCGCCCATACTTTCTTGCTTATTAATTCATTCTCAATTACTAAGTTGATAAGGAATTGTAATAACATTTTCAAGCAGTCCCATCCAACTTCATTTTCCTTTAAGCAATCTAATATTTGAGCTGTATCACTTAATACAGTTTCCGAATCGGCAATTAATATTTGCCCTTCAGGATTGTATGCGACAGCATTTCTCAATGATTTATAGATTTGCTTTAACGTTTTAAAATAAATGTCATTTTGCTCTACCAATTTCTCTCTTACAGTCTGTAGAGATTTAGTTAAAACTGTTACAGTTTCAGGGGTAACTTGTAAACTAAAACATAATGGATATATATTAAAAAAGATAATATGTTATGTATATTATAATATGTATCTTACACATTGATTTCATTTGGAGTTTGATTAAATTTCTGTTCTAATACATTGCATAGTCCTATCCAATTTTCATCTTGTAAAATTTTCAGCACATGAATTTTTAAATTTGATTGTTCCAACATATTTTGAAGTTTGACAAATTATTCGAAATCTACTTACTGTCATCACAAAACATAGAGGTTAAGTAAACAACGAGGAAAGAACTGCCAATGTAAGCAATAAAAATTATCCGAATGTAGAGCTCACATTTTCAAAAATTATCTGAGTGCCATTTCAACGTTGAATTTGGTATACCTTGAATTTCTATATGAATTTAAAATTTTAATCCAAAAATTGTCGAATGCTATAGGGAAATTTTTCACAAATCGGATAATTATCCGGATATTGGCAACACTGTTGGAAGGTGAAAATGGTGAAAATTAACTTTTTAAGGTTGGCTACTACATGTAAATGCAATTTTCTGATCGGTTCTTAAACAAATTGAAATAAATTGTAAAAACCGGGAAATAATTTCTGTTATAAGCCACTGTTTAATCGATAAGAGGTGAGGTGTATTACAAAGTACTATTAACACTGTATTTAGTAAACTAAACTTAGATTTTAAGCTATTTTTATTCATTCATTGTAGAAATTGCAATGTCACTACTCATTTAACCTCCTCTTGTTATACTTATTTACAGATGTTTCTTACAAGAAGTGAATATGATAGAGGAGTTAATACCTTTTCACCAGAAGGCCGGCTTTTTCAAGTAGAATATGCAATTGAGGCTATAAAATTGGGTTCAACGGCTATTGGAATATGCACAAGCGAGGGTGTTGTTTTAGCAGTAGAGAAACGTATTACATCTCCTCTAATGGAGAGTACGACTATTGAGAAAATTGTTGAAGTGGATAAACATATTGGTTGTGCTGTATCTGGTTTGATGGCGGATTCTAGAACAATGATTGATAGGTATTGTTGATTTTTAATATTCATATCGTAATCAAGATCTAACATTTTTGTATCTATTTAGAGCTAGAGTAGAATGTCAAAATCATTGGTTTGTTTACAATGAAAGCATGAGCGTTGAATCGTGTGCTCAAGCAGTATCTAATTTAGCTATTCAATTTGGTGATTCTGATGATGATGGAGCGGCAATGTCTAGACCTTTTGGTGTAGCTATATTGTTTGCTGGAATAGATGAGAAAGGACCTCAGCTTTATCATATGGATCCATCCGGTATATAACCTGTAATTATCTTTTTCTTTTACTAAAAGCGTTCTACATTTAGGTACCTTCGTTGAATTTGATGCAAAAGCTATAGGATCTGGTTCAGAAGGCGCACAGCAAAGTCTGCAAGAGATGTACCATCGTAGTATGACATTATCTGAAGCAACTACTGCAGCTTTAACGATTCTCAAACAAGTCATGGAAGAAAAATTAAATTCATCAAATGTTGAAGTTATGACAATGACTCCAACTAACTTCTTTCATATGTTTCCAAAAGAGCAAGTGGAAGAGGTAATTACTACAATTACATAAGTCTATTTTCTGTATTTGGTAAAATCATGATCTATATTACATGGCATTTTTATTATAAATAAATTGAATAATTAATTGTCTACTAAAAGACAGTAATTTTTTACACCTATCATGATCCTGCATTAGATTTAAAATTCTACAATAATTAATACATCAAAAATTTCGTAAAAGTACAAAATGGAACTGTATTATAAAATAATTCTATTGTGTTTATAATGTTGTGGCGCCATCTACATTACACTAGTACTAACAACTTTCAATTTGCAGGCGTTGACGTTGGTAGCTGTTCCGGAACAAAGCAAGGGAGACCTTCGTTCTATCGTTTCGACTGCAGAGGTCATGAGTATTAAATAATTAATCTCTTCAATATTAGATATAATAAATTTAGTATTTTGTTTTACGTATAATTTAATAAAAATATTGTAATAGTACATGACCTAGTTTTCTAATTTCTCTCTGGCAATATATATCGTCACTAAATACAACTCCATTAATTATTTTAATAAAATAGGAGGGTTGCACCGCAAACTGCAAACTAATAAAAGAAATTATTTTTGATATTGTTTTTCAAAATATTCGCCCTTAACCTCAATGCATTTAAATGTGCGATAAAACCAGTTACCACAGCATAACTTCCACTTTTCTTGAACCACGAGACTTTTTAAGCTTTTCACTGCATTTTTTGGGCTTGCAAATCGTATACCACGCATTTTATCCTTTAGTGTTGGAAATAAAAAGAAATCTGAAGGTGCCAGGCCCGGACTATATGGCTGACGATCTAGCAATCTGGAAGCTTTCAAAAATTTGTTTGTTTAATGCGCAGTGTAACTTGAAGGACGTCATAAACGATTATTCTGCGGTAATCGTACGTTTATTTTCAAGCGCAGCTGTTGTGATAGGTCTTGATTTTGAGAAGAAACTGGCTATCATTTCCTTTCCAACAATTGACTTTTGTACTTTGACTGGATTTAATTCTGTTGGAAATACCCATTGAGCCGACTGCCGTTTTGATACCGGTTAAAATGCAGATATCTACCTATTATCACCAGTAACTTGAAGGACGTCATAAACGAGCATTCTGCGGTAATCGTACGTTTATTTTCAAGCGCAGCTGTTGTGATAGGTCTTGATTTTGAGAAGAAACTGGCTATCATTTCCTTTCCAACACTTGACTTTTGTACTTTGACTGGATTTAATTCTGTTGGAAACACCCATTGAGCCGACTGCCGTTTTGATACCGGTTAAAATGCAGATATCTACCTATTATCACCAGTAATGATGTCAGTTGTTTTAGATCTACTTACATCATATTTCTTGAGCGTTTTTTTTTACACCATTCGACTCGGTATTGTTTCTGTTCGTGTGTTAAATTATGAAGTATCCAACTGTTACAGACTTTCGTCACACCCAATTAATATGTAAAATATTGTTTATTGCAGTCATTTCAATACCCAACCTGCTCCTGATAATCCTATACGGGACTCGATTACCGTCTTAAATCATTCTTCGTACAGCGTGTACATTTGTTTCAGTAACGACTGAGATTGGCCTTCCTTCGCGAAAATCGTCACTAAATGAAACCCTTTAAAATTTGAATTCATTAGATCCATCAGTTGTAAACGCTTCTCTGAGAAGGAGCTTGGTCACCAAATGTAGCACGAAGTATTGAAACACTTTGATTTGGAGTTAAAGAACTTTTAATATCATTACTATATAAATCATGGCTATACAATGTTCTCTTGTGAAATGCATTTTTACTGCAGATCATTCGAGTTGAAATTAATTTGCAAAATAACTTGTTAATGTTACATCAAAATTAAATTCGAACAGTCAAAATAGAAAACAATAAAATTAAATATTAGTTGGCATAATAATCGGTACTACGTTCGCAAGTATTTTTCTACATGTGTAGAATGTTGCTGTAACAGGATTACCTTCTTAGCGGAATGCCCTATAGAACGGAATAAGTTCAGAAAAAAAAATTATAACTGCATTATACATGGTTTAACGAAAATCACTGGATTGATCGATTTTCTTGTTGTTGTTAACTAATTTACTAATATAGGGGAGAAGGGTACTAGGTGAGACAGGGTACTAAGTAAGACAAGCTCTGAAAATTTCGCCATTAAAGCATGCGCATGGTAGTGGTCATGGATAATTGGTTCATCTTCCTATGTTACAGCGACTTTTTGCAGCAAAAATATTATTTAAAAGGTAGCTGACCAAAAAGGCTGTTTTGAGGATAAGTAAATTACTTTTCATGATACGAAAACGAAGTTTTTAAGAAAGATTTATGCATGTTTTCACAAAACGATTATGGTTTAATAATTAATTATACCTAACATATGTTTGTTAATAACGATTTCTTAACAAGTGGCGGAGATAAAGATGTAATGGTTATTTAAGTTTAGTGCGTAAGAAGTACTAGGTGTGACAGAACTGATGGTGCTAACTGAGACTGTCTCACTTAGTACCTACCTTACAGAAGTAAGGTAGGTCTTTACAAAAGCTGGTTCTCTTGTGCTATACTGTTTATGTAAAATCAAATTAGCAGCCTCACACATTGTTTCGGAAGAAGCATTTGCTATTTTTCTCTCCTTTGGTGGTCATGGCATCTGCAATTAAAACATTCAACCTCGGTCCTCGTCAGCTTCCACTTAATATTAGTTAAGCTTCTGCTTAATGTTAGTTTCACTTAATAATGTTTAATTCTAACTTAGGGGCAGATTTCACCGAGGTTGAATGTTTTAATTTCATATGCTACGACCACCAAAGAAGAGAAAAATAGGAAATGCTTCTTCCGAAACAATGTGTGAGGCTGCTAATTTGATTTTACATTAACATTATAGCATAAGAGAAGCAGCTTTTGTGAAGATTGTGAAATTTAAGACACTTGCCAGATATGTGAAGAAAAGACGAGATAACGCTGATTGTAGAATGACACCAAATTATGGACACAGATTTATTTTTAAACCCGAAGAAGAACAAATCTTGGCAGAGTATTTTATGAGGTGTAGTAAACTGGCGTACGGTTTAACTATTACCAATACTAAAAAACTGGCTTATGAAGTAGCTGTTGGGAATAGATTTGAGGTTCCCGATTCTTGGAAAAGAAATGGGGTAGCAGGTGAAAAAGCACCAAAATAGATGACTCCTTTATATTCCCAATCATAGTTGATGAATCTGTCGTATCTTTGAGTGACATAGCAATGCTTCTGCCAAATCGGATTCCAGAAATCATTTAGCCCCAGTCAATGCTACGTAAATTTGGTTTTAAATTCGATTCCTTGCAAGTCCGTTTGATTCCAGTGTATTATTATTCATTATTATTTCGGTTTTTTAAATAAATACCCAATTAAATTACGTGCAACGCCGTAGCTGATAAGCGTGTAGTGCGCGGTTTTCACGCAGGCGCCTTCATTTAGGGGCGCATTTACGCATAGAAAAACAATTACAATAAATACGTTACGCACGCGGGCAGATACGCGTTACGCGAAAATTTTTTGCTTGAGGTTTCAAATACTTATTACTTTAGAATTTTAACAAATCTTCAAAAAGTATTAAGAGAATGGTTAGTTTACACCGACAAAGCCAATGCAATTATTTGCTTTTGTTATAAATTGTTTTGCTCTTCTGATATACCTAGGCTCTTACTAGTAAAAATGCATACAGTGATTGGATCCACTCTTCAATTGATTTAAAACGTCATGAAACAGAATACATAATAATTTAACTGATGTTATCAATGAATTTGCTACTAGAAAAGCTATTTGTATTAAACAAATAGCTAAAATAAATAGCTAAATAAATATTAAACAAATTCAAATTTTTTAACGCAAGACGAATTGAAAGAAAGCAGTGATGATAATAAAATTTTTGGAAATTATAATTATAAAAACTATAATTTGACTTACCAACTTAAATGACACTATGGTATAATTATATAACACTCTATTAATTTTCACGCTATTTTACGTTAATTAAAACAAATTTTAACTTTACTACCCTTACACCTTCACCATCATCTTAACCACATCGCACCTAAAATGTAACTGCTTTTTGCATTGCTGTACTCCAACAACGTTATAGGGTGACGCATCACCAAAAAAAGTTTGAAATCGTTTTTGTAATCTACTCGAACTCGATTTAATGTAAACATCAAAAATACAGTTTCAACAAGTTTAAATGACCAGAATACAACTCTATTATTACCTCATGCCTCAACATAAATAATTTGCACGGATTAAATTCAAAATTATAATTACGAATCCATTTAGCCACATGTATAGTGTTTATTTAATGTAAAAACGAATTAAAAATTTTTGGATATAACACTGTTTTCAAGCAATTAAACAAAGGAAATATTTTTAGAAATGTTTTGTAGAAATAATAATTTCACCTACCTTAGATCACTCTTTGGTATGATGTAACTGCACTAATCTTCACACAGTTTTAAGTTAATTAAAAAAATGTTCATTTTTATCACTTTTACCATTTATATTAAATTAAATGAATATCGAAAGCATCTTCGCCACATCCCGTCTAAAATCCAACTGCTTTGTGCATAGATTTAAATTGATAATGTTACGGGCGACGTATTAACAAAAAAAAGTTTACAGCCGCTTTTGTGACATACTGGAACTCCATTTAATGTAAACAGAAATACAGTTTCAAGGAGTTTAAATGAGGAGAATTTAACTCTATTATTAAAAAATTCAAATATGAATATAACTTCCCTAAGTTGTAAAATTGTTTAATATGAGAAATAGTTTAATATTTTACATTGTTATGAGGGCTTCCGGGTTTTGACCGCGTCATAGTAAAGTACATATATATATAATACAAAATAAAATAAAGCAAAAATGAAAAAAGAAAAATTACAAAAAATATATATACAACTTACTCAAACTCGACGTTTCGCCACTAATGTAAGTGGCTTCTTCAGGAGCAAAACTAGGTGAGGGGCGCCAGAAGGTCACGGTAACTCGACGTGTCAACCACGCTAGAGGCGAAAACCTTCTGACTCAGAAGGTTTTCTCAGAAATTTTTCTTTTTTCATTTTTGCTTTATTTTATTTTGTATTATATATATATGTACTTTACTATGACGCGGTCAAAACCCGGAAGCCCTCATAACAGAGACTCAGACCGTGGAAGCCTTCGATATCATTTAATATTTTACATTATACAAGGTTACTCAAAGAGCATAATCACGATGGGTTTTTTCTTATGGAATAAGACGTTTTATTTTATTTTTAAAAACTTCATAAAAGCAAATTTTTAATTAAATTAATTAGAAACTATGATAAATAGCGTTTAGTTGGTAATAGCTGTCATTTTCAAAAAGAAATCAACGACTTCTCTACGTTTTTTCAAACAAGCGGCAAGTATATTAATGATTAATTTGTTCTTAAAGGAAAAGCACGGGCATCATAATTATTTTAGGCGCAGGTGGGTCTCATAAAAATCATAATGTCCAGTTATATACATTTGCTCTTAGATAGAGATTGACATTGTTTTTGTCACACCAATAGAATAAATAAAACATCACCATAAATACGAAATATTTGTTTAATAAGTTAATTATTAGCAAAATTGTACAATTGTAATTAATTTTAATTTACCTTAGTATCTTTAATTTTGTATTTTGTTTTTTTAATATAATTAAGTATATCATTTACCTACCTTATTTACTACGTGTGTTTTATTGGTATGATATGAGGTATACTTAATAAAATATTTACTGTAAAGGGCGCATTTTTTATTATTGCGCGCAGTAAATTCATACCTTAGCTGCGGGCCTGATTACGTGTCTCACTTAACACCTGTTGATGTCTCAGTTAATACCATCAGAGTACCAAGTGAGACAATTTGCTATGTAATATAAAAATGTAATTTTCAAGCAAAAAATATTTTTTGTTACCTCTTATTTTAACAACTTTACAGAGCTCAAACATATACTATTCTATGGTAAATTCAAATTTATATCTAAACAGGGGTAAAACTCCTGTAAGAAATACTAAAAATCGTCTCACTTAGTACCTCTCTCCCCTATATTGCGGTCGATAGCCGCAGTCGTTAGGCGGCTGACTATCGTTATGACTCCGAGGAGTTCCTGAATGTACCAACCAGGGATATACTACAGTACTTAAACGCTCGCACCCCGGAGCTATACAGTGAACTTTAAACACTTAACGCCGAATACATACTCAACACCCAGCAGAATCTTCCTGATAAACCGAAAAGAATAGCAAAATAAGGAAAACTTAGAAAGTCTTAGAGCCGTCAGGTTTAGCGCACAAGTTAGGATTTTGTATGTTTTGTAATCTTATCGAGCTACCTTTTTTATATTAAAAAAATTGCAAAGAATCTGAAGGCACTTTCAAACAAAATAATTTAAATTTATGTAGATTTAATGGACGGTTGCTATATCATACATGGCACAGACATCTCAAAATACCGAGAAATTGACAGTATTAAGAAACGTAATTATTCTTTGACTTGGTTCTGACACTATCAGAAGCCTGATAAGAATATGAACAGAACATTCTATTTATTTCAAATTTAAATGGAATACGTTCAGTTTTGAATCTAATTAGAGTTGTTTGAAGATAAACTGCACAGTTCAAACCGTTGTATTTAAGAACGTGAAATTCTATTTATTTTTATGAGTAAACTGCTCACTGAGAAGGGACTTCTGAAAATTCCATCGCTAAAGAGGTGGAAAAAATGAGTTATTTTTTATTTACGAATGTACTTATATCTTTATAACCGCAAACATGGTATGCATGCAAATTGGTATAAGATTTTCTTTTTAAAATAAGGAACTACGTATGTCAAGATATCTAAAAATTCAAATTCTTTAAGAGATATACATATATACAATGTATATTGCAAACATAAATAATTCTAAAAATTAAGAAGTAGAACTTAGATATTTTCCTTAAAAGTGAAGAAACACATTGAGACTTTTTCGAAAATTGAGTTAGGGAGGCATATAGAGACACAGGGAGATTGAAGAACGATGATAATACGCAATTTATGCAGTTGTAATGCAAATATAATAACATTTTAATCTTAACAGTATTTTATTTATTTATATTTATTAACAATTGAGCTATCTGAACCTCCGCACCAACTGGCAACCTGTAAACTAAGCCAGCATAAAACACAAATACATTATCAAGTTGAATCACAAAATATACAAATTTTAAAATAAATCAACAAACTACAGCATACAATATACAAACAGTGTATATCATAGATACATTATTTTCCATATAAACTTTGCCACCCCCTTTCACCATCAAATATATGTTTCATTAATTGTGTCAAAGAGTAATTGTTTTTTTCTTACGGTATATTTTTATAAGATTATTATTTAACAAAGCAAATTATCTGCATCGAAGTTGAAGGTGTATTACAATAAATAGAATAAGTTCACTGGCAGACTGTTTGTTACAGTAGCACTAATTGGAATGCTAATTAGTGTGCTACAATTCAATGAAAGAATTCATCGATCGTGAATCGATTATGTTGTCGTTTAGCTCTTGACCTTGACATGGTAGTTAGTCGCGAAGAATGCGGTATAAAAGGAGAATTTATCATCATTAATTCAGAGACACTTGTTTAACGGAAATGTAGAAGCTGGTTCCGTCGACTAAATATAAGACCATAAAATTAATATTTCGCCAACGGTGAAACTTACTCGGACTGGGTCAATGCTAAATTTCTAGCTATTTTTAAAACAAAAGAATTTCTCTAATGTATAACCCATTTCTAACAATTTTAATGTTGTAGCCTGTGAATGTTTTCGTTGACGTAATTCGATCATTTAAAACAGTTCTTAAGTGAACGTTGTTTGTTTGGAAATCTCACAATTAAGATTAATAATAATAACATTATGTTTAATTAATAAACATTTTTTGTGTATATTATATATGTATTATTATATACTTTCACAGACAATAAGAAAGAAAAACCACTTAATTAGCAGAATTAAACGAAATTATGGAAAGAAATGTAATTTTTCTTCAACAGTATTTGCATAGTAGTATTTGCAAACAAAAAAAAAATATTTATAGAGAAATTATATGAACATCAAAACGAAAGAAAGTAATAGGAATATTAACTGCAGAGATGCAAAGTTTGGTAGATTCAGGTACCACACTATATATACTATAGCTGATTTGAAGATTATCCCAAAGACAAGAGCAATGGAATAACACCAAATACTAACAATAAAATTAATATAGGGATCTATTTTCTGACCTTTCAATTTCTGAAATATTTCCACTTGTAGGTCAATAAAACAACATATTTCAGGAATTGAAAGACTAATAATAAAATGAACGATATCGTACTGTATTAATTACATAAACAAGAAATTAATAATAAGTATTTAAGACATAATAAAGAGTGAAACGTGCAAAAATTATTTTCCTATATGACACCGTTCAGCTTTATATCAAATTTTATGGATCGTAAATTCTTTTAAAATTGGATTTCGTACCAAAGACAATCTTCCATAAAATTACCTCACTTTTGCAGTTAACATCAACACATTTTGCAGTATATTTCTATTTGGTACAGTTAAACTACTGTATCTATAAACAACCTATCATATTACTTTCTACCATCTCCAACCCATGAACCTGACTTAAAACGTAAACGTAACTGTAATGAAATCTGCTTAATTAATGCTAGTTGCAGTTATATAAAAATCTTAACTTATTTTCAATTAACATCTGCTTTATTAATAAGAGAAATATCATTATGTTAATGCAAAAACAGGTGAGTGGTGACTGACACGTTTTCCATTTAACTTAACCGAAAGCACGGCAAATGATAATTTTAATTTTCGGATGTTTATTGAAACAGTTTTCTGAATTGCAATCTCCATAAAAGTCACGCGAACAAGAAGTAAATGAGGTAGAAAAAACTTACGTATAAAGAGGAGAAAGTAAGAGCAGATACTTAGTATGCACGTGTGTTACAATGCATACATGTGTATTGGGAGTATTTAAATAAATTACACGAACTGTTGAAGTTTTGATAAAATACAGTAAAAGATCAAGATAATATACTTATATGATGATATTCAATGGGTGTTTTGTAAATGACGAGTTTACTCTTGATTTATATTTTATGCAATATCGTAATTACATCAATTTGATGTACACTTTTGAAATAAATATGATAATATTGAATTTTTATATATTAATTAGGTTTACAAACAAAGAAAGAGTAAAGGTAACTGTCTTTCTTATTTGTGGCAAAGACACTAATAAACAGTTATAATGTTTGATATTTTTCCTATTTAATAGATAAAACCCTTTCATTTAAATTATGTTTATATTCAGTTAATTTCAGTTCTTATACCTACTAATAATAACGGTCTGCAATGTCCTATATCTTAATTTTTCTTCTCCTGGTTTTGTGACAAGCAGCTCTGATAAGGACTCGCCAGATCAAGATACTGTGGACGCACATATTCGACGATTGGTCGAAATATCATATATTGACAAAATTTATCATGTATTACAAATTCAACAGAAATATATACTGAGTATTCCCTATACATATTTTCTATGTGCCCATGTGTGTGGACATAAATTGATTTCATTAAAAATCTAAAATTCTAATTTTCTTTGGGCACGAAAATAAACCTGAACATTTTCAAATATGAAAGTTATTCTCTTTTTATAAACTTACTAACTTTTTATCTTATATGAAATAAAAATTATTGCATTTTTACATGGGAATAACGATACAAAATCCATGGCAGCCATGCTTCTTGAATTAAAAGTATTATGAACACATTCCTTTTTTAATTTTTAGATTTTGATCTAAATTACTGGCACTGAACTAGTTCTTCTTTAAGTAGCTCAGTTAGCTTGATTAAGGCTTATATGAGAATCTTAGATTTTGGTAACTCTTGAACAAAATAGTTTAATTGATTCGTGTTTTACAAAATAATGATTTTTTTATCCGCAGAAACTCGTCAGACTACCACACAGTTTCTGTATTAATTGCGTATTAATTATTTTTATATAAGTAATTAATGTTTGATTTATTGAATCGAGATCATATACAGTTCCTGAATATATGATTATGCGAAAGAATTTACATACATTTCAAATTTTAAGGGAGATAACTGAAAGTTATCCCTTATTTCTCTTCAGATAATTTTCAGATCCAAGACCAGCCAGTATAATAGACATGAATAACAAAATATTTGTACGTTTTACAATAAAGCTTTTTATAGATTAAAGCTATTTATAGATTAAATTGAAATAATGAATTAACCTACATTTCTAACCGAATTTCTTATATCATTATATTTTGACCCAAGTAAAGGCATCACAATTCATAATATGTATGTATGCGGGTTCGTGACTTTAGATTGAATGCATTGTTTGTGTATTTGTATCTTTTCTTAATACATATGTATAATAACATTGCTAGGTACTACATACATCAATACTTTCTTTTTATGCATGTAATCATGTGACGTGTCTTCTTTGATCAAATATTGTCATCGCATATACGAATAAACTTGATTTTTCAAGCTTCCCTATCAAAAACAAAACCTTACATTGAATCTTTCGTATACAAAGAGATTGGTGAGAATGGGTTATTGTAAGTATTATTCACACAAAACGCAATTTATAATAAACAATGAAGTTGCATATGGCTGAACGTAAACCAGCATCTGAAAATATTTTTCATATGTATATCATTTTCGGTTAACCGGAAGCTTCTATACCATATTTTACAAACTCATATATCAATAACGCTATATGTAAATACCAATCGTTCAGAGTTATTCGCAATTAAGACTAATGATTAGTATTATTTCAGGTCTCAAGTTACAATTGAATCCAAATCAGCTTCACAGATGGGTTTAACAAAAGTTATTAGTGATATTACGAATAGAAAATTTCGGAAAGAGCATTTTAAGCTACAAGATTAAACAACTTATTAATAAGACAATATTTTCCTAAACATTCCAAAAATATTCTGCAAAGTTCGCGAATTAAAAATGTATCTGCTAATTTAAGTGAAGAGCAATAAGGGAGTTTGTTTTTTGATTGCTACGTAGCTATTGATTAATAATATATTGAACATCTACAACATCTACGTAAAACAAAAGAAAAAACGTCAAAATCTTTGTTACTAAATGTTTAGTGTGATATTTGGAATATGCAAAAAGATTAACAACAATTCCAGGAAGTTTTGCAGAAGTGCTTGATTGCAAGTTATTGTTTGAAATGATTTCCCCACTTTTTAACATTTTGAATGAAAACCTAACCGTCTGAAAGTTACTGATATCTAATTAGTAAGGGCGTTACAAATGGAATCTCGTTATATCAAAATATTATCAAAGGATTTTATCAATAAACTAGTCGAGGAATACTTTTTATATCAATTTATATAAGTTTATATATCTGTAAGATTGCTCCTCTACACAACAAATGTGTTGTTTCCATAACGCGTGTCAAGGATTTGGTCCTGATCCGGTTGACGCAATTCGTGTTAGACAGCAGTCAAGTGGCCATCGTTATCTGCCCCGTCCAGTAGTTGTCTAGATCCTCTCTTGAGTCCTTTCAATTTATTACACAATTTTACCGGCGAGCATCAACCTACGAACCGAGAGAAAGAAGTAAGCCTTCTCGAACGCATTACACACCCAATTAATTAATTTAACTTTGCTAGTTTCTTGTCATCATTACAAACGGACGAATTTACATGCTTACTTTCTTATATAATAAAATACGTTTTTTATTACGCAGTTAACGTTATGAAACGACGTTCGGATTGGTTTTAATTAAACTTATTTTGTGTAGGTAAATGTTAGTTTGATTATTTTCGTGAAAGTATGTAATCTGGTGATGTTATCGTGCGATGTGCATGGGAACTGATTCACCTGTTGCTTGACGCTGATGATATGTGCAATGATAAATCGAAGGTATATTCTAATATACTTCTTGTCTCATATGAATGAGTACGTTTATGTTTTTCGATTAAGTTTATGATTTTCTCAGCTGAACCACAACAATATAACATTTTTTGTTACTACTGCTATTTTTAAATTTGATTGTTATCTAAACTGTACTACCTTTAACGCAGTAAACGCAACTACAACTTTCATTTCTATAATAAATTACACATATATACACTCCGCTTAATTAGATCGTTTTATTTGAAATTTAATTTACTTTATTACACCAATATTGTCAAACAACAACTAAAAATAAAGAACATTATCTTCCATAGTAGGTTTAAGAGGGACATTGAACTTTACTGTCATTGTAAATGGATAAGCAAAGTAAATTAATATCAGAATTGGCCATAAAAATAAAGATGTCTAGATCCCATGTGCTAATATATCTGTTACATATAAAGGCTTAGCATTCGATACGAAACGGCACTTTAAAGAGAAAGAGACAGGCAGCGGTTTAAGATTTTAAAACAATGTTTGGTTACTTGGAACGAATCCTCTACAATATAAGAAATTACCCTGTTTTAGAACTAGGACCAGAACTCATTTGGTTATATGACATTCATCTTTGAGATAGAATCAGCAAGACTAACATTCAGCGATTTCAAAACAAAGGATTGTAATGTCTTTGATACACAGTACTACCGAGTGAGCTCGATTTCCAAAACCTATGATTTCAGAAAAATATATTTCAAATGAATAACTAACTTTGACAGGTGTACCATGAGGCTTCAATTTAGGTACTTTATTGTTTATAATTGGTGTTAATGATGGGTTTCTCAGTTTGGATTGTCCGCTTATTGCATTAGTTGAAATAAACATCTTTCTAGAAATTGCTTCACTCACTGATGTTCCATATTTGCAAGATAATTTTTGTAAAACAATTGCTTGCTGCCAGGACAAAATCTTCGTAGTGCTATTCAAATATGATATTCTTCACCAGAAATATGTCATATTCTTTTATAACGTGTTCAATTAGTTATACCAGTTTCGAGAGAGAAATATTGACCCTAGGCCTAGGGGTGCTATACTTAAACTCTTATTCTTTTCTCTATTGAAAGTAAGTATAGCAATTAATTTAATGGTTTTCTTAGATAAAAATTTATTAGGTTTGTTAACAATTCGGAGTTGCAAAATAGATTGTTCCACATTCATATGATAGAACAATGCATAACAAAGAAACAACTTACATAACATTTATATTAAGAATGAAGACTGAAATAAAAATGTTGTATAGAGTGATAAAATATTCTATTGCGTAGATAGTATAAGTTTATATAGCTTAATGTACTTATGTTTTTTTTTTTTTTTCCCCCAGACCCGTCCGACCTATAGTCACCGGTAGGCACCGCAGCCATCAGGCTTATTGTGCCACATCTGTTTGTTCAAGTCACCCACTCTAGCACGGTAGTCCCCTCCACTAACCTGTACAGGTCCCTAACCGAGTGGGTAAGGTATATCTCTGGGTCTCCTTTCGTTATCCCAAACATATTCTGCCTTCTGCGATCTAGTGCCTCGCAGTTGCGCAGTATGTGATCGGCTGTCTCCGGTTCTATTCCACAAAGTCTACACTTTGTGTCCCCGTCAAACACTCCGATTCTGCGTAGGTGTTCTTTCACCGCAGCATGTCCGGTCATTAGTCCCGTTACGATGCAGAGCTGTTTCCTACTAAGATGTAGTAGTTCTCTAGCTCTTTTCCTGCATGGGTTCCCTATAAAGGTTTTGCCATGTACTATACCGGGTGAGGCTCCCCAGTATTCCTGCTGCTTCGTACGAACCCAGTCTCCTATATGTCTCCGGGCCGTATGCCTTGTAACCCCGAAGAAAGGTTCTGGGCCGTACATTTCCATCTCTGACCCTCTCTTCGCGAGTTCGTCAGCCCTTGCGTTGCCCTCAATCCCCTGATGGCCCGGTATCCAAGTCAACCTAACCTTGTTCCGGTTCGACAGTTTCACCAGTTCGTCGAGGCATTCCATCACCAGCCTGGACGACACCTTCCGGCTTAATAACGCCTTCAATGCCGCTTGGCTATCAGACATGATGTGAATTCGTCTGTTGGTCACCGCTTTCACATTCATTGTGTGTGCGCATTGGAGAATAGCATATACTTCCGCCTGAAACACCGAAGCATACTCCCCCAGTGCGTAACTGTGGCCCTCATTCTGAGAGCATATCCCTGCACCGGTACCATTAGCCGTCTTAGATCTGTGTACCAGACTAAGTCTTGCTCTTTGATTCCCAGTGCATACCTGGCAGCCTCCTCCCGTCCGTCCGCTATAGACACCGTGAAGGGATTCCTATACCTATGCCTTACCGGCATGTGGTCGGTCCGCATTTCCAACACCCCCTTTCCCACATGCTCAATTATCGACATATGATTTGTGTTGACCCTTTTCGGGGTCGCTGTGTGTTGCAGCCTGTATGCCCCCATCCTTGCCCCCTGTATGACCAGGTGCAACGGTGGCAAGTCCAGGAGTGCCTCCATGGCTGCAGTCGGTGTCGTCCGCATTGCTCCCGTTATTCCTAGGCAGGCAAGTCTTTGCATCTTGCTCAGCCTCTGAATAGCGTTCCTTTGTTGCGTCTTTGTCCACCATACCAAAGCTGCATACGTCATTACTGGCTTAACCACCATGCTGTATATCCAACTCAGCATGTCTGGTCTTAGCCCCCATTTCTTTCCATATGTGCATCTTACCAGCGTTAACGCTGTCACCGCTTTTTTGGTAATTCTGTCCAAATGTTGGTTCCAGGTAAGTTTGGAGTCTAATGTTACTCCAAGGTACTTTACCTCCCCCACCATCTCTACGGTAACCCCCTTCAACGTAAGCGGATTTAGGCCATCCTGCTTTCGTCGGCGGGTAAAGGCCACGATGTTGGTCTTATCAGCACTGATACTCAGGCCCGCCAACTCCGTCCATCTACTAACCATGTTCAGAGCCCCTTGCAGTCGATCTCTGACCGTGGTGTTGTGCCTGCCTCGCGCTATAATGACCAGGTCATCCGCGTAGGCCAGTACCCTGTGACCGTGATCGTTAAGCACCACTAGTAGCCCATCCACGACTAGGCACCACAGTAGAGGGGACAGCACCCCACCCTGCGGACACCCTCCAGCCACCCGAGCCGCTAGAGTCTCGCCTGCGACCGAGGCTTCCACCACTCTCTCCCTAAGCATAGAGTCTATCCAGGCGACACAAGTGCCGTCCACACCTCTGCCTATGAGAGCTCTGGTAATTGAATCAAAACCCGTGTTACTGAATGCCCCCTCAATATCGATGAAGGCCCCCAGCATTGTAACGAACCTCTGTACATAGAAACAATTTTTATTTAGTTTAATGTTAAATTTTAAGAAGCGAAAATTTATTTAATATTGTTTGCTGTAAATAGTTTTGAATTGACCTGTATATTTATATTTTGGATACCTGTGTATATTTTTCAGAGTTTTTCCGGGAGACGTCAGACAACAAAAACGGGTCCAGCCGACTATATAAAGGCCGCATTTTTCATCATTAAGAGAATTCCTTTTCCTATTCCGACCTGTTGGGGCCGATACAGTTGGCTAACAGGTATTTCCAGGTGAAGCGGCCGACGAAGTTGGCGTTCACCATCCTATCCGACCTGCTGAGGCCGAGAAGTTGGCTAGCAAGTATCCTGGGTGAAGCGGCCGAAAAGTTGGCGTTCACCATCCTGTCTGACTTGCCGGAGCCGAGAAATTGGCCAGCAGGTATCTGTCCGTTCACAAGACCGATATCAGAGACATTTATTATTTTACTTATTTTGCTATTACGTACCTGTATATATATTTTTGCCTGATTATTATTTTATGTATCCGCATGTTAATTTAATGATGTTGAATTGTTCACAGCAACAACCGAAGGACCTGGTATACATCAAACGTAAGATTTATTTCTCACGCTTTCTGTAAATATTATGTATTTGTATATTTGCCATTGATAACCTGATATTTTTTCTCTGTACAAACCGACACTTGTTATTTTATATCCGATTATTGCTTTGATTGTTTTTTTCTGATTACTGGTATTTGTATCTGTCATCTGGAAAATGTTGTTCATCTGAATTTTAATGTAAATATATGTATATAATGAACCTACCTTTCTTTTATTCCGCTACCCCGCGGTTATAATTTGTTAATTCGACGTTACTGACACTTTTAAAGTATTTTTCTTGCTCATTAATCCGATTTTGATACATTCGTAAATAAACTTCGTATGTCAAACGTCAAATTGTGATACAGCGCCGCAGCCCGGATCTTCAGTGAACGAAGGCGCAAGCGAAATCGATAATATCGATCACCGACAAGCAAAGCGACCAGTGGCGTACGGTCCAGAAGCTAATTTACAAATTTTTAATTCCCGACAAATTAATGATCAATGGAAAGAGAAAGTAACGTTGCAAATTAACTGGCGCCCGAGCAGGGACTCTTTAATTAATCATCTCATACCGATTCCAGATTTATTTTTACTGTATTTCCCGTTAGTTGATGACTATTTTGTTTTAATTTCAAGAAAGTAATCAGACAAGCAGCAAAATTCTTTATTAATTTATACATAGTATATTTCAATAAATACATTAATTTCTTCTGATAAATTTCTTCCTTTTCTCCGCTAACATGTCCGACACGGAAGAAACTTTTCAGATGCCTTTGAAAGCACCGACGACTGCTGTATCCTGGATTTATTCTGTTCCTAAAGAAAAATTAATGAGAATTTTAGAAGGAGTAGATTTAAGTACTACTGGTACCGTTGATGAGCTCAGGAAGAGACTTAGTACGTTTCTGAAGGCAAATCCACCGCAAACGTCCCGCTCAGCATCTCCGACACCGCCTATTACAAATCAGGCTACCGCTGATACGAAGATATCTCTCTGCGAAAAAGTCCGAAAATGGGGTTTGAATTACGATGGTATTGGAGATGGTATATCATTCCTAGAAAGGATTAGAGAATTACGTGAATGCTACGATTTAACAGGTAATGATTTATTAAAAACGCTTCCGTTGTTGTTTCGAGGTAATGCACTTTTATGGTACCGAAACAACAAAGAATACTGGTCAAATTGGGATGAGTTTATAAACGATTTCAAAATGCAATATTTACCTCCACGATATGATTATTTGATTGAAGAAGAACTTCGTTCCCGTTATCAGCGTCCGAAGGAGTCTTTTCAAGACTATCTCACCGCAATTTTAACCCTCGTTCGACGTGGCAAGGACATGAGCGAGGCTGACAAGTTAGAGCGTATTTACCGAAATGCACGTCCGGAATATAAACTCTACGCCCGAAGAAGTACCTTCACCACGTTGAAGGAGCTGGCAACTTTAGCCGCCGAATATGAGCAGATACAGAAGGAAAAGGAAACACATCCAGGTGAAGCCTCTAGCTCCACGAAAGACCAGAGATCTGGACAGCGACGGCAAGGTACCCACACTTCCAGTACGGCCAGCGGACGTACCCAGCAACAGACAGCGGACCTGCAGGCTTCTACCGATACAGCACCGAGAGCTCCTGCAACCGAAGGACCGAATCGTTTGACCAATCCCAGTAAAAGGTGCTGGCGATGTAGTCAAACAGGACATACCAGGGTAGGCTGTCGAAATCGCCCTGTTTTATTCTGTTCTAGATGTGGATTACGGGATATCGCAAGCAAAGACTGTAGATGTCCGGGAAACGCCAATCTGGGCGCCTCACGGGGCTGAGACGTTCAGAGCATAATCGCACCCGTTCCAGCATGGAAACCGCCGTGCTATCAAAACGCCCCGATAACCGGATCTGGCTGAAAATAGACATTGCCAGTATAATCGTCGATGCACTCGTAGATACGGGCGCAACATCTTCGTGCATGAGCCAAAGTTTGTTGAATCGCTTACCAAAACCAGGAGTACGATGTGTACAACATTCCAAGACGAAGATATCGTTAGCCAGTGGTGATGTCGTCGAATCCCAAGCTAGAGCAAGCGTATCCATAGCGTCGGGTAAGAATACATGGTTAGTATCCTTCGTGGTGATGCCAAAGAATACGTATGACGTGATCTTGGGGATGGACGCCCTAAAACAGATGAATGCAATCGTAGACATTGGGAAACACGAAGTAAGGTATGCTACGACACAAAACAAAGTACTCACCTCCGCAGCACAGGCGATCGCCACGGTAACGACGGAGGAAGACCAGCGCCGATTGGACGAATTCCTTCAAACCGAAATGACCAAATTCTCCCGCGTACGAGGTCGAACCAGTCAGGTAGAACACGTAATACGCATCCAGCCCAATACCGTTCCCATTAAACAACGGTATTATCCGTGTAATCCAAAACGTCAAGAAGTGATTGACCAGGAAGTGGACAAGATGCTGGCCGAGGATGTTATCGAACCGAGCCACAGTCCGTGGAGTTCTCCCGTCGTCTTGGTACAGAAGAAGACTGGCGAACCCAGATTCTGTATAGATTTCCGCAAAGTAAACGCCGTAACAATTAAAGATTCGTACCCGCTACCATATATTTCCGGAATCCTAGATAGACTTCGTAACAGTAGGTACTTCTCGACGCTAGATCTGAAACATGGATATTGGCAAGTACCGTTGGCACCAGGAAGCCGTCCCATTACAGCTTTTACTGTTCCGGGGAAAGGCCTCTTCCAGTTCAAAGTTTTACCGTTTGGCCTCCATTCCGCCGGTGCCACATTTCAGCGCTTCCTAGACAGCATCATCGGTCCTGACTTAGGTAATATAGCACTAGTCTATTTGGACGATGTCATTGTATTAGGAAAAACCTTACGTGTTGTTTTCAATCGTCTGCAAGAAGCCGGTCTCCAGTTGAAACCAGCCAAGTGCCAATTCGCTAAGCGCTCAATCAAGTATTTGGGTCATGTTGTGTCCGCCGAAGGCATCCAGACGGATCCAGAAAAGGTCGCTGCAATCAGTCAGATTTCTCCTCCAAAGACAGCGAAAGACGTTCGTAGCTTTCTAGGAGCCGCTTCATGGTATAGAAGGTTCGTACCGAACTTCGCGAGGCTTGCCGAACCTTTGACGCGTTTGGTAAAGAAGAACCAAAGATGGTCATGGGGTCCTGAACAAGACGCTGCGTTCCAAGCGATAAAGAAGACGTTGAAAGAAAGTCCGGTACTAATATGTCCTGATTTTTCTAGGCCTTTCCAATTACATACCGATGCCAGCGAACAAGGTCTAGGCGCCGTCTTGATCCAGGAAATTGACGGGATGGAGCGTGCTGTCTCTTACGCCAGTAGGACGTTGCATCCGGCCGAAACCAAATACTCTACAACAGAGAAAGAATGTTTAGCCGTCGTCTGGGCTATCAAGAAGTACAGATACTACCTAGAGGGATATACATTCGAAGTAGTCACTGACCATCAGTGTCTGAGATGGCTCAATGAACTGAAGAATCCATCCGGAAGGCTTAGTCGATGGGCCGTCGACTTGCAGCAGTTTGATTTTACAGTCAGGTACCGCAGTGGAAATATGAATAACCTAGCCGATAGCTTATCTAGAAATCCTCTGCCGTGTGTGGTTGAAGAAGATGAGGAGATCTTCGCTGTTTTTCAAGGTAACACTTGTTCATGGTACAACAAGATTTTTCAGGCCGTCACCAACAACCCCCGACAGTATCCAGAATACTTGATACACAACGACGTGTTATACAGAAATTTTCCGGGTACTCATGGAGAAGCTCCATGGAGGTTGTGCATCCCGAAATCTGAAAGGCTGCGAATCCTGCGAGAGATACACGATGCTCCAGAAGCCGGACATTTGGGAATTGCGAAGAGTATCGCTCGAGCTGCCGCCCATTATTACTGGCCGGGTATGTTCCGTGAAATACGTAATTACGTCCGAAATGCGAATCCTGTGGAAAACATAAATTCAGCCAACAGAAACCTTTTGGACAAATGCTGTACTCACCTGTAGATTGTCCGTGGGAACAAGTTTCGGTAGACCTGATGGGCCCATTTCCACGAAGTCGTAGGGGTTTTACGTACCTTCTAGTTTTACAGGACCGTTTCACCAAATGGACCGAGTGTCAAGCTCTCCGCCAAGCCACTGCCAATGCCGTTATCCAGGTGGTGAAAGAAAAGGTCGTCTACCGTTTTGGAACTCCAAAGCGGCTGATATGCGACAACGGACCTCAATTTGCCAGCCGCCTATTCCAGACAGCCGCCAAGGAACTGGGCATCGAGATTCGCTTCACAGCACCGTACTCCCCGCAACAAAATCCGGTGGAGCGAGCCAATCGTGTTATAGGGCCTATGCTGGCACAATACATTGAAGAAGATCAGAGAGAATGGGATGTAAACCTACCACAGTTTATGTTCGCCATCAACACCGCTAAACACGAGACAACTGGATTTTCGCCGGCAGTTCTCAACTTTGGACGTCTGTTGGTCCCTCCCAAGTCGCTATGGAGAGAAGTGAAAGATACCGGGGACCACCAGGAAACAGAAGCTAGAGAATTAATTCCCGAGCTGCAAAAATTGCAAGACTTTTATCAAATTACCAAGGTCAAATTAGCAGAAGGGTTCCAACGCCAGAGTCATGGATATAATTTGCGAAGACGTCCGTTCCGTCCTCAAGTAGGCCAGTACGTGTTCAAGCGAGAACACCTGCTTTCCAACGCTGCGAGGAATTTTTCATCCAAATTGGCTCCCAAATTTGCTGGCCCCTGTAAGATAGTTAAAGTAGTATCACCTACAATTGTAATGTTACAGGTACCTGGAACTCGCAAATTGGACCGAGTTCATGTCAAGGATTTAAAGATAGCATCACCGGAAGCCAGTAGGGATTCCCCTTCCGATCCTGCTTTCCCCACCGAACAATGACCGCGCATGCTATACCAGCCGACAACCAGCGGGACCGTCGCCGTTCCATCCACCTTCCTTGTGCTCGCCCAGCCGTCGGCGTAAAGAAACGCCGAAACCGAGGTCCAGCATGGATGAGGCATCGGAAGGACTGGATCAACGACCCCGAAGCAGTCCAACGACACGCACGAGACAACGCCGGCCAGTCAGCACGCAGTGTCGGAGTGCTAGTGCGCGAGTGTCCTCCGTAGTGTAGTGGTCAGTGTCCTCTCCTGTCACGAGGGAAACCGGAGTTCGATTCTCCACCGGGTATGGGGGTGTAACGAACCTCTGTACACAGAAACAATTTTTATTTAGTTTAATGTTAAATTTTAAGAAGCGAAAATTTATTTAATATTGTTTGCTGTAAATAGTTTTGAATTGACCTGTATATTTATATTTTGGATACCTGTGTATATTTTTCAGAGTTTTTCCGGGAGACGTCAGACAACAAAAACGGGTCCAGCCGACTATATAAAGGCCGCATTTTTCATCATTAAGAGAATTCCTTTTCCTATTCCGACCTGTTGGGGCCGATACAGTTGGCTAACAGGTATTTCCAGGTGAAGCGGCCGACGAAGTTGGCGTTCACCATCCTATCCGACCTGCTGAGGCCGAGAAGTTGGCTAGCAAGTATCCTGGGTGAAGCGGCCGAAAAGTTGGCGTTCACCATCCCGTCTGACTTGCCGGAGCCGAGAAATTGGCCAGCAGGTATCTGTCCGTTCACAAGACCGATATCAGAGACATTTATTATTTTACTTATTTTGCTATTACGTACCTGTATATATATTTTTGCCTGATTATTATTTTATGTATCCGCATGTTAATTTAATGATGTTGAATTGTTCACAGCAACAACCGAAGGACCTGGTATACATCAAACGTAAGATTTATTTCTCACGCTTTCTGTAAATATTATGTATTTGTATATTTGCCATTGATAACCTGATATTTTTTTCTCTGTACAAACCGACACTTGTTATTTTATATCCGATTATTGCTTTGATTGTTTTTTTCTGATTACTGGTATTTGTATCTGTCATCTGGAAAATGTTGTTCATCTGAATTTTAATGTAAATATATGTATATAATGAACCTACCTTTCTTTTATTCCGCTACCCCGCGGTTATAATTTGTTAATTCGACGTTACTGACACTTTTAAAGTATTTTTCTTGCTCATTAATCCGATTTTGATACATTCGTAAATAAACTTCGTATGTCAAACGTCAAATTGTGATACAGCGCCGCAGCCCGGATCTTCAGTGAACGAAGGCGCAAGCGAAATCGATAATATCGATCACCGACAAGCAAAGCGACCAGTGGCGTACGGTCCAGAAGCTAATTTACAAATTTTTAATTTCCGACAAATTAATGATCAATGGAAAAAGAAAGTAACGTTGCAGCATCACTTCCTTGTTTTGTAGTATGTCCTCCACTAAACTGACTAGTTCGTGAAGTGCTGTTTCTGTCGAAACTCCTGTCCGGTAGGCATACTGGTCATGGTGTAAAGGTGAAAGCACCAGTACATCATCCCTAATATACCTATCCACCAGTTTTTCCAATGCCTTCATAGTGAAACTGATTGGTCTTAGGGCCTTCGCCGTAGCCTGTCCTGCTTTCCCAGGCTTCGGTATGAATGCTACCTAGTGAACCTCCACGCTTTTGGTATATAGCCAAAAGCCAAGCTACATCTAAAGATGTTGCACAGTATCGCATACAGTAGTTCCGCTCCCTTCTGCAGCATAATCGGATAAATGCCGTCTGGGCCCGGCGATTTATTGGGTTCAAATGAGTCAATAGCCCACCTGACTTTATCATAGTCAACCATCCTTCTGGAAGTCTGCCACTCGGCGCTGGACACCCTCCTCTTCCGACGCTCCTCCCAGATGTTCCTCGATTGATCCACGATCTCAGAGCCAGGGAAGTGTACCTAAATAGTTCATTTATGGTCTCCTTCCCTGTTGTGGTATATTCTTCCAAATGGTTTTTGAGAGTACTGATAGATGCTTGAGGTTCTTTGGCAAGGATTTTGTAGAGTCTGGCGCTGTGCTGGGTGTTTTCAATCCCCTCACAGTGCCCCCTCCACGACCTCCTTTTCGCCTCCCTCAGCTTCTTGTTGTAACCAGTCAGAGCGGCCCTGTACTCTTCCCACTCTCCTGATCGTTTGGCCTTATTATATTTCTTCCTAACTTGTCCCCTCAATTCCGCAAGTTCCTTACTCCACCAGGCACATTCCTGGAGGAGCGCCTTGCAATGAGGGGGCAGTTGTCATTATAGGCTGAAATGATTGTGTCATTTAGCTGCTCCACAGCCATGTCCAGCTCTGCTGTATTTCCTATCCTCGTATTGATCCCGGAAAGTCCAGACCTGAGGTCAGCTCGAAGGCCTCCCAGTCCGTCTTCCGTGGATCCCGGTAGGATCTCACCTCCACTCTGCCTGCCAGAGTAAACCTTATGTGTCTGTGATCCGAGCAGCTTACCTCCTCAGACACATGCCAGTCAGTGACAAAGTTACTCATATATTGTGAGGCTACAGTCACATCTATAACCTCCCTTCTATTCCGCGTAACGAAGGTCGGGTTATTACCCACATTCAATGCATCTAAGTTATTTGCTACAATGAAATGTAAAAGTGACTCACCTCTCTCGTTGGTGTCCGTACTTCCCCAGGTCGTGTGGTGCGCATTGGCGTCGCAGCCGATGATCAGCTGCAGTCCTCGCTCCCTGCAGTATCTCACCAGCTGTTCCACATCCCTGGTAGGTGGCGGGTTCGGGTCATCATATGGTAGATAGGCCGATCCGATGACGTATTCCCTCGGTCCATATCCACCTCCACCCCCAATTTTTACCGCAGTTATATCCCTAGAACAGAACTCTGTTAGCGGTAATGCTTTTACCTCCTTTCGGATACGTATGCAGGTTCGAGGGGCGCTGGCCGTTCTGTCGTATAGGACGTCCCAGCCCGCACCGCTCAGACCCAAGACCTTACCTTGTCTAATCCAAGGTTCCTGTATGAGTACCACGTCACAATCCTTCGTGGCCATAGCAAGGGCTGCCGAAGCCGCCTTGCTATGTTGAAGGTTGGCTTGTAGTACTCTTGTCATTGCTCGGCCGTTTGATCACCCGAAAAGTCAGCCTTCCCAGCTTGTAAAAAGCTTTGAGTTGGCTCCTCTCCAGGACTTTGAACGAGGGGTCATCCACTGAGTAGGCCAGGAGCTGTCCTTCCTTCTCAATTTTCCTGCTCATCAGCATCCAGTTCTCCGTCATCAAGCCAGGATTCTGCTTCTTGAGACGGTCTCTGATTGTACCCTCCTCCACATTCTGTGGTTCTGGTACATGTACTAGCACCCTAGGTCTGGCAGGAAGCTGTGTTGAGTCCACAACCCTCAACTCTGCTCCCTCCAGTCGCTCCCGAAGAAGCTCTCCTAGGGACGCTACCGTGCTTTCCAGCCATTGGGCTGTTCCGTGGTTCGCACAAGTCATCCACAGGACCCCTGCGCTGAACATGGTTCTATAGAACTGCAGAGGCTCCGTGCTGCTTGCCGGGGCTTCGCATAGCACGTCTGCCAATGTGTTCTGCACCAGGTCTGATTGTTCCTGGCTCAGCACGGTGTCGGGATGGCGTCTGTTAATCACCGCCCGTCTGATTCCCGACACAGTATCGCTATAAGATCCAGTTGGTCTGGGTTCTCCCTTGGATCTTTTCGCTCCGGTAGTTGTGGGAGGTGTCTTCGATTCGGACCTCGGTCTTTTCTCACCCGAAGTCTTTGGTCGATCCGCCTTGTCCACGCGTTCCGTTGTCCCTTTGGTCTTGCTCGGTTTCTCCGCAGTCCAGGTCCCTGCGGCCATCTTCCGAGCTTTCATTGCTTTCTTGCGCTGGGCTCCTGACAGCCTCTTGGTAGCGAGTCCTATGCCTTGCATATCTACCGCCAGTTGTTCAGCGCTATCTTCTTTAGCTTCACCCTGGACAGAGCCTCCTTGTGGTTCTCCGCCGGTGGTGTCCTCAGAATCCGTCACCGAAGTAACCTCTCTGAGGGTAGTGTCGCAGGAGTTCGATTCGTCCGAGTCCGAACCTTCCTCCTTTACCTGAAACTTATGTTTGTAATTAGTGTTCTCTGTGTCCATATTGATCCCACGTGTAAGGGGGAAAGGGTGGTCAACGCCTGTGGAGCCCCCACACAGGCGCAAGGCTAATAATCCGGAAGGTCGCCCGGTATTCCAGGAGTGTGAGCAGTAGAGACTGATCTTCTAGACAGCCATGCATCCCGTCAGCCTGCCCACCCGCCTTAGGATTTAGGTTTTTATTGAGGTTGTCTCCTCTCGGTCCGGGCGGTTAAGCCAAGCCCCCCACTCTATCCACCTGTGAGACATGACCACAGGGGAAGGAGTATGGTTTAACAGTATCCTTACACATAGTGTGACAGATACTGGCATCGTTTGTCCCTTAGCAGGCCCTTAGCCACGACACGACCGCTGGGCAAGGGGTATCTTTCTTAGTCTGGCACCTCACCTGTACTTATGTTTACTTTCACTACCATTAACAAAACGTAAGAAGAAATTTAAAACATGAAAATGTAATATACATATTTAATACCTAAACTTTGGATAATTCGGAAATATATGTTATGTAAAGTAAAATATACACAATTCCTATAGTCAACAACCTTAACATTTAAATAGTTTACGCTTAGTATATCTCAGTCATCCTTTCTATTGAACTCATGTTCTTCATGAATTCGAAAATGTATCGTATTCATGTGGTTATGTAATATCAAATTATTATTTCTGGTCTTTGTGTAATTATAATCTCAAAAGCGTATTTCGAAAGAAACGCATAAAGCTATGATGAGCTGATTATAATATATATGTACCTAGCATGATATTACCAGTGCCAAAGAAAAGTATACATTTCCGTTAAACTAAGTATTTTCTTTAGAAGGTTGAGGATATTCACTTCTGCTCTCCACTGTCATCCGTATGCAATAATTATGCTTTGATGATTGTGTAAGATTCATTTTAAATTTAAACGTGAGATCAGATTATTCTAGAAATTATACGGTGACAACATAATACACAAGATCTCTTTTTAAAGTGAAGAAAATATGCAAAAGTTGCCAGTGCCAATTATTATATAAAAATAAAAAATAAATTGATATTGATCCAACATTTCGAATATTTCAGACTTCAGGTATTGCAATAAAAATTCTTTGAAAACAATATCTTTCGCAATAGCGCAGTTTCCATTGCTTTATTTTTGTGTGTGTGGTGGGTGCGTAGTTGGGCTGACTCTATAAGTTGTATCGCTTGTCTGGCTATCATGCAATTCGCGCGATGTAGTTTTTGTATGTGTCTAATTGTGTTCTAATGGCTTTGTGGCAGCATCATACTGCCTTTTATAATGCCGCGCTGTTAATCTCTTTGCTCTCAACAGCGAATAATAAGATCCAGATTTTCAACTCTCCGAAAAAATGTCACCGTCTCTCTGGAGAATTGAAACCCGGCTTCTATCGTCCCACCACACAGATAGTCAGCCGCCTAACCACTCCGGCTATCGACTCGTTTAATTTTATATAGTCGAATTCGTTTAAAAGTCCGGTGTGTGCGAAACAAAGTTCGTTATATTCAAATGAAAATCCGGTAGCAACCATTACAGCATGAATGTTCTAAACAAAGTCCGCATGTTAAAATCAAAGTACGCTGAGAACAAAAGCAAGGCCGTTAAAATAAACTGTCAGACTGTCAGTTGTGTAAAACGTAATTTATAACATACCTTAAGATGGTTTATGATAAGATACGCAACGAAAAACTAAAACTGATTATAGGTGCATTCGATAGGGGAGAAACGTTGAAGTCGATATGTAGAACTTTCACTATAAAATACGACACAGTAAGAAAATTGGCTCGCATCTACCAAAGAGAAGGAAGAACAGAAAAATTAGCGATGGCTCACAGAAAAAAGATTTTAAATGATAACGAAATTGAAGAATTATGCAATTGGCTTGATGAAAACTGTACGATTTTGACAGAAGACTTAAAAGCAAAGTTTATGGCTAATTTTTGTAAAAACGTTAGCCGTGCAACTATAGATGCGTCGCGATCTATTGTGGTAATAGTATGAAAATTTATCTGCTACTTTGCAGTGTTTAAGCAGCTTCCATTACACATTAAAACGCACGGGAGTGATACCAGAAATAAGAAACTGTCAAGAAGTAAATAATCGGCATACATATGCTATGAAGTTTACGAAAATGATGACCCACCGCAGAAAATGTTCTTCTTAGATGAAACTGGTATTCAAATTGTTTCACGAGTGAAATATGGTCGAACTCCGGTGGTACTAAAGCTGCCAAAGTATTAAGACAAATACACAGTAAAAATATTTAGATTTATGCAGCAATGAATAAGCAAGAAGTATATTTTTTTGAGAAAAAAGATACACCTTGCAATGGCGATTTTTTTCGACATTCGCAAAATTTACCAAAAAGAGTGTCCTTGAGTTTCCGAATCTAGCAACCAAAATACGCAAAGTTTGCTGCTTATTCAAAGTAACATCTTGAAACAGCATTTTTCAAGCAATTTTCCCGAGAACTAGATTAATGCTCTGAAACATTGTTCTGCAAGCCTTTACTTTTAGGGTAGCATAGATGCTAACTACACCACAAAAGACGTGCAAGTTCGGATTTCGAAATATCTTATGAGAATATGTCGTAAACATACCCCTATCGTCAACAGTTGTAATAAAACACTATTAACTTTGCCGTCCAGTGGTTGTTGGTCTATAAAATTTGATAACTAAATAAATAGAGCAAACTACCTTTAGATTAAAACAATTTATAAATTAGTTTTTAAAGGCAAAAAAGTTTATTTCATTCTCTCATTATAGTAAATCAGTTTCAATCCTATTCTAAATTTAAAGATTTCTGTTATCGTTAGATTTTAATTAGCACTATAACAATTCTTTTATGACACAATAAAATTAATGTGGAACAAATATTCACAGTTAGTAGCACATGCTAGCTTGAGTGTAAATTTGAAAGTTTCTGTGTTGGTTGAAGACTGGCTTTTAATCGGATTTCTTAAGTAACCAACAAAATTGCATTTTATGTATATTTTTATCGTCATGGTCAATTTCACTGGTACTGCACTCGTTTATATATATATGTATACATAACCATTGTGCAACTTATATAATCGTTCCGTTTTCTTTCACAATCCAGTGTATAAACACGATCGCTATAAAAGTGCAATTATCTAGATTGTGAGTATGTGTTATTGTGATTTACTAGCTTCCTTTCCATTTTACATTATTATAAAGTATGCATAGCTTGCGCACACATTCTATTATTAGTAGCTCTCTAATTACATCAGATAACCGGAGAGGACTATTTTTTACTAAGTTCTTAGTTATCGGTTTTCATGGAACATTAAACACTCACTAATGTAAAGTGATTATTTGTTTAGATTGTTTCCGTTAAGTTTGTAATAAATATAAATTATTTCTATTGTTTTCCATTCAATATTGGAAACACTTCATGTATTGTTTACGTTATTTTTTTCTATTAAAGCTACATATATTACAAAACCTGTCTTGGTTATTTAAGTTTAGGACTCTAAGAAATTATCTAACGAAGATGCATGCGTTGCTTCACTCCATCAATACCTTCGATTTTACAGCAAGCTAGATGATATATGTCTGTTCCAAGACTTATCTGATCCTTTGAAAATGTTTTGCAGTATTTATACATTGAATTATTGACGATTACATAACAATTATTTATCACGAATGCTAAATGGTTAGACTATTGTATTCACTAGGTAAATAGCTGCCACAAGACGTCCTCCTAATAAACCTCATCTAAGATAGAGCCCACAAATTCAAACTCTATGCATGTTTGGTGGAATAATTCAAGGTCTTAATGTTTCGCAAGCTAGGATTAAACTAGTATTAAGTTTTGTAAAAGAAAGCAAGCTGTGCTAAAGGATTTGAACATTTAAAAAAGCAGCTCAACTCGATATTTTGAAAGTATTTAACGAATTAAATAGAATTCATAGAATGAGTGAATCTACATATTATATGTATGTCGTACATCGTATAGTAAGTACAGCAAAAACTGTACTCAAATGAATTTAGTTTTACAACATTTATTTAAACATAATAATGATAATTAATTTAGTAGTAGGACAACTGCAACTGCATTGTCGGATTCGTTGTTCCAATTGCGTCTTCTAAAATTTAAAAATTGATCAGGTATGTATTTCGTTTAAAATATGAAAGCTAACATCGCGTCCAACTGACATGAGAAATTAAATTAGATAAGTACTAACTTTATATCAATACAAATTTCTGTGGGTGTGTGGATCAATTTGTGAAGAAAGGTAACAGTTTTTTTAATATTTCCTTGAATTTATTATCCGGAGTATGTATATAAAAAATAAACTAAAGCACACAAACTTTCTCAAATTGCAACAAAATATTATGATAATTGTTTCCTTTTCCCATTAAATTGATCACATATCCGGAGAATCTTTCGTTGCTTTAGATTGATTTGGAATTTATACCCAATAATTAAACTAATAATTGAGAGGTTATGTAGGTCATTAAAATAGAAATGGATATATCATATGTAAATACTTTAAGTGCTATCCCATGAGAAATGCTTCAAGACCTCATTGTGTATACAGTCCAGATGAATTACTAATTTTTCCAACATATAATAATAATAATTTAATACCAAGATAATAGGTTACAAAGCATAAACAGGTATTGGAGCCTATTCCATAAGAACCCATTACGCTAAACGGTTGAAGGTCAGACAAAGGCATCAAGTTGCAGGTCTGGTTTTCAGTACAACCGAGAGAGAAAAAATACATAAATAGTTACAAAACAGAAAAAATTAAGAAAATGCGTGTACTATAATAATTAAATCATTGCACAAAAAGTAAAAAAAAAAAACAAAAGAATAAATCTTTAGATGTCAGTTGAATTCAGAATCATATGCTTCAGGCATTGTTTGAAGGTGGTGAGCGACAATGCTTTCACGTGATTGGGAAGTCTACTATATAAGCATGCTATGATGTAAGAAAATCACCTGTCAAAGAGAGCGGTGCGATGGGTCGAAGGTGTGATATGGTGCGAAGCAAATAGAATTATTTTGAATTTTTTGAATCTTCTGTACAGTCACACTATCCAGACACGGTCCATACACAACGTCGCAAAAGTTAAAATGAGACAAAACGAGCGCATCCACCAACCTCTTCCTGATAATAATCGATAAGCACTCAACTGCAAGAGTCATGTTCTTTAAAATGGAATGAGCTCTCCAAATATACAAATTGATATGGGTTTTAAATCTTTAAAATCAAGGTCAATATCGCTCCAAGATTCTTAATCGATTTATTAAATTAGATTGAACAACGTTGTTAATCTTTAAAACCATGGTGTCAGCAACATAATCGACATCTGATTTCCTGCCAAAAGGTAACGCAAAAGTTTTGTTAACATTAATATCTAGAGAATCTTGATTAGACCATTTTATTATTTTATCAAGGTCTGAACTAATACAAATACTGGCAGATAGGTAGTCTCGGCGTTCGAACGAGAAGTAAATTTGTGTATCATCTGCATACATATGGTATTTACTTGAATTCTAAGAATACATGTAATTTGCTGGTATACAGAGTGAATAACAATTAACCTAAAATTGAGAGGTTATGTGGGACTCCACTGAGATGACCCGAAAGATAACACTGCAATAAGGCTGTAAGACATTATTGTGAAACCAGATGTATTTTAAAATCCTAAAATAATAAGTTGGTGATTGATCGTTCAAATGCCCGCGAAAAGTCCGACGTTCAAGGCACGTGAGTTTACCAGAATCAGTCGCAGTGAATATTTGTAACCGCTGATTGAATGCAAACATATTTTGGTCTAAAATATGCCGATTGAAATGTGGAGTCGAATATTATGCTGGTATGGGACTATCTATCTTAACTTTTCAAAAACTTTAGATAACGGGCACAAAATACTTATAGGTCTTAAATCTCCGAATTCCTTCGAATGCGGTTTCTTTGGAAAAGGTAACACACATGACTTTTTCCAGAGATGTGGAAAGCAATTATTGGAAATACAAAAGTTATAGATATGGTGAAGATAGGACAAAATATGAGGACAACACAGCTTGATAGAATTGCTATTAAGACCATCACATCCAACACTTTTAGAAGAAATCCCGGAATTAACCGAAAATATATCTTCCTCAGATACCTTACAAAAGTTGAAAGGTAGATGGTTTGCAGCTGAATCAGAGTTCCCGTAGAACTGTACTACTTTTGGGTCCGAGATAGATATCTTTGAACAAGAAGTTACAAAAAAGTTGTTGGTTGAATCCAGGTTGGATAAATGAGGTGGTAAAATGATATTCTGTTTACGGGAGGAGAAAACGTCAAGATCCCGCAGATCCTTCCATAAAGTTCTGTTTTTGGAAATTCGCATGCGATACTTCAAGTAAGCTCTCTGTTCCCTCTCAATTGCACTGTTCGTTAAGGTTCTAAGTGATTTGTAGTAAGAGAAGTGTTCTGGATAACGACTACCCCTATATCTTAAAAACGTGCGGTCTCTTAGTCTCCACATTGATTTGATAGTGTCGGTAATCCGACGAAGTGGAGCATGGTGGTCAAAGAGTGAAATCACGACGGAGTTAAACAACAAAATTTTTCCATTAATGTCGTATATATCAAAAATATTACAAAATGGTAAGTTAACCAAATCGGAATAGAAAGCTGCGCTAGCAAAATATTTGAAATCCCGGTAAGTTTTAACAAATGGTTCGAATTTAGGAACAGCCGCTAAAATATCACAACCAATTCCGAAATGGTCTGAAAACCCAAGAATAGGTTTCACTTGAACATTAGATGTGATTTGCGTATTGTTGTCAAGAATTATATCTATCAAAATAGTTGACAAGTTTGTAACTCTTGTTGGTTCCTGCACGATCTGATAGAGGCCATATGTATTCAGTAAGTCGAGGAAAGAGTCAGCGAACATCACAAGACACTATCATTTGTATCAAAACATTTTTAAAAGTTTCATAGAACTCAGCAAAATTAACATTAGGTGCCCTGTACACCACTCCAAACACATAACTTTTATGATTAATTAAACATTTTATCCATAATTGCTCTATAGTGTCATTAGAATGAGTCTCTATAATTTCAAAGCGTATAAAATCGGTAGATACATTGCAACACCTCCGCCTCTCCCAGCCCTATCTCTGCGTATGAAAGTGTAATTTGGTAAAAGAAATAAATCGCTACTTACATTGTCACTCAGCCAGGTTTCGCTTAGCGTAAATATGCCACTACCAGACTGGTCAATAAAGTCTTTTAATAAGTTAAAACCAAGCGATCGACAATTAACATGAGAAATTCGTAATGTACACATGCTAGCTTAATTCTGAATTCATCAAAGAACTAACTGAAAAATGAGAAAATAAAATAAATTATAACAACCTAAATAGTCAAAGATAAAGCAGTAAATTGGAGTAAAAAAGTATAGAAATGCTATAATTTGTAATATATGTATAAATAAACAGTAAATTAGTGTGTATAAAGAAGTAAAACTGATTCTAGAACAAAAATAAGAGAAAAAAATTAACAGTACGAGAAACAATGCAATAGGTAATTAATAATAGCAAAGTAGTCGCACTTCATTCGTAGCCCACGCCTAAATTATACTAAACTTTCAATATCTTCGGCTGACCAAACAACTGTACGTGTACCATTTTTTTACGAAGATGTTGCCATCGTATGACCAACAGTTCTTGAACCCAACCTTTTTAATAACCAATTTGAGCAAATTATAGCGACTACGTGTGAGATCATCCGCTATTGATATGCCTGTACCTTTCAATTTTTTTTATTTTTGATCACAGTGTCTTTAGCTTGATATGATGTGAACTTTATAATGATAGGCGCGGGCTTATTACGAGCATTCGTACTTTATTCATTTCTTCGTAGTCGGTGACAACGATCAATCAAACCAACAGCAATTGTATAATCCAGTTTATCAGTAAGGATATTCTTAATTAAATTTGTGGTATCTTCGTTTTTCTATTCGAGGACGCCAAACATCCTTACTGAGTTCCTTCTCGTATACTGTTCGAGCCGATCCAGCTTATCCTGCAGTGAGACGTTTTCCTTTTCTAGCGAAGATAGTGTATTTTCATACACAAGAAACGTATTGGTAATATTTTCGAGTTTCTTGCTCATTTCGTCTGCAATGGTCTTTGTCAGATCATTCTTTATGTATTCTTTATAGTATTTGACGTTTCTTTAATAAGTTCAATTCCATTTTACGAGATATAGAATATTCAACCCACAATCAAATATTGAGGCAACACACGAATAATACAATTACTAATAATACCGAAGAACATTTATGTAGTATGTATGTACCTACATACATACATACATAGTGCAACATATATGCATAGATTATTGTAAACCACTTCAATAGGGGTTGTCCCTAGACCTATCAATTCCGCTCTCTTGGTATAGAAGGTACTAAAAGGGCTATTTCGCCTTCAAAACAGCGAGCATTAAATAAAATATCTTCGCGTTTTACCAGCGAAGCTATTATGAGAAAGATTTTAATTAGTGGGTTAAATATTAGTTTTGGTATTTTAGTTTTTTGGGTTCAGTCGAGTCCGTTCAAGTATAGCGTTTGATCCTAAACTAAGCATGTTTTAACTGGAAAACTGCATTTCAGTAGACCAACAGACCAACACCGTATACACATAACCACTACAAAATTATTGGTGTATATGTAGATAATATTATTCTTGTTCGATAAACTTGACTCTTTAGAACACTACAGAAAATGTTTAGTGCGTCCTATCCATTGTTTTCCAGATTTATAATTAAAGTATTAACTAAGAAGTCTTGCAGAATGAGCGGGTGTTCCAACTACTGAAACCAAAAATTCCTTCTTGTTCTATCTACCTATCTTGTTTAAAAGTAGATTGCTTGCTTCTACCTAAAGACCTAAGATAAACTTCCTAATTGAAGTTGCCTTTAGAAAAATAGCTACCGAAAATATCCGACAGCATTTTCACAGACCACTAAAACTAGTGAAGATCCATTGGTCTCACAATGGGATTTCTGCTGTATAATAATACTACTTGCAATTGCCATGTCTGCTAAATAATACAAGTTTTAAGAGATTTGTCTCTTCGTTAATTTTTCTTATCATATTCTTAGAAATAAACGTGATTTGTGCGAATTTGCGCGCATTCTAAAGAAAGCCCTCTTTAGAATGCCTTGTAGGTGTAAAAAAGCTTCAATCGCTTCATTGTAATTAGTAGCCACCCTTATGAGACATTAAACAGCTTCAATGCGAAATATTCCCGTGTTTATATATGCAAAAAACTATATGGTGTTTTCGTACGAACATTATTTTCTAAGAAGATTGCTTTGGCACAAAACAATATTGCTTTACTGCAAGAATATAGATTTACCACAATCGCACCGTTTGACCGAAACTATGTGCGTATTATGCGTGTGACCAAAAAATTTCCAGAAGCATTATGTACTTCCAATCGAATCGAAATGCAAGTACACAATTTATTTCGCATTCTTTAATGTGTGATTATTATTGTACTTAATTCTACAATAATCATTTTCATTTCTACACACATACAAATGTTTAAGATAAGTTATTATCCTTTCAGTTGCAGTAAATGCACACAACAACAGTAGATCTTAAAAATAGAATCTGTTACCTCATATTACATAAATTCTAATTAACTTAAGAGTTAATTAATTAACCTTTCCACAATACAGCTCGTGTCTCTAATTATGTCACGACACGGTAATATAGAAAGTGATATCAGATTTAACGCCACAAAAATGTTTCGAATATTTTAAATTATTGCCGGATAAATCTCGCTCTGGGCTACCCAATTTAATCACTCCCCGTTATGCGAAGTATGCAGAACCCAGAAATGACTAACTAATTATTTAAATGGTCACGTAATCCGACAGAAAAAAATCATAGAAACCATCAATGGCGCCATTCTCAATGGCGAAGCAACATTTTCACTTCTTTTATACTTTCCTTACACACGCTTACTTTTTATTTGCGATTACTAACGTGATATTTTTATTCCTAAACGTGCTCCAATTCCAGTAAGATGGAGAATTCTGATGTCCGTTCATGACAATCGTGAGAGGTAGAAAGTGTTTCTGTACTCTCAGCGTATGTACGTAATTATGTATATGTATGGCCGTGTGTTTGTATACATACAATAATCTTATATGGTTCGTTTCCGAACGACGACATTGCGTAAGTTTACGTAATGCGATTGACAGAGATTATCGGTAGTTTACCAGCTTGACGGACACAATGGTAAACGGAACACCCCGAAGTGTGTTGCATTATTAGCACAATGTTATCGTACACTTACATGCCTAAGTCTCAATAAGTGTATACTGACTGTTGGTTGTAAAACGATTACCCTTCGCATTATAACACAACAATAGACTGGTTACTGTTGATACTAAACATACAATTGAATGAATTTAAATATAAATACTAATCAGAAAAAAATTTTGAAATTTAATTCAATACAAATAGAATTCTATACTTAAATGTAGTTTCTTGTATTAGAATGAATTCATCTATAATTACGTTGCAAAGCTTTTATAGTTACTGTGTATAGAACGTCTATTGTAAAAAGCGTGAATACTTAAGGAATGTACGAAATTAAATTCTAGTAGTATCAAATCATATATTTAATTAATTGTGGTTTGAATTGAAAGATACTTTGAAAAGCTATATTCTTCTAATTGCAAGTCTCTTGTCATTCCCCTGCTTCTGCTGCTGAAAAAACTAACGAAAACGTTATAAAGTTTTATAGGGCAAAGTTTAGTACTTTAAGATGCTGTTATTACTTTTTTATGTTTCAGGATGTCTATATACGTACGCTTCGTCGAATTACAGACCTATTTCAGGGCTGTCTCTGTATCGAAGATATTCAAGAAAGTGGTTAATAAAAGAATTAATAAAATTTTTGGAAGCCGAAGAGCTAATGTCAAATTGACAGTTTGGTTTTAGGACTGGAACATCAATTTCCGCTACTGTGTATGATTCCTTGCAGAATGTCCTTAATCAAGTTAATAACAAAGAAGTGTTCATAACAGTGTTTTACGATTTGTCTAAGGCATTTGATTGTGTCTCTCATTGCCTTCTGCTTCGCAAATTTGAAAGATACGGTTTTCGGGGAATCGTCAGTGATTGATTTCGCTGTTATCTCATGGGTCGCAGTCAATATGGAAGCGTGAGAGTTGGTGATACCTGTCCCAACTCGGACATTAGCCAAGTTTCATGTAGTGTTCCACATAGCTCGGTATTGGGACCAACCTTATTTTTTATATTTCTAAATGACCCAGCATTCATAGATTTACGGTTCCATCAGGAAGATATTCTTTGAATGCACTACTTCTAAAGAAATCCTAGTATAATTCCTGACATATTTTTTGAAAACCTGAACGCTCAAACCAAAAACGAAATATTAAATAATAATACACTCCATGATCACCTCTGCTACTCTCGTATGGCAGTTAAAAGACGAAGTTGGAGAAACTACAACGGCTTGTCTGTTTGGGAATCACTATAACTCAGTATTGGGCATTAATATAGGTGCTACATAAACGAACTACCATTCTTATCGCATATTGATTCAAATTATCGTTCCGTTTTAAAGAGAGCGACTTAATCGTACATACTCTATTATACCTCTAAAAAGAGATAGATTAGGGAAGTTGACTCTAACTCCAAAGCATATCAAAGCCAGGACACCAAAATCAATCTTAGTATTCGCCTAAAATATTAGATTAGAAAAATACTAATGTGTACATAGTGTACTCATCCATAGACACAATGATTAAATTGGATTCTTTGAGATACCATATTCTCCAAATCTTGCCCCTATCTATTTAGTTCCTAACGTAAAAATATGACTTAACAGAAAGAGATTTCATACGAATGAGATGTTATGCGGAAACGGATACCTATTTCGGAGAGTTTCTTATTCGAAGGATATCAAAATGTTAGAAGACCATTGGAAAAAGTAGATTTCACTTCAAGGAGTTTATGTTGAGTAATAAAATACTTTCACATGCAAAAATTGGTATTTTTGTTTTTATGCCAAAGGCACTTTTCTTCATCAATATTAGAGAATGTTATTGCTCTCAAAATGTTCACACAACTTATTCCAAAACTATATATTAAGTACCTAAAATTCTAGTAAGAAATCGCTAATAGTAATTAATTTCTAATAACAGCACAGCTCGTATTTTGTATCCTATTCATACAGGATAAACAAAATTACATATTACAGAACGGGAAACGAAATTACAACGTTGAAAGTAATAAGTATAATTTATTGATTCTATTATGTCTGGCTGCTCTGATACCATAATTATTAGATCTATTCTTGACCCAGATTTATTTATTAAGCAGATCACAATGATAAAAATTAGCTGCTGATACAGGAGGATGCAATTCTATTCCACATTACAGTCAGATGTTTGTAAATTGCTGTTGAATTAGTTCGATAACCGGACAACAAAGGTTATGAACGCAAGTAGTTAATTGCTTTAAATATCTTAAGAGAAATTCTATCGCACGTTAGAAATTCGCATTACATCTGCTATGAAAACATATTAGAAACATATAAAATGCTTTCTAAAAAGTACGCATGTAGGTTGTACACTCGATTGAAAATTCAAGTTCCCGATCTTTACTCTCTATCTGCGGATATATCTACATATGTACACAAAAAGATAAATTGATTATTATTTAATTTTAGTGAAGGCATATATTTCGTAATATACCATTGCAAGAACAGTAATTTTAATATGGAAACTTTAAGATTAAAAGTAGCGTAACCTCAATTTTGTTTTCTTAATTAGATATCTCGATCGATTGTGGAGAGTAGATCTCATAATAAGTATCAATTGCAACATTATGTATGATGATAGCATGTGGTGAATCATAGAGTCGTGAAGTATAAATAAACAGAAACGACTAGTTAGAATCTGATTAACATTTTCAAGAGTTCTTAAGTAATCCCTATCTAATTTATTATTTACTATATTTGTCATGTATAACGTAGTAATTATGGATATATCACGTCAGTAATATAGACACATAATTTTAACCAGTGGAGTTTTTAAAGCCTCGACTGTAACTTGTTTATGGAATAAAATGTGGTTTATTGATAAGTTTATTTAGATGGCTGCTCTTCGGTTCTCGGGTTCTCTGCCGTGTAGAAAAGTTGTGGTACTTGACGTTTCGATCATCTTGTCGTGATCTTCTTCAGAAGTGAAGTTTATTTAGATGTTTGAATGTTCAGAAGCCACAAATTCGGAAGAAAATTTATAACACAGTGCACACTTGTACTACTGAGAATGTACTTTAAGATTATTTCGGTGCTTCATAGTCGCAAATAGTCTGAGCGATACACTGGCCTAAAGTCTACTACAATTTTCGCTTCGTATATCCATACATACTGCCGCAACCAACTCTTCGAGAATCCCGAAAAGGGGCCGTTCTTGTTATAACGATTTTCATACTGCAATGTAATCATTATTACTTCATGGAGAATATAAAAATATTTTACGGAGTGTTTGTTTCTAAATTCAATGAAACCGATCGTTTGACCAACATAGTCAATAGAAATATATGTACATGCAGAAATAAATAGATGTGCATAAAGTAGATAAATAAGAAGAACCCACCCCCTCCTACCTTAAACTAATGTGTGTTAATTGTAAAAAAATATTAACAACTCCACCACTCTCCCTTTCTTCTCTCTTCGTTATTTGCTCTTTAGAATTTCATCCGCACTAAACTTGTAACTGCAATCCTTCATTGCCTTTCAATGAATTGAACTCATTCCACAGCTGCGGTGTAACGCTGCTTTCAAACGTCCATATTACAAACCTTTCTTTTGCAAAAAAACTATCAACTTTGTGCTTCATCGATTTGATCTGTCGTTTTATTTTTTGATTCGAATTGTTTTTCTCTTTCTTTTTTAGTCTCCCATCTTTCATAAAATTTTTGAGCAAAAACTGGCATCCTCTACTGTAATTCTTATATTTTGAAAGTCATTTAATACCAATAACAAGTGAAAAAAAGAAGTAAGTATGGTATCTTTTAATTAGTGTTACTTCCTCGTTTATTTGAGAGGTCGGGCCACAGTAAAAAATAAATTTAAATAAGTTTAAATTAAGCTATGCTGCACTGAAACCCATATAGTCTGATTAAAAGATCGAATCTTTAATGATGATTATGCTTCAAAGAACCACAGTTAGATGTTGTGGGTACTATATCACTGGGGGTGGGAGGAGGTGTGAAAGCAACAAAACTGCCGATCGTCTCGCAAAAAAGGAGCGCCATTTAGATATATTCTACTAGAGCCATTGTGTGGTCTCGTCAAAAGCCATATAAGAGCTCATCTCTAATAGTGGAAAGTGAACAAAAAATCTTGCACTGGACCAATACTCCAAAACTACGACAATCGAAACAGTTTACTTTTTCAAGCAACAAGGCTAAATCTCTGCATCACGGTTTTATTACTGGCCACGGCCCTCTGAGGTATCACCTAAAGAAAAGGAGAAAGGTGGATTGAAAATACGCAGATTAATGGCGTCTTTTGCCACGTTTATATACAAAATTTTAATTTGTTATTCCAAATAAGCCAATTTATAGAACTAGATGACCCTAATATACTGGGGCTAGTAGGCTGTTGTTACACCAACGTACTATTAATTTAGAAATGTCTAATGCCTAAAGATATACAAAAAAGTTAATTGTTTTTTATATTACCCCGATGAGTTTAAATCTCGCTTGTTAAGTTTTATGGTATTCAAAATGAAAATCTACGAGGGTATATCAAATATAAACGGGACTGTTTGAATTAAAAGTTCCTGAACGGTTATTGACCTGGAACAAGTTGATGGGCAGCTAGCCTTTATCTCTGGGGAGGGGAGAAAACCGACTGTGGGTCGCTTTTGTCTCTTTAGTATGCAAAGAAACCATGTGCAACTGCATCTCTCCGAGGAGCAACGGATTATAATAAAGTTTTTGCCAAATGAGGCCAACCGAAATTTTGCGATGATTGCAGTTACAGTTCGGGGAACACACTTTGTCAAGAACCCGTGTATTTGCATGGCACCAAGAATTTTCTAGGGGGCGTGAAAAGGTTGAGAACGAGAGCCATGCTCGCCGCCCAAGGAGAAGTGTGACCGCAGTCAACATTGAGACGATCCAAAACCTTCTGGAGAGAAATCGCCGCTTAATTCTCTGGGAGATTGTTGAGGAATTGAACATCAGTTACGAGAGTATCCACCGGATCGTGACACATGAGTTGGGATTTCGCAAAGTGTCCGCTAGATGGGTTCCACGTCTGTTATCCGAAGATCAGAAGCAACATCGATTATAGGTTTCGCAGCGTCTCTTTGATCGATTCCAGCAAGAGGGTGAAGCATTATTGAATCGTATAATCACCGTTGTTGAAACGTGGGTAGACTATTACACGTACGAGTCTAATCGGGCGAGTATGGAATGGAGAAAACGCGGCAATAATGCACCTGTGAAAGCAAAGACGCGATTGTCAGCCGGAAAGGTAATAGCAACAGTGTTTTTGATCGGAAAGGTGTTTTTCACGTTGACTTTCTACACGGACAACTCACGATTAATGCACAATATTATTGTGAGTTACTGGATGCTGTAAAATTGTCATTTCGAAGGAAAAGGAAGACGCAATCGGTCAGAAATGCCATTCTTTTGCATGGCAACGCCAGACCTCATGTGGCTAATGTCACGAGGGAAAAGTTGGAAACATTCGGAAGGAAAATACTGGAACATCCTCTCTATAGACCAGACCTTTCCCCTTGCAATTTCCATTTTTTTGGAGGCTAGCGTTTCTACGATAACGAAGCTGTGCTAGAATGGCTACATGAACGTCGGAAGGGTTTCTACGATGCTGAAATAAAAAGCTACGAATCCGACGGTAAAAATGTATTTCTAAGAGGGAGATATATGTAGAAAAATAATATTGTGTTTGAAAACGTGTTTAAATAAAGCTAAACATTTTACAAAGAAATCCCGTTTATATTTGATATATCCTCAAATATATTCTATTTGAATTTACCAATTGCTTTCTATTGGAGCCAAAATTTGTAATTAAACCTGCAAAATCTTAATAGCTGCTAAGAATTAATTAATGCTGTAAATATGAGTATAAGAAACAATGTTAGAGCGAGAATAATCAATATTAACCATTTCTATCATGATCAACCAAATAACTTCACAACTAATACTTTAGATTCCTATTATTTGAAAAATAAAAAATCTAAAAAGTAGAGGAGGCAGTAATGTGCAATAGGGATGAATACATTTATGAATACACAAGCAAACAACTGATGTGTTGCGACGCAGTGTGTCCAGAATTTTATGGATGACCAAAAATCAACCAGAATTACTAAATTTCTACCTACCATTTCGCTCAACTCTCGAATCAGTTTCAATATCAAGGATTCATTTCATACATATTTAATAAATATTGACTATTAAAATTTTTCCAATGAAATGTAATTTACTGAAATCTGGTAAATGGTAACTAGGCCATGTATGTGTATACATTTGACGCTAATTAAAAACATAAGGTGGATTGGATCGGCATGATATAAGAACAGTAAAAGTTGTCGATAACTTCTGTATGTAATAGCTTTTACATTATGAAATTTCTCTCTAATTGCAATACTTTCAGAAAATTATTCTACTTATAATTTCACTTTTCTTTACGTTACATCAAAGGCTGTTTTACATTTACACTTTACACGTAATCTTCCATTATAGTGTTTAATATTCACATATTAAAACAATTTATTTGTTTTCGAAACTTTAACTGAATATAAATATAACAAAACAAATGTAAATAACGAATAAATTTATAATTAATCATTACACATGGATGATAAAAATTGCTTAATTCCTTACTACATTACCATAATTTAATAATTAGTAAATAATTGTTACGCACTGATATTTTTGTTACAGTACGTTAACTTTAATTTCATTCTCCTCATCAAATACGTCATCGCACGTCTCTTTGTCACACCAATTTCTAAATCTTGATTTTTGTCAAACGCTGACGCTATAAGAGAAGCGAACAGAAGAGGAGTTTAATGAGTGATTTAGTGGCACAAAGCCCGTCTCTGGAGACCTCTATCAGGCGAAACCAGGCGTCGCAAAACAGAATGCGGTATGGCACACGATGAGCCTGTTCCACATCGGGAATTCCATTGCTAATCTGTAGCTCCGACAAGAAGCCAAGATATTGGGGTATTTAAGCCGCACTTGACATACGCGAAGTTTTCCCTAGCTTCTTTTTGTCTGGCGTCTTAGGATAACTGCATTGTGGAAATTAAAATATCTTTCCCTTAAGTGTGGTATTTACGTTGATAACAGTAATAAAACGTGCTAGATACTAACTTCGGTCTTTTTATATACTATTTTGAAATGAGTTTTTTAACGAAATTGAAATATTTTTCTGTATATAGAATTATGAACAAAACAAAATTCGTTAATATTTTTATGAATAATAATATATTATATTCACCAAATAAAAAACATTTCAAAGGTAATTCGAGTGCAAGTGGCCTAAAAGAATATCAATTAATAACTCAAACAAGAAAATTAAACAAAAAAGCATTGCAAAGGACTAAGTTGAATACGATCAGATCAGGACGATGACCATATAAAGCATACTTAACTTAGACCTTTCCAAAACTTTTTTTGTGTAACATTCATTTTTAGCTTCTTGTATTGCTATTTGTTAGGTCTTTTGGCATAAATTTGGATATCTTTCGTCTCTCTCTCTCTCTCTCTCTCTCTCTCTCTCTACATGTACTATTTACAATACTACTAGATTCTCCACAAATGGAAAATAAATCTAAAATGTCTTTTTTTTTCTGTAATGTATGTATTTCATTTGTTATTTTGCTTGACAGATATAAAGTATGTGTAGGTATTCATAGTATAGATACAATATCAATTATTTTTACATTCTGGGATTACTAAGATTTTAAATGCATGAAAAAGACATATTATTCGGACTTTCACCAGAAATAAGTTATAACTCGGAAACCGTAAAATATACAAGTTAATATGTCTAACAATTAATGATAGAGAATAATTAAGTGTATTGAATAATGCAATAATATATAGAATATACTATTTAAAAAAAAGTGACTTTCATCGATGTGAACTTAGTTAAAATGAACGTTAATTTTGGACGACTCTGTATATATACACATAATTTTGATGCCGTAGATTTATTTCGGTATATTTCAGCTAGTGCCATGTCAAATATTTAAGAATTTACCTACAATGATTCCACAAATAGAGAATTTTTAACATAACATTGCAGTAGTTTTGAAAAAATTTAATAACTCAAAAGCAGCTGATTTTGGGTATAAGGTACCTTAACAAGTTTTGATGCAGAATCGCATGAACGATATAAAAAACTCATAAAAAAATATACCATGCTATTTAAATGAAGAAAGTTGACGTGAACTTTTGATACAAAAGCGTAAATAATTTCTCCAATGAGACCAGATGACACTATCCGTAACTAAAAGTTTCCAGAATTGTAGGATTAATAATATCGCAATGTAATACTGCAACACATGTGATACCATCATTTAAAATTGTATTTAGTGAATTAAATTACACATTTTCCTATAAGCTCTCTAAATATCATAATTATGGATTTCTTCGTTTTTAGGCATATGATGAATCCCACTTTTAGAAGAGCACGCCAATCGAAGCTTCTAATAAAAATATTAGACCAATTTGTATTAACACAGCCTCACAAACTATGGAAAATATTTTTTAATATATGACGTGCAGAGCTCGTATGAAATTTAATTTTAATTAGCAATTAATATCACCAAAAATAACTAATATTTTTTATGTTATCGACCTTACATATATTACTAAATCAACTACCAAATTACTTGAAAATAACCATTGTTGCCATTTTGATAGTTATACTTATTCATGTTTAACTGTTTAGTAATTCTTTGGCATCAATATTAAATAATATAAACATAAATAAATAAAATTCGTAACATTCAAATTTTTTGTTTATATTTTAGCATTATACAAAAAAATAATAATCATGAGCATATATGAGAAATTTATCATTGAAATTAAATAATGGAGATTTATCTGTCTGTATTTAATCTCACGAATTAAAATCGAATCCAAAATAAAGTCGCACACAACATCAATACAATTAATATTGTATTATGAACAACAGTTTGGGAACCAATCTATCAAACACTGGAATAAGGAACTACAGAAAACGATCCAGTTCTAGTATTGCATGGTTGAGCAGGAACACTCAAATTTAACAATTACAGAAAATATTTCTATAAAGAACAAAAAATGAATATCGCTTGAAAACAATTGAATAGAATTTCCTAGAAAAATAAACTGGAAGCAAAAACAAATTTATTTTTTTTGTAAATATTTCAAAACGTAAACGGGATGAATGCATTCAGTTCTGCAACAATATGGTTTTTAAATTGACGACGATTCAAAAACCAAAAAAAACGAAAATTATACAGCAGGAAATGCACACATCGATGAAAGCACTTCATTAATAATATACATCAATCACATTCCTTAAAAAGACAGCAGTTAATTAATATTCTATTTTCCAATTCTACCACTATTACAACCTATAAAAGTGCGTGTAATTAACATTTAATATCTGAAGTTATCTACATTAACGTAACCTTCCATATGCAAGCTATAAATCTATGCATAACTATAGACACGTGCACCTTTAAATTAGTGAATTTTGGCACAAGATAAATTCTAATCAACCACAGCGATCACCAGATACCTGAATGGCCCATAAATTTCCTTCTTCTAATTTGCAATAATTAACGTGTAGGACGAAAACTTTAATATCTATCAAGTGCTCTAAATTACAGTTTTTGATCGGTCATGAATATTTATTATCTACCCGTAGTTTACAAAGATCATATTTACTGATTTCGCCTGATCTAATAGCAAAGAGTGGTTCTATGCTCGAAAATGTAACCTTGTATTATAATCAGTTAAGGAAACAACCTAAATTCGAATTAATATAGGACCCCTTTGCTTCAACAGCAAAGAGATTTAACATAAAAGTAAACAACTTGATAGACATGTAATTATAATGTAAGGTTGCTTTTGGAAGGGACACAACATTTACGACTTAAGGCATCTGTCATTCTAATAGTGGGTTCGAATAAATATACCCGACTAAGATTTTAGATGTGTATCATTCAATAGTTTCATTGAATGTGATTTAAATTTTAGTTCTCTGTTTATTATTTACGCAGTATTTTTAAATAAAATACTAAAAATCATCATATTTGATACGAACTTTATTGGTGAACGTCAAAGAATGCTGTCATTATAAAGCGGTTCTTCGCAAATGACATATTTGTCTCTGATATGGCACCTTATAACAGTTTCTCCTGTCCAAGGATGAGAATGAATGCGGCTCTACATAGAGTCAAAGTGACAAAAAATAAGAAGTTATATTTCGTAAAAAAAAACAAATCAGTTTAAATAATGTGGAACTAACATTAAAATAACGACGTAGGTTTCGAGAAGAATCAATAATCATAAAAAAAATTGTGTATTATTTTTTAACTTCCAACTCGCTTACAATCCTGTAATCTTGCCCATTTTCTTCTCGAAAATGATGATATATTTATCTAAAATACCCTCAAAACGCATTTTTGTACTTAATGTCCAACACCTGATATACAGGGTGCCCACCTAGTACGCGGAAGTCCAATATCTTGGTTGATAAGAGAGATAATTGAATATTTTGTGATTTGATGTGTTTACTTTTCTCAAGATCTACAAACCTAAAATAATGCCGGTTATACAGGGTGTTTCGTTTCTTCGAGACGGAAGGCAACTTTGTTTTTTTGTAATACAAACCTATACTTTTTAGCATCTATTTTGAATCCACTTGAAAAACTAATGACACTTTATGTATAGTACTCATATGAAAAAATTTACGGTTTTTTATATATTTAGCCGACTATGGTTTTTTACTCAATTTTTATTAATCATGGAAACGGATTTTGTTTTGTTATTCCAATTAATAGAAAAAAATACTTTTTAATCAAATGTTAAGCAATAATGGCTCTTCGAAATGCCATGTCAGAAAGTGACCTACAAGGTAACGGGTGCACAGAAAACCTTGTCAAATTTGACGAAGGAAAACTCGAAAAATCTCCGTTAATTTAAATGGAACACCCTGTATATTATTAGTCAGTAAAACGCAGAATGAAATATTCTACAACTTTGCTATGGCTTTCCCTATACCTAAGTTCAATATTTTTTTCAACGCAACTATCACCATTATGCAAATGAAAATTGTAAGTTATTGCGGGCAGTAGGTAATCAATACCGTTTTAAAGTGAACGTGTGAGCTGGGATATGCGGACAATATGTTGTTGGACCACATTTCATTGAAGGCAATTTCTACAGAGACATGTATTTGAATTTCTTACAAAATGAGTTAGATGTGCTGCTAGAGAATACCTATTGTCCCAGATGTTATTGAACGACAATGGTTGCAACATGATGGTACGCCTTCCCATTCCACGTTATTGGTAACGTTGTTCATACACTCAGTATTTACTCTTCATCATTATTATTATTTTAGGTTAGACAGCATTTAAATACTAGATATCCAATTCTACGTGCTTTCTTTTTGTGGGGCTATATTAAAGATAAACACAAATATTGAAGATCTGATTGAAAAAATTTGAAATGCATTTTTAACGATAACACCACAAATTTTGAGAAATGTGACAAGAAATTTTCAATACAGGATTATGTTATGCAGAGAAAAGCACGGTGGACATTTCTAACAATTTCTTTAGTCTTGTTTTTGTTTTTTTAAGAGAATAAATGTGAAGTATAGCGCTTTTTTAACGTAATTATGCGTTTTTACCTTAAGTATTGAACTGAGGTATAGGGAAAGCTATAGCAAAGTTCTAGAATATTCCATTCTGCGTTTTATTGAATAATAATATACAGAATGTTCTATTTAAATTAACGGAGATTTTTTGAGATTTTCTGCGTACCCCTTACATTGTAGATCACTTTCTGACATGGCATTTCCAAGAGCCAAAGTTGCTTAACATTTGATCAAAAAGTGTTTTTTCTATTAATTGGAATAACAAAACAAAATCCGTTTCTATGATTAACAAATTTGAGTAAAAAAACATAGTCGGTTAAATGTCTATAATGTCCTATATTTTTGAACTTGCATACCGTGCTCAAATTACTCTTCTGTTAACATTCAAAACTAGATAAATTTTTGATATTTAATTTAGTTGCTAAGTGCAATAATGCACTGCATTTCACACTATACTTTGCTGCTTCTTTCAATCAATTGAAATTCGCTGAATATGTACAATTACTGTATTTGATCTAATTTTGCCCTGCATGCTGCTCTGTATATTCCGAGCTCTCAGAGCAAAAACAAATTGATTATGCAGAGCTTGCTTGAGATAATGTACATACTTGCTATTCTCTGTAAGGTCGTTAAATACTCTTGGACAGTTTTCCCTTCCTACTGTTGTCTCAATAAGAATCTTAAATTTTTAGCAATTCTCAGATGTTCCGGAATATAATACAACTTTATTGTGTCAACATCCAATATCATATGTTTCTGGACTAATTTAGTTGAGCCTATCAGTTGTTTTATTTTCTTATGGCACTGTAAAAACATCAAACGCGTTTTCTAACTTCCTCTGTGTGTATTGCGTGTAACCATATTCGATATAGAATCCGTTTTAGCCATGTTCCCTGTTTTACAGCTTCTGTTAACAATTAGTTCTACCAGTCCACAAGTGTAATCATCTTCATTGCTATTTTGGAAACTATTCGGGATTTACCATTTATTAAAGGATCAGGTGATTTTTAAGTGAGGCAAGATACGTGAAAAGGCTTTTGTGGCAGTTAGAAGGCAAACTATATTGCAACACGTCTTCGCACATTTCATCCGATTCTTCCCTTAATTTCCTTTCTTTCTCATGACGCCCGATTCAATTTGCAATCGTTCAAGAAAAATACGCGCAAATCGTTAATAATTTTGTCGTTCATAAAAAGTTTGCCTACTTTAATAATTACACGTATACACAAAATTACACATTATTTTTGCAAAGTTTCAATTTAGATGACCTGGTATAAAAATGTAGATCCATTCGCAAGCTGTTATTATTTCATTATAATAGACACGATAACCTAAAATACATATAGTCAAAAATTTGGTTACGAGAGCCACAATTATAGTATTACATAAAATTTTCGCACGTTTTGAAATCTCTAGCACATTAGTTTCCGATAACTTGCTAACTTCGGTTTCGTATGATTTTGATAGATTTTTATTCGAAAACGGGATTATGCTCCTTACCATCCTGCAACCATGCATGATTTAATGAAGCGGTATGTGCAAATTTTCAAACAGTTCTTCAGAACATTTAAAGAAAATGTACATAGTGGGAGAGATAATCACCTTTTCCAGTGTCTATTACATATGTATAGCAAATCATAGAGTAACTGACGTAAGTCCATGGTAGTTAATGTTTGGTCGAGAATCCACGGATAGATTTATTCAGACCAAGTAATAACACGGTAACCCACAGTAGATTCTCGAAGCTAAGAGATTGGACACATTATTTAATTAAATTCGACGTCTTCTACAATCTGGAAAAGGCATATTGATCAAATCAGATCAATTGATGAAAATACTCCTATAAATAATAGCAGTAATGCATCGATAGCCATCTCGTTCGTACAGAATGTACATTCAGGGTAAAGGCTAATGCTAATATTGACCCCAAGTTCTGCAGTTCTAATGCTAAATTCGTAATCTAATAATAGCAAATTAGAACAACCAGCTAATCCAAATCAAATGTCGGCATATACTGTACAACCCCAACTTGCTCTAGTGCTCTTGCTGTAGTTATACTTTCTGGTAGATTATGAATCAGTTGACACTTAAAACATGGCATTCTTTCAAAGATCTGTTCTTTAGTCCCCTTTATATGCATAAGAGTAAACATTGTAGTGTCTATTAAAACAGAACATTAAGAGAAGACAGTAATTAAGATAGGTCAATATACAGAGTATAAAGCAAGAAATAAAACGAAAAAACGAATCCGCTAAATATGTATTTAACATAACGTCACTTGTAATTAAGGGAAAAAATAATGTTCACTGAATGATGGCTCTTAAATTGACAAACGCCAATAAACAGCGAAAAGAATGCGCACATAGTATGTATATACATGTAAGTGGCCAGCAGCATAATCGATACCGTTATTTATTTCCTAAACCTTAATAACAATGAGAGGGGGTTAACATTGTGTGGCCTTCAGTTAGGATTTATAGTAGATATTATTATTAGTAGATAAGGTCGACGTTAGCTTGCGGTGGTGTCGATTTAAATCAGCTGGCCACTGTACATTGTCATTAAGTACATAGAAACTACTCCATATTTTTTTCTGGAAAGCCCTTGGTCGCTATAACGCTGTGTGTAGGGAACTAAACACAACTGAAATTTTTTATTGAAACTTCGAGAAAAAAATTAAATAAATAAGTAAGTCCAGTCAATTTATGAAAATGTTACTTCGCGGGGCTATATGTTACTATAGCCCCTTTATAAATTTTCATAAACATCTCATGTATTCTACAGTATTGTATTTATCTTTTCAATTCTGATAAAATATATTTTACCGAGCTTAGAAACAACCTTATTTAATTAATGTTGTATGTAACGAATTTATAATAAATAACTATTTTCTCCTGTATCTTTTTTTATTAATATCGTATCTATAGCACTTATATGTACATTTGAGAAACACTTCATTTAACTTTAAAATAGAGTTCTAGTAGATAATATGCGATACCGACTTTTTTTGCAATAAGTAACACTTTAGCGAGAAGCTTGAAGCTTTGCCCCATTCCACAGTAACGCTGTCGCAGCAATTTTCTCTGTTTCACAATAGCCTCGGTTCGGTTTTTGAGGGAGGCGTTTTATATAAAAGAGGCGTCGATGGCGTCAACGAAGGGTATATCTGCGTATACGTAGAGTCGACAGAGGTCGCCTACTGCCGCGCTCGCTCATCCTTATCGCTAGCATCGCGTAAATTGAAATTCATTCAGCGTAATTGCTCAACGATGGTTTGTGCGAACTTCTAAAAAGGCTGCCTGTAATATTCGCTTGGACGATTGGACCCTGTGACAGTGTGATTCTGGTGCCGGTGAAATGGTGCGTGATCTAAAAGAGGATTTTCCATTTTTCGAGCATTAATTGAAAAGCCAGCGCGCGTTTATTTTTAACCGGGCTTGCCAAAGGGCGACACAATCAAGATATTCGCGTACTATTCACATCCTCTTTTCGTTTGTTCCCACTCTATACGGCGATCCTTTTCGAATCGAACCGTTGGCTTGTTTGTTATCCCTTTAACGTGGAAAAGAGAAAAACAGAACGAAATTATAAGAGCGTAGAGCAATGGAAAAGTTGCGCAAGCAATAATTTGAATGAGATCATATCGGATAGAATAGTATAATGAGATGGAAAGTCGAGAAATATCTGTAATTAAGCATTTCCGAAGGAGATGTTTGTATCGCATATCTTCGGTTCGGATCTTTCAGTTTACTTTATCACACAGCAGTTGCCTAAATAGTAAGGGAACGATGCCTAATGTATCAAGACAAAAACAGGAAATGTGTGGATCTTTCTTCCATTATTGAACGTTATCGACCAATTTTGTATTTGATAATTTCTTGATTATCGTACTTATGTATGTATATCTTCTCCAACCAGTACTCTGTGTAATATGCATTTTGTACTCACTTTATTATGATCTAAGGCCGGAAAATCTCGTTAAAATTTAACTTTTTGAATCGAAATGGCGAAATTGTTCAACTTATTTTAAACATGTAGGTGAATGAATGTTTGAATATACATGTAATCACTCAATACCCTCTTGTTTTTAGTTGGTGTCAAATGTCTGTTGTGTTAAAGTCGTTTCTACTCCCAATTACTTCATAGATAGATTCATTGCAAGAACATTGAAAAAACTAATCAAACTTTTCACAGCAATTAGTGTTTCAGTATGACGGACAAAATTCCCAAATGGAAAATGTCATTGTTAGAGAATAATTAAAAATTACCAAATTACCACATTAGGAGGTGAATGAAACAAAATTCGCATTTATTAATTACTTTCTTCAATCGTCCCAATAAAATAATTCCTATCACCTGATACATTTCACTTTTCGCATTTCGCTGTTAAGCATATACGATGTGTAGTAGGATGACAATTTGTACTATTACGAACGTTTTTTTTTTCATTAGAATGACCAATGACAGCTATGGAATAGAGTGATATGCATTTACAGATGTAATTATGATAGATTAATGACAGATGTGTATTACTTCATTCTTTACCCCACTTTCTAATAGGGTTGCAACCGACGGTAACCAGGTTGTCAACCCACAAAAACCTGTAGAAGAAAATGTTTATTATGTTTTACCTGTTGGGTTAAGTTTCCAAACACTTAAATGCAAAAGGTAACTAACGCTGGTCGTTCAGGTTGAGTTTCCTAAAACGCCCACTATGTCACTGGGCGCTCTTTTCTTGCGCTTCTCGGAGGGTTACTATTTTTTTAATTTCACTTAAAACTTTTTCTAATGATTCAGATGCATAGCTTTTGCAGGGGCGACTCCCCGGTAGCCCCTTATACTTCCGTGGCATTTCTAAAATATACATTAAAAAATCTCACCCCTATTAGTACCAAAAAGTGTCACAATCTCACCTCGATATTTGTTGACATTTCATTTCGTAGAGCATAAGTACTTTATTTTTAAGAACAAAGAGGTGATGGCACTTACTGCTTCTTAATAGATAATACTATAACACTATCATATGCAAAAATAGATAAAAGAAATGGTTCAAGTTACACAAGACAAAGTATTGCAACTTTCTGTTAAAGTAAAAATTACTTATCTACCTTAAAAACGACTGCGAGACATAACACGTGACGCTGCTTCAACCGTTTACCGATGCGCGTGCGAGAGGTTGCTACAATAACATAATAAACAGAGATGTAAGAATGACTCAAAAAGGAGTATGGTGCGGTCACAAAGTCGGCTGGGTGTCACAAAGTCACCTCGTTTTGTAATTTTATCTTGTTTGGCATTAAAAATAAGAGTTACTTTGCAACTTGCAGAAATATTTTACACAGCTACACTCTATGATAAACTAGTACGAAGCCAATCTATCTGAAGATTAGAGCAGGAAACGAATTAACATTGAAAAACATAATAAAATCGGGTTTCCAAGAATGTAGAATTATTCCAACAGAAAGAAAACAATCTAAAACAGATTCGTTCCAACTCAGAAGATGACAGTGCAAATATTTCTTCTGAAATTGAAACATAGTTAATCAATATTCTTCGGGAATTGAGGTATGGTAGCGAAGAAGTTGATAAAATAGTTTTAGCAAAGAAATAGAGAGAGAAATGCAGAGAGATAGTGTGGTTTTTATCTACCTGCATCAACACGTCTTAGAAGATTATTGCTGCAATTTGCTCTTCATATGATTTTGTAGTAATATATCTATACCTATAATAGTATAGACCAAGAAACTACCAGGTGTGACGACCAAGGATAAAGAACATGTAACTCCTTTTTAACTGCAGATTTGGAATCATGTCAAGGAATTCTTCAAATATTTCTGCAGCTGACCTTCTGTGAATCATTTTAATTTTGGTTACCCACACGAAGTTTTGCCTAGCTGCACTAACACATCTTAGAAGAGAATTGCTACAATTTCCTTTTGACGTGAACCTGTATTATACCTACACCTATAATAATATAAGCCAAAAAATTAGCAAGTGTAACGACCAAGGATAAAGAAAATTTAACTCTTTTATATTACCAACATTTCGCTTTTATTATCAAAGCTTAATCAAAGTTATAGTTGAATGATCAATGGAGGCTGCCTTATACTAGACATCGAGTTAAAATATAATACGGCATGTTCGAAACTCTGTCAAGGAAACCTTGACATAGTTCCTCACGTTTCAACAATATTGGATATAAATTATAAACTTTTGATATCAAGGAACTTTCAAAATGGTTACTCGAACCTATGGTATCATTTGAATTTGTGTCACACTTTATTAATTAACAAAGATTGTTCGTTTGATAATGGAAACTTGAATTTCTCTACTGTTAGTGCTGTAAATAAATATTATGTAGTATATTGGGAACATATTAATTTCTATTTTTTTAAAAGCATTTTTGAAATTATGTTTTCAGATAGTTGAAATTAAACGGAAGTAATGAAGTAAATTCCTTGATGTAACATTTAAATAAACCTTCAGTAAAGATGATCATACAACACTTTCTTCCATTATGCCATAGCTAATTCGAAAAAAATTTACAAATACGTACTAGTTTCTTACGAATCGCCGATCGTCTTCTTGCAAACATTCTAAAGTCTAAATAAAGAACAACTTGATTCCGCTTTTAGTTTTTTTCCTCATATTTCTTTAGAAACTAGCTTATTAAGCAGTTATATAATGAATTAGAAACATGCACATAGGTGCCAGCTTACTTGTACACATAAGTTGAATAATTACTGTTACCAGTCGCAAATTACAATTACTATACATATACGTTAAAAAATAGAAATTCAGGAACATGTTAATACTTACATGAATAGCTTAAGTAGTTGTTACACATATCAACTTAACATAAAATTACCACTAACCGAAACGTAATGAAACTAATTTTTCGCAATTAAAGACTAGTACTTTTAATTTTTTAATTTGATAAGTGCAACTACGTCACAGAAATGGCTACAAATGCTCTACTTAACGCAGAGATAATTGATTTTGTAACTTTTATTGTGACATTGTCGTATGTTCCTTATTTTCCTTTTAATATTAATGAACTTTATTATTCCTTGACATATTAAAATGAATAATGAAGTTAATTATATGAATATTGACGTACAAATGAGAGTCCTGCAACAGGTGTGTTGTAATCATTTTACTTGTAGGCGCTAAATCATGTTGTAATTAATATTACTATCCATTATTTTGAAAACATTTAAAGATATAACCATGAGTGAAAGAGAAGTTTACACATGTGTAAAAATGTATAAATAGCAGCGATGTACTCAATTTTATAAATAGTTTTCTTGTCAATAACTTTTTCTGTGCAGTGATATTTAGAAATAAGGATATTAGTATCTATGTATTACTAATAGTAGTACTTTAGTTTGTACCTCGTTTTCCATTTTCAATCTACATTCTATGTAATATACGACTTGGACATACTTATATGTGGTATATTTCCTTGTCCAACAGAACTAACAGAGTAGGATCAGTAATACCCATCGTGCATTACAAAGTTCAAGAGCACACAAAAAAAAACTAAAGTAAGAGAAACAAGTACTTTATTGTGATAAATCTGTTACATATATTCAACCTACCGTCGCCTTTTAGTAGTATTCCCATCTTAATACGAATATAAATTTGGGCCATATTATAACAAACAAGAAGTTATCGCGCAGTAAACATCATTCACCTAACTCTCACAGTATACTTTGTACTCAGCGACACTAATTTAAAAGCCAATTATATCACACCTCTGTGAAAGGCGTTGGTGAAAATTGAAAAAAGTGATTGATTTTAGTATGAATGCATTAATATGCATTCATACTAAATTGTATTGGAAACAGAATGTTTTCTCGCCGACTCTTACAATTTCGCCATCTTGGATCCATTGAACCAAATTGTGGGAGCTTTGCTCACTGTTCAATTTGTTCAGAAATAAGAACGGGTCCATATTTTTTTGGCTTATTCAAAATACCTACCTAGTTGTTGATGAATCCATAACCGGTACTATTTGGAATGATGTTTATTTTGTGTAGAAAATAGCATTTGATTTCATTCTATTTTAAATAGACACAGGACATGATATTACGCAATCATTCTATGACTTATCTGTCTGAAAAATATGCGAAGAAAAGCTAAACACGTTAATTTTTGCCTTTTTTATGCATTGTTATAAAAAGATGTTTCGACTAAATTACCACAAAAATAAAAAAAGATAGCTCGAAATTTTTTTTTTCAAAATATGTCTTTCATAAACTATTTATTTGTCTGACAAAACGTATTTGATGTTTTCTAATGTCACAATAACGATACTCTAACAGACGGGAATACAAATTTGTCCCTCGTTTCTTTGTAAGGCCTTAAACATAATCTTGTATAACCTTTGAAATAGCATTGTCATAATTTTTTTCTTTACTTGAGCATATTGCATTCCCAGTTTCCATTGTTACAATTTCTCCATCTTTTGCAGAAGAAACTATTGACATCATTTGAGTTCGAGGAAGATCAGCAAATCTAATTAATTGTCCTGAAGGCACATTCAATTCATTTTTTTGTAGCTTTCTTTTTCTTCCAGTTTATTATAATGCGTTCACTAAGAATATTAATACAAGATAGTGTTAATACCTCTTCGTTTATATCCTCAGGTTTCTCTGTTCTAATTATTTTATTAAGAACGCTGTTCTTATTATACTGTTATCCACAGTCTGATTATGTCAAGAGCTGTTTTCAATAAAAAAAATAGTCTTTTGCAGAATTGTTTGATTGTGAAGTTTCCGAGATGTAACCGTTTTCAAAGGCGGAAGAAAGGAAATACCTAAGGGTCGACGAACATATGTGGAGCAAGTAATACACATATTTTTATTATTTTAAAGCTCATATGGATTGCCAATTACTATTTTTATACCTTCCTTCAATTGCTTAGCTATTTTGAAAAATTAGTTTTCAAATATATGCCCATGCGGGATAAAGGTTCTCAGTTTTATAAACGACGTTGATGGAGAGTAAAGAACCATCAGCTGCAAAGAAACATAGTGGATGTGGATGCTTCAGAGCTGTTTAGAATTCGTAATGGATGTTTGCAGTCTTTTCTCACAATCATTCGCTAATTGCCAGAATTAAGTAAATATTATGTTTATTGCCAAATTTATAACTACTTCGTTGACATCAGTTTTACGATATTTTAGATTTTTAGAGAATCTACGCTATAATTCTTTATTGCACTTCAAAAAATACCTTATTAAATCAAGCCCTCTCTTGATGTAAAAGAATATCCAAATTAAGCTGCAGTAGCTGTATCTTTTACTGGTGATTTCTCTCCTATTACTGATGGATGTTCACCGTCAACACTGTTGGAGGATGCAGTCTGTTTGAGCTTTGACCATGATATTTTCTGAACGTGTAATCTTAGTCGCCTTGAATGCCATAGAAAGTTGTTATAATAAGTAGTTTCTGTCCACAACTGCGTTTAGCGCCACCTCCAATATTTGGGGATTATAATTCAACCTTCTAGCACTACCGATCTGCCGTTCATATTAACATGCAAATTATGTTTATTATTTCGAGAAATTTTTCTTACTGCTGGTATGATTTGAAAGCAGAAATTGTAGTTAAGATCTAAACATATATACAAAAGAAATAAGAAACCCTGACGCTTTTTACAAGATACATTTCACATGGAAACAAGTGCACAAACAACATGCTCACCAATTGTGATATTCTAATCCCAACGTGCAACAATTTTGCTAATAACGCCAATATTTGCATATTTAGCATTTGATGGAGATTTGACCCCAAACTACAGTATATTCGTAATAACGAAATTAAAATTATAAATATTTGTAAAAATAAATACATATTCTTGTTGTGACAGAGTAAGCTTTTAACGAAACAATACTTTATATTGAACACTCCCTTCTATATCATCTCTGTATAGATACATTAGATATACAGGGTGAGCCACGACTATTCCTCGGTCTCTTGTGTCTAAACGTTAAAAGATATGAGTTTCAAATTTTAATCAAATATGTAGGACGATAAGGAAGACATTTTAAAATTATTTGCAAGTATACAGGGTGATTCAAAAAAGCACAGCATATCAAAGTTAGGTTATTTTTAATGGAACACCCTATATTGTATACCATTTTTGGATTCTACGTCATAAATTAGGATAACTTTATTCATAGTTCCATATGCCTATCTGCTGTCAATTTCAAGAAAATTTGATTTTTATGAAAATGTCGGCTTTCATAAAAAAATTAAAAACAGGAAAATTATACTACTTGGACGACTTACATTTGAAAGAAGTTATTTTGACAAAGCGTTCTTTCAATAAACCGGTAGAGTATTTTGATATTGGCTACATGACATTAAGCAAAACAATTCATACTTTATATTTTTTCAACCATCAATAACTCTTTTAAGTTAAGTGGCACACCCTGTATTTATCCATCCTATGCACATTAAACCCCATACCAAAAACTGTAAAGATGTTTATATCTGAATTTAACGACTTAAATGTTATTATCGATATTCTCTAAAAACCTCATAAAACCAATGCTTTTTCTATCTAAATAGGAGGCCATGCTGTATTTCATTCAATCATTCATTCGACATTTTGATATTCGATAGTCAAATATTCATTCGATTCAAACAATATTTAATTACTCGACGAATAGTGAATTACTTGAATGATTCATTTGAACTTTATCTTACTCTTTAACAATGTATTAATCGGATATTCAAATTACTCCAACATAATTTCCAGCTTTATTTATCATTAGAATACAACTTACAAGGAATATATGTAATTATCCACATATAAATAACTAAAATGGCCTACTTTGATGACAAAAAGTATCAGCTTTAGAGCGTTTTTAAAGAATATCATTAATAACAATTTAATCGTTAAATTTAGATATAAGCATCTTTATAGATTTTGGTAGGGAGTTTAATGTGCATAGGATAGATAAATACAGGATGTTCTATTTAACTTAAGCGAGATTAGATCAAAATCAAAGGCGTCAATGTGCCTTGCTGAGAGTTTGACCTCTCGTTTAGATTAACAAGGTGAACCTACTTGCCGAGGAGGAAGCAGATCCATCAAACGGTTATGGAGCTAGGTAACATTTATATGATGAAAATGTTGTCCAGAAAAATTTATGAAAATGTAACTGTCACAGCGCTCAAACGAGTTAATGTGCCTTCCTGAGAGTTTGTCCTCTCGTTTAGATTAACAAGACGTACCAACTTGCCCAGAGCGAAGCAGATTCATCAAACGGTTCTCGAGAAAATATCGATGAAAATTTAGCCCTATAAGGCGTTACTGTGCCCTGCTGGGCGTTTGGCCACTAGTTTAGATTAACAAGGTGAACCTATTTGCCGACGAGGAAGCAGATCTATCAAACGGTTACCGGGCTAGGTAATATTTATATGATGAAAATGTTGTCCAGAAAATTTATGAAAGTGTAACGGTCACAGCGCTCAAAGGCGTTAATGTGCCTTCCTGGTAGTTTGTGCTCTCGTTTAGGTTAACAAGTTGAACCAACTTGCCCAACACTCAGGGCGATGAGTACAATCTTTTCCACCCTCGGAGATCGAAAATTCGACAAATGCCCGGCTAGAAATCTTTCGGTTTTTTTTAAATATCTCGGCCAAAAAGAGTTATTGACAGTTGAAAAATATGAATTGTTTTACGTAATGTCATGTAGCCAACATCAAAATACTCTACCGGTTTATTAAAAGCACGCTTTGTCAAAATAACTTCTTTCAAATGTAAATCGTCCGCGTCATACAGTCTTCCTGTTTTTAATTTTTTTCGCGAAAGCCGACATTTTCATAAAAATCAAATTTTCTCGAAATTGACAGCAGATAGGTACAGGGAACTATTAACAAAGTTATCCTAATTTATGACGTAGAATCCAAAAATGGTATACGGGGTATAATAGGGTGTTCCGTTAGAAATAACCTAACTTTGATATGCTGTACCTTTTTGAATCGCCCTGTATACTTGCAAATAATTTTAAAATGTGCTCTTTATCGTCCTACATATTTGACTAAAATTCTAAACTCATAACTTTTAGCGTCTAAACACAAGAGACCGAGACCGAGACTCACCCTGTATAGTGATGAGTCAAGTAAAGGTAAGTCTTGTTAGCAATGATCTTTATTATCTCACATGAAGTAGCCGTCGGATGTAAATATCTCCAAGTACACATAAATTGTCTCGGTAAGTTGGAAGCATTACGAAACGCTGAAGCAAAAGCTAAAAGTAAAAGTGGTCACGTTTTCAAAAGTAAAACACCTCTTTATCGAGTAAAATTCGCGTGAAAAATGTTTAACGTCGCTGTAAAGTACTAAAGTTGTCTTTTGCCGATTGTCCGATCAATTGAGTTGTCAATCATTCTTATCGATAGCTAGTGTTCCATTTATGTTTTTCTTTATTGTGTCATCATTCTAATCTTTACATGTACAAAACTGTCGGACCTAAAGCAGTGTTTTGTAATATGCCCGCTTAAGTAAAATTCCGTCAACTATCACAAAATTACCTACATTCACTACATATCAATAGATAGTTTTCCCTGTAGGCTTATAGTATCCAATATGACGCATAACTATACTCAGCTATAGAAACTCTGCGATGCAACTTTTAAATGTCATGCATTATTACCTAATAAATCACATTTACGTAATTTTATAACTTATAGATTGATATGGTATATAATTTGAACGGCTTTGTATTACGCAATGTTAATTTTCGATGCATATTTGTTTATTAGCCATGATCATAAGGAAGAGCGCAACAGCGTTAATGCGGTGCAGTTATTAGTTAACTAGGGCTATACTACAACCTATATTCTACAAACATATACTTTCTAATTATATATGAATATTTATAGTTTCAGAATTACAAATGTTACATCTTTGAATTGAATCTGTCCACTAGCATTTTTAAGTAATAATGAGTACAATCGTCATCAATAACCGATATACACTTATTACAAAATTGAAAATTTATTCGGGAAATAGTTTTACAAAAATATTTGGCTTATTAGTACGAATTATTGATTGATTGATAATAGCTAAATATTAACGTTATTTTAACGATTCTTATTTTTATAAAATTAACAGTGAGTTAATTAATCTAATTAGTATTTATTCGTAAATCTAATAGCAGGATCTAGCAGAGCCATTTTCTTTTATCACACACTGTTCTAAGTTCATTCACCATTAAATTCTCAAAGCAACTGGACATTTATGTGTATCATAAGTTCAAGTTCTAGGATGCTAAATCTAGTTTATTGTTCAATATGATTCTATATTACGAGAAGGCCCAATTATTTACATACAGGAAACTCTAAGTGAAACCTAACCTGAAAAGGTATACACTTGCGATTTACTTTCGTTTTCTTTTCAATACGGGAGTTTTAATACTATGAAGTAACTCGTTCTGTATTGCATTCATTTTGACCTCATAACGAGATACAGACGTAGTAATTACAACTATGTATCATACAAAAGTAACAATTAATATTCCGACATATTCCGACTTATCGCACTCTTACCAAAATAAAATTTAATAGTAAAGACAATTGTGTAAAACGTGAATGTACTTGACATTTAAAAGTATTTTTATGACCATCTAAATTATTATAAAGACTGTCATTAAATGTTATTGTTCGTAACACAAATTTAAGAACTCGAATGACTTTGACCTACAATTACAAAGAAGACAGTTACGAGAAAGTATTCTTAATGCAAACAAATTTAATTGTAATGTACCTATGATAGCATATTATCACTTCACACAAAATTTGCATTTTTGTTTATATTTTTACTGGCCGGACTCGCAACCTTACTCCCCCAAGTTTATTCATATATATTACCAGTACCTAGTAGATCCATAATACCGACAGCTTCACTTATTTAGTCAGATTGAGTGATTTCAAGGACTGCGGGCTCGTAACAACAATAAACATCGGTATCACCTCACACCACAACTTTGATTAATTATTCGGGACACGTGTTTCTAAAACGCATGGGTTTTCATCATCAACATTCGGTATTCGGTTGATGATGAAAACATGCGTTTTCGAAACACATGTCCCGAATAATTAATCAAAGTTGTGGTGTGAGGTGATACCTACCGATGTTTATTGTTATTTAGTCAGATGCTAAAGTAGTAGAGATAGTAAATAACAGTATTTATGATTGCCGGCACATTCAAAAGTACCGGAAATTGAGGTCTACTTTGTAATTTCAAACAGCATTTTCGAGATCTAAACGTTATTTTTGAGAGGCTTTTAATAGTATTCCCAATACTAATAAGTGTAGTGGTTTTTGAGACTTTTTGACTTCTTCGAAAATTTTTGAATTCATGTCATGATGTTTAAAATTATCTATAGTTGCCATTTTTTAAGCGAAAATTTTGAAATTGCTATTGTGGACAGAAAAATCTGAACGTTTCTACTACAGTTCTTAGAATTAATGCATTATCTAGAGGTTGTCCAAAATTTAATTGTATTTTAGTACAATTTACCACAGACCATTAAAACTTAATTTTCTCAAATACTATGATTCATTTTGTTTTCAATATTCTGAAGCAGAATTAAATTCTGTATCGAACTATAGCATTTCGCACAGTTTGTATGATGTGCAGTCGTCGGAGTGTTTTGATGTTTGCTTTTCAATTTTTATATTATTAACAGCTTACACTAATAAATAGTTAATTATATCAATTTCAGAGGTAGTTGATTCTAACCCATATACAGATAAATGCCTGTATCGAGGACTGAATGTGAATGGTATTAAAAGTTAAAGGCCAACTAACAGTACCTAATATTCTATATTATATATAGTAATGTAAACAGAGAGCATATATCACCTGAAAAGAGACCACCGTTTATTAATACTATTCTATCTGTATTATTATTGTTAGCATATAATGAGATAGAGAGGATCGCAATTATAAAAGAAATACCTGTATGATAAAGTTTTATTATGAAATAAATAGATAGTATATCAAATTTTCGGATGCTTCAGGTGTACAAAGGTGCTTTTCTTTTACTCTCTTAACAGAGCTTCTCACTTCACTTGTGATAAGCGAATTGAACTTTGTAACTGTGTAAAAGTAAAACCGCTAGACAAAAGGACATAATAATATTCATAATTTTACCGAGAGTGTGAAAATGGAAACGTCTATAATAAAACCAGAAATTGCCAGTGTAAAAAGAAAAACAAGTTGTTAGTATCGAAAACAATAACACAAATTTTATGAGATAATTATTTAAATGTAATGCTAACAAAACTAAACATAACATACAATTTTTTTAAATAAATATAACTGTATCTATCTCTAACAAAATAGACAATAAAACTTTTATTTCCTATACAAAGTAAATACACACAATAATAGCACACATACATAGACAAATATGTGTATTGTAATATAAAAAACAAAAAGTTCTTCATTTGTATACATTACTGTGATGTGTTACAAATTATTTGTAACACTTTCTACAATAACTATCTCTAACGAAATGTTTGGTGTTTTAATGTGAGCTACATTCCTACATAACTTACTTTTATTCTTAAAACTATCTACTACGCTTTATATATGTAGTTGTCTAAAGCTTTCAAGGCGTTATGAAATGATGGCGTAAATACCTACCTATTTCAATATGCGGAGAAATGATTAGGTGAGCAACTGTATGCGTAATTATCCATATATATAAAAAAGGCAAAAAAGTAATTGCTTAAAGCGTAATGATACTAAATTTGTTACAAATCATGTCTACCTATAATGTTTTATCCTATATTGAAACCGAAATTAATTCAATCTAGTTTACAGTGAAGGATGTTCTAATTATATGTTGTTATGTAATTTTAGTTATCTTTTACTCATTTAACGGCATTTTAAAATGTTGTTTTATAGATATCACTAGGTATTTACCCTCATCCTACAAACAAAACCGCATGTTAGAGAGCCGCAAGATGTGATACAGAAATTCTCTTTGGTTTAGAAGCAATTTTTCTCTTAATTATTTACATTTCGATTTATTTCTTGTTTTATCTACAATACATACAAGACATTCTTACTCTATTATACTGAGTGTTTAAAAGTCGATATTGAAGGTGTTTAAGTTTCAACTCTAAAAAATATCAATTGTCAGATTCGGACCAGAACTAAATAATTATAAATTGTGGCATAGAGATTACCCCAGCTTGCCAGTCGACATAAAATAAAAAATTATCAAACCATATTTTGCAGGCTTACTACTACTGAACGAATCGACATCTGCTCCGAAACCAATACATATATTGTTTATCAATCAATCCTGCATATTATGCGTTTTTGCATAAACAGATTCCAGACGTACAGTACTAATGCCAAATTAAACGTGTTGCTTCGAACATTTTAGTTTAGCGTGCAATTTCCTGAATAATGTCAGCCACAAATCACTGTAAAGCTTAAGCCCTCTTTCACACTGGCGATTTAGCAGTGCGAGTTAGCATCGCGATTTAGTCGCTTTCTATGCGGTTCTATACACAGTCAAATCGCTAGTGTGTATAGGAATCAGGGAATACATCGGTAAAATCAACTGTAAATCGCCAGTGTGAAAGAGCTCTAAATCAGTAACCATACGTTTTTGTGCCAGACTAAGTGGACGCCAAATAATATTACATAGCTGAATTTTATTGTAACTGGTGGTTCGTTTCTTCACTGTAGGCTGCTTCGAGGAACACAAAAAATTGCTATGCATTACTTGGGTTTAGATTATAACTATTACTAATATTTTCTGCAGTAATTTTATCGCCATTATTAGTAGGTAAACTACAGGCGGTACGAGAACAGTCACTCGATGTGGACAGCCTGTATAAGCTGTATTTTGACAGCTAAAACCTGTCAAATTGTCATAATTATGACATTTTACTGGTTTTACACAGGTTTTAGCTGTCAAAATACAGCTTATACAGGGTGTCCACATCGAGTGGCTGTTCTCGTACGCCTATAGTTTACCCACTATTATTGACGCTACTGTACTACAATTCGCTACATCAGCGTACATCACATTATCAACAGCTTCATTCAGCTGCAGCAAACAGTTACCGATCGGTTGGTGGTATGATTAATCTAAATTTAAACTGCGACCAATCCCATCAGAGTGCTACCAATCTATCAGTAAATGTTTGCTTCTGTTAAATGCATCCCTTTTCTACTTCTAAAGCGTTACTTTTGCCAGAAAATAGTTTAGCATGCTTATTTGCCTACTGTAAAAACATTTCCAATCACCAAACTTTACACTTTCTACACACATTTCTGATAGCATTACTTTTGTACTTCAACTTCACTTAATGCAGATTACAATTCAACGCCATGGCAAAGTATGCTACATACATCTTGTAATACTGCAGATTCCAACTTGCCCAAACATGTAGATAGACAACTTGCAAATAGCAGTAACAAGTTTAAATGTGTTAATACAAAAAAACTTAACTGTGGACTTCTGCAATGCTGGTTGTTATGTACTACAGATCTATAAAAAATTCTATATTTTCCAATTTAAAATATAAATAAAAATTATTTGAAATGAGAGACAGTTCAATGAATACCTACCTACAATTAATACGAATATTTTAAGAATCAGGTCGATTCTGTAACTTCGTTGCTAATAATGGTGATTTACTAGCCACTTCTTTCTAGCAACTTTTTAGCAACTTGATTTTATTTTTCTATCCTACAATGTCTGCAATAGGCAACTTGCTAAATTTATCCAATTAATCCTAGTGGTTTACTACGATATGAAGTACGGTTGCGGCCAATATTATCTGGGCAGCTGTTTTTCCCACTGTAAATGAATTTTAATTGTTACATAAAAAAAGTCGCCTGGAAAACTATACTCTCATATTGATTGATTAAAAACTTCAATTATAAAAATGCCACATTTATCTTTGGCCGAGAAATTGAGGATTGTGAGATTCCAAATACCAAAGAGTACTGTGCATAACATTAAGAGAATATGGAATGAGAGACAAACGTTTGATAGAAGATTGGGTAGTGGTAGGCCAAACGATGTTACAATGGAGGTTGTTGATGGTCATTTGGTTGATTTTATTCGCGAAAATCACTTCCATTGTGCGGTAGATGCACAGGCTGAAACGTTATACCCATAAATCACACATAAGCGGTCGTTTTTCTGTCAATGTCTGGGCCTGGATGAGCGCCCAACGACCCGGAGTTATAACACATATAAGAGGTAGATGCAATGAAGAGGTCTATGTTGGAATATTGCTGCCCTCAGTAAATGCAGTCTTTCCCCGAAATAATAATAATAGCCCTATTTATACAGCCAGAGTGACCTCAAACTGGATGCAGCAACAGAACATATAAGTTCTACCTTGGCCTTCGCGTAGCCCGGATTTGAACCCCATTGAAAATATGTGATGGGGTTTGACAATAAAAAATAATTAATAGAGGTAATAATTTTCGCCCACAAAATGTAGAACAGTAATGGGAAAGAGTCCAAGAAGCATGGATCGAATTAACTCCAAGGTATACGGCAGAATTAGAGCATCAATGCCCAGAAGGTTAACTAACGATATTGAAAAAAATGGAGCTACAAAATATTAATTTTTTATATCATTTGTTTCGTTTCTCGTTTCTAAAATAAACATCAAAATTTTCAATAATACAATATAATAAAATAAACAATAATATATGGTTGGTCAAAACCAAACTAATTTCAGTTAAAAGACAACACTTTTTAAGGTAATGACTATTGATTATTGAGATAACCATCATATGATGGCTCATCCCCTAAATGCGTATCCAGAGTAACGTTGATTGTAGCAAAGCCTGATTTACCAAATTTCATGAAAAAGTCATGAAATGTCAAATCACTGCCCAGATTATATTGGCCGCAACGGTACGTGCGTCGATAACGTTATTAGGTATTTCATACATTTTTTACAAACAATTTCAATGTTTTTTATGAGATCACACTGCAATTCTTGCTACCAACCCCCAGATTAAGAAGACATTAATACGATACCGTTCGATATACGTATCTCTCTTAATCACAATAATTTATTTCTTCATTCTCGCATTAACGTGTTGTATGGAGTAAATCCTTTCCTTACTGCCACTCACCGTTTGAAAGTTTTTGTATTTGAACAGTATCCAATTGTATCTTCCACATAAATAGAAAATGTATGTAATTGTTTGGTTTGGTGTAAATCTTTATTCAATGAAAGTTGTTAATGAATCCTACTTTAAAGATGAATCAAATTGTTTACATGAAAGCATATCAAAGAAAAAATAAAATTATTAATCTTGAGTATGAGTGCAAGACGAAATCATAACAGGCTACTGTGGGCGGACAATGTAGGTAAATAAAACCAGACAATTTCCAGATCTAAAATACGATGGTGCTAAGGTAATTTGTAAAGCTGACCAACTTCAACAGGCGTTACACCTTCCTAATTAGTAGAACTCGAAAACGATAACACTTTGAATTGTGTTGTCCAGACTTTTTTGTGTGGAAAATTGTATGCTCTACAAGAAAGGTAAAATTTTAATATCTTTTCGCCAAAACATATTTATCATTTATTTTCTTGCAACACCCAAATTTCATCTTTTCTTCGCATTAAAGCGAATCTTTAAAAAATGAAGTTAACTATGAAGTAACAAAATAAGCAACAATTTCTGGAGTGTTGCTATGTTATCCACTTCGCCAACCACTAGTAATGTAATTTTTAACAACTTGAATTTTGAGAGAACTGCAACTGTTGCTAAGTATCCAGTATGAGCTGGAAAATCTGTCAGAATATCTCCAAAACACAAAACAGACTATGTGTCGGGTGGCCAACTAACAATGTAGCTGGAAATTATTTAGTAAAGCATAGGATGACCGCTAGAGGGCGCAACTGATCACCAAAATTTTAATTCCTTTTTTACGCAAAATTTACCTATTTAAGGTCTATCATAAATATGAAAATAGGAATCTACTGAAAATTTTGCATACTTCACATAGGACTTTTTTGTATTTTGTCAAATAAGGGGAGGCAAATAAGGGAGGTGAGTAAGCGAAACTTTGTATTGAAGGAACGATTATAACTTCGGTTCTGTTGAACCGAATTTTGCAAACTTAGTCTCGTTGAAAACAGCATTATTCCTCCAATATAATGCTTACAAATTGGAACCAAGCTAATAAGTGACGTGCATATTAGAGGGCGTTGTTTAAATTTTTTCGGTAATTTCGTTTTTTTGTCGAAAATATTAAATGAAAACATACATTTTTGACAACAAATTAAAAATTAGACTAAATTACCAACAAATCAGCAAAAACCGGGTATCGCTATCTTTTACCAATCCGAAGATATCTTCAGAAAAATATCTTCTATAAATTTAGATTATTCTGCTTCCCGTGAACGAAATTTAGCAAATTTGGTCTTATTAGAAAGGATTTTTATTGTCCTATACTAATAATTTCAATTACTAACTTAGAATATTTGAAAGTTCTAAGTTTGCCACGAGGTTTAACTATTCATACAAAAACGCAGGCCGTTACAATCTCAGAAAGTTTAGCTAATATAAAGAAATCCAAACAAATTATTTTTATAGAATATAAGACGAGTTCTCAAAATAACTATTTTTAAATATTGAAATATATAATAGAGAATAGGACGAAGGGATGATAAAATTCGAAATCATTCCAGAGCAATTTTGTTTGTGTTTCTAAAAGTACACATTAGTTTAAAGATGTAGTGGTTCTCGTGTTTTGAATCTAATTTTAGCGGCATAATAAAATTCATTGGAAATCATGACAACAAAATAAATTAACAAAAATTAATTTATAAAAGTTAATAATTGAATTAAAAGCAATCAGATATAATTTTGAAAGACATTTGAAGTCCAAAAAATGATTTGATGTATCTGTATGTTACATTTTGAAACATAAACTAATGCTATTTCCAACATTGTCACTCGAATACAACGGAATCAAGATCCCCAGATACTACATCGATAACAATAGAAAAATCAGCTGTTGTCCTTTATAGGTATTCTGTGATATTACATCTGTAAAAGAAATAAAAATATATTCTAGTTACCTCATCACATTTGCATAAGGGGTTTTGACCTTTAAATTTAATGCGTGGCCTAATAAATATACGTTTACCTCGATCAATTGTTTAATTGAAAGAAGATGAAAGTGATACAGTCTTAACGTAATCGAATACCAGCTTTTCAAAACAACAAACACTATATGAGAAGCTGCACCCAAACAATGTATATGTATATTTATAGGTAGTACATAATATGTAGTATGTATGTGTATGTAAATATATGTAGTACATATATAAATATATGCGCATATAAGACTTCGAATCATAATGTTTATAGGAACAGTAAGTTGCAACTGACGCACCTTTGTGTAGCAGTACCAAAATTAAAAATTATTAGGGATTAGAATCGCTTAAATGTATGTATTTATATCGTAAATCTGCAATTACAAATTCGTTACAGTTGACAACTCTTAAACGACAAACATATAGATACGTTGTCATTACTGAAAATTACAATTCATGAGAAAATATAGGACGTCGTACATTCTTCATACGATTTTATAAAATATTACGTAAATTCATTTCCTGCATCAACTAGTCAGATGCAACTCAATAATTTGCCGAATCGAGCTACAATTGCTTAATGTTCCTATTTTCGTAATAACAACAAATAATCTGCGCGTGCTATTATTCGATGTCTGTTATATTAATCGATCACTTTCACTGCGTAATTATCAATTATTGCGCACATCTCTGGCGGAAAAAGGGCAATGAATGACTTGTATTTTATTGAACAACAACAGCACTACAACTTTCTATGACATATGGTGAAGCAAATTGACAGATTAATGTAGAAACACCGTACGAGATGAAGCTGGCATGTGGCGGCTTTCATTTACGCTTTCTACACTATATAGCATATTTAATATGTAGAGATATGCATCTGTTTCGCATAAGAACAAATAGTGTACACTGCTTTATAACTAGCATACTACATATAATAAAAATGTTCTATCTAGTGTGATATTGTTTATTTAATTTTATTTTATTTTTGGGTGAAGTAAGTATGGGAAGGTTTTAAGAAAATATTTTTATTTAAAAAATACTGATTAACACAGATCACTTTACAAAAGATTCTTAGGTTTAAAAAGATCTAGAAAGACAAGTGAGAAAAGTGTTGGCGTGATTTACAAGCTAAGAACAATAAAGTAAATTAAATAACAATATAATAATCTAACTAATTGATTCTATTAATGGTAACCCCAAAATCGTGACCGCTGTCGTGGTGATGTACCTTGACAGGATACGGTACTGCTACTTTTACAGGAACTGGCACTTCCTTCTCAACTGGAATATGGACTTCTTTGTAAACCGGATATGGTTTATCAACAGGTACTTTAACTGGATATGGTACTGGCCTGGGAACTTCGACTGGAATCTTCTTTTCAACGGTGAAGGGTTGTGGAACAGGTACACGTACATGGTATGGAACGGGTTTCGGTACTTCAACTGGGTATGGCCTATCAACTGGTACCTTAACTTCGTAAGGAACAGGTTTAGCCACTGGTACCGGGTAGTGCCTTTCAACGGTAACTGGATATGGTTTAGGTACTGGTACATGTACGGGTCTATCGACTGGTATTTTGACTTCGTAGGGTACCTTTTTAATTACTTCGTATGGTTGTGGTACTGGGACTTCTACCTTAACTTCATAAGGGATCTTTTTCTCTACGGTGTAAGGTTGTGGGATGAATACCTTGACTGGTACTGGAACTTTCTTCTCAACTGTGTAAGGTTGTGGCACGGGAACTTTAACTTCGTATGGGCGTGGTACAGGTACTTTTACTTCATACGGAATCTTCTTGATTACTTCGTAGGGTTGTGGAACTGGATACGGTACTTTGATGTACTCTTTTACAGGTACAGGTACTTTCTTTTCAACAGTGTAAGGTTGTGGTACTGGTACCTTGACTTCATATGGTACTTTCTTTTCTACAGTGTATGGAACGTGTTTTGTCACAGTTACTGGGACTGGAATCTTCTTGGTAATTACATGGTGCTTAACTGTTTCATGGACATGACCTTCATTACCGCCTCCACCATAACCACCGCCGCCGCCGCCATAACCGCCACCACCTCCACTGTAACCACCGCCAAATCCTCCACCAAATCCTCCTCCATGACCGCCAAAGTCACCACCACCGATATCGCCACCACCGAAGTGACCTCCAACATCGCCGCCTCCATAGCCTCCGCCCCCATAACCTCCGCCTCCGCTTCCTCCTCCGTACCCGCCTCCAATATCGCCACCTCCAAAACCGTGATCACCTAACAGAAGTCCACGCTTTTCCTGTTTCTTGGCATCCTGCTCAACCGCTGCAGCGGATTTAGCAGCAACGGCCGCGTAAAAACAAACAGTACCGACGATAATCTGAAAAAATAAATAAAATGTTAAGATTTGTCGAACTCACTTTTCGGATTCAAAATTCGAAAAATTCCAAAAATTATTTTTAAAGTAAAATATCCATATTACTATACACTCTTCGGTAGTGAATTGATAAAAATTCGAATCACTGCAATATATACACATTTTTAACACGCACGAAACACTGAGATACTTACGAGTGCCTTCATGTTTGTTTGTCAAGATGTGGAAGGCTATGACTACTTTGGTTACTGAGATTGACTTATATACTAGAGCACTTTCTCACATTCGCACACCTTTGCGTTTACTAAACGCAAGAGGGGTTTCACTTCCATACGGTAATGTACTTGTGCAATTCGTTTCTTCTTCTAGCGATCTTCGCGAGTGTATAGCGCTTCGCACTCACCTTGAATTTGTTGTCGAAATAAGAAAAAGAAAAAATGGATTAGAACTGTTGGTTATTGATTGATATTTTTCGGTTTATTATTAATAGCTTTTGGATATCTCTAGAAAAGTAGGCCTATTGTAACAGAAAGTTTTTTATATAATTCTGTATTACACAAGTAAAGCTTTTAGCAATAATTACTACTTAGTACTACCTAGTCTTGAGAATTGACTAAAAGTTTATTGATTGATTTTTACTTTTTAATCATAACGTTATCAGAAATTTCAAGGATTTAAATAATATTTATAAAATTTGCAATGAAAATAGGTCAATCGTATTATTTCATGGTTGTTCTTTGTGGAACTTTTTGATGGACATCAGTCAAAAATAATCAATTTTTACTAATATGCACTTGAAGTATATAAATATATCATCTGGTGGACGAATACATATCAACAAAATATGATTAGTGTGGTAAATGGAAATGAAGTATCTAGTTTTAGCAGATGATGTATTATTAAATATTCACACGTTTTCTAACTGCCGTTTATTAGCAGCACCAGCAGATCGTTAAAGCTAAGCAGAAAACATATGCTTTACTCATAAAACTCATTAAGTTTATTTAAAAGAAAATTTTATAAAATTTTTGTTACAACTCTAACTTTATTAAAACTCGTCAGTAGTTTTGTATTAATTCAACCAAATGGTCGGTTTAAAAGCAGCTAATTGTTAATCCAACTAAGTACTGTAGATATACTGATCAAAGTTTTTCTCTGACTGTATACTGATTCTGTTAGGAATTGCCTCTCTCCTCTTAATTGGATACAGTTATTCTAACGAATCTGTAACGCCTCTAGACCTTTCAAAAAGAAATTTTTATCTTACTTTGCAAACCAGGCCTCCATAGTTTCTATCATCTCTTCGCTGGAAGAAAATTTACGACCTTTTCAACTGTTATTGAGTTGAGGAAAGACATGACAGTCGGACGAAACTAGATCTGATGGTTAAGGGGTGTGTTCGAGTCATTCGAACCCTAAATCAAAAATTGTTTGTATGGCAACATGCAATTTATGTGCAGGGGCATTGTCCTGCAAAAAACAAAACACTTTTGGACAATTTGCCGCGTACTCTCCCTATATTTTTTTCTAGAGTAATCGGTAAAGTCAAATAATAATTTCCAGGTTATTGTTCCACCTTTATCCAGAAAATCACCTTTTTTCTTGATACAAAACTCCTTAGGCCTTGGAGAACCAGAGTGTTTCCATTCCATCGATTGTTGCTTTGTTTCCGGGTCTTAAAAGTGTACCCCAGTTTCATCCATAGTAACAATACGACTTAAGAAGTCTGTATCATTTTCAAACCCAACACAGATCGAGCGTGATGCTTTCACCTTTATATGTTTCTGGTCAACACTAAGATATTTAGGGTTCCATTTTGTAGAAATTTTCTCATGTCAAAATCGATGTGAACTATATGATGGACGTGTTCATATGAAAGATTCAGTGCCTCAGATATTCGTTTTAGCCCAATTCGATTGTCTGACGAAATCATGTCATGAACTGCATCAACATTTTCGGAGACGGACACAGAAACTAGCCTTCCAGATCGGTGTTCATCTTCAATGGAAAGTTTACCCCTTCTGACGCTTGAAATCCAATTTTTCCCGGTCGCGTACGAAGGACATTGATCTCTAAGGGTATTAAGCATATTTTCGTAATGGCTTAATGATGTCTCGGTACTCCAATTTTTCGATGTTCACAATTGCGGTCGTCATCCCTTTTTTATAATTTTATTGCCCAACTTTGGTTTAACTGTTTGACATGAAACTTTACACTGACACTCCTAATATGGTATTGCAATGTTTCTTTTTGTCTACAATACATCCTCGTATGTATGTACCTAAATACCTTTGTATTTGTACGTATTTAAGAAACCAAATTTAGTAAGTAACAATGTACTTGATTATACATTATACATACATACATTATATAAAGATGAGGCTCAATTTTAACAAATAGTAAAACAAATTACCGTCTTTCAAATGTTATACTATTTTTGGAATACTAAACATTTCTTTTTGAATGCGGTGCTTTGTTTAGTGTCCGCTTTGTATTTAAATATAATAAAAGTAACTATTTCTTGTGTACTGACAAAAATTGTACGTTTTAGTGAATGAAGGTTAGGGAGTGAGGGGGAAGGAAAATTCTTTCCACACCACATTGGAATGGCAATTTTTTTGAAATTTCAATAGAAGGTTTTTTTAAAATTACAAAAACAACTGAGAAAAGGAAATTACATATTTCCAAGTTAGAAAAACAACAAACGAAAATAGCAAAAAAATTAACATCGAAGCTGAACTTTTTGTTAGTTTTTTAAAATTGGGAATATGTCATTACCTCGACATCATGAAGTTTTTGAAAATATAAAGGTAACTAATATGCTAGATTATTTCCATAAAATATGGAATAATATTCGTAGTTTTTGTTTAAAAAAAATGCTTAAATAGATGTAATTTTATGCCACAGAGCATTTTGATAAATTTGTAACGTCTTCAAAATTATTTCAGATGTCTACTGGTATTTTTGTTACTTCTGTTTCACAGATTATTCTGTAACAACAACAAAAAATAGATGTTGCGTGAGATAGTTTCTGCGAGAAGCAATAAACATCATCCGACAGTTAGTTGGCCATGGTATTTTTATTAATTTACTTACGGAGTCTTTTTTATTTGTTTATTATTTGATTATTTATTCTTCATATTTCTTTTCAAAATCATCTTCATCAACAAAATAAACTTCAGCTTTTTCTTGTCATAACAGCATTAATTTATTCCCAGTACCCACTCTATGATTTGATATATACTTTGAGCAATTAACTATCAGAATGTTTTCCTGTACTTCACAGAAACTTTCTTATGGCATAAGTTACTTTTTTGTAATTATAAATATTGAGTGGAATATTTTCTTTCTAAGTGGCTAGATCATATTTACCACCACTCAATCTTTATGTTTAAAACAGCTTGAAATTCAGAGAATAAAGGCATTAGACAACATCTGGTCGGAAACAGTGTCTATTTTACGTATTTCTGTCAATGACAATCCAACTATTAATATTGTTATATCTTGCTTCTGTTTCAACGTTTTAATTCATCTTAGAAGAAATTAGTTTAAAAATGTTAGTAATTCTGCAAGTACTGCGTTTAAAATTTTATTTTACAGAAAATTAATCGGTTTATATATCCATGTATACACACATGTTTATAGCTAAGAAAGATACGTAATATTTTAAATTATCGGAGTTCCCAACTCAGACTTTCTAATAACCCGTATATCGGCTTTCTTGAACGTTTTTTGGAAATATTGTATGAAATTTTTAACTTTCACCAAAAACTGTTTTGGTATTAACAGTACCAACCCGTTTAAAGAATACTAATAATAACATAAGTTTATTGAACCACAACTTCGGTAATTACCATGCAGATATTGAACCATTTTTGCACACGCATGCACATACATACATATACATTTTTAGTGCATTTTTTTTTATATTAGGCTGTGTAGTTGTTCGCATTCAACAATTCCTATTACTCATCAATCATTTTTGGAAACTTTTCATTTTTTTATTATATTTGCCTCTTGTGCCGTCCACATTCAAATCCTTGTCTTAATAATAACAATAAGTGACAACCTTCAGCAGCATAGCATGTGTAAGTAGTTAAAACAATCTTCATGGAAAGAGTGCGATAATATTATTGTTTAAAATACATACACCTTTATTAGAATGCAGATACTCAATAGACGAACAAAAAACAAACAACCACTAATAGTTATGGTGACCGAGCTACCACATTAGGTAATGGAATTATATTTCCTTATATGTATATCTTGTAATGTACTCTAAATGTGTTTCAATGTAATATATCTTCAATATGTCGTATCGACGATTTGTGGCATTTCCAGAAGAAGTCTCGCATGCGTTTCCGGCTGCAAGGTTGGTAAATGTGATGCATCAAGAAGACACCACTATTAACGGTGCTTTACGCTTAGGATATACATATCTGCTAGTTCAATTAGAGAATAGAGCCAGTATTTTTGTTTTGTGGTGGATGTTGCTTGCCAAGACTATCGATACAACTCTTGTCCTGTATTTATAATATGTGCAAATATGTTTTCCTCGCTATCAGAAATGTTGCACTATTAATTGTATCTTAAGATGAAATGATAGCTCAATCAAAACATGTGACAATTGCCTCTCAGCAAATTCGAACTCCAGACTTAACGGCCTACTATTACGATGGATAGTCGTAGAATGTATGTAGGGTAGCGCTAGTGTTCACGATTAATAAACTAAACTTTTATGAGTTAAATAGCAAAATGAAGTTTCCCAACACACATTATTCAGATATAGGCGATAACAATATTAAAGTATTGGTATTGTGTTTACTTCTCTTCATAGTAAATCTGTTTCACTTGAGAAAATGGCATTGGCCTACGATTTGCCTAAGTGCTGCAAAATAAACAATATTAAGTGTTGTCATCTTACATATTTTAATATCATTTGTATCATTTAGCTCAAATGATTATATTTATCTTGGTATCATTTGTTTTTGTCCAAACTGTGTATTTAATATCTTGATAAAGTGTAATGTATTCATTCTGCTATCTTTTAGCACATTTTGTGAGTGTAACGAAATTAATATTTTCGGAATTACGTTTATCGAAAAAGTGCAAGTTATTCAATAATTTCATCGTTTTCTACAGTAGCATTCCACAGCTGTTACTTTTAAAAGTAGCCTACGCATTCACATAATGAATGTTATTTAACAAACACGTAATACAATCCAGTAATTTCACTGCTATAATACTCTTCTCGCTGCGAATTCCACACATATTATAGATCTGCTAAATAAAATATGCACCATTGTTAGTACATATATACAGTTGAAATCTAGATCGAGTAAATTTAACATAAAGTGACTTGAAAGGCAGTTAATATTCCAAAAATGTGGAATTTACACTCATTAATTTATTGTGTCCAATAACTTTTTCCTTTCTGGTTTGGCAATCATATTAATAAATACTAACCTTGAATACGAAATAGCACAAGTTACTACATTAATTTTAATTAAATGAGAGAAAAGCCGGAAAAGTTTGTTAAAATATATTCCGAAAAATTAACAAAGAATTTAAGTTGGCTGGAATTTAAAGCATGTTAAATCAAAAGAAAAGTAATACTCAACAGACATCCATATAGTGTGTATAAATATAGACAAATTTTTAATATATGATTTATAGTTTTAATACTACTTTCCTATATATGTATTTATTTTATTTATGGTTCTTAATATTTCAACTTTCGGAAATTATTTTGTTTAGTTGTAATTATACATCGCATATGTTATTAAAATTATGCCTCAACTTTTTCACTTATTCAGCTGGAAATATTTCCTTCTCTCTCTCGGTAGAAGTTATTGGTAGGGATGGGCACAAATAAAACTTCTTGGTTCCGTTGATGTGAGAATCATTGCTAGACATCTTCTTGAAGAGACTAAAGTTACGACAAACGCTCTCTACCTAACTATGTTCTATACGAATAATCGTCCACACTACACCATAAAACAACGATCAGTAGGATTGGTTGAAACACTACTACATGAAAATCTGATTAGAAACGATTTTTCAACCCAGCAGGTATGATTAAACACCGCCATAACTATCAACGTGTATGTATGTACGTGGCCACTATATGGTAAGTATTATAAGTGGTGTAATACTAAAAATTGTAGATGAAATTAATGCCAAAACAATTGCTAAAAAAATTAATGAAAATTTACTGCAAATCCTTCACTGTAACGATAAGTACAAAGAGCAAATTCTTTCATTTGTCTCTTACCATGTCACATATATATGTATGTATATATTAAACATATGCTACTGCAACTGTTAAAAACATATATCCACCAACTCTATAAAAGCAATCTATACATTCACTATAACAGCCTACAAATGTGAAGCTCAGAAATTTACCTCGTATAATTATTCTCTTTTTTCTTTCTTTTCTTTCTCCACACGTTTGAAATATCCGTGGTGTGCTTGTGAATTATGTTCAACAGTCCACATTTGTAGCTCATTCTCTGCATTATGGCTGGGCGACACGAACATTTTTCATATTATGTATTTTTACCAATTGAGGGATCAATTATCATGCACGTATTAATACGATTGAGTCGGTAAGGTATCGATACTTTGTAACTTGTTTCTGGATATCGATGTTCTAGATAATTACTTGGTATAGATGCACTAGTATTGTTTTCTTGGTATTGGAAAGTTGAAAGACTTGCACCCCTTTTAACAGAGCTGCAGTAATAACTAAACGACGAATAAATTTCAATGTTGTATTTTGATGCTTCTTTAATTAATTTTGCGGCATATTAAAGTGATAATAGTCGAAGTATTACTACTTAAGTACAAGGATATAATGCAAATTTGAAAAAGCAATTAGATTTTCTTGTGGGGCACGATAGAAATTAGTGGAAAGTAATCGCCTACTTTGCAAATCGATCGGATCGGATTAAATGATGTATTAATCACATGACATATAGCTACTAAGAGATAGGAATCCGGATTTAAGGACAGTCTACAGAATCCAACAGTACTGTATATCGGTGGATCGATCGTTTTTAAGGTGGTAGAACATCATTAGAAGACCCACACAGTGGTCGTCCGAGAACATCGGTAAATGAAAGAAATATTACTGCCGTGGAGAGCCTACTGAAAGAGTACAGAAGAATGGGTATATATTAAATTAGTGTATGCCTATGAATAGGTGCACGACAAGTTCATGAGATCTTAGATGATTGTTTGAGTGTATGTACAGTTTCAGCCCGCTGGGTGCCAAGGCCGTTGGGACCGGAACAGCAACTGACACTTGTCGCCAACATTAAGTCCTATCTTACATCGATGAATTTTGGTAATAATCGTCTCGGTTTAAATCATATATTAATGAGATGACATATGGCTACTAATGGATAGGAATCCAGATATAAGGAGAGTAGCGCATTATTATTATATGGTGACAATAACAACAAATCTACGTTACAATAAAAATATATTTCCGGTGGTATGCACCTAGAGCAATCTGTTTCAGTCAAAGAAAACCAACTTCATAGAAGGAAACCTTGCATTGTTAGTAAATATTAATACTTTTTATTTATTCAACAAAGGAAAAAGTATTTCGTATTCTATGGACCACCATCTAGTTACTTCATAATTATATAAATTAAATTCTACAAAAATACGCATTCTAAATAGCTTACTGTGACAGCAAAAATATAAATATTAAATAAGTCTGGTTTCCAGATACATGTCACGTCACTAGACACTGAGCCTAACATATCTATGTATACAGGGTCCGGCAACGAAGCGGGGACGGAAGATTACACGCTTATTTGAAAGTTTGTCAAATATTTAGTCATCGGATATTCTTCCGCACCATCAAGTGCACGTTTTAAAAATATTTTGTTTTATACAGGGTGTTCCAGATGGAAATGCCAGACTAAAGTTGCATTTTTTTAAATGAAACACCCTGTATATTAATAGAGAAAATGATCCGCGCTTGAAAGCTGGTTACAACGATATAATGTTGTATAGGTCTAAAGTTGATAGTTTCTGTGTAAACAATTATTTTACTTGATAAATTGATACATTTCAGTAGGCTATTCTCCATAGGGAAAAACAGAAGATTCGAAACCAACAGAGTAGAATATTTTTTACTAGTATGGACTGTCGTTACTATGTGAAATAAATTCTGCAACTGCTCGCTTTATACAGGATGTTCACAATTTTGCAAAATCGAAGAAATCTCGAAATTTTTAAATGGAACACCTTGTATATTGTCAGCTCATTGAAAAGCCCTTTTACTACGCTTTCTGTTGATACCTCATTTGATACACCTAGGATAGATCATTTTCTAATTATTTCTTCTTAAAGTTGAATTAATGAGAAATGCTTATATTTTTAGTAGCTAATTTGCACTTCAAACCTACTGTAAGATTGGATATTCAACAAATAATCCATAAATGGTCTATAACAAGAAGAAACTACATTTAGTATGAGAAACAATTTATTTTCATTTAGCGGTGAAAGGTAACATTAATTTAATATAAAGTAAAGGTGTCAGTTTTAAGCTTGTATACAAATAACCAAGTTGTACAAAATTTCGTTTTGTGTTATATAATATTTCGTTCAATCTTTAAAAGAAATTGTTATAATGACTAATTTTAGTAGATACTCAACAAACGCAAGCTCCCACCTTCAATAGCTGTTACCTTTGAAATACCATCTATACTTACATCTCTCCACATACAGAACATTTAGAGCGACTAAGGCCAGCTAGAAAAGAGATAGATCTAGAGTGGAGCGGTTGTAAAACATATACGGAATAGCACGCTCGCCAATGCTTTAATTCCGTATATGTTTTATGTATATGTTTTCTTGTAGGTTACACCATCAGTTTCTATAAATTTCTCTAATAATCTTTCAAATGCTTCCGGTCTTCTTTCTAGGTTTGGAAATCTCTCTGCATATACTCTACTTGCTAGGAGGCAATTTCTTGTACACTCCTCAAGAATAAAAGAAAATCATATTTACCATTTCTTGAGTAGGTACCTACTAAAATTAGTCAATATAACAATTACTTTTAAAGATTGAACGAAATACTGTATAACACAAAACGAAATTTTTTACAACTTGGTTATTAAGTATACAAGCTTAAAACACCAGATAACTTGATTAGGAGTGAATCTATTGAAAATGCTATATTACTTTATATTAGTTTAATGTTTGCTTTCACCGCTGAATGAAAATCAATTGTTTCTCATACTAAATGGAGTTTCTTCTTGTTATAGACCATTTATGGATTATTTGTTGAATATCCAATCTTACAGTAGGTTTGAAGTGCAAATTAGCTACTAAAAATATAAGCATTTCTCATTAATTCAACTTTAAGAAGAAATAATTAGAAAATGATCTATCCTAGGTGCATCAAATGATGTATCAATAGAAAGCGTAGTAAAAGGGCTTTCCAATGAGTAAAAAATATACAGGGTGTTCCATTTAAAAATTTCGAGATTTCTTCGATTTTGCAAAATTGTGAACACCCTGTATAAAGCGAGCAGCTGCAGAATTTATTTCACATAGTAGCGACAGTCCATACTAGTAAAAAGTATTCTACTCTGTTGGTTTCGAATCTTTTATTTTTCCCTATGTAGAATAGCCTACTGAAATGTATCAATTTATCAAGTAAAATCATTGTTTACGCAGAAACTATCAACTTTAGGCCTATACAACATTATATCGTTGTAACCAGCTTTCAAGCGCGGATCATTTTCTCTATTAATATACAGGGTGTTCCATTAAAAAATGCAACTTTAGTCTGGCATTTCCATCTGGAACACCCTGTATAAAACAAAATATTTTTAAAACGTGCACTTGATGGTGTGGAAGAATATCCGATGACTAAATATTTGACAAACTTTCAAATAAGCGTGTAATCTTCCGTCCCCGCTTCATTGCCGGACCTTGTATATAAATAGTCTATAAACAATTGTTTTAGCTATCCAAATTTGGCCCTTAGTATCACATATAAGTTAACACATATAAGATTTAGTAAATACTTAGTAAATCTCTAAACTTTCAGTACATACGTACATATGTAGTAATATTTGAAACAATTATTTTTTAGAGACAATTCGTTATAAGAAGACAAAGTATGATTATTGCGTATAAGTTGCACTTAATACTTCCAAAAGCATTTACTACGTAGGGATGGTAATATACTTCATATACAGATAATCATAGTGAAAATCGTCCACCTACCAGCAGACACACTTTTTCTGGTATTCTACATTACACAATCAATGGTGACACACTATGTTTTCTAATTTTGTAGCACAGTAAATATGATGACATAAAATGAACATAAAATCATTGTATTTTGAGTTCATATACAATTAACTAAAAATACGTATTTGCCGAAGTATCGAATAATAGCAGTCAAAATCGTCCAGCTGCAAAAATAGGTAGTTCCCCGAGAAAAGTATTGTGTCTCATGTCTTCATACAGTTCTACTTTTCTGTGTAGGTATGTAGATATTTCAAAAATATTTCTGTAATGGAATCTACAAAAAGACAAATTTCTTGCAATATTCGACCTTTGATAGTGAAACTGCATAATAATGGCAAATCACAAAGGGAAATCGCTAAAATTTTGGATAAAAGCAGTACAACAGTTCAGTGTATAATAAAACGATGGATTGATAATAAAAGAATATCCAATAAACGCAGAACTTACTCCAAAGAGTTTCTTACCGTAGGGGACGAACGATAGATTTTAAAACAAATAAACAAGGATCTGAAAAAGAGCGCACTAACACTAGCAAAAGAAGTAGAACAACATTTGGGGGAAAAAGTTCATCCCAAAAATATTAGAAGAGTGTTGTGGAAAAATTAATTTCATGGACGTATCGCTATTCACTGTATCAGTGAAAAAAAAAATAGGAAAGTAAGAGTCACATTCGCAGACGAGTACATAGGAGAGGATATCTTATTCTGGAAAAACGTTTTATATACAGATGAACAAAAATAAACTTATTTGGATCGGACGGACGAGTAAATGCGTGGTGACGTAAGTCAAATGAACAGCTAAAACCAATAAATTTGACAACAACCCTAAAGCACGGAGGAGGATCGATAATGTTGTGGGGTTGAATGACGGCGGCAGGTGTCGGTAATATTCAATTTGTCGAAGGCACCATGGACAAATGGAAATATTTAGACATATTAAAGAACAATGTCAAACAAAGTGCAGAAGAATTAGGTATTTTGAACACATTTTTTTTTTATCAAGATAATGACCCCAAACGCAAGGCTGGTGTTGTAAGAGAATGGTTACTTTACAACTGTCCAAAAGTGCTTGAATTTTCACTTCAATCGCCCGACCTAAACGTAAACTATTTATGATAACAATTAAAATACAGAGTAAAAAAACGTACAATTTCCAACAAACCACAACTCAAGCGCGCAATTGAAGAAGAGTGGTCCAAAATATCACCAGAACTCACTAATAAATTGGTGCTTTCAATGAACAATAGAATAATTGCCGTGAAAAATAGTAAAGGACAGCCTACGAAGTATTAAATATTAAGTTATTAACAAAATTACAAAATTCATAAAAATTTTATTTGTTTGTTTGTCTGTAGTTTTGCAGTGGGCTATTTTGACTGTTACCTTAAATACTGTTCTTATTTCTAGTAGACGTTTTTCTTTTATATTATACGAATAAAAATGTATATATTTCTGTATTTTTATGTAACAAATAGGCTCTTTTATAAAATGATATCTGACAGATAGTTATTAATATTAAATTAATTCAACCAGATTTTACAACAAATTAACCTACAATAGCAGGTGGACGATTTTGACTGTGACTAACTGTAAATGGCAAACATAGAAAAAACTAAGTTACCAACAAAGGCAAACGCAAGACAAAAATAAAATTATATGTAATTTATTACACAATATATTTACAAGAATAGGAAACCGCTATAATAACAATAAAAAACAGAACAACCTCCATATCGTAGTTTGTAGTTCTTTAATCTCAGCGTATTATATATTGCTGGCATAAGTGTTTGTTGAAATATTCTCTAGGATTCCAATAGGCTTCAGATATGGTAATAGTGTTAGTCATTGTAATACCGTGATATCCTTTTGATGGAAACAATATTTTATCATCTGAAAGTATGCCAATGCTACTGGCTGGCTCAACTATGCAGTCATCTGATCAAAATTTGTATATAAAAGTTTAAAAAAATGTTTGGCATCACTAATTTTAATTGAAACTATAACAGTCCTTTCACCACACAGTGACTTCTTCAAGTAAAAGAACATCTGTATCTGCAAAATCAATTCAGTGCAGAAATTATATTTGTCGTACCAATTACATAATAAAAAATCTTTTTCAGGTTTGTTTTATTTATTAACTTTGGTGCTAGTATGACATTGTAGTCCTTCTATTTGAAATAGCGGAGTTAACAGTCCTCCTAACGCCTAACATCTAAACAAATATCTTGAATAGTTTAAAATTTTTAAATTTACAAGACTATAAATGTTTGTAACTGTAAAAATTGGCATTCGTACAACTTTGTATACATACATATTTAGCTTTATTTATAATAGACCCCAAAGAATATGCCAAATCACTGCAATAAAAAAAATATTTGCTAGACCTAATAGCAAAATGTCATGTATTTTTCAAATAAGCAACTGATGCATAAAATATTACAACCTATTAATGAAATTTATTAGTTAAATGATTCAAAATAATCATTCCACATATCGAAAGTAGGTTTTAACTAGCCATACACTATATTTAATATACGCATATAAATACATATTTGCAAATAAGGAATCTACAATAAATTTATACTTTCACGATTTGATAGAATCATCAAGTTCATATATCCGCCCGCATGTTTTCTGTTATTTCTTATTATGTAACATAGTAGGTCAAATGTGATTGAAACTGAAAAGATATAAAGTATAGATTACAAGCCATCTTTTACTTAAATTACGAAGATTCACATTATTATGTTGTACATCTAAACTTGGTTTCTATTAATAATCAACAATACATAACCAGTATAGATGCTGGCAACTGTAAAATAATAGATCGGTAAGGCTTGTGATGTTGAAGAGAATGTCGAGGTCAGGAGGTCGAGAATTCTAAATTATATACGATTATATAATAAATTAATATAAGCCGCACTCAGTAGGTTAGAAGCCGCTAGTTAAATATATTGTTATTTTGTATATAAAACAAAATAACAACAATGTCATAGTTTATGTTATTCTTCTTTAAGAACCGATTCCATTGCAGAGGTTACGAATCATGTTCGAAGTATAATTAAATAATTTGGTATTTGTGCTAAGCACGAAAGCCCTATTATGTTCAATATTATTCGCCTCAAATAGTCTCAACCTAAACAACAATTGTGGTATCAGTTTGAAGGATTATCTTCCCTTCTCTTCGCGTGTCGCTTTTTTAACGCTTTTTTAATTCTACTGAACGCTTTGCAAAGGCAGAATACATGGCAGACTCATTTAACATTGCTCTCTTCCGTAAATAGGATTAGAATCCCTAAGTTGCACAAGTGTTTTTCAGTTGGCAAGAATGATCTGTGTATATACCGGTTATCTGTATCAGATTCTTCTCGCAGTGAATTCCTTTTCCTGCTCCTAAATAGTTTCTTCAGGAAAACTTTGATGATCTCCTATCCAATAATAATCCACCACTAGCCACAACGAATTTTCCTTAATATTGTCCTTATCTCTTGTATTATAGCCTTCGGGGTTATTCCACAGGCAAGATCTAAAGCTAAAAAAGCATTGTTAAACACAGTTCTGGCTTTTAATATTATCTTATATTATCCATTCAAAACATATCGGAATTGTAAAATTAAAGATAATGATATACTTTAACAGTATTGATTATACATAATAGTTCAAATCTAATTACTTGCAATTAATCGTTTCGCTCGCGACGTCAACTAAAAAAAGATACCTAAAACGTATGCAACATGCCATCATAATCAGGTCGCTATATGAGGGATGTTCTAGGAATTATGCTCTAATTAAATTACGCAGAACTTATAGGCAATGCTATTGGTGACAAACAAGTTCCGACATTTTTATGCAGTTATACAGTGCAATATCGTTCAGTCTGATTTAGTATTTGACCGATATACATGCATTATCGTAGCACTGTTTGTAATCACGGAAGACGCGTCTAAGTCTCAATAACCAATAATGTCTCTTTTGTGGAAAGAGAGCGTGAAAACTTCAGAAATTATTAAACGTCTGCAAGAAATGTTTGGTGAATCTGCAGAATCTAGAAGTACCGTATATCGGTGGATCGATCGTTTTAAAGGAGGTAGAACATCAGTAGAAGACGATCCACACGGTGGTCGTCCGAGCACGTCGGTAAATGAACGAAATATTACTGCCGTGGAGAACCTACTAAAAGAGAACAGACGAATGGTTATTTCTTAAATTAGTGTATGAATAGGAATAGGTACACGACAAGTTCATGAGATCTTAGATGATGTTTTGGCATTAACTATGTTGCTCGGTACCAAAGCTGTTGGGACCGGAATAGAAACTGACATTGGATTTTGGTAACAAATAATAACCACTGACAAAACGTTGATTCTTTATTTCAATCCTAAGATCAAAAATCAATCCAAAGAATGGTGTAAATCCGAAGACGGACCTCCACTTATGGCGCGTGCAGTTCCGGCTGTTGGGAAGGCAATGCTTACTGTATTCCAAAAGTAATTTGCGGAATCTTTTACTTATTTGACGATGTAAAAATATATTTGTTATACTATCGGGATTAACAAAGCTTAAATGTGGAACTTTTGGACGGCGAGAAAAGAAGAGGGAGGCTGTACGAATACTGGAGAGTGAGTAACCAACATCACCAGTGAAATTCTGGAGATGTCCCTGGATGTTGATAACCTTACCCTTACCTTTCGTGAAAAGTAGCGTTGAGACTTACAACAGATACCTGATCAAAAAAAAAATTGTGGCCCGTATCGATAAAGTGTTCACCGAAGGCTGAGTGTGCCAAAGAACGTGACTTAACGCACCGTTGGTGTTTTTTGATTCTAGTTTGAATTGAACATCCAGTTTCGCCTATGTAGACTGAACCACAGTTACAGGAAAGTTTACAAATGCTTTTCTGGGAGAGAGCATGGCGAGTGCCCTTGGGTGAAGAAAGAATTTGGGAGATTTTGTTTAAGGGTTTAAAGATGAATTGAATGTTTTGTTTGCGAAGAATTCTACCGATGTGATCTGTAACGCCGCGAATGTAGAGGAGAACAATAGTACAATAGTACTAGCTGATTACTAGATTCTGGTGTTACCTTAAGGAATCGTGAAAGAATGTACCTATTTATGCCCTTTGTATGTTGCTGGAGCTATAGACATTCTGGAGAAGAGCAGCTTTTACATATTTTAATTCTTTGTTGATGTTGTCGGTCTGGAAAATTGAGATTGAGCGGTACAAGAGAGACTTGCTTGGATGTCCTTAATAACCAACGCCCCGAAACCAAATTCACTAATCCGTTTCCACCTTTTCCTTGTCAGAAGATTTTCACCTCTAGCGTGGTGGACACGTTGAGTTACCGTGACCTTCTAGCATCCTTCACCTACTTTTTCTCCTGAAGAAGCCACTTACATTAGAGGCGAAACGTCGAGTTTGAGTAAGTGGTGTATATTTTTTTGTATTTTAATTTTACTTTTGTTTTATTTTTCTATTGTATATATTTACTTTAGTATGACGCGTCAATTCAAACTAGAATCAAAGAACACCAACAGTACGCTAAGTCATGTTCTTCAGCACAGCCTTAGCCGAATACTTTATCGATACGGGCCTCAAAATTTCTTTTGATCAGGTATCTGTTGCAAGCAAGTCTCAACGGTATCTTTCACGAAAGGTAAAAGAAGCTGTCGATATCCATAGACATCCCCAGAATCTCAATCGTGATGTTGGTTACCCACTTTTGTATTTGGAAACTCGTTCTTGCTGCTTCATCTTACTCCATGCACATTGATCCGTTTCCTTGCACAGTTGTCCAGTACGTCCGTTTTTCCCTGTCAGAAAGTTTTCGCTTCTAGCATGGTTGACATGTCGAGTTACCGTGACCTTCTGGCGCCCCTCGCCTAGTTTCTCTCCTGAAGAAGCCATTTACATTGGTGGTGAAACGTCGAGTTTGAGTAAATTATATATATTATTTTGTATTTTAAGTTTTACTTGTATAGACACATCGAAAAAAATCATAATTATAGTAGGCTATGTGAATGTATTGTTACTTTAGCCACTTTCACATAATGACATTTATTCCTTGACATTTAATTTGAGGTTATAAACCATTTATAAACTTTGGTTACAATAAAATGTCAAATAATAAATGTCATTATGTGGTAGTGGCTAAAGCAACGATGAAAAACATTTACATAGCCTACACCAATTATGTTTTTTTTCGATGGCACGTTATTTTATTTTTGTATTGGATATATTTACTTTACTATGACGCGGTCAAAACTCGGAAGCCCTCATAACAGATATAAATAAATTGTAGACTAAATAAGAATAAATATACCTATAAATATTAAGATCTACATATAATTCAATTTAGCATAAAATTACAACATCAACAATAAATGAAAAAGCAATCAAATATGCAAGACAAAATAATTATACATGCTCTAAATATGATACTAGTAGCAATTTCGTATGCACAAATTACACATCGAAGCTATTCGTTTTTTATTGCTTTTCAAAATGTATGTATGTCAAGAATATGGATAACACAATTCAGAAGTCATATACTTAACTCTGTTAGGACATCGTTAATGCACACAACAGGCACGCATCTCTATGATTAAAATTATGCGTTATTAGTTACTATTTGTATACCCAGTAACAATTTTGGTAGGTGGAGACAGTGATCAAGCTTGTATAATAACGATAATATACATACATATGTACATATATGTGCTTCTCAATAATATTTTGTGAAGTAGACTTCGATATTATATTGGGTGTTTTTATATGTATCACCCCTACCCATCGATTTGACATACAACCGCCACAATTATATTTAATCATATCATGATGACAAGGTTTTAAATAAATTGTATCTAAAACCTAACTAATCATAGCACACGTTAAATTTACATACTTCTAAAAATTCAGCAAACAATATTTTGCATATATTATTTCATTATATGTAGTAATGTGTGCACTCTGCTACGATTTTTAACTAAATATTTCACGTATGTATAAAGGCTTTCTAGCCGCCATTTTCAAATAATCACTTTCATTTTATAAATATTCATGCGCTCTATGCTAGGAACGTGGTTGAAAATTAATAGCAAATAGGCAATTACAACGAAATTACTTTCCGCAAGGACTATGCGAGGATTACGCTGTTAACAGATAATGCTTTAGCTTATATAAAGAAGTTACGTTCTATGATTGTGCAGCATTCATATGTGTTGCTTTGTGAAACTCAGTGAAACACTTCATACAAATACAATAGTTCGTTATTAATTTATCCGTACGATGAACAAAGCTGGATTACGCAATTATATACATATAAATATTGCGTTAGGTGATAAGACGAGATATTTCCACTTTGTTGCTGTGATTTTAATTATGTCAGGAAATGTATGTAACGACTTCTAAGTGTTAACTTAATTCCGATATATCAATTAGTGTATTGTATAAGTGACAGTGAACATAATTTGATTGAATTAGTTCAACCAACTTTATCTTTGTTCTTTGATGCAGAACTAAAATGTGGGACGAAATAAAAACAAATTTTGTTAAAGCAATAGGAGGATTGCGTGTACTTATTAGTTAATAATCTTCATTTCTAAAGTCTCAACAGTACATAAACATGAGTATAGCTAATTAGTAGTTTACGTTACGCCGAAACTGAAATCTTTTGAGTTTTATCCTGCAATATGGAGTAAAAATAATAGAGAATAGTAAGATACGTTTTAGTGACATTTATTCACCATTAATAAAGTAGATTGAGTGATTAACAACAAAATAGTATTCTTTCAAAAGTTCTTGTATAAATGTTGCTGTCTATTCGATTGTATTCATCATATAAAGACATCTCTTTATCTACATATAGCAGTTTATAGACGAAGTAAAAGTTGTATTAGCACTACGTACTTGGAGAAACATAAACAAAAGGTACTGGTTCAGGAAAAAAGTCATTTGTCCACTCACAAGGAAGCATCAACGTGCAAATTCGACTTCGATAAAACTGAAAGGCTTCTTTTAGCAGCCGATTCTCCTAATTTTGTAATGGAATTCCTTCGAAGTGTAATTAGAAATATTATCTTTTTGATATCATAGTACTAATCTATTATTTCCAGCTAGGAAATTCATCAATTTCATGTAATTTTTTAAAATTGCAGACATTTTATATATTTTTGGAAATCTATTACTTGTCTAGGTTTATAAGTCTTGAAACTATACGTATACAAAACGGCAATATTTCTTTTGAGTAAAAATGTTCAAGAAAACTATTCCTTAAGAATGTATAGGTGCGTCAGCCTGCATCCTTATTTGATACATATCGCTGTCCTGCGAGATACACATGCATATTACATGACAGCAGTTATAAATTATTTTTTATTTGAATTTTCTTTTCCGCTACAACTAATTCTACTAATATTCACCGCCTGCGGGATTATAATTTCTGAAAAGTGTGTCGATAAATAACTTTTAAATAATTCTTTAGTATCATATAACGAGAAAGTCAATCAGCAGTACATTGTAATTCAGAAAATACTCATATGTACCATATGTTATTGATAAGTATTAATTTACTTACATAAAAATACTGCCGTATACCGTAAGCAAGAAAAAATAATTAGAATCCAGGATACATTGAAATGCACACTAGCTAAAGGCCGAAAAGAATAAAGGTAGAGAGTTGAGTTTTTATTCGCTTATCAGTAGTAAATGCACGTAGATAAGCGGCATTGTTACAATAAGTTTGTAGTATTTATTCTTTCTCTAGCATTCTAATTAAAATTTTACGTACATGGTATACACCAGATTATTTACCCCTTCGAGCATATAATGTACGAAGCATTTTGGTTTTTATCCCAAACCAATATAACATTTAGAACATATACAATTTCATATTGAATAATCACAGTTCAATTCATTCTCAAATACTTGACATTCATTAGCACAATAATGAAATTATTCTCTTACCAGTTGTATTTTATCTACATTTTTGTAAAATGACTCAGCTGCAATTAATTTTCTTTTCTTATGACTTCTTGTTGGGAGACAGAGTATACTTGCACCTCCAATGTAATGCATACGATGCAAATGAGCATAAGCGTTCGCTCACTGTTCTGGGTACACATTGACGACTTTTGCAAATTAGAAAGTAAACGGGTTCAAGAGAAATTTGCGGTGCAAATTACGAAGAAAAAATCTACTGACCCGTAGCTTTTGTGTTTGAAAAATGGGGTTCCTATTACCAAGCACAAAAATTCGAATAGGAGGAAGCCACTTTAGGCTACTTTCAACAAATATGCAAATCAAGGGATTGGTGCAGGTCAAAGTTATTCAAATACAGTAGACCCACAATTTACGCGGGGGTTAGGTTCTTTGAAAACAGCGCGCAAATTGAATCTGCGTTAATGGAATTATAGGGGTTAGGTTCCAATAATAGACTATGATAGTATGAAATATTTTAATAACTCACTTCTAGTGTATATATGTGCAATTAGTCCTTTTAAGGTAACTTATAATTGATGTTTGCTTACTCTTATTTTTCAAACTGTGTAGAGCTCCTTGTATAGACTTATAACTTCTTTAATTTGTCGTTTAAATGTTAAATTACGCTCCATCACTGGATCGTTTTTAACTAATATGTCCTCAATTTGTTGCGATAAGCTGAAGACTCCATCTTTAATCGTTTGGGTGGCTGTACATCATTATCGTCGTCTACTTCATCTTCGTTGCTTTTTTCCAATATTCTTATCAGCTCTTCGTTTGTTAGCTCTTGATTATGAGACAAAAGAAGCTCTTCTATATCCGTGGTTTTCAGTTCTGCAACAGCATCCCCAATAAACTGTTGGCCTAAGCTAGTAATTTCTTCTACCTCTTCACGTATAATTTCGGCTGTTACATTTTCATTTACTGCAGCATTTAGCAATAGGTTTTTCCAACATCCGCTGATGGTAAGATTCTTTTATAACTTCAATGCAGTCACCTATTTTGCAATTCTTGTACGGGTCGGTAAGTGTTAGAACTGTGTTATTGTCCATGTCGTTTAATATTTTTTTAAAAGTTCTGCGAGCATAAAACGCCTTAAGTGTTGCAATGACACCTTGGTCAAGAGGTTGCAGTAGGGACGTTGTATTTGGCGGTAAAAAAGTTACTTGAACATTAGAGTTTGCGTTCTGGAGTTTTGAGTTGGATGGCATTATCTACGATAAGTAAAACTTTAAATGCTAAAGTTTTTTGCAGACAAATAACGTTCAACATTCGGTACGAAACAATTATTAAACCAATCCATGAAGATTTCAGCAGTAACCTATGCACGTTGATTTGCACGCCAGTATATCGGAAGATTGTTCTTATCCTTATTATTCAGAGCGCGTGGATTTAATGTGCGATAAACTAACAGTGGCTTCATAGAAAAGGCAGTAGGTAAACTATAGGCGCATCAGCGCAGTCACTCGACGTGGACACCCTGTATAAGCTGTATTTTGACAGCTAAAACCAGTCAAACTGTCATAATTATGACAGTTGAAAAAATGGAAAGAGCTCCCACATTGTGGATTGAAACACAAACATCAAAAAGAATTCCCTTAGATAATGTTATAAAACCTGAAAAAGTTGTCACTATATCATGACACTACTCTGTAGAAAGACCAACCTGGAACCAGTACAATCCCCGATTTGCTGCTAGTAAAGGCTGGTTTGCGCAGTCACTCGACGTGGACACCCTGTATAAGCTGTATTTTGACAGCTAAAACCTGTCAAACTGTCATAATTATGACAGTTGTGTTGTTTCGATATAAAAGTGCGTTTGGGTATTTTTTTCCAAAACAAGCCCGTCTAATCGACATAAAAGAATTATTCCCGTTTACAGTTATTTTCCGTTATAAACTTCATTAATTTTAAATTGTGCAAACAATGTCTTTTTCTAAATTTATCAAACCAGCCTTTACTAGCAGCGAAATCAGGGATTGTACTGGTTCCAGGTTGGTCTTTCTACAGAGTAGTGTCATGATATAGTGACAACTTTTTCACGTTTTATAACATTATTTAAGGGAATTCTTTTTGATGTTTGTGTTTCAATCCACAATGTGGGAGCCTTTTCCATTTTTTCAATGTCTTCATTACGTGAATACGACGTTGTTTTTGTACTTGCAGAAACGCTAGCTATTATGCTAGCTTTTATTTTTTGCTGATGTTATCTTATTGTACGAACAGTTGACTTATTCATTCCATACAGTCGACTTACCGATGCAGCAGTTTCACTTCGGGACAGTTTATCTAAAATTGCATTCTTCTCCGACAATGTTAAAACATTTAGTTGTTTTGTAATTTTCCGCACACTGTCTTTCTGAGAACTCATTGTTTATTACAATAAATATGCATACGTAAACACACTAATACAACCACTTGCATTTTTTATGTAGTAGTAATAGTTAGATGTACCGTGCCAGCACGAGTGATAACTGTCGGCAAACTGATCAAATAGTGTACAATACGAAATAACTACTACGCCGCGCGTATAAACAAGAAAAGGCAATTGCGTATAAGTGAAGCCGGCCGTGTAATTTGAAAAATAAAAAACCGCGTATAATCGCGTAAAAAATACTGCGTAAATTGAGGGTCTACTGTACTTAGATGCCCTCATTATGAGTCCAAGTTTCAAAGTTGAGACAAAAAGGGCGCCAACATCATTAATCTTTTGAGAATTTAAATCTTCTATCGTCACTATGACCCAAAGAGAATCCCAAAGTCTACCAGCAAATCAATAGATCATAAGGAAATTGGTTATTTTCGATTGATTGGGTAGAAAACCATGCGAGAAGAAGACATTATGACGAAAGGCATCTAAGAAATACCAACAAAATCTTTCATTTTAATTTCACGCTTCCTTAATCTTATTAAATTACTGGACTTAAAAAGGATTACGTTCTTGAAAATAGTTGTTACTCACGTTAAATCTTTCTTAACATTGAAAATCTTACACTTTAGTACTTTTGAAATTCATCTGAAACACGTTAGTTTAGTTTTTGACTCTCATTGCCTTTCAGCTCTCCCTAGAATGCTAAACTGCGGATTATAAATGATAGGAATTTCGTTTTCTATCACGCTTAAGAACCACATTTTTAAAACAATCCTCAATTAAAAGTTCTAGTTCTAATAGTGTTCTGCCCGAAAGCATTTTTTGACTTGTTAAGTAATTTCTATGCAAAAAAGACGGTGTTAGTTTCAAATTGTTAATCGACATTATGTCTGCTCTGGAATTACATAAATTATGTAACTGTTTTTAAAAGTTACACTTGATAATTTTTCCATGTAGCGATGAAAAATTAAGCAAAATATAGCGTCTTGTAGAAACGATAAATCTTTGAAGCTGTCAACCACTCAAAATGCGCGATTATATCCGGTTGCTTTTTATTCCTATCTTTTACCTTTATTGAAACGTCAATATTTCGATAATTAATTGCAAGTCAATCAACCTTTTTGGAGCAATACAGAAGATATTAACGTGCACATATACTAATGCAATGAAGACCAAACCCACAACTGCTGTTTATGTATATATACATATATCAACGTTTTATAATCAAAATTATCGATATATTTTTTTTCCTATATCAACCTAATTTTCAATTAAAATATTATTTGCTTTTAAAACAAAGGTTTAGATGATACCTTCATAAATATGATATAATGTTTATGCTTAATAAGTTGATGACTATATTAGCGGAAAAGTTAATTTACTGCTCGAATTAGCAAACAAAATACTACATACTCTATACTCATTAATTCAAGTTCTATTGGAAATAGCACAACGTTAAGTAAAATTTATATAAACGTAATTCAATAAATAACAAAATAGAAAGTGTATGCAATTGATACGTACATATATCCGTCAATATTTCCGTAAAATAAGGAATTGCCTAGAGAGCAGTAATATTAGCACTTATCTTGACTAACTGTTCCTAAAATCATTGTACAAGCATGAATTATAGAGGCAGTAAATAAAACTATGCAAAACTTTCTTTAAAAAGTAACACACGTAGATTACTAGACTTCGCCGGGTTATATCACCGTCCTAGCGAACGATTTAGATTAATGGCATGTAATTCTTACATCATTTGCAAATTATAACATCATTCTTCTTTCGCTACCTGTATTTTAGGCATGGCATATTGTACAGTAACTTACCACAAGTTCTAAACCTTAGTTTTTATTTTCACTTTCTAAACATTTACCATCCAGATATCAACACGATGTAAATCGAGCTTTTATTGCAGACAATAACATTCTCTATTGTCGTGTGTATACCTACCATATATTCACTCAAAATTTATTAAGTGGACAACAAAAAGACTTAGTTATTGAACTTGGATTAAGCGTAACATTACCCTAAAATATAATAAGATTGAACTTGAAGTTTCTTACTACCGAATGCTGATTGTAATTAAGGCATTCTCTCTCTCTCTCTTCTTTTTCCTGCTAATGACCTTGTTGAAGCCCACAGATCGCAAATTTTCGTTCAATTTTTTTTCTTAATTAATTATAAATTCTTTGCAGCACAAATTTGTGAGTTGCACAAATTAGATTAGTATAGCCTCTTCCGGCCGTTCTTCCAACAACGTATCCAATTTTCGAAATGGCTTGTAAGTAAAGTGCTGGCATATGAATTACTTAAAACCAATAATTTCTAAGTTGCAGCATTACTACCAATGATAATCTGACTTGTACTATAAATGAAAGCTCAGTAGTTTCATTGTAAGTATTAAAATAAGCCTTGTTCTCTAAATATGAGACAATAGCTTGTTAGAAAATTGCCTAACTATTAATAGTACTGCTGAACTTGTCGTACCCTATAATTTTTCATAAACATTCATAGTATCTTCATAATTCAATTAACATTCGTCTGGACATGCAAGTTTTGTTATTGAAATATATTATTATACTATTTGTAACTTCGATTTGTAACGGATATTCAAATCATTCAAAGTTAACGTTACAGAACTAATTTTATCCGTTTTAGCAGTTGTTTATACAAGTAATTTTATAATTCAGTAAACGTTCTGCGCATTTAAAACTTTCAATACTATATACCATGTTCTTCTTTATCAACCTGATATTTGTCCAACCCAGCGAACATAAATGATTTAAGATTGCTTTTAAGATGAAAACCATAACATAAGATGTTGTATCCACCGACATATCTTAACATAAATCGATGCGAATATATTTGCTTCATCATATAGGGTAAAAAATCCAAAGTATTCAACTAAAACAACCAGAACTTTTGCTTTAAAATAAACAGGAGTACATTTAGTACTAGGCACTCTGCAAAGAATTCAAAATCATTTATTACAAGGTTATATTCTACAGTTCATGCTTATTTTTGTTTTTATGTTTAGTGGGTGCTTAGTTGCAGTGCTCCGTAAGCTGTATTACTTGTCTGGCTATCATTGCAACTCTCGTGGTGTAGTTTTCTGCATGTAAATTGTGTTCAAATGGCTTTGTGACAGCATCATAGCGCATTATTTCACCGTCCTTCCAGAGAATTGAAACCTGGCTCCTATCGTCCCGCCACAACGATAGTCAGCCGCCTAACCACCGCGGCTATCAACCCGTTGATATTATAGTCCAGGATTTTTAGCACCAAAAACGGGGTTCGCTCCGCAAAAAATTCTAACAATTGATTTTTCGATTGAATTATGTTAGAAGGTGTCCCCTAAGTATAAAACCAAATTTGTGTCCTCCAAAACCACGAGCGTTAGCCGACATCTTGAAAAACGCCTTTTTGAACATATCTCGAAAACGGTGAGTTTTACGTTAAAAATTGTAAGAACCATTTTTGCAGAAGATAATATTTCCCATCGTTTTTGTTTGAAACTTTTTTCTCTAATGTGAACATGAACGATTGTTTGTTTTTGGAAAATATCTCGATAATTTTTGGAAATACACAAAAAAAAAGTTTTATACAAAAGCTGTAGAAAAAGTTATGCTCTACAATTTCGATAATCATAATGGTATAATCATAATCATGGTGGTATTGAAAATTTCAAATGCGCAGAACGTTTACTGAATACACAGTGGTCGCATCCAACAGAAGCCAACAGTTGAAAGCGGCTATGTATACTCCACTCTGATTGGCTAAAACTTAAATTTCGACCAATCATACCACAGTGCTACCAAACCATTCTCAACTGTTGGCTTCTAACGGAGGCGAGTAATGACATAATTGTCGTAGTATACATGCTTTGAAAGCCATAGTAACACAACTTAAATTAATCCAAAATCACTATAGCCCCGTTTTTTTTTTTTATCGCGAATAGTATTTTTAAAATAATGAAGATTTAGAAGTTACAGTTCGCAATTTTCATGGTAGTCGGTATAGTGATTTAACTTCCTCGACTGTGAAGAGTCTAATTAAAAATTGAAGCAATGCGTCAGAATCTTGCCGACAGGCATGCTAACAAAGTACATTGAATGGAGTATGGAACTAAAATTCGTAGATAAACATTTCAATTACTGCATGAGTCATTTCCTGATGGTGTAACGAGTAACGAGTTAACGCCGTTAAACTTACTTCTTTGGGAATTGAAATCTAAGGTTTATGCCAGCAAGCTCGTGACTACTTATACCTCGAAAGAAGAAATTGAGCGCTGAATCAACGAAATGCAACCGCATTCATGCAACACAATCATAGAAAATTTCGACAAAAGAGTGAGTATTTGTTAGCAAAACCATAGAGGCCATTTTCCCGGTATTCTATTCCATACATAACGCTGTACGTACGATATATTTTATAAACTAATAAAAAATTAACGATTTTTAATTATTTACTGAGCGAATTTTGAAGCACTACAAATAACATCCCACAAAGTATCCACTAATCCATCCATCAGTTCACTGCACTCGAGAGCATCAATATAGAACAATATCAATGTACTTTTATGCTATAATAACCAAATACACATCTTTCCAGCATATCTGCACAAGCTCAAAATGATATCTCCTGTTTATCAATAGGGTTATAAAATGATAGATTGAAACTATTTAATGTTGGAGTGCTCTATTTAGCGAAAAGGGACAACTACCAACAACTATAATGTCACTCTTTAGATCCGGGATAAAGATGGCTGAATATACAACAGCTGTTGGTTTAGAATCACTTGCAATCCGGAAAGTGTACAATTAGATGTACACATCTTGACACAAAATGATTCTATTGTATTAGGTTGACTAATAAAACAAATGTAAGTTATCTGCTTGCATAATTTGGATCATTTAAAGTTCTCTTTAGGATAAAGATAGAATGAGAATTACATTTTTATTAAACCCCAACAATTGATTAACATCTTACGTAATTGCCTACTGCGATTTCACATTTTCGTGCAATTAATTAATGTAATTGCACAATTTAATTCCACTTAATCGCGAAGATCAGCACAACATATCATGCATTTTGAGATGGCGTGCATCGATTATTTATTACTTACCTCAAGTTTTAATTGTCCATTGAATTTGTTTATTTTTTATGTTACGTCGTCGCCTGTTTAGACAGGTAAATTTTGCGATAATATCGTAACGTACACCTCGACAGGTGCAATCACACGTTTCATTATGACAGCCCTACCTGAGAGCATTCAAGAACCCCCCACATTCACTAAAATTTAAGATGAAATATAAGTATCTACTGAATTTATTACAAGACTCTGAACTCTTTAAGATAAAAATTATTAAATTGAATTTTTAGAAAAACATATTGCTTTTTACTTACATTCTGATTACATAAATACTTTTAATAGTAATCACGTTGTTATCCCTTTCTTCTGAAGTAGAATTTAATGGCTGATTTACTTGGCAGATAATCAACTCCAAAAAATGTGCAGTTTTCTTCCTGTATATACGAATTGAACAATGAATGAGATTAAATGTCTTGATAACTTCAACATGTCGTTGAGTCATTAGATACAATGCATTGTTTTCAACCAGCCTCTACAAATACGAGCTAGTCACCAGCAGTCTCTTCAGACTTAAGAATAATTGCTATATAAACTTCTGTAGTGCTGAAAGCTCATTCGGTTCTAAACCGCACTTAAACTATTCAATCTATTCCTATTACTACGACAGGAAACAAAAATGGTAATCAATCGAAGTCGGACTCGAGCATGTAACATTCACTTTGTGTAGATACATTAACTACATAAACGGTACACTATCCGACTTTTCGTTCTTATTTAAATAAACTTTCAAATTATCAAATATTTTCTGCTGTACGCATAACTAATCTAATCAGTTTATTTATTTTTATAAAACTATGGGGTTCCCTAACGACCCTCCGTTAAAAAAGGACCCGTTTCGGAGTTAATACTTTACTATTACTACACTATAAAGATGGTCTCCGATTGCAGTACATCCTGGTTCCGGAAAAAATTACATATAAAGAACGAATTATCCGTCCTAAAAACAAACCGATTCAATCGTATTTATTTTGCACTGGCTCGCGAAAAATAAATAAACAAACCAGTTAATACAATAAAAATGCAATAATTTACTCTAAAATGGAAGCTCTTAGACTCTCCGGTTGACAGGGAACTCCATGTAATAAATATTATGGATTATACAAATATATGAGGGCAACCTGAAATGTTTCCGGAATCCACGAATCAACGTTTGCTCCGGTGTGAGAAAATGCGGTACCCATCGCGCCGAAAGCTTCTTCATGCCCAAAATTTCGTGTATGATATGACCAACGCGTTCCTCTGAGATACCTGTTCCCTCTGCTATCTCTTTCAGCTTCAATCAGCGATCGGCTAACACGACATCATGAATCTTGTCGACCATTTCATTATTGCTAGCGGTTTTTGGGTGTCCACTGCGTGGTTCGTCACTTGTGCTTGCGCGGTCACGTTTGAACTCGCTCACCTAGAAGCTGATGGTCGAAAATGATGGAGTGGATCTGCCATGAACCTCTAGCAAAATATTTCGAATTTGAAGTGTTTTCTCGATTTTATCCATTTTTGCGAAATCGCCTGACTTGTTACACAAAACACACTCTTAAACAACAACTATTGACAGACATCTGAAATTTTACAGTTGCTATAAGAAAGGTTGCTCTTGCCAACCAATTCAACCTTCGTGCGCCAACTCGTGCCGATTCCGGAAACATTTCAGGTCGCCCTCGTATATATTGTTTCAAGTTTTTGAAGGTGCTAATGCAATTGTAAATTTACCTTCTTATGAAGATTTTAAATAAATTTAAAACTTGGTGTTGTCACAAATAACTGGCGTTTAATGTCGATTCAACATAACAAAATACATCATGACTTATATATAATAAAGCCTAATATAATTACGTAATAATATATATCATATTTATAATAAAACACCAATCAATGGAAAAAGATATCTAACAATATTACAGTTACTCTACCTTAAGTTCGAAATATAATCCGCACTAAGTATCTGTGGATACTAGCGATCTATGAGGTGATACTACTATACTTTGGTGTAGAGATAGCTAGCAAACTAGACTAGACAGACTAACCAATTATGAGGCACTAAAGCTTCTGTAAAATCAGAATCAATATTTTTTGGTCATATCAATAGGAGCAGAAATTAACAAAAACACTTCGATAATGTAAAAATTGTGCCGTACGAAGAAAACGCTAAAATTTACCCTTGATCCTCGTATCCATATCTACTTGCTTATATACATACATGTTAATGATATTACACACTTTAACAGATTTACGGTTCTTACATATGTAGAAATCCGTGTCCAATATCATCTCACGTAGACGTGTAGATACTCCATAACAGTCTGTTATTCGGTTTAATCAAACCTATCTCGTTCTTAATTTAAATGAAAATGACATCAGAAATAGAAAATGTGTCAAATTACTCACTGCCACTTCCTTTTCTTGCTGTACTTCTTTTGATCAATTGTCGGCATTCAATTACGACCATCATTCAATTAAATTATGTAGTTCTGCATTGACGGCTTCTTTATAGTACATGTACACCTCTGTAGCGAAACTATAAAATTCTTGCTTTCCATTACATTACTGCAATAAAGCACTTAAAACTTGTTTATAAAGCCAAATTTCTATAAACGAGCAACATTCTGTTTGCAGATATTATTTGTAGGCATGTTCCTCCCACTATATTAGATTACGCTTACACAATGTCGGTGCATCTATCAAAGCTAGTGCATCAATTAAAGAGTTTACAGTCGAGGTTATAGCTTGATATTTTCAGATTGATTTATAATTACCAACTGTTTGCATATTTTGTCTATACCAACTATATCACCATGTAAATGCAAGCAATTATAGATATGTATTACATTTGCTATATACCGATTGCTTGATTTTAAAATAAAATTTACAATTATATTTTTTTGGGTAGTTGCACTTCACGTTGTTTTAAAATAAATAAGAAGAACAGAAAGCGAACTAACTATTGTAATAAATAAATGTCCCGAGGAAATGTAATGATGCTTCGTTCCTCGTTCCACTCTACAAATTGAAAGGCATGTTAAGAGTAACACCATCGTTGAAGCAATTATATAAACGAGAGGTTACATTACATCGAGGACAACGTAATGAGAAACTAGGTCCGACGTTTCCTTGCTGGTTAAACCTCGGTAATAATTGAAGATGATATTTTTAATGCATGCTACAAGCAAGTTGATATAATTTGTGTTAATATGTATTACATTTTAACATAAATAAATCTGTTTTCATTAATATCCACATTTCTACGAATTCACTGCCTTTAATGCAAGCACAATAACACTCGCTGTGAACAAATCAAATTTAAACGAATTAAGTTGTATATCGAAGTATCCATACTGTTTTGTGAGTTACCATCTCGGCTGCCAAGCTTATAGTGCTTATAATACTGCTCCCATCCCCCCTCCATCTGCAACTTTCTCAAATTACAAAATATTAACTGAATATCACAAATATTTTTTTGTAATAATAGAAAAGATTGCATTGCATTTAATTCCTTCTTACACCCTCGTTGCAAATAATAAGTTTTACCAAAAAATCAAACGATGTTTGGGCATTATTTGCGATAACATTATCTGTAGACCTTACCCTCATATGTATGTGAGGCAGTTGTTTCAATAAGTTTATTTTTATAGCCGTTGGCATTAAAAAAAATCAACGATATCGCCTTTACAATTAATTTATATTAAAAAAATTAACTTCCTCTTCCAAAACACATGAGTACCATATCATGAATATGCACGTTGCTACAATTCTTAAAAACTATATGACAATTCTTAAAAACTACATGTGAACCATTAATTTGACCAACCATAAAGCATGATGAGAAATTAACTAATTTTACGGCATCTGCAAAATTACAAAAACCATAGACTTTATCCTTCTTCCATCAATAATTCCAATTGGTGATGGAAATAGTCAGCAAATATAAAAGTGTGTCTTGTCTCAAGATAATAATAAATAAGTAATAAAATAGTATTCAATATTTGTTTTAGAGAGAGGAATTATCTAGCAACTGTACTATTTTAGTTTCGTTAGATGAAAAAAAAATTTCAATTTTCAAGTATATTTTTCCAGAAGGTCTGGTATCGTAACTTTGTACTCTTTTTTTGAATACGCACAATTAAAAGTTAATAACATAACGGATATAACGAATCAACAAATTCCGATAACATAAGGTAGAAGAACCTGTACGTATTACCCCTCCATTTGAATTCGACAAAAATAATCGATGAAAGGTGACTTATTAAGGAATCAAAATTATATAATTGAAATACTATTTACACGAAAAGAACTAAGCTGGAAAATTGGTGTATTCAGATTAGTTGATAATGTTGTTAGTTCTTACTGTCTCGATTACCATGCAACCAATTGCCGCATCCTACACGAGATGATTTTGTTCTATACTAAACAGATTTCGTCTGGGCTTCACTTCTACCGGCCATAAGGTAAGTACATGATCAAAATTACACAAACAAACTTGCATCGCGGAGGGGCAATCTCATAAACACTAGGCCTAACCCATCATCTCAGGGTTCTAAGAGCTGGTAAAACACCCTAGCGACAAAAGGGAGACCCTAATTGACTGTAACGCTAATGCCCAAAATACTTTCAAGGAAAGCACCAACAATAACGAGATGAATTACTTCTAGATTATTTTGTAGCTAGTAATCTTGACTTGGATCTTTCCGCGCGTCTGCAAAGCGCATTAACAAGGATAACTTCAATTAATGTATGTATGGTAGCGACACAATCGAATACACGACCTATGAGTCCGCTCGATGGAATGAACAGCGAGAAAAGACTCTTAGAAACACCAAAGACCGGTGCCACTAATGCTGATCAGTCCAAGTAAACGGGAAACTCGACGCAGTATGATAAAGAATATTATGGCCAGGAAGGAGGCCGAAAAGCTAGATCAACAAGCGAGAGACGAGTACCTCACAACGCAGGATGTTAATATCTACAATAGTTCCGAATACTACAGAGGGCATTGAGGAGTTTTAGTGGGTAAGCTGCTTGCAGAGAGTCCCACAGTCCCAGGACGAGATAGAACCTAAGCGTCTGGTGTGCGTACCAGATTTCTTTTGACAAATAATAATAATAACAATTTAGACTTATGTAATACTATGAACAAATCGACCTTTGTCAATGTTAGAAGGGAGATTACACTAGCCGACAATTTAAAACTTTTTTTTATACTTAACGGTTTTAAAAATGGATGTAGATGTATAGCTAAATTAGCAGGAAAGAAGTCCAAATGTGACTGCAAAAAATAAACTTTGAGCAATATTCAACAGTTATCTTGATAATGTTCACTCTTTTGATTTCCCCGAAAATTTCTGCAAACATTAAAAAAATCCATAGCTCTAATTTATTTATGCTACGTTCATCTTCGCTTCATCTTTGAAAAGTTTCCTAATTTGTGAATCAACAGATATTCCTTCGCAAACTTTAGCATCAAACAGCCTTGGAAACATACCTTACGTTTTTATGTTTAAAACAATGCAAAGTACTAAAATTTGATTGCTAAGTTGGTTATAAAAATTGTCTGGGCAGTATTATTGATGTAACCATAAGAGAATAACCACTTGTCGATTAGTAAAACACTGAATGTGTCAGAGGAGCCATCTCTCTTTGGCTACAGATACTTTCGGTTCGACTTAAAATCTATCCATGATGGTGCTTGCTCGGGCGAAACTAATTGATTAGAAACTCTATAGAGAGCACCTTTAGTCAGGACTGTCTTGCTAGGATCAGCAATACAAATCAAAGGTCGTAACGGTGACTTATAAAAAATCATGCCGCATTCGAGCAAAGAGGAGCTCAGTGAGAAGGAGCTGGTGGCAAAATTCATTTTTATTGTTTAACAGAGCAGAGAGGACAGGAGACAAAAAACAATTATGGAAGACATACTGCGACACAATCCAAAACTTCCCACTCTTAAAGGTGCCAGATTTTAGGAAGAACTGCAACAGGAAAATAAATAATAAATTGGATACATAAGGAAAACCGAGGGTACCTTGACCGACCGACATGGAAACACTGCTACTTTCACTGTGGGTCCACTTTCCGGCGCCTGAAATTATAACATCCAGGGAGCAGGAAGTCAGAATCTTGAGGAGGAAGTATTAAAAGTAACGAAAAATATTAGGGCTCTCAAATCGTAAACATTGTAGTGTCTAAATTCAAAAAATCAGAAATGTTTTACTTTGTATCAATTGTACCTCATCATTCATTTTATACATTTTTAGTTGTGAAATTAACGTATGGTAAACAGAGTGCAGCTATCTTTTGTACAGTACTGTATAGTATGTTGATACAAAATAAAAATAACGTTTGGGCAATCGAATGATTTATCATTACCTTATATAACGCTTACTTTGCATTATTTGTACAATAAATTTATAAAATATCCAATCATCTCCACTTAAAATTGCGTATCCACCGCCTATCTGTGTAATTTACAGACACTCCTCATTCTACATGTGCGAATAGTGATTTGTAAGATTACGTAAACTATTCAGACGAGCAGTAATTAATATCATCTTTTCTGAAACAGACTGCAAATTATGCAAAATATAATCTTTGAAACTATATCGCGCCGAGTTACATAGATGCAACACCACTTTATCTTGTTAAATGAGGACCAGCTCCCAGCTTGTGAACGTCTAACAGGTTTGAAATATTGCTACACCTGCAAACACCGCACGTCACAATGCATATTTACACGAAAAGCGGTAGTCGCTGGCGTTTTCTTCATTCTAATCTTAAAATTATGACCGAAATTAATCTTCGAAATTAAATCATTAAGTTTCCAAAATTTGATAATTATTATATTCAGGTAAACAATACTTGAAAAATGTGCAGGTGAAATATTAATCTTTCTCTTTTAAGGGATAACATGTTTGATGTCTTTATCAACATTAGAGTAGATGACATAATTGGTGATAACTTGTATGAAAAATATCACAGAGCGCACTAATTAATGTGAGAAGGTTCTTTTTGTCTCACAAAAGTTTACAACATATTTTACAACTTCTATATTTGACGTTTATTACCTCAATTTTGTGAATGCAGTCTTAATCTTGACAGATCAGATATTTTAATACAATTTTGTTAGTAACGTTGTATTTCCAACACTATCCGCTATACATATGTATATGACGTATGCCTCCTTTCAACGCTTAATATTAGAACTATTAATTACATAATATAGATACGCTAAATAACATAAAATACAACACAAACGAATCGTTTTCATAAGGTTCTTGTATTTCCAAATTAAATATAATTAATGGCTACAGATAAAATGTGTGTTCCACTATCACAAATATTACTATTTATAATAATGCAGAATAAAATGTGAATCCGGTAAACTTCCGTAAAGACGCTAGAAAAGCATTGCCTGCATACGCACTTGCTTTCTAATTTCATCACTTGTCATTAACCATATGTGTAGGTATTTTAATAAATCATTAACCTTAATGTCGATAATGATAACTCACTCTTTGTGCATGCTATTCTTCATTTTTAAGTAATTATGATACCAAAACTCTCTCCAAAAATATGACACCCAACCCAAATAACTGTTTTCTATTCGTTATCAAACACACACTGGAAAATGCAATGTAGCATATACGTATGTATGTGTATAATGCACACAGCTAAAGCGTAGACTAAACCGCCGATCCCATAAATTTAACAAGGTAATTAATATTGCGCTATTAATTGAAAAATGATAATATACAGTAGTCTATAAAACAGTGGACAATTAAAGTCTTATTTTAGTTTCAAGTCAAACTCAGGATTTGTCTTTCTGAAGTACACCATACATCCAACCATAATAGCTATTACTGAAAACAAGAGGTTGTCGGCCAGATAATTCAGAAAATTTGAAACATTATGTCAAAGTTCGCCAACCATCTTCACAACTATTTAGTAATACGGCAAAGTGTGTTAAAAAAAAGTGAAAACTCTATCCTTCACCCTTACCAATTGAGCTAAAACAATGATTGAATAAGCGAAAAATATATACAGAATGTTTTTGAGATACTCGACTGCTACAGCAATTGTTCGAAGTTGCTAATAACACTGTTACATGAATTCTTTTAAAATGTAGCCTACTATGGAGTCTCATAAATTGACTTTACAATTTGCATAGCAAAATTTGGATTTAAAAATAAAACACGAAAACCAATTTAATAGTAAACTAAAAAAACTCTTGTTGATTGTTAAAGGAAACGCAAATAAAAATACATTAAACGCAAATATTAATTCTTGTCAATATAAATAATTAAGTAGAAAATGTTTATAAAGAAAACCAATACTATCACTACTACAAGATGATACAAACTGATGCTACTAGAGAAGCAAAACTCAAACAAAGTGAAATGATCGTAAAGAAACGCTATTGACTTTTAACACGTCAAAGCCCAACTAAAGTGTTTGCTATTTTCTAGAGATTTTTTATGTTCTTTTTGTTTTTCGTGTTATATATCACTAGCATATTATTTTTTGAAGAGACATATTCGAGCTCTTATATCTCTCTGTAGTAGCAATATATGCAACATTAGGGTTAAATATAAAAGTATTTATTTTTCATGCTCTATATTGTAATCTAACAACTAAAGGCATCCCCTGTAAACGTACTGAAAATGACACAAAATATAATAAAATCTATTTAAAACAAACTGATGGAAAATGTGTACTGATGTGAGCCCCATGTTGAAGATTTTAAGTTACAATATAGAACACGATAGAGAATGGAAGATGAGTTGCAAGAATTAAACAATTTGTACGTCCATGCTTCACGCCTTTTATAGCTAGAAGTTACTAATTAAATTAATGCACAAGATGCTAGTACTATATTTACAAGGAAAGAAAACTGTAGGTAAGGTATTTTTTTAAACGAATTATAATTATGAAATTGTAAAGTAATGAATGGGATTGTATGCTCGTTTAGAGGACATATCAAATGTATGTGACGTTAGTGTTTAGCGCATCGCCGCTATATTCTTTTTTCAATTCAATTACTAAAAAAAAGAAAAATTTTCAATTATACAGAAAATGTAATTGCTTAACACATAAATTAAATTACAAAAACAACTGAAACATAACACTACAAGAATTGTCCGAAGTGTTGACCACTTCATTCTACAGTCAGTTTTGCAAGCTACAGATAGAATTGTTGATCATATCTGGAGATATTGCATGCATTTGATACGTACACAATCTCTTAAATCAATTAAGTTAGTTGGCTTCTTAATATAAACACCGTCCTTCTGATAGTCCCCTAAAAAAAAATCAAGTGGCCAAGCACACCACCATGGCTTAACTAAAATGTAGTTATTTGCCTTCCATTATTGTTGCTTACTATTTTGTTATTTTCGATAGAAGCTTTGGGATGTAAGAATGGGATTTTTGATAAATTATTTTCTTATAAATGTTTCCTAACGACTATAAAACTTTGATAGAGAAATCATGTATGAAATATAGAGGACTTGCACCCACTAGCTACATTGAAAAGGCAATCATATCAGTGTTATACCATGAATCCCGGCTTTATCTATCTCTGCGACGTTTTATGTATGGATTTGGTAGCCATCCACTATCAGTAAAATTAATTTTTTATGCTTTAATGAATGCTAAAAAGTGATGAAACCACTTTTGGAAAAGATTCATATGAATCGAACCCGTTGAATGACAAGCCGCTTATTATCTCATGTGGTATCCCATCAAGAAATATCGTTTTTATATGCATTCATGTAAGTGTACACATAGGCTGCTGGAGGTATTATCGCAGTGACAAGTTCCATGTTGCAATGCAAATACTTTGGAAAGACATCCCTGATTTTCCTGTATTTGGGTGTTGTATATACCTATCCGAAAATTAAACTATTATTATTATTAGGTAGTTGAAGTGCTGTCTGTTTTTGAAATTATTAAATTTGTTGTATTTGAGAAATTATTATAATTGTATCTGTTAAAAAGGGGCTTGTTTTGAAGTCTATTTCGTAAGTTGATATTACATATATGTAGATACATATTTTATTTTATAATACAACAGCGCTATCGTATTTGAGAGCATAACTGCGTCTTAAAAGTATGATTTAAAACTATTGGTTTGCTGTATATAAGTGGAATATTTTTATATTAATTGCACTTTAATACGTGGAATTGTTTGTTTATGCAAACTGCACTACATATACGCTACATTGTATGTTACACCATTTCTTCTTAATTCTACCTAACAGCATAACAGTAATGCCAGCAGACGGCCTAAAGATAAATTTCTAAAGCAACCAAATACAAACATATTACACGTACTTAACAACTATTAATCACTATATTAAGAGCCTTCCTCTTCTATATATACTTGAAATTAACGAATCAATCAAACCACATTTTTTATTACATTATGCTCACGTACATAGATATAATTTAGAGCCGATAGTGACTAATTTCAAGGTTAACATTATTATTAGAATGAAATATATCATCAGGTTTTATACTTCCACTTTCACATTTCATATTTTGTTGGTATACAACTTACACTTTTACGTATTTATAAACAGAAGCAACTACTGACACATGAGTAAATGTACTTGCACGCAAAGTTAACCGACAAAGTGGGGAAAAAATCATTAAGAAACAAGATAACAGTAATTAAGCAAGTTCGACCCAAACAAGTCATATCCATCCGCGGCGATTCTTGATAAATTACCTAATTAAAGGCAACACTGTTTCCGCAACAGAAATCGAAAACGATGACCACATGAGTGTAGCCAATAAACTTTTATTACTAGCCTATATTTAACAATTGATAATTTATTTTGCCTGATATGGGGTATTTTTAATCAACTACCTGTGTTGACATAAAGAGGAACGTTTTCTATACTTTCGACCTGTAAACTTATTATTTACTTAATTATTGCACCCATTGGAATTAGTTCGTCAGTCGTGGTAAACGTGTCTCTTAAATTTCGTAGCCATTGATATTGATAAAAAAGAAGTTGCAAAGAATAGATAGTCAATAAGTAACTACCAATTGGAAACATGTGTGCCTACATTCTAAGCCTTTCAGAGACTAATCAAGAAAAACATGTATGTATACAGGGTTCCCCAACACAGGAACGCGTTTTCGTGGTAAAAAGAATTATTTAAATGACACTTAAATTGTTGTACCTGTTCCAGGTAGATTGCATTTTGTTCGGTTTGATGTATCCACATTAATTTAACAAATGAATATCTTTTATTAACTATGTGCTCTTTTTGATAATGAAGAGTTTTCTTAAATCAGAATTATGTTCTCTGCCTTTCGAATGTTAGACAAAGTAGTTTTCCTAATCACGTTGTATGAAATTCGTCTCATACTATGTATTGGAATGATCACAACATTACCTAAGGTGCCTTCAAACCTAAGTTCTGGGTCTGCTACATATGTACCAGCACTCGATTTGTACAGCATTTGGTTATCAGAAAACTTGTGATAGGCTTGAAAACCGTCTTGAAAATAGCATATTGTAGACAAGTAAATTAAGTACAATTCGACCATACATTAGAGAATAAAAAAACTATACAGGTTTACGACATACAGATTGAAATTGAATATCAATAAGTACTATTTTTTATCTTGCACTCTAAGGATAATTCTAACCCACCTGCTCGTAATATGAACAATAATCGATATGTTTTCGAAATATTTTTGAATTCTGCATTGAGTTTTTCTGCACATATCACAATTCTTTCTTGGCCAACATTTAAAACATTGGGCTTTTTTTAACGAGCGGAAGAATTCAATTCATGATTTAACAAGTTTATATTTGCATGAAGTCGATAAAAGACATATAGGAGTTAATAAAAACGGAGCACTTTACGACACAACAAAACACGTCCTTATTGACAACCACTGCTAGTGTAAAGTGTTAATTCAGTATGTTAAATTTTAAGTATCAATCAATTGAAATAAAGAGGTTAAGTATCAAAAATTGCAGAAAGCATAAAGTTCACGTAGTTGAGGTTTGAACTAATACTAAGATAAAAATAAGTAAACATAAATGGTTGAATAAATAACGGAATTTCAATTGAATATTCTAGATCACTAGATTTACTTATCATTTTGAAATTTTTTAAATGTCGGGCTAATAATTAGTGTAACCAAAGCGACTAAATTTAAAAAGTGCCAATCAAACATGTCAATGTTTGCATAGATTTTAGAACATATTATATTGAGCGAAATTTCTATAGATCCATCTAATTTTTTATTCCCCTGTAAACATTTAATGGTATGAGTAGTAGTAGTCAAATATTACTAATACCATTTGCGCAAGAACATTGAAGTTGTGATTAACCAAAATTTTAGCTCATAAGAATAAAATCCCTAAATTGTACGCAGACTTTAGACTTTAGTGAACAATTCCCGACGCAAGAGTGGGGATTCCAGCAAGACAATGCAGCTATCCATAATTACAGACAAAAAAGGAGTGGTTTCATTAAAAGGAAATCAAATTATTACGATTACCTGCTCGCTTGTCCCAATCCAAAATCTTTTAGGAATATTGGCAGGAGATAATAATAAATAATACGATAGCGCCAAAGAATTAAAATCTGCGATAATAAGGTGTTGAAATGATATTGCTATTTTAACATTGACCAAATTGATAGACAATATAAAGACCCGGATGTATAAAGTTATTTTACTAGAGGATTTAACGCTCAGTACTAAGCTTAGAAAGAATGTAGAAGAAGAATGAAGAATGGAGCATAACAAAACTGTTCCATTTTTAGATACGTTAGTCTGTAGAAGTGAAGAACAAAAGGTAGTTCTTAATTGGTATACTAAACCTACCTTTTCAGGTAGATATATTAATTTCTTCTCCAACCATCCTACATAGATGAAATTTAACACCTTAAGGGCAATGAAAACGAGAATCTTGACCATTGCAAATCCGCAGTTTCACGATGTCCTGAAACCTCAGTTAGTTCAAATTTTCTCTAATAATGGGTACCCTGAAGGTATTGTTCGCTCCATAGTGTAGGGCAACTCTCACACAAACTTTCGTCATAACACTCTGGCACCACACCCCAGGTGAACACCAATGATGTTAAACATTTCAAATTTCCTTATATTCTTCACTGTTCCGAAAATATTGCGAAGGCCTTTAAAGATTTTCCCAACATTAGGCTCGCTTGCAATAATATCATCACAATTAATTCACTATTTTCTAAATTAAAAGACAAAACCCCACCCTTGCAGAGGCTGTGATCAATGTTATATCGGCACCACAGGTCAAATGCTTAAAAATCGGATTTATCAACACCGCAGAGATTGCAACAAACACCTTAATGGTACTGCTCTCTCGTGCCATCATCTTGGGACTGGACACAACATCAATTTCGATGGAACCACTGTCTTAGCTGCGGAGGACAAATATAGGAACAGAATGTTTTTGGAAATGTATTACATACAAACGTGCAAAAATACTATGAATTTTCGTACTGATATCGACGACCTCAGTGATATATACAGTTTACTTTTCAACATCAATTTACATGATTTTTTTTTTTTATAAATGTGTGGTGGGTGCTCACTGCAACTCATGCGGTGTAGTTTAGTGTGTGTAAGTTGTGTTTAAATGGCTATGTGACATCATATCGCCTTTTATTATGCCGCGCTGTTAATCACTTTTCAACATCAATTTTAAACTGTTTGATAATGTCAATGAACCCCGGCACCAATCGTCCTCTCAACAACAATAGTCACCGCCTAACCACTGATCGACACAAATATATATTAATAAATTCAAGATTTAAATTCAAGCATTATTATAATCGACTCGGATTAAGTTTCAGTCTTTTGGTTCTAGCTTTACGTAATTTTATCCTGTTAATGGCCTAACTAGCTCTTAATCAAATTTGGTGCGACATTATATTAAATATAACATAAAAGAAAAAGAATATTTGAAACTGTTATGTCAGTTTGGTTTTTAGAGTCTATTATAATGTGTTTCTGATAGTTCTATAGTTATATACATACTATATGATCAAATCAATAAATTTACCCTGTTTTATTGGTTTATTGACACTCAAGAATGTTCACAATAAGTCTTAAAGTTATCACTATCAAATAATACTTCAGAAATGGTGTAAACTGAGATAATAGGGAACGGTCGTACACTTTTCATCCATGTACCTACAACAGCATTTCGGGCAGAATTTAAAATTTCCCACTATTCCTTAATTATATACTTATAACAGTTTGCGCTAATTCGGTGAAAAAGAATCTGTCCCGAAAACCAGGTAATAATGTACTATTAAAGCGGACAGTTGAAAATATAACATTCTCCTAAGAAATCTGTTTGTAAACTTTCACAGCAAGCTTTCATATCGAACATTCCTGACAATCCTTAAAAGGATCTATACAAAAATTTCGATATAATTTTTTTTTTGCATACAAGAACTCTAACCCGACTTATTTACTGTCAATGATTTTTAGATACCGTGTAATTTTTTTATACGAGTATTGCTGCAATGGTTTCAACATGACGGAGCGCCTCCGCGCAATCAACTGAATGTTAGAAATTATTTAAATTTGAACTTCCCTATTCAAAGGATAGGACGAAATGCACCCATTGAATGGCCGGTTAGATCCCCTGATTTATCAGTTTTGGATTTTTTCTTGTGGGGTGTACTAAAGGAGACAGTATACAAAAGAACGTATGAAACAATCGACGATTTAAAAGAAGCTGTCTTAGTTGCTTTTAATATCATCTTGATAGACATGAAGTTCGCAATGCTACAAATTCTGTTGTGAGGAGATGCAATTTGTGTATTAATAATAATGGAGGTATCTTTGAACATTAGTAATTAGTAGTTTGCCCTTAATAAAAGTTCTTACAGTTTTCATTTTATTACTACATAAGATTACTACATAAAAACCATAAAAATGTCTATATCCTCTTTATTTTTTAAAATAACCATGTCAAACCTTATATCATTGTAATCAGCAAATAATAAGCTTTTTAATGAAGTCAAAACCAACTATGGTTTCCATTAAAAAAACACAAGTTTGTGTCATAACTCGATAATGGTGAAAGAAAAAAAAAACATTAGCTAGATAGTTTTATTTGGCGTAAAATCATCTACAACTTTTGTCTGAACACTTTTTCTCTAAAATTACTATTAACGATGCTAAGCACGTTTAAAGAAAATGGTAAAATTTAGTTTTCTTTGAATATCTAATAAGCCATGAAAGTTATCGGAGAAACAAAAGCAGTTTTAAATCAAACTCGTAAAACTACGCATCTTTCCCCGTTTAAGCGTTTTTCTATCTCCAGTAGTTTCTGAGATCCCAATGCTAAACATTCAAAAAAACTCACCCTGTGTATAAAGTTGTATACTAGTTACAGTGACTTCTTAAACTCTCACTCCTTCTGTGTAGTTTTGTGTGTGTGAAAAATGTGTTAAAATGGCCTTGCGGCAGCATTATACTACCTTTTATAATGCCGCGCTGTTAATCACTTTACTCCCAACAGCAAAGGGTAGATCGATCAGTGTCCAATTCGCCGAGAAAAATATCACCGTCCTCTCAGAGAATTAAACTCTGGCTCCTATCGTTTTGCCACAACGATAACCTCTGTGGCTATCGATGCATTTAAATGATGACGTTTATCTACATATTTAAACAAACAAACAATGCACATTTGGTCTGATGAAAATCCATATGAAAGTCTGGCCACACGGTTGCATTCTCCCAAAAAATTTGTATGTGGCTTGCTGTTTCTCGGAATATGGACGGATTATCGGTCCATATTCTTTAATAATAACATAAATACGAAATGATATTTTAATCACCTATTACAACTATTTTAAAATCATAAACATACAACAAAAAACAGCGTCGTGTAAAAAAAAATGGAGGATCTCACTTAAACATTTATTCTAGCTGTTTTTTGTTACTAAACTTTTTATTTTTCTAACTGGAACTTTTGTATGTAGTTATGTTACACAGAACGGAAATTTAGTAGATAAGGATACAGAATTTACTCTAGAAGAATTGACTGATGTAATAAAAAATGGGAAAGCTCCTGGAAAGGACAAAATAGTGGCAGAAATTGTTGAACTTTTGATACTTTTGTAAATCATTAATATGGCATGGAAATACGACAACATACCTACCAAAAGATTGGAAAGTGGCATAAATATCATCAGTATATAGAAAACGAATTATAGAGATTGTAATAACTGCAGAGGTATAACGTTACGAAGCACAATTGTAAAAATATATTAGCAGTTAATTATCAACAGACTAAGAACAAATGGAACCGTCGCTACCAAAATCACAAAGTGGATTTAGACCTGAAAGGAACATGCAAGATAATATACAATATTTGCGCTAAAACAAATAGTTGACAAAATATTGCAACAAAGAAAAAAAGCATATTTCGTATTTATTGATTTAGAACAAGCCTTTGATAGAGTGCCAAGATATGAAATATTGAAGGAAGGAGAGTGAATAAAAAAATAATTGGAAATATTTAATCCGAACGATTTGTAATACGAGATGGATAAATGAAGGGCGCAGGATTATATTCACTTATTTTTCTACAAACTTAAATTGGGTACAGGAATCTAAAGAGGATACTGGATAGCTGAGGCAGCATTCACAAACGACGTGGTACTAATAGCTGAGAACGAAAACAACCTACAAGAACCTACAATAGATATATTGAACGAAATAGTTAAGAAAAAAGAACTGAGGATCAACAAATTAAAACGTAAATGATCACTACAAGTGAAGAACTAAATATTTAAATTGCAAGTAATACACATTCAATAAGTAAATGAGTTTCATTATTTAGACGTCCTGATAGAAAACGGTGGAAACAATGAGCAGTTGTACTACGCAATGAATAGAAACTTTATTACGAAAATCACCAAGCAGTGGAAAGCAGTCTACAGAGCAGTTCTGACATACGAATGTGAATCATGAATACTTAATAAGAGCCAAAAAAAAATCAACCTGCAGAAATAAGATATCTTAGGAGAATGAAAGGTGCAACTAAGTAGCATAAAATGAGAAATTCACAAATACGAGAGGACCTAGAGCTACAATCGATAATTGACTTTATTGAACATTTTTGAGACTTCTACAATGAATGGTGGACACTAGACCAGTAAAGCTAATATACATATGAAGCAAAAGTGCAACGCAAAAGAAAAAACGCAAAACATATTTGAATCACTCGGACTTAGTTTGAATGAACAAAGTATCCTAAACCAGGATGTACGAAATACGCCACATTTTCAACAAATGGACAACGTAAAATATGAGAAGAAATAGAAATATACAGAATTTTTCATTCACTATAATTACTTAATTTACAAAGTTGAAAGAAACAGTAGGAAGATCTTACCAAAGTCAATTAAACATTTCTAGATATATTATCAGATTCTACTTTATGTGCGCCCCAAGACATAAAAATAGAATATAAGATAAACAATGACTAATGTATCATTTACAAGATCAGAAATAAAATTTCTTGTGTATTTGAAGTGGACTGTTTTATTATTCACCATACAGTGGACAGCAATTAACAAGTTTGAAAAGAAAAAACATTTTTTCTTCCACTTTTCGAACGAAGCGGCTGTATTTATTCGGCTATCTACGCCGCTACTATATGTATTTACGTTCGCAGGGTGGTGAATCTCACAGGGTGGCCGGTGGTGCATGACGGTGCTGCGGTCGCGCTACACCGGCCGCATTATCCCTGCAACCTGTCAACATGTACGCAAACACTCCATTATACACCCTGCACCGCTACAACCACATCGAAATAACGTTAATGCGACTCCAGGGTATATTGACCTAATAATAAATCGAGCATCCTCTAACAGTAGACACACACACCGTTCATACGACGAAATCCCATATGTGTGTCGTACACGATAGTATTATAATATATAATCAACACATCGGAAAATTATAAGCGATATATCCGTTTAATGTGCGTATGCCGTTGTGCACAGTTCCAATAGGGTATTAGGTTGTTGTTACGTGTACGGTTGGTTGAGATACTGTAATTTATCTCTGACGAGGGTCGCTCTGATGGTTGAATAGTTTAATTTTCGTACCGAAATTACGAGTAATCTGCGGTCCAGCGCTAGCTTCCTTCTATATTTTCAAACATAGATTCGTTTCGATTTTGCTGGTGGTCTTAACACGAAAATAACACATAATTTAGATTACATTCCAGTGAACAAAAGACTTCCAAATTGATCTCAACATTATTAATGTTGTAAACAGAAACGTTCGACTAACTGCATTTTCTAATAATTGCTTATATTTTACAGTGTATCATTTATATAATTGAACTAACTAATTGAATTGCAAAATGTGAAAAATCGAGTGTTCTAAGATTTTGCAGTTGCACTTAGTTTTTCATCATCTCATGAACTAAGAAATTCAGAAAATAAAATTAAAAACCATTAAGTTGTATCAAAATAGTTTACCGATTTTTAAAATATAAAGTACATATATACCAGTTAATGTTAAAATTAATTGTCATTAACTTCTATAACTCTACACATATTTTTAGTTGTCAGATTTGGTGCGGATACCATTATCTCAATTTAGACTCAAAATATTCTTGGCATGCCTATTCAATTCCCGCAAAACCAAGGAGAGACAAGACGAAGCAAAGTCGAAGCTGTGCAATAGACGTGGTGCATCTACCACAGCTTGCTATTCTTAAATTTTTTAATAGGTCCTTCTGTTCTCCACTCCCACGTATGTCCTACTTTTTTTCCAATTCCACTAAACGCTTAGAATCACTTTTTCTGTCTTAAGCGATTTTTTCGATTCACCAGATCTCTGCCGTTATTCAAAATGGAATATGGAAGTATTTTAACTACTAAAAAATAATAATTAGAAATTGAATTTAAACAAGCAATTATTAAATATCATCGAGAAAAAAATTTTCTGTGGAACTCTAAATTAAAAACACATACGAAAAAAATAGATTTATCTATAATTATAAATACGATAAAAATTGCCACATGTGTTGCAAGTGAAATATTAACTATTGAACTAATTGACCACATGTAATGCCATCCATATCCTATACCATAGACCTGTGTATAATGTCTATAATATTGCTTTAATAATGACGAACATATATTTATTACCAAATTCCACATTTCACACCTGTTGCTTTCAATAATTCCAGTCAAGAGATATGCAACTACAAGCACGCAATTTCTAACTATAAAAACAGCCAAACGCTCAATAAGTCATTAAAATTGTCATACGTTCGGTGATTGTAATTGAACATATGTATGATCAATGTATCATACTTTCCACAAAAAAATTATTTGAACAAATAAACATAGTATATTCGGTAAAACTTTTTGAAAGTCATCCTTTCCAACAGAAACAAGTCTCCTTGTACATATTGAAACCACATAATTAGTGTTAGTATTACTCAAAGAAGAAACTTAGTAGGCAATAATGATTTAAGTGATCGGTATCAGTATGTTTATCTGAAGAGTTTTGTGTCTGTCAAGTATAATCTGGGTTCGGGGGTACCTCAGGGTAGTAATCTCGACCCTTTATTGTTTATTATATTTATTAACGATTTGGTAGAATGTGTTAAATATTTACAATGCTTATTATTTGCGGATGAGTTAAAGGTATATAAAAAGATTTGTACTGACGAAGATAGCATTTGTTTACAGAGGGATATTAACTCGATCCTAGCATGGAGCCAATAGAATCAATGACATTTTAATACTGACAAGTGTATGTCCATAACATACACTTTATTACGAACGGATAGTGGAAGGAGGTATCATATGCAGGGCATCGACTTACAATCGCGTCTAACAGTTAAAGGCCTGAGCGTACTATTTACTTCTTTCTTATCTTTTGGTAAACATATAGATGGTGTTGTCGCCAATTGTATGAAATAGCTTTAAAAAGAATAAATTTTTTGGTAACATTTACTGGGTAGATTTCAGTGAAATATCACTTTAAAAGATGCCGGTTACGCTCCCTGGCGACCATCTTGGAAATCTGAAAATATTTTCCACGGTCTTGTTTTGCCCACTTTAGTAATAAAATTTTTTACCTCAAGTCTCTACGACGAATAGTTTAAAAGATACAACACTTTGCATTCTTATCTGACCACCCTGTACACACTAGGTAGACACTATATCTGTATTTTTTTGCTACACTTGAAATACATTCAGTTTAAGTTACGAACAGGATACATGTAATTAGGAATTACGAATTCCTTTTTGTATCACAATAAATAAATAAATAATAAGTTAGATTTTTCGTGAAACTTTATACTTGAATAATTCTGGGTCTGAAAAATGTTCTTTTATGAATTAGAAATTGCGTATATACTTACTTTCTTCTGACATAAGTGTTCTGTAGATTCCGTAAGAATTAATTCACGAAAAAATTAATTTCTTTGAATTGGGCAGCGGGTATATTGTTTGTTACATAGGAACAAAAACTTATTACGTCCTATCAATGAAATAGTAGCAACACAACTTTAAATTTTATGAATGGTGGTTTAATATTTTGTAGTTGTGTTGTATTTAACAACTTTATCTCAATTTATTATTTGAAAGCTTTTTACCGTCATTTTCTTCATGGCTAATTTGACATATTAAAATTGTTTTGAAAGTGAGCTTTTTCAAAACATTTGTCAAAATATTAAATTTCTCAAAAATTAACAATTTTAGATATAGGGAGTGGTTAATAAAAATGAAAGTGGATACAGTGTCCTTCTCCTTCTTAATATAAAATACAGGCATATCCATTAAAATAAGATGAGAAATAATGCATTTGTGTTTTGAATCGCACTGTACACTGTACTGTGTTTTCGCAATATTGGCAAAATAACACTTTCCTATAAAACTGTAACAATATAAAGAAGTTATTCCAGTGGAAAAACAATTTCAAGCTGTTTCGTGTGGAATACACAGGACGTTGAACACGCAACGATTTTCAGACAAAGTTTACCATAAAGAAAATATTTGTTTGGTTCACCCTGGCAGTATGAAACACCCTGTATATATGAAAATAATTTTAAAATATGTAGCTTAAAACTGTCTATGATTTTTGTACATAACGGTTTTTGATAACTTCAATATTAATCGATATATTGAGTTTTGACATAGTAATGCCTCACCTTGTATATTTGTATTTTTGAATAAATATGTATTGTAGAAACAAAGATATGTATCCATATCGAGTTTTAACTTTAATTACTATACATTACACAGTACCCTCACTCATATCCCGTGAATAATTTTTGTACTGAAACTAGCAGCACTTTCGGCAGTATATAAACAAGTTGCTTTCTATCATGTTTTAGCAATACAGCAACCTACTATTGGAGTTAAAATTATATTGATTTTGTTAGGCAAATTCAAACTTACATCACTTATTGGTTTGAATTTGGCAGCAAATTTTATGAACTACTAGAAGCAGGCAGCAATGGGTAAGTCCTCGTCATCCTTCTTAGCAAACCATTTGATGAACCGTTTTGAATCGGAAGGCGAATATTTTCCTAGGGATTGGTTAAGATATCTAGATGACACAATTACTATTGTGACACCAATATAATATTGATGCTTTTCTTGATAGATTACATAACCGGTTTAAAAGTTGGTTTATGAAAAACAAACATTATCAGCTATCACAAATAACACTTTAGAATTTAATGTATGTATATAAGAAGGAATTCTATACAGTTCGAATGGCATTGTATTCAGTACAAGGCCACCGGTTTTACCTTTATGGTTCGCAATCGTATCACCTTTGCCTTGAGCGGTTAAAGATGTGTTAGTCTCACCTTCTCAAAATTATGATAAATGGGACCAAATGTAATGATTTTCAACCGAATTTTATCAAAATCACCTGGTCTAACCCTACTATCTACTACTTTCTAGTGCCTTTATGGAAAAAGTCAAGTCCCTCGAAGAAAACCAGTTAACCTACTCAACATAAAAAAATAAACAGATATTAGAAACAATCCTGATGTTTTGACAAAACCATAGAATTGTTGGAAAAACGAAGCGAACTAATTGAACTGTACTTATGCATGTAGGATTACAATTGTACATACACTTTATACAAATTTAATGCTCTATATAATTGGGAACACAATGTGTTAAAGCAATAATAATAATAATGATTTATTCTGTCTTAATAGTTGTTTTTACAGAAGAGAGTTCAAAGTAGCAAAATATAATTTATACAGGATTATTTAACATATATTTACATTTATGTGATGTGATAAGTACTAATCATTAAAAGATAGTAAAAGAACAGTAATAAAGCAACACTCTAAGTCGCTGAATAATTCCTCGATCTTTACTCGTTCAACATGAATGACTTTAAGCGAAGTACTCCCATGATATAATAAAACAAACCATTTAATTGGCTTTGGTTCTCAATAGTGAGTATTTCATCTAGCGTTATCACTGCAGTTCTGTGCTTTTTTATGTACTTCTTCCTGTTCCCATCTAAGTTCCATCTAGCAGTGGATCCATTGGTAACTCTTGTATGGCCAATTATTCTTATCTTTTTCAAAAAGGTTCGGTATTGTATGTATTCTTCCGATCGGCCAAGGGCGCTGATTTTCCTGTATAGAGGTAAAGACTCTGATATAAGCACAAATGTCCTTTTTTCCGCTACGAAATTCAGAAGGTGTTGGTCTTAAATTCCATATTTTGGTTTTGCCGATATCCGCCAGCACATCCTACAATGCTTTTTTATTATTATTTAAGTGCTCTCACATTGGTTGGAAATTGATCTAAATATATTAGCACCTCCTAGCACTGTTTGCATAGTTGATGATTTGGCACACTTAAAACCTTTTCCTACCAGCTCCAGACTCTTTTCATTATTGCGACTTTCAAATGTAGCTGTCCAATTTCTAACCGTACTATGTACATTAATTGGCCAGTGAAATAGTCTTATAAAGAAACCTAGCCGAATTTTTTCCAACTTCTCTCTGTATCTCAAGGACCACAATTCACAACCATAAAGTAACGTTGCAGATATCATGCTTTCAAACAGACTTTTCTTAGTTTCAAAGGAGTCTGACTTTGATTTAATAAGTAAGTGCCTTAGTTTGGCTGACGCACCCGATGCGTTCTGCATAAAATAATTCTTAGCTTCTTTAAAGGTGCCTTCGGATGAAAAAGGGACTCCAAGATAAGCGTATTTCCGAACGTATTGTATTTGAGGTCCGTCGTAATATAATCTTCTAATTTTGCATTTCGCTTCCGTCTTCTTCTCAGTATTGACAGTCAATCCGTTTTCTTCACAGTAACTCCTCAATATATTAATTTTTTTTATTTCCATCTGTTGGTGAGCTCAAAAAGAGCGCCAAATCATCGGCATACATTAGCAGAAATAAAGACCTCAGTCTCCCTGCATTAAGCCCTCCGTCAGTGGAACATATTGAGTATCAGCTAAATTTGTCATCATTGATATACACCTATTATCGTACATTGTTTAATATGATAATATAATTAATATTATGATTCTAATGAAATGTTAGAGCAATAAATTTTTAGAGTAAATTAGATTTTTTTATTTTTCAACCTTCCGTATAATGAATACAGAGTGCGTTTTTAGGGCTAATATAAGGAAAAATCTGTCAAAGAATATTTCTTTGCAAGAAAAATATCTTTTTATAGAAAAATATAAATAGTACCTTTTATGCAAAGGTGAAAAAAAAGTACTCAATATTTCTTCCACCTTTTGTGCTTGTCTTAACGAAATATACAGCCGTTATTTCCTTACCATTTTCAGTATTCTTAACATTGATAGTAACTCCTTTGTTGTAAAAAAATTGAGCTATACTATATACATACGTTTACGGCTGAGCTTTTGTGTGTGAAAAAAATATCTAACAGTAGGCAAATGATGTTGTATTAAAATATGTGACCTGTCAGTTTAAGTAATACATTTGTTACTAATTTTATGTGACCCCATTAAACGAATAAACTCCTATTATTTCATAAGAGTTTGTGCATTGACAAGAAATTAATTCTAAATACAAATAACATAATTTAATACGATTCATACGCTTTGTCGTAAGAAGTAAATAGCTTGGCACATATAACGAATGAATTTAGATAAATATCTTCCCTTTTAAAGAAGAAAATATATGAATAACATTTTGTTGGTTCGTTTTGATTACGTTGTAATATAAAATACATTACATTTTTCTCAATTTGGTAATATCCATTTCTGTTAAGTATGTTACTGAAATACTAACTTCAAGTTAATGAAATAATACTTATGGAACCAATCATTCCTTGCATAATAAAGACATAAACCTTTTAAAAGTATTCTTAAGGAGCGCATTAAAGTTGGCGTTTCACTCGAATTTTAGTACTGTGCGTTTCTTTAACGGTAAAAGCGCCAACACTTTGTGTTGGACCATGAAGTTTTGAATTCTTTACTCAATCTGCTTAACATGTCATCGACCGATTGTCTCTTTAATTAATGTCGGTAAAGTTATTTCGACTGGTCAAAATGCACAAGAAGCTCCGAATTCGTAAATTACAACTTTTTTCTTCGGCGAACACCGGTGAAACGCGTGTTATCGATAATATCGTGAATGTCGAACATAATCCTACCCCGCATCTGTATTAACTGTTAACATCTTGCCGTGAATGAGTCCAGCATACATCCAAGTCAGGTAGCAAATAAGGAAAGGCCTTGGATCTTAGCATCTGTCTATAATTTAGGGAAATTTAGTGACACGGACGTCGATGTGTGCTGACTGTTCTTTATTCTGTTTTTCAGTATACTCTTTTTTGAACGTTCGTACAACGAAACTATAATTAACGCATTAAGTGGTATTAAATGTGTAATGACGTCCTAAAATATTAATAACGACGCTAATTTCTCTTTTCATAACGTGATTGCGTGTTAATAATGGTTGTAAAGCTCGTAGATTACACGTGAATTTTAATTATAACAAATTAATGTATCATAACCTATCGAACATCGTAGGAAAAATAAGGTGAAGAAGATAAAATATATATGATAATTAAAAGAGCTATTACTTTTAAAGTTATCTATTCAATGTGTGTGGAATATACAGAAGTTATTAATAAAATTTAAAGTTACATTTAAAAAAGTCAACACAAAGTCTACACATTGCTGTGCAAAATTGCTCGCATTCAAAGCTGAAGTCCGCAATGTTAAGCTATTATATTATGTATTACGTATACTACTGCATCTAAGATGTTAACTATACCTAAACTTTCGGAAACTTTAAATGCTAAACAAATACATTACACTTTTATTCCTTAATAACTGCAAATAGCACTACACACAGAATAAAAAATTCTCGCCGAAAGTTTGAGGGAACCAATTGTAGCTTTAGAATTGTCAGAACAATGACTGGAAACTAATTGAAACAGTAACAAAACGTCGGTATTCCTCGTTGTCGTTAGTGGAAACACTGCAAGCAATAGATACTCACTGTTATATCTTGTCAGTAACAAAAAAAATTATGTTATTGCGGCTTGACTTTGTTTCAGGCTTTAAACTGCATGCCCTACATAAACAGTGTTACTTACTTCGGTTATATCTACCACCTATGCTAAAAGTTGTTCGCCACAAAAAACCATTTGTTCTGATGAAACGTGATTGTTGTCTTCCTAGAAGAGAAACAAAACATACAGTTACAAAGTGAATTTTTTTTTAATGTGTGGTGGGTGCTTAGTTGCAGTGACTCCGTAAGCTGTATTACTTGTCTGGCTATCACTGCAACTCTTGCGGTGTAGTTTGGTGTGTGTAAGTTGTGTTTAAATGGCTTTGTGACAGCATCATATCGCCTTTTATGATGCCGCGCTGTTAATCACTTTGCTCCCAACAGCGAATGGCAAGTCGATCCGGGATTAAACTCTCTGAAAAAATGTCACCGTCTCTTCAGAGAATTGAACCCCGGCACCTGTCGTCCTCTCACAACGATAGTCAGCCGCCTAACCACTGCGGCCATCGACCCGGTATAAAAATAACTACCTTAACTACAATTCCATTGAAATCGTGGCAGTTTATGTAGCTTTAGATTTCTCTCAATACTACGCCTCTATTTCAGAGTAATTTGTAATAATCTAGAAATCATCAAGAGTCCTCCTTCGTTCCTCCGAGAATCAGTTTAGATGTTTCTGTGTGCATTAGTCCTGAAGTAGAACAGCCAAGTAAGCTATAAAATTCAGACAAATGGAAAAAAATAGCAATGATATCTTGAGCTTTTCTTATTGTTATCGTTCGAGGCGATCTATCAGCACTTAGCTCTGTGGTTTATCCAATGATCAGATTGTAGGACATATTGAATTGTTTAAGAGTCTTTATACAAAATCTGCTTTGTGAAAAGGTGAATGGATAAATTGGATATCACGTCGAATCTCAACATTTCTCCCACGATCAATCAGATGACTTGCTTTTTTAGTTGATACCCTGCTTATATGAAACAACCAAGCAAATCAAAGTAAATCAAAAGTCCTCAGAGGAAGTTAGACGAACGACCGAGCGTTCTGAAAGAGTGCAATGGTCCTATTGACATGCATGGCCATGGTAAATCAATACCGATAAGCTTCAAGCGAGAGGATGAAGGCAAGGTGTATGAATTATTTGCTCGGATAAGATAATAGAAAAAGCATTCTTAGCGGCTTCAATTGTTCAATTGCGAAAACGGATAACTTCAGCTACATGAAAAATCGGTAGGTTTGAGGAAGCAGATGATCGTAACCACTGTTTGGAATGGACACGACAACAGCGTATGTCGAAACGCTGAGATAATGGCATTGATAACCAGAATAATAATGTGCAGGGCAGGGTCTAAAACTTTGACTAGTGCAGTGTTAGGAACGCGGTCCTTGACGGAAGCCTTGGCATCCTTGATAGTTTTAATGAAGACATTGACCACCACGATACTTGTAAAGGATAGGTCTTCACACTTCAAGTTGAAGAAGTCTGATTCAGCATCTTTGCTTCCCACAAAATCATAAACCAACCTATATTTGCGAATAAAATTCCAAAACAAAGCTGGATTAAAATAACTAACTAATAATCATATTACTTTGTTCTATTAGCTGTGATATGAGTCGTTTACTATTATTTTATCTTTTCATTAATTTTTGAAAAGGATGATGATACTATTTTCGCAATCTTTAGATTGATATCCGAATATGCCGAACAATTAGTAAAATTGTTAATCATTACAGTCAATAGTGTTATGGTGTATATATATTGTAATGCGAAATTTGATTTATAATAAAATCAAGAAAATTTGAGTTTTACTCTTTAAATTAAAAATCGGTGTTTTAATAAGCGATAATAATACGACAGCTTATTCTACGTTGAAAAATACCCAAGTGAAAAAAAGTCAGAAAGATGTTTTACAAAAAAAATAAATTTATTTAATTGAATAAACCTATATAAAAATCAGTTCACACTATTCAAAAGTGCGTGGTAATCACCACAAACTATATTATTACCTTATTAAAACCTTTTTGGTAGTTTTAAAAAAATTGTCCAACTTTTAGTGGGGACTAATTTTTGTATTAAAAAAAACTAATTTTTTTATGTTTAATTAAAATAAATAATTTTGACCTTGTAACTCAATTTACATTTAAAAGAAATGATTTTAGAAAATTTACTTAAATTTACTTTTAAATTTTTCAAATACTATTTTTCGACTTTTAATTTTTAAATTTACTGTTTTATTTTTCAAAAATAAAATTTTCTTAAAATTTTTGAACTTAAAATTACTTAAAATTAAATTACCTTATCTTACTGGTGTGAGTGTGTGTGTGTGTGGGATTTCGAAAGCTTTCTTTTGAAATTCTTCGCGCGCTTGGACGGATGGTGGATGACAGGACGTCTTTTTCGTAGGGGTAATTAAAATTCGGTGAAAATTTTAATGTTTTAAAATACTTTTAATCGAAGATAATCGTTTATTTGGGCTCACCGGTGCACCGTGGCTATTTAATAAATTTTACGTAGAGCAAACGTTCAGTTCAACAATCTATGCAAAAAGAGAGCTGTTTGTTGCTATCGCACAGCTTTTTATAGATGTTTTGCAATTGTCTCTAAATCTCTTCAGAAATACCTTTCGATAGTCTTCTGACAATAACGGTAATTAACGGTCGTTGATGGATTAATTTCTACAGGTCCGATCAAAAATTGTCAAAAATTGCTAATATTTAAACTTAAAGAAAATTATAGAAGTTTTTTCAGTTTCTCAGTTTTCCCTACTAAAAGACACATTAACAAAAATTAAAATTAAATTCTTGGAAGAAAAAGAAGTACAAAAATTAATACTTCTAGCTCTCAAGAAAACCTCGATGCAATTTCTAGATCAATGAGTAATTGTTCCTTAAAACTACGGAGTAAGTAATGGATTTTGGAAAAAATACAAAACATTCAATATCTCGAATATTTTTCACTTTTGTATAAGGCATGTTTGGCTAAATCTAATGCAAATGATCTCTACTAATAGGTCTTTCAGTATGTAGGTTTACATACTAGTCACCCTGTATATTTGTTCTGTGTTAAAGTTTATTCTGTGATTAACTACTGCATTTCCAACTGAATTTATCATACTCGCATACAAATTCTTCGTGATTTATTCCCCAAGTATCTATTCAAAGTTTTATCTGCTCTTTATAATACCAGTCCTGAAAGCCAGTAAACAGTAATCATGTATTCATTCGACAATCTTTAAACTGACAGATAGGGTAGAAATAGAAAGGGAGATTTCACTGTTTACTCTTGCCCAATGAGAAATAGTAATTTACTTAAATTAATATAACAGACAAAACAGAAGTTTAGTGAAAACGTTTCTATTACTTTTATTACTTTTTATGGCAGAATATTAAATGCGTGTAACTAATTGTTCAGAATATTAACCACTTTATTGCGTATGGTTTAGCGGCATCATATGCTTTGGCTAATAAGGAGAAAATTTATTATCATCATGATATGACCGGTGTACCTTTAAGGAATAACATTCTTATTTAAAGCAAAATTAATTTTTCTCTTCAAGCAGTTAATTAATAAAAGCTGCTCAAGTAACTGAAAGGTTCTTGTTGAAACAATTAAAATATCATCTCACTTCAGTAATAAAGGTTCCATATATGTAACGAAGCTGTAAATCCAATCCACAGATGCCATAGTACATACACGTATATTCGAACATGTTCTTTGTTAATCGAAAGGGAATATATTATGAGTATGATTAATTACTTTCTTCAGCTGCTAATTACAATCACGATTTGGTTAAAAGTATTCTATTTAATTTTTTAAATATAAACAGAAACGATATCTCGTTTAATCACTAAATATGAATGGTAACAATAGACATCTTTCCCAAACTGTTGATGTTATAATCAACATTAACACTAGTAACCAATTAACATGTATAAAAACGTAAATAAAACTGTACATATGTGTATGTACGGTGAGGGACAGCCAAAATGCCACCAACTTGGAGGTGGCAGTTTATCGTTAAATGAAGCATTCGTGTAGCTTTAGATATTTTTTTTATTATATATTTAACATTACAAGTATACAAATATTATAACTGTTTCTCATAAGTTTAAATATTTGCAATGAGTATAAAACTAATTGTTGTTTCGATATTTTTCTTATGTGATGTTCACAGAATCATTTGAAATGTTTGTTGCTGATTCCTTTTGCTTTTTAAGCTTTCAGCACATATTTCATTATTAGATAGACAAATCTTAGTTGGTCCTATGAAATACCGGTACTATTTTGTATTTTCGGAGTGGATTTCAAAACAAGTCCGGGTGAATTAGTACGTGTTTCACCACCACGTTTAGTGTCAGCTGCATACAAGAATATTTTAGAAAACTTGGTTACACCAAATGTGCGTTCTCTTTCTCGGAAACAATAGGAGGAATTATCATTGACAACTCTACAATCAATACTGGCCGACTGGTTAGCATCGAACAACTATTGTATGAAACTATAATCACCAATTTATTTTTAAAAACTAACGACTTACTAAATATCCTAAAAACAACGTATTTTACAAAATAATACAGACAGAATCAGCAAATTTCACCTAAACCCAGGAAAAATCAAGACATAGAATATTTATAGTGTATTGGGGTCAAGTCTGCATCGAGGAGTATATTCTTACGTTTTCCTGTGTACATGGTCTCCAGGACATTTAGATTATCTAGCTTCAGAAGTTTTTCTATTTTCTGTTTTTATATATTATCCAGTCCTTACATGATGTTCTCGTGATGACTTATAAATTTCTTTGTTTGTAATGTATAACTTTTTTCTTCTTTAGATCTAATAGATGGTTTCGTGATAAAGTTGCACGCAGTCATTGCATTGGATCATAAATATATAGCTGAGTTTTATAGAACTGTATTTCGATTAATAACTTGTTTAGAATGTTATTGTTAGAAATTACACCTACTAAATTACATTTCTTAAAAAGTTTCCTAATGTATAATTGGAAAGAAAGAGTAAGCTAATATGTTTTAGTTAAATTCTTTCTATAATTTCGGAAAATCTAGAAATTTTGGAACTTTGAAAATATTTATTCTTGAATTTTTTATAAATATTTAAAACAGTTTATGGTTTTTCTAAATACACTTCGAAGTAATTATCCACTAATATATGTACATATATCTAAAAACGGAGGTTTCTTATCAGACTCCAATCTACACGTAAATTTTATGAAGTGACTATTTGAAGTTGGCATGAAGTTATGTCTAAATCCTTTTCTGTTATTGCAAAATTATCGTAGACATAATGATGCCAAATTCCTGGAATGCACTTTCTTAAAAGAATTCTCTCAATAACAATAATAACACATTGACCATAAATAAAGAAGAAGGAGGATTAATTGATATACAACAGACTGTTCAGACTGAAATACAATTTCGTTATAATAAAATTATACCAATATTTATACCAATCTATGGAGACGAATACAATTGGAAATACAAGAGATGAGAGTGGCAAAGCTGAAAAGAATATATAATCCTACGATCAAACGGATGAAAATTGAAATCGCATCCAAAAATGTTATAAAACCAAATTATATAATTTTCAAAAGCATTGTTCCTGTTGAATTGCTGGAATTGGGTTTACAAAATGGCCTTATTTTAATCAATCTGACAAACTGGAAAGGTTACGGCCACTAATTTACATACTACAAGAAAAGTTTCTTCAGTATTTTGCTATAATATGCAAGGAATTGCCGGAAACTAAGAGAAACCTTTCCTCTTCCTCATATTTGGATAATCTCTTTACCGGTTCCATTCTCCTTAACCACCTAAACAGTTTACGCAATATTGTCACAGAAACCATGTAGGACAATCACGTACCGAAATTTTTTCCACTATATTTAAGAACTCATACTCATGACCAAGCAAGAAATGAATTGAATCCCGTATCTCCTGCTAAACACAATTGCTAAATATAGAAAAAATGCTCACTTTCAAAAGCTACATATCAATAAAATATAATGCTGAAATGGGAAGCACTGATTTGAGACGATGGTAATAAGGCCGTCTCTGTTTGCCATAGTAACAGATGAGGTAACCGAGAATGAAAAAAAAAATGAAATCAATGTACATACATACAGATGTTTTGCATAAAAAATTGTGCAATTAAACTATTACTGTGTGAGGCACACATTTGTTTGATTAATTACATCAATGTCAAAGTGCTTGTCGGAAATTGAAAATGTCTTTTGATAATCTGTAATGTGACATATTCATGTATAACCTTTGAAATCTATTATGACAATCTGAATAAGCTGTATGTCATGGCAGATCCGTTTACACAAATAAAAACTTGGGATTTATGCTTACACGAGTTGTCCCATTTTTTGCACACATCTGTATCTTTACAATTAAGCAAATTACATTGTACTGATTATAAAAACAGGAAATAAATATCTGGAAAGCAACACATTCAATGTAGACGAAACATGCACCTCACTTGAACTCTGTATACACATAGGATATTATGTCAGAAGAGCAGAAAGGAAATATAAATACCTAAAAGCTAAGAGAATAAAACAGTATTACCACCATTGTCATAAGCGCATAGCACTGACATTGACTGTCCGACACCCATAGGTTACTAAAGTTTTAATATTGTTGTCTGGGTATATGTTTTTATATCACTGCTTAATCTGTGCGAATTTTGTTGAATAAAATCAGTGAATAGAAAATAGAGATTTAATGACGACATTTTGAGGCTAATTATTATTCGTAAGGGTATTCGTAAATAATATATTCTAATATAAATGGATATCTTGTGTTCGTGATTACGAATTTCAATTCAGAGTGAAATTAATTCTATGTTGTTTAAACCAATTAGACTTTAGCTGAGGTATTGTAAGTTATAAGTAACAGTATCACCCTCACTTCATGACACTGTTCTTACGTATAATTCTGATTTGAAACGAGTAAATTGTTACCTTTTTCTATATCAGCACAATAAAATAACTGAATTCTAAATAAATAAATTATTAGTCCCGGTGAAATACCCGATACCTAAACCACTTTCACATTTCTAAGCATATAGTATTTTCAATTGTCACTTATTTAATACTTGTGGGTCTTCAAAGCGACAAAAGATTATTAAGGAAGACGAACCTAATGTAGCGTCTGCGCACGTGACCATAAGGGCACACACGTATCATCTAACCCCGGAGCGAAGTGCCATCCTTTACGTGATTGGTTCCTCACCGACCCATCATGCTCGGCGATTGGTAGCACGTGCCCTAGACTCTCCCGGTATTGGCTGCGAGAGCTTTCGGATTAAGCTCATCGTTACGATACCAGTAATGAATAGTTTTCAGTCATAACTCATAACGTTAATACACGGTAATGCTGTTGAGTTGAATGTGTGTAATATTCGTTGTACAACGTTACTTATTCATCACCATAATGAAAACCTAACCACAAGTATCGCATAGATAATGTCGTATAACGCCTGAATTGTAAATTGATGAAATACATTATTGGAAAATAATCATGTACTTGTATAAGTATGTGTAAATGTTGAAATAAACATACATTTTGGCATCAAGTTATATTACAAGCTATATTAAAATATATGAAATTTGCTAGTTTATTTTTAAGATAAAAATTTTGTCTTATTCAGAGCCGTATGTTTATAATTATAGTAGTGTTCAAATGTACTAAAACTAAAGATTTAAATAAAATAATTTTGACTATTGTCGAAATTATTTAATTAATTAAATTAATTTAAAAAAATTAATTAATTAATTAAATTTATTAATTAATTAAATTTAATAACATTTTCATATTAGGGAGCATATTGAGCATTTTGCTCAATCATATACCCACACAGAATGCTCAATATGCTCCCTAATATGAAAATGTTATTAAATTAACCAAATGAATAATTTCCGATATTAGATGATATGTTGATAAAGAGAAACAAAATAAAATAAAAATAGGTATGAAATATGCATATAAATAAAAAAAATCTAATCGATCAAATTTGGAAAGTAGTAGTTAATACGTCAACTTGCTCTAATCTTCTCTCAGATGTGTAGTATATAAATATGTCATGTGTACCTATTAGAGCGTTTGTTATTAGTGCTGATGTTAGATGCATTTAGAGCTGTATCTAAGAAACAATCACAGCAATATTATGTATATGAATAATTAAATATAAACAAAAACTAATTATCGAAATATTTCGTTGCAAATACTGTCAACAAAATACAATAAATGTCATACAAGTAATGATTAAAAGTTTCATAATATATTTAATGACTCAATTAGAACAATGAACAGAAACAAACCATGCCTATTTATAACAACTAAATTTTAGGTATAATTGTCCACAGGCAATGAACGGGTTACCAAGACACATCAAAGAGCTCTCGCTGGAGCAGTTCAAGAAAACTATTACAAGTCTTGTTGTTTAGTAAAATAAATAAATTTAGAAGTGATGTAATTGAATTATGAGTCATTTGTTACTATAATGGGTTGTCACATTGGTATTGTATTGTATTGTTTATAAAATGATTTTTGTTGGGTTATCAGGAAGTGCAACGATTCCTCTAAGATTACCTGAGGATGATCCTGTTAGTAGTAAATCTTGCTATTTAGCTTTTTTTAATTGTAAGTTTCTGACACACATAGGTACATTACATCGGGCTTGCACTCTGTCTCCTTGAGGTGATTTTATATATTACTAGTTGTATGTAGTGTCTAATAAATGTGTTTATTATTATTATAAATTATAAAAGAGAATGCCAGAAATAGTACACACTCTGAAGAAAGAATTAAACCAAAAGGATTAATGTAAATCTCCTTGATATGAAGGGGACACTTAAAAGAAAATTAAATATATTTAAAAACAAGAAAGCAGGATGACTTGATTTTCGAAAAAGTACCCAGAGAATTTCGACGCATTATAAAACCTTAAAAGGTATTATAAATTCATATTGGATTAGTAAATGCTTTAAAGAGAAATTTAGAACCAGCTAGTCATAACAGACAAGCAATGTATCAACATTATCTCCAATAGTATAGTTTACGTCACCTTAAGAGAAGAGACAGATCCAGGCGAAAGGTTTATACCTTGAAGCAACAAAGTCTATTCCTCCCTCATGGCGAATGGTTTCCCAACATTGTTCCAGTATTTTTAAATTAAATTTATCAAATCACGGTCTTTCATTGCTGAAACATAATATTTGTCCGTCGCCGTTACCGTTGACAGAAACTGTAATTATATATAAATCACATAAATGTTTTAAGTTGATACTATTTATACACATTAGATCATGTCGGATCAAACGAAACATTGTCGAATTATGTTTTTTTTTATTTTGATCCATGTAATTCCTTACACCAAAATGAGTAATAAAACAAGACAACGTTATTACAGTTATAACGAATTAATTTTTAAACATAAAGTAACAATCTACTACAGACACATTCTTGTGAGGTATGATCTAATATCATCTTGAATATTATCTTTAGAAAGTCATATATGATTATTAAGAAATCGTTCTACATCTCTAAAGTCAGTTTGTAGCCTAAGCTTACACTCTTATTTCCTTAAGTATTGAATAGGTACTTATTGATACAAGACACTTCTTTGTTGACTAGTTTTGTGTCAAAACAACAAACAGATAAGAGTGAAAAGTCTAAAAATGAACTGAACTTTTTCGTTCGTTTTTGCTTTCCCAATCACTGAATGTCTCAATAAAAAATGTTCGTATCGATTAGTCGAAAAAGCTGCTCAAGAAATATGATCCCAGTATGTAATTGCAGTTGACTGTCTAGATCTATCAAGACAAGCGAAACTGAATAGTCATCGGTAATAGAAGCACTTCGAACTAAACGTACGACTGTATTTTTGGCAAAACTATAGATATACATATCACGACCAGACACAGTACCACGCACGATCATCATCATTGGCATACACAGTTGACGTTTTAGCCACTCAAAACGTCTAATTGAGTACTTAATTAAGTAATTTCTTTTTTTCCCTACTACAATAACAAAATTTGTGCAGAACGGTTTTCATTGTCAGACGAGGCTACTGAGACGTTTCAAATACATACTTTGGATATAACTCGTTCGCAATTTTTTTTTTTTTTTTTTTTTTTTTAATGTGTGGTGGGTGCTTAGTTGCAGTGACTCCGTAAGCTGTATTACTTGTCTGGCTATCACTGCAACTCTTGCGGTGTAGTTTAGTGTGTGTAAGTTGTGTTTTTAAATGGCTTTGTGACAGCATCATATCGCCTTTTATGATGCCGCGCTGTTAATCACTTTGCTCCCAACAGCGAATGGCAAGTCGATCCGGGATTAAACTCTCTGAAAAAATGTCACAAAATAACCCCGGCACTTTCGATATAACAATAGTTCGCAATGGCAAAAGTATTAAAAAAAAGTGATTTCGGAATTTTTAATCCGATATATATTTATTGCCAGCCAAAATATTTTGACAGACAATAATAAAATTTCCAAAATTAAAAAAATCATTTTATTAGTTTGTCAGAAGAGATATGTAACATTTCTGATATTATAGTAATATTATAATAGCAAATATCAAAACCATACATCTTAGTTAATATTATTTATTAATCTTGTAAATCGCGAGGTAATATATGTATCTCGTGTACTACTGCCTATAAATGTAAATAATAGCATATAAATACAGATTAAATTGAGTACTAACACTGAATAATTATTGTGGTTTACCATAGATTGCTAATAAATTATAATAATTTATTTTCAATGTAAACTACTGCAGCAATAATAATCCCAATCATTACAGGCGATTACAAAAAAAAAGTAATTTCATCGTTGGCTTAATCTTCAACATTACGAGATGAAGGATTTACCTTTTTCAAATAAAACAAGAAAAACTTAATCATACCGGAAGATATCAAATTAATTACTACAATCCTTTTATTTCAATCAAACGCATCGATCTACATATCTGCTTATTAACATATTAAATTGATTGGTGTTGTGCATTGCCCTGGTCATAAAATGACAAGTTAATTGCTACACCAAATAGCTATCTTTTGCCAGTAATCGCGCTCCTCCACATGAGTGTTTCCGAAGACGTGTTTCAGCAGCCGTTAACATTGATAACATCTGATTTCGCGTGCGTGGCTGCGTACGTGTCCGCATGAGCGAGTGAGTGAGTGAATAAAGTGATGGGCTCTGTGAGCCCTACTTTTGTTTTTTTGTACGACCGGGCCGGATGGAAGAAGACCGGACGGAATGCGCGTTCGTCACTGCAAACTGCCTATGACCGCCTAAAGGGGCGGGTTTCGAACCCCTTCGGGTTGTCAGGCAAAAGGAGTCGCTAAAATGAAACGCCAGTAGCACCGTGGACATCGCAGCTCGATTGAAGCGTTTCCCTTTTGCCACCAGAAAGGACGAAGAAGCGCGCTATAATTAACAGATGTACTTGTCACTAACGATATGTTTTCCTTTTGAAAAGTAGTGATTTTTAATAATAAAGTAACGTTTTATGTATGAAAGAAACACAAGGTTCACTGCTGGTCGTCTACTGATAGGTAAGTTCTTGGTTCTTATTTTTACATTTATCAAATTTAGCCACTTAATACGAATTATATTCTAATCAATATTTCTATGAGCCTAGTTAAAAAGTAAACAAGTGAAACTGTTGTGGTTGATGATATTTTTTGCATGCACCCTTACCTACTTATTGTGCAAGATGTCATTGAAATTACACAATTAAACAAATTACAACTACCTCATTTCAAGTAACAAAAGTGTATTAGAATAAAAAGCTCGCATTATCCTATACTATATAACCATTACCTCGTTATTATATTATTATTTCTAGATATATACGTGTTTTATGAAAACATTTTAACTTAATACATCTTCATATATTTTTAATATCTAAGTTGAAGTATACTGTACATGAATGACATACATATATAACTTTATATATGTAATTATAAATACATAGCACTGTATTTTCCTTTTTTTATACTGTACTCATCATTTTACATTTTTCTTCTGCATATCCCCTTAATTTTCAAATCTCTTGGTTTTTTATTATTGTATCTTTTCTCTAAACTATATCCATATGATCTCCTTTTAGTAAGTGAATTAATTCATCTTCACAACCGTTTCTTATGATATCAAATGACTCTGATGTTCTGTTACGTAATCGGTACCTACCTTTACTCATGTTGTTCTGTACATATAATTTTTGTTGTTCTATTTATTTTGAAAATTCTATATTCTGAAATGTTCATAGTAAATGTCATTACTATTAACAGCTAATCATCCGATACAAAATATATTTCCATCATTCCAATCATTTTTGCCAGAAACCGACATCAAAACCAGTTCAATTTCATTCAATATAAAAATCAGAATCTGTACAAACCACACTTCAGAATTTAGTGTACGTAATTTTACATTAAATCTTTAGTTTGTATCTAAGATGCAAGTCTAATCTCATATACTAAATACGTTGTCATTCATTTTTTAGCATATTTATTCTCAAATATTATAAACGTCGTTATAGATTTCTTTAATATCATTATAAAATGTTTAAAGAATAAAAGAAAAAACGTCCAGTTGCTACAAACTGAAGTATTATTTTTAGTTTGTATTACTGTTTTCTTTCTTGCGCTATTGCTTTAGTTTGTTTTTAAGTTTTCATTACTCTTTCTCTGACTGGCTGAGAGCTCATTGCTTGATTAGTTATATTGCTGTTATGTGATTGCCAATTTAAATGTTAAGCTTTGTTTTAAGGTAACCTCACTATAGCTCGTCTTCTATCAGCCTAACCCCCCAGAAAACCAATTGTATAAAAGCAATCCAATAACAGGCGTCAACTACGTATCTTGTTCATAATAGAGCGTTATTTAGTTGACCTACATCATACTTATTTGGATATACAAGCAGAAATTCATCTTGTAAAGATTTCAAATATCACTACTCTGGAAGAGTTTGGTGGAAGAAAGCAAAAGCGAATCTTGCGCAATTATAGCTTGACGTGATTGGCATAATTCAGTTTCTACAATAGCTGAACGTTACAAAGATAATAATTTCTGTTTTTACTAAATATAATACTGATCTCTAATCAGATTCATCCTCTACTGCAATTCGTCGAGATATACTATAAGAATTACTTTCAATACTTACGAATTTTGCTACTTCTAAATTGATTAATAGGTCTAGCTGAATATCTTTCATTAAACAAATTACTATTTTCCATGTGCTTAATGTAAGTAGAAACTTATCTATTTCTTATAGAGCAAACTTTATTCTTTGGTTTTCAGATTTTTATACCGTAGGTAATAAAGTTCTTCAACCTTTAAAAAAGTAGATATGTAAGGTATTAATAATAGCTATACAAATGAAAAGTGACCAATAACGTTGATTGCATTAAAAACATACTTAAATGCATCCAATTCGTGCGTCATTTCGGGTATATACAGCTTGGCCATCACTGTTGATTACATAAATTTCAGTTATTTACAATCTGTCTTTCAGACTGTATTAAATTTTTGAGATATGAATGTTTCAAAGTAAAATGCAAAACTGTCAATATTGCTCTATTTTAATCTGTTGGAAAAAAATGCTGCTGAACGATTAATTGGGCTTATGTGGGTACTTTCGCTGTTATGAGGACTTACGTTACTAAGTTTCGTGACGGAAATTTTTGTCTTGTGCACGATACACGTCTAAGTGCAGAAAAACAGTTTGAAGACGAGAACTTCAAGCTTTACAGTGTCAAACTGAAAAAGAACTTACAGAACTGTTGACAGTAACTTAACAAGCAATATATGCTTTTAATAAAGTTGAATTTTACAAAGAAATGATCCGTTTCTATTTGTACGCTTATTATACTGATGCTACCAAATTGACAATCAAATGATGTATCAAATTAGTAATAAAAATGGTAAATCAGCAATTACAAAGAAGTCGATGACGTCATCATTCACGCACAAATAATAACTATAGAGTAACTAAATATGACGACATGTTGGTTGACATGAATCTAGATCGACATGCGATTTTGCCAAAAACATGCAAAACAATATTGTTTTCGATAAAAATGGGTTCAGAGATTTCAGCTCTCTAAGAAGGTACTACCTAAGAAGTTTCAACAAGTAACTAATGCAAATATCTGGAATGTTAACAAACATGTACGGTTGCCTTATTTGAAACAACGAAAAAATTATAAGTGTATCTAAAACCTAAAATATTCAAATTTTTGAAAAGTGGTATATAAGATGATTTTGATTCAACTCCAACTGCACTCCTATTCGTTTCTGCTGAACAAATATATTTTCAAAATCATTAGAGAATATCTTCTTTCAAGTACAAATGCAAAGTAAAGTAAATGTGCTTGAATACAAATAAATCTGGCATGTCTATTAAATGTAATTGAAATATAGTGTTTACACCTCTGAAAAGTAACAGAGCTTCGGGAAAGAAACTGTGTTTATAAAGTTAAGAAGCAATACGAAGGAGGTTATGTTAACTTTTATTGTCAAGAATCAAATGAAACGTCAGACATAAACAGGCCCATTAAATTTAATTGTTTTAAAAGCATAAAATAAATCTGAATAAAATCTTGCTTTATTGGCTTGTTTTCTGTTACGCTGGCTAAGCCAAGCTACTGATTAATTACATGTATTTCTTCTAACCATAAAAATTCACCAATGACGCATGTACTAATCGCATTTCCAATTTAATTAACTCAAATAAATGTCTGTACTTCGAGGGAAAATGACATATTTTCTTCATAAATACCTTAAATTTCTTTGCTCTCTCAATATGACCTTCTGTTCCGCGTTTTTGATCTAAAGTTAAATACAACGATATTCCTTCAAGACAACTGGTATATCCAGTATAATTTACATGAAAATGACAAAAGCGGAGTTTTTGACATTCATATATATTATCTACACCGTCTAGAGCATTACAAACCTTCAGGTAAACGAATCGAATTTATATCATTTCATAATTATCCGGCATAAGACTGATATAGAAACTCGTCCCCTCATATAAAACGAAATCTAATTTTTTAGATTTCGAAAATTTTATCGCCATTAAAGTTTACATAAAAATCACAGTCAATTTACTCCTGAATTAATTAAACGGATGTTTATGATAATGCCTCTGAATATTTTAAGATTCGTCGGAGATAGTAGGTAGATGGACTTTATATCTGGGCGGTTGTGGTCACCGCTTGCAATCTACGCTACTGTGACTAATATGAACATGCTTGTACCCCTTGATCTGAGAAACAATAAAAAGAAATTTACTTATTACTTCTACACACGCACTGTTATAACCTATTTGATTAATAAATGTATCTTTTTATTAAATTATAGAAAAAATCTCGAAAATAATCGGCTTATCAGATATAATATTTGAATATTAAGTATTATATATCTATTTATAATTGCAAGGAAACATGTTATTTCGAAGTATATTTAATACAATTTTTGTAAAATAAGTATTCCCTATTTTCTATTAAATCAAGGTGAAACATTTGTAATAAAGAATAAAGTGCAAGTACGATGTATACTGAGTGGTTAAAAAAATGTGTACACATTTATATACTTGGATAGCATGGTAAACTGATGCACTATAGTACACAGTACTATATCGTTCACAGCTCTATTTCACTTCACCTGTAATTGATATTACAAGTCAGGAAATATAAAACGTTGTGTTCAGTATGTACTAGTTTTATTTTCAACCATAGTGTAGTGTGTACTTGATAGTGTCAAAAAACTGGAATGATGTGCTGAATTTTGTTACTAGACAAAATATGCCTTTATGTTGAATATCTTAACTGCTTCAATAATATTTCTGCTATGCTTGCGTACCTTCCTGTTGAAGTATAATTATAAAATACAAACTTGTGATAATATTTCATGGACATATTCGATAACAACAATATTATGATTATTTTTAAGAACATATAATTTAATTTAACATTCAATAAATTAAACATTATCTCTTTAATTTTACTCAAAAAAGGCTATGAAAAAGCAATTAATTAAAGCAGCAAATTAATTGATCATCTCATCGCAATTTTGGTGTCTAAGGGTAATCTGTGAATTGCTTCAATGAAAAATACACAAAATTTTAATTAGATTATACTTTTAACCTTTGCTGGATATATCCAGGGTGAATAAAAAGAACGGAATAATGATCCTGAAACGTTATTAATAATTTTAGCAGAAAATGTTAGTAATAGAAGGTTTACTGTTTATTATGTGGCATTTTAGGACGATCTTTATTTCATCATACAATGTCATATTGGTTGGTTGAGACGTTATCGATTTTTTTAAATAGCAACCTACATGCTATATGGAAATGTTGAAGCTGCAATCATAAATAATCCTAAAGAGATATTTAAATACAACATGGAACTCCCTACATACCTAATAGCCTGACGTTTAATGATTCTACAATAGACTCCCCGCAAGATAGAGTCAATGAATTTGCCGATATATTTTCATCTATTTATATTTCTCGTTCACCTTTCTGTTTAGGAAATTTTGACGATAACTAATTACCAATTATTTTCCACTGTACCTTTAGAGAGGAATTACTTAAAATAATGTCGTATCTACCAGATGATTTCAGTGTAGGCAGTGATCAAAGTTCTAGTAAAATAGTCCGTGATAAAAAAAATTGTTTACATATTAGGACGTCGGAATTTCCTGGTCCCTGACGAAGAACAAGAATTTGTAACCATGGATTTTTAATTAATAAAATTGTTGCACTGGGATTAACTCAGAATCTCCTCAAGATTATATTTTCGTATTTAACTGATGGATCTATGTAATTACAGTTTTTATAATGGATTCAATTTGAAACTAAATATTAATAAATGTTGCTATATATCTTACACGCGCAAAGTAAATTATACTTCATCAGTTTACTTTCTGGACAGCAATATATTGTCATGTGTCAGCTGTATTAAAGACCTTGGAGTGTATTTAGACTCTCGTCTAAGTTTCTCGAAACACGTAGACTTGATGTAGGCATTAGCCTCTAGAACACTAAGTGTTGGTATGCGTTCTTGCAGGTTGTTCATTAATTGGGGTATGCTTCTCAAATATGGTCTCCTCATTACTTATACCTAGAACTTTCCGTCGAAAAAATTCGACAACGATTCTTAAAATATTTATCTTTTAAAAATCCTGGTACTTACCCTCAACCTGGCATAGATTATACTTTCTTATTAGAAGCTCATAACGCTCAGGCCTTAGGTTATCGTCAGAAACTGCATGTACAAGATTTGTATAAAAATTGAATGAATTCATTACCTCTACCTCCTTACGCTTTACTCCCCCCTTTTTGCTCCCTTTTCAAGAACCAATCTGTTTCAAAAATTTCCGCTGGTGAGAATGTGTAAAGCAGCGAATCTTTATTATAATGATATATTCTTTAATTTACTTACTCAATTACAATTTTCTTTTTGTAATTTATATTTTCACTTATATGAACTGTACGTTGTACATGTACAGGGTGTCTCTAAAAGGTGCGGAAAAAAACGCTACCACACATTTCTGAGGGCAAAATATGGCGATCTAACCCAACCTACCTTAGTGTAAAAGTGGATACTTTCGGAGATACAGAGTGTCAAAAGTTCAATTTGGTTTTAGTTTTTTATAAATAATTTCTGTAGTAATTGGTATATTGTCACAATATTTCGAGGGAGGGGGGGGTCGTGGGGTAAAAATTTTAAATCTGCTCTCATTTTCATTTAAAAATGTAGAGGGCGACTAGAGTAACCCATTATCAGCATGAGTTTAAGATTAATGTGTGGGCAGGAATTATAGACACATTCATAATTGGTCCTGTTGTTTTACCACCTCGGCTAAATGGCGAAAATTATTTCAAACTTCTTCAAAACGATTTACCGCACTTATTAGATCTCCTGCCGTTGGAACATAGATGAGGAATGTGGTTTATGCATCCTCCGCATTTTACATTAAACGTACGTAATTATTTGAATGAACCGTATCCAAATAGATGGAGGCAATGATGCCCCCGCATATTGGCCAGCTCGATTCCCTGACGTGACGCCGATGGATTACTTCTTATGGGAAGCTTTGAAAACCCTTGTGTATTCTAGACCAGCAGATACTAAAGATTAATTAAGGGGACGTATTCAAACTGGAATTGACACTTTGAGAAATGATGAGGAAATGCTCCAGAGAGTTCAGTTGAATTTTTTACGACGTATTAATCTTTGTACACACGAAAATGGAGGCCATTTTGAACATTTGTTGAAAGCATTTAATTAACTGTTTTTGTTCATAACTCTCTTGTTTACTGTTTTTATTCGAAAATAAAGTCACATTTACTGCTTTGTAATGTGGGTGTTATTCTTGTGGCAATTCAATGCAGTGGTGCATCCACTTTTGGACTGAGGTAAGTTGGATTAGATCGCCATATTTTGCCCTCAAAATGAATTTCTGAATTTTCTATATCCATTACTCATAATCGGCTGCTCCAATCAACTCCTACCAGGTATACCTTTTCTAGGTAAAAAACATTGGAGAATAAGAATTTTTATTTAAAAGTTAAATACAGTGTGTCTCAAAAAAGTTATTACGTTTTAAATGGATACAATATGCCGCAGGTGGCGCCCTCTACACTTTGCAATGAAAATAAGAGCAGATTTAAATTTTGTACTCCACGAAACTCCCCCTACCCAAATATTGTAACAATATACCAATTATTACAGAAATTATTTATAAAAAACTAAAACCAAATTGAACTTTTGACACTCTGTATCCCCGAAAGTATCCACTTTTGGACTGAGGTAAGTTGGGTTAGATTGCCATATTTTGCCCTCAGAAATGTATGGTAGCGTTTTTTTCCGCACCTTTTAGAGACACCCCGTATATTTGTATAAGGTCCTGTAATTGGGTAAACCGTTGGACAAATAAATCTTATTATTATTAGATACATATATATATGTATATGTATATGGCTTGCAAAATTAGATAACTTTGTGCATTTTCTTTATGGTGGATGGTTTAAAATTCGTTGGGAGCATATAGCAGAAAGTTTCTTTCTATTACACATATTTTACAATTTGTACATTGTTCACGAAAAACTAACTAAACCATAGCACGATTAATAGAAATGGATTGGATTGGATAAAAATATTAATGATGATTGAATATGGTGAGCGAAAGAGAACTCAGAATGAGCTATATCTGCCGTTTAAAAGCGAGTATCCAAATCGTCAGCTTATTGTGCAATCAACGGTTGCAAAAATATATTTATAAATATAGAACGTATTACAAATTAACCCAAAGTAAGTTGATCAAAGGTAGCTACAGAAGATAAGGAGGATAAATATACATAGGCTAACTGAAAATTCAATTACTCAACTTGACAATTAACAAGAGGCAATGAAATTTCCCAAGGTAATATAATCAATATTCTACATCCAGAAAAGTTGTACCCGCACAAAACAAAAGTATGTAGTTCAGAAATTATCAGAGGATGATTTTGATCGACGAATTTAATTTTGCGTAGAAACTATGGATATGCGCCTTATCAATCCACAGGTTTTGAATACTATTATTTTCACAAATGAAGCCATATTTTAATTGAATGGGGCTGTAAATTTACAAAATTGCCGCTGCTGAAAGGAAAATCTCCATTGGGCCTGAATTACATACTCAGTATCCACAGAAAGTGAATGCCTGGTTAACAGCGCGCCATTATAAACGCCGAGATAGCACAGGCACAAGACCACAATTGCACATCTAGAAGCTACACAGCAAGAGTTGCCATGGTAGTGAGACAAATGATACAGCTTCAGAAGGCATGCAACTAGCACCCAGCACAAAAAAAACAATTTTGTTGGAATTTTTCTAAATCTGTTATGATATTCCTATATGACCGTAAAGAGAATATATAAAGGTACCTAATTTTGATGCAAACACTATACATTGTCTATTTTTTTTAATCCGATGGAGTCACAACCAAAAAAAAAATGACATCATATGAAGAAATGAAGATCGTCCTAATATACCGAATAGTAAACAGTAAACCTTCTATTAACAACAATTTCTTTTAAAACTACTAATAGCGCATTCGGGATCGTTAGTCTGTTCTTTTTATTCACCCTGTATATTACACTGCACTGTAACTTTATTTTAATTTTATAATAGTACATTTTATTTATACTTTCATTGGCCAAATTAATTTATCTGTACAATTTCAGAAAATTATTTTCTTGTTAACTACATACATATGTATATGTATAATACCAAAAACACTTCTTTAGTAATTGTATCAAGTTTTAAGCATTAATAATATAACAGAGATACCACTGATACTTGCTTAATTTAGGTCAACCTACATCTTATTACTGTAATTATTAATTTTTCAAAGGTGAAAGCGATCAAGTTTTATCTTGGAATAAATTATATCCATCTAACAGATATTGTTCTTGTACAACATAAATGTCGTAGAAGCCAGACGACTTTCTATTCATAAAAAATATTTTACAATGCAAAATACAATACAGAATACTTCAAAACACAAGAAAATTTATAACGAATAAATACGGAGGTGCACATATTTTCGATACGATTTGCAATACATAAAACAGCGTGCAGTAATAACAATAACGACTTTTACAGGATGCAGCATATATGTACATACATACATACATTCTTGCAATCTCTGTCACTCTTCACATGAGATCTATATTAGTTGCTTTATTAGAAATTCTTTGATTCGATCGCTCGTTATTACCATAGGATTCCGACATACGACGGCGTCATAGTCATTATTACAATACATTTTTAATGGATGTACAGATTTTTCTTACTGCCATGTGGTTAACAAATCTTTCAGTATACATTTGGAAGAAGATGATATTATCAAATTCAAAAATAAACTATTTATAATGACGTTTAAATTTCTATACTAATAATATAAATAATTCCATTTTTGTAATGAATTAATTTAACCATAGAACTTTTCGTCTTGTAGATATGAAGGCGCGCACATTGATATTAACACCTGCTGAAGAAAACTGATTGTTTATTATATTAATGACACCTTTTTTCTTTCGCTCTAAAAACGGGAAGGTTTATTCCAAGTATGTGTGAAAATTATGTATGCCTATATAGGTATATATAAACTTATAACTGCACTTACCTCACCTGTTCTTATAAACATCAACATGAATCTGGGTCTTTATATATGATAGTTGTGCATAATTTTGTTCGGTTGTTTAATATTACACTCAACCGCAATCTTAAAAGGATCCATCCATTTTCTTTCAGATCGTTTGCATATTATTCAGGTTACTTAATTAAATATCTTACGCACAAATACGGCGTGGAAAAAAGAAAAAAATGTAATAAATGGCGAGAGAATATAAAATAAAAAAGTCGGTCACAGGCGAACCGTTTCAAAAGCGTAAAAGTCATATTAATATCGATCATGCTTTGTGGTGAAAAATATGAAATTAATGTAAATCAAAATCATAAGCGCAACGTGTTCAGGCCAAATATATTCAGGTAGTTAGGGCACATTTGCATTGACGATCACGCATCATGAGGTGTTGCACAGAACGGTTCACGAACTGCGTAACTACAACACCGGACAAAAGTTAAGCAAGATTATGTCAAACATTGATTTCGCTTGGTATATGACACTATAATTATAATTGTCAGCATTCAAAAATGTAATTAATTAGTAGAATTTATTATAATCAATTCTATAATAAACAAAAGAATCCTGTAAACTACAATTGTAATATAGGACAGTAAGATACAGTACATCAAAATCCATATACAGGGTGTCCCAAAAATACACCGACAAACTTTAAAGGGTGGTAGAGGACATCAAAACAAACATTTTTTGTTTAGTAAACATATGTCCGCAAATGAGTCGTTTGGGCTATAGAGCAATAAATTGTTTTAAATCATATCTAAATAACTAAACTAATTCTTGATTTAATTGGACGCAACTATCTTTCGTTAAAAATTTGTCGATATACCTACGGTTTTTCTTGGCCAAGAGAAACATTTCTTTATCATAGTAAACATCCGATAGATGTCGCTTTTGAGATAGACGTAATTATTTGTGATATTTAGTTGTCATCATTACATTTACTTTACTGATTGTTAATATATAAATTTTATATTGAAAATGAATGATAATTACTCATTTGAAGAACTTGCCGATATGCATCTTGCTTATGGTGCAGCACAGTGTAATGGAAAAGAAGCAGCACGCTTATATGAAGAAAGGTATCCGGCACGTCGGCAACCTCATCATACAACCTTTGCTTCCATCCATCGTCGCCTTAGAGAAAGTGGAAACCTAAAACGTCCTGGTGGTAGTGGTCGTCCGAGAACAGCTTGTACGGTTCGATTTGAAGAAGAGGTTCTACACCGCGTTGAAGAAAACCAATTTACAAGTGTTCGCGCAATTGCACACCATATGGGATCATCGAAGTCGACGGTACACCGTGTTATGCATGAAAAACTTTCTACCCTTTCCATTTACAACGCGTACACGCTTTAAATCCTGAAGATTATCCACATCGATTGGGTTTTTGCCAATGGTTTTTGGGTCACAACGAACCTGATTTCGGGAGAGTAGTGTTGTTTTCTGATGAGGCATGTTTCACGCGCGATGGTTTTTTTAATAGTAGAAACAGTCACATTTGGCATGATGAAAATCCTCACGCTGTGGTCTCTAGAAGACACCAACAACAATTTAGTGTTAACATGTGGGCTGGTATTGTTGGAGAGAACCTAATAGTTCACTTGCTGCCTGCTCGTTTGAACGCAGACATTTATCTGAATTTTCTGAAAATTATTTTGCCTCTATTATTGGAAAATGTTCCTTTAAACATTAGAAATAACATTTGGTTCCAACATGATGGGGCACCTCCGCATTTTGGTTTAAACGTGCACCAACATCTAGACCAGCAATTTCCCCGCCGATGGATTGGAAGAGGAGGTCCCGTGGCCTGGCCAGCGCGTTCTCCCGATCTCAACCCCCAGGATTTTTTCCTTTGGGGAAATCTCAAATCTTTAGTTTACGAAACGCCTATCCGTAATGAGGAAGATCTCTTAGCAAGAATAATGGCGAGTTGTACACATGTAGAAGTTATTCCCGGAATATTCCATAGAGTCCGCGAGTTAATGAACCGACGGTGTAATCTTTGTATTCAATCAAATGGTCAACATTTTCAACAGTTTATGTAAAACATCATTTATTTGTACATAAAACGAAGTCCAACATGAACAAATAGTGATTTATTAATGTTATCCTAAACATTTTTTGTAATATAATACCAAAACCATTTTTCCTTTTTTATTCTACAACGGCTCATTTGCGGACATATGTTTACTAAACAAAAAATGTTTGTTTTGATGTCCTCTGCCACCCCTTAAAGTTTGTCGGTGTATTTTTGGGACACCCTGTATATGTACGTACTTATCTAATACATACATACTGCAATAGCTGCAACCGTTTCATAGAAAATGCTTCTTCTTCATCTATGATGCCTTTGTCGAGATAACTGGCTCAGGTTTTCGTGATGGTAGTACACTTAGATGTTAGATGTTTCCGATTTTCATCCTTCGCCCCGCAGACCCTGCAGTTGCAATTCTGTTTCAGATTTATAGTTGTCATGTGTTCCTCAATGTGACAATGCCTCTCCTATAAGAAAACCTGTGAGGATACGTAGTCTGTTTCTACTTAGTTCTAGCAAGGGTCTATGCTCTATGCTTGTTGTAGTTTCCAAGGAGAATCTTTGAATATTTCAAACCAAGGAGATTCTCCCCTCTCTATCTTTGAGTTCTTTTTTATAGATGCTCATCCCTACAGATGAATGATTGTTGCGGTCTTGCTTTCTAATAGGTGAGCTTCTTCGTTGCCGCTGATCCCAGTGTGTCTTGGTAACCAGAACCAGCATAGTGCAACATTGTTTTCTTTGCCTAGGTTATTTAGTCTGCTAAGTGAATAATTTTGAGAGAATGGTATTAGAACTCGGCATTTTAGTCAGATACAAATATGAACAAGTAAAAAAAAATGAATGCAGGTCACTTGACCGACTTTTCTCTCTTTTAAAGCAACATAGTACCAACACGAAGAAAATTCAGCATAGATAACAATTCTTGGAAATTTAAATCCCTTAAATATCAAAATTCTAACTTTAAGATAGCTACAATAAACAAATAACTAAAACAGATGACCAAGTTTCATTCCAATATTGCTAACAATATTTTTGTTTGCTATATCCGGAGCTAAGTGAGGAAATTCTAGATTAAAAAAATCAAAAACCCATACTTGGAATTGCAAAAAAAAATACTATAACAACAGTAAAAAACGTCTCTCCGATATTGCTCACATTATTCATCTGTTGTAAAAGTACTCTTCTGATTCTAATGTTCAAGATACTAAATAGGCTAACTCACAACTAAGTACTTTTTGGCCATTTTTTCCCATTTTATTATATTATATTATTGCAATGAAATGCTCAAGGAAATGCAATGAGTTTAAGAGCAATATTTTCCTGTCACTACACCTACATATAGTCTCATGTAATCATGCATCTAAGAATGATAGTTAATAGTTTACTTTAAAAAGGACCATCATTTACTAACTTTTGCTATTTTAAGATTTTCATTCATAATTATAAAAGACGGAATAAGTCCAGGTCGGCAATGTCTATTACTAATTGATTTACGTAGAAAGACTAGAACCAACATTAGAACAAGATAACTTCTTACCATAATAATGTTGAAACCTTCTGTATATTTGCAAAATTTGTCATATCTATGCAATTTATTCACTTTGATAAATTAGTAATTCCTAATGAGACAAAGTGACAAAATAAAGCTAAGGATCTAGCAATTGTTTTAGCATACATAAAAATCATTTCTACATCTTCAATTTTCATATTCCTACAAGAAACCAACCATCTTAATCAAGAAACTTTATCATTATTATATCTATGTATATATTAAGACAGCACATTATGGAAGACTGAATTGACGAACCCTAATCAGATATTAAAGAATTGTGTTTCCTTAAATAGGTATATTCCTCTCTACATCTCTATTGCTCTATAATATCTTTCCTGCATTTATGTCATAGTATCATTGCAATAGCACCAAAACCAATACAATAAATACTAGCGCAATTTGTAATTTTTGTCCTGTTTTATTATCGAAAAACAATTTAACCCCAAACCAAAAATTTTCACTATAATATGTGTACTTTATGTCACACATTTTTACATTACGCTACTGTATCTATTCTTTATTGTATTTTACGCGTCAAAGCGTGCACACGAAACACCAGTTTACCTAGTTAAACTGTCAAGATACCTAAGCAAGCTCAGGACAAACAAGCTAATTCCATAGCAATTTCAGAATCCACCAGAGGAAAACGCTACTATCACGTGCTATATCGAATGCAAACTGTCGCGTCACATTAGAATGCATGCACAACCTTTTCAGCCAAAATTTGAAATTTCATATCGTTACAAAATCGATTAAAATTGCAATAAGCAATCGTTATATGCATAAAATAGCATAAAATAGCATGGTACACATGGTAATATACAAGCAAAGAAGGATAGATTATTTTCAATGTTGCGTGTTTTGATTTTATAAAGTTGATATGAAATTAAATTTGCAGAATCATATTTCGTTTCATATGACATTAATTATAATTTTACGTCCATACATTAACAAGTGTAATTAAGCATACTTAATTATATCGGAAATAATCACACTTTGTATGATACGCATGTAAATTATAAACGTTAACATGCAGTGACAATTATGATATCGAATACATTTAATAAGCATACGCCAACCGTCTAGTAAAACCTACATAGACGTCATATAAGCTAAGAAATACATACCATCTTACTCTTACAATCCTCAAAAACTTTCGGCAACTATTTACAAACTTGCGAATAAAGAATGTAATATCCGGCTTTAAGATTTTCGCTGACAAGGAGGAACTTTTTCTAATTTGATGTCAACATTGAGCAAGCACCACTTTATTGGTAAATGGAGCTTATTGAAATTTTGTTAACTCACATCTTTTGCTTACACGGAAATGCAATCGGTTATTTTCAAGAATGAAGTTTGTTAATTCAACAAGACATACAAGAATAATAATAAATAATGACTTTTCCCCAAATATTAATTATCTTGTGAGTAATATAATGTTTAGTAACTCTATGTGTAGGCTTAGTAAAACTTTTTGTGTTTTTGTGTCCTGTTATCCATTTGGATTTTTTCGAAAAACAATAAGCTACAGCAGCTGTGGTAACTGCTAATAATAAATAGTTTTCTCTTTGCGCTTTATAGCAGTAGTGTACCAGTTTAAAGAAAGTAAAAACGGAAAAGGCAGGATGTAACGTCTATGGCGATTCAAAACCAACTGTCATTTTTCATGCATTGATTGTTGGAAATATTACGTCCAGATAGCGGTCTGAATATACCTACCTATACATTTTTATAAATCTGTCAAAATGTGATTTAGTTATAAGTAGCACCTAGAAACACATGTTAAATACTACAACTACAACACCGTTTTATATACAGATATATCGACAGTATTTTAACACCATTATTTATATATGTATACACTAATGTATACTTAGGTAAAATGAATAATGTAAAATAATAAAGTAAAAGACCAGTTTATTCATTATTAGTAGAAACTCCACGAATAATGTAAGTTTAAATAGGCAATGTAATCGATAACGGACATAGATATCTACATATGGATAAAATCAATGTCATACGACTAGTTTCTACCATCCGTATATGCCAAAAATAAAGCAATACGATGTCCAGTCGATAATCAGTTGTAGGCAAATCAATCATACATCTGAAATCGGTGATCGCGATCTACCTGTCAACCGCATCGACTCACATAAATAATTCAATTATTGAAATATTTCTACGGTCGGTATAAACGTACCACAGAGCTGCATTGTTTACAATAATAAAAGTACTACTGGGTGGCTTCGTTAGGACACGCTTTCACATAGAACTTAAAATTATAAAAGCATAATGACCATATGTTTACTTTATTAATTAGTATTGCAACACTTAAGATTGACTGCACCATTAAAATAGTCTTTTTTAGATTATGAAATTAAATTTTTGGGCAAAGACTATATTTAGATCAAGAAAATATATTGTAGATCAATTTTATAGAAGTTCTTCATTACCAAAGACGATTTTCTTGCCAATTTGCCAAGTAAATATTTATTTTGACATTGCATTAAAAGAAAATCTAAAACAGTAAAGTTCTAAATTCAAGTAAACAATACTTTTAATAGAATGTGTAATTTTCTTTAATCCAACAAAATGAGGCAGTTTGAAGTATTACTAATTATAAACGTACCAACTTGAGGTCATGTAATACTCTGTAATGTATTTGGAGGAAATGTGATGAATTTATTATTGTTTTTATGAGTCTTTTAAAAACTGGTGTTGTCTCTAAAAAACAAGAAAAATGATCTTGCTATTCCATTAACCTATTACCTATTCGATCTTGCGATAGAACAAGGGTAGTTCTCCTAAGACTGTGATCACGACAGCTACCATTAACTAACGACGAAGCTATCATTAACTATTGTTAAGAATAGGTTGCTACGTTTTCTTTAATGCTCTGATTTACTATCGTCTTTGCATCCTGAATTCCTTCTTCTGCTCATCATTAGGATATTTTAGGATCAGCCTACAAGTGAATCAAGACTTTTCTTGCTATCGCATGCTATGTATTTCATGTTATGGTTCCGTAAGGATCGGTTTTAAATCCTACACTTTTTCTACTTAATACTACAGTTCCGTTATATCTATACGCAAACTATATCAACTGTTTCAAATCCAACACTTCGACAGATCTTTCTCGTGTAGCTAACTGCACTTTTAACGAAATAAGCGACGTTATCGTTCAATAAAACAGTGCTCAATATAGAAAAGAATGACTATGGACTTCTGCATAATACTGCAAAATGTAGCCAGTCTGGATTTACCTGGGAAAACAAGTTTGTGCTGCTGCAATTATGCAAATTATCATTTAGAGACTTGGGACGAAATATTGGGAAAAAATGTAAAAGTATTTATTTATAAAAATTGTAAAATTTGTAAATTAAGCTTACCGCAGTAAACTCAATACATCTACCAGCAGTATTTTGTTTGCTTCAAATGATTTTATACATAACGTTTCTGAAAAGCTTTATTAATTTATTATTAGATATTAATGTTTTCCAGCATTAAGCGACAGACAAATATTCATAACCAACAATGTAAAAGTATACATATGTACAACTTCACTCGTGTTCTTAGTTTTACCTAATTTTGTTTTAAGTAGCATTTTAATTTTGTAAGCGTACTCGAACATAAAATGATATCTCATATCAACTATATGCTTATCAAAAAAGACTGAAGCATAATCAAAATAAAATGTAATAATTATTGCGTCAAGGAAGAAAAAAACAATAAATGTCTAGGACAGCAACTAATTTACATCAAATGGAACAGAAGAGGCAACGCATTCCTCTCTCACAATAAATTATTCGAAAATTATTAGAAATATGCTGATACGGTCGCATTAACCGTGGTGTGTCCCGCTGCTTCCGTTGAGATTTTTATTGTCGGAGACCATCTTACGGTTTAATTGTAACCGTACTCCTAAAAATTATTTCCAACGCTCACTGTTTGAAAAAATTAAACGATTGCTATATCGATTTTGATATCTATCTTGTCATATGATACCAGTTCCTTTAATTTTAGCTCTAGTCGTAGGGTTACTGGTAACAAGACACGCACATGAATATAAATAAAATTAAACAGAAGTCGTATAGTAGTTGTAATACTTCTAGACAAACTTTAGTACATAATGAGGACTTAATATAAATTAATTATAATGTTACCTGCTCAAATAAATAACTAAAACGAAACAATATTTAAATAATTTGTAATTATAGATAAATTACTCGTCAAATACAATATAAATTATAAAACAAATATAATTAACAATTATTTTTATTATAAATTATTATATTTATTATAAAGAAAATATAGTGTCCTGTATAAAATAAAAGTAACAAAAGCTCATCGAGGAAAGTTGGGGATTCTGATACTGATTTCTTCTTTTCGGGTTTAAAATTAAACTATTTAACTGCTCCTAGTCAAGATTGTTTCAGAAATCTGAAAGAATTCTTTAAGGACAATTTAGTTGGCAGTGGGCGACTGATAAATTATTGCTGCTTTAGCAAGTATGTACATTCCATGCATACTCTATGCAGTTAAGATCTGGTAATTTTATGCGGAAAAGTAAATGCGCATTCTTATTCACAGCCAATTTATACAACACAATTCTGGTTGGATAAGCACAAGCATTATCGTCTATTAACCAAACGTTTCTAAAAGTTCTAAAATGACTTCTACAGAGAGTTAATGATTTCAGTTCTTGTACCATAGCGAAACTGCTACTTTAAGATATTGCAAGTTACTGTGGAATTAGTTCTTGAAGTTCTTCTTTTGACTATCAACCGATCTCTCCTTGCATTCGTAGTTTTAGTTCTTCAAAGTGACCGTCCCCGTCCTTAATCATTCCAGTTTCTGTATACCTCTTCAAACTACAACCTTAAGTAACATGGATATAGTCAGTCGTGTCCACTGATCTAGCTAGATTTAAGCGCTCGCAATAGCTATATTGTGGTTTACTTGAATACCTCATCTTTATATTTTTTTGTGGTGAGTACAGTTCCAGCGGCTTTCTAAGCTGTACCGCTTATCTCTTAACTCTTGCTGTGCAGTTTTGGTGTGCATAACTTTCTTCCAACATAAGTTAGGAACAAATGGTAGCTTGACCTTGACCAGATCGAAGTTGCAACAATATTCGCCCAGAATTCTTTTTCTCTTTCAAATTATCCTAATGGATAGTCTATTTAATAATAATTCTTTATCAGTTATACCGCCACAACTACAATTAGTAAGCCACTTACAAATAATTATAATGAATAATAGAGAGTGTTCTTTTGGTTTGTATAATGGTGTGTCAACATAAAGGATAATGCTGTAGTACTGTTGTGGTTGTAAAAACATAAGAGGTAATCTGCTTTCTTTGGCCGCAAAATTGACGTAAAAGGCAAATCTTTTCAAAATATGGACTCTGTCGAATGAAAAATTGTATTGACAAAATTATTCTTGCAATTAGAACGGCTGTATTTCCATATAGGGTACATATCAAAAACCAGCTGTTTTTTGAGTTATTCAATTTTTTCAAATAAACGGCCCACTCCAACGTTATGCTAAAAATTTGGTGTTTCCGAAGACACTATAGGTGAAGATTTTATATTTGGCGTGTTGTTAACTGAAAAATAAAGCATCAAATTTACATCTTCAAAATTATATCAATCTATGCAAGGCCGTCTAAAATTAACGTTCAGTTTAACTAACAATAAGTACACGTCGTTAAAACTAAATAGAATTCTGAATTTACGCATAAACCAATAACCACTGACTATGCAGTATAGTGCTAACTGAAGCATCGATATTCAGTAGTAAAAGGAGTTAACTCGAACTCAAATGAAGATATTAAATTAATGTAAATCGATAGAAACAAAACTATAACTCAGTTTTATACGGAACTATTGATTTACTACAAGGATATTTTCCAAAAGGAAAGTTTTTGAAATTTTGCGTTATTCCTGAATATCCTACTCCTGTAATTGTAAAACCTATATTCATTTAATTAACACGATTGTTACATCCAATTTTCCAGGTGAATTTTATGTCCTTGTTTTTTCGGTAATGGGGATCTTTTGTATACCCACCGCATTGATTCTTATTTTGTCGGTGCTGTTTATTGCTGGTACAATTTTTGTTCAAGTGTAATCAATCTGAGAAACCATTCCTAAATCATCATATAAATCTATTTCTCTTGTTGGTAGACTGTCCACATCTACAATTTTACTGTAAAGTATGATGACGATTTTTTTTTCCCGTTAGTCATCTTCTGACGAGTATCTTTAGATATATTTCTATTTTTTGTTAGGACTTTTATTACGCTTCTTGTTTCTAAGTGAATGTCACTTATTCTTTGTTACATCAAACTATGTAAAAACAGAACAGGATTTGGACCAAATTTTTTCAAATAGTACCAGAGATAAAATTTAACTGTGGTCAATACCAATATTGGACTCAGCTATGCTTTGCTAAAATTGTGGAAACACATTATTGAGGATCAATTCACACTTGAGTGCAGCTTCAATTAGTGACAATGAAAGACTATTCGAGACTGTGATGTGCTAGCAAATGCGCTTAGAGAAAAATACACAAGATTTAGAATTTTTTATGTAGATAACTCTAAGCTGTTTCTTATTCAACGAATTTAATCTCATTTAGTAGCACCCCTGTCAACAGTTTCTTTAAGTACATATTTCATCTAGCTGAGTGTGTCGATAGACACTCACAGCTACAATCTATGAATGACTACAAAAGTAACTTTGACACTTATTGAAAATAGGTTGAAAATTACGTTACTACCATGACGTCTACGGATATGGTTATATAACATATCTACAAACGTAACCTGACACTGACAATCTGTGATATGTTGATGCTACGAATACCAACAGTATAAACACACAAAGTTAGCTGCCTCAATTTTTAAAAGTTATACTATATATAAATGGAAAGGCACCGCCACCAAGATCATTACATATTTATTTCCATATTTCTGAAATGAAGTAATAATTTATTGCTACATTATGAATGTAAAACTCACTCAACGCAATAAAAAAATATATATAGTAAGTTGTGCCAAAATGTCAAAGGGTTCAGCAATAAACCTTACACAACACCTACGAACTGGAATTCGCGATATTAAACATGTTGTTTCTTCAATCCCATTACGTAAAAAATATATTATAAAAATACCATTTGCGAATAAATTCAACCCGTATAACCTTTTAGATGTGTGTGTGTCACGGCTAATTCCCATTACCGCGAAATAACCCCAACAAACAACCGAATATTTAAATAATAATTCGAGCACGAGCTAGTCCCTCGCTTCATATCGAAAGCACCGTTATTAGAGCGAGCCGATTTAAAACAGGGGAAAAAAGGAAAGCCTTATCGGAGTTGCCCGAGGCTAGAAGAAATTATTAATTCCTTGCCACTAAATATTAAACGGGCGCAGTTTTCATGGAGATATGCAAATCTAAACGGTCACACTGTGTATGTGTACGCCTAAATGCGACGATGTCTTGGAAATTGGAATAGTGGAAGAGAGTAACACATATGGAAAAATAGTGATGTTAAATAAGGACGAAACGAGGAATAAGCTGTTAACATAAACGGTAGCGGGTTAAAATTTTCGTGTTTTTCGTATAAGAAGCACGGCACGGTTTTGAGCTAAGATTATACTTATGTAATATAATGGAAAAGAGAATATGGATCTTTTTATATTTAGATGTTTAATTGTTGTTCTACCTCATTCCTTGCTTGTAGCTATACAATTTCATGCTGTTACTCTGATAGAAACACTTTCTTATAAGAGGAAAGAAATTTACTATTAACATGATATTAAAAGGAGATTTAAAACTGTACCGTTCTACATAATTTCAAATTAATCGAAGGTAATGTTTAAACTTTGCATTTAATCCAAGAAAATAAGCCAAAAAATCTTTTTCTTTGCAAAAAACGGCGTTTGTTTTGTGGATAGTTGAAGCAAGACAGACTTCTGCGCCAAAACTTCGGTTTCTTCAATAGTGTGCTGCTATTGTAACGTAGTCGTGAATTAGTCACTCAGGGCAGGCGTTTTATAGGTATAGATTACATTATTTGTATAATCTGCAGATAGCAGGTGACAATTTTTGCTCCAACCAATCTTGTATAAAATTTAGTCGAAAATTAGTACCAAATGTGCTTAGTCAGTTAGTTGAGAAGCAATGAATGCAATTAACATGACAACGCAAGGTAGCGTACGCACTATACCACACAAACTTGAGAAATCAAGAATAAAAAAGCCAATCAGCAGAGAAAAAAGGAATTATTACTAGTTTCTCCTTTTCCCCCATGATTAGCTCTGTTGGATACTATTGTAACCAGAAACTATTTTATAAAGCAAATTGACTGATGTCGAATTAGTAAACAAACCAAATGCATAAACTTTACAAAAGAATGATTATATAGAAAATTTACCTAAACTATTTGAACGACAGATGAATTTTGCTTTTCATATTTTATTTTCTGGTAACACCCATTATCATACCATACCATGTAAATACATAATTTAAATACTTCTTACAGTGAATACCTTAATGTTAACTACTTAATCCGGTATTTACATTTACATGGACATATAGAGAATGTCTTGCGAGATCGGAGGCCCCCTTCATGTCATTTCCATAGACCTCAGCGACTTATTCATCTGTGTTGATATATTGAGGTAAGTTTTTGGGGACATTCCGGAAGCTATTGAGGACTGTAATAAAGTATTTTCTAAAATTAGGAGAAGCTGTATTAAGCTGCTTGACCACGAAGCTATTGCACTCCGGAAGTGGCCCAAAAGTTTGCCTCGAAATCAATGATTAAGTCCTTGTAATTGGCCAGTAAAATTTCCTCAACTTCGACCTTTGTAAACACATCAAAAGCCAATGCTATAAAATTCCAGAGAACACGAAAGACGATAACAATTAGAAGAACGCATATCAGCATTAGATAGGCTGACTCTTCAAAAAGTTCGAACAGCAACAACTAACGGTGTTAGCATAAGCACTGTAATGTAATGCTTCGGTGATTTCCATTTCCAACAAATATAATTTACTAAAGTTTAGGTCGCAAATGTCAACAAATTAATAAGTCACAGAGACCGTGCTTATCCATGAAACATTGAACAAGATAGTTCAAATAACAATTACTAGCGACATATAAAATTTCAGAAAATAACTGAAAACACATTTGACTTATATGTATATACGAGCTTGTCATTGTCTCAACGCAAATTTTATAGGCAATTAAACTGTAAAAAGTGTATTTAGTTTCAAACATTTGGCATCAAAAGCTTTCAATATTTTTTAATAATTGCGAAAAAAAATTTATGAGATACGAATTGATTTTTGTTTCAACTATCTATGACAATACCCACAGAATAACAGACATCATGCATCTGTTAAAATCTTTTTCTCAAGACAGAAGAGGTAACTGTGATGATGCATTAATAAATTATATGCAGAGTTAAATCAATTAAGTTAGATCAATTAAAAATATCAAAGATTATAAGAAATTCTGGTATAATTGAAAATGTAGACCACTGAAATATATTTTAGATTTGTCGAGCACAATTAATTATACTGTAAAAAATTTAAGTATAAACATCAAATTTCTATTTTCAAGTCTGAAGAAGCTATTACCTACAGGATTTTCTTAAGACCTTTATTCGAAATCCTGAAACGTCTCCTTGTAAATCGAGTGAGAACAGTGAACTGAAATAAAAACAATGTCCAAATTCTTCTTTCCTTTATAGGACATTCTGAAAGTGTCGTAGGTGAGTGTTGTGTGAATGTAAGTGTATAAGTGTAGAATGTGGAGGTGGGTGTGCATTAATGTCACGAAGCGTGACGAGAGGTCGTTAGCGAAGCTTTGAGATGTAAATGTCGCTCGGGTCGGCCCGATTAAGCAAATTAAGCGTACTGTTCACGTGTAGCCAGTAGTCTTTTACACGCCACACGTGCGGAACTGTTCGATACAATGCGATACCAATAAATGTAGGTACGCATATTAAGTTTTAAGTATTCACATATTCTAGCAATTTTTAGTTTCAACGTTGATTATAACCATTTTTCTTTTTAACTTTATCTGTGTCTTCTCTACCAAATGTATTTACAACTGAGGACACTAACAAACCATAAAAAGTACTCTCCTATCAATATGTTAGTTTTACAACTCTGAAGAAAATTTTAATACCACATAGTCCGCTACTTCTAATGTGGAAGTAGCAATATTTCGCATAGATTCTGTGTATTGTCTTACTCTGTGTTTACTCTCAAGTAATCTCAATCTTTAGGGGTCTATTTTACTTACTTATCAATATCCTTCAGTGATTTTCCAAAATTTTTATTCATGTAGCGATAGCTCCAATAAGATACTCCTGGAGCATTTGGAGTAATTGCTCCTCACACATGATTTATGAAGACACAAAATTTAAAAAGGAACATTTCTAAACGTATGTGTATAATTTATACATGCCCTAGCGCCGCTCGTATACTGGAAGAGTTAATTGTGTAGGTATTAAGATCGCTACTTATTTACACGGCATTTCTCCAACCGATTTTAATGTCTGATGCCCTGACCTGCTCCAACGCCCACAAGTCTCAATTCAAGAGATTCAACGTTCTGCCGAACTAGGTGTCGTTTTGATTCAGTACCTAGCGGAACTGAAAACAGAAAAATCTCTAAGCAAATTCCCTTAAACATAAGTTGTAAGCTCAATTCCATAATATCTTGTGCACATTATTAGTTTAAACATTTCTAGTGTGGATTCGGCTGTATTTCTTCACTATCCATCTTACTTGCTAATTTGAAAGAATAGGAAGTATATTTTGCTACTTATTGTCGAAGCTGTTTATTATCGATAGATCCTTTTGCATTTACTGTAAAACGTTCCCTGTAATACTACCTACAAAAGCGTAACGCCTTCTCGCGGTCACGTGAAACACTAACTAAAATAACGTTTAAAAACGTAAGTCATCTAAAATAGGCTGCATACATACATGAAAAAGTCACGAAACTTTGTAATCTCTGAACAATTCATCAGACTTTATACATGCCATACCTACGTCAAATCAGTAAAAAATAAAAACAAGAATTCTGAATTTGCCGAAAATAATCGTGACGTGTATGTTATATCCATCGTGTAATTTTATTCATATCGCAATAAAACCCTCAAATTGCAGAATTATCTGAATAAGACATTTAAGTATACGAAAACACACACATCCAATGCGACAGATTGGAAGAACGGAATCACAAATAAGAGGCAAAGACAGACGCAAAAACCGTATTCGTGATTAATTCTAATTATTATAACATAACGTTATCTATTATGTACATAGTTTTAAAGAACTTTTGGTAAATTTGTAATTAAGCTATGAAATGCACAACATTCAGTATTACATGAAATAGAATGCAATTGCATTACTGCATTACTACTTGTTAAAAGCACGTCATTTTTCCAAATTGAAATTACTGAGCATAAAGTAGAAGTAACAATGTACCATTTTCTTTAAATTAAATCCGAATTTTTTAGCGAGCAATTTTCATTTAATAAGCGAAAGCTTTCCTTTAACGCGAATTTTACTTCTCTAAAAAAGAGTACTATTTATAGTTTTTCAATTGCTTTTTAAAAGTTGTTTATGATTTTTTACCGTTCTATTAAAAAGTTTTCAATCATTATTTTGATATTGTTGTTATGGCCCGTTGGGCTCCAAACACGCACCAAATTTTGCTTTTCGCGTAGTTTGGACTAGTCCTAAGCCTAGATAGAGTGTGCAGGGAGGCGCAGACTATGATAAATGCAGATTCCTTATTACTAATTCAACCTATACACCTTAAGAAACCGTAGTAACAATCAATTCTTAAATTACACGGTTAAAAAGTCGTCTTTTCGCCATAACTATGGAACGAATAAAGACATCGAATTGCGTAATTTATGTTTTTTGTAGCAAATTTAATTTGCTTTTCGCTTATGATGTCAAAAATATACCGTATGATTTAAGTTTCTGGAATAAAATCAAAACAACTGTAATTATCATAAATTGCGCCCTCTAGGAAATTTATTAGGAACTGTAGGGTACAATTTAATACGTCAGTTAAAAATACTTACCTTCCTCTTCCAAACAAGCTTTTTCCCACTAAAATCGGATAAATCCTTTAGAAGTTACAGCAATTTAAATGATTACACTTTCAATGACTTCCCCCACTGTTATCAAGGTCGGTACACTAATGAGCCTTACACCAAATTGATGCGGAATCCTATCAGATTTCTAATGATATTACCAAAACTATACCTCAATGTGGAAATTTTCGAAGAAATTGAACTTTTTAATATTTGAGTTTCGATTGCGGCGTCTGGTGGTGAGACGCGGAACTTAAAATTAATTTCCAGGATTTTCTCATAGCCACTTTTATAATGAAATATGTTTTCCCAACTTTCTATGTCCACTAGTATCTGAGATATGGCCAATGGCCAGCCTTAATGAAACACCCTGTATATTATTCGTATTAAGAACTGATGACAATATCAGATGTATTCTATTACTCAAAGTAGCCTTGCCAATGAATTAAAAAATCAGTCTCTTATTCTGATTATTTGCTTAAGTAGCACAGTTAATTATATTTATGCAAAAAATTATTTTATTACTGTGTAACTTTAGTTGGGTTTGGATTCATATTATAGATAGTATTAACTAGAACGTTCTCTTTAAAACTTTCGATATCGTTACCATATCAAACCTTCCGCAGGAAAATATGTATGACTTGATTTTTAATTGTGGCTGCTTCAGAATTACTTTATTATTTATTATTTATTATTATTTTTGGATTTTAAAAATTTGAATACATTTCTTAATTTTTTTAATTTAAAACGAAAATTCTTCTTTTTTATCATAATTTATTGTTTATCGCACACTATTCTATGTACATAACCATTTATACTCAGAGTATCAAAGATATTCCTTCTCCTTATCTCTTATCCTTCATCTGAGCATATGGCTTGAACTCTGTCATATAGACATCTGGCCACCCTAAGTTTGCCGTTGTGTAGATGGCTGGAGTCGAAGAGCAGGTATTGTCCTGCGTGTGTAAGTTTTTATACACTTTAGTGTAGTTTTTAGTGATTCCTCCATATTTTTGCTCACTAGCACATCCATGACGAAATTTTGTTGTCAACTTCCTTCTTCATAGGAAATTAAATATGCCATCATGGAACTATTATACATTTGTCCACCAGATATTTTCAAGTGGACAACTTTTTCCAACAGGAATTGAGAATGGCAATAAGGTTGCCACACTTCACGATATTGAACAACGTATAAATGGATAAAAACCATCAATACATATAACATGAAGCCCACGTTGTGATTAAGATATGTAAACGACACGTTTGGCATATGACCAAATAGTGATGACGTAATGAGAAATTGACAATATATAGACAATTAGAAAACAATTCTATCAATTTTTTTTAAAGATGGTAAAATAAATAATATTGAAAGTTCGAAAGAAGTACATACATTTCAATTAATATAATGCATCTAAATTAAGACAACACCTCTATAAATTAAAATAACGCCTCTTATTCGATACCCAATAAATTCTTATCAATTGATTTTAAACGTGACAAGAAGAATAATCGTCGGAGAAGCCGGATTATCCACTTGTAATGCTGAGTTGCGCTAGAGGTCGTTAAGTTTGTGCTCTTCGATTTATACCACTAAAGCACTTTGTAATTAACAAAGAAAACCAAATCTCTACACGGTTAATTTATCATCATTTCTTTACTTACAGTCAACTCCACATCATCAAATTCTAAAGCTATAGTGATCTAATGATAGCTTATACTGCAATAAGGAATAAAATATAGCAATCTTCAAAAGCGAATCTTTACCCATAATTGTCGCAAATTAGTCAAAAAACGTCTCGGAGTAAGAAGGATCTTGCAGATTTTCGTATGGCGGCACACGGCTCTTAGTCACGATGAAATGGTATGACTGGTTTCGCACTTATAGAAGTAGGAAATCTATGATCGGAAATGTGTAAAACCGATCTTTTTTGATAAATAAGAATAAAATAAATTATTTTTAAAAAGTGGAGTATGGCATACCCCTTTCTTCTCATTTTTAACTTTTTAAGAAAATAGGTTGCGTCCGTCTTTGGACCATAGACTATCAAAGTTATGTTAAAAAAATATGTATTATAATATAATAAAATGCATAGTTTTTATACCAGTCCGTTAATATATCCATTTTCTGATCTTTATGTACTTATCTTTCAATTCCTGAAATATCTCCACTTGTAGGTCAATAAAACAACAAATAATTAAATACCAATTTATTCCAGAACATAGTTCTGTTATATACCATAATTTTCTATGTAACACGACATTTAGTGATAAATAAAACAAAAATCAATTATTTAAAAAAAATTTCTATGTAGAACGACATTTACTGATAAATAAAAGAAAGATCAATTATTATTTAAAAAATGGAAGAATATGAAGCACCTCATCCGCTAATATTAACCTTTGCGAAAACCGATTACACCGTCCGTGGAATTATGTTTAAAAAAAATTTAAGGTCTGTTATAAATGAAAGCGAGCGATAGCGCCACTAAAAGAGTATTCAATTGTTATAGCAAGGTATTGCTTTAGTTTGAAAAGCTTCATTGAAATCGTGACAGTAGCTGATATTCTCTTTTTGCCCAGGGTTGTCAATTTTTCGAAGCAGCTAAGTTTGAACTGGAATGTATTTTTAGCAGGAACTACACTGAGAACGAGTTACATCCAAATAATTTATCAGTGTATGTTTCTGAATGGCTCATATGTCGACCAAAATCTTTGGGCTAAGTATTACAGTACTCTTAAGTATTTGTGAAACTGAACAGACAACGTTTTAATACCAGCTTAAAACTTTTAAAGTCGATTCTGTCATAATCCTATTCTGCACCTCGAGACGTGCAGAATTCATATACATAGTATAGTTCATCTATGACTTAAGAAGATTTGATCATGTCTTCCAAAAGTTGTTAAACTGGTTTAACATGACCAATAGACATCGTCTTCGCCTACAATTATTCTTCTACACCTCACGCTCTAATTTACGAAAAGATATGAAGACGATCCTTCCATATGCCAAATTTTTGTAAATGATATTTGTTGTGTCCTTTTGACTAAATTTTAATAAAATTTTTCGAAAGAATGCGTCGCTTCTTCTCCATTATCGAAAAGATTTTTTAAATAACCTCGAAAAGCCATGCACCAGAAATTCTGAATTATTTTCTCGAATAAGGTAATATTTATTAATATTATCTAAGTAATTCTTTTATTTCTCTGCATACTTTTAATTCTTCAATTAGATGATTTGTTTTATAAGTACTTTCATTTAATAATACTAATGTAGAATATATCTTTTATTGTATGTATCTGTATTATTTATATTCAAAACTAAATAGTTGGTTTAAATTTAAGGTCAAGAAGTGGAAGTGTAGAATTCATGTGCACAACATTTTGTAGTACTACCACCTTGGGAGAAACCAAATTAAAATTTTCATAACACACTCCATTGAAATATTTTTTTTACGTATTTATGTACAGAAAAGCATCTTAAACATCTTCAAGGATGTTTCAGTTTTCTAAATAGTTCATACCGCATATATCAATTACGAATCGCTGCTTTATCGAAGTGATTAATTTGTTGTGGTGTTCAACACGCAATGTAGGTGTACACTTCCTTGCGCACATTTTAGTAAGCGAAACCAGATGCATACCAATTTTTATATGAGAAAAAAGTAAATTATCTGTTACCAAATCATACACCGATATTCAGTGCCGCACCTTTTAATATTTAAATTAACTTTCTTCTTCAGTACTTTATTACAGATAATTTACTGTTAAAGGAATTGCATTAATACAACCACATTACGATTTCGGTGAATACGCAAACGATTTCAGTATCACGTACGGATTGTTATCTGTTATTAAATATCATTAAAAAGATATTTTAATGGTTACTTAAAATATACAACCAATTAGGCATATTAATTACCTGTAATTTGGGCAGTTTAATTATGAAGGTACTCCTCAATTTCATACCCTATATAAATGATTTGATGCTGAGTTGTGAAAGGATACTTCACCTGAAGTGACATATTCTATATTATATTATAATGTCCAAAAAGTAGTATTAATAGATAAATTGCATAGAAAAAAATAATAGTTTATTTTAGAGAGACATATAAATATAGATAATAAAGATTCTAAAGAAAAAAATTTTTAACTTGGACATTAATACAAAGAATACAAGAAACTACTAACCATAATTAGAATAATAATTATACCTGAATATCTGGAAATGACAGAGAAAGTAGTGATATTTATTTAACTACAACAAATTTTCTTCTGCGGCTTTCATCGCCAAGGCCAATGTCATTGAAGCTACATAATACAGCAATAGATCAATTCTTTGAGAAATAGCAAAAATAAATGTACGTTTAATTCGACATGCTTTCCGTTAAAAATAAACGTTATAAACAATGAAACGATCTTACGTGAAGGAATGGTAGGCTTCTATATTAACTAAAACGGTCCAAAATAACCAAATCAATGTGTTTTGATAACTTTTATAATACACAAGTACACCTTTAATCGCTCCAATAAAAGCTGAGAGAATTCAATCACTCTAGCTAAATAAAACACAAAATTATGAACAGTATGATGGAAGAATTTCAATTAACAAACTGAAAATATAATAAAACCTATGCTTAGCTCAACTTTCTGGGAAGTATATTCAACTTTTTTTACAACATAATATGTCAGAAAACTAAGAAACGCTGTACAAATAAATTGCCCCAAGATTATCAGAATAGGTGCAGTAAAACCTCAGCACGTCGTCAGTAGTGTTATAGATGGATATAAAATTAAAATGATGGTTACTTATACCAGGGAACTCAATTATTCATAAATTACTCAAACTATGTGTACTCTAGATATTTCATATATTGTACGCTTCTTAAGCTTATAGCTAAAATTAATTAAACCGTACTTATAATTTCCAATAGGATTAGGAAGACCAACGTCCTGATAAAAAAATAAATAAATCAAATAAGGAATGTAACTTTGCAAAAGTTTACAGAATTTTTAAACAAAAATTTGAATTGACCAACCAGAATATTTCCATTACAAGCTATTTTAAAATCTATGAAAGACTGTTTAATCCCAAAGTAAACTAACAAAGTAAAATGCAACAATAAGGATCTTCGTAAAGCAATAATTTAAAATATATTTGGAACACTTCGACCCACAAAACACCAAAAAACTTTTTGCTAAAAACCGACCGTTTCGACAGCAGTGCGGTTATTATCAAGGCGATAATAAGACTCATTCGAAACGCATCGAGTTTTTAGTAAAAAGTTTTTTGGTGTTTTGTGGATTGAAGTGTTTAGTGCTCTACTTCTACACCAAGAGATCCTTCGTAAAAAATATTTGCATCATTTTTGTTCGAAATTTTTGATATTGTCTTTAATGTAACCAGGACTTCTCATCAAAATGTCTTAGATTAGTTCAAACGGCATACTGTATGTTATGATATATTCATACGATGTGATCACCAAATAGTGGGGATGCCATGGGTGATACGGATAACAGCAAGTGTATTAAGTTATGTATATTTACATTCGTCTAGTTTCTGTGCCCAAATCAATGGAACTCAGCTTTGTGAAGTCTGTACAAAACCAATTAAATGATTAGTCTAAGGAAAACCACATGCAAGTTTAAAGATCTGCGCCTGTTTGGGGAGAAAAAAACACTGACGTCGGATATGAAATATCTGGGAATAACATAATTCGCTGAATGCTCACATATTGACTCCATCTACTAATCATAGTCGATAATGCTATCAGAGTTTTATGAACATGTAGATGAACGATTGGGGTCAAATTGAGAAATCTCAGCAAGTTTGATATACTATAGAATAACTGCACCTAATATTACTTGTGCATCCTTGAGTGATGGTCCTGTAGACGAACGTGCTCAAAAATTACTCAGCGGATATTAATGCTATAAATACACTAGAAACAATACTTAGATTAACGATAAAATACGAGGTAGCACCAAATCGTATAGGACAAAATTTCCTTCGTCGAATATTTTGAAATCAATACTCCAAATACGAAGAAATGGAGTAATGAGGCTATTTATTTGATATTAAATTGGAATCATACCAGCAGAAGAATCTTTATTGTGACCGTGGAAAACTCTCACTCACTCTGGGCTGAGCTCTTAGACATTCTGAAGTGACAAAACTAGTCTGTGGGACAACCCGGGAGGTTACTAATGAAGAAAAAAACACTGTAACTAGTGCTAGTGAAACGAACATAATTCAAAACTGAACTATGTTGGTATAATGTGCTATCTAAGTGTTACCCCTCGTTAGCAGTAGCAGCTGTATTATATGTTACAGTAAAGTTCTTCACTGAATTTCTTCGTATAAAAGGACATTCAACAGAAACTCATAACTAACGAGAAAGCTTTTTATAATGTATTTTTTAATTTATCTGTTTTATAGAATTTTTATGATTATCTATGTAGTACAGAACATTCATTTTAATAATTCGGTAGTAAGTGAATCTATACTTCTCATATTTAAACGAAACACTAACCATACGAAAGTATGTTACTGTAATATATAAGAAAGCAAACCTAAGTAATTCAAAATGGTGCTTGGAAGCAAAAACGTTAAACGACAAATATCCTATTAACCTTCCGTAGATACTCATTACAACTTGATTACAAAATTTACAAGCACATAAAAGAACCATTTACTATGATTGCGCCGGTAACTTGTTTAGAAGAGGCTCTGCCTCGCTTTCTTTCTCTATTATAATCCTATACAGTGGTCGACAACCGTTTCAGAATACATTTTTCTTTCATTATTTCATTTAAATGGCATTTTGTAGTATACTAATTTCCTAGTAATCTAATGTATTACATTTGCAAGTATAATGCTTAAGTATGTATTTAGTAAATCAATTTATATTATACAAATTAATCTTATAATCTTAATATTTTCAGGTGAAAACTTAGAATGCCTCACACTGGTAAGTAAATTTATATGTATTATTTTTACAATATAAATTTAATAATATACCACTAGTAATTGACAAATGTTTGTTTGTTTGATAGTTTGTTTATCAATCGGGTACACGAATATTGTTAAATCTAAAATATTATTATTATTTACACAAATAGGCAGACTCACATGGATATTATTTTACCAAAATATAACATGGACTAAATAGTAACAAAATATTTTATTTTGTTAAAAATCTAGCAGTTCTTCAGCTACATACTCCTACTCCAAATCTACTTTAGTGTCAAACTTCTACACTATTGTCAGTTCCATAATGTGTCCAATATGCCAAAATATATCTCAAAACACTTCTTCGTAATTGAGTGAATCTCCTCTTATATTAATTGAAGGAGAAATCCTTTAATTAATATATATAATATATGTAATATATGTATTTCCTAGTAATTAAGCATTGGATATTTATTGAAAACATATCAGTAAACGTGACGCCTTTGAATATATGCCCGTGTAATATCAACAAGTTTAATTACAAGCAACGCTCATAATATTATAATCACTTACGCTTCTTGTGCCATGACTAACGGAGGAAGTCCAGAGTGGTAATAATACTTTATGTTCGGAGTACTATATTGGGAAAAAATTTATGACCTAGTCAAGTTTCTATGCGTTCCATTACAGCGAAAAGAAAGAAAACTATGCACATGTAATTTCTAATGGCATTCTGTCGTTCGTACGAGATGGGTATGAAGCGTATTTAACAGGTGTCAGAGATCGTGAGCTAAAATTGAGTTTAAATTGACTCTCGAACAATACATATGTAAGAGCTACCAGAAGATACGCACATTCATATTATTACCACTGTATTGATGGAAAATAAGAGAACTAACGTGTGTATTATAACGACCACATTACAAAACAAATTAATTTCAGAAATAGGTGACGTTGGGATTCTTAAGTTTTAACAATCTGGTCTCGAGATGACATGAATATTCGCTATATATACTATGTGCCCTATTTTTCTTTATTTCACATTTTGAGAACCTGCCCGAAATAAGTACTATTCTAGCATCTGTTTTAATATTAAGAATTGCTTGCGCTATCTGTTTCAACTCAACTCACCACTGCTCACCTAGTATTTATAATTTTGCTTACCTAATGTTAATCACGGATTATTATTTCACAGCTCCATTATTATCGTCCAAACTTCCATACATGCCCTCGTTACTTGTCCAACAAAGACTTGCATAGACTCAATAGGAAGTTATTTATTTGTTCGAACCTTTAAATATGTCGTAAGGATACTAATTATAGCACACTAAAATTGTCATTGTCTCACTAGCATTGTTAGCCTAGTTAGTATTGTTGTTTAAGAAATGCTTTTAGTACTGGCAATCTCGAGGATCTGATTACACCACGTTACGTTTGATCATATTTTGATTCTAAAATATACATATATTAGAGTAACGGATTCCAAGAATATATACGTCGTAAATATTAACAACAAGATAGAGAGGGTACGGAAAAAAAAATGAAAGAACCAATAGACGAAGAAGAAAAAGAAATTCTGATCGGGTTTCTGAATTTAATTTCTCGTATATCGTTATATACTAACTTTATTTTGGTAGTTCGCAAAATTGACACCATGACGACAAAGTTCTACAAAATCCACGAAAATTATTGACCATTTATTGACCACTATTCACCATCACCGATTTCGATTTACCTACTACCGTTTTAGTTTAAGCAATAGCCACTATAGATATATTTAGGGACTCCGTGGCAAAAAAAAAACACACAAATTTAAATACAGAAAATTCACCCACAATTTATCGTCATTTGGCCATCTTTTTCATTTTCAAAATTTGGAGAAAAAATAATTAACATTTTTGTTCAATAACAAGTTTGTACAAGATAGAATTAATTATTCTTTGTCATGTTTAATCACCAAATAATGTTTCTAAAAACTGAAAAACAGTCACAAAAATTAAACAAAAACAATTTAATATCTATCCCACTTGGAAGTTAGATATAATATGGGATTTCACTAACTTTAATAGGTGGTCAAACGGTGAAAGTGGTACCATTTAGTTGCATATAACAGAGTTTATCATACTTCTCCCACGTATTGAGAAGTGCTTTATTTTTTGTTATTGTTTGTGCGTTTTCAAAAAAATCATTTGGTGGTCAACCATAGTCACACAATTTTTTAAATTCTTGCTACGGTAAACGTATATACAGGGCGGTCCATTTAAAGTGTAATACTATAATATTTTCGAAACCATTAGTGTTATGAAGAAAAGTGTTATACAAAAGTTTAACTATATGAAGGGGCTTATTCGATGGCGTGACTGTTGTCACTATAAAGAAAGACATAAAGGTCATAGCAAGGTCAACTCTTTTTTTTCAAATATCATATGGTATATTTTTTATCAAATTCTAAAAGAACAATAAGTTGTGAATAGAAAAATAGTAAACCACATATGACCTCAAATTAATATTAATCGAGATATTTCGAAAAAATGATGACATAATAAAAGTCAGCACAGCAATGTTTTTCCTTCATTTGTTAAATATAAAAGTAGAAAATAAATGTTAATAGTAGCTACAAATTGTTTACATAAGGTAAACAGTTAAAGAAAGCAGCCGGCACTGACTTTTATTATGTCCTCATGTTTTCGAAATATCTCGATGGTCCATCCTGTACATATGTCTCTAGCGGGTGTAGCTTAAACGAAAGGTAGCAATGGAAGTCGTCAATAGTAATTCATAAGTAGTCAATACTTTACATCGCTTTTGTGGCTTTTTTACGTCGTGCTAAGCCCAACCTGGCAGACCTGCAGCACCATAGTAGTATGTATGAGGTTTTTACTATTAGTCATATTTTCATTCTTAGTTTTAGAGGGTCTTTTCCCGTACCGTAATATTTTTAGTTCCGATCAAAAGTCCATTTCCATCCAGGACATTTTTCTTTTCACTGTAACCTCTGTTGCCGGGAAACTTTAATAGCCAAAGCTACACATAATTATTCTATCTGCGCCTATTCGTTGCACAAATGCTGAAGTAACATTGCGACGTCAATGTTGTTTACTCATTTGGCACACTTTTTTTGGTTTGAGTACTCTTATAAGGCTGAATTTAATAGCAAGTAATTACATAGCACTATGACGAGGTAATACTAACAATTGTTCGGATACAGTAGCAGAGACTCTATAGAGTTGGTTAAAGAACTCACAAAGGCAGGTTCTTGAATACTCATAATATCATAAATATATATAAATATCATTGATAAATACGTTAAAGACAAACTTGGATTTAAAATTGGATGGCAGATAACTAGACTATATTCTGTGTTTAGAATAAAGCGGAATAAACGATATAAACGATAAACACAAACAAATTTCGAATAATATAAAAAAATAACAATAAAATGTCGAATGAATATAAAAAAAATGTTTGTTTAGATAGTTAGCTCAAAAATAATAATTTAAATACTGAAATTATGTACATCAATTATGTAAAACTGAAATAAAATATTTAACAGTATCAAAAACATGTCACCGTTAACGGTAACCGGTCGATAACCACAGTAGTTAGGCGGCTGCCTATCGTTGTGGCGAAATGATAGGAGCCGGGTTTCAATTCCCCGGAAGAATGGTGACATTTTTCTCGGAGAATTGAATTCCGATCGACCTACCATTCGCTATTGGGAGCAAAGTTATTGACAGCGCAGCATTATAAAGGCGATATAATACTGACACAAGGCTATTTTAACACAATTTTACACACACAAAACTACATAGCGAGAGTCGCAGTAACAGTCATTCAAACGGTACAGCTTAAGACGGCACTGCAACTAGCACCCACAACACATAAATAAATTATAAACTAGAATCAAATTAATGATATGAACCTTATTTCATATACTTATTTATAACTACTAGTTTAAGTAATAGTGAACCTTTACCTTTTTTAATAACAGAAATAATTTGTATAATTTCTCAAAAGCAATAAATATAAAGACACAATTGAATCGTTACAATTACATCCAGCGATATTTTTATACAAGAGATTTAGATAATTTTATATTTTCCCTATTAAGATTTCATAACGGTAAAAATCGGGACTTAGCTAGAATTGCTATTCTAAACAAAATGAAATGGCTAAATTACTATTTTATAAAAATTAATATATAACATGAATATAAAGTAGGTATATATACATATATCATCATCATATTATATTAAATCATACATAACATAATATAATTAATATATAAATATAAACAAAACTGTTGGATAAATAGAGGAAAACAAATATGAGAAATTTTATCCGAAAATAAACATTTTTGATGGGTAAAATAGGTTTCAAAACCACCTTTAATGCAGCAACACAAATAAATAAAACTGAAATTTAGACAAGATCATGTCGCATGGTATAGTGAGTGGAAAAAAAGTCTTATTTTTTACCAGAAGAAATTTAATCTGGGTCAACCTGATAGTTTTCAATATTAGTAGTGCAGATTGCACAAGAAATTTGACGTTACGACGTGTCGAAATTTTGGTGGCAGCATTGTTATTACGATTTGAGTTGTTTTTACTCATGACAATAAATTTTGAAAACGAATTCTAATAAATGTTAGCGAAGATATTCTGCTACAGGAAACTTCAGTAAATTATCGTAGCTATTTATACTCTCAACCGAATAAAGCACTCGTTTCATCAGGATAATATAATTATATTAGAACGACCAAGTTGAAGATGTTTGGACAAAATTAAAATATTACCACTTTATAGCAGTTATGTTTAATATACAATCCAGTCGCTAATGAATGCAGTACAAACAGGAACTTTTAAGTCCATGAATTTACAGTTAATTCATCACAAAGAGAGAAGTTTAAGAAACCGTTAACGGATGCCGGCTAGTAAACTTTAAAACTCCTTAATATGCTAAAAACCAAATTTCATCTTCTTTTTATGAAGTTGTCGACACCTTTTTTCCCGGTTTCGACTGCGTTCGATTCTATTTTGCCGTTTTTACAAAGCTAAATAAGTACATAAATTATACGATAGTATGCCGCCGTAATTGGATAAACGTTCTTTTATAAATATTAATGGTATATGTGGAGCACGTCACTTTGTATGAGTGATGTCTTAAAAAGTAGACTGCCTTGTTATGTTCTGCCGGACGACAACCGGGTAGATTCCGTCCGGTTTTACCGCAGTATTCGCTTCGCGAATACATTGATTTAATGATGTGCTGTTGAACTTGTTATTTAAGCGTGGAAGTTAAATTATCCCTCGAGTCGGTAACATGCATTGCTTTGCAGAAATTTAGTAATAGTTACGGTTGCGAAACGTGATTTAGAATAACGTAGTAGATTGCTATTAGCGATCGTACAACGGTCACTAATTCTGTTCCTATATTTCCAAGATCTCCTTTAACACAACACTGAAAGAAATACCTTGAGGTCGATAAATTAATTATTGTACCCATCACAGTACACACAAAGTAGCAACTCCTGTCGATAAACCAAGTATGTTATAGTACGATATTTTGGGATATAAAATAATATATTAAGCAATCTGTATCTATAAATGAAAAATGGAAAACCATGCTTTCCATTTCAATAACTGTATAATAAATTGCTTTATAAGATAAGCACATACAGTGAAATCCGTTTAACACGAAAACGCTTAAGAAGAAATATTGGTTAACACGAAACTATAAAGCGTTTCCGAAAAAGTACTATGTATTTGCATACATACGAAACAAAAATCGCTTAACACGAAAAGATATCGCTTCTCGGAATGAACAAAATACTGAAAACAGCTGCCGCATCGGCGAGAATAAAAAGGTGTTTGAAATCAAAGAGAATGAGACAATGATGTTTATCTAAAAAGGATAAAAGAAAAAATATATCAGATTATTTTTCAAAAAAGTTATAAACGAAAACGCGGCAGCTGTTTTCAGTATTTTGTTCATTCCGAGAAGCGATATCTTTTCGTGTTAAGCGATTTTTGTTTCGTATGTATGTAAAATCAATAAAACAAAAACATTAACAAAAAGTTGAAATTCAATACATAATTGTTAATGTTTTTGTTTTATTGATTTTTGTTAAAGGCATGCAAACATATCTATGTAAATAAAATGTACTATAAACGAAATTTTGTTGAATATATGTACAACATGCATATATACTTTTTGTAATATCCTTTAACACGAAAATCTCTTAACACGAAAAAATATTTCGGTCCCGTGAGTTTCGTGTTAAACGGATTTCAGTGTATGTATAGACATGTTTCCCATATAAAATTCTCGACGTCTACGGCTATTACGGCCGATATCCCTAAGGATTCGCTATTGTGACCGGAGCTAGTCCTGAATTTCATCAGAGACATATGCAACACACTGTCAGCAGTATACGCTGACGACACCGTTATATATACTGCCTCGGATACGCGGTTCACATTCAGACAGCACTTCACCAATACAGCTGCCAGATTTTTACTTATGAAGTCTCTCCGAGCTTAAAATTTAAGCATTTTGTATATATCTTTCTCAGATTCATACACACATACGACTCATTAACATGATCCAGCGCCTCCAAGTCTTAAGCCCCGAGATTTAAGATCCTTTAAAACCGGGTTTGCTTATCATCGTCATGGCTCCTTAGTTTGCCTGGAATATTCAAAGACATAGAGACTTAACCATTCCAATTTTGACTACTCATGTCAAGACGTTGACTAGAAGCAGAGCACGAGGGCCTCCACCACTGGTGAGCACATGGTATGTATTCTTGAGGCTAATTAACAGCGCCAATCTATGATCGTCATCGCCTTTCAGGACCATGTGATAAGTCTTTTTCCTACGGCTAGACTGAACCGCATTCATTTAGAGTTTGAAAAGTTAAAGGTGTTTCACGCAGTCCTAAGCAAAATCGAAGACCAGTGATATAACATTAACACAGAGCAACCAGACCATTATTAATAATCACTAATTGCTTAAACTGCTATTCAAATTGTGGCAGCAGCAGCAAAGTAAAAAGTAATGCAGATATTCTTTTTATTTCTACGCTAGATTTACCAACAAAGAAAAAATATTAACGAACACACCAAGTTACGGAAATCAAACCAAAATACATACATAGGATATGAGATGAGTGAAGTAGAAGTACCAGATTAAATAAAATTCCCAATATGTGTTGCCAGCGACGCTAACAATAGGATAAAAAATAATGCCTACCTCTACATACAGGTACTCGTATACGTTTTGGTAACTCTCTGCGCATTTTATATTACTGGGTGCAGTAATAGTTATTTACGAACCAAGTGCGTGAAATCATATTTCGCGAATGAGTGACCAGTTTAAAGCGCGAGCCGTTAGGCGAGCGCTTTAACAAATTCGTAATATTTTTTGTACGAGAACTTTCTAGTTAGTTTATGACCATATATTATTCACAGCTTCCAGTAGCTTTTTCAAACAAAAAATTTAATACAACTAGAAATATAAACATAAACATTAACAAACGTCTTGATACGGACAAAATCGGCTGATCGGCGAAGCAACGAAGCGAGTATTTGAATCCAATTTAAATCCAATCAGGGCTGCCTATCGCGAGTCGAAAAAGTCTCAAACTACCATTCCGTTCTTAGAATGTAATTACCGGCATAAGTAATGAAGGCACAACGATGCAGTGACAAAGTCATGCAACAATTTATATTCACTAAAATTATACAGCAGGAACTGTTACGGTAGTCAACAATCAATGCAGCTTAGAAAGCCATACAACTGCATCCGTCACAAATATTGAAGGAAGGTACAAGAAAGTAATAATTCTGCTATGTAATACTACGAAGAATTATGAAACTTCGGGCAAAAAAGATTTGTATTTTGAAAAGAAAGGTAAATTTATTTAAACGTTTAAATTTGTACTAACTTTGCTATATTAAACACCCTAACTGTGAAATAATTGTTAGTTAAGAAAACGGTAGCCGTTTCAGATTTTAGAATAATTCATCATCAATATATGTATATGTAAAATTAATTTGCTACAATTTTGCCGAAACCCGACGTAAGGAAGTGGTCAGTCTTTGTTCTTATTATTGATAATGTAAAACGAAATAAACGTGTGTATAATGTATAAAGTGAACTGAAAGAAAAATTAAAATTTGCTATTCTATGTAATTGTAAAACGCTAAAAAGTTATATACTCATACGGCAATCCTTGAATTTATAAGCCTTCGTTTTGTCACAAACACACACATACCACAGTATTCTTTTAGATTTCCATCCATCATCATACTTGCTACTCCGAACATTTTATCGGTAATAATTTTTCGTAGATTTTCTTTTAAAATTATGCGATTCTGATTTTTATTTTTGCGGTTTTCTATTGGTTTGTGTAGTATAATGTTTTCGCTACTCCGTTACTTGCAATTCTGCATTCTTCTTTGCTTCTTTTTTCTTTGAGGCTCATTAGAACCTTATATCTATCAAATATATTACAATGTTTTGTTTATTAAACTTTCCTACTTAACTTATTGTGTGTCTAAATGACAAAAGTTGTGTGTTACATCAATATATATACAGGGTGAGGCATTAGTGCGTCAAAGCTCAATATATCTATTAATATTAAAGATATCACAAAACGTTATGTACAAAAATCATAGACAGTCTTAAGCTACATATTTTAAAATTATTTTCATATATACAGGGAGTTTCATATTGCCAGGATGAACCAAGCATACATTTTCTTAAATGGGACACACTATATATCATTTCAAATTTAGATTAAGCATATCTTGCTCTTTCTTTCGTTGCGTTTTGTGATATCTTTAATATTAATGGATATATTGAGCTTCGACGCACTAATGCCTCACTCTGTATGTATGTGTGTACATAACATACGTACATATGCGTTATCGAATAGTTTTAGGGCAAAGTAAGAACATATAGTTATCAACATCCACCTGCAACGTTTAACTACTTGTAATAGCTTTCTTATACACATTATTGTATAATTACGTAACTGTGTTTGTTATTAGAGAATATGCTCGAAATTTTAGCGTGACTACGCGAAAAGGTTCTACAAAAAGGAAATTAAAAAGAACGCATAAAAAGTATCTAACGTATCTCTAGATCCCATTTTTATAAATCGTTTTGGCAGGTGTAGGTTGTTCCAGCTCACGCAAAAACAATCGCTTCTAAATGAATGAAATTTTACGTGAAATTAAGGCAACGTGCACTGTCCAGTTTGGGACGAGGGTATCCTTATTTTTTAGAAGTATCTAAATAAAATAAAATGCGTTTCTAATTGACACACAGGTAATACGGGTGGTTTCCGTCGGCGCTACAAGACAAGATCTTTATCATGTTGTGCGTTTTATACTACTGTATGTAAACACCAGTCATTTTAGGAAAGATCGGTGAAAATATAAAGTATATCACCAATTTTATTTGAGTATTAACATTTTGCATTATTATTTTGCAATTAACTATTTTATACATAATGCAGTAAGCTTGAAAATATTATTCAAGATTAAAGAGTATATGGACAAATAAAAAATAACATTTTGAGTTTAAAAATATTTAAGGAAAAAATTATTTTAATTTTTCCATTTTGCCATTCTTGTAATTATATGTGTATATTCAAACACAATTAATGTAAAATATAGTAGTCGTCTTAAACAAGATTTCGGTACTTCATTTACGGCCACACTTGCTTCCTAGACTGTCGGTACAGGGGTCAAACCTTGATACCTCCTTTCTGCATTTGGTTTTCTGTAGTTTCCCAAATTGCATGGCACATACGGAAAAGCAACATCTTAAGTCGGTTTACAGTAGCCCTCTGTAATTGGCACAAGCTGTTGAGGAATGCTAAGGCATGAGTTATTGGTATTATTGTTGTTGAATACAGAAATCAATAGTTTTGTTGTTGCTAGGCAGTTGACTGTCAGCGCATGTAGAAGTATCTTAATACTATATAGTAATAGAATCATTGTGTAGCATTACATGAAAGTATTGTTACTTGCTATGCTATACAAAAATTAGTTGTGTTTTGACTTTGAAGCAGTAGATTACAACTATTCACGTAACCTTTCAACTTTCTTCCATTAATCCATCCAATTCTTCATCTCTACACCAATTTCTGCAAGTTCATATTTCCCATAAATCTTCATTAGCCAACCTTAACTTTCAATGAAAAATTTCTGCAGATAATTTTTTCTATACTCTGTAATAAAAATAACCGTTATTAGTGAAAGCTCGTAATGATTCAGTGTTTCCAACTGCATACACAATTTAATGCTAGGTATTAGTATTACGTTTCTTATAGCAAAAATCAGATCTAATAAGGAAAAGACATTTTAATATCTTCCCATGGATATAATCCACGAACAACCATCAATTTTATTTACGATTAGATGGATTAGATAGTTTTAATTCGACATTGCTAGCTAACAGATATCATAAAAGACCCATTTTTTCATTTAAGATGTTAGTTCTTCACGTGCGACTCTCTCAACAAATTATATTTTGTAACGGTTTATTAGACAAAAGATAAAGCAAGTAAATTACACGCATATACGGTCTAGTCGGCAATTATTAATAAATCAAGCTCAACCAGCTGCAGTGTTATCCTGGTGACAATATTTACTGGCTCCTCATATTCAGATGATATTGTATAATATAATTTATAACATATTTATTTTCTTTAATAGTTCGTTACTAGTTGAACAGTTTCTTTAAAAAGCAGCATAGAAACCAATTCGGCCCCTAACCTAGTTATAAATTCTTTTGTATTTTCTTTCGATATATTGATAATTTCTGCCAAAATTGTCCGACATTACAGGGTAGGTATCACTATAAATGGCTGTACATACATATGTGTGGAGTATGGATCTCATTAGTTTATAATTAGATAAATAAAATTATATTTGTAAAATATTGTAATATGAGTAACGTAACATTCAAGTTCTACATTTCTCCTATGTATTTTACTAAGTTTTTAGTAGCATCCCATTGAAGAATTTGGTGATTTTAAGATGGTGTTCTGTATACAACTAAATACTGTACCATTCACTATGAATAGTATTGAAATACCATACAATTTAGTTTCTTTTTATTAGAGTACTATCCTAAAATGCCCACAAAATCGAAAAAATTTACAGCTAAATTGTTTTATTTCGTACAATGAAATAGTATTAACGTTACTAAATAATCCACTTGGATAATAAATATTTAAAGAAACTGCAGAATAAAAGAAAAAAATAAATGAAGTCGCAAATTGAACAATATATTCAATTTTACTTTAATGTGTCGTGGGTGCTTAGTTGCAGTGACACCGTAAGCTGCATTGCTTGTATGGCTATCAAAGCAACTCCCGCGGTGTAGTTCTTGTGTGTGTATAACTGTCTTTAAATGGCTGTATGACAGGATCATACTCCCTTTTATAATGTCGTGCTGTAAGTCACTTTGCTTCCAAAAGCGTATGATAAGTCGACCCAGATTTCAATTCTCTGAGAAAAATGTCTCCATCTTTTCTGAGAATTGAAATCCAGCTCTTATCTTATATTTACGACAACAATTATACTCCAGTAAGTGCAAACTTTTGGGAACTGTAGCAAACCTTGAAGATAAGCTATCAGTACATCCCAAAACACAACATGTTTAGATACGGGGTTCTATATTCTATCGCAATGTCGTCCTGGTATGTAATAAAAATACTAATACTAAAACATATATATAAATTTGTAATTACAAATTACATACTATTTTTTAAATAACATGAACACATGTGGAAGTGCTTATCAATAAAACTAAACTATGAATGTACAATAAAATAAATGAATTAAACTAGTAAACTAAAATATAGAATAAAACAAATGTCAAACAATGAAAACTGTAAACACCAGCTGCGCTACTTTGGTTTCGTTTTCACTTACAAGAGGCGCTGCGAAAATATTCTGGCGCGATTTGGAATGCACCCTACCCCTGGCTAACGCTGAACCATCCTCTAGTCTCTGTATCTGTAGAAAATATTACAAGGTTGTCAAAACGACGCTGTTAGTGGTTGCGGAAGTAGCCCTGGTAGATCTAGTGGCCCAACAAAAAAGGGAGTATAGAGACAAGTGAAAGCATTAAAGGAAGATATGTGACGGCAAAAATCGAAGTGTTCAAGCAAATAGAATACATTCACCGAGGCCATGATCAGGTAAAGTACTAACTCGCCGAGTTTATCACTCAACCCGGATATTATAATGTATGTACATATATCTAGCCAGAACAAAAAAAGGAAACATAATCTGCCCGTATCAGGACTCTTTGGATGACAATGCTTACATCACCTCCATCAAGCGCAAAACGCATAGCGAGAAAAAAGCAGTTGACACGTGACAGGAAAGCTCAGTTAGACTAAGCTGACTATGAGGTACCAGTCTGTTCCAGCATGAAATTCATATCTAAAAGAGTGAATTTTCTTCGTAGGTAAAAGTCTGATACAGCAATGATGGAATAGCATTTTTTCGCTCAAAAAAATCTTGATACACCCCCCATTAATTCTATTTTTGTCCGTATCAAAAATTCTTCACCATTTTTAGTGCTTGATTTAATGCTTCTTTTAATTTTTGACCCTGTTCTTCATCTCACGCCCTTATATAACTATTTATATTACAATTTGTTAAATCTAACTATGTGACTTCAGCATTTCAGAAATTTTTAATACAAATGTATTTTTCTTTTTTAAATTTTTGTACAGGGCATTATCACTTGATGAAATTAACAATACAACTCTGTTGGGATTATTAATAAAATCTGCGAAATATGTGGATATTTACCATATGTTGCAGTTTTTTATTCTAGCCCGCTTTTTAAGTTTTACATTTCTATACCAATATTATTACATGCCAGTATTATAAATATTATTGCATACCAATATTATTACATATCCGTGAATAATTCAGGAATGGAAGAATGTCAAATTCCATTAGATTTGTATAGTAAACACTACTTTTGTTATCAGTAGGTGTGACATCAAACTGCAATTAAAATAGTATTGAGTGTTCTTTTAAATTGAATTCTAATTAGGCAAAAACAAGAATGTATAAAGTAGGTAATAACTTAATTACGTCAATCATGTACCAAAGTTTATTTGCATCAGAAAACTACAGCATTTTAAATCTGACCTCATGATATGTAGATTTCAAAACACTATTAAATGGCAACCTTGCATACATCATCATTTTTAGAAAAATTTGCTTTTAATTACAGGACAAGCTGGAGTTAATCAACTGGGAGGTGTTTTTGTAAATGGCAGACCATTACCAGACTGTGTCCGCCGTCGAATTGTTGAACTAGCCCTCCTCGGCGTACGTCCCTGTGATATATCCAGACAACTACTGGTCTCCCACGGATGCGTTTCCAAAATCTTAACCCGCTTCTACGAAACCGGTTCCATTCGACCCGGTTCTATCGGAGGATCGAAAACAAAAGTAAGTAGTTCCGTCAGAACAATTAATTACTATAGGTACTATACGACTACTTCATACAGATTATTATTAACATAATTAAATATTTGAATGTGAACTCATTGAACAATAATGCTATTATTTCTATATTCCCGTCTAATAAATTATATCATTAGTATTCTCTTTCAATAATTAATTCCTTGATTTATGAAGTCTTATGGCTTTAAGGTGCATGTTATTATTATATCATAAATAACCACGCTTAAATAACACAAAAATAGAGTAAATCAATTCATTTTGAATAAAAATATTGCATGAATAAAGAAAACCAATTCAATACCTTCATATCTGTCTATAAATATGTAATAACAATATAGTGAGCATTGCTAATTTTGTTAACTCTGCGGGGGATTATAAGGCAGCACAATTTAATAATATTTTCTATTTGTATGCACGTTGTGTTTCACTTATTTCTCAATTTACTGCCAATAAAAATTTATTGCTTATAGTACTGACAGTTCTTACAACCTTCTCTCAGCTATGTGTATGTACTATCGGAAATGTTAGAGAGTAAGTTTTTTGACGCTAACTATATTCTAACATGGTTCATTAAGTGAAAGGCAACTAGCATCTTTAAAAATAATCCCTATAATTACTTTATGTATAGTGCATTCAAAATTATAAGAAAATAAGTTCATGTGTTTATAGTGGTTGTAGATACATAATTCTCTCATTGTTATTGAATAGATACAGTTGACCTACCTGCAATATACGAATCCATTGCCCATATTGACTACAAATTAGGGCACTCTAATTAAATAAGAACATATAAAATAGCAAAATAAAATATAAAAAAGGAATACTTTCGTCAACTTTATTTTTAATCGCAGATATATTTCCACTTCTAGGTCAAATAGCAATTAATTAAAAATCAATTTATTCCAGAACATAAATCACTTCTTTTTTTGTAATCAAAACTATATCGTCTATTTCTGGAAAGAAGTACTGGCTGTACTCGTTAAGTTCACCTGGTAGGGATTGTGGGTATAGCAACCAAAGATTCCAAGAATAGACTGAAATTTTCAAATTCTTGGCTTTCGCAATTTATTTATTGCTTCGTCAGAGAATTAAGAATAGAGTGTACATTGATGATGCACCTTCAAAAACATTTTCTAGAGGCGTTAGATTAAAATTAATATTAATAAAGACTAATGAGTCACATATCATCACACATCTTTAGAATAGAGAAGCACTGTTACTGCTTTGTCATATCTACACAAAAATTCATGATTATTTGATAAAAAAGTTATATTTCCTTATGTTTCGTATTCTTTATACACCTATAAAAACCTATAAGCTATAAATTTTATATACATAGATGAGGCTCAAACTAACTTATTGTTAAAATTACCATCATCATTCTTGTGTAATACGGGTAACAATCTTAGTAAGGATTACAATATCCTTATAGTTACTTGTAATGTAAGATACTCAACCCGTAAATTCAGAAAAATGTGACATTTCACATTAATACATACATAATACTTGTATCATTGAGCTCTTTCACATTGGCGATTTACAGCAGCGCGAGTTAACAGCGCGACAATCGCTCACGGATTTTACCGATGTATTCCCTATTCCTATGCACACTAGCGATTCAGCAGCGCGGCTGACTGTGCAGTAGCGACTCCCCACGACTTAATCGCGTGATTTAGTCGCAGCTACTCCTTCACACAAAGCGACTCAGTCACGAATTGGTCGGGAGATTTTTGTTGCTCCGTTTTCTCTTAATTCCTTATATAATGTAAAATAATGGCCAGTAATGCGTCTATATTTTCTTTTAATTAATAAAGCAAGAGCAAGTACTTCTTCATCGGAATCCATATTGCTCAGCGACCAGTCGCATACGTTTTTTTCGAGCACCGACTTAGCAGCGCGACTCAGCAGCACGACTTAACCGCATAGAAAGCGACTAAATCGCGATACTAACTCGCACTGCTAAATCGCCAATGTGAAAGAGCTCTAATGCCTCCAGCTACATCAGCTACTACTGCGGCTCTTACTATGTAAATTGTGTATAAATATATTTCCATTGCTTTGTTACAACTTTACCGGAAAGTTTACTACAAAGATGCTTAAAGTAGTTTCCATCCTCATCTACTATCCCATTCGCAATTAAGCACGACGTTGTGGTGTACCCTCCATAATATTTTGTTATTAAATTATGAAAACCTTTAATAATAATAATAATAGAAAAAAATGGGAATTTTGATTTACTTCTCCGTGGACATCTATTTAAACCCCAGAAATACTGTAAACCAGTTTTGTTATTTAAACCATATTTTACTAACTTAATTGCTTGCTAATGGAGTCACGAATGTTCCATGTAATTTTCAGTTCATTATGAGTATAGTAGCATTGTTCCGGAAATTAGTGTTTGCTTCCTAACAACTAATTCTATGTTCGACTGTACTTTCAATGTACTTTTAACATATAACAGCATTCCGACAAGATTTTATTTATATACCCAACAGTAATTTAACCATCTCAACTTGATTTAGATTGTTTCAAATACCATTCGCTATAACTAGTTTCAGGCTTAATTGAAAACAAAAAGATACTATAGTAGATGCAAGCCAACATCATTTTTGGACAATCTTTAGAAACGTAATTTTTTTTCCATTTTTTACAATGATCAAAACTTTCCGATTGACACAAAGAATTGAAATTTATACAACCGAGATGATTTTTTCTTAGAATACGTAGTTTAACTACTTACATACTTCACACTTCCTTGAATTGTCGTTTCTTGTAGAATGCCATTGAACTCACCACGAGAAATTCAATCAGTCGTGTATTTGTATCACAAATATTCTTAATATGCTACTGTAAGATTTAGCCCTTTGAGTAGTTACTGAAAAATTTCAAGCGAAGTATATTTTCCCTACGAATTAGATGCAAGTCTATAGAAATCATATTATAACATTTCCATTAAATAAACAAAGCAAGAATAATTTTCATTTATAAAAAGTGCATAGTACTGATTTACTTAATAGATATAGACTTTAACAATCAACAAATAGTTTTGATGGTTCTTGTATTGAGTTTAAGACTGCATGACGTGGTGACCGAACATTTTTCGTACATTGTGTATTGAATTATTATATAAGCATATACCAGTCCCATGTGAACCATAGAAAAACATAATTTTTTCCAAATTTCATATACATATATTATTATGATATGAACATATTGACAATGTCATCGAGTAAAAATCGGAAAACACTTGTAGTGGAGATCTCGCCGTGTGAACAACAACGTCTGGACACAGTTACTATACGGTTATCTGCCATGGAACACTCACACCTGTAATCACTGCAAAGCAAACTCATTATCAAGTGTGTTCATACGTGCATATACACCGAATTAACGCTTATCCGCAAACACGACGCGACGTGACGTTCTATCCCTATCCGCAGCATGTTTTGTTTACTTGATCTAAAGCGTTCGACTTACTAATACCATTACAAGATAATAGACCTGTTATGGTTCTACGTGAACATGTTAATTATTCACTCCTCGTTGTTGCCATCGGTACATCAGCTGTTATGAGATTTTTTTGGAGGATTAACCATGTTATAAAAATATGATGGCACTTTACGAGAGCTTTATTAATTCCCTCCCCCAAATATTTCTACACGTAAATTCGTAATACTGGCGTGAGAACATGTGTACACGTACAAGTGCAGATAGCGAGATAGACTTGATTTTAATTATTTTACAGTTAAACTGAGGATTTTTACATTATTTACAATTTGATCATCCATCTTTGTTTGAAATCTGTTGATACAACAGGTTCATTCCATGAAATCACTTCACAAACGAGGCAAATTTGATTGAGTACCCTCATTTAATGCAAGTTTATGAAAATACATATATCATCTATTAAATTGAAGTTAAATAAATTCGCAGTTAACGTAAATGAATATCCAAGTTTGACAAATTATTTGTTAACTGTAGTATGATATTAAAATTTTAGAAAAATATGAATAAGCTAAATACCGAACTAACGAGTTTTTAAAAGAAAACTATAAATAATGCAATAAAAGTATTTACTTGTGGGTGAAATTGCCTTTTTGTGTTTTACAGTTTTTTTTATATGTTTTAAATCAAAACATATAGTTTAAGGAATGCAATATGCAAATGTAGATAATTTCAATGAATCTCATTTCCACAATATTGCGCAAATGTTTATTCTCAGACAAATAAGCAAACTTGATTTCATTCAAATAGCTAAATAATGAGATATTTTAAATACATATTTTACCGATGATGGACAAATACTTGTCACCAGCACAAGATTGCTGCAGCAAAACGGTACCACATGCTACACTCCATAAGAAACCACCTTAGAATGGATAGAAGACAACAATATACCGCCTATTGTTAGAAATTCAAGTGGTCGGTTAGTCTGTCATTGAAATTTTGTAATACCAGATGAAATATATGCTACAGAAGCATCCTCTTGATATAATCCTTGAACCGAAGCAGAAGTTCATACAAATAGGATTTGTTTACATCAAAACTTCATCAAGACTTGCTTAATAGCGTGCCCCGTAGAACTTTGAAACATACAACTGATGTTACCCAATGGTAAACATTGAAATGATATTTTTTATTTTTACACTTGTTCACGTTCTTTTCGTTTGTTCTTATTATGACTTAGTTATTCCATAGGTATTGATTTTGATTAAAAGATCTTAAAGGTATAAATAAATTTGTGTCCGGTTCATGTATTATTACTTATACGCTTATTCGCTGAATACCGATTTCGAAAATAATCTGGAAGGGGCGAACTGAATGTTTTTTTGTGTGTCGTCTATAACATATATGAAGTATAAAATTTGTTTGGAATAAATACCTATCTTATGTTATATTGAAACTGAATTTTCTTCTTAAATCTAGCTTAAATAATTTGTTTATTTTTCTAAACCACGTATATTCTTACGAGGGCAACCTGAAATGTTTCCGGAAAGGTTGAAGTGGATTCATTAATCGGCAAAAGCAACCTTTTTTATAGCAACTTTCAGAATAATTGTTGTTTAAGATTGTGTTTTATGTAACAAGTCAGGCGATTTCGAGCAGTAATAAAACACTTCTGGATGGCTGGGAAAACGGCCACGAAAATTCGAAATATTTTTCTAGACATTCATGGCGGATCTACTCCATTATTCTCGACCATCAGCTTCTGGGTAAGCGAGTTCAAACGTGACCGCGCGAACGATGAAATGATCGACAAGATTCATGATGTCGTGTTAGCCAATCGCCGATTAAAGCTGACAGAGATAGAAGAGACAACAGGCATCTCAGAAAAACGCAATGGCCATATCCTACACGAAATTTTGGGCATGGAAAAGCTTTCGGCGCAATGGGTACCGCGTTTGCTGACACCGGAGCAAAAAGGAAATCGGGTGACCGTTTTGAAGGGGTGTCTGGCCAAGACTCAACACAATCCAAGAGATTTCTTCATGCGTTTCGTAATCGTGGATGAGACTTGGATCCACCAATATATACCGGAAACCAAGGAACACTTGAAGCAGTGGATTTTTCCGGGCGAATCAGCTTCGCACCGTTCCATCGGCCGGAAAGATCATGGCTACCAGTTTTTGGAATTTCCAAGGTGTGATTCTCATCGACTAGCTGCAGAAGGGAAGGACGAACACGGGACAATACTACAGCGGTTTATTGACCCTATTCGATGCAGTATTGAAGGAAAAACGGTCTCGTTTGCAGCGAAAAAAAGTGGGTTTTCCACCACGACAATGCACCGACTCATTCATCCCGCATAGTCGTGTGCAAATAGAATGAGTTGCGCTACGAATTAGTCTCTCATCCTCCACATTTACCGGACCTAGCCCCCAGCAACTTTGTCCTATTCCCAAACCTGAAAAAATCGCTGGCAGGAAAGGGATTTGCGTCAAATGAAGTCATAACCGCTACAGATGATTATTTTGCAGATCTCGAAACATCCTACTTTTCTGATGGCTCGAAGAGACTGGAGCACCGTTTGAAAAAGGGTATTGATCTTCAAGGAAACTACATCGAAAAACAAAAATAAAAAACCACACCAATACCGTGTATTTATTGTCGATTCCGGAAACATTTCAGGTCGCCCTCATACAACTTCAAGATAATCAATCACTAGAAATCTTCAAAAGGCATCCATATAAAGGATTCTTGATTGAATTTTAACGATATTAAAATTAAACCAAAGAGCTTACACCCCTTTTTACGGCACAAAATAGATACGAATATTACCCTGTAAAGAATCCAAACAGCGTTTCGTTTTATGTGAAATTAATGTATATGCAATTGTTTGGAAAATGTATCAGCAACATGATCTAGACGAGTTAATCATGTTTGTCTTGTAATTTAGTGAACGTTTCCGCTCATAAAATATGCATGATACTTGGCATGTAAAGGGAATAAAGCGATTAGTTTCGCGTTAATTTCTAGTGTTACTGTTTATTCAGTTACATGCATGCCATCTAATTATTGATGTCTGTGACAGTATGAATAGATACACTGCAACGATATCCATCTCTCATAATGCCTATTTATGTACATCTGCTATTGTACTTGATACGTATATATACCGTAAGTAATTAAACATTCTACGCAAAAAAAGGATAAATATCATTCAAATTGTGTTTGACACAAAAGATCAAGTAAGAACCCAAATGAGTAACTAATTCCTTTTGTAGTCTCAAAAATGCTCCTCAAACAGAAAAATCATATAAATTATTGAAACAGCGCTCTATAGCACTAGAATATTGTTATAAAAAAGGTAATTTAAATTTTCCTTCCATAAAGAAAAACGACAATACTTAAATGATAGATTATCTTGCTCGACTTACAACGTTTGACAATTTATGTTCAAGAAGGATAATTAATAAAGAATACGCTGGCGATGATATTCCCAAACGATATCTTTCAGGTCGAAATAAATAGGGACGAATGCCATCAAGCATATCGTAATATCATAACTGAAAACGACTAGAAGAGCATCACGCGTGACACGTTGACATTAGCTCGGTGTTTGTAGTGGCACAACCCTCGTCGTATCAGTTGCTTCATCGCCAGGAGTATCCTGCGTTAACCAACACGGATGTCCATGGTCTAATTGTTCCAGCTTGAGCATGCCCGGACGGTAACTACTGTTGCTACTTCGAAAATGATAAGCGGCCATAAAATGCATGTTTACATGAAATATAGACGGTCCACCCATCAGTGTCTTTTAATGTCACTGCGGATAAATTGTTAATTTTCAAGGGGAATATATTTGTGTAGTATTATTTCAAAACAGAATTTAACATAATTCTAAAAAATCGGTACGTTCGAGGCAATTATGTAAAAGTTAGTGTTAATGAAACTGAAACATTTTACAAGAGAAATTGTGGAAATTCGAAAACACAATTTCATACATTGTCGGCTGTAATCAATTTCTTAAAAAGAAGTAGCACAAATTACCTCAAACTTGAAGAAGATTTTAATTCATTGGGGGCACTATTCCATTTGATATTGTGCAGTGTGCGACGGAAAATTTTAAATATCACCCGCGAAAATGCAATTTAACTAGATATCTTTTATTACAAATACATTAGTATATGTAGTAGAAAGACATACATTACTAAATTAATTGCATTTGAAATGCTATTCTAGCATAGTACACGAAAATCGAATGTCTTTATTCTTCATCGTGTTCAATAACCATGAGTATCCAATGTGAAGAAATTTGAACATTTTGATTGGATGCAGAGATAATAATTTTGTAGTGTTGTGCAAATTATCATTCATGCCGTCGGTGTCGACGGTGTAGTACCTACAAAGAAAAACGTAACTAAGGTTATGCTGAAGCAGTGACAATACTACAAACCATCTTTCTTTGACTTTATCATTTTGCTAAAGTTTAACGAATTCATTTGAATTGTGATGAGTTTAACATATCGAATACGCATTATTAGTAGATGGACAAGATGAAATTAATTTTTGATATTTTGACATTTTCAAAAATGTATTAATCCATAAATACGTCTTAATTACGATACTATTGGGCGAATATCTTTTAATTCAAGGATCGATATTTTATAAGAACCTTCAGATGACTTGTCGTTGATCAATAGACATGGCTTGCTATTTGCACAGAGCTCGTACACGGGAATTAAAAGTTCAATTCAAGAATTACGCAAGTAACAATTAGTTTGAATGAAATTGTTTTGTGAGCGTATTTTTAATAATAATAATAATATTTTATTTTACCAGTGGTTTTAGACATACATACATACTAATTATACATACATTATCTTTTTCCTATGTCAACTTAATATATAAAAAAAATAAAAAATCACAGCACTACATCTTTACAAATTAAAAATATAAATAGTGATCCAGAGACAAGGGTTCCAGCATCACACCAAGATCAAGCGTTTATAATACAACTAAACATAGTGCACTCAAAGTTCCATTTTCATAAATTCATCTAAAGAATAGTAGCACTTGTCCTTTTTCTTATCTTTCCTTTAAATGTTTCAGAGGAAGACTCAGGTAACACAGTTAAAAGTTTGTTATAAATTTTTATATCTGGTTCCTGTAGGAATTGTAGTACATACCCGATCTAGAAAGCTCGGGGCGAAGGCACCCCCCCCACAGGGTAGGAATGCACATTCACAGCAGACTGAAATGCCGCAATATTATTATGAACATATAAGGCTAATGTTTGTATGTATAAATTAATTACAGTTGGAATTTTTAATTTCAAAAAATTCCCTACAGGATTGACTTCTCTTAATATTACAGATAATGCGGATAGCCTTCTTTTGTAATATAGTGCAGTTTTTAGAGTATTACTATTCCCCCAAAACAAGAGCCCATTTTTGTTAGATGTGAATTAAATTTTGAAAAATAAACCGTTCTTAAAGTATTTATATCAATTGCAACGTGCCTTCTTAGAATAATAATGCACACTCAACTTCGAGGCCAACTTCAAATGCATTTCCATTTTAATCTACAATCAACTGTTAGTCCTAAGATTTTCCAATTGTCTACACTATTTATAACAATATCGTTAAAGCTTACAGTGACTGGCTCCGAATTCGAGTTGAATATCATACCAATTTATTTGCTTGAAACCACGATATCATCTCCCCCAGAACCATTTCACAATTAGAGAGCAGCTCTGCTCGATTGCCACCTGTGACCACAACGGTAGTATCATCCGCATACAACGCAACACTTAATATTAATTGGTAAATCGTTAACAAACAAAACGAATAACAGCGGCCCCAAAATGGATGAAGGGACACCCATAGCATTACTTCTTACAGTCTCCGATCGATGACGCTCACTGTATCCATTCGACCCTACGTACTTAATTTGAACAAATTGTCTGCTTTGCTTTAAGATACGATTCAAACAATGCGAGTGCATGTACGAATTCTAATAATTCAGTTTACTTAGCAAGATATTATGATCTACCATGTCAAAAGCACGTGATAAATCACAAAATTACCTGAATTTATGTTAGTAAGAACATGGTCCATAACACTGGTTAGTGCAGTGGTGGTCGATCTCCCATATAGAAAGCCATGCTGAGAAGGTGTAAGTAAATTAAATCTACTCAAGTGTTCAATCAATTGATTTCGCAAGAAACTCTCAAAAATCTTGGATAGAGCCGGTAATTTATGGAAATAGGTCTATAATTTTTTCATCGTGTTTATTACCCTTTTTGAAAACTGGTATAATTTTCGCAGTTTTTCTAAACAATCTGTTACCATCCAAAATAAATGAGTTAATAATATCACAGCAACGGTTTGCTTAGTATAAGTGCAGAATTTTTAAATATTTTTATTGGTACATCAATCATTCACCTCTTGCTAATGTATTATTCAAACGACCAATTATAGTCTTCACTTCATCTATAGTTACAGGACGGATAAACATAGAATTACCAATTGATCTTGGCATACTAAAAAGTTTTATCTAAATTACAAGCGGATGGATTTGAACATCTTGTTAATGACATAAAATGTGTATTAAACATATCTAACTCTGTTCGGTGCAGTAATTAAAGTGTTTTGTTGATCATTTAGTTGATAATTGTGATATTGTTCCTGTTTAGTTTCATTCTTTACTATGGACCAAGTGGTCTTCATTACGTTTTCAGAATTATTTATAGATCTGCAAACATAACTTTTTTTGCCGCTAGAATGTATGTTTTAATATATTACTGTACTTTTTGTAATAGTTAATTACAACTGGATCCGAACATATTTTAGTTAAAATAAACAGTTCTTAGTTCTACATGAGTTTCGTATACCACTGGACATCCATAATTTATCATTATTTATAACTTTCCTTTTAACAGGAAAACAGTCGTTGATGTAAGCAATTTGTTGAAATTTTTAAGTTTAGCATCACAATTTTTTATTCAGAAAATACAATATGCCAGTCCGTCGCGCTAATTAATGATTCAAACTTATGTAAATTTGCTTAGTAAATGAACGACAGAGTTCATATTTTGTAATTGATTGGTTTCTTACATTTAACAGACATTAATAAATAATTATGATCCGAAAGATGCGTAGCTTTATTGTCAGTTACAAAGTCATATTGTGTACAATACAGGTTCGAGTTGTCGATTTAACACGGGTAGGTATAGATATCGAGGGTGTAACCCTATATGAAGATAAAAATCGTTTGAGATTTCTTACTTCATCGTGTTCTGCAACAAATTTACATTAAAGTCACCAATATAAAAAGATTTTTACATTTTCCGTGATAATGCAAAAGATAATTAAGTTTTTGTGCAAATATATCAATGTTGCCGTAGGTGATCTGTATACCGATAAAACTGTAAAAAGGTTCGTAAAACTTTGTTGAACCACAGTACTCCAAACCAAATTCAGATGACTTTACATCTGGCTAAAGTTTAACGAATTCATTTGAATTGGAAATCGAATCAGCGCACCTCCGCGCCGATGCCCAAGATTAAATTAAAAGTTGAATTTAATAATTACAAAAAGTGTAATGATATATACGATCAATATTGAACTATTGGGCAATATCTTTTACATCTATATTGTTATCATTTAAAAATAACTCCACAAAATAAATTTTCTTGATCAATAGACCCTGAATTGTTGATTTGCTCAAAACCCTTAAACCCTGTCGCATTCTCTTTCGATTCCTTGTCAGAAAAATCAGCTTTGAATGATCTTCTTCCGTCGAGCTCACATCAGTATTTAATACACCACGGTGTTTACGTAATTGACGGTTTCTCAAAAATTCTACATCAAACTTACACTTGTCAGATCTATAGATATAATTCAGTATAGCCTGCTGATTAAAATTTCAGATTTGTCAACAATAATCGGCTACAGTTTCAAATTAAAAGCACTAGGCCTAAATAATATAAGAACAACTCCGTGACTAATCACTTTGTTTTGAAAGGGAATTTGTAGGCATTTAAAAGACGCCCAATAACAATTTGAAGTACTTGCATTTCAAAATAAAAGCTGTCATTATGATTTGGTATAACAAACCCTAAGATTTATTTGGGCTTCATTTAAAACAATGATTACTCTGATTATGAAATAATCACCCACAATAATTCAAATATGAATTTAAAACAAATTTAATCTATAGTCAAAGTATAGTTATACAAAAATATTACATTTGCTTTTCTAAAGATAAAACTATCATTAAAATTATTGTAATATAGTCATCATTAATAGTCAGTTAAAAAAATTACATACATAATAGATTTCGCTGCTGTATATATAATCGAGGGATGAGATCAATTACTTGCAAGTGTTATCATTGACATTTGTACTACCTACTATACAAATTCGACCAAATTATTATTGTGAGACTTCTTATACTTCTTATAGTTTTTTGCGATTTATGTTTTGCTTCATTTAAATTTGTAATATCCCTCTGAACTAAAATTTTCAATTAATGTAGAATATGTGTACGAAATTAATTACTCCTCAGAATTTTAGTCGGTGTATATTTTTAAACATAAGGTACAGTATAGGACAAAGAATCACATTTATTAATTATTGTAGTGGAGTTAACAAATTTATTGTATAAGTATCTTGTCGCATTTTTCTCTTCCTTTGAAAAAAAAATAATCCTGAGAAACAAACTAATCTAATTAATGAACACTACACGCAGAGAAATATTATCTTCGAGTTAAAACAGACTGTTTCAGTTCAAAACAATCCCATATTTGTATATCCGCAAAACTATATTGTGTTATCACAAGAATATTATTTTCTAAGAAAATTGTTTTGACGCAAATCAACATTGTTTTAATGTAAGAATATAATGGATTTGTAAGACTTCCGTATGTCGATCACTGAATTGACAATTTATGGGCAATTTAACGGAAAGTACAGGTTTTACTAAGTCCAAAACGGCCCCCTTTTTCTTGCGGAGATTAGTCTAAGATACCTAAAAATCGTTCTAAAAAGTGTTATTTCGAGGTTATGTTTCGCTAATGTGAAAATCCTCGCAGAAATGTCAAAACACTAGCGAAACATAACCTAGAAATAACACTTTTTAGAACGATTTTTAGGTATCTTAGACTAATCTCCGCAAGAAAAGGGGGGCCGTTTTGGACTCAGTAAAACCTGTACTTGCCTTTAAATTGCTTATAAATTGTCGACATTCGGAAGTTTAGCCAATGGATTATTTACTTCAAGTACAACGTTTGGTTGAAATTATTCCAATTCCCATGAAGCTAAAATACACTTCACATAATCCATTATTAAATATGTACTTTTATTACTGCAAATGTCCACGCCTATAAAAACTTATATGTATCTAATTCTTGCAAAATGGTGCAAACGCTTCATATACACATATAATCTCGAACGCAGCTGCTCGAAATTTGCAATTCAGCTATTTCACAAATAGAGAAGTTATTCAGATCAAATACGTATTTTACAACAAATATAGTCTAGATTGTATTAAACGCATTTACTTATTCCAAGAAAATGTGTTTGAATCAAAACAGAAATATTCTAGCATTAAAAATATTTGGGTAAAACAGTATATTTTCTTAATTCAAGAACATTTTTCTCTGTGTGTAGAAAATTCGCATCAGCAAATCGTTTTCCGAAGAAAAAACGGCTTCTATCTCTTTAACTATAGAGGGACAATCTTTAGAAAGCAGGTGACAGAATATATTCTAAAATTATTGATATAATAATAATAGTAATCAAACATTTTTGAATTTTCAAAAGTGCAGGTACAAAGACATACCTAGGAAGCAAAACAGATTACCCAAAAATATGCTTCCATAACACTTATCATCACAATATGTTGAAAGAAAAAAACAAAAAGCTATATTAATGTGCCATATAAACACAAGATACAAATTTGTACTTATTTGGTGTATGTACATTTTCGCATATGCTAGAATTAGAATATTAAGTAATAACTACTAACTGTTATTTCGTGCAGCGTGTCATAGTTTATACATTTGTAACACAGACTTCTTGAATTGAATAAAACTGAAATATGTCAATCTCATAAAATTCAGTGTTATAAAGAAGAGTGACTCTATATAAAGAAGAATTCAGACCAATATTAGTATTTTGGTGATAGCAGTAAAAAGTGTCAGGACGTCTTTGAGTTTAATCTGGGAATATTGAACATGACTTTTTCAAGGAGAGCAGGGCAATGCATGTTGCTATTAACAATTTTGTGTAATGTATTGACGTCATTCGATTTTCTTCTATCTACCAAGAATAACAAATTATACCTCAGCAAACTGGGTGAGTAATCAAAACTTGTATGATAAAATTTGAAATTCAAATATTTTAAAAACTGCCGTTGCACCCTTTCAATTCTATTAATACAGATATTATAATGAGGATTATGAAACCCAACGTTTTAAAACTGAGTATTACATCAATATGATATTGAATGGATAATTTAAGAATCATATATAATTTAGATAATATGTATTTGTCACCTCAGAGAGAAGATTGTTACTAATGGAGTAATTGTATTGAATTCTTATTTTCTTTTTAGTGAAACGAATAAATTTACATTTTTATATATTAAGAAACAGACTATTTTTCTCGCAATATTGTTCAAGATTACTCAAGTCTTACTGAATCCTTCGACAATCATCAAGGCTACCAACCTCAGAGTACAACTTAAGATCATCTGCGTATAATGAGAAATGAGAATGTTTTAAGACCGCATGAATGTCCTTGATGTACAGAATAAATAAAGTGAGTCCTCAGTGCGAACCTTGAGGGATACCATACGTAACATCCACATGTTCAGATCTTGCCCCATTTACAACTACAGTCTGTTTCCTGTGTCTTATGTACGATTCGATCCATCTTCATAAATTTCCGTGAAATCCAATTAATTTTAATTTTTCAATCAGTATACTGTAATTTATTTTATGAAAAGCTTTTGAAAATCTGTGAAAACAACATCTACTTGTGATGATGGATCAATCGTACTATGAAGAAAGTTACTATATTCTAATAAATTTGTTATTGTAGATCGATTTCTACAGAATCCATGTTGCTGTGGTATAATTATATCTTTAATTTCAATTTTGATTAACGAGTTGATAATACCTTCGAATTTTTTTCCAAAAACTGGCTGCTTCGAAATGGGGCGATAATTACAAATATCATTTATAGAGCCACCCTTATGCAGTGGCACGACCTATGTCTGCTTCCAAACATCAGGAAAAACTTCACTATGGAGGGATTTATTAAATAAGATAAATATAGGAGTACTTAATGTTTTGGAGCAAGATTTAGCAAAGTGAGGATGGATATCGTCCGAACCTGAACCATTATGTTCATTGATTGACTTAAGTGTATGAACTATGATGTTTATATTAATTTTGTAATTAAGTAATTGAACTACGTATTTAGTATGGAACACCTACCCATTACTAATAACCCAGCGACGTAGCTGATAAACGTGTAGTGCGTGATTTTCACGTAGGCGCCTTCATTTTCGGGCGCATTTATGCATAGAAAAAACAATTACAATAAATACGTTACACACGCGCGGGCAGATACGCGTTACGTGAAAATGTTTTGCTTGAAGTTTCAAATTCTTATTACTTTAGAATTTTAACAAATCTTCGAAAAGTATTAAGAGAGTGGTTAGTTTACTCCGCCAAAGCCAATGCAATTTTTTGCTTTTGCTATAAATTGTTTTGCTCTTCTGATATACCTGTCTCTTACTAGTAAAAATGGATACAGTGATTGGATCCACTCTTCAATTCATTTAAAACGTCATGAAACATCTACTTCTCATTTAAAATCTTATTCAAATTGGTTTGATTTGCGCCGCCGTTTAACATTAAATTTGACAATTGACTCTGAACAGCAAAAATTATTTAATTTAGAAAAAACGATGGCATGCGATTATTGAAAGACAATTGTTCAGTAGTTGGCGAGACCATGTTTAGCGTTTCGGGACTATTCTAGCAAGTTATATGAATGCAATAACGGTAATTTTCTGAAAGCAGTGGAAATGATTGGTCAGTTTGATCCGGTAATGATAGAACACTTAGCAAATGTAAAAAAATCTCTTGTACTGAAAACACACATGCCTCATTACATTAGCCCTGATTTTCAAAATGAAATTATTAATCTCCTAATTACTGTTACAAAAAATATAAGAAATGAACTTGAGAATGCTCAATATTATTCAATTATTATGGATAGTATTCCTGATTGAAGTCATACAGAGCATCAGTTAACTTTTATTGTAAGGTTCCGTGATTGCTCAAAGGGTGTGGCAAATATAAGAGAAAGATTTTTAGGATTTTTTCCTTCGACAACGACAACAGGTGAAGAAATTTTCGAGTATTTGACTGATACTATCTTACGTAAATTTAATTTAAATATTAAGGATATGCGTGGCCAAGGATACGATAATGGCTCTAATATGCGTGACGCAAATGCTGGGGTACAGAACCATTATTGCCGTTAATCCTAGAGCTACGTTCCTTGTGCTACTCATACATACTTTAAATTTAGTAGTAAACGATGCTGCCAAAATCAATGAAGGTTTAACCTTCTTTAGTATATAATATATTTTCGTCATCTCTGTATAGATAGAATATACAAAAATCAAATGTCAGTTCTCTTAATATTTAACCTGTATCAGGAACTCGTTGGGAAAGAAGAATAAAAGCTATCAGACCTCTCTTTTTCCAATTACCCGAAGTATATGATAGTCTATTGGAATTATCTACAGATCAGTCCAGGGATACTAATATAAGACACACTGCTGATTCTTTGGCTATAAAAATTAAATCTTTTAAATTCGTTTGTTCCTTAACAATATGGCATTGACTTTTAGAAAAGATAAACGTTGTCAGTACACTCATTCAGAACACGTCTACAACAATAAAAGAAGTGTCTTAACGCTTTACAAAATTTGATACAATTTTGATTCCACTCAGAGAACAGATGAAAATTTTGATATTTTAGAACCTGGATTATCCGTGCTGGTCGGAACTGAACCAAGCCCGGAAAATCGAAAAGCATTTTAATCCGCAAACTTATTTTAGTTAAAAAAGTTGTTTTACAAATTATTATGACTACTTACCGTACTACGAAAAAATATCTAACTTGGAATAAATATATAATTAAGTTGGTAAAGTTGGTATTATGGCAAAGAAAATAGCAAAAAAAGCAATATAAAATTCTCAAAAAACATAACACATAACATGTCATATAAAAAATCAAAACATAATTTTTTATTACAATAATTGCGTAAAAAATTAAATCAAAATTTAATTAAGAAAAATAATCAGTTAATTTCATTTGTTTTTTTTTCTGAGTAAATTCATTTTTAAAATACGAGTTTCGAAATTTTTCAACTTTCATTGAAATTGAATCGAAAAAGTTTAGATTTCGAAAAACTTTCAAGACAAATTTGAAGATAGAGAACTACAGAAGTTTTTGATGAAAAAAATTATTTAGAAAAAGTTAAAATTGTAGAAATTGCAAAACGATTCAAGGCGTTAACGTGGAAAGCAGTATAAGTTGTAATTATATAACACGGCGAATTGACGTTCACCGTTTGTACTAATTTGCATTCTGCACGGATAATTGAAACATAATTTTTGCTAACACGGTTAATCCGCAGCACGGTTAATCCGCACACGGATAATCGAGGTTCTACTGTATTTTAATGGAAAAGGCAAAAACTATGGAAATTCTAAATTATTTTGTAGCAAATAATTTATATTCCGTTTTTTCAAACTTATGTACGTATATGAAGCTCTCAAAATTCTTGTTACTCTCTTTGTATCTGTCGCTACTGGAGAAAGGTCGTTTTCTAAATTAAAAGTTATAAAAAACTATTTGCGGAGAGCAATGTCTCAGTGTCATTTGTTAAATCTAGCGATAATTATTTATTACAGTATATTATAATAATTCAAGTTATGTGTTCAATGAATTTGCAACTAGAAATGCTATTTGTATTTTTAATATTAAACAAATCCCAAATTTTTAACGCAAGACGAATTGAAAGAAAGCAGGCATGATGATAAAATTTTTGGAAATTACAATTATAGAAACTATAATTTGACTTACCAACTTAAATGACTCTATGGTATAATTATATAATACTCTATTAATTTTCACGCTATTTTACGTTAATTAACACAAATTTTAACTTTATCACGGTTATACCTTCACCATCATCTTATCCACATCGCACCTAAAATCTAACTGCTTTTTGCATTTGTGTATAGCAACAACGTTATAATTTGACGCATCATCAAAAAAAGTTTGAAATCGTTTTTGTGATATACTGGAAAGGAAATATTTTCAGAAATGTTTTGTAGAAATAATAATTTGACCTACCTTAGATCACTCTTTGGTATGATATAAAACACTGCACTAATTTTCACACAGTTTTAAGTTAATTAAAAAATGTTCATTTTATCACTTTTACCATTTATATTAAATTAAATGAATATCGAAAGCATCTTCTCCACATCCCGTCTAAAATCCAACTGCTTTGTGCATAGGTGTAAATTCATATTGTTAGGGGCGACGTATTAGCAAAAAAAAAAGTTTACAGTCGTTTTTGTGATATATGGAACTCGATTTAATGTAAACATCAAAAATACAGTTTCAACAAGTTTAAATGATCAGAATACAACTCTATTATTTTTTTTAATGGAATAACCAGTCTTATTTTATTTTTGAAAATTCCCTAAAATTGAAGACACATTTATTACTTAATATGTAATACGCTTGAAGGGCATACCTCATACCTCAATATAAATAATTTGCAGAGATTAAATTCAAAATTAGAATTACGGATCCATTTAGCCACATGTTCTAGTGTTTATTTAATGTAAAACGAATTAAAAATTTTTGGATATAACACTGTTTTCAAGCAATTAAACAAAGGAAATATTTTTAGAAATGTTTTGTAGAAATAATAATTTGATCTACCTTAGATCACTCTTTGGTATGATGTAACACTGCACTAATTTTCACACAGTTTTAAGTTCTTTAAAAAATGTTCATTTTATCACTTTTACAATTTATATTAAATTAAATGAATATCGAAAGCATCTTCTCCACATCCCGTCTAAAATCCAACTGCTTTGTGCATAGGTTTAAATTCATATTGTTACGGGCGACGTATTAGCAAAAAAAAGTTTACAGTCGTTTTTGTGACATACTGGGACTACTGGACTTAATGTAAACAGAAATACAGTTTCAAGGGGTTTAAATGAGGAGCAAAGAGCATAATCACGGTGGGTTTTTTCTTATGGAATAAGACGTTTTATTTTATATTTAAAAACTCCATAAAAACCATTTTGTAATTAAATTAATTATAAATTATGATAAATAGCGTTTAGTTAGTAATAGCTGTCATTTTCAAAAAAATCAACCACTTCTCTACGTTTGCAGGCATTTTTGAGACAAACAAGCGGCAAGTATATTAATGATTAATTTGTTCTTAAAGGAAAAGCACGATAAATATTTTAGGCGCAAGTGAGTCTCATAAAAATCATAATGTCCAATTACATACATTTGCTCTTAAATAGAGATTGACATTGTTTTTGTCACAGCAATAGAATAAATAAAACATTACCATAAAAACGAAATATTTCTTTAATAAGTTAATTATTAGCAAAATTGTACAATTGTAATTAATTTTAATTTACCTTAATATCTTTAATTTTGTATTTTATATGTTTTTTAATATAATTAAGTATATCATTTACCTACCTTATTTACTACATGTCTTCTGTTGGTATGATATGAGGTATACTTAACTTAATAAAATATTTACTGTAAAGGGCGCATTTTTTTTGTTGCGCGCAGTAAATTCATACCTTAGCTGCGGGCCTGTAATAACCATACATTCAGTTTAGTACAGCTTTGTAACAAGCCCGGTGAGACAGGTCTTTGTTGACGTCCTGCCACTACTGCCTGATTTGTTAGATCATCAAAAGCTATATTTAAAACAAAATAATCTTAATTCCTTTAAAGAAAATTACGCTTACGATGTAAATACTTAGACAACAAGTTAGCTGTAATTCACCTTACTGCTATATCAGATAAAGCCATGTTTTTCCTTAGTCCTTCAACAGAATTGTTAGAGCTTGACAAAAAATAGATTGATATAAGTACGAATAATTCAAATTATTTCAATTTTTATAGTTGTACGAAATCAATATATCCTTCATTATTACTTGAGAATAGAATTAAAATTCGATATATTAATGGATTCTTTGTTTTTTAGATAATTTTGTTGATAGGCATGGCAATTTATATTTATATTTTTAGTAATTTGACACATATTAGATGTCAATTTCTTCCACTGAAGAAGTTATTTAACGAAAACATATTATTATATATGTTATGGAATAAATTGGTATTTAATTATTTATTGTTTTATTGACCTACAAGTGGAAATAAATCAGGACGAAAGAGATCTATTTTCTATGAAATATTTTCTAAAATTCTGTCCATTATAACGTAGAAGCATAGAAAGTAATAGTATATACAATAATAATCATTTCTACATTTATAAAATCAACAAAAAACAAATCCTTCTCCGCAGTTTTAGTTTCAGTAAGAATGTATTCTCAATTTAAATAAAATATCGAAAAAGAACAACAGAATCGGCACGAGCCCCAAGTATCTTCAAACCTCCGTCTGCAACAAAATTGTTGGTTTAAATTGCTCTAAAGTTGAAGCTTAAGTATTTGTCTCTCTATATATATGTTCAAATTTACATTTCGGATTCTGTACTAGGTTCTTATTATTAAAATAAAATTCAACAGACATAAATTTATAAATAAACGTTAAACGTTAAAACTTTATAACATCGCGCAACTACTAATTATAAATACATGATCTATTACATTTCTATACAACAGTCTATATTTGTTTTTACATCTTAATCTTCTTCTAATTATAAGAAAACATTTTGATATCCTTTACATTTCTGTCCTTAACTTTCAACAAACAACTTAAAATCACATTCAAGTTCAAATCAAAATTACTTTTCACACAAAAAAATTTTAAATTGACATATAATTTAGCGAATTTAGTATTTCTCATTTCAGCAAGTGGCTACGCCCACTGTTGTGAAGAAGATACTGAAGTTTAAACAGGAAAATCCGGGGATGTTTGCCTGGGAAATACGAGAACAATTAATTTCGCAAAGGATCTGTGAACCACACAACATTCCTTCTGTGAGCTCGGTAAACCGAATTTTACGAAACAGTGGTGCCTGGCCCGATCCTCCTGAGTTGGTACATCACAGATCACACACAGGTAAACTACCTTTTAGTCATTATTTTTAAATAATTTAAAAGAGTTTAAATATTGGTTGACATAATTTACTGAAAAAAAAAATTATTTTATGACTACATCATTAAAGTATGTATCTGCTAGTATATTCGGAACGTTACATTGTTACAGTGTATTTATTTGTCTATAATTAACATCCGTTTCAATTAATTAAAAATTCTGTCAACATATATAAAAGCAGAATACTTGTATTCAACTACAATTCTATTGGTTCTGGTTAAAATATTAATATAACTAATGCTATAAGGCAACTTAATTACTGTAATATACAAAGAAATTAAATTACTGTTAATCAAAAAATGGGATAAATACAACAGAATATTAAAATTCTTGAAGTATATGTATACATCTAAAATGTGCAGAATGTGTATAAATATCTAACTCACTTTCACTAATTTTCAGATTCTATTATTCGTAGCGACATCTACTCAAAAATGTCACAAAGTCACAGCGCTGTATACTTCCCAACTCTACCTGAATCATATACCAATTGCAGACTAGCGGCGCTTCAACATCAACTGCATGTTTCTACAACCTCAGGCACCGAATTCTACAATAGATCCATCTAGTAGCGGCTGGTCGAACTTAGTAATTCCCTATAAATCTCTCAACACTGCAGATAGTTACAACCACAGCTCAGAAAATGAAATCGACATCGTAACGTCCGAGGAAGAAAATATAAGAGTGACAGAAGAAAACAAACCGGAAGTAAAGAAGAAAAATCCATATTCAATAGAAGAACTCTTAAAAAAACCAACTAAACGACCAAAACCTCTTCAGGTCTCTAGTGTAGGAATTAGTCAACCCTTCGGCATTGTTCTTAATAATTCTGATACAGAATGCTACAAAGCGAATGTTAATAGTAATTATATACAAGACGAAGAAGTTAAACTGTAAATAATATAATAAAGGTGAATGTAATATATCGAACAGTATTTAAATTAGATCTCTAAATTACTGTTACATTTTAAATTAATCCTAGGCTTGCGCTTAAATAATGTACTATAAAGGTGGACACTAATGAGCAAAATTATGGAGATTTACATAAGAAACAGCTTACTTTTGGTTTTATTCAAAGGCAGGTGCTATTTCTTCTTTGATCAACAATTAACTTGTAATAAACGAAATAATTATTTATCTTTTCCTGACGTACTACCTGAAGCCTGAAGTCGGTGACTGGCGTCAATTGAGAAAGGAATCGATACCAAGTACATAATAATTTTTATCTTAAAAAAATTATTACATTACCTTGTCACACACAATGTCAAATTAATAGGATTATCTTCGAAAGTACATCATCTCTTTAAAGATATGTGAGATTTATTGAATTTTCAAACAAAAGCGTAAATAGCGGTTGCCACGTAATTGAAAACTTTTGCTCATAGGTGTCTGATAGCCGCAACGGTCCATCTACCATCATAGACTAAATAAGTAGTAAACCGCTCTAACTAATTAATAATGTGATAAACTTTTTACAACTAATTGTGTGAGCCTACAATCTTTGTACATATATATTGTGTAGTTTTCTAAAATTCTTTGACTTAAGTGAACAACTTGCAAAATTGCACATAGAGACTTAAATTACCGCTGCCATATACATACGTAGTACATAAGCTAGATTGTTATCAAAGTAATATAAGTTATTATAATTTATTTTTATTTATGTCAATACACATAATTATTGCATACCTATACTGGTTATGTATGTAAACATATGCAGTCTCTTTATAGTCGTATGAAAATACCTGTACAAAATTTCTTGTAAAACTACTTATTAGCATTGGAAATAAAACGTAATAAAAATGACAAACAATTTTCTTCGACATTAAAAAATTATACTTAAATGTTACTTTACTAAATTAAAACAAAATGTAATACTCATATTATTAAACATCAGCTGCTGCGTGTTTAATGCAATCCAATGTGTAACTACATAATTCAAAGTATATGTACCTATAGTTGAAAAAAATCTTATTAGATTGCATTGAAGTTGAACTTACAACCGGTCACATAAAATGACATTTTCTTCTAACTCTATAATAAATACTACAATTTCAATAATTGTAATCGTATAATGTCGAATTTCATTCTGTTTTAATTTCATCCAAGGGTAAGTAGAAATGCAAATATGTACTTACTTTAATCATTATTGGAAAAGTGCGTCACTTTGAGCACACCAGGTGACGTGGAATCATGGTGTACCTCATTTTATAAATATTCCTTATCCTGCTAGGTACATACATACTCCATATTTACATATACATATTACTTTAAACTGCAAATAAGAAAAGACAACATTTTAATAACCTGTGAACTTACTTTTACAATAATTAATAGAACTATACTCGTACGTTTTCTAAATAACAGGCACATATATACGGGATTTTAACACTTCAAAAATCACAAAATACAAGGATATTCTTACGAAAAAATAAACTATTCTAAAAAATAGGATTTAGAAAGAAATGTTAGATTTGTTGAACCAAATTAACTGCTCACTACTATCACTAATAGCGAAATTCATCTAAAATTCTCATGTTATGAGAGGTTTATCTCTTACTCGCCTCATTTAAATCGATTATATCTTCTAAACCAGTGTGGTGCAAAATGCTTGGTTTCTGATACAAAAGAGTACAAAACCAGTACAGTTCATTGGCATAAGTGAAATTTTGAAATTTCGATGTGGAGGGACTAGCACTCTACTTAAGATCGATTATATCTCTGAAACTAACGAGGTACAAAACGTTTGATTTGTAGTACAAAACGGTATAAAATTAGTACAATACGATAGCATAAGTGAAATTTCGACGTGGGGGCGCTAGCACTCTACCTAAGATCGATTATATCTCCGAAAATAACGAGGTATAAAATGTTTGGTTTGTGGTACAAAACGGTACAAAATTAGTAGGTACTATGCCGGAATTTAAAATTGAGAATATTTTCACTGCAACTCGACTCTAACAGACTGATATCTGTAAGCAAAAATGAACCTTCTAGTCGAATCAATAGAAGTATTGAAATACAATGAATACAATCGAGACGCTTACACAAACAGATTTACGTCGCATCTGTTATCGTATTAGAGTTTAAAATCTTTACTGAATTTTAGTTTGTAGGATGTTTTATTAATTGTGTTCACGTTTTCCAATTACATATATCTCCATTTATTGCATTATTTGTATGTTTCATATCTGTTACATTTGTAACGGAAAGTATTTATTACTTTTATATACACACATACATACATATGTACATATATGTATTTAATATCTAGATTAATTGTAAAAGATATACGAAACATGTATCAAAACAAACTATACAGGGTGAATTGGAAGGACGAAAAGAAAAGTTATTACTTACTGACAATAATATTGCCGTACCTACTTCAATACGTATAGAGAAAGCGATGAAATGTGTAATAATTATATCCTTACCTGAAAATCAAACGTAGAAAATTCGTATAGAAAGCACATCTCAACGTAATGTATTTACATTACATTCTTTGTAATTATTTCTCCATATCAACATAAATATGTATGTAGGTATGTCTTTAAAAGGTTATTTCTGTAAATGCGAGTAAACTGAAAAACTAAAATTTAGTAACGTAATTTCTAGTCTTTATGCTTAGTAATAACTGAAGAAATATATGCATAGTGCTTAATTATTAATTCTTATTAAATGGCAATTAAAGCAGACATATTTTATGGTCATGCAAATTGGTTTGGCAGTTTATTACAAAACTAGTTGACAAAATAAATTAAATTTCAAACAAAAGTTTATTTATAGCTCCTAAGAAATGTCAAAATCAGCGTGAATCGCCAACTATACATACGAAATTTTAAGCATGGTTAGTATGTTCAGCAATTTTTAGTTTCAATAGGCACGTGTTTATTTTTTGATGAGAGTCCCATTATTGTCTACCTTTTATGTATTTCCAAAGCGATCTTCTTATTACTATTGTTCCTAATTATATGCAAAGAATAGGATTTTATTGAATATTTAGGTAATAATATTTGTTAGCTAGGTATGCAATCGTTACATTCAAAAAGACACGCAAACTAGACAACGTCATTATGAATATCCTCAACAACGCTTTTTACTCTTTTAAACGCTTATAGTTTCTGCTAGCACTATATCTCTGGCATAACTTTTCTATTTATTTCTATTTATCGAAAAATAAATACTTATCTACTAGAAGGTAAAACAAGTATGTATATAAATAAAACATTATGAGTCGAATATATTAGAGAACTGTTTGCAAAACAAAATTTATTAAATATAAAACTCTTTCTTAATACCATAACAGATGCGACGACTATCTGCTTGTGTCAGCGGTTCTTTTATATTCATCACATTTCAATACCCTATTCATAAATGATACGTTTACGATTTCGTTTACAGCTTGGCGAAGTTTTAGAGTCAAGTTGCAGTGAAAATATTCTCAATTTTAAATTCCGCCATAGTACATTACAATAGCATAAGCGAATGTTTCAAATTCCGACATGGGGGAGCTGGCATGGCCATGAACTTTGTTCATAATTAACTTATTAGAGAAATAATTCACATTTAAACTGTTCTTGTTGTTAATGATCAACTTGTGGCGAAAGAAACCGTTTTTCATCTTCTATTTGTAAAACAAGCGATTTTTTTACCTGTACGCAGACTTTTTTTCTTAACTGTATGTACTATCTTTTTCAAGACTTTTATTTCTCTCCACTGAAAATTTTGCATTTAATTTGAAAAAGACAGTAGTATACCTATACGTTCCATAGCGCATATGTTATCGTAATAGTCAGTGAAATAATCATAAATAAATCGTAGTAAAAAAATATTTACGTTTCTCAGTAGTAAGAAAGCTCTGCGTGAGAAGAAAACAACGACTTGAAAAAATACTTGATAGTAGAACATTCCTTCTGGTTTATTCCAGTTTATTCCATTGGTCGGGTATACAGCAGGCGATTTTTTTTAGTTACGCAACTATACGATAAGCACATGTAAATCCCCTGGTTTCCTACATAGTGAAATAACATTAACACAGTTTCGATTACGAAGCTTTATCTGTGTGTAAGCAAAATATGTGCATACATATAAAGATCTGTTAAAATTGTATATGATGCAATACATATTACCAAATATTACATACATATGTTTACGGAGTCTATGTATAGCTACTTCAGGAGTTATTTTTACCTTAAAGATATTATATTTACAACCAATTCAACGTTACGAGTTAAGTTAGTGAGTACGTATCAAATTGCAAAAGTGCATTTACAACCACGTTTTGAAGTGATATATAAACATTTTGCGACTTAATTAATGTACAGGTTCGACACCCAGAAAAGCAACGACCTACAGCGAAATTAAAGGGAATTTTAGTAGCACTTTGGTGGAAATGCAGATGAGAAACTCGCCGATATCAGTTTTGTATAAGATAGGATAAGATAGCAATATAGGCGGAAGAATGCTTGTGTGTTATAAATCAGATGGAACTGAATGCCATTCGTTTATACCTTATTTTGTAAAGTTCAAATAAATTGTCTGGAAATTATCGCTGTGTCTAGCGTGAGTAATTCAGTTTAGCTGACGTGTGGGCTTTCAATATTTTGCAAATACACATATTTAATACAAAGAATGTGTATGTTTACAAAAGAAAAAAAGGGATAAAAGTGAATTTAAACATTTTGTATCAATTACAACTGTCTGCAACTAATAATTAAGGTATTGATGTTACATCGCATGAAAAGGTTTTTCATTATTTTATTGTTTTTAATAAGTTTTCACATTAATTCAAGCCTGATGCGATAACTTGATGTAAATTTGCTAGTAATGTTCGTCATGGTATATTATGAGAACATCGAATTTATCCAAATACGGAAAAATGCGTTAAGAAAAACTTATTTGATTCTAAATACATATGTATCTAACTTGCAGAAATAGGCATAGAGATTAAAATTTAAAAAAAATAAATTTATTCGTTCAATATCATTTCGTAAAAGAATTAGTTATTGCATCTGTAAATATGCAACAGTATCAATATGTATTGAAATATACAGTTACCCGCTATCCAGTTAAAAAAATCGCTTGCTTATAAATAGAAGATGAAAAACGATTTCTTTCACCACAAATCGAGCATTAACGACAAGAACAGCTTAAATGTGGTGTCTGTATTTCTATAATAAGTTAGTCATGAACAAAGTTACAAGCACTGAACTACGCGTCGAAAAATTCACTTCTCTTTTGTGGTGAAAGTTGAATTAAATTTATATCACTAAGGGTGGGTTTATCGATGTGAGGATAAATAAATTAACTTGCTTTATTGAGTGTTAAATAGAAGTTATCTGCAAGATAAAGCATTGTAGTTGCTAAATTTTATCTGCCAGTTAGTAATATCTCAGTTACTTAGCTAACACTTTTATGCTCACATTGATAAACCCACCCTAAGAGAAAGATTATGATTTGATAATCCAAAATTAATAAATTGATTATCTGCAATGGTTTCAAAGTTATGAATATTTTACTGTACGAAATAGAGGCGAAAATTGCATGTGACTCGCGTTACAGAGGGTTCGCACGCAATTTTCGCCTCTATTTCGTACAGTAAAATATTCATAACTTTGAAACCATTGCAGATAATCAATTTATTAATTTTGGATTATGAAATCATAATGCTTCTTTTATTGATACAAATTTAATTGAACTTTAACCACAAAAGAGACGCATTCATAAATATATCAAAGTGTATTTATGAATGCATTTGAAACACAGGTTTTTTGTGCTTACTGGCTGAAAAATTGTCTAATAAATTATATTTCTGGTTTAGGTAAAAAGGTATATATAACTTATATTCACTGCAGACCGTTGCGTATGCAGCTGGCTTATACGACAATAATACATAGGTATTCTTTAGTAATTTATTGTATTACTCGCTTTAACTTACAAACACATCTACTTTTGATTGTATCCTTAACATTTATAGGTTTAAGGAATATGATTTTTATCGACACATGACAAATTAAACACGCGATTTTTCTATTGCCAGAAACAAAATAAAAACTTTAAAACCGAGAAAATAGTTCTGCCATGAATAGACCATTCACGCATACATACGATATATTTTCTACACAATATTATCCTAATGCATAAATGTGCTAGCTTGCATTTTACGCTCGGCTTACATTTATAACGGGTCCATCCACATTTCCACCACGGTTAAAGGTGTTGACTTTTTGGGTGTCGAACCTGTACATACATATAAAGTTATTAACTGTATTCCTGTATATTTTTTCTTAGTGGTAACCTATTGTGCCAAATTTTTTATTACATACCACAAATATGGATCATATAGATGTGGATTTACTATTCAACTGTTAATTTTACAGTGTGTCGTGAGAAGTAAGTAACAGAACGTATTATACATATGTATTTATGTAAGCGTATTAGCCAATTACAGCAGAAAATTATGAATAAAATTATGTACATACATATGCACATGCAAACGATTTCTTTTACCACAAGTCGATCATTAACGACAAGAAGAGCTTAAATGTTATTATAATAAGTTAATTATGAACAAAGTTACAACCATTCAAGTACACATGGAAAAATTCACCCCTCCTTTGTGGCGAAAGTTGAATTAAATTTGTGTCACTAAAAGAAAGAGTATGATTTGTTCATCCAACATTCCAAATTTGGTTTGATTATCTGCAGCGGTTCCAAAGTTTTGAATTTTTTACTTTACGAAATAGAGGCGAAAATCGCGTACGACTCGCGTTACAGAGGGTTCGAAATATCTTTTTCCAACCAAACTTAGGAATAGGGGTTTAAGATGATAACAACAAAAATCTGATACGATTTTTAATTTCATTGCGTTAATTTTTTATTACAGTAGGCTAGCTTTTGGCAAAGGCTCATACTTTTCCTGGTTAATAAAACTTCAGAAGTTTTTAAAATTCATCAAAAAAAAGTACTCATTCTTCTCATTTATAACAGCATGTATTGTATATGTTGGAGAAATATTTAGTAAAACTTCCTAAGCTTTGTCAGCCGATGACGTGCTGATGCCGTCGAAAATAGATAGTAATACACATTTAAACCCAGAAAAAGTTTCGATAGTTAACGCCTAGGTTTTATTTTATCGTAGCGTTCGATCGGCATAATGGACAATGAACTAAATTATGGATGATGATGATAATGCTCGGTAACGATTCCATCAATCATTATTTTATGTTTTAGGTTTACATGTAAGTTATCAATTACCATTTTTCACTTTTTTATGTTATACTTAATATGTAATATGAGCAGGAAAACATCATAACGTTAAGCTTGGTTATTAAATGTGATATTGTACTTATTTATTTGAGAAAAATAGCAAAAGTGATTTGAGCATCAATATGGTAAAGAATATCGTTAAATACACAAAAGGATTTTACTATAGGTATACATGTACCTACTTATATTAAATTTCACAAGCGGGTAATATTGATTTAACTCCGATACTAGAATACTTAGGATATCTGCACATAACTACACACTTATTTTCTAGTATCGAAACAGATGATGAGAGAGATAAAGTATTTTAAAAATTAATGACCAAACGTAAATAAACTTTGAAGACACAGGTAGATGCAAGACATCTACTGAAATGATTTACATAGAATTAAAAACACATATTTCAATCGATACTTTCAAAAAAAAATTATTTATCAAAGATGTGGAAAATATTGGACTAAAACATACATACACACAGTAGTACCTCGACTTACGAAATTATTCGTTCTTACCAGTGGTTCATATCTCGAAATGTTCGTATCTCAAAATCTCATGGATGCTATAGTGAAAAATTTCCTAAGTGATGTAAAAAAGGTTTAAGGTATTTATTACAATATTCTTTTTATTGTAGTATATATTTCAAATTTGCATTTTGTGTAATTATGTATTATCGAATTACGTCATTAAAGTTCGTATGTCGAATTGAAGTTCGTATCTCGGGGTTAAAATGTGGCATGAAAAAAGTTCGTATCATGAAAAGTTCGTACCTAGAGCAGTTCTTAAGTCGAGGTACTACTGTACTTATATTAAATATAAAATCGTTTATTCTGTTCATTGCAAAATTATAAGCGTGGTAACAAAACCGAAAGTTACGATTCAAACTTAAAATCTTCCAAATGTTATTAAAATCTGGGAAATACCTATACACATATGTATATATAATATTATGTGGTATTTGAAGAGTTCTAATTGAATTAATTATCATTTAATTAATTTTTGAAATGTTTAATGTTTAATGATGATTATAATTAACTTTTCGTTAATTGTTAAAAAAAAGACTTAGAACAGCGATTGAGGGAGTGAAAAATGAAAAACACAAATGTAATAATAGTAATTTTTTATTTATCCAACCGACGTTACTAGACCCGGCATGTTCATGATACCAAGTCAATCCCAGTGTATAACACAGAAGCGGACATTTAACATACCTTGCTAAGCCCACTGATTGTACCGCTTTGCCAGACCCAGTGTATAAAAAATATATATTTTCCCGCCCTTTCATTCCCTGCAATGTTGCCAAGTATATGCGACAAGTGTCTATTATGTTTTCACAGATTAAATGTAAGCTCGAAGTGTTTTGAGAGAAAGCACAAACCTTATGATTAAAACCTCATGATTTTTGGCGTTTACAAATGGATGTTTAATGGGGCCGTCCCGGATTTTTCTTATATATTTTTTTAAGTGTACACTAAATTGTAGCGTCTACGTATTTTCTTTTTTTTATATTATTAGTAAATATGCCAAGAAAAAATATCAAAGTTTGAATTTTGAATTTACCGCATTTATGACGTGATAATGGTAAATTGACAGAGAAGCTTGCCAAGAGTATGATATGATGAGAGATAGAAATAACACATTTGTTTGGTAAACTATTGTGTTGTTATTATTTTGTTGTGTGCTTAGAGTTTTCAGTTTGAGTGTATTTTTTAACATTATCACCTTTGAAATCGTGGTTTATTTTTATTTGAATCTTATTTGATACCAATTAATCATGAAATGTTTTGTATCTGGTTGCAAGAATAATTTTAAAATCAATCCGGAAAAGCGTCTTTATTTCCAACATATGTATGTTACAAAAATATCAAAAGTATTTCTATATTAATATTGAAGTGAAAAGCGGCGGAGTTCAGATGCGTCACTAAGAGTTGACATCTGCTCTTCCACTCAACCATTCTATCTAAACCTAAACCCAAAAAGAGAGAAGTTACATCTGCTAAAAATGAGTGTACTTTTTTGTGCATATCTTCGTTTGTTTCGAGCGTTTTGGTTTATAATTAGTTATAATTGTGCTAATTCTCTTCTCATGCCCTGGTTTAGCTACGTCTAGATGGTTTTCTGTATTACGTTGTCGGCTTTAAGAATATGTTCACTGACTTTTATTTCAGACGGGAATGTTTTATTGGTGCATTTCCTAATCCTTTTACCGAAACACAAGTATTATCAAATTTTGGCGCTCCCATCTGAACCTAACTGCTGGCTTTTAACAAGTTCAGATTGGTCGAGTTCTTTTATTCAATGACAAGATGTGATGAATTCAGATGTAAATTCCTATTGGCGAAAATCAGTCAAAATTTAAATATTAACCAATAGCATTTCAGTGCTGACTTTCATCGTAAATTTTCGTTAAATAAAAGAACGTGTTCATTACTTCCGCTGTCAATGAATCCTTGTATATAATGACCATTAATAGTCAAGAATATATTATCACGAAGAGGACTGTCATCTCCCTGAACGAAGCATGTTCGCCAATTTTCTTCATTTCGTATAGATGCTGTACTTGTTTGCTTGCAATGTGACCAAAATCATTTCAATATCTTTCATGGTTAACAAATATTTAGTAAAAGTCACATCGTTTTTCTTTCTACGTGTTGACAGGATTATATGCAATATAACTATTAACGGCTTTTCCAAATTATTGCTTTACTTATACGTTTTTACATTTTGTATTTTAGTACACAAAAACTACACATTAGAGACTGAAAGTTCTATTACATTTGATTGGCCAACATAAATATATTTTATATGCACGTCTTATCATCAAAACGCCTTTTCTCTAATAATTGTCACTGTCAACACACCTGTCATTCCCTACATATAACAGTGCTTGCACATTACTACGTTTGTCGTTGATGTATTCTTACAAGTTTAAGCCACTAAAAAGAAGTACCATTATCACGTCACTAAACGCGCGATGTACAAATAATCAGTTTTATTTTCTTTTTGTGCGATTCCAGTAACACTAAAATTATAATTTTTGCTATTACCTACATCAGATCATAGTTATCTTTCATAATAAAATATTTATTAACACATTTAAAAAATCGGGACGGCCCCATTATGAAGTATTTATAAATACTTAAATGTAATTTGACTTAATTTCGAAATAACGCAGTCGTGAAGTATTCATACTGTAGTTTTACATAAGATATGTGTCTACACGTATTCAAAATAGCGAAAATTAATAGTTTTGACAATAAATTCTTTTGAAACTAAAAACTATTGAAACTGTTAAAAAGCATACTGTCTCCAATAACTGACAAATTTAATCAAAAATTTTGTACTCACTTAATTCCGTATGGAAGATTAGTACGGAAAAATGATTTAATATATAATTTAATTTCGGGCTTTTCTAGCAATAATACCCTTACCTTGACAACAATATCAAATATAACTGGTCAAACCGAAAGAAATGGATTCGGATAAAAACTTAGATGCACTTAAAGCAATTAGTATGAAGCATGTAATATTAATTCTTTTTTAGTTTTTATTTTATGCATCGCGATTTTACCAACTTACTATTGACATAAATGTGGGCAAATTCCGAAGTTTTAATAGGGGATCTCGGTAACTACAAGAGGTATCAAAAAACGGACCACGCATCCGCGACCTGTTTTTTCGAGAAAAGGATGATGGTGAAAACCAAATTTGGCTTTCGGCATTCGGTTTCGAGTTATCCCTGAAAATTCGATTTTTCCCATTTTCGCTTTTGACAAAAATGACTTTTACGTTCTTGAGGAACTTTTTTAATTAAAATGCAGTGGCGTTAGAGATTTTTTGAAAAAATTTTCGAAGTTGAGGTAGGACATAAAGTTGTATATTTTATATGGAAAATATAGTTGGCTATGATATCGTTAAAAAGAGGTTTTTTTTGCCATTTCAATGATATACAGGATAACAACCTGAACTACGAAAGCCTATTGATAGGAGAAGGTAGTGGGAGGTAATATTAAGTGTATCCATTTTAGTAATGTCAACTGTTTGTATGACAGGAATGTCAATGGTTATGTCAAATACTATGGCAAATTATTAAACCACTTTATAATTTCCACTTTTTCATTAATTGTGTATTCCATTAGGATAGGTTAATGGCTCGGTAAAGTATTTGACATAACCTCTGATATTCCTGTCATATAATAAGTTGACAATAGTAAAATGGATACATTTAATTTTAACCCCCACCACCCTCTCCTATCAATAGGCTTTCGTAGTTCAAGTTGTTAACCTGTATATCATGTGGGGTCTTTTCGTTCATTTTCATTGTATTATAGCAAAAAATTAACATTTTCCATTGATTTTCATCATTTCATTACTTTTCGTTAGTAGGCGTGTGTCATTCAACAAAAATGAATCTATCAGTAGGTTTATAAATAGTTTGAGTTGATTATTTGATTGTTGCTTCACCTTAAAATTATTCATTTGCGATGGCTTATGAGAATTACGGAAAGTATGATATGTTGGAATGCTTTATTCTCAATAATAATAATACTAGGAATTGGGTACCTATATCACGACGACGTGCGTTATCAGTTTTGAAGAAACATAAGTTTAGGTTATACAAAGTGAGGAAACAACAGCAGCTCCTATTGATTGATCCTGAACGACGCTTAGAATTCTGCAATTGGCATCTTCAACAAATTCAGGAAGATCATTCATTTTTTAGAAAAATTATTTGGATAAAGTCTACATTAGCAGTGCCGGAATTTTTAACCGACACAATGAACATTGGCGGTCTGATGTTAACCCCTGCCGTGCCCGCGATGTTCAAAATCAGGGACGATTCGGCTTCAGTGTTTGGTGTGCCCTATTTGACGATCGTATTCTGGCATACACCGAATTTATCAATAAAAATTAAATGATCAATGGTTAACAAATGGGTAACGATTAGAATATGTTTCACATGCAGCTTCAGTATTATTATTATTGAGAATAAAGCATTCCAACATATCATCCTTTTCGTAATTTTCATAAGCCATCGCAAATTTATAATTTTAAGCTGAAGCAACAATCTAATAATCAACTTAAACTGTTGTTCCAACTACATGTTTCATATAAAAAAATAGAACTTTATGGCCTACCTCGAATTTCGAAAAATTTTTCAAAAAATCTCTAACGCCACTGCATTCTAATCAAAAAAGTGCCTGAAGAACGTAAAAGTCATTTTTGTCCATTTTCATAAATAGCCGAGATATCGTGATAAAACGGAAATGGAAAAAATCGAATTTTTTCACGGATAACTTGAAACCGAAAGCCGATAGCCAAATTTGGTTTTCACCATCATCCTTTTCGCGAAAAAACAGATCTAGGATGCGTGGTCCGTTTTTTTATACCTCTTATAGTTACCAAGATCCCCTATTGAAACATCGACATTTGCCCATCCTGTACGTATTTAGTGGGTGGTATCTGTTTTTATCCTCAACTACTACCTACTGACTACAAGTTTTAAATTATAGGTAGAATATGTATCTGTTGCAAATGTACTACGCAATAAAGTAACTGAATGAAGTAATTAACTGAATAATAAATTTCTATAGTTTCAGCATGAAATAGTGAATACATTCCGATAGAATATTCATTCTTTCTATATTCGAAGCGTTAATATGATTTAGATTAAAAAGATAATGGAAAGAAGTTGCTTTTTATAACTTAAACTTTGTTTAAACCAAATTCATCAGCCAAATCGTGAATACATACTATCACACGCTAACTTAAACACATTCAGTTTTATGAACGCAAACAGATATAGATAAATATTATAGATAGTATTGCAATTATAGTGTTGCCGATTTTCGGGCTTGACGACGTTGATATAATGTACCAGGCTTGACAACGTCGGTAGAAATGCTTCTATAGATATACAGCTGGCCCTCTGGCAGAATGCGCCGGAACTAGAGTTGTGTATAGGTTGATATTCTACCGCGTTGTCGGTCCCGAACAAAAAATTGGGAGGAGTCATTTTTAAGCATAACATTGAAAAATAGACCGAAATACATGAAGAACGTTGTCAGACCCGAAAGTGGGTCTGACAACGTCGTCGCGGGTCTGACAACGATTACTACATATAGCGGTTCGGGCCTGTATAAGCGGTTTAACAAATCTATGTATGTATGTATGTATATAGGTACATTGAATATCATTGTGCCGATATGTAACATATTGTTTTTAGCATGCTTGAATAGATTTTCAGTTTATATTTGCAAATATAATCTTATTTGTTATTTTGTAAATTTCAGCTTACATCAAGCCAGAAATTATTCTAATAACGTTTAGAACGGTAGAGATCAGAAAAATAGTTAATAAAATATAATATACACATACATAACTACACTATATTGCGACACCTCACACAGTATACTAAACTTTATAGATTAAGTTTGTAATATATTACAATACTGAATACTGTTGAAAGTTATTTACTATAGTGATTTTTTATTATTTTTCTTACTTCCATTACTTTTTAAACTGCATATGTATATATATATATGTTACATAAATCTCAAATAACGTTCATACACATACATACAATAAACTGACAGAAAAAGTATTTAAAAACTTTAATAAAGAATAAATGGATACATGTATTTTCTTAAGTCATACATATGATACTAAATAATATACTGAAGCTCATTTCTTTATGTTCTTCTCCGTCTTGGAATCTGTAACACAAAAATATTAGAACTACTAACGAAAGTTCACCTACATAAAGACAGAAAAAATAAATATACGTACAAATCGTCTAATAAACACAACAAAATATATATCTAATTGATTATTGAACAATACGCAATATCTTATCTACTTCTAAAAACAATATCAGATAAGTAAATAATTATTAAGAAATAATAATAAATTATTTATTAATAATAGATATATTTAGAACTTACAGTCAGATCCTTTACGGTTATCGCCATACTCTGGATTGTTAGGATTCAACTGATTGCCATGATTATCCATTGCACTCTGGCGAACTGGATTATTTGGGTTCTTTTGATTAGCATGATGGTCTTTTTCTCGTTTGTCCATTTTATATGGAAGTCGATAGAAAATAGGTATAAGTGTATGATGATCAGACTAATGGTTGTCGGAAAACTGAAGATCAAGATACTTAACACGCCATTTATACTCTGTTTAAGAAACTATTAATCTCCCACCCTATTTCTTCTTCGGATGTTTACTTAAATGCGATTAGTGCTCTGATACGTAGGGCTATAGCAATCTCTATTTTATTTGAACCAACACATCTTCCTATTTCTCTCACAAATAAAATGTCCATATATGTATTTGCAAAAATTTTAATATAGAGTTCGTAATATTATTAATTTACTTTTTTGCAAAGTCTAAAACGGATACTAAAACCACCTCAGTTTAATTTACATCTGAGAATCTTAATCTTACGTTAAAAGAAGATGTTTATACGTCAAATAACAAAATATTAGAAAATATTGCGAAATTGAAATAGCCATTGAAGAATAATTAATTTAAAAAGTTTTACAGATTTCTGTTGGAGTAGAGCTAATTAGGTTATAGTGTAATTTAAAATTACTATATGACTTTTGTTTCTTCTTTATCACGTCACTTGTTTTTAGGGATATTCCTATATACAAATAATTGTAACAATATTAACAAAAAATTTCTGTCGTATATAATATATACTTATTATGAAATATTAAATAATTAACTGCCACCTCATATTCTAATAAAAGATTATCTATTGCTCTGCTGATCAGGTTTCAAATATATTAAGTATTTGAAACAAAATTTGAAGAAGACTAAAAAAGTTTATTCACGATTAATTTCTGATTCAAATATCTAGCAATTTTCGTTTCAATTTCTATATTGTGTCAACTATCACAAACTATCTGCGGAGTTAACCACAGTGAAGCGTCTTTTGTTATGATTTGTTTGAAACTTTAGTCTCATTTGTCCACCTACATGAAAATATCGTTATGCAAAATTAGTCTCGACTCCTTTCTCCATACGTAATTAACGAGAAGCTCCAAAACTTCAAAAAATAATTACTCTTGAACTACTACTTTCGTTTACAAAAACATATGATGTAAATGCGATGATCATCTTTCCACATATCACGTTACCTATCAATTTGAATGAAACTTGGTATATGTATGTACAGGTCTGACAGCCAAAAAAGCTACGACCTACAGCGAATTAAGGGAATTTTAGCAGCACTTTGGTGGAAATACAGATGAAAAACTCGCCGATATCAGTTTTGTATAAGGTAGAATAGGATAGCAATATCGGCGGAAGAATGCTTGTGTGCTATAATCAGAAGGAAATAATGCCATACATTATACATTATTTTGTAAAGTTCAAATAGATTGTCTGGAAACTATCACTGTGTCTAACGTGAGTAATTCAGTTTAGCCGACCCGTGAGCTTTCAATACTTTGTAAATACACGTATTTAATACAATAGAATGTTATGTTTACAAAAGAAAAAAATAAATAAAAGAGAATTTAAACATTTTGTATCAATTATAACTGTCTGCAACTAATAATTAAGGTATTGATGTTACATCGCATGAAAAGGTTTTTCATTCTTTTGCTGTTTTTAATAAGTTTTCACATTAATTTAAGCCTGATGTGATAACTAAATGTAAACTGACTAGGAATGTTCGTTATGAGAGTCGTTATGAGAACATCGATTTTATCCAAATAGGGAAAAATGCGTTAAGAAACACTTATTTGATTCTAAATATGTATCTAACTTCGATGCAAAAATAGGCATAGATTACAATTTTAAAAAAGTACATTTGTCCGTCCAATAACATTTCGTAAAAGAACTAGTTATTGTATCTGTAAATATGGAGCAGAATCAATATGTATTGAAATATACAGTTACCCGCGAAAGTATTCATCCAGGTAAAAAAATCGCTTGCTTTACAAATAGAAGATGAAAAACGATTTTTTTCGCCACAAATCGATCATTAACGACAATAACAGCTTAAATGTGGAGTATTTCTCTAAAAAGTTAATTATGAACAAAGTTACAAGCGCTGAAGTACGCATAAAAAAAATCACTTTTGTTTTGTGGTGAAAGTTGAATTAAATCGCTAAAAGAAAGATTATGATTTGATAATCCAAACTCCAAAATTTCAATTCATTATCTGCAATAGTTTCAAAGTTATGAATTTTTTACTCTACGAAATATTGGCGAAAATTGCGTAGAAACCTTCTGTAACGCGAATTACACGCATGTTTCGTAGAGTAAATTCATAACTTTGAAATCATTGCAGATAATCAATTGAAATTTTGGATTATCAAATCAGAATCTTTCTTTAGTGATATAAATTCAATTCAAATAGCTTTCAAAAGATTTAACTATTGATTTACAAAATCTCCGACTAAAATTCATTCATAAATACATCAAAGTGTATTTATTAATGCATTTGCAACACAGTGTTTTTTGCTTATTGCCTGAAAAATTGTCTAATCAGTTATATTTCTCGTTTACGTAAAAAGCTATATAACTTATTTTCACTGCAAAATCATCAAAAAAGATTAATTGATTGTATGCAGCTGGCTTATACGACAATAATACATACTCTTTTGTATTCAAATGTCTACGTATTAAAAATCCTATATTTAAATAAAATGTATGGTATTGTTTGCCTTAACTTACAAACACATCTACTTTTGAGTTTATCCTTAACATTTATAGGATTAAGAAATATGATTTTTATCAACACATGACGAATTAAATACGGAAGATTTTTATATCGCCAGAAACATAAAAACTCAAAGACCACGAACATACTTATGCCATGAATCGACCATTCATGCATATAGAAGATATATTCTCTACACAATATTATCCTAATGAATAAATGTGCTAGCTTGCATTTTACGCTCGGCTTACATTTATAACGGGTCCATCCATATTTCCAGCACGGTTAGAGATGTTGCTTTTTTGGGTGTCCCAACTGACATGTTTAAAAAATTCAAAACCTTGTTTTTCAACGAAATTCTATTCAAATAGTAGAGATATGAAAAGATGATTATTACATCTGCGTAATGTGTTTTTTTGTTAATTTATATACAGTACATTCGTAAAGTAGCGGATAAATTCAATAAAAATTCAAGTTTTTCAAAAAAATCCCTCGGACCCGTGGATTTTTATTTTTAGTTTTTTACGCGAGACTGAAATATATACACTGTTATCGTTATTTTTTTGAATGTAATACCCCATTTTTGATCGCAGAATTTATTTTTTTACGACAGGGTAAAAATATGGTAAAAATTTAAAATGAAAAAATGTTCATGTAAGTATTGATTTAATGTATTAATGCGTTTTCTCCGTACCGTCTCATAGCAACTTTTTGTAAGCAAAAGCAGTGTAATCATGAGTTAATTGAGTGCATAGAAACTACTTTACAATTATTTTGCGCACTCAAACAGAAGCTGTGCAGTTGTTTAATGCACCTTACCCTGATCGGCCGCCTATTAACCAAGGTAAAGAGTTGAGGCAAGATTCCTACAAGATATATCTACATCACTAACTGTCGGAAGATCGGCAAAATGAATTTTGTCAGCAAATGCAACAACTATGCAATGATAACGGTAATTATGTGAAGAGAATCATTTTTTCTGGTGACGCAGCAAAAAATTGAAAATCGTATTGAAAAACCGAAAATCCTCATTGGCCCGCGGAATTTGATGCCCAAAATCCTCAGATCCTGTGATGTACTATAGTTGACGGAAGAGTTCCTTACTTCTTTAAAGAGACAGTTAGTGGTCCGAGATATTTGGACATTTTGTGTAATAAACTATACATATGAATATAACTATATCACTACTACACTAATTTAGAATTCGGATTTAAAAGAACCCAATCTGCACTAAGGTGACTTCTTTTTTCAACAATATGGAACGCCGCCACACTACGCCTTACCTGTTCGCGCTTATTTGGACGAAGTTGTTCCAAATCATTTGAATAGATAGGAGAGGGACGATTAAGTGGCCACCCAAAATTTAACTTCTCTGAATTATATCTTGTGGGGATACTTAAAAAGTATAGGGTACGTGAGTCTACCAGCGAATTTAGAAGATTCATTACCGCAAATGTCATCGACGATGCTCAAAACGAATTTCATAATCACCTTGGCCACTATCAGATTTTTAATGGTTGAACATTTGATTTAGATAAATATTATGCCGTTCTAATTTTTACGATAACTTTCTTCAAAATGTTCTTACATTTATCTTGTCGTATGTAAAAAATCGTTGACTGATGACGTCATATCTGCTTTTTGATCAGCATTATACTTCAGTCTTACATAAGAAAACTCTAAATTAAAAATAACGTAAAATTGATTGGGTAGCATACAGTAGATAGTCTTGAGTTACTAAGTTTTGGGTTTGTAGACAAATTAAAGAACCCAACTATGCTGCTATCAACGTTTAACTTACTTAGATAAGTAGTGTACTATTCAATTAGATGCTATTGTTATAAACGGTAAATTGTCATTACAGGGTCTACCTCGTTTTTTTTTTCTTTCTTTGATCTTTCGTTTACCATATAGTTGTTACTTGTCTCTTACCATTCATTCGGTATATGTGTCCAAAGTTGTTGAAGTTGTAAATATAACATAGTTTTTGAAAATGTTAAAAAGAAAGCAAATATATCATATTATGAAATAACTATTGATACAAATACCATAGAAATTATAGCTCTAATTTAAGCATATCAAACCTTAGCATCCATCTTGCCATTCGTCGTTTGTGGTATCGGGAATAATCCAATGGAAATTTGTAACACTCCTGACTGTTCTTAGAAACTTTGTTATTGCGGTTCACAAATTTACATGTCTGTGTCAAGCTGGCTATGCATAATTTCAGCAATTTCTCCCTTTATTATTCATTTGTACGAAAGCATAAAATATACGATACTTCATATAAAGAAAAGGAAAATCATATGTACTGTTTACTTATTTAATTTATTTGTAGAATGTAATTAATATTTGGTATAATAGAAGCTTTTCTTAAGTGTAAGATAGTGTCAAATAAAGCAAAACAAAAACAATTAAGAACTTTATTTAAAGCAAAGCTAAATACATATTCTAACTGAAAATTCAATACTTGATACAAAATTCCTGAAACTCATTTCTGCTGGCTTTCGTTGGATCCTGCAAAAGAAATTTGTTATAATAAATACATTAAAGGAGTTCAAATTAAGTAGAAATCTTTGATATAAATATTAAAAATATATTATATATATTACCGCGCACCGATATATGTTATCTACTTCGAATATGACTATTTTATCAGATAATAAAAATACATAACAAATTTAGCATACTTCATTTATTAATATAATAATAACATTAAAGTTATTTAAAACTTACTGTCAGATCCTTGCCGGCTACTTTCATAAGCGGGATTGTTAGGATTCAACACATTGGCACGATTATCCACTGCGATCTTGTAAGCTTCGTTGTTTGGATTTTTTTGATTAGAGTGATGATCTCGCTCTTGCTTGTCCATTATATGCACGGAATTTGAGAGTATACGTAAGAATCAATCTGCAAACTAGCAAATATCGTTGTGTCGCATGAAAACTAACGCTACTATTTATACATAAAATACTAAGACGTACTATTATTCTCCCACCATGTTCCCTCGCGGAGATTATTGCAATTGGCGCATTGATAAACATATGTATTTCTAGAAATATCTGATAAGTCCTAATTTGCATTAAATAACGCCTCCTTTTTTCCCACCATATAAAATTTTCAGGAATACAATTGGCTTTTTGTCAAAATGCTTCTTAAATTTACAACACGACACCTAATTTCCAATGCATAGCACCTCCTCTATAACTCTTACACGTTATTTCAAAACCCTTTATTTACAATGTCAGCCTCTTTCCACGAAATAAATTAATCTCTATATCAATGAACAATGTACTTCTCTAATTCTTATAGATTATGTATGAAAAATGCTTTCGTACAGCTTCTAATAGAATTCTATAATTAATGTGACAAATTATTTTTGCAACAATTGTTACTCTGTATTAATTGGATATTACTAATATTGTTCGAAAGCAATTAATGCATGCTATTTGGCATATCTTCAACATCAAACTGAAAGCGCCTACAAAAAAATGTATTGAAACGTCGTAGATTCAAATCTAGTTGCATATAAAGCGTGTAATGGTTTTTTGCTTCAACCGATTACACAATATTGCATGATAGAATACAATAACAACTGACATGTTGTGCAAACATTATTGGTTTACCAATTAAATCATGTGACTTATAATGATTGATAGCTGACAAAGTGTGGTAGCGCTGGCGAAAATGTTAATTTAAATAAAATTTCATGTTACAACACCTTACGAAGAAAATACTATTTTTAATAGCAACCCATACGTGGACATCTTTTTATCTGGCTCATGGGTTAGCAGGCTTCAACATAAGCCTATATAATCCGTATAAATATGTATAAGGAAAACATTATTACTTAACATTTCTTGAATAATGTTACTTTGCACATCTAATCAGTAAATCAATAGATGCTCAGCTAGTATGTTCAGCTATATACTAATTGTACACTTCGCAAAGATGAACCTTGTCAATTGGATTTTGCTCGATTTTATGTAAAAAATTGCGCTATTAAGATACAGTAATTAAGGCCATATGTAAAGCTGTTTTATACAATCTTTTTGCAACTATGTTAATCGGTTTGTCATCATAAATTGTTGTTGAGCGATCTTTAAAAATGATTAGCGACATCAAGAAAAAGTTAGTGAAATCCCCAAAATGAACTACAGCTTTTCAAAGCCGTTAGTTAAAACTAGTGCAGACAGATTTTCCCTGGTGGCGTTTGAGTGAAGCAGACCTGTATGGTTCACAACCGTTTTAACCCTTATGTAACTACTATCACGTATTTAGACTAACAATACAATACAATACAATATACTTTATTGTCCAACAACGTACAATTACAATTATAAACAACATAACATACTTTATTGTCCAACAACGTACAATTACAATGATACACAATAAAAGCCTTGCATTCGTGTTTATTCATTTTATTCTAATATAACATAACATTACATCATCATCCGTCAACAAAGATAAAGGAATATTTACCCGGAGTAAGGTATAGTTATATGACCTCACTGTTGACCAGATTGTTTTGCCTGCCTTTGACAAAAATAACTCACAAAAAATTGCAATTTTTTAAAGAAGATGTTTAGGATACTTGTGAAAGATATTGGGTACATTTTTCTGATAACATATTCAGATTATTAAATTTAGATTATTAGAATTCTGAAATCTTCGTTATTAAATCCCAATCACAACATTTTGAGATATTCAATGGTAGAAACTGCCACCATAACCACGATTTGTGGTAGTTGTAATTTTTTCTAATTGCCGGCCCAAGCAGCAATTTTTGGTGTCTATATGGTCCTATCACGGTAATACAACCTAGGTTGTGCAACGGATTAGTTGCAATTTGGTGTAAAAGTCATTATATACACCACTCTTACACATCCCAGCAACTGTAGATATTTGCTACAGGATTTTGGTAACCGGTGACAAATATCCCTACTTGACAATTTTTTTCTGAAGCCGTATTAAAACGTTGTAGACACAATACCGTCACATGTTACTACAACGGAAGTTACAAATGCAACTCGTATGTAACTAAAATAGCATTGATTATTAATGATATTTATTTGATAGTTATATTATAGTAACAATCAGGACTTAGTATGACGTGAGTTACCATATTGACTATAATATTACGACACAAAAACGTTACAACATGAACTTCGGTCGCATTGTAACCTCGGTTACAAATTGCTACTTGGGGAGAACTGTTTTTTTCAATGCAATAATTCAAAAGAAGCTAATGTCAGAGGCAGGATTTATTAGCAAAATAGTCTTAGATTTATTTCGGCATGACTAAAAATAGCAAATTATTTTAAATCGAAAAAACTCGACCCAAAAGTATTACCTGCAAAATTTTAAATCGTAAGTTTTATAACTTTCGTATACTCAAACCTCGTCGTGCCATATCTTGTATGTGTTATGACCTTTAAGTACTTATCTTTTAGTCTCAGATATATTTCCATTTGTATTATTTGAACAAGCGTCGTTACTTTAAGTTGTTATTATTAGTGATTACGAGCCGTAACAGCTAAATTTTTACTGATCGTTATTAGTTAGTATTTCTATATTGCATCTTATACTATATTAACGATGTTGTAGTGTGGAAATCTACAAGGCTATTATGCAATAGTTATATTTCTATTTATAATTATATTATTCGTTCAACTATTGTCTATATTTTAACATGATCTACCAGTAGCACTATATGAATTTTAATAGTTAATAGTGTAAATATGTATATTTTTTGTTGACTAATCGTATCCTGCCATGATCTTTTTTACTCACATGAATGCGTGATTATTGTTATCGGATTTGCATTTATTTAAGGATTACTTTTCCACGTATGTATATATTTGATATTATTACTCTATTATGTCTTAGATGGAGGAGACATGGTTAACGACGAGAATTAGTAATGATTTAATTTCCTTCGATAGTTACTTGTTACCCATAAATTAGCCGTAGTTAATGACTTTAATGTATACTTATTAACAACAAACACTAGAGCTTATGAATTATTTAATAACATGTGTGATTTCTTGAATCTTATGCAGGTGATACATGATCCTATTAGAATAACGCCCCCTTCTGTAAGTTAATGAACTTGATTTTAGTTTTTTCCTTAATACCTACATATACTTTCGTATAGTGTTTTCTATAACTTTGTAATATCCCATTATTCTCTAACATTATAACTTTACAACATTAAATGTTGTAAAGCTAGCGCACGAGCAGCGTCGGCATACATTCCGGGATTGTGGTAGGTTTAATTATTTAGATTTCATGAGCGACTTACTTAACAGGTATGATTTATGAATTACGTGATATTAATGGAAAAGTTATTACTGTCTCCTTTTTTCCCTTTCAAGGACGTGTTTGAAATATACGCTCCTCACAAAACTATTATTTTTAATAGGCTAAAATGTGCTGTGTGATGATGACCAATATCTCAAATATCAGAGAAAGTACTTAATAAGCAATTAAGAGAATTTTTAGAATCGAATCTTGTCTGGTGAACAATCCACATTTCAAAGATGCCACACAAAAGCGTATTTCGAATTTCTTGCAACTCAAAAGATAAGAAAATGCTCTGGTCCGAGATTAAAAAATTAAATATCGCAGTTTCACGGTCATATGATCTCCTAACGATCCTACTTATACCCCACGAAATCGATGAATTCTTTATAGAAAGCGTCCCAATTCTTACACAAAATTCTAACTCAATTAATAATTTATATCTCCAATCGACTTTTCGGAATATACCAATATACCTCATACTGTATATACTGAAGCTTTAACATAAACATACATATAGTAGAAATAAAAACTCGTGTTATGGAAGCCCACAATATTAGTATAAACTTTATAATATTGACGCTACTTCACTCTTTGCCTTATATTTCTCATATAATTAATTGCTGCTTAGATGATTGTACCATTCCCAGCATTTGGAAATTCACTGTTGTAGTTCCACTATAGAAACATAATGATGTACCTATCTAATTTTTGTAACTTTCGTACTACCTATTAGTATTTTACCAGTAATGAGTAAAATTTAAAAAAAACTAATTCGCAAATAAATTAGTCAATATCTTCTTGAATATAACCCTCTTGCTAGCTTTAGCCAAGGTCATAGTTGCGCTACAATACTGCTAAAGGTGATAGACGATTTGATTGAAGCAATAGACAAAAACAAATTAACGCTGCTAGTCCTGGTGTCAATCACGACATTTTGCTTTTAATTTGTTATCACATTGGATTTAGTGGATCTACAATTGCTCGTTTGCAGACATTTCTGGTCATCCCTTGAGTTTCATTCCATCTTTTTTTAACTTCAAAAAACCGCCAAATCATCATTATAGCGTCTACGTCGTTTTTTTGCTTTCTTTGGTCTTTCGTTTACCATATATTTGTTACTTGCCTCTTATCATCGATTCGGCATATGTGTCCAAAGTTGCCGTTGGGGTTGTAAATATAACATAGTTTTTGAAAATGTTAAAAAGGAAACAAATAGATCATATTATGAAACAAATATGGACACAAACACCATAGCAATTATATCTCTAATTTAAACATATCAAATCTTAGCATCTTCCATTCGTCGTTTGTAGTATCTGGAATTATCAGTTTATTTCACCTATGGAAATGGGTAATACTCCTGACTGTTCTTAGAAACCCTATGTTATTGCAATTCACAAAATTACATATCTCTGCAAACTTGATATGCATAATTTCAGCATTTTCTCTCTTTATTATTCAAGAATACAGCATTGTAGGAAAGCATAAAATGTACGATACTTCATGCAGAGAAAAGAAAAAAACATTTACATTTACTGTTTACTCATTTAATTTGTTATTTGTCGAATAAAATTAATATTTGATATAATAAAAGCTTTTCTTAATTATAAGATAGTGTCAAATAAAGCAAAACGAAAACAGCTAAGGACTTTATTCAAAGTAAACTTAAATACATATTCTTACTGAAAAGTCAATACTTAATATGTTACAAAAATCCAGATAATCATTTCTTCTGGGTTTCGTTGGATCCTGCCAAAGAAATTTGTTATAATAAATACATTAAAGGAATTATAATTAAGTAGAAGTCATTCATATAAATATTAAAAATCACATTTTAACCAATAAATTGGAACGAAAGAATATTCTGCGTTAAATGATTAATTAAAGAATTTGCTTGAATTTTCCGGAAAAAATACAAAAGTTCAAAGAATTATGTATATGTATATTACGGCGCACCGATATGTCGTATCTACTTCGAATACGAGTATTATCAGATAACAAAAATACAAAACAAATTTAGCATACTTCATTTATCAATATAACATTAAAGTTATTTAAAACTTACTGTTAGATCCTTGCCGGCTACTTTCATAAGCGGGATTGTTAGGATTCAACATCTTGGAGTGATTATCCTTTTCTTTCTGGTAAGCTTCGTTGTTTGGATTTTTTTGCCTAGAGAAATGGTCTTGCTCTTGCTTGTCCATTATGTGAACGGAATTTGACAGTATACGTAAGAAACAATCTGCAAACTAACAAATATCTTTGTATCGGATGAAAACTAACGCTCCTATTTATACCTAAAGTACTAGGACGTACTATTGTTCTCCCACCATGTTATACATATTTCTAGAAATATCTGATAAGTCCTAATTTGCATTAAATAACGCCTCCTTTTTTCCCACCATATAAAATTTTCAGGAATACAATTGGCTTTTTAGTCAAAATGCTTCTTAAATTTACAACAAGACACCTAATTTCCAATGCATAGCACCTCCTCTATAACTCTTACACGTTATTTCAAAACCCCTTATTTACAATGTCAGCCTCTTTCCACGAAATAAATTAATCTCTATATCAATGAACAATGTACTTCTCTAATTCTTATAGATTATGTATGAAAAATGCTTTCGTACAGCTTCTAATAGAATTCTATAATTAATGTGACAAATTATTTTTGCAACAATTGTTACTCTGTATTAATTGGATATTACTAATATTGTTCGAAAGCAATTAATGCATGCTATTTGGCATATCTTCAACATCAAACTGAAAGCGCCTATAAAAAAAATGTATTGAAACGTCATAGATTCAAATCTAGTTGCATATAAAATGTGTAATGGTGTTTGGCTTCGACCGATTACACAATATTGCACGATGGAATACAATAACAACTGACATGTTGTGCAAATGTTAATGGTTTGTCAATTAAATCATGTCTCTTATAATGATTGATAGCTGACAAAGCGTGGTAGCGCTGGCGAAAATGTCAATTTAAATAAAATTTCAGGTTACAATGCCTTACAATTCAATTATAAAGAAAGCAGTATTTTTAATAGCAACCCATACGTGGACATCTTTTTATAGGGCTCATAGGTTAGCAGGCTTCAACTTAAGCCTATAATTCATATAAATATAAGGAAAATCATTATGACGCTTAACCTTTCTTGCATTTTGATACTTTGCACATCTAGTCGCTAAATCAATGGATGCTCAGCTAGGCTGTCCAGCTATATACTAATTGCACACTTCGTAAAGATGAACCTTGTCAATTGGATTTTATGTAAAAAATTGCGCTATTAAGATATAATAAGTAATTAGTGTCTAGGCCATATGTAAAGCTGTATAAATTTTTATATGTTAATTTATACAATCTTTTAGCAACTATGTAAATCGGTTTATCATTATAAAATGTTGTTGAGCCAGTTTTTGCGAACTTTGAAAATGATTAGCAACATCAAAAAAGAGTTAATGAAATCTTCAAAATGAACAAGAGCTCTTCAAGGCCGTTAATTAAAACTAGTGCAGACAGACTTTCTCTGATGGCGTTTGAGTGAAGCAGATCTGTATGGTGCACGCCCGTTTTAACCCTTAACTACTACCACTCATTTAGACTAACATAACTACTACGGCAGGGTCAAACAACCCCCAAAATAATAAAAAAAAATTACTGTGTTGAAGTCTTCTGGGTATTCTCGCGTAGATCTAATCTTATAATATTTATGCGACAACACTCGGAAGACTTCAACACAGTAAACAACGGTCGTTGATTGTCTTAGTTTTGGGATGTTGTATGTGGGGAGCTTGTATGTGGCTTCTAGTAAGGCCACAAAACAGCTCAGGTCTAATAAATCGAGATTCCGCGCCTTTTTTGCAAGACCGTCGGCAGTCTCATTCCCTTGGCACCCCCAGTGTCCTGGTACCCACATCAGTGTAACCGTGTGTTTTTGGACCAGAATTTTGAGGGTCAGCAGACAGTCCTAGATTAACCTCGACTCAAAGGTACATGCCCCTAGAGCCTCTAGCGCTACTTGACTGTCTGAGAAAATGTAAATGCATATATTTCTGCCTGAAAAAGGGTTGGCCTTATGCCCAAGGCCACCGAGACGTTGCATCTCGGCCCATAGATACCTATTCCCACTCCTGTATTTGTTTTGGATCGGTCCGTATACCAGTGTATGGGCGCGTCTTGTACTTTAGGTCCGCCAGACTCCCACGTTTGGCGGTCTGGTATAACCACTTCAAACTGTTTGTCGAAGTCAAACCCAGGTGTCATATGGTCTTTTAGTTTCGCCAGCTCTCCCAGTTCTTGTAGAATTTGAAGATGGCCTACTAGATCTCCTGATTTCAAGATCATATTCCTGTAGGTGTAAGGGAATCAGATCGATTAGGGCCTCCATCGCCGCGGTTGGACAGGATCGCATAGCGCCTGTGATGCCTACACAAGCAAGACGCTGTATTTTTTGTAGCAAGTTTTGTCCTTGCTTTTCTTTTGTTTTTGGCCACTATACTAATGATGCGTATGTGACCATGGGTCTAACTATAGCCGTGTAGGTCCAAAGGATCATTTTAGGCTTAAGACCCCAAGTTTTACCAAAAAGGCGACGACAGGTCCACAATGCTCTTATGGCCCTTTCCGACGTCCTTAGGAGATGACTGCTCCAGGTAAGTTTTTGGTCCAAGAAAATACCCACTTTTTCACTTCACTAGAGAATTCAAGCTGCGTTTCTCCTACTGTAGGTGCCACTAGGGATAGCTTTCTTCTTTTGGTGAATGGTACCACAGCTATTTTGTGTGGATTGATGTTCAGGTGCTCCTGCAAGCACCATGACCAGGTTACGTCGAGGGCATTCTGCATACGGGCTGATAATAGTCCATCGTGTTTACCCCTTACAGTGATTACTAGGTCATCAGCGTATCTTTGTACCTCAAAGCCAAGGCGTGATAGCCTATTGAGGATTTTGTCTACAACCAGTGACCACAGCAGAAGTGAGAGTACCCATCCCTGGGGACATCTCTTCATGCTAGGATTTTTACAGTAGAGTCGTCTATGTTTGCAGATATGGTTCTGCTTTTAAGCATTGACTCTATCCATCTTACAACGGCGGGTTCAATGCCTATATTCTCTGCTACATTTTTAATTGAAACAAATGAGGTGTTATCAAATGCTCCCTCTATATCAATAAATGCACACAGAGCAATATCTTTATCCACAAAAGCCTTCTCAATTTTATAGACCAGATTGTGTAAGGTAAATTCTGGGAATTTTCCGCTTTGCTAAGCAAACTGTTTGCAATGAAGTGGTTTCTCTACAACAGTTCTACTTCTAATATGCAAATCAATGACTTTTTCCATTGATTTAAGGAAAAATGGGCTCAAGCGAATGGGGCAATAAGATTTAGGCTCTGCGGCAGGTCGTTTGCCAGCCTTTGGTATAAACGCCACCCTAACTTGTCCCCAGGATTGAGGAATGTGACTTAGGTAGAAGCTAGCTTTAAAGAGTTTAACTAGTACTGGGCAGGAAAAATGCCATCTCCACCCGGTGATTTGTAGGGTTTAAAGGATTTTATAGCCCATTGGATTTTATTTGGAGTAAAGATTTTGTTAGACAGGCTTTTGTCCCACTTAGAGGGAAAACGGGGAGTGTTTTTCCTAGCTTTGTGGGAGTACTCCTGATCTGAGATTTCCGCTGAGTCTGGAAAGTGCGTCAGTAGGAGAAGACGCAGTGTTTCCTCCTCATTGTCAGTGTAGGTTCCATCTGCTTTTTGCAGGTAACCCAAGCCGTTGGGTTGGCATTTTGATAGGACTTTGTGGATCTGTGCAATTGTAGGTAGTTCGTTGACACCTTCGCAAAAGGTTCTCCATGTCATGATTTCAAGTTCCTCGTGCGTCTCTATTGAGTGTGGAGGATCAATCACTTGTGTTTTTAGGTGTTCCCTATATGTTGACCAATTCGTCAACTGGCGTACCCTATTTTGTTGGTGTGTTAAGTTCACCCCTATCTCGAACCTAATATGATTGTGGTCAGATAGTGACGGCTCACTTGATACATGCCAATTATTTATTTGGGTGCTACGTACGTAGGTTTATTACCTTTGTTAATTATGCTAATGGTATTGCTAGTTAGACATTCTACTAGAGACTCACCTCTTGTATTTGTTTTGGTGCTCCTCCATACGAGGTGGTGTGAATTTGCATCGCAACCAATGATGAGTCGTTGAACGTCCTCTGGTGGTGGTTCATCTGTGTCACCAGGGAAGTAGGCCGAGGCGATAACTACCTCTTGCCTTCCTCCCCTTGTTGGCACCTGAATGACTGCTGCAGCAAGATCCCTTGATAGAAACTCTGGAATTGGAAGTGCATTAATGGTTTTTGCGGGCAGTAACGCCGCTCTTGGAGTTTCATGCTGGTTTGAGTATATCAACTTACCTACACGCAAGGGTAAGCCCTGGATTTTTCCTTTGTACACCCAGCGTTCTTGAATGAACCCTATGTGTAACTGATTGTTGGTAAATCTACTGCTAAGCACGTCAGATGCTGCTTTTGCGTGGTGGAGATTTACTTGCAGGCATTTTGTGTTTCCGTTCATTTCGTAGGCTGAGCTGCCGTGGGGGTTTCGAAGATCCCCTTTTTGCTGCCTCCTTCTGGATGAACGCTAGTTTTGGGTGCTTCCTCGGCCTTGGCTTTCGTCATGCCTTTAGGAATCTCCAGCTTGTTCTGTACTGGTTTGCCGGACGACGAGGAAGCCTTTCCAGTACTAGGGCCGGAAGCGCTTGCTGTGGGCTCTGGATTCTTCGGTGCGCCGGAGTCTTTCGTTTCCGTTGGAGATGTTTTTAGTTTGCTACGCCTTGGCCTTAGTTGGACCTGGCCAAACTTGTAGCTAACCTAGAACTCCCTGGATTTGAGTTTGTCAAAAGACATAAGATCAGTTGATAGGGTTAGTTGAGCGGTTTTGTTTGCTGAATTTCTGCGCACTACTCTAGGGCTATTAATCCTCGGAGGGCGCCTTGTATCCGAGGTTGGGACCAGAAGGGACTGACCTTCTATTCAGCCACGCATCCTTTCGCCCTGGTCCTCTCCAGCTTAGGATTTAGGTTTTCATTGAGGTTATCTCCTCTCGGCCCGGGCGGTTAAGCCGAGTCGCCCCACTCCGTCCACCTGCAAGACATGTCCACGAACAGCGGAGGAGTATGCTTCATAATGCTCGTTATTAGAGATTAGCGTTTAGAGTTAAGTTTTCTTTATAAGCAGCATTTAATTTGTATGAGCTGGTAACTAATTTAAGGATTTGGTATAAAAGAAGGGCGTAATGTTTTTTTAACAAAACTCATTTGAACCACTCCATGGATTTTCGTAATTCCTGCTGAATTTTTCTTTTTTCTATTGTGCACCACCCCAAAAGGTCTAATCCAGTTGTTGTTTGATTTTTCCGAAGAAGTTCTGTTGTTCCGGATACTCGGAACCGGGTAGACCCCCAGGTTTTATACTTGGTTCTATCCGGTTCCGATTCCAAGACCAGCCCCGGTTCCAGCTTTAGAACCGAGCATACAATTTTGGTTTCAGAATTATGTCTAGTTATAGTACAAACCATTCAAGAATTAAAGAAAATAATTTTTATCGTCTATGTACATACATTTTAGAACAGAATACAACAACCGGTTCCGGTTCTAGAATCGATGTAGAGTAGTCGTGATATTATAATCGAAATTATTTCGTTTTCATTAGTGATTACAAGATTGCAACAACTAAACTTACTTTCAGCAACACAACATGTCGCGCCAATCATCAATATTCATTTATCATCGTTAATTTTTTTATATTGGGTTTGAGTCTCATAAGATATGCCAGTTATACTTAACTAGACTGTGATGATACAGTTGCCATCGTAAGTATTCCACAAAAAAAATAAATAAAAGCATCTGGTTTTTTGTATATCAACCAAGGCTAATATGGTGCCTCCCCATGTGTAAATAGTAGTATATATAATTTTATAAATAATATTTTTGTATTCTAGGTATATACACACATATGAAATTGCATCAGAGATAGAGCTAATACGGTAATAAATTTATAAATCCTTAACAATTATATGATTATAACATGTATAAGGTATAGGTTGAGAATAAAGACTCGAGAGATACATATTTAATTATGCAGTAGACCAAACATTATGAGACACCTGACAATTTATGCCAACTTCGTCACTAGAGGTTCTATTTCGATCAATACGACATTGGTATATATTTTTGTATGTGACTGTATACAGTGTACTTACTTGGAGATAGATGCATTAGTTTAATGAAAGTAATAGCTGGTCGTTTGTAAACAAAACTTATCAGCATGTAGTGAATCATTTTAAAACAAATATCGTAGCCTATCGTCGAATAACTATCTTTTTTATTTATAAACTCAACCAAATTTATAGTGCACGTTTAATAAATATTCACCCACTAAGAAGTGAGCATACCTAAAATTATATTAATTCAGCTGTCGTAGAAGAGAGACATAACACCGTCGTTTAAATGGTTCCATTTATATAAAAATATACATATATTATATTGTGTTTATCTTACTATTAAGACTTAATAATCTTTTTGTACGACCCGCAATGTTTAAATTTAGTAGCTAAATAGTAGGATCTATAAAATTAAATTCAAAAATTTAAGGGTTAAGAACGTCAAAAACTAATTTTTACCTTGTTAATAAATAAAGAAATATGATGATAATTTATATGTCAGAATGTCTTATTCATTTACTAAATAAAAAAACAATTAATCTATGAATATTATGAATTTCTTAAATTATTAAAAATTATAATTTTATTAAAATTGAAATTTATCAGAAACTAATAGCAGGATAACCAATGTGAAAATTTAAATAAGAAATTATAAAGTAAAGCAAAAAGTTACATTCATCACAGCTGTTTGAAATTATTAGAACCAAAAAGAAAAGATGTGTAACTCTTGTTGTTCTTGTATAGAATATTCAAATAAAACTAAGTTTTACTAAAGAAAAAAACTAAATTGTTTTCAAACTTTAAATTCAAAATTCCTTAAAGTTAAATGAAATGATCTATGAAAAATAATTTTTGAAATATTTTCAAATAAAGCATCAATAAATATGATCTATAAGATAAGGTATGAATTTCTAAAGCATCAGATAATAGCACTGCTGAATAAAGCAATAAGTTAAGTTTCATCACAGCTTCAGAAATTATTAGAACCAAAAAGAAAAGATGTGTAACTCTTGTTGTTCTTGTATAGAATATTCAACTAAAACTAAAACTGTTTTACTAAAGAAAATAAATATTTTCAAATAGAAAATTCCTGAATGAGAAATATATTAGATAAAGCAGTAATAAAGGTCCTAATTCTCACAAATATATAAGAATTTGTGAGAGTTAGGACCTTTATTACTCCTTTATCTAATATGAACTCACACAGAGTCTACTCCGACAAAGAAATAAATTAAACTAAACATATTATTTGTCTATCAAGTACTGAAATAAATGTCCTTCTTGAAGTGTAAAATAAGTTCACCGGTTCTAAAGCCTTTGGCGAACCTAAATACAGTTTTTTGAACAGGGCCGTAAACAAAAGTCATTTGGTATTAAATCATGAAACTGCTGTAGCAATTTTATCTGAACTACCAGTCCATCTACTTTTCAAAAATATTATTTAAAAATGTCACTAACATTTCGGATGTTATAAGTAGAACAACCATCTTACTGAAACCAAATTTCATAAACGTTGAACCGATTCTGAATAGCAAGAATAATATTGTTTTGAAGTAGTTCTAAGTATCTATTTCCGGTTTAAATTACCATTAATAATAATATTATAATTATAAAAATATTTTAATTTGCCCGACCAATAACGAAAAATTGCACAGTTAGACCTGAAACAGTGATTCGTCTGAAAACAGAATAAGATTCAATAATAATTTATCACTATACTTGTTAAAAATTCCATTTACAAATGCGTCAAAATCGCATTGGCGAGCATCACCACAATCTTAAGCACGAACTAACTTCTATTCAAAAAGTCTATCATAAATTATAATTTACTTGACAAAAGTTTAAATACAGTTAAAACTGTGAGAACAAAGAATATATGTACTCGTATATGTATAGTGAAATGTTATTGTCGCAATGGTGAACGAAATGAAAATGGAAATTCCGGTTGGTTTCCGAATTTCATTATTGATAATAGCAACTTTTCTACTAAAATGTTAAGAGTAATAACATGTTTTCAAGAAGCAAGTACTGTAAATCACAGACCAAGAATAAGTAGTCCTCGTCGCAGAAACAAAAATATTGTTGGAGAAGCGTTCATAATGATGCAACTGTTTCTTTACGCAAGTGAAATGCTTCAGAAAGGCAGACATGGGGTATTGCAATCCGTTTTCTTCGTAGAAATAACAGATGAAGAAATCTGTAACATTGTAAAAAAAACCTCAAAAATCCGAGAACGAGGGACATATATGGATTATCAGCCGAAATACTTCAATCTGTTGCAGACGTCAAATATTTTCAACGCATGTATTGAAGAAGGAATATATCCTTCTCAACTGAAATTATCCAAAATAGTCCCAATACTCAAAAAGGGCGACAAAGATAATATGAATAACTACCGCCCTGTAGCTTTGATACCGACATTCTCAAAAGTAGTTGAAGTAGCTCTAAAGAATAGGTTATTCAAATTCTTCCAGGTAAATGAGGTGCTGGATAAAAATCAACATGCATATAGGAAAAGAAGAAGTACACTATCTGCTACAATCAGTCTGATAAAAGAAATCACAAGAGCTTCCAATGATACAGATGATTCAGTACTGACATGTTGTGACCTGACGAAAGTATTCGATAATGTAAATCATAGTCTGCTTCTAGAGAAACTATATTTTTATAGTGTTAGGGGAAGATCACACGATTTATTTAAATTATATTTAAATAAGAGAAGTTGTTTTTTGGAATAACACCCTATCGGGAGAAATACAACCAACTACAGGAGTGCCACAGAGGTCCATATAGTCTATATAAATGATCTACCCAAAAATATAAATTGTCACAGTATATGTTTGTTCGCGAATGATACATCAATGCTGGTGAGACTCAAAAACAAGGAACACGATGCGCTGATATCATTGGCAGAAGCAGATGAATGGTTCAAGAGCAATGGACTACACCTGAATTACACAAAAAGTCAGACACTAGTACTTATCACGAAACAATTACAGGAAGATGAGCAAAGGACTGTATGTTTTCTGGGTTTACACTTATCAAATAACCTCAGGTATAAGCATCGTATCCACGATAAATAAATTAGCAACAGCCAGTTATGCTATATGAAAAATGAAAAAAGTGGGTGCATGCGAGACCGGTAGGATTGCTTACTTTTCGCAGTTGCATTCGAAAGCTGTATACACAATATTGCTCTGAGGACACTCTTCGGAAGCAAAAGCGGTATTCATAAAACAAATTGAAAGCATTAAGGATATTGTGCAATATGGGCTATCGAACGCCATGTATTTAAAAGAGAAAAAATACTAACGTTGTATTCGGTTTATATACTTACCTGTGCGGGATACGTACAGGAACATAAAAATCTATACGAGGCACATAGTGACTTACACTATTACAACACCCGCGGTAAAAAAGAATACATAGTGCTCAGCCAACGAGTGGAAAATGCAAGGTTTTCGCTAAATTATTACGCCGTAAAAATATATAATCATTTGCCCATGGACTTGAAAAGTTTAACGCAAAAACATTTTAAAATAAAAGTTAAAGTCCTAGTTTAAGTCCTATCACTAAATGTTATATATTCATTGGATGAATTTTTTAATCTAAGATTTTGAACACTTTTTAAAGTTTGGTTGTATTTGTTTGTTATTTTATAATTTTGCTTTTGCTATATTCAGTGTATTTTTGACGATGTTCAAACCCATATGTAGGGGTAAATGACAAATAAAGACTATCTATCTATCTATACGATGGCTGTCAACAATTAAATTTAAGCGCATAAGAAACACACTCTTAAAAAGATCTGCGAATGCTACTTTACAAATTACAAATGTTTGATGAACTGCTTCCGCCCAATTATGTAAAGAGACCTATTGTCATTGGTATAATAATATTAATAATGATGATGTTTTGAATAAAACGTTTTTTACTGACGAAGCTTGATTTGTCTGTAAAAATTGGTGTATTGCTAGCTATGTCCAGAAGAAGCATATCAGTACAATATGTTTTGAAAGAAATATAAATGGTAAAAGCTATTACAATAATATTCTTGAACCGTTTATAAACCAACTACATGACGTTGAACTTTCTGTTTTTCGATAATAGCCTTATTAGTAACAACCTCTTCTCCCCAATATGGTCCTATTTAACACTGTTAGACTATTTTGTGTTTCCTTATTTAAAAAATTCAATTTATAGGACTTCAGTTCGTAACTGAGACAATTTACGATAGAACTATAGAAACAACATTACAAGACAATGTCAGTAAATTAGAGAAGGTATACTAATTAGTGTATTCAAAAATATGACATTGTATCAATTCATGTTTTAATATTAATGGTCAACAATTACTATGAAAATATTAGTTATATTTAATATTCCTAAATAATTTTCATAATGCCTAAACTTGTTACCTATAATTTAATTATTGTAGGATACCGTAGCAAATACCAATTTTCTACGTCACTTTGAATGACATTTCTCAATAGATATGTAAACAATAAGTTATATTTATAATTTAACACGGATAGACGATTACAAATCCATGTCCGTTCAAGACGTAAAGGCTAATTGAAGCCAAGGTAAATTTTAGCCTTAAATGACCCTAATAGACCCAGGGCGTTTCTATGATTACCTGGAAAACAGAGTATTCAATTGTTTTTTTAATTTTCACCTATCGGTGCTAATTTAGCCAGCTTCATAACTGCAATAATAAAGAAGTTGGCAATGGTAAATATGTGTACTTTAAACACGGTGTATAAATTCTTCTAATTCTAGATCTTCGGCTAACGTTCTGACAACCGTTACTTCCCTTCAACTTGTGAGTAAATCTCTAGATATTTCCGCAAAATTACCACCGTACAATTTCTTTTTCATAAATAAGTTTGCCTTAAGTGTATAGTAATCCATTCTGATATTTAAAAAAATGTTTACTACACTACGCTGAATTCGTAACTGTCGAATGAGTAGGAATTAAGCGATGCGACACGAAACATTGTTATCTTCAACGTCTTACAAAGAGATCGTTTCCAATATCTCTAACGTGTTTAGAACCTTTCATATGACATATGACACGTAACTCAATAGCATATACCTATGCATATCCCGGCCGTCCCTATATCCATCCTCAACGTGAGGACACGAAACCTATAGTAAACTCGTTGTGTTAGTACAAGGAAAAATAAATAAACACAATCATGGTATTTATTATTTATATATTATTTATTATGCACGTATAGATACTGTATTCCTTTTAATGTTTATATTAGAAATATACATATGTGACTATCGAAAGCATAAACTCCAATTAGATAATTGTACAGTTGCTTTAATAAACTAAAAAACTAAAAAAATCATATAAAGAATTAGATCTGTACATGTTTGTACGTGGCATATGTTTGCTTGCATGTATTTTATAATTGTATGTGCTATGAAAACAACATTATAAAAACAGAATTGTTAGTATTAATGATAAGGATCCGCTATATTCCTCTTACAAATTTAAATTAATTTTAGTTTAAGTTAACTACGGGCTTGAATATTTAAATAATTCCATATATGGGAGATAAGTCATTTGTTTTTACATGAAAAAATTGTATTAACTAGATGACAAAACGCGTTTTGAGTTAATTAGGTTGTGTTCGTAAAAATTCGCGTTCTAGAAGAAGTAGATTGAGGTCTGGCAAAGTTGTTTCATCTAGTGAAATGTTGGTGAAAAGAGACTGTACGTCAAAACTAATATTGGCGAAGTATCTCTACAAATAATTGTCTCAAAAAATGTGTATACACCCTGTCCAGTTTAAAATGCAGTACATAGGGATATTGGAAACCGTTGAGATACAACGTCGGTTAAATGGGAGAAAAGTTGCGTATTCATTTGTCCATGAATAATCCGACATCAGATTTTGAAATTTTTGTTTCATTAGGCAGATACAGGGTGAAAAAGAAAAAAAATGCATTATTGAAAATCTTCCATATTTTGTTTCCTAAAAGAGTTCCTTAGTTGCAAAATAATTCACATTTTAAGAGGACTAATGTGCGGGTAAGATATTTCGTAGTACTATGAAATTCTGATAAGGATCCTTTTGTAAAAATATGTCTCACTCAAATAAAAATAAGAAGAAAACTGTGGCACTGTTAGGATTATGTTTATTGGAAATGGTGAAAGAAAGAAACTAAATATGTAGATCAAAATGTTGAGGAGAGAAAAAAATTTAGACATATGCCTTTACTTCGGAAACTACGTCAGAACAAAATAAGTAATTTTATAAATTATTTGAGAATGAGTACTTCAAACTTCAAAAATCTCTTTTTATCTCCCTGTCTATCATTATTTTGCTTTTGTGTTTAAAAGCACTAAAATCTCATACGTTTCGCGTTTTAAGTTTTTAAAGCTAGTTTAAATAAGCTTTGTCTCTTGCTTTCCATAAACATGATCTGTGCTTATAAGTACATTTCAATACATTCTGGCAAACATCTCTTGTCCACTCCATTTTCTTTTAGTTATAAATAAATTATAATCAAGAAAAACAAATAAATTTTTCAAACAATTTCCACGCGCAATAATAACCGGCCACTAACAAAAGTAACTTTCCCTCCGGAGAAAGGAATGGTAAAAACGCCTGATATTTCACACATCCGGTACGTCAAGCAACGTAGCGATTAGGAATGGAGGATTTGATCGGTGTCATGGCAATCTTTCAGAATTCCGTTTCGTGTGTACCTACCTATTTGCATCTTTCGCCCTCCTCGTGTCAAAAAATATCTACAATACCCTCAATGGCCTGAGACTAAAGTTAGTTTATTTATTAAGTGTTTATTTATTTTTATATTATTATACTCATAATTACTTACTGCAATATTCGCTTTGCAATACTCAACCATAAATACTTTAGTTCTTAAATTACTGCCGTAAACTGAAAAATTAAATTAATATGTATGTATATTCTCCAAATTAAAACTTGTGTGAACTCCCTTTATCACGACTTGTGTTCTACTTACAGAAATAGATTAAGTTCTATATACATACATATGTATGTGTATATAACCTATACATATGTATGTTTTTGAAACGGAACTACAATGTATAATTATACAGTGTGGTCATAAAGTTTGGAACCAAGCTTATAACCGCATTATTTTACAAAACGCTCGGACAGGTAAATTTTCTTTTTTAAAACGCCATCTTTTGACATACAATTTTTTTCTATGACGTCATTGGTTTTTAGAGTGATGACGTCATCAACCCTTTTTTTAATGGCAACCATATTATTTTTTTGTCGTTTTTGGTACAAATAGTGATATAAAACAATTGGTATGTTGCATCACAATTTTTTTAAAATAATATAAATTTAGAAAAAAAAATAACAACAGTTAACGTAAATTTTCAAAATGGACCCCACCAACCAACTGACACTGTCCCAGCCGAGTGTAAACACTTCGTATACTCGCCTCAATTATGTCTGGGGATATTTGTGTAATAATAATAATAATAATTCATGCCTTAGCATCCCCCAACAGCTTGCGCCACTTACAGGGGGCATCGGCTGGCCATGAGTTATTATTACGCCTGCGGCTGTAGACCGACTTAAGATGTAACCATTTCGCATTTGCCGTGGAATTTGGAAAACTACAGAAAACCAAACTCAGAAAGGGAGCAGCGGGGTTCGAACCCGGTACTGCCGGACTACGAGGTAAGTGTGCAAGCCACTAGGCCACGAGCCCGACGCGAATTCGTTGTTTTAAATCTTCTAAATTGTTCGGTTTGTTAAAATACACTTTCGATTTCAAATCACCCCACAAAAAAAGTCTAACGGAGTCAGGTCAGGAGAACGAGGTGGCCATTCTATGGCGCCTCTCCGTTCAATCCATTTATTAGGAAATATTTCGTCAATATAGTGGCGAACCTCTACACCATAATGGGGAGGTGCCCCATCTTGTTGAAACCAAATATTTGGATGGGGTACATCACCATCCTCGTGATTTAGGAAAATAACAGCGAGCGCTGGAACCAGTTTAAATCTTAAAAATTCTAAATATTGCACAGCAGTCAAATTTCCGTCAAAAAAATATGGTCCTAAAATGCGTCGTCCAATCATTCCAACCCATACGTTAACTTTTCCTCTGGGCTGAGTATGACACGCTTGAGTCCAATGCAGATTGATCTGCGACCAATATCTGCAATTATGGCGGTGAACAGATCCATTTAGGCAAAATGTAGCTTCATAAGAGAAGACGATGTTTTCCAAGAAATTTGCATTTTGGTCACAACGTAACATTACCTCTTCACAGAACTGCAGTCGACGATCTTTGTCATCCTCATGTAATTCGTGTACAAGTTGAACTTTGTAAGGATGATAGTGTTCTTTTTTAAATAAGTTGACGACAAATGAGTGAGCCACCTGATTGGTTAACGGAAATTGTCTGGTGGAAACATGATGCCTTTCCTCTGCTTCTAGGAGCACATTTAATTTCACATCTTCTCCTATTTGAGGTCTACCTTGCCGTGGTCGATCTTTTACGTATTCAGTTTCGGTAAACTTTTCAACTAGTTTTATCACCGTAGACCTGGCAATTGGAGGTCTATCAGGATATTCATGGTTAAACAATTCGCATGCTTCTGCATGCGTTCTTTGTCTGTCCCCATACCCAACCATAATTAAAATTTCGATTCTTTCTCGCTCAGAGAAATGTGCCATTTTTTATATTAGCGAAAATGAACAATTTTTACGCAATGTCTAACACATTTAACGTCAAAAATAGAAGTAAATAATTCAACAATGTTGTCGCCAGAGAAACAATTTCAAAATATTAGTGTTCTACATAATTTGTATAAAAAGAAGAAAGAATGTCATAAAGAAATATCTTGCAAAAAAGTGCGTGTTTTTGTTTTTGTACATTTTTTGCATAGTAACATGACTACATGTGCTTTTTACAATCCGCTTTGTTTGTTGGTTGTTTTTTCTGTTGTTTTGATCTGGAACGAATAACGCAGATTACTATTGATCGCAAAGCATTTACATTCGGCTGGGACAGCGTCGGTTGATGGGGTCCATTTTGAAAATTTACGTTAACTGTTACAATAAATTTAACTTCAGATGTATTTTTTTAATGTAATTTTAATTTTGTACAAAAATAAAATTTTCTTATTTTTTTCTAAATTTATATTATTTAAAAAAAATTGTCAAAACCAATTGTTTTATATTATTTGGAGGAAAAAGAAAATTTACCTGTCCGAGTGTTTTTCCTAAAAATATAAAATAATGCGGTTATAAGCTTGGTTCCAAACTTTATGACCACACTGTATATTAGCTTCCTTTCATCAACAACTAATTTCATTTATATACGCTGTAACTCATAACTTTGAGAATTGCATTATTTAAGCCGAAACTGATTTTTTATTACTCAAATTTCTGACGCATTCCAGATTATTAATGTTTCAAACACTAGATAACAACAAATCTTCTGTATCAGTGACTAATTTTTTATTTCGCTTATAAAACAAAGAATTATATTTAGTATGTTAGTTAATTCCTACATATGTATACATTTAAATTTTAAATAACATATCAACTATAACGGACTCGATAAACAATACAAAGGATATAATCACGAAAAATACCGGAATTTATTTCGAATTTCTATACTTTGTGGTCATTGTGCTGCTTGTTACTATTCATTAATCGCAGAGAGTACGGGAATTCCCCTATCATCAACTTACAAAGTATATATACACAACTTTCGCCGCACTCTCAGAGATACAACGCTTCTTTCCGTTAAGTGTTACCTAAACTTGAACTACGCGTACAACGATCTGCCTTACAATGGATCAAAAAGATAAGTGCGAACATAATAACTATTCGAATCAAAAGAATCCCAACAATGAAGCTTTTTGGAAAAGTAGAGGTTTCCCCAATAGACCCGATAATTGGCAAGGTAAGTTAGGTTAATTATGTATATTATATTGTATATTAGTGACATATGTATTTTCATATACTTACTCGTACCACCTACTTTATACATTTACGCACTATCGCAAAGAATAATTTAACAATGTAATAATAAGGGATATAATTTTTATACGCACTGTAAATGTTGGAGAAACTCCTTGATGCTTTTCCTGTTAATTATAACCAATACCGATTATTTAATAATCTTGTTGCTTGTAAATGCGAATATTTACTATATACATATATCATACATATTTAAGATTGTTAAGTACACTTGTTATATAGTAAATAACCAGAACATTGATAGTACAACTACGAGACTATAAAAAAGGAGATACTCAACTTGTACTAAAATTAATGCATTCTATAAACTACAAAGTTAGTAGAAATTTGTTAGAGAGATATCTGCAATGTAAAAAAACATAAAAGCCTTATAGCCTTTGATTAGGTATCTTAAAAACTAATTTTTATTTACTCAATATTTCGTAATATATTTATTACTTCGCCAGGAGTTAATAAATGAATCATGTTTATATATGTATGTATAGTATATGTTTGTATTGACATAATATCTAATTGCCGATATCAAAATTCCTTCAAATACACTAAAATACAGTTCGAACTATTTCGGGAATTCCCCCTATTGTACTGTGGTTTTGACTTGAACGTCACCTTACGTTACGATAATTACTTTTATTTTATTTCTTTCGTTTACAATTGGCAGTTTATCTTTAATATTTGCACTTTGGCAATGAGTTTATGTAATTTATATATTTAGTAAGTTTTTACAACATTATATACAACATGATTCTGACTGCGACTGACTATACATAAATATTGTATTATATTTCCAATTGAAAAATTCAGATAATTATTGCATCCACTTGCTGCTGTACTTTACACTAGCAAAAATATGTACTTCGTTCAAAATAAATTCCACTAAATGAAATGTTTACGATATGAACAAAAAAGATTTTGAATAAAACCATTTGTGCGAAAATCAATTCCGTTTTAGTAAACATTTCAGCAATGTTAAACGATATCAGTTTTAAGTGGAACCTACTTCAATTGTTACATTATTTTTATTGAAAATGTTTTCAATCTTCTTTTAAATGTCGGTATAGTAAAGCTGTCATACTTATTCAATACATTTATTTACACTAATATTTGTTTTTTTTTTCGTTATGTTTTAACAGGAATATATGCGTACCTATCTCTTTTTTAGTTTCGTATGACTTTGTTATATTTTTTGTGCATCAAAACGTCGATTATTACTCATAAATTTAATCAGTTTTCCGATCTTATTAATTTAACGTTTTATGTTTACATATTAAAGCTGTGTGCTTTTTTCAATTTATTTTATTTTATTCTACACTATCCTGTATACAGGCATATCTCATCTTGTAACCAACATTTTTTTCTTGCAGAAATTCTAGGTACCTCGAAGGATGCCATGAAGGTTCAACCAATGTTACAAAATCAGGAACAATGACAATATTTTCAGCTATAATATAGTTATTATATTTACTGATAAGGTATATAACAGCATAAGTGGTTGTATTGATAGACAACTCTATATATTATACTACATACTTGTATATGCACCACGAAAATGGATTCGATTGGATATTTTTCTACAGACAGAACGTGTCGTAAGAATCAATGTAATTCAATTGATGGACTCAATTAATTCAAGTAATGTAACAACTATAATTTAAATAAACTTTTTTTTAAGTGGGTTTCTATTTTTTATATATATGATTAACCTGTAGTGGTCTACTTTGGCTTCCCAGTAAACGAAAATTAAATTTACTGCAAAATAATTTATTTCTGAACACAGTACTAAATATTTTCAAATTTTTTATCAACATTGATAATTCGAGGTAGTTGAAAAAAACTGAGAGAGAGAACTAACAATTTAAAACTAGATCTTATGTTATATTTCAAGGAATTATCATTCGATCTCTTGCGTGCACAATTTTTCATTTGTACCAGGAGACGCCCATCAGCCAACTCTTAGTTTCTTGGCAACCTAGAACACTGCACATATACCTCGGTTTGTATCTACTGAAGTACGTTTGTATAATTTTAAACGTGTTAACTTTGCACAACTATATGATTGTATAGCCAATGCAAATTAGGATTCTATATTGAACATTCTATTATGTACGATTGTTCTGATGGATGTATCTCTAGATGCATAGAACCTCCTTGCCACATTGGTTTTCATCGTCTACTCGAACAGATTAAAATAACGAAACAATTGCAAATTTAAACACTACAGTTAGTGAAAAAATATAGCAACTAAATCATTTATCTAAACAATACAAGAAGTAGTACACAAAATACTACGAAAAACTATGTTCATTCGTTAATGAGTGAAAAAATACCATAATTCCAAGATTAATGATTGCTATTGGCGAAGTTGTTAATTCTGCCAAGGATATATCACAAATGCCTTTAATGATTACTGAACATCTTCGTCTTTCTAAGTGATTACTCGATAATACTTTACCCTCATTGCACAATAGGCAAAACAGTGCTGCTACCATGCAAAAATTTACTTTTGAAATGATCAAATAATATTTATATTTTTCCGATGATGTCTAAAGAAAAACATATGCAGCCATCACCGTTTTCAGAATAATGACATTTGAAATGTCATCAATTAAAATGCACAAGTATAGAAATAAAATGTTTAAATTGAACAAACACACCTTGAACTTTTTTTAAAACCAACAAAAACAACCTGGTATGGTAAATTTTAAACATTTTAAATAAAATAATTAATTGCCACAAAATACCCAAAATGGTCTGGTACTCGAGGAATGAAAATCGATTAATTCGAAGACGAGTTTTTTTGTTGAAGATACAATTTATCACACCAGGTTGTTTTTGTTTCATTAAAAAAACAGTGATGGCTGCATATGTTCTTCTCTAGTCACCCTGTATACAATTTCCTTATGTCAAAAAATTCATAACTAAAAATACTAATCAACGTGTCCGAGCGTTTTTCTGCAAAATAATTAACTGGATTTTAACAAATTTGCTTTATTTATCACTGTATAATATGTATATAAAATTCAAAATACCAATAAATATTTTCAATACCATAATTACACTGTTATTTAACATTCGTGCCTAGCACAACAATTCAGTTACTAGCAACAATTATAGGGCTTTTGTATGTAATACTTGCCTTGTATAACAATAAACACCAAAATAAAAAATTATAATAAAATGCTAGATACTTAATGTTTAAGCGATATTTAAGCGACTTGTATTATCCAGCAGAAAACTTTCCATTGCACTAACCAGCCATTGCTGTAATAACAACCTGCTTCAGTTAATAAGATCTAACATTCTAAATCATTCATTTATATTGTCCAATTCTTCAACTATATACGACTTTCAATTCCTGAAATATTTACATACATTGTTTTATTGACCTACAAGTGGAAATATTGCAGGGTTTAAAAGATAAGTACATAAAGGTCACAAAATAGTTATATTAACTATATTCGACTTATTATTAACATCTCTTTATTGGAGGTTGATTTTCCTACATAGTAGGATTGGAAAGATAGTAGGTATTGCTTTTTCTAAGATACATACATTACTACTTTCATTGATCATAGACTGATCATTGAAGATACAGACGTTCTATTTTTAGCTGTAGAGATCCTGTCAACATTACTACTTTTGCATTGATCAGATTTTTAGATAGGATTTCACAGACGTTCTATTTTAGACCAGGATCTATTTCATCAAGAGCTTCACTTATGTCCTGATAGTCCCTGTTCCGCTCCAATGCGTAACAACGACGTCTTCTCTGATCCGTGTCCGATGCTTCTCCTCGATTCGTGTTAGATGATCTCGGATGCGTCCTCGTTGGTCCTTGCTGCTTCGGGCTCTCCAGCAAGACTAACTTTCAACTACTCAGTCTGTATCAAGGAATTATTTCCAGAACAACCGACGTCCTGACGCATTGTAGTCGAGAAACTTCAGCCTACTGGACTATACGGAATATACTATGTTCGTAGATGCCTTTAGACCAGGAAAACTTCTTTTATTTTCAAACCTGAGTTGAGGTTCTTCTTCTCCAACCAGCCTGTCCGAAGACTCCAGCAAGATACGACAGGTGTGCGTAGTTCTGAGCACAATCTCCGAATCTCCTGGAGCCGTTCTTCTGGAGTGCCCAACTTACATCACTAAACTGGAAACCCTTTTCTGTTGTGGATGATGATTGTGAGCAGATATCCTGTTGCCCGAAACAACTACAACTAGTACGTGGGTTTGACAAGCAACTAAAGAACTTCAACAGGTTTCCATGGAAATATTAGCGATGACTGGTGAGAGTGGTGATCCATTTCTGCTCGTAGAAATCTATTCATAGAATAGTCTCCTGAAGTCCTTTTGGTATAAACCGGAGATTCTACACTGGCACGAAATGATTCCATAAACTTAGACCACTAGTGAGTTTCGAAACTGCTTGTCAAACCCACGTGGAACTCGCTCTTTACCAACGTGCCAGTGGAAGAAACCCTAGAACTCAACATTACGACAACCCTTTATACCACAAGGACTACAAGAGGATATAATTGACCTCGCAAGACTATGTTTAAACACCACCTATTTCCTATGGAATGGAGATTTCTACGAGCAGAAAGACGGCGCAGCCATGGGATCACCACTCTCACCAGTCATCGCTAATATTTTTATGGAAACCTTTGAAGAACAAGCCATCAGCTCTAGTGACAAGAAACCGAAATGCTGGTACCGCTACGTGGACGACACATTCGTGATCTGGCCTCACGGTATGGACAATCTACACGCATTCAAGGAGCACATCAACAGACAACATGCCAACATCAACATTACGATGGAGTTAGAAGAGAATGGCTGCTTACCTTTTCTGGATGTATTGGTAAAACGCAACGACAGTGGAAAATTGGGACATGGAGTATACCGCAAGAAGACGCATACGGACCGATATCTACACGCAACCTCACATCATCATCCACAACAGAAAAGATCCCTGGTCACTACACTACTACATAGAGCGGAAATGATTAGTGATGCTACCAACAAAACCGAGGAAATTCAACATGTGAAAGATGCACTCCAGAAGAACGGCTACAAACCACAGGAGATTCGGAGATTAGCCGGAGCCAAAAAGAAACAGAAGGATGACTCAGAACTAAAGCCAGCAGGATACGCACACCTGCCGTATATTGCTGGAGTCACGGACAGGCTGAAGAAAACCTTGGAGAAGAAGAACCTCAACGTCAGGTTCAGCACAGTCAAGAAAATAAAAGAACTGCTTCCATCCAACAAAGACTCCATACCGAGACTACAAGCTAAAGGCATCTACGAACTTCAATGCCAGTGCGGGAAATCGTATATTGGACAAACCGGGCGCAGTATACGGTGCAGAGTGAAAGAGCATCGCAGAGATGTCGAACAGGGAAATACTGGAAAATCTGTAGTAGCTGAACACTACCACACCGGAAGCAGTCACGTAATCGATTACAATGACGTGAAGATACTAGCCAAAAGCAATCACTACTACCCACGGATAGTGAGAGAATCCCTGGAAATAATGAAGAATCCGAACAACTTCAACCGAGAAGACGGATACAGACTGAGTAAGGTATGGAAGTTAGCGCTGGAGAGCCCGAAGCAGCAAGGACCAACGAGGACGCATCCGAGATCATCTAACACGAATCGAGAAGAAGCATCGGACACGGATCAGAGAACGACAACGGATACGGTTCAGCGGACTGGAACGGATACGCATCACTGGAGCGGAACAGGGACTGGGTATATAACGAGGAGCAGAAGACGTCAACATCAGTCTTTAGAGAACTTCTGAAGAAGCTGACAGTATGATCAGCGAAACGTCAAGTTTCAGTCACAACAACCACGGCAATACCCGAAAGAAACATCTTTATTATACGTGCATTGCCGAATAAACAGTCAAGATTTAGTTCTGTGTGCATTTTATGCTAATGGTCTGATACATATAGGTATATGAAGCTAAAAGTACGGAGTCCTCTGACGTCCGGAAAGTCTATGATCTTCCACCCGGTTTTGCAACACTCCTGTAAGTAATTTTTGCCATATATAAGTATATATTACACTAAGAGATAATGCATAATTGTTACAGGGTAGTAGTAATAAAATATTTAACTCCGAAACGAAACCTCCTTTAATGGAGGGTCATCATGGAACCATATATGCATGTAAAATTAAATACTTTATCACTAACTGTCATTTAATCAGTGTCGTCTTGGCTTTACTGTTAATACAATCGGTTTCTTTCAATATTATCTGAATAATTATACGCAACATATCAAAAACAACTTTCAACACCTTCACTTTGTGCTCCAGCTTCAATACAAGAAAGAGCAATATATTTTGTAAACACAATTTGTACACTGATTATACTTGATTAATAAATTCTTTTGCACCTGAAACTGTCGACTAGTCTGTCTTTAGTATCAAAATTAATCTCACGTATGGTATATAATTTAGAATCAAAACGTCATTCGCTTACGATTAATTAAGTTAAATATTCTGGTTTTCGAACGTGTTCAATCTAGGTTACTGATTCAATCCGCGAATGTTCCTGTAATTACTAGTTTAAGTTTAAAGGAAACTGTGTCTCAACTAGATGGCCTTTATGTTCTTTAATGGTTCTATGTAGAAGTAAGGACTCATATCATATCAAATATGGTACAAAACAAAACCAAGAATTCCAAGGTACAAGAAGTTACAAAATGAAAAACAAAAGAACTTTTCTATATAATAAGTGAATACAGTAAAACTTCGATTAACCGTCACTCGTTTAACCGTCGCTGTCTAAAAAATTATAACTGTACGGCAGCGATGTGATGATGGAAGTGACTACTCGTCGGTGAGTGGGGGAGGAATAGACCTTGATTTGGCGCTTCACTATGTATGCAGTCGTGATGGAGTAACCTGTGTGCTCGAATGATTACTGCTCTGTATTTTTAAGTTGTATTCCAATTTCGTCGCTTATAGGCTTAAAAAAGCAAGGCTTAATCTGTTTGATGTTGTTCTGTAAAATTATCCTAAAATGGCTGCGAAACCGAAACGTGTTGTGTTAGGTTTAAACCAAAAACTTGAAATTATCAAACGTTTGAAGAAAGGTGAAGCTGACACTAGTATTGCCCAAATTTATGGCATAATTGAAAATATGAAGCGGCGTTACAGAAAAGCTTTTATCGAAGGCTCGCTTTCATTTGATGATGTCATGAGTGTTAAAAAATTTTGGAAGGGATACAACATAAAGCACGCAATTTTCAATGTCGTCACTGCCTGAGCTAACCTTACAGTATCTGATCTAAAGAAAGGTTTAAACCAAAAACTTGAAATTATCAAACGTTTGAAGAAAGGTGAAGCTGCCACTAGTATTGCCCAAATTTATGGCATAATTGAAAATATGAAGCGGCGTTACAGAAAAGCTTTTATCGAAGGCTCGCTTTCATTTGATGATGTCATGAGTGTTAAATAATTTTGGAAGGGATACAACATAAAGCACGCAATTTTCAATGTCGTCACTGCCTGAGCTAACCTTACAGTATCTGATCTAAAGAATGGGTGGAATGCACTCTTACCTGCACCTATTGATGAAGCTGAAGGAACTGAGACTATTAGTGTCCACGAAATTGTGCTGCTGTGCAACAATACAGGATTAAATAGTGAAAACATTACGCAAGAAAAAGTAACAGAGTGGTTGGCAAAAAATGGATGGAGGCTTTCAAATTTTAAACAATGATGAAATTGTTTCTGGTATGACTACGAATGACGAAGAAGGTATTGATGACGATGAAGGCTTAGTTCTTCACTAAAAACCTACAACTAGCCACTCAGAAGCAGAAGCAATGTTATGAAAGTGCATCGATTGGTTTGAAATGCAAGATGAAACAATTCCAACACAGATCATCGCAGAAAGCTCGAACCACAAAGAGACAGAAAAATATTACAAGTTATTAGTATAGTAGTATATATGCATATGTATTACAATATATCATACATATTTCTGTACATTATTATGTATAAATATGTTGTACTCTTATATTGAAGTTTATATTGATCGTTTTGACAAAGTAAGAACAAGGAATTTTATTTTAATTATTCTCCCAAACCAGCAGTGAAATCACGTTACTGTACATATGGATTAAGAGATTTCTGCTATCTGTCTATTCAGTTATCCGTCACGGCCCTGGTCCGGACAGTGACGGTTAATCGAAGTTTTACTGTACTAAAAAAAACAAAGAAAAGTTGCTTTGTTAAAACCAGTAAACTTGCATCAAAAAACTAATAAACGACTAAGATGGAATTTTAATTCTGAAACTAAAGTTTAGATTAAGGAAAACAAGGTACATAGTCTGACAGGACGCAATAAACTAGAAAAAAAATTATATATGTTATATTACCCCATACGACAATAAAATTGTAACGTAGCTCAAACTCGACCTAGTTTTAAGTAATAAGAATTTAAAGCCAACATGGGTTGATCATGGGTAAACATGGCATATGCTACCGCATACATGGCAGGAGATATTTCGAGCGTTATCGGGTTTGCCAGCGGAAAGCGTACAGCCAACACCCTTGAATTGCCAATTAATATGCAGTCGTGTCGTATATAAATATACCATGATCGGTGTGCTCACTTTATCGCCCAATGGTGAATACAGCGCGTATTTTTTTTGTTATAATTTAATTTAAATGTAAAATTGCATGCGTAACACGCTGTCATACATATATGTAGCGAATTTGACAAGTTTAATTATGGATAAATTAATGTATAGCAAATACAATAGGAATACAATACGGAATCTAATGGTTTATCCTCATAAACTATTTTTATATAGATAATAATAACAATACATGTATTTATGTCTTCTTTGTATAAATAAAAGTATAGTGTATTCAGACGAATTCTTGTTTTTTCCTCAAATACTACATATACGAATCTTTTTGGCGGTCGTCGTGTATTGACCTTGCCAGTATAGAAGCTATTTGTGTACGGTTTCAACATAGGAACACACAAAAATCGGTACATCCCCGACTTATCTGCATATACGACGCCAATGTGACGCACTAAATTTAATCCACGAGTGTTTGCTAGCGCTTCTATTCACAAGTCAAGGTTAATTTCTACCATTCGAATTGAATTTACCCGAACTGTAAGTGATAATATTTTTATGAAAGAAAAATAGAAAACTTTCTTTATAGAAATTCAATTTAATTGCATTCTTACACACTAGAAATCGATACAAATTATAATAATATTCATAATTTAATTATAATTATGGCATAAATTTCCATTGAAGTGACGCTTTACATACATAAATATCTGTGAAAACATTTTCAAATTTTAAAAATGTACCATAATGTCTATTCATAGATTCATCCAATATAGAAAGTATGTATACATACATATACATATACATATGTATATATACAAGCCCTTTCGTTCTAATAAACTATCCCTCAAGTATGTGCCATGTTTTTAAAATATGTATGTAAGTGCATGTAAACCTACACAAAATTTAGTTAAAATGTTGTTTCTTGTGTCACGAAAATTCACATATCCGTAAACTAAATTTGCTAATGATACACATTTGAAAATTTTTCTAACTTGCTTCATCTGAAGATAATTTGAGCTTTTTCAATCTTGTTACAGAAAGGTTCAGATACCAAACAGATAGCAAAGTTGGATGACTGATTTCGTAATAATTTGTGTAAGCATTTATGGAATTTCAAAGTAATTATTTGCAGATTATTCATAATGAAGGCATCAATAGATCATAAAAGTCGGCTCGTATTAAAACTATGTAAGGAAGTAATTTCAGTAATAATAACTCTTAACAGTATTAGCTTTGCTCCACTTAGCTCAAATAATAAACAAAAAAACGCATATGTATTTGTTATATAACACGCATTGCAAAAAAATTATGCGAGTGGTAATGTTGTACTGTGAATCTTTCGGCTACCACAACTTGGAGGGTAATATCTGCTTTCAATGCCAAAAATTTGCCACACCACACAACAACTGGCGCTGATTCTGCTTCCGTTGCCCAAAATTTTCTGCTCAAGTTGCGCCGTTGAAATGCGACGAAATCTTCGTTAGATTACCTAAATCTCTTGATTCATGTCGACATTGATCATTGTCTATGTACTATGTTTTACATTCTCATCAAATAATTATTATTGTATTGACCTGTAGCTGTAACTGCTTAAACGAATATAATTCTCAGTTATGTATGTACAGAAAAATTATGGAAAAAAACGAATTGTTTAAAACGTTTTAAATAGGATTATCGGAATTTTTGCTTCATATTTAAACGGCACAAATTAGCCGCAATTTTTTGGAACAGGAAAATAATTTGTGCCGAATATTGTGGTACTGCCACCAAAAAAAAAAAACTACATAATTGTTTAAAACCTTTTAAATAATTGGATTATTTGAGCTTTTTCTTCAAACTGAGCGCAAAGTCTGCACCGTAAGAATAATTGCTACCGTGCAAATTGGTAACAAACTTTTGGCATCGGATTTAAAATTTGCGCTGGAAATTGTGGTGATAACGTGATCATAAAAATTGAATGATATAACTATTTCAAAAATGCATGCGCTGTCGTTTTTCATACGCTTATCGATAGCATAAATTGGGCGCGAAATTTTGGCATCGGAATCAAAATATGAGCTGCAAGTTGTTTACCTTTTACCGTATAATAATGGAACTTGTTTACTTAATCAACGTGTGATAATGCCTTTGTATATTTAATATGATTAATTAGCAATGCAAAAACGCTGATGTATAGTTTCGGAGTGTACTAGTAACAGATGTTTAACAACTGCTATGAATGAAAACTCTGATTCACTCGTCGTCCACATACAGTGTCGGACATAAATTAAGCAACCATATAGTAACGCATTCGTTTCTGTAGTTACTTAGACGTAGAATAAGAAAAATGGAAAATTAACTTGAAAGACTTAAAAATCCGATAACCAAAATACTTACTTACTTAAACATGAGACACAATAAATTAGCAAATTGTAGTAAAAACAGGTGCGACAAAATTTAAGCAACTTCTCCCAGAAAAAGCTGCGAATTCCCTGTTTCTATGAAATTTGCATGTAAGAAGATGGGAAGATATTCAGATAATAGTATAGATAGTTTATACGGCACTGTTGAACTGAGGCAGCGTTCATTAGAGCATTAGGGCATAATGCCGCGAAAAACGCATAGCGCAGATATTAAATTACAAATTGTTAAAATGTATGAAGAAGGGACACCACAAAGTGTAATTAGTGCACGTTTAGGGGTACAGTCATTAGCCGATGTAGCCCTGGCCGCCCACGAGCGACAACTAGATTACAAGACAATTTGATAAAACGTAAATGTATTCGTGACCCATTTTTGCCAGCTAGTCAAATAAAGGCTCAACTGGACTTGTGAATTAGTTCCCGTACAATCCAACGGCGATTAGTAGTGAAAGAATTGTATAGCAGACGCACAGCTAAGAAACCTTTGCTCACCAAAAAGCACAGAATGAATCGATTGGCTTTTGCAAGATAACATCTACATTGGACCATCCAGAAGTGCAATACAGTGCTATTTAGTGACGAATCTAAGTTTAATCTGGTAAATTCAGATGGGATGTGCTTCATAAGGCGCCCTAATAAAAGACTAGATCCGCGGTAATATAAAACAACTGTAAAGCATGGAGGCGGCAGTGTATTTGTGTGGGGTTGTTTTTCAGGTAATGACACGGGACCTTTATTTTATTTATCAATGGTATAATGGATCGATTTCTATATAGAGACATTTTAGAAAACGTCATGTTGCCGTATGCGGAAGAAAAAAAGCCTCCGCGATGGAAATGCCAAGATGATAACGACCCCAAGCACACTGCACAAGTAGGAAAACAGTGGTTGAAGAGAATAATGTGACTGTACTTCCATGGCCTTCGCAGTCCCCGGATCTGAATCCGATTGAGTATCTGTGAGAGATTGTCAATCGGAAAATTAGAGGCGAAAACAGATATACTAATAAAGCAGAACCCAACTTCAGTTCTTCAACGAGCATGGACTGAAATTCCAGCGCATACAATCCGTAACCTCATTGAGTCAATGCCCCGGCGGTGTGCAGCTGTAATAAAAAATAATGGCTATGTCACTAAATATTAACAAGCATTGTTGCGCAAGTTGCTTGATTTTTGACGCATCTTTTTCTGTCAAAATTTGCGTTATTATTTTTTTACTGAGTTTGAATATTGTATATCCAATTGAGTTGTTGTTTCTTTATTCCAAAATATTTAGTTGCAAATCGTCGTAGTTAATTTTCATTTTTATTACTCTACTCCTCAGTAACTACAAAAATGAGTGCATTACCATATGGTTGCTTAATTTATGTCCGACACTGTAAATTCGTATACTATGGCCGCGTTTGTCTGCACTATAGCGATACCTGTAGTGTAAGCAAAACACACAGAGGTCTCCGTGTATTAGAACGGTAAAGAAGACGATAGATGTGAATTTTTTTGACAAATGCGAGTGCATCATAGGGATATACGAACTACTAGCTCTGTTGTAATGCAATAGAACATTGCGTCTACTTTTTTACCGTTGTAATACACTGACACCTCTGTGTGTTTTGTTTACACTACAGTTATCGCTATAGTGCAGACAAACGCGGCCATATGGTATATATGGCAACCCTGCCGACATCCCTAATTATATTTTTCAGGATTAATATATGATAAAACGGGTATTATCAATTGTTATACAAACTGGATGAGGATAGGTATATACTTGCATCTTTTTATATTTGTTTCAATTCCACTACCTTTAAGATAAAATCAATTGAAAAGGCAAACACATTCATTAGCTTTGAAACTCTGAAAGTTACAACTGTTTTTAATTTTTTTTATATAATGCTCATAATAGTATCATAGAATACAAACCGCGCCCATATTAAAATACTATCGAAATTATTCGACGCGTTGCTGATAACCACAATTAAAATCGGTTTTATATACAAGATATTAATACAACAATTTAAGTAGTTCTTGGCCTACAACATATTTACAAGAACGGACTTCCCCGGTAAAAATTATACAAAGTATATATTGTAGCCGACGGATGTGAAATGTTGCAGCGCTCTTGCTTGTTGTGTCACTTTGTGCCACTATTTAGTCGGAAAGTAATACGTTGCAGTTAAACTATTTGCATTACTATGAATACTCAAGAAAAATTCAATCGTGATAATCATTGTAATCAGAAAAACCCCAATAACGAAGCGTACTGGAGAAGCAGAGGTTATTCTTCAAGACCCGACAATTGGCAAGGTAAGATACACTTAATAGTGTAATAACATCTTTGTATGCATGCTTGTTACTGTATACATTTTCGGTACTTACATATACAAATTAATATTTCTCTGGGTGTACCACAGTAAAGAAAAGGTAAGGAATCAAGTCATATGACAAAAATAACACAAATTTACCTTGTTATCCGGTAAATCATTTTACATAACCTATACCTACATATGATTCAATGTGATAATAATGCTGTGCATTGTTATCAATCGTTAATTATTTTCGTGTGATCAAGATGTTCGTGTTGAATATGTATATACTTTATGAAAATGTGTATACTTTAAAGAAAAATATTAGAATAATGCGACAGTAAAATTATTTTGCGCATGATGCACTTAAGTAAGTTATAATAGGCCTAAATCTAAGATTTATAAAACGAAATGGCCGACGTACGATATACACGTTTACAGTAAACAAATAAAATGTTGTAGCTAAACAAAATGTATTCACAAATGTAATACAATGAATGATGTACAAAATTAAGGGCAAATTATTATTTGAGGATAATTATATAAAATCTTCAATTTAAATGCAAACCATTACTACTATTGCAAAAAAATTAAAATATTATATTATATAACAATTTATTTTTTAACCATCAAGAACCTATTCAATACTTGTTGTGAATTGCTAATTTATTTTTCATATTTAATTTAATTTAACTCTGTTTCCAAAAATATTTCAGTTATTGTATAACATGAATAAAAGATAAGCAAAAACGCAGATATATCATACAAGTTCTTTTTCGTTCCTGATACCAAAAAGCAGGCAGATGTTCTAATCTATAAAATTTGATAGTTTATACACAAGAGCAAGCTTCTAAGTAAATTTGTATGATGACAGTCTGCTTAAGAAGTTTGAAAATCAAGTTTGATTATTATCAGGACTATCCACAGAGTGGTATTTTTCTAGGCCCGATGGATTGGAGCTTGGCTGTTCTCCTACACTTAAACACAACATAGTTTTCCAGATATTGATCTTTAAAAAGAAAAAATAATGCTTTAATGGAGTACTTCAGGAATACCTACTATTCATAACAAAAATGTTATTTTTGATAATAATTTCTACTATAATTGGTAAATTAAACAATAAAAACCTAAGTGCAATAATTTGATATATCAATCTTTGCTGCTTCCATAGGGACTACAGCTGTCACCACATCAGTTTCTAACACAACAGGCTAAAAAATTATTTATAGTATAAGTTTTGAAGTTTTTTTAGATCATTTAATATTAATATTTAGTACAATAATTGCATACTGTTTTCAGTAATGTTAATACATATAAATTGCTGTTTATATATGACTTAATAATTTTTTTTTCAGGAAAGAAGTTATCCCCTGATAAAATGGATAAGGGCCAATACACATCTAACACAAGTAATTAAGACTGTACAACATTCTATGAACAACCAAACACATATAATTATTCTAGTCGAAATAAACAGATATTTTGCATTAAATTGTTTGTATTATTGATCGTATTACAATTCATTCATCAATTATAAATTTAAATTTGTAAATTCCTTAAAGTTATACCTTTTACTTTTCAAAACAAGTATTTTATGTTGTAGTTTTGAAAAATTATCTTACCAATAAAATTTAAAAGTGCTGAAATATATATTAAAGCAAATATTAACTCAATTAATAACACTGTTCCTGTACATTCCACATTCATCAACACAACGCAAGCAATATGCTGTATTTTATTTTATTTTTCACAGTCATGGTCTTTACGCAAATATAATAAATTTCATTTTTTTTCGTTTATAGCTATATCTATTTTGTTCATACACGTAAACGATTTTCTGTCGTAAGTATCATGTTCAAAACGTTATTGAAAACTACTACGGCATACTAACAAACATAACGTAACTAATCTCACAACTCGCTGTACACCAGGCATAGTGGTAATTCCCCGGAAAATGTTACATTGATCAAGGCTAACACTTCGAAATACATACCTAAATGTGTATAACATATCTATACTCTTGTCAATACAGCATACTTATTGTGAAATGCAGAACAAATTTACAGTTTGGAAATCCTTAAGCATGTAGACCCATACACAGGCAAACAACATACTTACATGTAGAAGGAACCGTGCGTTTTTAAGATAAGAAGTGTATCAAATAATAAAAATAAACATTAAATGTTGACTGAATATGATAAATATAGTCAAAATGGTAATTGCAATATTGCACGTTACCAAGTTTTAATAATAAATAATTTGACATTATAATACTGTCATTAGAGAGGTGGAATATTTTCCAGAGTCCACTTAGTTTTTAAGTTATTATTGCTTGACTCGTTTGTGTCTTTTATACTTGGTAGTCTTTTTTTGCAATAACTTGGCAACAAATAGAGATATCGAGATGCAGTTTTCAGTACAATATGTGTAATTTAAATCAGCTTACGAACCTATTAACGCAATAAAACGCATAAAAGTATGTTACCGCTGCAGAGAGTGACCTCTAGTTTATCAGTTTGAAACTAATGGATATAGCATATAAACCCTGTTTAAAGTCCACAAAATTCCCTTTCAAACGAGTCCAAGATTGTTCGGATAGGTTGAATAGTAACGGAAATATTAACCTTTAAACATTGACGAATAGACGGTCTTCCCCCTCCCTTATTATGTCAGATACGAAAAAAATGTCATTAAAAAAAATTATCTGGTATTGAATGGGCTTTCAATTGATATCAAAGTTATAGCTTATTCTGCAATTTTCTCAGATAATAGGAATTTTAGATTTGAAGATAGCAATTTCGCCACCTAGCGGTGAAATCTGGAACTTGAAAATAATTTCCAAAAATTGGCTACTTTAACTATCAAAATTTTTTCCCGCAGAACCTAAGACAAATACTTTCCGAGATACAGCCGCTTACCTCTCTTACTTAGCCCAATTCTACCTTTGACATTAAATAAAACATTAGACAGTTTAATATTCGGTTTGAATTCTGCTGTTAAATTACTTTTAGAGTTTATCTTAGCTATGGATTCGCTTATTTCACACCAAAATATGTCAATGACACATATTCTTTTAACTCATTTTATTTCTGTATGAAATAAACTGATCTTATTGCTAATTTTGTTTGTTTCTTATGTAAAATGGTGTTTATTATGTTGTTATTAAAACCATTATGTTGTTATAAAAACGGGTCGATAGCCGCAGTGATTAGGCGACTGGCTATCGTTGTAGCGGAACGAGAGGATCCGGGTTTCAATTCTCTGGAGGGACGGTGACATTTTTTCAGAGGATTGAAATCCGGATCGACTTACCATGTTGCTGTCAGGAGCAAAGTGATTAACAGTGCGGCATTATAAGAGGCGATATGATGCTGTCACAAAGCCATTTGAACACAATTTACACACACAAAACTACACCGCGAGAGTTGCATGATAGCCAGACAAGTAATACAGCTTGCGGAGTAAGCACCCACCGCACAGATTTCAATTTCTCGATCAAAGAACGGGTGGTCGATGACCGAAGCGGTTAGGCGGCTGACTATTGTTGTGAGAGGACGATAGGCGCCGGGGTTCAATTCTCTGGAGGAAAATTTTTTCATCACCATTCCAAAGTGATTTATTTAATTGTTTGATAGCCAGACAAGCGATACAGTTTACGGAGTCACGATCAAACGCAATTTTCTAAAACGGATGATTTAGAGCCTTATGTAGGTATGTACCATTGATTTAAATGTGACTAATTTGTGATTTGTGTGATGTCATGAATCAATAGGTATACAAATATCTGTAAAAGTAGGTTTATGAAATATGTCGAATTTCAGATGATCAATTTGAAAGATCAGGAAATTTATTGATTTCTTTGATTGTTTTGATTTTTCAGATGCGGATGTAAATTTAATTTATAAAATTTATAAACATTTGTAATTGATGTTGTGTACCTTTAAGACAATGGTGGCTATATATAATAGATAACGTGTTTGTTTCCAAATTGGAATGTCATATTTTTTTAACAACATCCGGCGAAAATGTCTATTAATAACGATCAACTAATAGGTGAACTCATCGCTAATCTTTTCGCCTGTTTATAAATTTTGGAATTATATTCAAAATAATTTTGATTAATTACCAAGGTCAACAAATCCAATACTTGTAATTTCATTAACATTTTTATTTGTTGGCTAATTGAATTCTCAAATTTTCTATAAGTTTTTATAGAAAATTTGTCTGAAAAATGTATGTAAACCTGGCTAGTCTTTTCATATTCAGTAAATAAACTATGACAAGATGTTCTTAACTTCTTGTTGGAATTGGTTGATAGGATCAGTATTATAAGTAGTGAGATGCTCTTGTTGTATGAAATTTAGTATTTTACAATTTTCGAATTGGGAATTAGAACCGAAGTATTACCTGTATCTGGTCTCGTTATAATAAGATTGTTGCCCTTTACTTTCCTATTTATGCCATTTATAATATTTTCGTCTTTCCTACTTAAAATAGTATTTTTCCTAAGTGATTTAATTATTTGAGCTTTGTTGAGATTATTATCTACTGTTTTATTTAAGGCCTGTTCAGTTTCAACAAGCAAAGTTTTTTTTTATCTTATTATTATAAATATATGGAGCGTATTTTTGGCCTTTGCTTACAAAATTTATTTTATTTGTTGAAAATATTACATCATATTTTATAATCTGTGGGTTGATTACTACGTTGTGTTTGACTACTTTAACTTACCTATTTAATTTATTCTTTTGAACTATAAATTTCTTATGAATAATATAACTGACTTTCCCTCCAAGATAATCATATAATAAGCCAAATTCTATATTATGTAAATTAAACATTAATTTAAAATGCAGTACGTTGATGTATATCCGCAGTGTATCTCATCTTAGAATTTTGATTCTTCTTTAATCCATACATATTTGTTGTGATTTTGCTATAAGTTTCTTGGGCGCGATGGTTGTGATTTCAATTGTACATATTTTGGAATTAATAGTAAAAGTACTATTTTGTTTTATTACAAAATGTACCACAAGGTAACGGCTAAACCATCGATTATTTTTTACGATTTAGCTATGTTTTAATATTAGATAAGAAAGTAAAAGTATTGTAAATTAGTAAATTGAAAAAACTTAAAAAACAAACAAAAGAATTAAATTCGAAAATGTATTTTTTGTTGCTAAGTACATATGTATGTATATCTACATAATATTCACATGTTACAGACATGAAAGAAGTAATACGTGTCATAAATTGTGATTTTTCACCTATAACTTCTTCAATTTTGAATATTTTTAAACGAAACTTTAAAAACCATAAGTAGAAGTGCACTTCTGAAGAGCAACTTTTTATCACTTTATCCGATTTCATCGGAAATAACGGTTTTCAAATGAAACTCATCACGTACACACTTTTGCATATTCCGATTCAAGGGAGCGCTCTAAATATATGTATTTGATTACTTTTATACTTGAGTGATTTTGTTTTCTTAGATTGACATTTTAAGCTAGAGCGCTTTAAAATACATAAAATTATTTTGTGATACCTACCTTTACTGATGTGCAAAATACAACTTATGGTTAATTTCCCGGAGAATAAAACAAAAATTCTATCATCCTTCTTTAACTAGCTTCTACTGTAAGATATGCTAACCGAAATCACCTTTCGCGTCATATTTTCGCCAAATTAGAAAAAAAAATATGGGAACTACGTATTCATCTAAAGGAGATTGTAGTTTTGAACGAGCACCTTAAGATAAATATTTTAGCAATTGTTAGTTATCACATATCGACCTTCTTGAGACGAATTTCGGATGATTTAGGTACCCATCCAGAAACCATTCGTAATATTTTAAACAAAAGTAATTGCCACTCATTTAAATACAATATTCACAAGCATTTTTATAAGGAATGCGTGAAGAATTGAATATTGCCAGTCATTGATAAACATGCACCAAGCAAATAATAACTTCTTACAAAATATGTTACTTAGCGAAGAGTCTTGGTTTAATCATTAAAAAGCAGATACTGCTCCAAGCAAAACCAACGCGTGGTTAGATCTAGCAGCTGCCAAGTACGTTTTGGCACTTCAGAATAGCATTTCAACAAACATGGTAACCTCCGTACACACTTGTGTCTTTTCCTAGATGTTACCAGTGTCTTTAATAGAATGTATAAAAATACAGTGTGCGGAAGTGGACAGTCTTATTGAAATCATCTACTATCTAGGTGTTCTTTTTGTTTGTTTTACACAAAATTAGCGATGATATCGTGTGTACTTGAAATACAAGGTTGTTCAAAAGGATATACATACCTACATAAATTGATTTATAATTACTTTGAAGTATAGTTTTTGTTTCTTTATTACTTATAGATGCATTAACTTCATAAAACCCTATGTATTTATACCAATACAGGTAGCTACCATATGCCGATTTTAAGCATTTCACAGCAGTTTAAACTAGCAGTTTAAATCACAGTTTCGCAAAACATGTCCCAAGTGTCAAACGTTAGTGAATGAGCTACTAATTAAAATAGTAACCAATAAAACTGAAACTCTTCTTCTAATAGATAATGACATTGTCATAATGTCACCAGTATTTCACATTTTGAGGTCGTTACCGTACGTGTCGCATCTACTCAAGATATAAAATAAGACGGGATTTTAATGTAAAGTTTTGAAAACTGCAATAAGTGCACCTAAATACAATCAACCTGATTTAACAGGCTAAATATAGGGTCTGATACATACACTTCTTTTATGCTTCGATCATTTTTGTATTAAAATGGAAACTTCCAAACTTTCCACACATCGTCTGAGTCTAGACTAGTTTCAATTCGTTTAAGATCGATTTTGGGTCCTGGTTATTACGATAACATTATGTTACTTACATTGTTCATCGCTTGAAAAAATTGGATAAGTACACGATATATTTAACAAAACTAATTATTATTACGTATTCTTAATATTCTATGCATAACACCCATATACAATTATTAGATTTATTGCAATAAACCTTTGTACCAATATATTTGTGCAATTGATTTTTTTATAATAGTTCTACCGGCAATTTTTTATGACAACACGATATTCACTATTGTTAACAAAATTTCTATTACATTTTTTATTATTTACAATTATATTTTATAATCTCAGCCTATCAATTTATTAATACATTTCGTTTCGTTTATAACTATAAGTAAAAAGTTACCGACTTAAAATTAAAATCAGGGGCTTTCTCTACATGACACCGTATACATCCTTGAAAAATACATTGCAATAAAGCCAGCATATCTGACTATTAATAACATGGTTTGCAGCAGGCATAGCGGTGATTCCCCTAGAAAATTTAAACCTCGCGCATCGGTCAAGGTTAACCTTACAAGCCATATAGAAATCAACTTTCAAATCAAGTATATGTACTACCTATATACACTGTTCCATATAAGTATGTGCACAAATATTACATTGAAATAGATAAATGTAGTATAAGTTACATACAAATTATTTTCTAAACTTTTGCATGAATAGCGCACAGAACATATTGTGTTTGTGATACAATTATATAGAGGAGAATGCAACGCATTATCCATTATATATATATATATATATTTTTTAATTATAAGTTTGACAAATATTATACAGCGGTTCAAACTTGATATGGTTATAATCTATGAAAAAGTTGGTCTGACTTTATTTAATATATGGGAATGGAAAGAATCTTAATAAAGAGTTAATGGATGGAGACCTAGTGGGTTGTAAACGATGTGTTTCCGATTCCGGATGGATTAACTGTGATCTCTACCAAATAGTTTCAATCCTTTATTGATTGTAAATGCACTCAAGCAAATAATCACCTATATTATTGATTTTTGATACACACATTTTTCACCAAAACTTAAATGCCTTTAACTTAGGAAGAGCTTCTGGATTAATTCTCCTTTCCGTGCCACACAACTCATAAACTATATTCGTTTGATATTGATGAGATATACAAACTCTCCAAGACTGCATTTGAAAGAGCTGTGAGCATGTACCAAAAGAATAATCCTCATACAAACTTAGTTTGAAATAGCAAAACTTGTGAGAATTGCGTGGTCCACCACATTTCTCCAGAAGATGACTCTAACCAGAATTGTACAGAAAAATATAATGATAAAGATATTCCCTTTGCAAACTTCAAAAGAGAAAAAACAGTTCCTGCTTTTACTGTAACTTCTAGCAAATCTTGCCGTCAGTCATCACAAGTTCAATTAGAACCGAGCCCGCCTGGCATATCAGACGATATTAACTCTATACATATGAAGAATAATAACGAAAGAGTACACAAGGATCTGCAAATTGCTATTAAATGAATCAACTCCACAATACTCACTAAAGCTTACAGTCTACAATTTTTAGACATTTATTGCATCCATATTAGTCACAAACGGCCCGGGAAAAGAAAATGCCAAAAATCTGAAATTCTTATGAGTTCACCTTAAAAGAGAATGCTACAAGAAAATTATAACGAAATATTTCCTGAAAATCAGTAACAAGACAAACTCTTATACAAAAAGATAACGAAACATAAAAAAATTCAACAGATACAATTTGGCTTGTTCTGCGGCGAAATATCTTACTCCTCCTGTTGAGACTTGGATTGAATGTTTTTGTTGTAAGGGCTCATGTATTTTTTGCATAGATGTTACTGACATGAGCGAGATTTACTACTGAGATAAATGTAAATAATTATAGTTAATTTAAAAAATGAAAATTGCGCATATATGTGACCTAATTACGGGTTTTCCTTTATTTTTGCTTTGACCTTTTGAAGTTCCTGACAATCAAAATCTCACCTTGCGTGCTGCCACTGAGGCTTATGGAATTAAATTCCATATGTTTCGCTATGTCCGAAAGAAAAAAAAAACATGCCTGACGAAGAAATTTGTATGGAACCTAATTACACCGTTAACAAGGTTTTTGATGTGAATGAAGAACAATCCTTATCAAATTACTTAACAACTTGTAGCAAAATGGTATACGGAATGACACCTCTTGCAGTCAGAAAACTGGAATTTGAATGCGCCGTTCGCAATAATAAAAAAATTCCAGGATCCTGGAGAAATAATAAGTTAGCGGGACATGATTGGTTTCGAGCTTTCTTAAGAAGACAGAAAACTTTGAGTATTCGTAAGCCAGAGGCATGTAGCATATCAAGCCTAACATCCTCTAATAATAATGTAAATATTTTTTCGAGAATCTAAGAAACTTAGTGGAACGTTTCGTAGAAGTTGGTGACGCTTCTAGAATATACAACCTTGATGAAACTAGTACTACTACGGTACATGCATCCAAAAAGATAGGTGCCGAAAACGGCATAAAACAAGTAAATGCCAGTACCAGTGGCGAAAGAGGCCAGTTTGTCACCATTTGCGTTATCATATGTACGTTAGGAACCTACCTGTCGCCTGCTATGGTTTTTCCACGAAAATATTATAATAATATAGCAAAATATGATTAATGGTACTCCTCCACAAACTCTCGCTTTGGCAAATCCAAAAGAATGGTTGAACACAGAATTGTTTTCGCATGTTATGGATCATTTCATTCTTGATTCTCAGAGTAGCAAGGATAGGCCTACCTTGCTGATTTTTTTATATCCATGAAAGTCACATTTCTATGAGTGTTGTCGAGAAAGCTAAAACTGCAGGTGTTCATCTCCTTACATTACCGCCACATTGCAGCAATAAAATGCAGCCTCTAGATGTACCGGTGTTTGCCATTTAAATCATATTATAATGCTGCATGTCGATCATGGCTTATAAAAAATCTCGGATAGTCGTTAACAATTTATAACATTGCTGGATGCGTCGGTTGGGCACACATGAAAGAGAGTTGGATAACCAAGAACTTACCAGCGCAGTCGAAAATTTTAGTTTGCAAGATAACAGATTAGAAATAAATCATTGCTCGCGAGCACCTTCCACAGAAGAAAATAAGTTACCAAGAAGTGACAGTCTGAACATTAGGCATTCAACGCCCGAACCTGATGAAGGCTCTTTACAAAAGAAATTTATTAGTCTTCAAGAATTTCTGGGATATCCTGAAGCACAACCAAGAAATCTAGATCGGAAAGCAAATAAAAGCAGAAGTACTATAATAACAGAAACGCCAGAAAAAGAAGCTCTTCTAGAAAAGACAAAAAATAAGTGCTCGAAGACAAATAAAACAAGCATTAAAGAACTCCAACATGAAAACAAAATACGAAGAAAGCAAACGAAGCAAACAAAGAAGATTAAGCAGAATGAAGATTCCTCCGACACAGATGAATAAGTTGAATATGCAAAGGGTTCAGATAGCTCAAATAGTGAGAATTATTACGACGACTTCAAAGAGCATGCTGACAAAAAACCTGAAGTAGAAGATTTTATTTTGGTTGAGTTTGTGGAGAACATTTATTACGTTGTCAAGGTTGTCACTGATGTTGACGAAAATAACGAGTATGAAGTATCATTTCTACGACAGCTCAAAAAAATCAAGTCCGCTTTTGTTTTCCCTGATTTGCCAGATGTATCTCTGATTAGAGCGGAAAAAATAAGAGCAGTGCTTCCAAAACCTCAGCCTTATCAAAGAAACAAACGCATGGCCAATTATTTTACAATTCTCATTAATTTTGGATTAGGACTGACTATTCGCTAAATATTAGTTTATTTAAATATTACTCCTATGTTAAATTGTGATAAACGAATAAAATTTTGCATCCTAAGCACTAATATTGTTGTTTTATTGTCTAGCACATGATGTTCCACTGTGTACTAGGCATGGTACACAATGAAACAAGTGACACTGTTTTGTTGTAACTTTTTTTCTCTTTTACTTTCCAAGATAGATACTTTTATTTTTCTTCAATATGCGTCAAAACTGTCCTACAACGAATAGGTCATTCACTTTCAGCGATATAATCAAACAAATGTAATTCACAAACAAAAAACTAAAATCTGTTTTACTGTTTTACTCTCCCCTAATTACATCTAAAATGGTTAGATCTTTCCACTTTACCCTCTTCTCTCCTATGCACAGAGAAAGTTTTGTATTTTTGTAGTAAGTAATTTACAGTAGCTTCCAATCAATTGATTAATTTGGCTAAATTTATATGCGGGTCTTAACTTTTTGTTTTGTGGCAGTCTATATCACCAATACATGTTCAAATTAGCTCCAATTACGTAAACTAAGAAACAAGAATGTTGTAGTGTATGAATGCCTTTATGAATTTGACGTTATCTTTGAAAATTCAAATGTGGAAAGATTAAGAGAGTACTATTGGCCGTATATTTAATCAGCGATAACGTTCTAGAAAAATTGAATAAGAGTATCTATAAAAAATAAATTAAAACTATTGTATTTGGCACCTCACAATAAATTTTAAAGCATTTTGAAAAATATTTAGCATTCTATCAAATGCTGATGCTTAAGTAACCACAAAAAAAATCATAAAAAGAGTTAATAAACTCTAAATGTAGGATAATGTGGAATAATTATAGCCCTCAATTCATTTCTGTTTATTTCATACAACTAAAGATTAATACAATAATAAGATACCAATCAACGCTAAAGTACTTGATTGAAGTTGCTGTCGCTGATAGATAGCTATTAAAATAGCTACAGTAGCAAGAAGTCGTAATAGAAAAGGACGTAAACTTCTTATTACTGATATGATTACAGTAAATGCTATCCACAATAAAACTATAAAATCTTGGGCAAACTGTTCAGTTTTCTCACTTCGTTGTAACTGTGCCAGGGATATACCAACGAGACTAACGAAGAAAAAATTCCTTATAGTAAATATGAGTTTAATGATATTCGAAATAGAAGCTTTCATTTTGCAGTAAAAAGTTTCCTAAAACTAACAGCTCTAGTTAAAATATGTACAATATAAAAATATCTAGCATAAGGATAATTACCAACACGTTGTAAATAAAAACTAATAACGATTTAAACTTTTGCTTCTTCGGATAACGTTAAAGAAGTCATAAATACATAATACTCGTATGTATATCGTAATAAGTTATCGCGGTAAATGATTAGGTGTAGATATATAACTTTTACATTTTATCAAAGATAACTATCAACAGGTCCGTAATCAGAATGAATTTAAGTTCTCTATTAGAGTTTTTGAAGTATAACAGAAACATATAGCCGCATTTTGTATTTGCAAAACTTTCTCGAAATTATCTTCTAAATTGTGAAAATTTATTGAATATGTTGTATACTAGTAAAGGCCGATTCCTTTTAGAAAAACCTATCCACTAATGACATAAAATTGTATTTTTATAGATACATTAATATCTAAATAAGTCTCATCTGTGCAACAGTTTCAGAATTTATCAATCAAAGTTTTAGTTTTGTGCAATGCACACAGGGTCATCCACTGGAAATTTTCTAACAGTACATGGTTTGCTAAGAAATTTTGTATCCCTTAAATTATCGACTGAAGCAACATCACTAATATGTCACATCAACAGGACTGTGAAGTCTGCTATACTACCATGAAATCATTTAAGTTAGCTTTGAGCGCAAGAATCAATTTGAAATTATAATCCAACAACTAACTAAGTATTGTCAATTCAATACTCCTTTGGAACAGTACCCACTTCGACATTTACGAAGCAGTTACAAATCAGCAACCGAAATGGGTAATAAATTCTAACAACACTGCCCAAAATTTTAATGCATGTTCAGACATCCAATTTTATAAAGTGTTATAACATTATAAGCTCAGAATTCACGAGGCTATCCAGATTCTATCCTTCCATGAAATGGCCATGAAGCTTTTCACATCGCTTGCTAAGCTCCTTTGTTGTTCCTTAATTTTATTCAAAATCGTAAGACGTTCAAAAGTTTTATATGAAAATGATTTAACTCTGCGTCTAAACTTATCCATAGACGAATTTTGTAGTAGCATATCTAATCTATTCTGGATAAAAAGGATGAGCGACAGCTGTTTTCCGAAACAATGTTAATATCCAAACAGATAGATGGTCAAATTCCCCATAAATTGTTACTAATCAAAAGAGATGTGAAAAATTATGAACTCAGACTTAACGCCTACCAATAGAAACACCTTTCCTGAAAATGATAAGCTGGTAACACTTGCTAACTGGTTTAGTAACTTCTTTTCATTATTGAACCGGTTCAAAGTTTCGCAGTACCAATTAAAGTAAGTAAGTAAGTATTCCAGAATGATCGATTATAAAATTGATATTAGAACAGTCGAATACAAACCAGAAGGAAAATACAATCTACAATCAATACAAAACAAACATAATAACGATGATAACAAAAGAATTAAGCATTAAGTAATAATAATGATCACAAAACAATAGTAAACACAAAAGTAAATAGTAAATTTATCAGCTATTAATATTATTCGATATTCAAACTAAAGAATTCCTGTATGGAGTAAAAGTCATTCATCACCAGTAATTCAAAGACATTGTGTTTAAACCACGAACGAGTCAAAGTCTACCATTGCTTCGGCAGCCTATTGAAAACCTTAATTGCAAGAACTTGTGGGGACTGTTGAAATAAAGTTAACCTAGACCTAGGAGTAGCTATCTCGCTTCGACGTCTGGTATTGTATTCGTGTTTATCTTTATTTAGTTGAAAGTTGGTATAATTGTTAAAAACGTAGAGAGCAAGCTCAAAGATAAAGATGCATGGCAAAGTAAGTAATTTGTGACTAATGCACGCCCATCTGCAAGACTCTGAAGTTTTTAGGTCGGTCAAGCAACGGATAATACGTTTCTAGCCAATGAAAACAACCCTAAGCCATGATTGAATTCCCCCAAAAACTGATTCCATAAGACAGCCTACTAAAACATAGGCGTAGTACATGCCAAACATCTGCTGACGCGTCAAGATAGACTTTAAATTTCGAAAAGGAAAACATAAAAAGTTGATTTTGGATAATAAGCTCCCACAACGGGCTTTCCAATTCAGAGACCGATCCACCCATACGCCTAAGAATTTTGTTAGAACCGCATTGTTAAGTCCTTCATTATTTAAAGATAAGTTTAAGTAAAAGCCTGGCATGGGCTGGAGTTGATAGGGGTGGAAACGTAAGTAAGTGCTTTTATCTCCATTGACCAGAAGTTCATTCATCGTAAACCATGAATACACGCTGCTTAACAATTCATTGCAGCTGCTGGCCAAAATATCATCATCCCCGCCCCTCACCACCAAAGCAACATCGTCCGCATATTATATAACTCGACAAGACATTGTTGTTAAGTTAATCCTCTCCAAAATTATTATAAAGTAAGTATACATTTTCTTCAGCTCAATTTTATTTTTCGGACAACATATAAACTTTAAAATTTATCTATGATTAAATTACTTGTATCTTGATGAAACTTTTGATTTAGATTAACGAAAGATGGAAACTAGTGACACCCTTTATGAGACTTTATGCAACACAAAGCTCTGGATCCATCTTGCTTGGAATCTGATTATCCTGATTATCAATACTAACAAAACATTGTATATGGTATTTAAGATCTCAGTCCTATCACTAAACTTAAATAGTTTATAACGTTGCCAATTGTGCAATACTTAAACGAATATATATATATATTTTCCATCTTGTCGACAAAGCGTGAAGCAAATTCAATTCTTCAATGTAGTTGGCGTACTTGCTTTAAGAGTTATATACAAGTATACTTTTTGTAGTTACATGAGGTATACTGTGCAGACAATATCCCACCGCCATTACGGTCTTCAAAACCCAAAAGTGTGTAACACACACAGTGTATAGGATTGTTAATTAAGAATCCAAGTTTACAAGTAAAATGGATGTATTGCACATCAATGGATTCAATATCAATGGATGGAATATCTATCCAATGTAGTAAAAAAATATATACCGAGCAATTTGAAAAAAAAATTTGACAATCGCGAAAAAATAAAGATGGCTTTGGAGAAAAGCAAATGCAGAATCAAACATAGCGTTCATCAAGCCATTTCATTTGGTACCTGACTCATAAAAATCGGAATGTAAATAAAAAACCACAGCTCGAGGCGTTTTCGTGTGACACTCGGTATATACAATAAACTTCCTTCTATTATAGCTCTAACACTGCTCAAAAAGACATTGCGTTGTTATTTGGTAAACCTTATTCATTAATGAAATTCTGAACGCGCAAAGCTAGGCTTAAGTATATTTGAAATTTTCATGTATTGAGTTGTCTATCTATCTGTACCTGCAAGACATGAAATAAATAAATTTATACTTATGTATATGTACTTTTAATCCTAAATTCGTCTCTGTCACATCTATATTTGATATATTTTCACTAGTATCTCATAGTCATTATTTGATTATGTGTAGGTATATACATATTATCTCTCAAATGCTGTCAAAAAGGATTGCATTTAACTGATATATACTACCAATTGAATTGCAGAGATTACTTATAATCGTAAATTAATATAAATACGTAAGTTTAATTTATTTAATTTTCATGTCAACGTCAGTACACTCTTACATGCTTGCATTGCTATTCATAATAACTCATCTATATAAATATGGAATAAGAAAGGCAGAAATAAACGTGTTAATAATTTACTTTTGTTCTATTTTATTATATTCTACGATAACATTACAATTTTATAAAAAATATTTAATTGGTTAATTAATTTTCTTTGCAGGTATATTGACACAGAAAATTATGGGGTTCCTTCAACTATTCCTACGGATATTGAAATTAATTTTTACCATCAAGAATTTGTTTTATGGAGCTGCAGTTGGAGGGTGTTTATTTCACTTAAGATCGATTCCTAAAGAGCAATCGTTTATGCAAGATGTTCTCTGCATATTTTTTATGTTATATACCTGCGTTACTTTAATAATAAGGTCGATTAAGCCATATTGGTTGAGAGTTACCATTTCCGCATGTGCCATTGGAATTTTATACAATAACTATCGCTATGAGTGGGGGACTATGTTGCTCTTATCTGTTGTATTTTTATATTAGATATCTACTTTTACAAAAATAAAGGTGATAATATATTAAATGTGTTTGTCAACTACATTAATATTTAATTTTGTTAAATATTTATCTCTTTATTGAAACAAATAAAGAAAGCATTTGAACAAAAACAGATTTTATACCAAGAAAAAACAAAGCACTAGAGACACTGCCTTCAGTTTGTTTTTGATTATCCACTTGAAAAAATTAATTAAAATATACTTACTATAGATCTTATCATACTATTCATAAAAATTTTGATTTATAAAATGAATACTCCTGTCACTTTTGATTTTTATGGTTCGCTTTTGTTTTACTTTTATTACGATTAAAAATTAAGTAATAGTAGAGAATTGCGCTTAATGTAATTGTGCGGATACTGCTAATATATGCAATTATTTTAAATACTGTTATCACATGTTCGGTTATTCTTATCGCATATTTTGTCATAATAAAGAGATATTTTTTGAATAGTTCTGCCTATATAATTTAGTAACATGCTTACTGAGATTTATTATTTCACAACACTATCTTAGCATTTCGCAGTAACGAATAAGACACAAAGTTGATGACTACGATATGGGAAAAAAACGGAAACATTTTTTCAGAAAATAGAAGAAAGATAATAATAATAGAAGAAAGATATTAATTACGACAATCCACCTAAAATGAATCAAAAAAGCAGCACCTCATTTCAAAATGTTGAAGTTCTTATTATATAGAATAAAAAAATTGAAATGCAGTAAACCGGGCAAACATACAATTGATAGTCAACAACTATCAATTTACTAGTGTCTCACAAACAACGTGTTGCCCGAGTCACTACACTGTTAAAAATTAGTGAAATTTCAGTTATCGTTAAATTAGTGACAGAACTACAGACAGATTAATAGTTGTTTTTAACTATAAATGTACTATCTTTCGCAAAGCATGGATTAGTTGTGTATTTTCATAGTAAAACTTACTCAGGACTTGAATCTCAATGTTTTGGTAATGCTTGCCGATTTGGCGAGAAGTCTTACAAATTTTTCCGTCTTTGCTGCTGCCCTAGTGATTAGCATTAGCAATCACTAAAAGCGTTTTCTTCAATCACCACTATAGTAACCTACAACAAAGACTCATGTGTCAAATTTAGCTTCCATTCAAACGAATGATTTCGGTAAAATAACTTAAAAACTTGTTGTTAGATATGATACTTTTCACACAAAACATCTAATGGATGTGATGTTAAAAGCATCTCTAGAATGTTTAGTTATAATATCTATAAGACGTCTTTTAAATGCCGACAAAGCGACAAAATGTGAAACAACCATTATTACAAGCCCAGTAACCGCGATGGTACAGCGGTAGTCGTTCTCTGTTTGTGACAATTCCGGAGTTCCGAGGATCGAATGCAGGCCGTAGAATTATGAGCCACCTCGTTAACAATGGTTCCGCGAGAGACATATGAGACATATTGCATGTCATCCGACATTTCAAGAAATTGACCGTAAACTTACAAAATTTGTTTCAGCCGCCAAGATCCAGCAAAGCACAAAAACATATTGTACTCAGAGGAATTTTATAAAAACTCTAGTACGATTAAATATTTGGGAGAAAAATTTAATTTTAATAAATCTTAAAGTTTTTATTAGATAATTAATTCGAGTGTTAGGGCAATTTAGGAAGCCGAATCCCTCATAAACACATTGTTAAGGCATACATATTTACTTCCACATGTATCAGTATTTTTGACATGAGGGCAAAATTTTGTTAAGAATTAATAAACAAGAAATCGTTAGCGTAATAACAAAATGTAATTATAAAGTAGTGAAAAAAATACATAGACAAAAAATCTTAATTTAGAACTAATCCTCCTAAAAATATTAGATTACACAAACCAAATACCGTATTCATCGAAAATAAACAATGGTAAATTTATTACAGAACCAATGTACAATTTTCATGTTCAATAGAGCAGAAATTAAGCAAACGATAAACATGTTTACCGCAATTTGTATCAAATAATAAATGATGAAAGGATGAAAAGTAAAGATTACGCCATATCTATAAATCAATACAAACGTCATTACTTTTATAATTATCGATATACATACATAGATTAGAATTCAGCTTCCCAGTGCAATTTTACTGATAATTTCACAGTTCTGTGAGTAATATAATAAAAATGAATTAATTCTTACAGCATTGAATACAAAAAATTTTGAGGTATGTTTGCTATTTTAAATATTTATAAATTATGAATATAGACCAGTGTAACTCACGATTTATTCTGCTAAAGATGTCCCGACACAGAATTTTATCTCTAAATTCTTCTTGTCAATTATGTACCTACATTGAAATAGCATTATAAAATATGTATGTATGTATTCATATTTAAGTTATCAAGGTATAGAGTGCATAACGAAAGGAAACTGGATAGCATGTCTCACGGAAAAATTGCGACTCAAACTTTCGTATTTTATATGAAAAATGTACTATCTATTCTATACAGGGTACATTCTTTGCAAACAGCCGAATGTTACAGTGTAATCAAATGAAACCTTACATATACGAAGAATGCACAGACAATGTGCATATTGTCTGTGCATGCACTGTCAAAAAGAAATATACTCTTTGTCTGAAAGAAAACACTTAACTTCAAGAAACATTTTGCAATTTTCAAGAAATATGTGATAGATCTAAAGTAAATTACGTCTTGTAAAAAATTACTGATAAAAAATTCTGATAACCACGCTATGTTAAAGTAATAATTCGTTTAATTATAAGAAACTGATTTTCTAAGTATAAATCTACCGCGTTTTAAGAAGCAATATGTCATAGCTATTCATAACGAGTAACACTCAAATAAAAGAAAAGTGTAACCAAAATTTTTCACTCAATGTATTCGTTGGAATATCAATCAATTCTTTTCGGCATTTTCAACTTTTTTTTTAATTTTTAAACAAATATATAAACTTGAATATAGTTGATTTTTTTAATGAACAAATTCGGGAAATCGTATCCCTAAAAATGCTTAAAAATTTCATATTTACATGATATGCAACTATTTCTAACTATAGCTATATGTATGTATAGTATAACAGCAGCGCTAACTAGCTAACCGCATTTTCTACCTTCACGATTTCAAAAAATATACAGGGTCATTCGCAGAACTGGTTCGTTAGAACTTGTCGATGTTCCCGATATCCTCCAATTATGAAAACATGCAGTTAGAGATAGTATCATCTGGTCTCATTAGCGAAATTATTTGCGCTTTTATATCACTTCCAGTTTACCGGAAGATTCCGCCAACTTTCTTATTTTAACTAATTGTAAGTTAAATATAATCAGATCGAAATGACTGCCATATAGAACATATTTAACATATTCCTTTCAATGCTTTTCTGTTTAACATTCTTTTTTAGATTTTTGTATTGATATTTTTTAAATACTCGACATGTACTATTTACAATTCTACTACATTCTCCATGAATAAAAATAAATCTAAAATATCGTTTCTTTTCTGTAACGTGTTTCATTTACTATTGTGCTTAACAGATATAAACTATGTGTATTTATAGTACAAATACAATATCAATTATTTTGACATTCAAGAATTGCTAAGATTTTAAATACAAAAACGACATATTTTTCGACTCACCACAAAATCACTAATAACTCGAAAACCGTAACAGATAGATGCTAATATGTCTAATAATGAATGATACAGATCTATTAAGTGTATTAAAAAATTCAATAATATATAGCATGTCCCGTTTAAAAAAAGTGAGTTCCATCGATGTAAACTTAATTAAAATGAGCGTTAATTTTGGACGAGCCTGTATGCATAGACATAATTTTGGAAGTGTACATTTTATGCGTTGTATTTCAGCTAATGACATGTCAAATATGAAGCCTTCATCTGTTATGATTCCTGAAATACAGTTTTTAACATAAGGTTGCGGTTGGCCGTATTTTTGAATTGCATGCACCATACCATTCTAAATTAAGAAAGTTGACGTGAACTTCCGGTAAACTGGAAGTGATACAAAAGCGTAAATAATTTCGCCAGTGAGTCCGAATGATACTATCCCTAATACAAGTTTTCAGAATTATAGGATTTCAGGAATATGGAAAAGTTCTAACGAACCAGTTCCGTGAATAACCCGGTATTGTTTTATACAACTTTTTTGCGGTTAGTGCAGCTGTAGTGTATTTCTAATCTATATTGCTTGCCAAGACTACATATGCAGCTCTTGGCGTGTAAATTCTTATGCAAATGTGTTCCCATGCCTTTGTTACAACATTACCTAACCGGAAATAATATTGCGTTGTTAATTATGTCCCAACAATGAATAGTAGTTCAACCGAGATACAGTTTCGAAACCTAGACCAGTTAGTGCAAACTGTGCAAATACTAATTCAGAGGATAACTTTTTATAGTAGATTGTTGCAGTCAAAATATTAATTACTTTTTGTCTTGAGTAACCTTAGCCAAGTCGACATGGTTATACCGGCTATTATCAAAGAATACATCAAATTATAGCAAATTAAATATAGTCCTAACAGCATCTGAGCTATACATATGTATACTACTAAGTACAGCATACATAATAATGCTACAATCCCTAACTAGACATGTTTATTTGATTACACTAGGCAACAAATTTTAATGATTTAATTTTTTCTTTAGTAACTAGATATGTACAGTTTTACTTTCGCTTACAGTCGTAATAATAACAATAAAAACAAATTTATTCTGTCACGTCAGGTTTTGGTGCAAACGTTCTGTCTTAAAATGTATTTCTTTTTACTTCTCTTTTATACTGTTCTACTGTACTTTCTGATATCAAACTCCAATAATAATCATCCAACATTTCACCGTTCCACTTGCCCTGATAACGTTTTTCGATAACAGAAATATCGTGAAATTTCTCGCTGTGTTCATCACTTACGTCGCCGACGTTCGGGGGGAAGAAATCCAAGTACGAGTGTAAAAAATGTATTTAAGGGCCATGTTGCAGGCCAGTTCATGGTAACTTCTAAGAAGCTCATTAACATTTGCTATGTAATTGTCAGATTTTGTGTTTCCTAGAAAATTTTGGGACACACTCTTAAAAGCATTCCGAGCACCACATTCCAATTTATTTAAAGTCTCTTCAAATTGTAGATCTTGTTGTAGACCTTTAATTTGGGGTCGTACAAAAATTCGCTCTTTAAGTTTTACATTTGAATTGGGAAATTTTTGTTGAAGGTATTGGAATACACGACAATTCTTATTCATTGCTTTGAATAAATTCTTCATCAAACCTAATTTGATATGCAGTAGCGGTAAAAATATTTTATCAAGTTCTACTAGTGCCCTATGAAGTATATTTTTTGTCAAGGAATATACTGAGCCCTCACTGGCCAATCTTTAACAACTTAGTGCAATTTTCTTGATCGACTATCCCACTCAGAAAGGAAACAGCAGCGCTTTGTGTACCTCAGTTGAAAACCGAGTAGAATTGCTATAAATTCGAAACCAGCGCTGATATGCCATTTATACACTTTGTCACTAATTTTGTCGAGAAGACGAGTCATATTTTCATAAGTTTCCTTCATATAGACTGAGTAGCCAACTAGAATGGATGGATAAACGTTTGGTATGTGAAGAAGGACAGCTTTCAAACTCTATTTGGAAGCATCGATAAAAAAACGCCATTCTTCTGGGTTGTTTTAATGACCTAATGTCAGCACCAAATCATCGACATTATTGCAGAATGAAAGATCTTCTTCAGTAGAAAAATACTGTAACAGTTCTTTCTGGCGATTACGATACACAGACATATCTGTGCCCGGTGCTAACAGTTTCCATCTTTGAAGTTTATGTCCTAGTATTCCTGCTTGAGTTTTTGACAAGTTCAGATCTCTAATAAGGTCATTTAATTCTGGCTGATTAACTAACTAAGTGAGGTCCGTCCTTTAAAGATAGCAAATATTAATCATCGCTGGTCAATAATATCTCGGAAATTTCTTCGCTTGCATCTGTAATGGCATGTTCTTCGCTCGAAACACCTATAGGTTTGGTACTGGCAAGGCTTCTGAATGAGGTATTGGATGAGTAAGAGAAGATAGACTAGCGCCACTAATCTTGTTCTTATTTTTAATATGAAGAACCCGAAAGTTTTCGTGCAGCAAAAGTAGCAATCAGACAAATTGTTTGTTTGTTCATGCCAAATCATAGATCTTGCAAATGGCTTAGCGCTGTTCTTACCGTTTGACCAGCCCCTCAGCGTAACAGCACACCGTGCGCAGCATATGTGAGGAGCCCATCCTTGTCCTGATATTTAATTTGTTTTCTATTAAAGGCGTAATATTTCGTTTGTGTCGTTGGCTAATGAATTCTCCACATACATAACAGAATCTGTTGAGATTATTTGTATACGCGCGGGACATTATGAAATAAAAAGACGTTGGGCTATCACAAACAGACTTAAATTGAATCTAACGAGCCGTACGCCTTCTTATATACCAACACAGCCGGGAAACTACAAATTCCTAATTTCATTGGCTTAGCAGCAGAAATGGGCGTGGTTTAAGTGCTATGACGTCGGAAACAGACAAGAACATGTTCAGACGTGTCCACTCAATGCTCGGCACTACAATATATCGTGTCATATCTTTCTTATAATATAATAGTCACTTTCAAATTCTGTAAACTTTATTGTACTTTTTGAAAAAGCTATTTACAAACATTTGTCAAAATCCTGACGTGATGGAGCAAATTTAAAATCAGAATCAACAGGAAAAATGACATAAACCGTGCCTAATGGTGTAAAAGAAAAAAAAATGTGTTGGACAGTGTTATTTATAACATTATAACAATAAAATAAGTTCTACTTCAAAATATATCACTTTCTGTAGTTGTAAATATTGAATTACCAGCTTCATTTTCAAGCAAGCCACAAAATTATTTTAGATATACATATATGTAGTTAAAATAATTCAATATAATTTTGTCACATTCACCCCCCTCCCCCCATTTCTTCCTTTAAATAGTATAGTATAGAAACAAACAAGGAAATGAGTTAAAATTTTGAGTTGGCATTTATCCAGAAATACTTACACTTCTTCAATTACCTTGAATACTTGCCTTTCACACTCAAGCCATCACTTCATCAGTGAAGTCAATTTCATTTGGATGAAAATAATTTGCATGTCCTTTTATTCATGTATCACCATTTATCGATGTCTAATTACAAATTACTCACCCAATTTTGCAAATACAATTAAATTTATTTTTTTGTTAGTATGCAAATATCCCAATTTAATTGACGCCACTGGATATATGTAAATACATATACACTGCGGTTATATACATATGTTCAAATATATCTTCCTTTTGTTGTAGTCAAAGCTACTATGCAGGATTCTGACAGTGATCAAATAGAAGCCAATAGTCAATTGTTTAGTTTAATTCGAAAGAAAAATCTTACAACTGAGGAGAAACTCGAGAAAATTGAAGGACTTTTAAATGAAATCCCAGCACCTAATATCGATGCATGCGATGGTAATTACAGCGATAATACTCCTCTGCATATGGCTATCAAACGTAAAGATTTAGACATAATAGAATTCATATTAGCTCGTGGAGCTAATACCACAATAAAAAACAGAGATGGATATACTGCTTTGGAATTAGCCAAAAATCTAGAATGTGAACAGGATATACTAGCTGCCTTAACCCAGCCCTTTCTACAAGGAAACGTCAATAACAGTCACACCGATAACTCACTTTACCAACAGTTCATCGAAAAATACGACTTCAATAATTCATTACATTGGCCTATCATTCAAAGTAAAGTCAAGGATCCCAAATTTAAGATCCTGAAAATATATAATGCAACACTAAAAGAAATTATTGAGTTTATGTGCCAGGAGACCTTCTGCGATATGTTTAACCAATCTACGCATTTATTTCTTATAGTTATTCGAATTAACGGAAACCTCGACGTAAATGAAGATTCTTTAAAGCCACTAGAATATTTATTGGAATCGAAAAAACCAATAATTTTTCAATTGGAAACATCCAATTCTTCTCATTGTCAAATCTTTTTCAAACCACCGAATAAATCTATAATTTTACTAAAACAAGCATGGGATAAATGTCTTACAGAAGAAGAATTAATCGAAGAACTTACTCCAAATGACAGCTTTCAGTTACCGATATTATTGAAGGCGTTACATTTTGGTTTTGGGGGATCGTTTAAAAACAGCTTGTTAGAAGTACAGTTCGACACGCAGCGAGAATTTGATACCTGGCGTTTTATCGACTACGCTGCCAGAAGCGATGATGCTGTGTCTCTGAGATTTCTATTACTTGCAGAGTGGAATTTAAGTGAACATAATGAAGGAGAATGCAGAGTGTTAGAAATTGCTACCGAATATTCCGGTCCGCAAAGTCTAAGTGCTCTATTAAATTTGCCATCCGGATGTGACCCAGAAAAGTTATCGCCTACGTGTTGGCAAATAAATCTGTTAACATTAAGAAATTCTAATGGTCATACACCTTTTCTAATAAATGCTCAATATGGCAAACCTGAATCTTTAATGTTTTTAATTAACTGTGGTGTAAGAGAAAACTATGCAACCGCCATTCAATTCGCATGGGATAAACAGCGCTTTGACAATGTATTACTACTGCTTAATGCGGAAGCGCCTTTTCCTATTGGATTTAAGAAAGAAGAACTTGGAAACGATAAATGCGGTTTTGCATTGCAAGAAGTAATTAGCTTTAGAGAAAATTTTCATCAAGCCATAAAAGAAAATTCTATTGATGCTGTAGAAAACTTCACTAAAAAGTTTCCGCAAACAAAAATTGCTTATAATTGTGATAATCAATCGGCCTTGATAACAGCATTAAAAGCAAATCAGTATGATATATTTTCTCGATTACAATCAAAAGGTTTTCGTGTAACAGATGATGAAGAACAATTATTGTCAAACTTAGCTGATCAGCAGAAAGAAAATTTAAAGTATGCTAAATCGAAATACTTCAAGAAGCAAGACAATTCCCACATAATTTATTTATTATCCAAATCAAAGATAGGTCATGAAGGAGATTATTCCCAAGAAATTAAAGAAATATTCGAAGAACTTGACGATATTCCATATGTTACTACAATTTTAAAAGTACTAGAATTATCTAATTTGAAGGAAATTATTTTTGACTTTAATAAAAACTCGGTCGTAGATTTAGATCCCACCCAATCTAGTACAGTTTCAGGTATTTGTGACTACGTCACTGGAACTCTCTATGTTGGAGCCAAACAGCAATCCCGTGAAATTTTAATAGGAACCATCGCCCATGAACTTACACATTTAGTAATGCAATGTGTTTATAGTAATGAATGCAACCCTTATACCTTGTCAGATGAGAAAACGAAAGCTGATTTTAAAAAAATAGTAGATTACTATCATAATATGGGCGATACAGTTGATCCTATCATAGCACGAGTTTTTACTAATTACAAAAATCCTAATGATTGGCCGTCGGAGTTGATAGTACGTGTACCTCACTTAGTTGGTCATTACAGAACAAAGACACCGAACGAACATCTAAAGAATATCTATACTAAAGCTCCAAAATTATTTGAGTTTTATTGTAAACGGATAGAAAAAGAACTGGCAGAAGTTATTGAGAGGCCAGCGCACTTCAAAAATCAGGGACTGAACGATTTATTAGGACAAATAACTGAAATAGAAAATCATGATATCCAATTAAACGAAGATTGTTTATTATCTACTGAAGATCTCAATAGCGGAAGCAATCTAGTTTTATATAGTTCGTTACCACTTCTGTTTAAAATTGGACTTCTTCAAAGCATAAAAAGAAATGAAAAACACTTATCCATTATAAAGAGTCATTATATTTTCGCGACTATAGAACAATTCAATAATCCGAGTCTTTTACTGAAAATTCGTGAATCTTTTAAATCGACTATTAAACAAACATTAACAGTGGATTGTACACACAATTATGACTCAAATCACGACATGTTATGGAAAACGATTTCCAGTTTTCCAAACGATAAAAAAATTATTTTTATAGGCAATTTTGACATTGCACAACATTTATCAAGTCGAAAAGATATACAAATGGAATTTATAGAAGCAGAATTTGTATGGGCGGAATTAACTCCCAATTCACAAGAGAAAATACTGAAACAAGAAATTAATTTTCAAGGCTATAATATTGCTCTTAACAAACTCATATCTCCGTCATCAAAACATGCAAAATTGTTGCCTCTTGAGGACCTATTAAGGGAAGGTACAATTAAAATTGGCACCGCTTTACCAGCGTTTCAGGACAGTGACAAGCCTTATCATATTAAAAGGACATTAAATGAGATAAGCACTCAAGACGCAATAAGAACTGAAACGTCCAGTTCGGAATATAACAGAATATTGCGATCTTATACTCCCGACAAAATTTCTAAACTCCTATTAAGAGTAACAGATAAGAAAATGTTATTGATTGCAGACCAACCCGGCATAGGTAAAACTATTGCACTTACTTACTTTTCCCAAAGGATTAAAGAACAAGATCCAAGCACATGGGTGATGCAATTTGATTTAGGTAAACACAAAGAAGCATTAAAATCCTTAACTGAAACAGGTGCTGAAAAAATAAGTGCAATTGAATTTGTTTGTGATAAATTGTTACAGATCAAATTTCTTTTAGAAAAGATTTTATTCGCTGAAGCACTCGAAAATGCAAAAATAGTCTTAATGCTAGATGGCTTCGATGAAATTAGCCCACGTTATACGAAATTAATGATGAATATATTAGCAGGACTCAGGGAAAGTACGATTGGTCAGTTATGGCTCACTACACGACCATTATTTCGAGACCAATTGGTGAAAGAATGTGATCCAATTCTCTGTGTAATAGAACCGTTATCTGAAGAAAATCAATTAAACTTTTTAACAAACTATTGGAAGATATTTATGACATCACGACAAGAGACAATAGACGAAGCAAAAATAAGAAGTTATGCTATAGAACTATTACATAAAGTTTCAGAATCAATCCAAGGAACAAATATTGCTAGTATCCCTCAAAATATTTTACTGTTAGCAGAAGTATTTAAAAGACATGTGGTACATCAACGTCCGATAACAGATAAATTGAATTTGGTGTATCTGTATGAGCGTTTTATTAGCATGAAATATAATATTTATTTATTCGAAAAAATAAAGAATGCGAAAGATATGCTCATAAATATACATGACGTAAATTTAAGAAAGATCCATCAACAGCTAGCTTTACAATTTTTTTTTTCGGAAGAAAGAAATGATCTGTTATTATCTAAAAAACAACACACTCTTGAAGCCGAAGAAATAAATCGAATTGGTATAGTACAATCAAACGGAACTACTCTATACTTTGAACATATAACATTTGCAGAATATTTTGTTGCCAATTTCATTGCACAACAACTGACAAAGCTCAATTTACGTTTGCCTTTCCATCAAACATTATTCCATTTTTTCGTACAAAGAATTCTATTAAATATGCAATATATTATGATTCGTAAATTTATTAACAATTTTCTTGCACTATCAACAACGTTATCAATACAATCATATAAACTATATGGCCAAGAGATGAATAAAATGGCAGCAGAGAATTTGGAAACGGAAAGTTTGGAAAAATATACAATCTTTCACCTAGCTGTCAAAGAACGCAACAGCCATATTATCCAACTTTTAGTAAAAGCGCTAATTTCAAAAAATTATATTTATGCTCTCAATAATTTATTAGAGCGCGAAGACATGTATAATCGAACACCGTTGCTAATTGCCACAGAATATGGCTATTTGGATGTATTAGACACATTGTGGTCTAGTTATGAAGAAATATCAAACATTATACCTGAATATGATCTGAAAACTGTTTTATTGTCTGAAAATTCAGTGAAACAGTCCATGTGGTCGTTTGCAATAGCAAATAATAAGGTGGAAAGCTTTTATTGGTTGATGCAACATATTAATTCTGTAAATTTAACCAAACATGATATTAAAAATTTACTTTTGTCTATGCAGGTAAGATATACGGATTGTTTATTCTTCGAAGCGGTTTCTAAGAAACAAGTATGGCTTTTGAAGCAACTCTTAACAATTGCGAAGCAATTCAAATTTAGCTCTGCTGATTATAAAGATTTATTATTTATAAATGATATAACCGTACAAAATCGAGCAATACCGCCTTCTATTATGGGTGATGAGAAATGGAAACTTGGAAACGTATTGCATTTTGCAGCAATGGGTGGTAGTATTAACGTATTCCATGAATTATCTAAATGGATCCAAAACGCACAATTAGAAATGGATGATATTAAGAAATTAGTATGTCTTAAAAATCACCACCACGAAACAATTTGGCACTGTGCTGTTTCCTGTAACTCTGACTATATAGAATCTCCTTTAAGAATATGGGCACGCTATAACGCTGAATTAGATTCTAAATCGAAAGATAGTAAAACAGGAATTTTAAAAGAATTGTGGAAATGGAGCAAAGATGCGAAAATAACCGTAAACGAACTGACGAAATTGTCGTTGGAAGAAAATAGATTTGGATATACAATTTGGCATTTAATTCTATCATACAACAATATTACTACGGCGAAGGAGTTAGTTGCACTAATTAGGAATGAAATTGAAATAAACGCTAAAGAATACTTCGCGCAATTAATAATGCTTTACGGCCAGAGTCTATGGGAAAGAGCAAAAAGCACAGGCGACATTGAAACGTTAAATATGATTTGGGAATGGATTGAAGAAGCAAAACTAAGTTCCGAAAGTATCAAGACCATTGTTTTAACAAAATGTTGGGGACAGAATATTTTACATAACGCCATTATACGAAGAGAAATTGAAAAAATTGAACATGTATACAAACGAGGAGTAGACGCGGGATTAACGCCACAAGATTTGCGAGATATACTATTTGCTACAAATAATACTGGTGCAACTATTTGGCAATTGAGTATTCTAACAAATTCTAGACGCATATTCAATAAGTTATCAAAACTAACCAAAACATTCATGCCACCTAATGAACAATTAAAAGATTTTATACTAGAACAGATATTTGATGGAAAATCTACATGGCATCTATTAATAGAAGAAGCCTATTGTGAAATGTTAAACGTATTGTTAGAACTGATTCCTGAACCACACATATGTAAAGAGTTAATTATGTATAAGAGCACAAACGATGAAACTATTTTTCATTTGGCAGCAAAATCCAAAAGCAAACGCAGTTTTGAATATGTACTGAAGTTCTTAAAGAACGCAAAAATTGATCAAGAGGAGGTGAAACAATTAATCGCAAGTAGAGATTTGAATAGTAATACCGCTATAACTTTAGCAGCTAATGCGAAAATGTATAGAACTGTTCTTGTTTTGATTGAAATGGGTGCAGGTTTCAATAATTTAAATAAAAATCAATTAAACAAGGTCAAAGGATTAATACCTCCGGGTATAAACCGTGCAGCACTGATGCACAATATTGAATATCACTTAAGAGAATTATCAAAGAATGAATAGAAAATTCAAACGCAGGAAAATATCATTTCTCAAAAGGCATAAACTTAATGTAATACCGTATATTATATAATTTAATTGACAACGCTAATACAATAAATTAAATAATTGTTAAATGCTTATTGTAATAAACAAGTGTAATTGTTTTCACTGATTATTTAATAAAAGTCTTGACCAATTTTATGATTATTATATTTAGTACTGTTAAAAAACATATACGTACAGAGTCATTTTTTGAAAACGGCCCAACTCAAATATTTCAAAAACAAAAAGGAAATTAAAAATGTCAAAAAACGCGTCTACTTCATCTCTACGTCATGTAGTATCTCAAATTAAAGTTCATTTTATTAGGATTATACTGATGTACCACTTGTTCAATTTTTTTAATCCAATACCGAGTTCCGTAATACACAATCGCACAATTAGCTGGGCATAAAAAACATAAAAGTAAGGATGCGAAGAGTAATAAATAATTCAGGAAGTCTTTTCGGTAAGGTACTCATGTATTTTGTAATATATGTACTTATCTTTATATTCCGGATTTATTTCCACTTAGTGGTCAATAAAACAATAAATAATTAAATTTTATTCCATAACATATGTATAATAATATGTTTTCGTTAAAAACTTCTTCAGTGGAAGAAATTGACATTTAATATGTGTCAAATTACTAATAATATAAATATAAATTGCCATGTCTATCAACAAAATTATCTAAAAAAAACCAAAGAATTCATTGATATACGAATAATTCAAGTCATTTCAATTTCTAATGTTGTATTAAATCATTATTCCTTCATTATTACTTGTGAATATAATTAAAATTCGATATATCAATGAATTCTTTGGTTTTTTTTAGATAATTTTGTTGATAGGCATGGCAATTTATATTTATATTATTAGTAATTTGACACATATTAAATGTCAATTTCTTCCACTGAAGAAGTTATTTAACAAAAACATATTATTATACATATGTTATGGAATAAATTGGTATTTAATTATTTATTGTTTTATTGACCTCTAAGTGGAAATAAATCCGGAATATAAAGATAAGTACATAAAGTTCAAAAAATACATATATTAAATATATGTACTATATATAAACATGAATACATATATAAACCGTCCCAAGATCAGTTTGGTTTGATATATGATAGACATAACAATAGACGTACTACCATTGGTACTACCTACGTATTCATAATTTATCATAGGTATATCGAACCGAAGGAACAAGTATCACACAATTTTTTTTCTGCATTTATCAGTCAGAGTAGTTTAAAGTGAATGAAATATGAACTAAGGAATAAAATCTGGTACTACTACATTCACTGAGGGCCAATTCGCGACAAAACTTCTGAAAAAATTACTTTTGTTTCATGTGTGTATAACTAAAATCAGTTCCAAAATTAGTGAACGAATCTGTCTGTTTCAAAGTGTCATTAAGACATATACAACGACTCTGGAGCAAGTCAGCGTAAAACTGGAGTGAGTTTATCATTTATGTGATTGCTCGGCTTACGGTTTTTGGTAACTTACAATGTTATTTTGATAAATAAGCTTTAACTTAAACTGGTCGAATGTAATTTGAGGGCTGACTGGTCCGGATATTGTGTTAGTTTCCAAAAATTTTTCTATTCGAAATTCAAAAGTAATTATCTTGGAAATTTCACACCATATAGCACAATCTATTATCGCCCTATGATTAATAGGCATTCTACTTGTAAATACTACACTTATAGGAGATTTATAAACTTTTAACGATAAATTTATTAACAATTAATGTCAAAAATGCGTTTAATCCGGCACATAGTTACAGGCTAATTGTTTAGGAACTGTGCAAAAGAAGGATTTCTGGATACCTAGTGAATTTGGTCTCAAACAACATCAGAAAAAGGAGGATTAAGTTGGGTAGAAGGCATAAAATCGAGACTGGAGTAGGAATACCTCATGGATCAGTCTTGGGGCTGACATTGAGAGGCGGCAAAAATAAAGAATAGGTACCTAGTCTTTAATGTGGTAGCAGTGACAATTGCTCCCGTAAAATCCTTTAAGTAATCGGATATTCAAAAAGCAGAAATCAGTTAACCAGCTATAGAGTAATGCCCAAGCTAGGATATCCACAATCCAATAAGAGAATGGTGGTGTAACCAGGTACACAACATACTGCTGTACACGGAGCCCCGATATGAATGGACGTGGTGATGATCTGAAAATATATGAACATAATTGCCAGAGTTTAAAAGCAGGCACTGCTATACATATGTATGTATGTACCATTGGCATACCGATGTACATCGGGAATAGCGCTCTCAGTAGTCACGACAATATAACCTATAGCCTTGATGGTTCACGAAAGAACATCAACATAAGGACGCAGGAAACGTAGCTCGGATGGAGGCCAGAGGTATCGCTCTGGATGCTTGTCAGTGACGGTGGATTACCACAACAGGAAAAGCAAAGTGGACCAAAACGTTAATTCGAGGTATTAAATACTGGAGAGAGTGTCGACATTTAGTGTCAGCCCCAAGACATTGTTGACCACACTGCATTTAAATGCCATCGGAATGCGTCTATGAAATGATAGGACAGCTAATAGCTGACACGATGTTGCAGAGGATGCTAGAGTCTGGACAGAGTTAGAGAATGATACATGTCATAATCAAGAACATAATAAAACAAGAAATCGACGGATAGTTAGATCTTGAGTCCAACGCCTCGACGTACGGAGGATGTAGGGGTACATTGCTAAAGAAGAGACGCCCTTGCAATGTGAAGTATATCTTAGAGATGGTTTTCGTAAAAAAAATATTCTGTTCAATGTTATGTTAAAATTAATTTAATCAGTCTATCATACATTTATTCAAGTATCATGCACCAGTAAGAACCGTAAGATTGAAGAAAACTAAAAAAAAAACATGGTTGACCTAGAATATCAAATTTATGCAACACCTGCGTAATAACAGAAAAAAATACGAGAAATCCCATACTTGCGAAATTTTGACCGGATTAATAATGCGTTTATAAATAATATCACTACTACTGATGATGATCCAAATATTGAAATTAATCAGCATCGAACAAATGATTTGCTGCATTGAGGTAAAGGCTGCTGAGATGCCGATGCCTGAATCAATGCCACATACTCGATACGATGATTTTAGACCAATCAATATCAGTCGTAACAGTAATTAGTAGGGTGGTAGAAAATATTGTATTCCATCATGTCCGATTGCTAATCCTGTTTCCAGAAGATTGATGGTTGATTTGTTTGGAAAGAATAGTGAAGTGGCATTGTACAAATATCAAGTGAATATTATGATTCATGCTTGGATATAATTGATATGGATAGAGTTCACAAAATGCAGAATTCATGTATTCATTTTATTTTCGAAATACACTGGAACCTCGCTTATCTCCGCGCTCACTTATATCCACCCTCATTCATATCCGCACATGAGCCAATCAGCGCGTAGCACGGCCTTTCTTCTCCGCTAACCGGATAAGAATGGGGAGCCCTCTTGAGCGGATGTAAGTGAATGTTTACGTTTCCCGGTAGGGTGGTAGAAAATATTATATTCTATCATGTCCGATTGCTAATCCTGTTTCCAGAAGATTGATGGTTGATTTGTTTGGAAAGAATAGTGGAGTGGCATTGTACAAATATCAAGTGAATATTATGATTCATGCTTGGATATAATTGATATGGATAGAGTTCACAAAATGCAGAATTCATGTATTCATTTTATTTTCGAAATACACTGGAACCTCGCTTATCTCCGCGCTCACTTATATCCACCCTCATTCATATCCGCACATGAGCCAATCAGCGCGTAGCACGGCCTTTCTTCTCCGCTAACCGGATAAGAGTGGGGAGCCCTCTTGAGCGGATGTAAGTGAATGTTTACGTTTCCCGACCGCCGATATAGACGAGGTTCCAGTGTACGTAAATAGGACCATATTTCTTATAAATTAGAGGAACGTCAATGGTTAAATGTGCGTTAATGTTCTATTGCACTCTTTGAAATTCTTTCAAAAAATTTTAGTAAACGTAGAAGCTTATGTAGTACATCTATTATTCCTCAGATGTCCTGGAAAGCCGCTATCTTCCACTGACGCACTAGACAGACACACCGTACAATCGAACGAAATTGAGCAATATTACAATACACAAATAGAGCTGCCAAATCTTTGAAGAAGAGCAAATAACTTTCCCTACATCTTTTTTACACACATCTTTTTCGAAGAAACCTATTCATAAAACTCCGAACCTATACAAAAAAATATCGGCTACGTGTATTACACAGCTACACTTTGCTTGCGAGTTGGTGTTTCTACAGACAAGTTTGAAAACAACCTGCTGCTTTCAGATGTACTTTTCAATTTTTCGTATTCCTGGTAGCATTTAATTATCATGATTTTGTAGCAAATTTTCATGACTTCTACAAGTCTTGTAAACGTTTAAAAATAATCCAATACTTTTTGAGACTATATTTCCAGTATAAACGCAAATTTATTACTGTACTTATTAGTACCTATATGTAAAATAAAAATTATCTGCATTAAAAATTAAATAAATTTATTAAATATCTTAAAAATGATAAAGCGTCGAAATCATATGTACATAGTAAAATTTTAGTAATCATTAACATCTTTCACAGTTTAAAAAAATATCCGAAACGTCCACATTTTATACATAACGTGACTGTACACTATACAGAATAAAACTTAAAGCTACTGAGATATTTTTCAAACGAATCACTATGTTTAGAGAATTACACCGGATGTGCTAGGTGAGTTTGTGATACTTGGTGGAAAAGTACCTTGCGTCCAATGTATTAACTCGTGTTCAGGTAAATGAGAAGCTTGAAAATGATCTTTCAGTAACATATGCGAGAAATTTAAATGTCTCTGGTACGCTTCATTTTCCCTTGTAGGATCTCCACATAATTGGTACAGATCTAGAATTATATACAAAATTATTGTATATGAAAAGATATAATGTTATAATCTAATAATTACCTTTCAATATTGCAGATGCCCATAATTGCACGTGAACGTCGGGAATTTTACTTGCTAATTGCATAGCAGGAGTAACCATATTCATGCTTTCCCTACTATTACCTAACGAAAGAAATATATGGCCCAATAAGACTAGCGAGCATGATGTCAACCGATTTAAATCTTCTGCGTTTGCCATTTTCAACGTTTCACGAAGGTATCTCCTACGATTGTAAATATGAATCATTTATATTACGTGAAAGAGATAGATTTAATCCCAGAACCACAAATTCCACTTACTTGGCTTCGTTATATCTTCCTTGAAAAAAAGCTTGTAATCCTTGTACGTAATACGCTGCGGCCCTTAAATTATGAGAATGCGACGGTAAATTTTCAGGATTTATTCTATCTAGTAACGCGTTAAAGTCAGCCTCTCTCCTTCCCCTTAAATATACAATCGCTAAGTTAAGATTAGCAAAGCTCCACAATTCTCGCTCATGTGATGTCTATTACAGAAGAGAACATTATTAACAACATTATTTCATATGCAGAAACTTACCGACAGCGCAGCAGTAAATTGAGCTTCAGCTGCTTCCATACAGTTCATGCTCATAGAATATAGCCCTAGAAGAGTATGCAACTGTGGACCGTGCGTCTCAAGTAATCTGGGATGCTGTCGACATAAAGCTGTTGCGGCTGATATTTCTTGTAAAGCCTGCGTTTTATTTCCCATTACTAACCTGCACATTATGATGTGTTCTAATAACATCAATTGGAATACTGATAAAATTGGTTTATTATCTACAACTAAAAGAAAATGTATTCGTAAAGAATGAACGGTGAAATTTGACGATGTCAGTAAGGACGTAGTAGTTGTAATATTTAAGACATACAACTACAAAACACGTCCTTCGTGCATTAATATCCGTCTAGGTTATCCAAACAAGTTAAAAACAATTTTAACATTTGATTTTTAATATTACAGATGTTTTAACAATTTTCCAAAACATCATGTACCGTGCTAGTACACCGTGCACCTTGGTAACGTCTTTTCAAACATTCGTGGGCACATTGTTCAATGGCATATATTTCTGCCTGAAAAATGGTTGGCCTTGTCCCCAAGGCCACCGAGACATTGCATCTAGACCCATAGATACCTATTCCCACTCCTGTATTTGTTTTGGATCGGTCCGTATACCAGTGTATGGGCGGGTCTTGTAATTTAGGTCCGTCAGACTCCCACGTTTGACGGTCTTTTACACCACTTCAAACTGTTTGTCGAAGTCAGACCTACGTGTCATATAGTCTTTTAGTTTCGTCAGCTCTCCCAGTTCTTGTAGAATTTGAAGATGGCCTACTAGATCTCCTGCTTTGAAGATCATGTTCCGTTCCAGCCTGATGGCGCCCATCGTCGCTTCCCATTTCACCTATAGGTGCAGGGGAATCAGATCGATTAGGGCCTCCGTCGCCGCGGTTGGACGGGATCGCATAGCGCCTGTGATGCAAAAAAACGCTGTATTTTTTGCAGCAAGTTTCGTCCTTGCTTTTCTTTTGTTTTTGACCACCATACTAATGATGCGTATGTGACCATGGGTCTGACTATAGCCGTGTAGGTCCAAAAGATCAGTTTAGGCTTAAGACGCCAGGTATTGCCAAAAAGACGACGACAGGTCCATAATGCTCTTGTGCCCTTTCCGACGTCCTTAGATGACTGTTCCAGGTAAGGTTTTGGTCTAAGAAAATACCCAGATATTTCACTTCACTAGAGAATTCAAGCTGCGACGAAAAGATAAAGGCCACATAATAAAACCCAATAAACAATACAAGTATACCTCCAACGCTAGTTCTAAAAATTACCGCATAGTGGCGTGTCACTTAATGTAAATTGCCAATAGATGAGAATAAATTAATAACATGTTTTATCTTGATTTCGGGGGCTTTGCGTGTGTTTGGTTTTGTGTGTCTTTGGCGGAAATTCTAATTGCATTAAATACAGTAAAATCTCAGTAACTACATTTACGCCCAAGGCACTTCGTTAACTCGAGTTTTGATTTTCATAGGAAAAAATACGCATAAGGAAAGGTTCAAGAGATATTTTAAAAAATGGAGAACGGACCCAAACACAATAAAGTTCACATTTGATATGTTAAAATCAGATAGACATCAGTTATGGTGGGCAAAATTGGATGCTAAAATAGTTTAACATGTTAACAGGAAGAAACTTAAGGAACTGAAAATTTTACAAACTAAAAATGTAACAATTGCTTACTTTTTAATTTCTCTATTTGCATTAGTGCCTTATCTGTGTACTTTTGAGCCTTCTCCATATAACCTGCTTGCATACTGTGCATAACAGTAACTAAATATACGAGAACGTAGAGATGTTCTTTGGGCATCCACAAAAACATATCGCCATTTGTAGGTCCTAAAATTGTTAACATAATAATCTGTATATTTTTAGACTTCATATTATTTATTAATACCATCATCTGTTGCCATTATAGTTTGAATACTTTGTTGTAGCTGTTTAAGACAAGGTTTAACACTTTTCACTTGCCCGGCCATAAGAAAATGACAAACCTGTAACTCGTCTAAATCAGTAAATATCCAAGCTAGTACAATTTAGACAAGATATACCTGTAAGACTAAATAATAAACTTTTAAATATTCTTTTTGGTATACACCACCAGTCCATGTTTCAATAAGATGACCCGCTTGATTCAGTACTGGCTGTACCTCTTGTAATTTTTTATCTATCAACAGTAACTAAAAATATTTTAATGAGAAGTATTATAACATCCTACCTTTCAACGTACCATCCCTTTACTTAATAAAAATAATACTCTTGTGTAATATGCATTTGAAATATGTGCATAATCAACACCAACTCCTAATAAACTGCTGGCTAACTGATAGTCTTTTTCTGTTGCATGTATTTGCTAAAATAAATAATACTCTTACAAGTAAATAAACATTCATACTTAATCATTACTTACCGCTAGCTGAAAAATTAAACGGCAATGCCAATACACATTATGCTGTGATAGTTCTATAGCTTTGCGCAAGATTGGTTTCGAAAGTGCCATCTGTTTCTGTTGCTCGTAGAGTTCTGCCAAAACACTTGCAGCCTCAAATTTAACATCATCAAATGAATTTATCATTTGTGATAGCATCCACTGTAAATGAATGAAAAAGTGTAGTGATAAAGTAGGAAATATATAAACCATCTTACTTACTGCTTGTTCTAAATGTGTTTTTGCTAAATCTGTATTTTTAGTATGTGTAAGTAAAATATTGCCTAATTGTAAATGAGTACGAGCTTCCACTCGAGGCGGCGGCTTGAAATTAAATACTGCTTGTAAGCACTGTATACATAATTTTATCATCGGTGGACTCGACGTTCTAAAATGTTCTGCTAATCCTAACAAAGATAAATACCAAGCATCTTGAGATGACGCCATTTTTGTTTATAAAATTAAAAATACCGTATTTCAAGCATCACAAATATATTTCCGCAGAATAGCCAATGTATTAAATTTGAAATTACTAAAATTTTTAAGTTTCTTTTTTTGAAATATAAATTAAATATAAACATTGATCTACACAATTGCGTAAATGTTCCACCAATAAATTTTTAATTGTATTTCACCAATAATAGAAAACAAAAAGAAATACAAAATCCAAAAACAAAACCAGTGGCGTACTCTCAAACAGGAGACCTAATTTTACAGAACACAAAAGTTTATACGAAACGTTTCTAAACATGAATGCAAAGCCAATATAAAGAAATAAGTATTTGAAATTGATGGGAACATTGTAATATCATTATCTTTGCTTTTTCGTTAACTCGTGTATAATACACTGTGAGCAACAATAATTAATACATCTGAAGTTGTAGTTTTTGTAACGAGATATCCAGATGTTAAAAATATATTCCATATATCAATTACTTACTATACAGGGTCCGGCAACGAAGCGGGGACGGATGATTACACGCTTATTTGAAAGTTTGTCAAATATTTAGTCATCGGATATTCTTCCGCACCATCAAGTGCACGTTTTAAAAATATTTTGTTTTATACAGGGTGTTCCAGATGGCAATGCCAGACTAAAGTTGCATTTTTTTAAATGGAACATCCTGTATATTAATAGAGAAAATGATCCGCGCTTGAAAGCTGGTTACAACGATATAATGTTGTATAGGTCTAACGTTGATAGTTTCTGTGTAAACAATGATTTTACTTGATAAATTGATACATTTTAGTAGGCTATTCTGCATAGGGAAAAACAAAAAATTCGAAACCAACAGAGTAGAATATTTTTTACTAGTATGGACTGTCGTTACTATGTGAAATAAATTCTGCAACTGCTCGCTTTATACAGGATGTTCACAATTTTGCAAAATCGAAGAAATCTCGAAATTTTTAAATGGAACACCCTGTATATTTTCAGCTCATTGGAAAGCCTTTTTACTACGCTTTCTATTGATACCTCATTTGATGGATCTAGGATAGATCATTTTCTAATTATTTCTTCTTAAAGTTGAATTAATGAGAAATGCTTGTATTTTTAGTAGCTAATTTGCACTTCAAACCTACTGTAAGATTGGATATTCAACAAATAATCCATAAATGGTCTATAACAAGAAGAAACTCCATTTATTGCTTTTCACTCAGCGGTGAAAGCAAACGTTAAATTAATATAAAGTAATATAGCATTTTCAATAGATTCACTCCTGATCAAGTTATCTGGTGTTTTAAGCTTGTATACTTAATAACCAAGTTGTAAAAAATTTCGTTTTGTGTTATACAGTATTTCGTTCAATCTTTAAAATCAGTTGTTATATTGACTAATTTTCTTTACTCAAGAAATGGTAAATATGATATTTATTCTTGAGGAGTGTACAAGAAATTGTCTCCTAGCAAGTAGAGTATATGCAGGGAGATTTCGAAACCTTGAAAGGGGACCGGAAGCATTTGAAAGATTATTAGAGAAATCTATAGAAACTGATGGTGTAACCTACAAGAAGGGAGAAACAAATAAACCGGTAATCAATAAACAAAGCGAACTGGCCGTATTATTAATAATACAGGAAAATCCACATACAGAACATCTAGAGCGAGTAAGGCTAGCTAGAAAAGAGATAGATCTAGAGTGGGGCGGTTGTAAAACATATACGGAATTGACGCATTGGCGAGCGTGCTATTCCGTATATGTTTTACAACCGCTCCACTCTAGATCTATCTTTTTCTAGCTGGCCTTAGTCGCTCTAAATGTTCTGTATGTGGAGAGATGTAAGTATCGATTGTATTTCAAAGGTAACAGTTATTGAAGGTAGGAGCTTGCGTTTGTTGAGTAACTTCTAAAATTAGTCATTATAACAATTTCTTTTAAAGATTGAACGAAATACTGTATAACACAAAACGAAATTTTGTACAACTTGGTTATTAGTATACAAGCTTAAAGCTGACACCTCTACTTTATATTAAATTAATGTTACCTTTCACCGCTGAGTGAAAATCATTTGTTTCTCATACTAAATGGAGTTTCTTCTTGTTATAGCCTATTTATGGATTATTTGTTGAATATCCGATCTTACAGTAGGTGTTGCTTGTTTTAATAAACACGTCTTTGAATTTATTTGTACCTTTATTTTACATTTCTTACAAACTTAAAACTTAACCTAAAAATAACCGGCGTCATTCAATGACAGTAAAACACTAAAGGGGTTGCCTAACATAAGGGTAACTTATTTGTAAAAAAAAAACAAAAAAAAACAAATCTTAACATGCCGGCCGCCTTGAAAGTATCTCGGCTTTCAACATGGAACATAAATCAAATTGTAGAACAATTACTTGTCCATGGGCAATTTTGAAACTTGCGTTATTGCACGTTTAATACAACCACTTGCGATTTTAACTGTAACTACGCGCACTAAACCATCACTTCCCTTGTGCACTTGTATCACTCTTCCAAGTGGCCATCGGGTGTTCGTTGATTCACTGGTAACTAACACTAAGTCTCCAACTTCGATGTTTGATGTCGCCTGGAACCATTTATTGCGTTGCTGAAGTGTTGACAAATATTCTTTCTTCCATCGTTTTACTACGTCTTGTTTCATCTTCTGTAAATGCTGCCATCGGGAGAGTTTATTGCTGTTGATTGTAGTTAGATCTGGTTCGTAATAGTCAGTATGTTGTGAATCTCCAATTAGGAAATGATTTGGAGTAAGTGCATGTAAGTCAGAAGGATTATCGGACATGGGAGTAAGTGGTCTAGAATTAAGAATGAATTCAATTTGTGTTAAGATGGTCGAATACTCTTCGTACGTTAACAATGTATTTGCAATTACTTTCTTAATGTGTCGCTTTACGGATTTCACAGCTGATTCCCACAATCCACCAAAGTGTGGGCTGCGTGGTGGAATAAAGTGCCAGGTAATGCCTTTACTGGTAAGTTCAGCGGTAGTACCTTCTTGATTCTGATGGCACGACAAAAATTTTTTTAATTCATTGTTTGTACCTTGAAAGTTCGTTGCGTTATCACTGTAGATATGCTTACAGTGTCCTCTCCGAGATATAAATCTTCTAAACGCGGCTAAAAAAGCTTCGGTGCTTAAACTTGTTACTAATTCGAGGTGTATAGCCTTGGTCACAAAGCAAATGAAAACTGCAATGTAGCATTTATTCGTATGAATTTTTCCTCTACGTCGACTTTCTCGTATCATCATCGGACCACCAAAATCTACTCCAGTTATTTCGAATGGTTGGGCATCTTGGACTCTTCGTGGAGGTAAATTTCCCATCAATTGTGAGGTTCCCTGAGGTGATGTACGGAAGCATCTTATGCACGATCTGAGAATTTTCTTCACAGTGTTTTTTCCTGATGGTATCCAATATCGTAAACGTAGATTGTATAAAGTTGCTTGAGGTCCTGCGTGTAATTGTCGTTTATGTTCATACCTGATAAGGAGTGTGGTGAGCAAATGTTTTGGTGGTAGTAAATATGGATGTTTCTGAGAATGTGATATATTTGCATTTGCAAGTCTGCCTCCAACCCGCAAAATTTGTTCTTTGTCTAAATAGGGATTTAAATTCAGTAAACTACTTCTCTTGGAAAGTGGTATGTTGTTCTGTAGTCTTTTGATTTCATCAGCGTATTGAGATTGCTGAGCTAATTTCACTAAACACTTTGTTGCAGATTCTAATTCATAAACTGATAAGTTGCCACGCAATTTGTTCTCTTTAGTCAATGTGTTATTTTTAAATCTCAGACACCATGCTGTGAATCGTTGAAGTTCAGAGAATTCTGAGAATTTTTCAAAAATGAATGATTCTGTCTTTAACGTGCACGTGAGTGTTACAACTTTCTTCATCTCTAAGGAATCTTCAGCAAATTCCTCTTTAATTTGCGTTTGCGGCCACAAAGCTTCGTCTTGCGTTAGCCACGATGGCCCGTGCCACCACAGGTTTTCGGTTAGCAGACAATGAGGATATCTGCCTCTAGAAATGAGATCTGCTGGATTATGTGAACTAGAAACATGTCTCCATGAAGTTTCATCCGTCAATTTTTGTATTTCTGCAATTCTATTACATATAAAAGTTTTACAATTGGACGGTGACATTTTTATCCATGCTAACGTAATCATCGAGTCTGTCCATAATGTGATTTTAAAATTCAAGCTAAATGAGGACACAACCTTTTGAAGTAATTGTGAAAGCAATAGGGCTGCACATAATTCTAACCTTGGAAGACTAATTGTCTTTAGTGGTGCTACTCTTGATTTGGAACAAGCTAAACGTACTGAATGTGAATGATCATTGGCTGAAGTGCGCACGTAAATACATGCTCCGTATGCACTTTCTGATGCGTCACAGAAACCATGTAACTCAATTTTGTTATATGCATTATGATTAGTCATCTTTCTAGGTATACGAAATTCTGATAATTGTTGTAAGTCTGTTACAAATATTCTCCACTTGTGTTGAATCCTTTCTGGTAGCGCTTCGTCCCATGATATATTTATTTTCCAGATTTCTTGCATTATTAGCTTGGCTATTACTATAACTGGGCCTAACAAACCTAATGGATCATAGATCTTGGCTATAGTTGACAAAATTGATCTCTTTGAAATATTATCTTGATTTAGATAATTTGTACTATACTGGAAAGTATCTTGAGTCGAATTCCAAAGTAATCCTAACGTTTTGATTGGAGTATCTGCGTCTAAGGTAAGTATGTTATCCAATGAATTAATTTGCGATAATTCACTGCTTAAGTGCTGTAATATTATTTTTGAGTTGCTACGCCATTTTCGAAGTTCAAAATTTGCTGTGCTTAAAATCTGTATTACGCCTTTTGTTACTTGCAATGCTTTTTTTCTGTATGAAATCCTGTGAGCAAATCGTCTACGTAAAAATCATTTTGAACAACTTCAGACGCGACTGGGTGATTTTCTGATTCATCTAATGCAACTTGTTTTAAACATCTGACGGCAAGAAATGGTGCAGTAGTCGTTCCATAGGTTACTGTATTTAACTTAAACATCTTGATATCATCGTTTGGATTGTATCTCCACAATATAAGCTGAAAATTTGTATCATCCTCATGTATTTTAACTTGCCGATACATTTTGGCTATATCAGCAGTTACTACCACATTATGCGATCTAAATCTTAAAAGAATTTGAAATAATTCATCTTGAATGATTGGACCTTTTCTTAATGCTTGGTTAAGCGAGATGCCTGTAGAAGTTGCGGCTGAACCATCAAAAACTACTCTAAGTTTCGTTGTTAAACTTTCCTGTTTAATGACTGCATGGTGCGGCAAAAAATAATGTTTATCTGGTAACCTTTGTAACTCAGTCATATGACCTAATCTTTCGTACTCCTGCATAAAGCTGCAATATTCATCATGCAATGTATCGTTCTTTGCCATTCTTTGCTCTAAATTTGCGAATCTCCGCATTGCCATTGATTGTGATTCTCCTAATTTCTCTTTGTTTTGATTGAAAGGTAACTTTACAATAAACTGCCCATTTTCATTTCTTTTGTAATTCTTGGTAAAATGGGTCTCACATTCTTCTTCTTGATGACTTAATTTTCTCTTCTCTCCTACTTCTTCAACTTGCCAAAACAATTCTACCTGCTTTTCTAATGCTAAATTACATACTGAGTATTTCTTCTGTCTTTCTTCTCCTTGTGATACCTTTCCACTTACAACCCAACCTAGTTGTGTTTCTTTGAATATTGGACCTGTATTACAAAGTTGTATCTGACCATTGCACAACAGTTGATAGAAAACTTCAGCACCCAGTAATAATTCAATTTGCGATGATATATAAAATCTAGGATCCGCTAAGCTGATGTTATCAGGAATTTTCAACAATGATTTCGGTATGGTCGTTAATGGAAGGTCATTTGTGATTTTTGGTACCACTAGTACTCGTACTGTAATTTGAAACTCTGTCGCTACTGAATAAAGACAGACATTGACTTCCTCTGTAATAATATTGGTTTTATTCCCAAATCCGCAAACTGTGTGTTTGGTATTAATTGGGTTCAATCCCAATTCCTCACATGCTTGTTTCGTTATAAAATTGCATTGTGAAGCAGAATCTAGCAAAATTCTAAAGTATTTCCTTTCACCTTTTCTATTGTAAATAAAAACCATCGCAGTTGATAACAGTATTTGACTCATGCTATTGTTTATTGAGTGATAGGTTACTGATTGTTGTGATTCTTTGTATGTCTGATGACTGTCTTGATTCTCGGTCGTATGCTTTAATGGTAACTGAGATGTGTTTGATTGCTGTGTAATTGTGTCTTTGCTTGAATTTTGTGTATTACCTTGAGTGTTTGTATAATGATTTTCTGAATGTATCAACGTAGCATGTTTTCTGTTGCATTTTTTACAGTTGCTTCCTGAACAATTGGCCGTTGTATGATTTTTCTTCAAACAATTGTAACACCTTCGCGTTTTTCTTATGTAATTGATTCTGTCTGGTACTGACATTTCTATGAATTTTTTACAATTGTATATTTTATGACTTTCTTGACATAAATCACAATTATCTACGACTGCTACTAATGATGATGATTTTTCATGATGATTTTTGTTATTGTATTTGTAATTTACTATTTTTTCTGTGACCTTGCTTTTTTCTGTTTTATTCTTCTGTATGACTTCTAATAGTCTGCATCTTTGATCTAAAAATTCAGTGAATTCGTCTAATGTCGGCATTTCTGTTGCTTCTTTCTTTAAAATGAATGTTTCCCACTCTTTGCTTGTGTTATAATCCAATTTCGTCATCATGATGTATATTACAATTGTACTCCAATGTTTTACCGGTTGATTAAGAATTTCAAGTGCGCGCATGTGTTTTTGAAATGAATCTGTTAACGTTCTTAAATCTGTATATGATTCTTTTTTGAGCTCTGCTATATCCATAATGCTTTTTACATGATTAAAAATCATATGTTTATTGTTATGAAATCTCTTTTTTAACATCTCCCATGCAATTACATAATTTTCATTTGATAATTCTAACGATCTTATAACATCTAACGCTTCACCTTCTAACGATGTTTGTAAATATTGAAATTTTCTTACATTATTTAATTTAGTGTTTTTATGAATAATAGCTTCAAATGTATCATAAAATAATAACCATTTGTCATACGTTCCATCAAATTTCGGTAAATTAATGGGTGGTAATTTAATTTCATCTGCGCAATTGCTGTTACAGAAATTATCGCGTGAACTATTTGGCGCATGCGTCTCGGTTTCCTTTACGTTCGCGTCTTGTAGGAATGAATCAGCTAGCGACCATGTTTTAAAGTATGAATTTTCGAATTCATCGCGTTCGATGTCTTCTGTGCACCCCGTAACTAACTCGATTTTTGTCTGGACGTCTTGAAATTGATCGTAAATTGTTTCGAATTTTGATTTTCTAAATTTTAACTGATTTTTGTCTGATGTTTCAATATTAAAACTCTCTAAAAATGTGTTGAATCTTGTAACTTGCCCTTTTAACGTGCCTCGCTGATGTTTCAGCTGTTTGAGTTCATTCTCCGTGTCTCGTTGTTGTTTCGACTGTTTCGTTTCGGGCTCGTTGTTTACCATTTTGTACGTGTAATTTTGTAATAGGAAAAATGGAAAGGAAAATTAAATATTGAGATTCACTTACCAATACTATTGTTTCTTGTGTCTTGAAATCTGCTAACGCTGTTACTGTTTTATGTTGTATCACTAAACTTGTTTCGAATCCAAATTTCCCAGTAAATTGGCGATGTTTCGTATCCGGTTTGTTCGAAGGACCAAAATATGTTGCTTGTTTTAATAAACACGTCTTTGAATTTATTTGTACCTTTATTTTACATTTCTTACAAACTTAAAACTTAACCTAAAAATAACCGGCGTCATTCAATGACAGTAAAACACTAAAGGGGTTGCCTAACATAAGGGTAACTTATTTGTAAAAAAAAAACAAAAAAAACAAATCTTAACAGTAGGTTTGAAATAAATGCAAATTAGCTTCTAAAAATACAAGCATTTCTCATTAATTCAGCTTTAAGAAGAAATAATTAGAAAATGATCTATCCTAGGTCCATCAAATGAGGTATCAATAGAAAGCGTAGTAAAAGGGCTTTCCAATGACCTGAAAATATACAGGGTGTTCCATTTAAAAATTTCGAGATTTCTTCGATTTTGCAAAATTGTGAACACCCTGTATAAAGCGAGCAGTTGCAGAATTTATTTCACATAGTAACGATAGTCCGTACTAGTAAAAAATATTCTACTCTGTTGGTTTCGAATTTTTTTTTTTTTCCTATGCAGAATAGCCTACTGAAATGTATCAATTTATCAAGTAAAATCATTGTTTACACAGAAACTATCAACTTTAGACCTATACAACATTATATTGTTGTAACCAGCTTTCAAGCGCGGATCATTTTCTCTGTTAATATACAGGGTGTTCCATTTAAAAAAATGCAACTTTAGTCTGGCATTTCCATCTGGAACACCCTGTATAAAACAAAATATTTTTAAAACGTGCACTTGATGGTGCGGAAGGATATACGATGACTAAATATTTGACAAACTTTCAAATAAGCGTGTAATCTTCCGTCCCCGCTTCGTTGCCGGACCCTGTATACGTTCATATGCAATCACTAGTTTCAACTAAAACAAATTGCACTTGTAGGTTCGATCATATAAATACTTCCTCATAAATAAAGTGCACTGTAACTGCCTTGTGCTTATAGCATATTAGGAACCTCATAGTATGGTGTATGGTAAATATGTTATGAGGTTATTGATATATTTTGTGGTTATTGATTGTCTCTAAAGTTTCTCTGATGGAATGTTCCATGTTATTCCGTTTCAGAAAAACAACCCTCCAAAATGAAAAAAAGGATACTTTATGTATTTAAGCGCCGCTTTACTTAAAAAGTAATTTAGAATTGTGTTTTTAGAATATAACAGGATGTTAAGATCACAATGAATTACTAAATTAACCATAACTTCGGAAATAGCGGGTATAACTTCATAAAACCATATATTGAAAATATGAGGACGATGTAGCCTGGTGCAGGTTCTGAGTGCAATGCTGAGTCATCGAACCTTTCCTAACATCTGGAAGCACGCGAATGTTCTCATGCTCCGTAAGCGAGGCAAGAACCCTTCTTTTCCATCAAGCTATAGGCCGATAAGTCTCCTCTCGAACTTATCGAAAATTTCAGAGTCAGTTATCTTAGCAAGGTTGCGCGAATTTATCATCGAGGGTAATCTTTTACCCAATGAGCAATTTGGGTTCCGGGAGAACTTGTCGGCCGACTTCATCCACTCCTCCGACTTATGGAGGAGTTCCGTAACGCGTTGGAGCTGAGGCATTCCACAGGCGCGCTGTGTTCCTTGATTTTGCCCATGCGTTTGACTCGGTGTGGCACGATGATCTACTTTTCAAAATGGGCAGTTTTGGTATTAATGCAAATATGATAGTCCTCAGCCGATCCTACCTTTCTGGCAGGACCTTTTCAATAAAAATGGGAGGCTGGCTTTCCGACCGGAGGTATATTCATGCCGGTATTCCGCAAGGATCGCTACTAGGACCAGAACTTTTCATGATATATATTATTAGCGATATACCCAGATCTGTTTCCAACAAGACTGGTGCTGTACGCCGATTACACACCGCTATTTATTCAGCTTCCAGAAACGATGAGGGTCGCTGGCCGCAGTGGTTAGGCGGCTGACTATCTTTGTGAGAGGACGATAGGTGCCGGGGTTCAATTCTCTGGACGGTTGGTGACATTTTTTCAGAGAGTTTAATCCCGGATCGACTTGCCATTCGCTGTTGAGGGCAAAGTGATTAACAGCGCGGCATCATAAAAGGCGATATGATGCTGCCACAAAGCCATTTGAACATAACTTACACACACCAAACTACACCGCAAAGGTTGCATTGATAGCCAGACAAGTAATACAGCTTACGGAGTCACTGCAACTAAGCACCCACCACAAAAAAATGCTTTGGTCTGTCGACGTCTCCAGAGATCCGTTAACGAAGTCTGGGAGTGGGCGTCCAAGTAGCGGTTGACGGTAAACGCCGATAAGTGTGTGGCTATCCGATTCACCAGGAAGCGCAATCCTCTCCCAACTAACATCGTCGTCGAGGGTCAGAGGCTACCTTGGGAAAGTACTGTCAAATACTTCGGTCTGACCCTCGACACGAGACTAACGTTCAAGCCACCTCCTCGTGTCCGGACACGTAGGACCCTGGACAGGAGGAACTAATGTCCGGCCGCAACTTAGCCGACCACTTGCAGAGGTTATAATTTCCGTGATATAGCAATCGAATCCGGGCGGTTAGATGCAGAGCCGCGTTGAAAGCACTTAGAAGGCTAAAGGACAATATGTCCAGCCTTAGAACAAACGGAAACCCTTTGACGATGTATGTACTTAATGTAAACCTTAATTTAAATTTGAAATAGGTATTTCATATCTTTCATATATTATACTTTCCTAAGTAAAGAAAAAGGATATAAACTTGGCAATTCATTTAAACACGATAGATATACTATTTTTGCATTGACTTTGAAAATTAATATATACATATAGCTTAATTATAATTAAATCAACACAGAGTTAAAAATATAATATATTTATAGTTTTTGTACAAATAAAACGAGTATTACAGAGTTTCTTATTTAAACATTTAAAATTATTTCAAAGTATTCTTCCATTTTAACAGTTTCTCGGCAGCGATTTTCAAATTTTCTTCTTTTTTAACAAAGCAGTATCTAACATAATATTCAATTAAATACTTATGTGGCTCACTATAAAACGCTGTTGGGGGAATACCTTGAACCCCGACATTTTTTACCATCCATTTCGTAAAGCGATAATCTTTGCGGACATCGCTTTCTTTCGATAAATCCACCATATTGTCTAAAGACGACCAGTCCGCCATCATAAAGTAACCTCCTTGAGGAACAATTGGTTTCATTCCAATAGAAGTTAACAAGTCTGCCATAAAATTTCTCTTAATTGCAAAATCTCGTGATATTGATTTAAAGTAACAATCATTATCGTTGAATCTTCTTAATTCTTTTTCAATTCCTACTGCAATTGCTTCTTGAAGTGGTGTTAAACACGTGTAAATCGAACTTTGATGGACCGCTCGTAAATTACGGATTAAAATTTCTGGACCATATGCCCATCCAGTTTTCCAACCAGTTATGCCAAAAGTTTTACCTGCAGAACCTATTGTTATGGTTCTGTCCCACATTCCAGATAAGGAAGCAATTCTGACGTGTTTGTTGGGTTCATAAACCATCCATTCATAAACTTCATCTGATATACACAACACATTCCATTTTTTACATAGGTCTGCAATCGATTCAAGTTCTTCTTTTGTGAAAACTTTTCCTAACGGATTATTTGGTGTGTTGATTATTATTAATTTTGTTTTCTCATTAAACATATTTTCCAATTCAATAGGATCTAAAACCCAATCAGCAGAACTTAATACATCACCTTTAATTGTTTTCGGTTTTAAAGGTATGCATTTTGGTATACCGCCTGCAATTTGTACCAAGGGCACATAGCAATCAAAAAAAGGTTCTATAATAATGACTTCATCCCCAGTATCAACATGACCATTAATACTTGAAAACAATGCACCAGTGGCACCATGTGTTACTAAAATTTCTGTTTGTGGATCTATTTTGTGGCCAACAAGTGGAGAATATAGTTTCGCTAAAGAGTCTACTAAGCGAGGATGACCAAAATCAACAGTGTACTGATGTAGATGAAGATCTGTAGTACTAAGATATTTCAGGGCTCCCACAATATGACGTGGGGGCGGAAAATCTGGATAACCATGACCTAGATCGATCGGTTCATAATCCTTTGCCAATTGGAGATACTCAAGCCATACATTTTTGCTAATATTCATGTAACGAGAAGGTAACTGAAATTTATTCATACTTTTTAGTATTGGAGGTCTAAAATTTTTACTCTTGAACTTTTATAACTATAAAACCGGTTATCTTAACAGTTGTTTGCTATTTTTAGAAAATTATTTTGATAACAAATATAAATTGTTGAGTATATATATACAATGTTCATGAATATATGTTATAAAAACATACTTTATGTGGGAACTCGATTGACAAAAGTGGTCGGCATTGGTCACAAAAAATATGCCGCAATTAGTCCGCTCCAACTGAAACGAATCGTATCTATCGCACTTTAGAGGTTATGTTTGATTTCCATACATGGATGTATTATTATATGGATAGCGCATTCTGTTCACGGATTGACTCTAACATTAAAGTGAGAGGTTGCACAAGTGAGATAGAGCTAGAATAGGCAAAGGATTCATATACGCCCATAAGATTTACATTGTTATTTTGGTTTCGTTTAGGTATTTATCCGTTTATCTCGTTTAATATTGATCGGATACCGACTTAAATATATGAAATGCGTAGCGGAATAAATAGAGAATAACTTGTAGTTAGGTTTTTATTATAGATACCTAAGTAAATACTATTAAATATATTAAGAAAGCCCATCAATGCGTTTCCCCATATAGGTATGAAATATATGTTAAATCCTCCGCACAAATAATATATAATACTTACCTTTTAGCGTTATATTATTTTAAAAACTTGCAGAATCACTTTTATGAACAACAATAATTAAATTCGCACCATTACCAATTAATTAAACTAATTTTACACAATTATTTCATTTTGAGATTGCATCACTACAATAACACCATTAATGCAGGAGGCGTAAGAATTAGGCCGATGCATACAAAGATGGTAATATTTAAACACCAATAAATAATTTTGTATTAGTTTAAGTTTTAATAAATTAATATTTTAATGTTTGTTTAAATTTGAGCAATACATTTTTGTTCTTTGTTAATAAGAATTAATTTTTAATTTAGTTTATTTCATGCTCATTATACGAATTTTATGTATTCCTTTAGTTTATGGTAATTGTATATTTCACGCGCCAATACCTGAGACAAAGATATTGAAAACGGTTTTGTGATTTTTGGCACAAAGATTATGAATATCCCATAAATCACTTTAAAAATCAATTTCATTTAATATATTGGGAAAATCTTGCTTACGAATATTTTTTTATGCACCACCTTACCCATATAACGCTAAAAGGTAAGTGTTATATATTATTTGTGCCGAAGATTTAACATATATTTCATACCTATATGGGGAAACGCACTGATGGGCTTTCTTAATATATTTAATAGTATTTACTTAGGTATCTATAATAAAAACCAAACTACAAGTTATTCTCTATTTATTCCGCTACGCATTTCATATATTTAAGTCGGTATCCGATCAATATTAAACGAGATAAACGGATAAATACCTAAACGAAACCAAAATAACAATGTAAATCTTATGGGCGTATATGAATCCTTTTCCTATTCTAGCTCTATCTCACTTGTGCAACCTCTCACTCTAATGTTGGAGTCAATGCGCTGCGCTTGTTTAGTATATTAGGCGCTATCCATATATAATACATCCATGTTTCCATACATGGATGTATTATATATGGATAGCGTCTAATACACTAAACAAATGCAGAGCATTGACTCCAACATTAGAGTGAAAGGTTGCACAAGTGAGATAGAGCTACGCACATAAGATTTATATTGTTATTTTACAAGTTATTGTCTATTTATTCCGCTACATGTTTCATATATTTAAGTCGGTATTGGTCGGTATCTGATGAATATTAAATGAGATAAACAGATAATACGCGAACAAATGCAAAATAACAATGTAAATCTTACATGCGTATATATGAATCTTTTGCCTATTCTAGCTCTATCTCACTTTAATCTTTGAGTCAATCCGTGAACAGAATGCGCTACCCATATAATATGTACATTCATGCCTATTCTAGCTCTATCCCACTTTAATGTTGGAGTCAATCGGTGAACAGAAGGCGCTATCCATATAATAATACATCCATGTTTCCAGATCAATTTTCGTAACCACCTGAAAGTAAATTACTTGCGCATCTTGATGACTGTACCATTTTTGTACATTATCTTGTTCTAATTCGACATGTGAGAAGTTTTATTCCAGCTAAAATCTGCTACCATTTTGAACAAATATTTGACAAATTTTGACATTTTCAAGTTATTTGGCTCTTATAAATTTAGCGACATACCACTATGTAAAATTATGCTGACAGATGGATTTGACCTTTGACAGCTGGCGATGTTGCCGCACTTAACTTGTTTCATATATAATGTTTTTATAATTTATCTGAAACGTATTATAAAATTGAGCTTCATACACACATGTGTAGTATTTTGAATGTTCATTCCCTTCTCATACCAAATTTCAGTAATTAAATCTAAAAAATTAAACGAGTAATCTCTATAGTCCCCTATCAAGGTAAACGAGAATAGAGATTGTGAAGTTAATATCGAATATTAATAGACAAAATTGTATATGTAGATATAAAACATTTGTCGAAATATATGTATGAAGCCCTATTTTCAAATTACATATATTAAAATAAAATCAAGCAAACGATTTATAGAATTATGTAGATAAGGCACCGCTGTAAAATAATCAGTTGGTAGACGAGCCTTTTTTTTACACGATTTTGCAACAACATGAGTACCTAAACATTTTTTTACACGATTTATTTGTTCTTACACGAATCGCAAAAAAATAGATTAACTTTAATTTAGACCGTACTTATCTTAAAAAACTTATACAGTGGAACCTCGCTTAACGAGCATAAAGCTGCGTCTTAGCGAACTTTTTCGCACAGCTCGTTTAGCTTATTAGCTCGGCTACAAAATGATCGACAAACTAATTACAGCACGTCAAATAAACACGTGATTATTTGACACGCTGTGATTGGTTTCTCGTTCATTTCGTAGTCGAGCTGAGCTAAACGAGCTGTGCGAAAAAGTTCAAAAATCTTACTCGTAATCCGAAACACTCGTTAAGCGAAACAATTTATTATCTCTTGCGAGTTCATCATTAGAGTGATGTAACATGCACACTATTCGGGACTTTCCCTGTTCTGGTCACGCGCTATGCGAAACAACAAAATTTACTGTGCTCGTCATGTTATGCGAATTATTCGTCATGAGAGGAGCTCGTTATCCGGGGTTCCACTGTATATGCAGACAGCAACAAAATACTATTGGGGGAACACCATGATCAGAAATCTGTCGGTTTATGGCCAAACATACATATACCTATGTATGTAGTGACTTGGTCTAGGATGGGGAATACCCGACATTTTTCTTTATCTTGTAGTGTTTTTTGTAATAAAAATGAATTGCTTTTATTTTATTAATATGTAGTGTAGATTTTAGTTAGATTATCTTTTTACACGGTTTTTTGAAAACACATGTAGAATTTTTTCATCTTACACGGATTTTTTAAGTTGTGGAATATATCTCCAAATGTACCATATGCCGCATGTATGTATTATTTTACACGATTTTGTTTGCACGGTTTTCGCAGGAACGCATCTACCGTGTAAATAAAGAGTTGGGTGTATAGAGCGGTGAGGGGAAATTATGAATAAATAACCAGCATTACAGCAGTGGTTTTTGAAATACACAGTATCTCAGCAAGTTTTTATGTAAAATTGCATATACGATTTAAATATCTCATAGAAAATATGCCATGCTATTTCTAAGAAAGCTGATGTGAACTTCCGGTAAACCGAAAGTGAAACAAGAACATTAATAGCTTCGCTAATTAGACCGGCCAGACAAAATCTGTAATTATAGATTTTCAGAACTGTTAGATGTCGGGAAAAAATCCAAAGTCGATGCTTCTTTAAATTACATATATTAAATAAAATTTATACATACTGTTTTATATTTATTTCTTTAAATAAGAATCAATTTATCTTAATCAGTACCGATTACCTTAATACAATTGTCTTTTCCTTTTTATGATTTTCCAACATTTCTATCTAAAATTTTTTACACCATTTATTTGTTCTTACACGAATTTTTTAAAAAAAATAAATTAAAACGTCTAAATTTATTTCACCGTATCTTAAAAAATATTCCAAACTGAATTCGAAAATGATGTTTGCAAAGATAGCTGAACTATCATTTCAGAAGAAAAAGAAGCTCAGCTACTAAATGATCGTCTTAATTACACCAGACATGTAAGATTTCTTCAGCGAATTGATGTATTGCGCTGTTGCTCTAGTTTAAAAACTTATAGATCACTTACTTTCAAAAATCTCAAAAAACTACCTAATCCGAAAGACCTGCTGTTAGCTCTCTGACAAAACCTGGGAACGGAAATAATCTTTGTGGACTTATGTATAAACAACAAAATTTACTGACTCATGTTTCAATTATTCGTCATGAACAACTCTTATCCTGGGTTCCAAAATTAAAATATAGACAAACTACTATTCTAGGAAGTCAAGATCAGAAAGATACGGATTACCAAACTCGGATAATCAGTGACTTGGTCTAGGATGGGGAATAAAAAACATTTTCTTTATCTTTTGTTATTTTTTTAATAAAAATGAATTATTTTATTTTATTAATATTTGTAGATTTTAGTTAGATTATCTTTTTGCAGGTTTTGAAAACATATGTTGAAATTTTTCATCTTAACGATTTTATAAAATGTGGAATATATCTCCAAATGTTTATGCCGCATGTATGTATTATTTTATACGATTTTGTTTGCAGTTTTTTTAAATAAAAATCTACATTTGATTTTGTGTATATATTCTTAGGGAAAAGTATGAATAGATAACCAGCAACAGCAGTGGTTTTTGAAATACACAGTATCTCAGTTTTTATTCAAATTGCATATACGATTTAAATATCTCATAGAAAATATGCCATGCTATTTCTAAAAAGCTGATGTAACTTCCGGTAAACCGAAATGAAACAAGAACAAATATATTAAAATAAGATCCCTACGATGTCCTCCGAGATAAGTTCTACCTATTAATTAATTTGTATCTGTAATTATAGGTTTTCAGAACTGTTAGATGTCGGGAACAAATCCAAAGTCGATGCTTCTCTTATCGTGGATATATTACATAGTTTTTTATACATACTGTTTTGGCTATTTATTTCTTTAAATATGAATCAATTTATCTTGTGTACCGATTACCAGAAGCGAATTGTCTTTTCCTTTTATTCATTTCCAATTTCTATCAGTAATTTTTTATATACATTACAATAAAACTTAAAACGTCGTAACATAATGATTTCATTCCAGCTTGCATACAAAATATTCCAAACTGAATTCGAAAATGATGTTTGCAAAGATAGCTGAGGTATCATTTCAGAAGAAAAAGAAGCCATCTCTAACGGCGTCTTAATTACACCAGAAATGTATAGATTTCTTCAGTGAATTGATGTATTGCGCTGTTGCTCTAGTTTAAAAACTTATAGATCACCTACTTTCATAAAATCTCAAAAAACTACCTACCACGAAAGACCTGCTGTTAGCTCTCTGACAAAACCTGGGAACTGGTAAGATAATCCTTGTGGACTTATGTAAGCAACCAAACTCATAGTGACACATGTTTCAAATGTGAACAACCTTGCCTTATTTACAAAATTAAAATATAGACATTCTAGGATTCTAGGAAGTCAAGATAGAAAAGATACGGATAACCGTAACTCGGATAATCAACTCCAAAATAAAAAACAATTTCGATAGCGTTTGTTACATACTTAAAAAGAATTATTCTTATTTATTTATTTAAAGTGTTTTGTTTGCAGCTGTTGAACTTATATGTTGAAATATACTCCGCCAGAACGATCTTATAAAATGTAAAATAATTGTTTTGGCTTAGCTATAAAGTGTATATATTTTTATTCAGTTTTTTTAAATAAAAACTACATTTGATTTTGTGTAAATTATATTCTTATGGAAAAGTATAAATGAGAGTAACGTAGGGCCGGCACAGTATTTGTTTTGATTCATTATACATATATGACTTTACAATACAAAAATCGAGAATAAATGATTAACAAATTAATAAATAAAACATATGTACAAATATATTAAAATAAATCCCTACGATGTCCTCCGAGATAAGTTCTACCTATTAATTAATTTGTGAGGTTAATACTATTTCGTGCGTTTTTTTTTAGTTGGCTGCCCATGCGTTTCTTCACCATCGTCATCTTGCATTTCTTCAGGCAATTTGAGCCCTAGTTCTTTGCTCTTCTTTTCAAAAACTTTCAACAGCCTTACTCCGCATCTACGTAAAATTTTAATTATATTCTTTAATCTTCCTATATACAGTTGTCCACAAAATAACAGGAGTGTCCATATATAAAATGTTTTCAAGTTCATAACTTTTTATAAGTTCCTGTAAACCACACGATATTTTAGAGGAACTTTGAACGCGACGTCAACATTAAAATATGCAATAAAGCATGTGTCTGCACTAGTAAATTTAGTGCAGTTTTGCTATTTCATCATCGTGCCATGTGTTTGCTTTGCTCAAAATAATAAAAGGTTGTTACATTGAAAAAATATTTATAAAAAACGACAAGTAAGTAAAAAATATTGATTAGTTGTAGTTTGCTCTTATTTCTAATTATTTAATGTATTGCTTTTCCTCACAGTCGGAAGAAGAAAACACTGCACAGAAGAAAAGTTAAACAATCCAAAACCTCAGAAAACATGGAAAAACCTACAAAAAAATCCAATATATCTTGGGATGTTCTGTCCAAATGATAGTTAATGCCTTGACATATAAAAAAAAATTTTAACGCGAGGATCGGATGCGTAAAACTTCCGCCGTAGACGATCGTTGCATAGTGCGTTACTGTAAAACGAATCCATTCGCGTTAACTAAAACTATAGAAAAAGAGTTACAACTCACAGTAAGTACAGAAACGTGAAACATAATTCATTAGCTAGACGTCCGCGAAAAGTTCCTTTATTAAAAAAGAAACATATTGCAGCACGCATACGTTTTGCAAAAGAACAAGTCACTTGTTCCACAGATAAATGACGAAACATATTGTGGACGGACGAAAACAAAATCGTACTATTTGGTGGAACTGGATCAAGAATGTATGTTCGACGACCACCTAACACAGAACATGATCCACGATATACAACAAAAACCGGCAAGCATGGCGGTGCAAAAGTGATGGTATAGGGCAGCTTCTCATATAACGAAGTGGGTCCAATCCATTTAATCGAGGGAATTACGAACCAACGGGTGTATGTAAAAATATTAGATAAAGTGATGTTGCCATACGCCGAGTGGAATATGCCATTAAAATGGATATTCCAACAAGATAACGACCCCAAACACACCAGTAAGTTTGCTAAGGACTGGTTTGCAGTCAATGGGATTGAGACCATGCCGAGGCCTGCTCAGTCTCCTGACCTTAACTCCATAGAAAATCTATGGGCTGACATCAAAAAACGTGTTGCAGAATAAAGGACGTCCAATTCTCTGGATTTGTGGAAGGTTGTAAAAGAGGCGTGGGAAAGTATCTCTCTTAAACGTTGCCGTGACCTTATTGACTCTACGCCTCGCAGATGTGCGGCAGCTTTAAAAATCGAGGTTATTCAACAAAATAGTAGTCCATTCTTTTATTTTGAGAGTTATGAAAATGTATTTAATTAACAAGCATTAAAATATTTAATATAACATGTAATGCTCCTATTTTTATGACGAGTAAATTTTTAGTTTATTTTACTAAAATTGAAATCTTTATTTTGTTTATGTTTATTTGACTGATTTGAAATATGTAATACTTAGATACAATATCTGTGACGTGTGTCGTGAAAAAATTTTAAAATAAAATAAATAATTTTATTCAAAATGAAACAATTTATATATTTGATGATATCACTCCTATCATTTTGTGGACAACTGTATGTACTCACATAAACATGTTATTATATTATCACAAAGAAGATATAGAGAAATATTTATAATAGATTACATTCTTATCTAACAGATACATACAACATGGCGGAGTGAATTGAAATTTGATGCTAGTAAGTAAATTGATTGATCTGATGAACAATTGTGAAGGTGATTCTGAAGTAATACTGAATCTGTTATAATGTTAAATTTAATAGGGCTGATCACCTAACTGTATTGAGTTTTAGACTCGAATCTATCTTACTTCTACTATCTTTAAATAAAATTGAATTTTATACTAACCTATAAACATCAGCATCTGAATCGTTATACGTATTACAGTTTTCAAAAACGAGAACTGCATCTGACATAAATTCTTCATCACAGGTGTATTTGCCCATATTAAGTTTATATTTTATTGTACCAAAATCCATAGGCTTTGTAATTACATCATAATAATCAGGTACCTGTCAAAAAAAATTATATATACAAATAATTTTTAGAATTAAAAAGAAAATCAGTTTAAATCACCTCGATTTTTTGTACAGGTCTAACAAAAGGCCAAGCATCTTTATGTTTCATTATTTCTGCTAATAAATCTTGTAATTCGGCATTGTGTAAAGGTAAATCCTCCGCTTCTCTCCGGCATCTTCTCGTTACAGGACACACTTCTGAACTATCGTCTGAATCTAAAGAAGAACTTGCAAATTAATTTATAATCATTTATCAAAAACAAAAAAACTAAAAGCAAAACAAATTCGTCGAATGGACAATAGCAAAAAAATGCATGCAATAATTAAAACGGTGAAATAGGTGGGTTCGTAAATATTCGATAATAGAAATGGTTGTTTTCTAGTAAATAGATAGAATTATACACTATGCAATTCAGAAATATGCTAGGGCATGCTAAGTCATATGGAATTTCACAACAGAGGGTTAAATAAGAATAAATGGTGCATTATTACCAAACTTAGTAATTTCAGGTGCCTATATGGCAAAAATATCTTGCTACTATTATAGGCAGTATATAGGGTGTGTAAAATTAATGTTAAATCGTTGTAATAAAGAATTCGAAAAAATTAATGCAGAATTCACATAAAAATTCATTGTAATTGCTATGCACCTTCTACTTGATAAGTTAAAATTATTTTATTTGTAGAACACTACGCATAAGTACTAATAAAAAAAATAATATGAAAGTAGTACTATACACAGTAATGTAATAATAATGAAAAAAAGCCAAAAAAAAAAAAAATAGAAAACGAGCGCGACAAATCAGTTGATTTAACAATCATGTCTTTTGTAAACAATTATGTTTCTATCTTGCACAATTTTCGAGATATTTGCTCGTTCTAATTGTCACCGGGAAAAACTATTGTCTCAGGTTGGTGTTGAAGTAGAAGCTTGATTTTTTCCAAGTTTATTAACAGTACGGTTTTGCATACTAATGGCGACACGTTTACCGAATGATTATTTGAAAATAACAGAAACCTCTCAGTTTATTTACTTTTTCATTTAGATTCAGTTCAATAAACGTCTACGCACGATACCTGTGACCGTAGAATTGTATTTAATTAGGCTCATCTCTAAGGTTCATTTAAATAAACAAAATGTTTACATAATTTTTTTGGATTTTATATTTCAAACTTTGAATCGACTGTCTGCACACTTGTGTAACATTTCCAACAAATTTTTTTCTTGTGTTTGACCCGCATTTTGTTAATAAACTTGTGAAAAATTAAGCTTCGAAACAAGTATTACGTTTATGCAAAATTTTATTCGGATATATACACGTCGTTGATAACTAACTAATCTGCTATGACGTTTACGCGCGATACCTGTGAACGCAGAATCGCTTCTAATTTGAGCTCACCGCTAATGTGTCAAGCTTTACAAACAAAACTTTATCTTGCCATAGATTTTAGAACCTTTATTGAATGTTTTTGTAATTTTCTTTGTTTGTTTCATATGTGGTGGGTGCTAGTTGTTCGACATCTTAAGCTGCACTGCTTTCCCGTCTACCGTGCAAATTCTGCTGTGTAAATTGTGTGCTAAACGACCTTGTTTCAGCTTTATTTCTTCGTTTATAATGCTGCGCTGTTAATCCTTTTGCTCCCAACAGTGAAATGTAAATCGACCGGGATACAATTCTTTGAGAAAAATTTCACCGTCCCCTCGGAGAACTGAAACCCAGCTCGTAGACAACAATGGGCAGCTACCTAACCATTACGGCTATCGACGTTTATATATAATGATTATGTACTGAACTTAACAATTTCATTCTTTTATTCAATAATTGTGTGGATTAGTATTATACATGAAATCTCATTTTTATGTTTATTGACAATTTTTTATTTGTTAACTACACTAGTGGTCATTAAAATAGCACCGCACAAAATTCCTGAATTGATTTACAATTCAGGGGATAGTAATGATCCATAGTCAGTCCGCCGTAATTGGCGCAAACTTTTCGGAGATGTGAACTTGAGAAATTTGTTGGATTTTCTTTTTCTGCAGTACTGTTTAATGTAATCACCGTTGCAGAAGAATTTTCTCTGTATAAATATATATTAAGTTATTCAAGCCCTCATATAACACACAAGTTAGGTAATCGTGTTATATCTCAACAGGTAAATAGGCACAACTGCGTTTATTCGGCCAATGCTCATCCTCATGAGATCCTCAAAAAGGAAGTGAATTCTCCCGAAGTTATAGTTTGGGCCGGAATGAATTATCCAGGGATTGTTGACCCCTAGTTCTTCGACGGGTCGGTCAATTCGGAAACTTACTTGCAGCTTTTACAGGAATCACTTTGGCTGAGGCGCAGTTCAGCTTGGAGGTTCGTGCTTTCCTCAAAGAGCACTTCCCAGGATGGATCGGTAGAGGCACGGGGTGTTATCCTTTATGGAGAAGCAGAGTTCAAATTTTTAGTTAAGACAAAGGACGCTAGAAGCGCTGATTGCGATTCACTTCACATCCCCTCCGCATTTATTTTGTATATTCGCGCGTGGTTTAGTTTTGAGGTTAATTCAGGTTAATTGTTTTTGTCATAGCCGATGCTTGTCATAAGTCAATAAGCGATTAGCAGAATATCATTTGTGTTAAATTAGTTATTACGAGTTTTAAAATGGTATTTTACTGTTGTGTGCGACATTGTAAGAGGACCAGTAGGAAGACAAGAATGAATATTCTTCCAAAAGATAAAAATGTAAGTTAAATTAAACAAGCTTTTAAAAGGCATTGATTTGAGAAATATTGATGATGAAATTAAGACACAACCATTGACCTATTACAATAAATATAAAACACGTACACCAAAGACGTGAAACTATGTATTATTTTAATGTATGTATGTATAAATCGAATACATTTTTTATTATTCATGTTTGTTTTGTATACTTATATATTTTATTGCTTAAAATATTTGATTTAAAGAAAATTGCTTTTTGTGTAACTGGAAACGTTTATTTCTAGTAAAATAGCTGAAGTTACTTTCTGTTTGACTGGAAACGAACATTTCCAGTTACGTAGAAAGCAATTTCTTTTTTAAATATAATACTTATATAATTGGAAAACAGAAATTTAAAACACCCGCCACAGTTACTAGCGACATTGACGACCTTTGTCTTAACTATTTCTACGAATATTTTTTATATAAATAAATCCATTCACATAGCCATCTAGATTATGTATGATCTATGGGTAGAGGTGGCTGCATTGCTTGACTCCAATATATCCGGACCTTACAGCGATGGACTTTTCAATTTGGGGCCTGATGCAGAACCGAGGTTTTGCGCATCCGATTGCAAACGTCGAAGATCTCAAACATTGGATGACAATCGAGTTCGATATCATCAATGAAGGCTTCGCAATGCTCGCCTGTATTGTTAATTCGATCGAAAAACGCTATTTGAAGTGTAGCGAGATGAACGGTGAACATTTTGAACACACTGTAAATATTTTTGCGGTATAATGAAAGAAAACCAACGTTTTTTAATCTTGTATCGTTTTTTAAACTTACTTAAATTTTTTTAATTTGTGCAAATTTGCCAGGTGACTTATGCCCGCCCCTGTAGAATTTTGAGTAGGCCTCAATATTTTTCGTTGATGTCCTAGAAAAAGCATATCTTTTTTTATTAATAAACTGAATACATAAGAAAGCATTCCTAAAGCCAACACAAAAATTGTATTTCATCTTACAATTATTTGATTAATTAATTTATTTATTTTATTTATCATTATGGGAGTATGCGAAAGGAAATGTAAAAAAAGGTATTATGGCGGTTGTACAAACAATGTTCCGTTTGAAATTGGCGCAAAAATACTAATTTTGATTATCAAAACACCATGAGCATTACTTATGAGAAGTTTTGTCAATGCGCACTCCAATTGCAATCATTCCATGGATAACAGGTTCACGAGCGACTTCTTACTAGTTCTTTCGGATAATATTTCTTTATCATTTTCACAGCATTTGCTTCATATGTCTGTTAGGCTGTAGAGAGTTAGATCTGCCTGAGTACAATTTTTCTTCATAAAGTAAGTAAAAAGACTGCAAGCTTGATCGTGCTAGATGTAACTGCAGCAGTAATTCGATTAAAAGATTTGAACTCATAGTTTCCAACGCATTGTATACAAGGAAATCACGAGACGTGGCAACTGTTTCCGACCTTCATTACGTGCACCCGCCCCTATTTCTTTGTAAAGTTTAATGCACTCGGCTGTTTTTTTACGTAGTTACGCACGGTCTAATAGACAACACAATCGTTGTCAGTTATAGAACGAACAAATTGGCAACAACAAATTTACACACCCAATATATTATCAGTTATTGTACAAAAGTCTGTTAACACCCCACTTAATTTGGTTCTCATTCTAATACGTAAACAAGACATTTTGTCAATGACTGATTACTCATTTGACCCTAATTGGTTTTTATTATTGAAATCGCCTTCATAAATTTTCCTAATAATTTTTAATGTTAGTTATTCCAAACATTTTTTTGAATCCTTAATATTTTTTGTAGTGTGGTTATTTTAAGATAGATTTTCATATTTAATCTACGCTTTGTACTCGGTCACCTATTTCACTGATTTATGGATGATCGTTTCTACATATATAATAAATGTATATATGATAGTTCCACTCAATTTTAGTTAGAATACATGTAACGAACAGTAAACAAATAAAATGCAAGACCATTATCGCATCTACACAGCAATTATGTTTGAAGAGAACGATGATACACCTTTTAACTTCAACTCAACTAAATACCAAATTAATCTTAAGCGTAACAGTAAACTTAAAGGCAATAGTTCCTTACCTAGTAGTACTTTTCAATTAAAATTGTAAGTATTGAAACAAAAATCGTAATTGGCGGATAATATAGGGTATGTCATTAAACATGCAATAATAATAAATAAAGTTGGCTATTACATCAATAAATGTATGCAATTCTAGTATAGTCATATCCATATGTAAAATGAAAAACGTTTCATAACAAACTGTGTGGATAGTTGTATTTTATTATCTACACTACGCTACAAATAATTATATACAAAGCGTATGTGTACGTTGGCTGACAAGATAATTTTTTCAATTATACTAAAAAATACAATAAAACTGGTTCAGTTGGAACTTGTGATAATTGTTAACGGAGTTTTGATGTATTTCCTAGGTAAGGTGATGATATTCTGCCAGACAATGTACAAACATTGACCTTTACGAAAGAAAGTTATGGCAAGTTTAAACCTGTTAAAGCAAGAAAACGACCCACCATCACTTGATAATCCACCACGTAACGACTTCACAAAGCCGTGGATTTTGAGTCTTGCTCTGGTGGCACAGCGGCGCTGGTTTTGTAGAACTCCAGTCCGCTGCGCCCTCGTATACATGTCATCTGCACATAATAAAGTTCTAACTAAAGTCTCCTTACTATATGTGTTTTAGTAAAATATGAAATGATATGTGGACTGAAAACATACAGGTGGTACAATAAAAATTTAAGAAAATGTTAGACAAAACTTACATAATCTATTCGAAATTTTTGGTATTATAATAGTATTGATCTGGAACTTGATTTTATTGTGTTTAAATAAAGTTGTATGATTCATCAGACCTTATTTATTCGGTATTTCTTTATTTACGATATAAAAAAGTTTACTAGATACAGTCTTATTCGTATGTACTAGACACACACCACATTTATTTCTCTTTTTAACATACACTGTTGGATAGAATTCACAAGCCCTGTATATTTAAAACACGCGAAGGCGCAAAAGTAATCGTGTAACGTACGATTTGAGTCAGCGGGTTTCACACTTATATGCTGCGATAGTGGAGACAAACAAGTCTCAAAAAGCGGTTGCCGCGGTCGAAGCGTAGAACTCAGCGCATTGCCAGAATATCCAGATGTTAGAGTAGTTTCAGAAAACAAAGTGTGTACACGATACGTGTTCAATAGAGGATTGACGGCGCTATCTGAGCCACTTCAAAAGAGGCCCAGTTGTTAGAATGCAATTAACAGGTTTTTTCTTCCGAAATATCGCGCTGCGTATGAAGCAATCGCTGAGCAGCAGAACTTAGCAAGCATGGTAAGAGTGGAATGTCGTACAACGAAGGTCTCGGATAGAACACTTCTGCGGGATTACGGAGTGTAAGGATCGGACATTGTTCATGCTGCAATAGCATCGCGTACTTCGTTTTCTCGGTAGCTGGCACAAGAATTACCTACGAGTACAGAAAGAACATTAAGCACGCGAACTATAGGGAAATGTTTGATGGATAGTGGACATAGAGCGCGTTGCAACGCATTACACTAACATCGGATGTTGGGTGGAAATTGGAATAGGCGCGAAACCTATTTTATGATGAATCATGATTCACGTTAAGTGTGCGCCACTCACGAATTTTGGTTTGCAGAAGATTTGCGCTTAACCGATGGATACACTCAATCACACCGTGTCAATCAGTAGCAGGGAATAACGAATGTTCTCTCTTGCTTTTGTGGCTGCTTTATATGAACAACACACGACCACATATAGCATATGCAGTAGAAACCTTTACGAAACAGCATCCCAAACGAGTGCTTTCTTAGTCAGCTTCTTATTCAGAGTTCAAACGGGCCTGACATGTCTAGGATGTTATCGATCGGAGTTTTCAACGTTATCTGGTCTTCACGCTTAATGTTGAACAGCTACGTACATACTTCAATATGCGGTTCGCTTAAATACAAAACTAGTTCAATGATGGGCAGGCCCATTTTCTTAAGCTTTAACTTATAATTTGTAGTATTATTTTGTTTTTTGCACTTAAATGATGTCTACGTCAGACTTGCTATCTCTATAAACCATCACTTCTCAGACTTTGACTCAATATTTAAGCAAAAATAGCGCTTGTGGTGTAAAAGCACATTCTAAGTTTCTGTTAATATTGTTTTTTTCCTTTTGTACTACGTTTATTTTCATTTTTGCCCATTACAAAATGATTTAATTTCTATCTGGACAGTAATACCATAAAACTGGGTGATCAAACACATGAATCAAATTGCCTGATTAAGATTTCCATGACATTGAAATTTTTTGAAGGCTCTGTACATATTTTTTTTTTCAAGTCTGTTTTTAGAAATCTTTCGAAGAAAATGACAGTATGTTGTATGCAAATTATCATGCAAAAACTTATCTACAGAATTAATACCACTCATAAGATTTTATAAAATATTCCAAGATAAAATCTATATACATACATATATAAAAGGGAAAGCCGTTATTTACTACGCTTATAAGTCAAGAACGCCTGGACCGATTGCGATGATTCGCACCAATTCGGACTGGTCTCCGGCCAAACAAGAAGAATACCCAAGAAAATTCCCGAAGTACCCCCCCAAAAAAATATACCAAAAAAATTCATTTTCCCATACATTTTGTATGGAGTGATTTTACGACGCCATCTTTATGATAGATGTCGTTTATGTTTACGTTTCGTTGTGACAATTTTTTTTTTACGGGCGGGACACGTGGCGGCACGGGACGGCTGGGACACGGGAGGTGGTACCCGTAACAATAAAACATTAAATATCTAAGTCAATACTATTCTAGGCAGAACGAAGTCTCTCGAAATCTCTCTGAATCATATAAATATTACATACAACTGAATACAGATACCTTGCCAATAAAACAATTTTCACAACTTATATTCATTAGCTTTACCCAAAAAAAAATCATAAACAAGCTATTTTAACGTCGTTGGGGTTCCGTTAATTTATTTGTGATTATATTTTATTAGCTGTTCACATCTTCTCAATTTGAAACTCAGATTTTCAGACATAGACAGACAAACATCAACTATCAGTCAGTCGGGTAATAGGCAATCTTGAAGTAGACTACTTGTAGAAGGTATAAAGTTTTCCAATTGATTTTGCTGAATCTGAACGTATTTTGCTAGATATATTATAAGAATACGTCGTGTAATTAATAAAATTATTACATGACGTACAGTAAAAATAATAGAAATTTTTTATGATTACAAAATTACATTTGCTCAAATTTGTACATTTCAATATATCTCAAGCTAATTTTTATCCAAATGATATTGTCACAGACTAATATTATATTTATGGTGTCAAAAATTATGACATTACAATTTTTGGGGCTCTAGCCAGTTATCTTGTATCATCGTGCTAGTATGTAATAACAGTGCAAACTTTAGAATGCCAAGTTGTCCTTACTGATGCTAATAGTCGTGATTGCAAATGCAATACCACTATCTAAGGACTTTTAATGCCTGTTAATGCATGAGATTTTATAATAAAATATAAATTAAATTATTATCACAATATCAAATACTACATACACGTTGGTTCAGCTCGCAATGCACCATAGGAAGTTACAATATACGTATGGAACCCAGTGCGATGTGGCAACGCGCTAGTCATGCGCCACAAGTTCGATCGTCGATTCGCACAGAACGAATATGCCAACGACTGCATCCTCGCTCGGTTTAAATTCAACTGAATTGTGGATGCGTGTGCTTCGCTAGACACAAGGTATAACGCGAAGAGAGGAATACGCTGTTGCAATTCATACTGCCTATGGTGCATTGTGAGCTGAACCTACGTGTATATACCAAGTTAATTTAAATCTGATTACACTGTCTTGGAAATGCCATTCCACTGGGCAACAAAATTTCATCAATGCGTACATTTGACTTGACAGATCCAATAATATGAGCAGACTGATTTCTTTTTTCTCTTCATAATAAAATAGATTGTTGTCTATCATAAGTTATTTAATAAAATGGCTTCTAGATCTGAAGTTTTATTTACCGACACCGCGAACTAATCTCCTCTTCGATCACCGATATACCACTGTGTAGAAATGCTGACAAAATCTACAGCGATATTTCATCATAGTAAGCAAACTTCGTATTGATTTGTATATGACCACTTTGTACTAATTCCGTGTGTCACATGATTTTAATGGATTCTTTATTTGTCCTGTAGGTATTAAACCTATTTATTATAGTATTATTATTATTATTTCTGGGTGTCCAATACATATGAGCAGACTGTATTTCTTTTTTCTCCTCATTAAAAACCTCGTTGTCACTGAATGCGCAGTATTTAATAAAATTTGCAAGTTTTATACCGTAAGCAATTATGTTATGTATAACTGCCGAAAAACGTTGAATATATTCAATTAGCAGCAAAGTCCGTATGACAACGCAGTGACCACTTTTTACTAATTCTGCACTGAAATGGATAGGTATTGACATCTATTTATTATAGTTTTATGATTCATGCCTTCCTAAATTCTCCAAAATCAAAATGTCGCAAGAAATACAAATATAAATTTAATTTGACATCAATACTACATGTACAAAGGTGTAAGTTAATCTCACAATATGTTGTTTAAATACAATTAGTACTCAAATTTTACTACAACTTTTAATACTATAGCATGCCACTAACTAGTTAGATATACGAAGAAATTGATTTACTGACAGAATCGGAAAATTAAATGTTTCCGTTAAAAGCGAGGTTATTTTAAAACTGCTTTTTATAAAAAATTTCAGTATATTTTAAAAAATCCAATAAGAATTTGTAGTTGTCTTGTACATAATACTCCTTCGTCATTGTAACACCATTCATTAATAATTCTAAAAATTCAATATTTATTATTTCACTAATTCAATATATTAGTAGTGACAGCACTGACTTTTCCGAAAGAGTACTGTTAAAAATGGCAATATATAAAATAATCTCACTTTACTGCAAATATACTCAAAAGTATCTTTATAAGCTGTTTTTGCCTATATTGTAAGTATTGATTGAACCTATTAAAACGTAATATATGTATTTTGTTAATTCGGAATTCAGTACCACTTCTTGACAATAAAACTGTCCGACTAATTTTTATATACAGATATAGAAATATTTGAAATCTATCTTAACAGCATAAAAATCTTATAAATTTACCATTATCTTTGTTTGCTTTTCGTTCCCTGCAACTTGTACAAAGCCATGCTCCTCTGGGTTTCCTTCTGAGAGGGGGTAGTATACATTCTATATGATATATATTGGGGCACTTGTCACAGGAGAGTAGCTCACCGCCAGATCCGCAGGTTACACAAACTTCCAGTTTGATATCCATACTAAATAAAAGAGGGAGTTAGTACATCATTTATACGAAATTGAATATTGTGTAATTAAAAGACTAAGTTATTACTTTTTATAATTAGTATAACTATGACTATATCTACTAAAAAAAGGCATAATGGTTCTATAAACGCAAATTTGTAAACATTATTGTATTGTACTGAGCATTTTTACTTTACCTTTCATTTTCTTCCCCTCCACTATCATTATCTTTTTCACTTGTCTTATCAACTTCCATGTGGGTTTCCTCTTCTTCATCGTCCACATCTTCATCTCTAAATATTCTTCGTTTCTTTTTCTTCTCCGGTTCAGGATTGAGAAGTTTTAATTCTTTTTCTCTCTCTTTGAGGCACTTATAACAGAACCATTCACCTTGGGGAATGCTATCTAACTTTGGTTTAAGGCAATACAAATGAGTTCCATAATTGCAACTGTCACAAAGTAACATGTTTTCTGAATCGCTTTGACGCCTACAGATACGACACCGCGCTAAAAGCGCAGATCTAGACCACATAATACAGCCATCTAAGGTACCATAATGTAAAAATACTTGACTATAACTCGTACAAGCTAGTAGTGATTGTTCCCAGCACTTTAGAACGTCTTTACGTACTCTGATATCTTCTTTCTTCACATCACAATGACCTAGAATGTAAAATGATTAGATAACTAATACTAGTTATAGTATAGTATCTAATTTTAATAATTAAGATATGTTTAGTATAGAATAAATAAAAACGATAAGAAAATAATTTTTTTTGGATATATGTAGTTGGATATAATACAAGTTGCATCGATGAATTCTTACTTAATAATGTTTAATGCTGTGAGATTCGCTCAAAACAAAAATTATATGATTGTGATATTGTACAACTTCATAAATAAAATTCAATAACACATTCTATAGAGTAAATTGTGTCCAATATTCGGGCCACTCAATGAAGTCGCAGAAACGACGTGGTAACGTTTACGTCATCACGAAACAGACGTGATATAAAACCAAAATTGAAGATGTTGTTTTGGCACGGTGGATCATTTTTTTCAATTTAATGAACAAAAATATAGGATACCTAACTTGCAAAGTAAAATCGCGAACAATGTAATGTACACCCCTGTTACAAACAAAAAAATTATCTGAACCACCAGCAATATATTAGAGAAAATCATACTCACAAACACATCTATGATATTAACACAAACATACATATTTGTAGAATAATAAAATGTTATCTGGTTGTATCTGAAAAACGATGTTTTTTATGGCTTTGAGGTAACACTATAATGTTTTCATAAGCGGCATCAAGAGTTTAATTATTAAAAATCTAGTTATCTATTGATCATATTTATTATTCTATATATATCTACTATATAATTATAGTGAAAATTAAAGTAAAAATTGGTAAAAGAACCATGCTTTAAGTATTTCATAAATGTATAATTACTTTTTTTTATGTGTGGTGGGTGCTTACCTAATGGTTTCTTTAAATATTTACTTTCTACGGAATGTGATACTTGTGCTAAAGCTATAGAGAGACATTCAATTGTTTCCTTTTGTTTTTGTAATAGATCATCTTCTATATTTTCCTCTTGCGAGAGGTGTAGCGTAAAACCCGGATCGCGATAGTACATTACTTTCGGATCTGGTGTACTTTCTCGACTATCTCGATCATCTACAAAATAAAGATATAGTACTGTTAATTGTACAAAAATGCATAAGAAATACCATCTCCTTCTTCTTTGAGTTTTCCATTTTCTATTGAACTTGCTAAGGTTTTATCAAAATTTTCAAAATTACATTCTGACAAACATTTTCGCCACTCAGCCCGATCTTTCACTTTAAGTGTTCCAAGATTTCCAGCAGATATTTTCTCTTCCATTTCTAGTATATTTTCTATTAAAGTTGCCCGAAGAACTTGTACAGGATCAGTGGAAATAGGATAACCGAAATTGGCCTCATCATATCTAGTTTTCCACTTTTTTAATTGTCTACTATTTTTTGCATCATCTACCTCTGAATTTAGCAAGTAATCAGGCGTATGAGATATTACTTTCACTAAATTACTATGATTGGATTGCAGAAAATGGAGTAATTCAGATTCCCGCATTCCACGTTTATTTAAAGAGTCTATTAACGTATTTAATTCTTCTTCATTCCGAATAAATTTCCAAGATGAATTAGTTCGCTTGTCGGAATGTACTAAACAATTGTCAGGATCTGCAGAGCACATAAAAAGTTCTTTACATATATTTACTTCTTCCTCGAGCGAATTTTTTACTCCATTTACTGCAACCGACGTTTTCTTAGGATGATTTTCCTTATCACTAGTATTCATGTCATCCGAGGTTTTCTTTAAATGTTCTATGACAATTTTCCTATTAGCTCCAACAAGTTTATCTTCATGGTGAACTATTTCACTCAAGCAAGTGCCACAATTTACTTCACAAGGATCTATGAAGATACCTGGGATAGAATCTAATTTAACAACCCTTCTGTACCCACGGTCATATCTGAAATAATAGGATTATACAACAATAAAACTGGAAAAATGTTCAAAAATGTATACTCATAAGATATCGTAAAAAATGGAAAGATATGGAAATGCTCATATGTGTGCAAGTGCGCTTAATATTACTAGAAAATTACTTCTTTTCAAAATGTTCAATAAAAGGACTATCATAAACAATCACACATATCTAACAACCAAGAGCAAAAATTCTTTAAAGATTACCGTATTTCAAAATGTTATTGGTTTTGTCTAGAATATCACGTAAAATTTAAAAAACCAAAAAATATTCCATTTAAAATAAGGAAGTTGCTAGCAACTTCTGGTAGAACCGGAAAGATTAAAAAATGTTTAATATGATTAAATTCCGTAAAATACAGATGTTTGAACATGATACTTACCCTAAAATAACCTGATGTTCATTTGTTCCTTTGATTAATCGCTCTACTTTCTTTTCATACTCTGCTTGATGTTTAGAACTTTCTTTTTGAATCTTTTCTAATTCTAACGTCGCAATTCGACTTTCCGTGTCCATTTCAACTTTTACTTTAGATTTAGCTAACACGACTTCTGCACAGCGTTTTTTCTCTGCAAATTGTGCAGTTCGTAAATCTAATTTACTTTGCTTAATAGTTTCTAAACGTTCTTCAATCACATCTCTAACGTCGGCGTATGTTAAAAGTTGACTAACTAAGCAAGTAATTATTTTCAATTTATCATCTGTGCTAAGTTCAACAACATTATAAATGCTTAATAGATGTAACAGTTTTGGATCGTTCAATCGTAGATGTAGACCTGGGTCATCTTCATGTGTGTATCCTCCCCGTTGCTGAAATCGCCATCGTGAACCGACTTCATTTATTCTTGCACCAGATGATAACAAATGAAGTCGTAGAATTTCAGAAACTGTTAAGGAATACATTGGTAATTTACTTAGTTCAACACCATGATATCTCCTAGGCCATCTCAAAGCCCACGTCGCAAATTTTACAAAGTCCTCTATATTTGGCTCCTCTGGTACACGTTTTACCTCTGCAACAGATAATAGCACTATAAAGGATTGTTTATAAGGCGCTTCGCCCAAAACTTCAAATACAAACAGCTGATAAAATAAGCAATATGTTTTTAATTAAAATCAGATGAATAGAGCTCCGAGATCGTTCAGTGCAAAAATAGAACTACGATAAATTAGAAAAAGGAAAAACAGGATTTAGCAAATAGCGAAAACTACTTCATGTGTAAATGTCTATACAACAAATGTACGTAATGATACTGCAGAAATTACTTTCCTTCTATACTTTCACTAGCTTCCACATCTAATAATTGTTTTTCTTTTACAACATCCATGATAGATTTACAGCATTTTATAGGGGTTCATGAAGGTGATATTAACTAACTTTCCTCTTTAAAATGATTAAAGAACTACCCTCAAAGAGTACGTGCAACATTTACATAAACTGAGCAACTGAATAGATTGAAACTGTATGCTTGAAGGGTATAAGAAGAAATCTCAAACTGATTACAAAAACTTGTATGAATTAATGTAAAACGCTAAATGGAGAACGATTACGGATGAAAGTTAAATATTGCTGAAAATTTTCGTAGCCTGGTGTAAAGCTAACTTTATGTATGTATTGCGTACTTCTAAATTGTAGTTGCCACCTTGTCAGTCAAAAGTTACTTTTTCAAATATTTTATCGTCCCATCTCAGTAAAACTTAAAAAATGAGAATAAGAACAAGCCAGAAAACAGCTGCAGGATGAAACTGGTGGCAGATAGCCTGCATGTTAGTAAAACCTATATTTCCAAATTAAAGCCGAAGATTGACCGATAAGTTGATTTAATGCATGTGCATGATGATGGAGCGAAAAAAAGTCAATGTTGGACGATTCAAAGAAACTCCTTTTGGGATAGCGGTGGTAGAGGTATAGCGAACCCATTTTCCAGATTCCATTTCAACAACAAGGTAACGTATTCGAGATTTTGGACTGAAACATTATTCAGCTTCCAAAAAGTTTGCGTAAAGACCATAACATAAATAGAAGAGATTAAATTTTGCCGGAATAAACAAGTCGATTTCTGGGAATAAGTTATTCTCTCAGATGAAAAGATCATCCAGTAATTTCACAACAGCACGATGCGTGTGTACAGACCTGAAAATATGAACTATGAACAACGGTATATACAGCCGACGTATCGCGGTGTCTTGGATCAACTGTTTGGCGCTTACTGGAATGTTGAAGGAAGATTCACTGGAAACTATTACAAAGATCTCCCGGAAAATTTTATACTACCAATATTCTTCTATAGCCATCAAACTATCCTTATATTAGATCTATCGAAAACGCTCGAAAATAAATAACAAAATGTTTGTACAGCAATATTTTGGAGTCCCAAATCGAGATGAACTTTGGGGAAGTATTGAGGAAGAACTAACTCAAGACTATACAAGAATACTTTATATGTCAATAAAGATCATCAATCAGAATGGTTTACAGCAAATCATCGACGCCAATGAAGCATACAGAAAATACTAAATAATTCAAGGGTACAACTCTGCCAAATCGACAGACTTTATCCGTAAAGCCAACGAGTAGTTTAGAGTAAGAAGAAGAATGGGGCGTGGTGGAAACGTCGACGCGGCTTACTGTCGATTCGGTGTAGTTTTTCCTAATTCTGCTTTCATTTTAAAATGCCGTCATGTTATATTTCGGTTGCCCAAATAATCTTTTAATTTAAAAACGACTGTATACATTAATGACAAAAAGGCAAATAACCTTTACATGTTTTCAGGACGCCAGGTAGGTACGTCAAACACTAAAAGTGAGAGCTCAACATAACGCACCAATTTCGGTACATACGATCAGAAGACAGTTAACGGTAGGAAATTTACATGACCGGAAACCCCGGAGTAACTCCCCGCTAACTGAGTTACACCATAAAAAACGCCTTACATGGGCAAAAAAATATCAACATTGTAAGGTGGATGACTGGGCCAAAGTAATTTGGTTAGATGAATCTGATATAAACGTAAGTACTTAGAAATATCTTACAATAATTGTGATATGCATAGCAGAACTCAGCGTCATGGTTTTATTCATCGAAATGAAAGTATTCAAAAATCTAACGTTCTCCATTTATTCGCTGTAGATGTACAGCGCTCCCGCAGTAGGTTACGTTCGTCGAAGGTTCATCAGGTGACTACTTCCAAAAGCACAATGCTTCTTGGCACAAGGCTCGACCTAGTATTGCATGGTTTGCGAAAAATCGAGTGACGTTTTTAGATTAGCCTACAGAGTCACCTGACGCATTACCAATTGAGAACCTGACATTTTAAAGGCAAAGATTCGTAAAGACCGACATACATTTAAAGAAACGCTATAGCCGATACTGTTTCAGGAATGGGCGTTCCTTTCTTCAGAAATTTGTTATAAACTTGTACATACAAGGTGTCTCAGCGAGACCGTTCATTAGAAGTTTCTGGAGTTCTGGCCAAAATATAAATTCGAAAATTCAGAATTATATATAGTCGATTATGTTCCCTTAAATTAAAATATTATTAGATTTCTAGCGCTTCCGGTTATACCGGCAGTCGCCATCTGCTTTGTTATTTTTAATGAAATACCCTGTATATTTTTACATATTTGGATTTACCTATTTTTAAGCTTTATAAATATTTTTAGTTTTTTCAATTTGGTTTGGGCGTTTTGTAGTTATTCGACTTTTTCTAGAAAAATTTGTTATGGCCCCTACATTTATTCAAAAAAATCGGAGACCACTCAATTTTTCGGATATCAGTTTAGAATTCATAATACGCTTAAACAACATGTTGGAGATTTTAATGCCGAGAACGGCTGTCTACATTGCATGGTTACTTTACCATGGCACGTTAACTTTTCGAAATTCTGAAGAACCATAACTTAATTAGCATTAACACGTGAAAGTGAACATAGCAAAGAAATCTTACGGTTGGCGCATAGCTAGAAATTTGAAAAAAATTAGATCGTATTGTAAAGGTTGCGATGAACCTTTTATGTGCCTGAAGTACTTCAATAAAATACACAGATATGGCGTTGAATGACTTGAAAAACAATTTATTCTTATTTTCAGAATTTACATTTTTCCATTTTGAAAACTCTAATCTACTGATACCTTGAGTTTTATTTTCTTTGATTAATATTACATTTTGTTTCTATTTTGCAATAAAGTTTGAGTTTGTTTCAAATTTACTTCTTTTTCAAGTTTACTCACAATTTTCCGGCAACGTCAGTTTACGCTGAAAACTAGTAGGTCGCAGCTTTTTTTCCAAGCCTACTCGGTCATTTGTACACGATACATGCATTCCAGACCGAGTCTTAAGCGGGCTACAGACTGTATGATTTGATCAGGCGGTCAGACCGATTTGGTCAGATCAGGCGTAATATCAGATCGTCTATAGCTGCGTCACCTGACAGAATTCTTGTCGGGTGGTCTTGTCAGGTGGCCGAGCCACCCGACTCTCTGACCGTCTGACCAAATCCCATCATCTGTAGGACTGTCGGACGATCTGGTACGTCAGTAGTACTTTGAACGTCAAGGAATAAGTATGGCGGTAACCGAACGCGAAGTTATAATAGAATTTTTAGAATTGTATAAAGATTTTCTTGTTTGTGGGATACTTCTTGCAAACAATACAGCTCCAGAGATGCAAGGCATCAAGCACTGCAAATATTGGTCGAAAAATTAAAACTTATAGATGCAAATGCTAGTATTGCCGTAATAAAAAAGAAAATTGAGAACACGAGGGCCGCGTATAAAAGAGAACTAAAAAGGTGAAAATCATCACTTTCTAGTTCCTTCAATAAGGTCATGTGGTTAAGTCTTTTTCGTTCACGTAACCATTTTTTTGCCCATACTTTTCTTTTTCTATGTTCAAGATTATATGCTGCAATTAGCGCGACTGCAACTTTTTGGCGCTTTGATAAAATACGAGGCATTACGACACGCGTTATCCGTATAAAAAACGAGAATTAACTGATGAAATCAGGCAGTCTGTTTGTAGCTTCTGATTTGATTGGGCCGACGGTCAGACCGACCAAATCAGATCATCTGTAGCCCGCTTTAGGAGTAATAAACGCAAAAAACTGTCTCGGTCACGGGGATCGAGTTGACCCAATGGTCAAAATAAGGTTCTCGGTCATATAGACCGAGTAGGCTTGAATGGAAAGTTTATTCTCGGTCATATAGACTGAGACGGCAGCGAACGTGTTAAATATTGAAACGTTTAATAAAATATAATTATACATGGTATTACGTATTTTATGTTAGTTTTAAGTTTCTTGTATTATAGCAATGAAAAAGATACCGTGGCTATAACATTTGCTTGGGGCTGTATGGGGATCTATTATTGCTTATGCTTATATAACATAATTCTAAAATAATTATATATATATATATTATTATAATAATATTGTGTGTTAATGAAATTCTCACCTGACATAAATTCCGTGTGGGTTTTTGTTTGTGTTGCTTCTTCTTCTTGTAAGGCAAAAATGGCGTTCAAAAGCATCTGAATAATATCTATAAGTGGTCCAGCCACTTCTTTTTCAGTTAATGCTCTTTCCATAATATCTATTGTGAATCCACCCGGAAAAAAATCCTTTGTTAATAATATTTTAGAAAAGCTGTTTACAAATTCTAGTATCATAAAAACATCACCAAGATAACATTCTGGAATGGTTACTTTTACTGGTGTTAGTTCTGGTAGTTTCTGTGAAAGAAATTAAATATTAGACAAAAAAAAATTAAAGCAATTTTTCACATAATCCAATAGAATTCAATAAACGCTTATTTTAATTGAAATGACATGAAAACGGCATATTTTCTGTTATAATTTTTTTATATAAACTTCATAATCTAATTAAAAACAGAAATGTTCACCTTTTGATCCTCTAGTTCCAAATCATCTTTAGTTTTAAACCATTCTCGATACATATGTGTTGCTTTCATATTTTCTTCCTTTTTCTTTTGTTTTTCAGCCAGTTTTTCTTCAGCAGTTTTTACTTTCAATTCCTCTTTAGCTTTTTTGAATTCCATTTGTCTTTTCTTCATTTCATCTAGTAAATTATTTTTTTGATCTTTGCCATCTAATATATTATTTTTTGTTAAATACTTTGCTAGTGTTTCTTGCCGTACTTTTTTTCCATTTACAACACTCTTTGTCTTCTTTGATACTTCAAATACAGGTAGAGGGCCATCAAATATTTGATCAAATTTGACATTATGAATACCAAAACTGTCTAAGACTGAGTCTTTAATACACCACATTCCATCTGAATTTTGTTCGGCATATTGTTTAAGAAACAATTTACTTTTTTCTCTTGTGTATGTTCCCTTTTTCCTTCGTATTTGAGTAAAATCTGCGATCATTTTTTCGATTACGTCATCGTCATCGCTATCTAATTGTTCTAAATCGTATTTGTATACAAGTGGTGGTGGAAAAAAGGTTTTATCTGTACTGTTACCATTTACTCTAGGTAAATTCTGTAATTCTTCTGGGGCTGGGCACATAACTTGTAAAATGTGATATTCTCTCCATTTGTTACCAGAAAATGAGGCTTCAACATTTTCACCAACGAAATATCTCTCTTTAGTAAAATTGAATATATCATCAGCCATATCAGCAAAGCTAGAACGTTTAGTTTTATTGGCAAGGTATAACACAGGTATTCGTAATTCTAATGGGAAATCTTTAAGACTTTTTCTTGCATTTTCTTCGCTTTGTAAAGCTTCTACATATGTTAAATTTGAACGTCCTGTCATAGCACATGTCCATACCATAGAATTGCAGAGAATTGTTCTTTCAGCAAATTCACTACAAGATAACACTATATAAATATAACCTAAAATTGTACTTAATAGCTAATATAAGAATAAGAACTAATTCAGATTGATTCTCTTGCTTTATAAAAAATGTAAAGTAGTTGCATTATTACGGATGTTTAAAGTAGAACCGTTAGATGTTAGTGTCTAAGAGACAAGTAAATGCGTTTCTTCCTAAAATGCAAACTTACTCGTAGTCACGGAAAATTTCGTTGGTCATCTCACAATGGAAAACTTCTTCGTCATCTTTCAGACCTTCTGGCAACGGCTTCTTTTCAAGTACCTTCTTCTTGAGAAGAGGCATTTTTCATAGCACAATGTATTTGGAGGGAAAATAGTAACTTGATTATATACACTTTGAAAATGTTAAACGTAAGTGTTTATAACACAATTTTCTCCTTAAATCCAGAACTACGCCACTACACAAACACTGTTTCGAATTTTTATTGTTAATTACGTTCTCAACATTAATAATTTGCTCGGCGAATTTAATAAATAATTAAACGTAGTATCACTCTATCGGCTTCTCTCAGCAATTGACAATGGCGCAGGTGCGAACGTTGAAGATTTGCGCATGTCAAACAGGCAGTTGGCTATTTAAAAAATCAGCAGTACCCAAATGTTTAGGTTAGTTATGTTGTACTTAAGAAAAGTAATTGTTTGTAACCAATGTAATAATTATGTTTTTTGTATGTCTATACATGGTCTATACGTTTAAACAAGGCACTTTAAAAAACGAAATCATCTAAAATTTTACATATGATACATAACAGAGACACCCATTTCCCTAACGTAACGTAACTGTCAAATTAGACAATTAGGTATACCGACAATTACACTTATTTTTTTGGCTGTGTCCGAATTGCCTTATAGTATGTACGCGAGGTATACTTGTGACGTCACGTAAACTTGCCCAACCAAGAATAGATGTATTCGAAAGTAATTCGGGCGCGTTTACTTGACGTATACTTGAAGGTAGCTTCCGTGTGGAGCCGATAGAGGTCTCTTTAAGCCATAACAATTGAGAGAATAACCATCTAAACGTATGTAATGGGTAATATCTAGTGATGTGTAAAACTGCTATTTTTCATTAGCAGCTACAAACTGCTACTGCTACTTTTCATTAGCAGTTTAAAAAAACTGCTACTTTTTGTAGCAGTTTCTCCTATAGCTACAACGGGATAGAACATATGATGTCTATAGAGCTGCTACGTCAGAAATATTTACATCGGACAACTGCTACAAAAAGTAGCAGTTTCGATAGTTAGCAGTTTCAAAATAGCAGTTTGCTTCCTAGCAACCTATCACTAGTAATATCACAGGTACCTAATATGTCAATTGGTGCACATACTAACATACACACTGCATGTACCATAACCAACCATAACCTTCAAAATTGAATTCATAATAAATTGTTTACAATTTTATATAAAAGAAAAACGTATAATGGAAAATGGTGAGAGCAGTGGAGAATCTATAGAGGATAGAATAATAGATTTAGCTAAGAATAAACTAGATGGAATAACAAATAATGAAATAAAAGCTGATATACCGGACACTCCGCCAGATGTCTGGATAAAAGCAGTAAATAAATTATTAAAAACTGGGTATAATTAGCACAACTTGCCAATATTTTGTTCTCTACAGTTAAATTTATTGTAGGACATTAGAATTATTTCAAGACAAAAGTCAATTGTTATACAAATATAAAGATCCTTCAAAGAAGACTATTAATAAGGGAGCTGATAATGAGGAACGTGTTGTATATAAAATTATAGAAGAAGCAGGGAACAAAGGCATCTGGATCAGAGATATAAGGTTCAAATCAAATTTAAATATGACTCAATTAAATAAAGTTTTAAAAAGTTTGGAAACTAAGAAAATTATAAAAGCTGTTAAATCAGTTGCTGTATGTTAATAATTAATTAGCTGCATTTATATTTTATTCGTTGATAAATTTTAGGCTGGAAAGAAAAAAGTTTATATGCTATATGATCTTGAACCCGATAATTCAGTTACTGGCGGAGCTTGGTATCAAGATCAGGATTTTGAATCTGAATTTGTTGATGTATTGAATCAACAATGTCATCGATATCTTGTAGAAAGGCTGGAAGAATCGATAAAGCTTGGCGGTGGACCATTGTTGATAAAGAATCGTAGTTATGTTACTGCAAATGATGTTCATAAATTTATTTCAGATTTAGGTATTAGTAAGGTATCATTATCAGTAGAAGACATGGAAAGTATTCTTTATACTTTAGTTCTTGATAATAAAGCTGAAAGGACTTTGAACGCTAAAGGTTTACGTTTATATCGGGCAATAAACAGTTTTCTATTATCACCAGGTATAGTGAAGAGCACATGCGGAATATGTCCGATTGAAGCCCGCTGTGCTGAAACAGGGTTAGTTAACCCAAAAGTGTGTTCCTATTTAAAAGATTGGCTGAATGAATGAAATGTATACACTACATGAACACTTTATGAATTGTTTGTATATAAATTAATAAATATTGTATACTAATTATTACTTTCCTTTCTACTTATCTGATATAAAAAATTTAAGTGCATTTGTAATTGTTAGAATATAGCTGTTCTAAATTGCAAAGGTAATAGATCTGAAAATTGATTTCTATATTTTAATTTAGACTAATAGAAATCAACTAGATCATGAATTTTGTAAGCCTGAAGTAAATTTTAAGAAAATATTTCGCCACAATTATTTATATTTTTTGGTGGTGGGTGCAGGTATACAGTTTGCTAAGCTAGTCAAGACTAGCGCTATATCTACTGCTATACAATTTATTGTGTGTAAAGTGGTCCATGACTTTGTTAGAGTATTACCTTGCTGTAAATACTGCGGGGATGTAATTATACTTCAATAGCAAAAGTTAGCTCAAGCAAAAGACCTATCTCTTAAAGATGGTACAGAAATTGAAACCCCCCACATAACTGATATTTTCGCAATTTACCCTCGCGTTACCGGGCTGTTTTAAATTTAAAATTGGTAGTTTCCATTTGTTATCTGTGGTGTAGACCCATGCTTTGCCTCAGTTCGTGGCGGAAAAGTAGTTTGTTCGATTTTTATATACCTAGCATTTTCCCTGCTACCGATTTGATATGATAAGCGCTTGCGAAAACTTTTTCTTTATTGTTAAAATGAAGTGATTAGGTGAACTTGCTATATTGGATTTAATCATGATGAATATAACTACTTTAAAAGTGTTAATTTTACATAAGCTGTGTTTTTGCAGCCGTTTCCAACGGTTGGAAGTATCAGGAGTATGCGCATTACAATAAAACCGAACGCTTTTATTGTAATGGGCATGCTCCTGATACTTCCAACCGTTGGAAATGGCTGCAAAAACAAAGCTATAAACATAGACATTTGAGATTTACTTCTCTAATTTAGCTTCTTCATTACGAATGAGAAGGGCTAAAGCACAAGTGTATAACGACTTGTTGTAGAGATCGCGGCTAGTGGAGGATGACGGGAAATTCTCTCCATATAATAATAAGAAAATTAGTTGAAGTTTTTATGTAAGATTCACTAAAAAGTAGAAAATAATCGATAAAAGAAAACTGTATAGTATGGATTATCACAGTCTAACCAAGTTACTGACATGTTTCTAATTTAAAAAAGCGAAGCTGAACTTAAACTTTATTTTGTTTGTGTTACTTTTTTAATCACAAATATCCCAATAACTCAGCAACAACGTAACAGTTGCTTTTATTAATCGTTTCGATAATTAAAAAAATCTTGCATTATAATTTGAAGAAATGTGTCCATTGTCGTATATAAAGAGATTTTCCGATCATCCCCCATCGGCTGCATAACCTTAAGTATCACGAAAAATCTTACAGTCTGAATTTTACAAAGGAAGAGAAATGGGCAAAGTAGCCTTTTCTGATTTTATTGTTTATTTAACCGTCATTGTTTTATTGTTAAATGGCGTTATAATTGACTTTGTTAAAAAAAAACTACAAATTAGTACATTTGATTTTGTTTTTAAAATATAATTCGTCTTTGAAACCCGTTTTTATGGAGGCAAACTACAGTATGTATACATACTTTTGTTCCAGGATTAGTTACAACAAGTTTGTTGTTTGTGTTGCCTAACCTAGATATTGTGCCACGTGCGACCCATTACACCTTAGATCATATATACAGTGAAATCTCCCTTGACCGGACACCTACCGGACTATTCCAATCTGTCCGCTTAAGTGATGAGGTGTCTTGTAAAGGGAATAGTTGGTGAATATTTTGGGAATATTAAAATAAGTAAGCTCATAATGAACCAATGTGATTTTATTAAATATATAAAACATAAATGTAACCTGTATAAACCAGCACAAAATTTACAGTAATTGAATTGTACGTATGTATGTAATTCCTTGTTACTTATATCTAATGCAACATTGTAAAATAATTCAACGGGGTTGCCTGTTGCCTAGTTTAATATGTTGCTCACTTCTTCCGCATCTTCATCCGATCCATCCAGTTCCACAATATCCAACGACTGATTTGTGACAGTGGGCATGTCATTCGTATCTTCATCTGTTACTAGATTTTCGTCGAAGCTCAAAAAGGCCTCTACGTTGCATTCTTCAATCCCTAATGTTGGTGGTATTTTCCACAATTCAGCTAATAGTGATAGAGGAACATTATCATCTGCCGTAAATTCATCTTCTGTGGACATGGTTTTTTGATTTCCAACAATAAGCCCAATACCAAAACGTTTAGCTAACTCACGAACACTAAGTTTCTGACTTTTGTATACTTCCACTATTTCAATCTTTTCCTTGAGTGTTAAATAATTTCGTTCAGATGCCATTTTTATTGCTACGTATATGCAGAAACACACGACTGTATGAATGACACTCGGGGAAATCCCTATCTACTAACTAGCGTGCGTGCGAATGCCGTTGCGCATACCGATTTAGCAGCCCGTTTCATATACTTTGATGTGCGCTGTCCGCACAAGAGAGATTTTTTAAAGGAAACGGACTAAATTCTGTCCGTGTCCGTCCAAGAGAGTGTCCGTTCAAAAGAATGCGATTTACTTGTAAATTCCATAAGACAAATTCGGGGCTATCACAATGTGTCCGTGTAAAGGAGATGTCCGCTTAAGGGAGGTGTCCGTTAAGGGAGATTTCACTGTATTATTAATATTCAATAATGATAATAACAATCAAATCAAATATTCAAATTATAATAATTTATATTCTAGACTAGATGTTCAAAATTTATATACAATATTTCATATTAATAAGCAAATAAATATATTTAAAGAACATAATATATTAATTGGAAATGAAGTAAATTATTATTATAATTATGTAGGGACGATATTTAAAAGGAGGTTGTTGTTTAAAAAAAAACAGAAGAAACAAATTATTATGAATTAGAAATATATTATCAGATATGTCAATGTGACAGGTTCGTATTTTTTGCAATAAAGTTTATTTTCATTATCTGCTTCTTAAATATTAAAACGAATCCTACAATTTGGGGGCTCAACCGGGATATAGATACAGATATACATATATTTGTGTATTTGAGAAGTAGAAGACGAAGTGAGTTAAGTAAGACGTAAAAGAGAGTTCAAACGACGGAGCAAGAAGCGTAAGCAGAAGACGAACAGAAAGACGAAGAAGAATATAAACTCGGAAGAAGAAAAAGACGACAACGACGAAAAAGAAGAAGAGGACGTAGAAGAAGAAGTAGAAGACGAAGGAGAAGAAGAAGACGAAGAAAAGTTAATATTATACGTAGTGCAAAAACTAAAATGACGAGCTTGAAAGATATCGAATGGGTAGAAAAGAACATAAAGACGGTTCCATATAAAACAATAAAAATATTATATAAAATAATATTTGAAGATGACAGTGACAGAAGAGGACGCAAGAAAATACGAGAATTTACAGGATTTAAATATGACAAGAACGCAGACGAATACAAAAATAAGAGTGCTTTTGTTAAGCAATCTTTCAGTGTTGCAGAGTTGGTAGCAGTATGCAATTTATTACATTTAGATTATGAAGGAAGCTTAGAAGAATTGGCTGAGAAAATTATGGGTGCTTTAATCAATGTAGATTCATTACGAAAGGAGAACAAAAAAGATTACGACGAAGAAGATGAATACGATGATAGCGAAGAAGATGATAACGATGAACAAGAAGACGTGGAAAGAAAAGATGATGAAGAACAAAAGAAGATAAAAGAGAATAAAGACGAGAAAACACCTAGATTTCCTATTAGTTTCAGAGATGTGGAAGATTCGATGCGTACGTTTGACGGCAGCGAAGATTTTTCCGTGGAGAAATGGATAGAAGAATTCGAAGATAATGCAGAACTTATGGAGTGGAACGACCTGCACAAATATATATTCGCCAAAAAATCTTTGAGGGGATTATTAGCTAAGTTGTATATACAGGGCGAAGCAGGGCTGAACTCTTGGAGGAGTTTAAAGTGGGCATTATTGAAGGAATTTTCAACGAAAATTAATAGCGTGAAACTACATGAAACGCTGAGAACGAGACAAATTAAAAAAGGTGAGTCTGCACAGGAATATTTGTTAGTTATGAAGGAAATTGCTAGTAGAGGTAGCATAGACGATGAATCATTAATTCAGTACGTTATAAACGGAATTGCTGATGATGACCCAAATAAAATAGTTCTTTACGGTTCACGTAATCTAAATGACTTTAAATCCAAACTTAAAGATTATGAACACCTACGAAACACGAGCAAAGCGAGCACAAGTAGTAAAATTAATTCTAATGGCCGACAGAAAAGTACAAATGCTAAAAGTAGTTCAAAATCTGATGGTAATGTACGTTGCTTTTTATGTGGTGCGATGGGCCATCGATCTGCGGATTGTGTGCATAAAAGTAAAGGGTTCAAATGCTTTAAATGTAACAATTTTGGTCATAAAGCACACGACTGCAAATCAAAAACCGCGAATCAAGATTCATCGATTAAGAGCCTTTCAGTCACTACTAATAACATGTATCACAAACAAGTCGGCATCGGCAACATAACTGTAAATACACTAATAGATACAGGTAGTGCCGTAAATGTTATTAGACAGGATATACATAGAGCTATGGGTTCACCACGGTTACAGAAATCCTTGGCACCACTTATTGGCTTTGGTGGTCATTCGGTGAACGTGTTAGGATTTTATGAGGACGATATAGTAGTAGATGACGACACCTTTTTCACTAAGATCTTTGTGGCACCCAATGGCACTATGAATATTGATGCTGTAATTGGGCAGGAATTATTACGTCACGCTGAAATGAAAAGTAGTATTGATAACATCACCATTTGCAAGTTAATGAAAGAACCGGCGATTATGACGATTGAGATGACGAATTTAGACGAACCAATCATAGGAGAAGACTGTACTAAAGATGCAAAGGAGCGAGTACGAAAAATGGTGTTAGCGTATGAACCAAAGAAGACGAAAACGACGAATGTAACAATGAAGATAATTACAACTGAAGATATCCCGATATATCATCATCCAAGAAGGCTTCCTTTTATAGAACGAGAAATTGTGGATAAACAGGTGCAGGAATGGATTAACGATGGAATCATAGAGTCATGCACTTAGAATATGCCAGTCAGGTGGTGATAGTGAAGAAAAAAGATGGATCCCACAGACTATGCATAGATTACAGGAAATTGAATAAAGTTGTTGTGAAGGATAGATATCCACTACCGTTAATCGAAGATCAGCTTGACCGATTGCAAGAGGCCGGTGTGTTCAGCACATTGGACCTCAAAAATGGATTTTTTCATGTGCCAGTTGAAGAACAAAGCAGAAAATATACTGCCTTTGTAACGCATAATTCACAGTACCAGTTTTTGAAGGTACCATTCGGATTTTGCAATTCGCCTTCAGTGTTCCAGAGGTTTATCAACACTATCTTCTCGGACATGGCAAGGAAAGGAATAGCATTGCCTTATATGGACGATCTGATAATACCCGCAAAGGACGAAGATGAGGCAGTAAAAAGACTGCAAACGGTTTTGGAAAGATCTAGAGATTATGGTTTGGAGATAAATATGAAGAAATGCCGATTTCTACAGAAGCGTGTAGAATTTCTAGGCCATGTAATTGAGAATGGAAGAATGGAACCATCTGACGCCAAAACTAAAGCCGTTTTGCGTTTTCCAGAATTGAAAACTATTAAACAGGTCCAAAGTTTTCTAGGTTTAACCGGATACTTCAGAAAGTTTATACCACAATATTCGGTAATAGCAAGGCCATTAACAGATTTACTACAGAAGAACCAGATGTTCAAGTTTCAAGAAAAAGAGAAAATTGCATTCGAAACATTGAAAAGTTTGTTAGCGGACAAGCCAGTTTTACAAATATATCGACAAGGAGCTGATACAGAGGTGCATACTGATGCAAGCCAGGAGGGCTATGGCGCAGTGCTGATGCAAAAATCGCGTGAAGATAATCGCTTTCATCCAGTCTACTACATGAGCAAAAAGACTACTCCGGCGGAACGAAAATATTGCAGCTACGAATTGGAAGTATTGGCTATAGTGGAAGCGCTCAAGAAGTTTCGCATCTACTTACTGGGTCATAACTTCAAGATAATAACTGATTGCAATGCTTTCCAAAAACGATGCATAAAAAGGAACTAACAACTAGGGTTGCTAGATGGGCACTATTACTTGAAGAATTCAACTACCAAATTGAGCATCGGTCTGGTTCTCGCATGAGGCATGTGGATGCACTCAGCCGTTACCCTATTATGCAGATAACTGAAGCTTTAATACCTAGAATAAGAAAAGCACAAGATAAAGATGACCAAATCAAAACAATTAAGGAAATATTATGCTACAAAGAGTACGATGATTATTTTATGAAGACAGATTTACTTTACAAGGTTGTAAAGGATCGCGAGCTATTGGTGGTACCAAAAGACATGCAAGTCGAAGTAATAAGATCAGCACACGAAAGGGGACATTTTGCTTGCAGAAAGACGAGGGAGCTCATCGAGCAGGAGTACTTTATACCGGGTTTGCAGAGTAAAGTAGAACGATTTATAACCAATTGCGTTCCATGCATTATGGTAAATAGGAAAGCAGGAAAGAAAGAAGGTTACCTACAAGCAATATTTAAGGAAGCCGTGCCGCTGCATACATACCATCTTGATCATTTAGGACCGTTGGAAACAACAGCAAAGAGCTATAAGCACATACTTGCCCTTATAGATGGATTTACAAAATTCGTTTGGCTCTATCCAGTGAAAACAACCAGTACACGGGAGACTCTGAGTAAATTGGAAATTCAAAAACAAGTCTTTGGAAACCCAACCCAGATTGTGACGGATAGAGGATCTGCCTCTACTTCCAACGACTTCGAGCAATACTGCGAAAAAGAGGGCATTAAGCACATTAAAATTACAACAGGATTACCTAGATCGAATGGACAGGTTGAACGCTTAAATAGAATTATCATACAAGTGCTTGCGAAGCTAACAATAGAAGACCCCATAAAATGGTACCGACATGTAAACGAGGTACAGCAAGTAATCAATTCAACCTTTCAACGCAGTATTGGCATAACACCTTTCGAATTATTAACAGGAGTGAGGATGAAGACCAAGAAAGACGAGCATATAAGACAGTTAGTAAATGAAGAACAGATAGAAATGTTCATGGAAGATCGAAGTGGAATGAGAGAACAGGCTAAAACTCAAATAGGGAAAATTCAGGAAGAAAATCGGAGGATTTATAATTCCAAAAGAAAAGATCCAGCGAGGTACGAGGTTGGAGACCTCGTTGCCATTAAAAGAACTCAACAAGGTCCAGAGCTTAAATTGCGGGCGCACTATTTGGGTCCGTATCAAGTGACTAAAGTCAAACCATACAATTCCTATGACGTCGTCAAGGAAGGAGATCATTATGGCCCTACCAAAAGTACAACCACAGCCGAGTATATGAAGAGATGGACGGTCTCCAATACCGGCAGCTCGGGCGGAGAGGAAGAGGAACCGAAGGACCGAGATAGTGACGTAGACAAAGTGTCCGGGTCGGTCACCACCAGGACGGCCGAGTGTAGGGACGATATTTAAAAGGAGGTTGTTGTTTAAAAAAAAACAGAAGAAACAAATTATTATGAATTAGAAATATATTATCAGATATGTCAATGTGACAAGTTCGTATTTTTTGCAATAAAGTTTATTTTCATTATCTGCTTCTTAAATATTAAAACGAATCCTACAATTATTTGGTACATTTATTTTCAAATGAGTATTATACAATATTTAACAAAAATGGAATTGTAAATAATGGTTATGCTGGTGATATAAATAAAACTGTAATAACTTATAAAAATATGATAACAATGAAAATTCAAATTATAATCCGATTGAATATTTCATTATTGATTTACCATCTGCGCCATATATTTGTGATACATCAAAGGCAAATGAAATAATAGATTCTATAAAATTACAAAATTCTAATATTTGGAAAAGAATTTTAGATGTTTTTTTAATGATGATGACATTATTACAGTAGATGAAAATAAAAAATTGATTGAAGAATTAAAATCATATAAATATAATAAATTTAAACCAATAATAAAGGAATTAAAAAATTATAAAACTGTATTAGAAAATTATTATAAAACAAATATAAAATTATCAATAGCAAAACTAGAAAAGAAACAACAGATTAGAGAATAATCAGAAGGATTTGTAAAAGAATTAAAATATTACAGAATGAGATTAAGTAATTACATTAACAAGTAATATATTAAAAGTAAGATAAAAGAGGATAGTTTCAAAATATTAAAAATCAAATAATCAACAATCATATCTAATATTTCTAAAATTATAAAAACTAGTAAGCTTGTTATAAATAACCATTTAATTTTTTTATTTTCCATATACAATTGATTAATTTTTAAATCTGCATCATTCAATAATTCATTTGTAATCATTTATTGGTGATTGAAAGAGTATTTGATAAACGTCTTTTTGCTCTTTGTCTATCAACATATCTAATGATTGGTTGCTTATTTAATAAATTATTAATTTTACCTTCATCATAATGATTTACATCTTTTAATTCTTTTTCTAGCACATTAATTTTATTATCTTTATATTCAATTTCTTCATCCATTTTCTCAATTGTGTCAACTAGTTCTTTTAAAATTCTGTTTTCAGTATATAATTGCTCTGATGCTTTTGATTTTGTACCCACGGATAATTTATTAAATTCAATGCAAACAGCTTTTATTTTGTATAATTCTCAATTGATTTTTATCTGTAATATCAATCAATGACATTATTTACTAGATAAAGATTTTACAGACTTAGTAAAATTCTCATCAAAATTTTGATCATCTGATGTGCTTAGATCATCTTTTGATCTCTTTGCATTCTTTTGCGGACAACTGTGACCCAACCCCAATAGAATTTATATGGGAATTAGAACTTGTGGTTGTATCAGACGACAAGTCTGCGAGATCAATAGATCGATCAGGATTTATTTGAGTTGATTTAATTAGTGGATCTTGTTTAAGTAATATTAATGCTGAATCTAGAGTTTTTTGTGATATTTTTTTATCTTTCACAAATTTTCTTTTGGAAATATTTTCTTTAGACAGCCTATTTAAATATTCGGTTGCTAAATTTATTTTATAATATTTTTTTGCCTCATTTATTGCAGTCCATGATCTTTTGTATTTATTATATTTTTCAATGATTTTGCTATTGATTTATTTATTACTATATTTGAATTACTCGTCTTTGGTAAATGTGTATAATATCTAACACTAACATTACTCATATTTATTATAAATATATTTTTATATATTTATTTAAATACTATAATTAATGATAATTATGACTAATAGTGATCGACCAAAGAAAAAGTTATTTAATAATAATGATAATATAAAGTTTGGATTGAGATCGTTAATTGAAAGGAAAATGGGAGGTGAATTATTATCACAAACAAAAAGTAATTAAAGAATTATGTAAAGAATCTTTTAATTACTTTAATATATATAGATATGAAAAAGACAGTATTCCAAATGAAATAAGAACACACAGTCTTAATATATTTGATGATGCACATAAGAAAATTAGTATAACAGATTTAGCAGAAAAATTATTCACAGAAGGAAGACATAGACGACAGAATGTAATATATATTCAACAAATTACATTTATACCAGCTGGAATGAAATCATGTTATAGTGAAATAATTATTCATAAAAGTATAATAAATGATTTAGAAATTTATATTAATATTGATCAATCACAAATATGTAATGAATATACTAAAACTGGATTTTATACTATTAATAAAAATGGTATTTCTTTTCCAACGACATTATGTGATTACAGATCCTTCAGAGAATATAAAAATAGATTGAAAGCAGTTAGGAGAAATACTGAAGATGAATATAAAAATAATATTAATAACACAGATATAATTTATAAAGCATATAAAAATGCAGGAGCAGATGGTGCTAAAAAAACAGATGTTATAAGTGATAATTATATTCAACAATTATTCAAAGTATTATAAATGAAGAATATTATTTTAAATTATTTAATCGATAAATGTAAAAATGATAATAAGATAGTATTATCAAATATTGACTTGGAGAATATTTTTAAATTAATTACAAACGAGGAAATAAACATAAGTTCAGATAAATTGTTAACATATGGTGGAATAGATAATCTAAATAAGCATAACATTTTTAATTTAGATTGGAATACTGGAACATATTGGGTTGCTATGTAAGTAGATAATACTGATAAATTAGTGAATTTCTTTGATTCATTTGGTAATTCATTACCAGAAAAATTTCTAATTCCAAAAAGTTATATAGTAACTCATAATAATTATAAACTTCAAAATTCTACTGATGTAAATTGTGGTTGGTGGTGTGTATTATTTTTATATACAGTGAAAACGCGCAAGGTAGGAATCTATATATTCCTACCTAGAACGCTAGAGGGGAATAAAGTGGGGATGTAAGTAGATTGGTCGCACGATAAGTCACATTCACTTATGTCAGCTGTGTTATTTTGAAGTCTGTCAAATTGTGGTCACGAAATACTTTCAAGTTATCATTTATAGTATTTTTAATTTAAGTATGAAGTATTCTACTGCAGAAAAAGGACGCTTTGAACATTTATTACTTTGAGTGTTTATATTCAGTGTTTCTGTTTTAATATTCCGTTCATTTTAATTTAGGATATTTTTCTTATGTAAAAATTTAGTTTACGTACATGTTATTCTTATTTCTTGCTTTTTCTACAAAACTCATTCATCAATAAAACAAACTATTGTAAAGCACTCAAAAAATCCTATTGAATACCTTATTATATTTAAAAATACATAGTTAAATGCAAACTTAAAAAATGGACAATCACTATACAAAAATAAACGTAGACAGTCTATACCACCTTTATGTATTCCTTCAATCAATCATCCTTCAATATGTAGTTAACAGCCCCCCACTAATTTCTCCTATCGTAAAGCGCCAATCATATAATTTTGTATATTCGCATTAAGCGCGTTTTGTCTGTATATATATTTTTTATATTTGTTAGAGACAAAACATTTATGTTTTTGTTTCAAATAATCTAGGATCTTGTATATTTAATAATTTTTTAATTTCTTCTGTTGGATTAATATTTTCTAGTTGTTTAGTCTTATCAAAACATAATAATGGTATATCATCATCACAATCAGAATCCTCTTTATTGTTCATATTCATCAGTGCTCTAATATTTTTTTCTATTGTGTCTTTATCGTTTTAAGACAATGTTTTCTTTAAAGGAATTGGAATTGATTAGGAAGTTCTAATGTTAATGACCTACCTTTGATTTTATCATCTATTGTGTCAACAACCTTATTTAAAATATTCGCTAATACTGGTCCAGCTGCAGCAGCTAATATGGGAATTAAAAAAATTATAAAACCACCATTTATTTTACCTCCTTCAACTATTCTATCCTTGACCTATTGAACTATTGTGCCCCCTTGCGTGAACTGTAAGCTGCTGGAGTATACCCGCTCCTAAAGCTCCCCATCCAGTCCAAGAGCTTTGATAAACTGCATTAGCTGTGATGGTTCCAGAGAAGGTATATCTTCGTCGTCTATAACGTCTTTACCGAGATGGTTGGCTCGGGTTTCTGTGATGGCGGTGCAGTAAGATGTCAGGTGTTCCGGATTTTCATCCTCAGCCCCGCAGAACCTACAGTCGCTATTCTGTTTTAGACCTATCTTTGCCATGTGTTCACCAAGGTGACAGTGCCCTGTAAGGAACCCTGTGAGGATGCGCAATCTATTCCTGCTAAGTTCCAGCAAAGTTTTTGCTCTATGCTTATTGTAGTTTCCAAGGAAGATTTTGGAGTGTCTCAGATCAGGAAGATTCTCCCAGAGGGATGCTCAGAGCCTCTCTTCCCGATCTTTAAGTTTTTTCTGTAGGTGCTCGTCCCTATACAACAGAACGGTTCAGGTCCCACAAACGGAGTTGTAACGGCCTTTCTTGCTAGTGAATTAGCTTCTTCGTTGCCTCTGATTCCAGTGTGTCCTGGTACCCAGTATAGTGCAACTCTATTTTTCTTGCCCAGGTTGTTTAATCTATCAAGACATTCTCAGACTAATTTCGGCATATTTGGTTCCTGGCCCAAATGCACCTGTTCCTTTATCGGTTTTAGAACCGTCCACATACCACTTGATAGTGTTTTCTTTTAGGGAGTACGTGGAATGTTCTCCTACCCACTCTCTTATTGCTTAGCTTGGTGAGGAAATTCCTTTCAAAGCTATATTCCTTGACCATTTCATGATTCGGTAGGTTTAGAAGTGGGGAGAGCCCTGCTTGAGATGTCCATGCTCTCTGGTGCGGAGTCTCGCCCCTTCCAGTCCCCGCCCTGGTCAGTCTGTGCAAAGCCGCAAGGGCCGCTCCCTCCACCACTATGTGTAAGGGAGAGAGGTCTAAAATTAACTTTAGGGCCGCAGTTGGGCATGTTCTCACAGCTCCGGTGATGCATACACATGCCAGCCGTTGCAACTTGTCAAGGGTATTCCTGATTGTAACTTTAGTGACCTTCTGGAATCAGGTTATCGCCCCGTACGTTACTGTCTTACTATACTGACGTACAGCCATCGTAGTATACTTGGGTTGCAGCCCCAAGTTTTACCTGCCAGGTTCCGGCATATCATTAAGGCTCTTGTTGCCTTATTCATTGTCAGTTCTATGTGTCTGTTCCACAGAAGTTTTGAATCTAGGGTTATTCCTAAGTTCTTAACTTCTGATTTGCGCTCGATCACTGTTCCATCCAAGTGGATGTCTTTCATGATCGAAATGTTTCTCTTCCTGGTGAAAGGTACAACCGTGGTTTTTGCGGAGTTGATGCTCAGCCCCACTGATCGACACCATTCACTGGTGATTTTAAGGCTTGTTTGTACCAGGTCACAAAGAATCCTCTCAGACTTGCCTTTTGCTATTATTACAACGTCATCGGCATATCCTACACAATGTATGCCGAAGGCTGTCAGCCTGTTGAGCAGTTCATCTGCCACCAGGCTCCACATTAGAGGCGAACAGACGCCACCTTGAGGTGTTCCACGAGTGGTTCTGATTTTGATAGTCCGTTCACCTACCGTCATCTTAGCTGTCCTCGTGGAGAGCACTTTACTTATGCATCGTGTTACTGTTTTACTGAGGCACCTTGCTTCAAGTGCTCGTTCAATCGCGTCATGTGACGTGTTATCGAACGCACCCGAAATATCCAGGAAAGCGCAGATCGCTGTTTCTTTATCATCCAGGGTTTTCTGAATGATTCCAACTAGCTCATGCAGAGCAGTCTCTGTCGATCTGCCCGCCCCGTATGCATGCTGACTCCTGTGAAGTGGAGCTTTCTCCATTACTTCTATTCTAATATAGTTATTTACTAGTTTTTCCATCGCTTTCAATAGAAAGGATGTCAGACTAATGGGTCTGAAGGGTTTGGGATTGTTCCCATCTCCCTTCCCAATTTTTGGTATGAAGGTGACTTTAGCCCTTCTCCAGCTTTTGGGTATGTATCCCAACGCTAGACTGCTTCTCGTTATGTTTACTGAGTGTTGTATTACCTCTTCCTGGCCTTCTTGCAGGAGTGCGGGGAGAATCCCGTCCACTCCCGGCGATTTGTATGGCTGGAAGGTATTTATCGCCCATTCCATGCGCTGTCTTGTACAGATGCGCTTGGCAATTTCCCAGTCCTCCCGTTTGGGCTTCCTGGTATGTGTATTTGCCTCTTTCAGGTCTGTTTCGTTGCTACCTGGGAAGTGTGTTTTAAGTAGCAGGCTAGCCCGCTCCTTTTTCCCTTCCGTATAGCTACCATCTGGTTTTCTCAGGGCCATCACAGGTCTTGTTCCGCCTTTTGCCATGGCCCTATGAAGCCTTTCTGCCACCGGAGTGGAAGTGATGTTTTCACAAAAGTTCATAAAGTTTTGTCTTTAGAATTATCAATGAGCCTTTTTTAATTGTAATATATTTATATTAATAAAATAAATGCACATATACATGAATACTGAAAAAATTATATTAAACATTTATACCTACTACTTATTACATAGATTTATATTATATATGGTCGACATAACCGTACTCTCACAACATTACAAATTTAATAATTCTCTTAATGTATGAGTTCTGTCGACATCACTCGGAAAAACCTGGTCTGGCTTACAATAGCAATGAATTCCATATTCAAACACCCAGAACTGACCATTATCTGTTTTTACTGGATAGTGATTGATAATATCAGTATTCCTTGGTTTTACCATAGATACTTCCTTATAAATTACTTTTCTGATATTTGACGATCTAAATGGGGCAATGGCTCCTACAAATGATATAAAAACTAATCAAAACGGTAAGACTTCCGTATGTCGACCACTGAAATGACAATTTATACGCAATTTAACGGAAAGTACAGGTTTTACTGAGTCCAAAACGGCTCCCCTTTTCTTGCGGAGATTACTGTAAGATACCTAAAAATCGTTCTAAAAAGTGTTATTTCTAGGTTATGTTTCGCTAGTGTTTTGACATTTCTGCGAGGATTTTCAGTTGGTATCCAGTCAGAATTACGAAATATCGAGCGGCAATTTTGAAACATCGTTCGGGAATGTAAAAATTGTCATTAGTATCTTTTAATACAATTAATCGATAAGTTTCAAGTTCAAAAATAATATTACGAAGAAAATTATGAATATTTAGATACTATTATACTACTATAGATATTAATTTTGTGGAAAATCTCCTATGCTTACCACATTTATCGGCAAATTGCGAGAGTTTTGCAAGCTACAACTTGTTGAAAACAAAAGTGAGAAATCGCCTAGAAACAACAACAATCTCTGCTTTGTTGTATACGAAACAGTACATGCAAAAAAATGTATGCCATAATTTTCCAATTGGAAAAAATCTCATCTCAAAAATGACTGATGCTAATTTAAAAGCAATAAGTTCTTTTGAAGATTAAGATTTATGTTTAAATAAAAGTTGCTTGTAAACACAATTATTTTATTGTGTTTTATTTTAAAAATCCTTTTATTTTCCACGGTATCGGAAATAAACTGTTAGCCAATTACCTACCAGTTCCAGTGAATAATAATTTTTAAAATCTACCGATTTTTTACGAAGCATCTACCGAATTCGTTACAATCGAGGGTGGCAACACTGCTTCATGGTATCTTAGACTGATCTCCGCAAGAAACGGGTGTCCGTTTTGGACTCAGTAAAACCTGTACTTTCCGTTAAATTACTTATAAATTGCCAATTTAGTGGTCGACATTCGGAAGTTTAGACAAAAATAATTTCTGTTTCATTTACCGGCGATCTCAATCCTTTAAAAAATGTTTAATTCCTATTAACTTTTAAGAAATCTAGGTTGTCTATTCTGACTGGATATCAACTGAAAATCCTGGTAGAAATGTCAAAACACTAGCGAAACATAACCTAGAAATAACACTTTTTAGAACGATTTTTAGGTATCTTAGACTAATCTCCGCAAAAAAAGGGGCCCGTTTTGAAGTCAGTAAAACCGGTACTTTCCGTTGAATTGCCAATTCAGTGGTCGACATTCGCAAGTTTAGCCATCAAAAAAATTAATTTCAAGTCATAATTTAAATAATTTTTTGGCTAAACTTCCGAATGTCGACCACTGAATTGGCAATTTAACGGAAAGTACAGGTTTTACTGAGTCCAAAACGGCCCTCCTTTTCTTGCGGAGATTAGTCTAAGATACCTAAAAATCGTTCTAAAAAGTGTTATTTCTAGGTCTAGGTTATGTTTTGCTAGTGTTTTGACATTTCTGCGACGATTTTCAGTTGATATCCAGTCAGAATTACGAAATATCGAGCGGCAATTTTAAAAACTTCGCTCATGAATATAAAAATAATAATTTTTATTTTGCAGTATCTTTTAATAGAATTAATTGATAGATTTCAGCAATTAAAAAACATATCTCCTCTTGCATTTTATTAAATGCAGTGCAAATACATTATATAAAATAGGAACGTATCTAAAGAATATTAGCTTAGTTTTAATTGTAATTAATAACATTAGGAGACGTTTGACGTATGTTAAATCTAATATTGAAAATATCTTCAAATTTAGTCAAAATAATATGTAAATATTCATAATTTTCTTCTTAATATTAATTTACATATTTAATTATTGTGTACGACGCGTAAATAATTATTTTAAAAATAAATTTTATGCATTAACATCAAACTTCACTGTGTAAATATAATAAAAGACAAAAGAAGATATGTTTTTTAGTCACTGAAATATACTTATTATGTAATTGTATTAAAAGATACTACAAAATAAAACTTATTATTTTTATATTCATGAGCGAAGTTTTGCTTGATATTTCGTAATTCTGACTGGATATCAACTGAAAATCGTCGCAGAAATGTCAAAACACTAGCGAAACATAACCTAGAAATAACACTTTTTAGAACGATTTTTAGGTATCTTAGGCTCATCTCCGCAAGAAAAGGGGGGCCGTTTTGGACTCAGTAAAACCTGTACTTTCCGTTAAATTGCCTATAAATTGCCAATTCAGTGGTCGACATTCGGAAGTCTCACCAATTTTTTTAATAAAAGTTCAATTAAATTGTACCTGGTTCTGCATTCCTGACACTATAGGTAATTACCCAAACACAAGGAAACTTTATATTATCTCTAACACCAGCATGTGCTTCGACTATTTGTAAGTCGGGTGGGCAGTACGTTTGAAATGTATTTACCAATTCTCCCCCTGCAATATTATTTGGACACGGTATTAAGTAATCCATTTCACCCTAATAAGCTATGTAGCATGACTCCACTAATTAATAAATAGGTAGTCACTACACTATCCAGTCTCTATCAAAAATGGTTGATGCTCACCATCGCGCATGTGCGAATTAGAATAGATTGTCTAGATTCCAGTGGCGTATCCTCATAGTCATGGTTTACATTTAAAAATCTAACATTAATTGTATTAATTTTCGAAATATTATTTTTGTACTCGCTTATCAAAACCTGTCATTTCACGATTCGATTTGCGTGCGTAAAAAGTCACTTTAAACATGCTTTAAACACGAGTGCGTAAAAGTAAAGTTGGCACTTCCTGGAACTAGATTAATTTAGTGACATTTTAAAATCATAAATTCCTAACCTGAATAATATGGTCATAAACGATAACGTATTTAACAATTTGTATGTGTTATTATTTTAGCTTTTGTACAAAATAACTATTTATTAATGAATCTGGTGTTTATTCATTAATATTATCATCCAAATTAGAATCAGCTTTTTGTACAAAATAACTATTTATTAATGAATCTGGTGTTTATTCATTAATATTATCATCCAAATTAGAATCAGCTAAACACTTACAAAACTTTTTTTTGGAACAAAAACGTATTGACCCAGAACTGATAAATTGACATCTAAAAAAATACATAAAAATAAAATTTTTTTGGAGTAAACTAGGCTGTCCCAGTACTGGTAAATCGACATCTACTACTTTTGTCATGTTATCTTGAGGTTATCTTATACATATAACTCTAGCCTTTATATCGAACGAAGGTTTACTGTTTTGAGAGTTTTATGATTTGCTACGACGCAGGGTCCATAACTCTAACGAAAAGAACCTCGGCTTTGAAATCTCATGCAGTATTTAATATTCACCGATTGTAACACGGTACCAAAACATTGTAGTAATTGTTGTATGAATTGGTGATTGATTTCTAGTAAGTACATAAACATGGAAATCGACAATTTTGATACATCTCTATCTTGGAAAAAAATAGAACGAGATAATACAAAAGTAATTATATTTTAATAAATGGTTCGATTTATTTTAAACAATATTATATCAGACAGGTTTTCGAGAAGGAATCTCAGATGGCCGAGAATACAATTTTCAGAAAAGTTTTGATTTTGGCTATAGAAAAGGTTTCCAAAATGGTTTTGTTTTAGGACAATGTAAAGGTATCCTTAAGTAAGTAATAGTTAAAAGTTCATCAAAGATCATCTTCTATAATTTTTATAACTGCAGAATATATAATTGCTTATTAAGATTTAAATTTGTGTATTACCATCCAATTATTTTTCATTATTATACTAATTTATTTCAAAACAATTAAATTATTTCTAATGGGACTCTTAGTCATACTCTGTTTGGAGTGACAATAGTATTAGATAGAAACTAGAAAGATTTTTATCCAGTAAGGAATAAAACATTTAAGAAAGAAATATAAACCATTAAATTTTCATTCTATCAAAAGTTGATAGGTGCAATCTTTCTTGTATTAGCGATATCCTGAAAATTTATATGTAAATATATGATGCAATTAAATACAAAAGGTAAACCGCTTATTAATTAAGAAATTTTTTATAGGATAGCAGATCTTCAACACAGTACTGTAACAACTGAAGAATTATCAAATTCAAGGAAAGGTTTATGTTGCCTTTGTGAAAATAATAGTCCACTAGAAAAATCAGCTGAGGAAATAAATATATTACAAAAACAACGTTTGGAGCACTTCATTGAAACATTCAGTAAAAAACACGGCATTTCACCAAATATACATTTTGTAGATAATAACAGCGCTATATAAATTTGAATTGATTTATTTAGCAAATAAAAAATTTTTGACATTAAAGTAGTTTCAAACAGGATACACTATAAATCAAATTAAGAAAATATTTATAAATAAAGTCCTTCTGGCGTCCCTTCTTTTTTACGATATAACACGCTTTCCTTAGATTTCTTGAAATCTTCATTCATTACCTTCATTCTTCTTTCTCTTAGTGCCATTAGACCAGCTTCAGTGCAAATTGCCTTTAAAATAATGCATATATTAGAATGGCTTGTGATGAAGTAATGTAAACGCCCAAACCTTAATATCTGCCCCTGACAAATCATCCTTGGCCATAATCAATTCTTGCAAGTTGACGTCATCCGCTAATGTCATCCTGGACGTATGAATGTTGAAAATCCTCTTTTTCGTTTTCTCATCTGGTAGGGGGAATTCTATTTTACGATCGATTCTTCCCGGTCTGATTAAAGCCGGATCTAATGTTTCAATTCGATTTGTAGCCATAATAACCTGTAAAAGGAGAAGCAACGTTCACAAGTGTTTTTACGCGTAGTTTAAAACGGTCTTGAAGGCAGTAATTAGCAAATAATAGCCAAGCAATGGGTTTCATCAACTGAAGGTGTTTTGTGTTTGATGGGGCATTTTAAAGTGTTAAAAATTATCTATTAACATTTGACAAATACTTTTCAAGTGAAACGTGTTCTGAGATTGGTTTTTGGCGCTGTTGTTTGTATTTCTAATGTGCTATTTATGATTTTGTAACAATTACTTTCTTAGATGTTTAATTTTTTTTCTCATTAATAGTTGCTGTTATATTTTGTAATCTGGTAAACAATTACAAAAAGTTTTGAAGGGCCTTGTTCATTATTTACTATTTTACCTTAACATCCCCACGTGAATCAAATCCATCTAATTGATTCAAAAGTTCTAACATGGTTCTTTGAATTTCTCTTTCACCACCAGAATTTGAATCATATCTCTTTGTTCCAACAGCATCTATTTCATCTATGAATACTATCGAAGGAGCATGTTCTTCTGCAACTCTAAACAACTCTCTCACTAATTTTGGTCCATCACCCTATAAAATGGAATAATTAAATATGAATTTAAGATGTCTATGTCGCATGCAATTATGGATTGCTAAACATATATGTCTGTGCTTAAATTTATTTTATGACATCATTGTTATATTTTTAGTATTCTCCTGACAAAGATCTAAATATTGAGAGAAATGAACAAAGAAGTTTTATTTAATTTGTTACAGACAAAATCTCCGTTTCTGACCTAATTTTATCATATTAACATAGTACAGTCACAATATTTTCCTTTAATTCTTTAACCAAATAGCAGTCAAAATGGTTTACAATTGGAGAGATAAAAATCCAATATTACTTATATATTTTTTGTCTGTGATTAGACATACAGTTTACAATCCATAACTGCATAGAACCCTTTTTTGAATAAATATTAGATAAAAATCAGTTTAGATTTAAAGTAAATTTTACATACCAAATATTTTTGTATAAGCTCTGAACCCACAACTCGTAGAAATGTAGCGGATGTTTGATTTGCCACAGCTTTAGCCAATAAAGTTTTACCTGTCCCAGGTGGACCATAAAGGATGACACCTTTAGGAGGCTTAATACCTGTAAGAATACAATTATAATGTAATTACTATATTTATATATGCAGTGTGAAACTATACCCATCTCTTCATAATATTCAGGATGAGTTAAAGGCAATTCTACAGATTCTTTTATTTCTTGTATTTGTGTATCTAAACCACCAATATCAGCATATGTTTCCTGCGGTGCTTTTTCTAGTTTCATTACTGTCACCATTGGATCTGTATCATCACCTAAGACACCTACCACAGCATGAACTTTATGATTCAGTAAAACTGAACAACCCGGTTCTAATTGGTCTTTATCCACAAACGATAAGATACTAACATAATGTTCACTACCAACAGATGTGGATACAATGGCATGATTATCATCAATAATTTCTTCTAAAGTACCTACTGACATTGGAGTACCTAAATAATGCGTGGTTAATTCCAATGCAACAATTTTTAGAAAAATAAAACTTTACCTCTTAAATCATCAACTTTAGATCTTTCCTCTTCATTCTTTTCTTCTTGGGGTTTCAGTCTCTCCTGATTTCTAATAAATTCTTCTTCCATTAAGAGATAGTCTTTTATTCTTTCCAACTTTAAGAGTTTTAGACGACATCTTGTGTGCGGAGTTACTGCTGGAAGTTTTAATGCAGTGTCAGGTCCTTTTGTCTTACGCTTCTTCTTTCCAACTCTTGTTGGTATAGGAGGTTCATACTTCTTCTTTTTGTCTTTCTCTTCTTTCTTGTCATTCCCACCGGGGCCTGACTGACTTTGACCCTATAAAGATATATTAAACATAAGATTTCAATTTTTCCCTTACATAAAATAAATGCACTTTATAGTATGTGTTAGATTATCGATAAATGAAAATGATTTGTATTTACCATGACTAATGAATTAAAATTTGTCAAAAAACTTAATCAGAAATCACTTCGAACAAAAATACTGCTTTGTAATTCCATCAAACCACCAGTAGGGAATTTAACAACGAAAAGTTCCTATTTGTCGCTGCCAACTGCATTTTTTATTGGGAAATAATTTCTGAGGTTTGTTCTTTTTCGATACGAATCAGTGGCGTCGTCACAATTATACCCTAGAAAATGTTTAATTTAAAATTCAATTCTATCATTGCTGGACTTTCTATTCAATTAAAAAATTGTCTTTTAAATACATGAGGAAGTTTATAAGCTTTCGCAAGATCGTCCTTTTATAATAGAATTTAATTGAAGTATAAAGCTAATTAAATAAGTTCGAATCATTAACTATTAAATATTATTAGTTAAAGTGAGACATTTGAATTGGGAACTATTTTCTAGTCAAACTAACAGCAAAAACTTCTTAAATGAAGTCATTGCACCAACATTCACGTGGTTTCCATATAACCCTGTTGGAAAGTTTGTCTAGACAATTAGAAAACCTGTCACGCTCTATCCTATAGTTATGTCCCCTCAGTTCGTCCCTTTATTAGAGAAAAAATTCTTTTACGTTGTAGTGCCCATGAAACTTTTATAAGTCTCGATAAGGTCTCCTCTTCTCCGACGGTCGCTTAAACTTGTTAAGTTAAGAATTTCCAGTCTGGACTCATAATTTAGGTGCTTGATTGTGGGGGATAGTCGTGGAGATTTTTCTTTGGGTCTGTTCCAGGGCATGAATGTCCTTCGCAAGATAATTGCCGCATGGTCCATAATAGGTCTAATGTAGATCTTGTAGATTTTTTCCAAGAGTTTTGGTGATGGATTTGTAAATGTCCCAATATCATATACGATTCGAGTTGACCCTCTTTATCAACTTTCCCGAATAATTAGAATCATTTAAGATCTTCCTGGGTTGACACAGTTTTTATCGTTTGATTGTTGAGCGTGTGACTGACGGCGGGGATTATTTGAGCCGATGTGCAGAATAGAGCATTTGTTTTCGTTCAAGTCTAGTAGCCAGTCCTTGCACCACCTCTCAATTCTCTGTAAGTCGCTTGCTAGTTCATTGAAGTGAGTTACTGGATTGTTGTAGATCTTGGTGTCGTCCGCGAATGAAGAGATCTGGGAGTTAAGTCCCAGAGCGATATCTGCCGTGTAGATGTTGAAGAGCAATGGGGCCAAGACCGACCCTCTTAATCGTACACCTCTGGATGCGTGGTACATCTCTGTATTCTCCTCCACGAGAACCCTGCAACCTCTGCCGGAGAGAAAGTCGGCGATCCAATTAGAATTCTAGTTTGTGTATTAGTCTTCCGTGTGGTACGTCAAAAGCTTTTTTGAAGTTATACTACGTCCACTGGGTTCCCTCTATCCACTGATAGTGTCCAATTGTTAGTAATTCAAGTAGATTTGAAATAACTGATCTGCCTGGCATAAATCCGTGTTGCGACGTAGGAATTATGTGATTATTTAGTATAAATTCTGTAAGTTGTTCAGAAATGATCTTCTCCAGTATCTTGCAGGGTATCGATGTCAGGCTTACTTGTCTATAGTTTTTTGGATCAAATTTGTCACCTTTTTTATACACTGGAATCACTGTTGACTCCTTCCATTGTTGTGGTAGTTTGCCTTCCTCCATAAAAACTGCATAATTTTTGTTAGCGGTCCGATCATGGATTTGGTATTTTTTAAAAATACAGGATGTACTCCATCAGGGCCGGGGCTTGGATTAGTTTTTAGACCTGCAATGATTTTATCTACCTTTGCCTCCGTAATTTCGATGGTGTCCAAACATCTCTCATTCCTCCTACCCGTTATGGTTGGAAAAGTTGAACTGGGGTGAGAAATAAGACTTTTTTAAATTCAGCGGCGAACATATTGGCTACATCTTTTGGGTTACATATTAGTGTTCGGCTGTTATTTTTGAGCACCGGAGTACTAACTCTCGATTGTAGCGTACTGTGGATGTACCTGAAGAATTTCTTGTTTGCTGGTCACTAGATCATGTTCGTATTTGGCTTTCGCGTCTCTAATATCCTTAGTAACGGTGTTGCAAAGTTTCTATAATGGTGGTAATCAACTTCGGAGTTGGATGCTTTATATCGGTGCCAGCTTTTCCTTTTCTCGTTGATTTTCTTAATTAGCGCGCGTGATATCCATGGCTTGCTTTTCGATGTTTTAATAGTACGTTCGGGAACATATTGGAGGATGCAGGTATCTATTTCTTCCAGTAAACTGTTCCACGACTCATTGATGTTCCGATGGGTAACTGTTATTTTTCTTATATATCTGTCTATAATATAGTTGGCTATGTTGAAATTTTTTTGCCTTGTTAGTTTTTCTTTGTTGAGGTTTGATAGCATCTGCGAGGTTAATTTGACTAAATGATTACTCAACCCAATTGGAGGCTCAAAGTTGACAGATGAGATAAGGTGTGCGTCGGAATAAATAAAAATTCTAATGTAGATGGTTTGTTATTTATTCGGAAGCGTGTTGGTTGGTTTATATGCTGTACCAGGTTGGTAGACAGGAACATGTTCATGAAGAGACTAGCTGCGCTGTCGTTAGCAGATGGAGCTGGATTCGTCCAATTCAGTGACGGGTAGTTGAAGTCCCCGAAAATTACCAAGTTGTCCAGATTGCGACTTGCGTCGTGGAGTGCCGACAGCAGGAGTTCGTCTTCCTTGGGTGACATATTGGGAGGTCTATATATGCATGTTAAGGTGAATTTTGTTAACCCGAACTTGTAGCCAGGTTGACTCTATAGGGGATGTACAATAACTGTCATTGACTGTCGCACTTACTGGCTCTCCATTGAAACTTGTTTTTATGTAGATACATGTGCCCCCTCCCTAGCCGTAGTTCTATCAGATCTGTGTATAGTATAGTTTGGTATATTCACCAGAACGTCGGGGATATTTTTGTTAAGCCAGGATTCACTTATTAGTATGATTGTCGGATTGATTCTATTGACTATAGTTAATAGTTCCTGTAGTTTAGCGGAGAGCGATGCAATATTTGTGTAGAGGTACTTTATTTCAATTGCTTGGTGTGGATTGGCAGAGTGCGTACTATTCTGTTTATCTCTTTCTAGCCTTTCAGTAAAAAATGATCTGTCGTGTTATCAGTGTAGTTGATGTATTGTTTCTGTTTATTGAGTTTTTGGAGATATGCTGGGCATTTAGGGTCGCGAAGAGTGCTTCCTTTCTGGTAACCTTAGTTTTTTACAGTTAGGGCAGTTTAAATTTTGACTTTCTGGGCATTCTCTACTATCAATAGTTTTCACCACATTTGTGGCAGCAGACCTCATTATTACAATGTTTGGCAACATGGCCAAAATTACAACAATTGAAACACATGGGTACAGTGACGTATTCCTGGACGTAGGCTTTGGTGAGGTCGAAACTTAACTTCTCATTCCTAATAAACCATTTGAAAATTGCAGGTGGCACTTGTAATATCCAGTTCTCCTTTCTATTGTCTCTACATTTTCGTCTAGTGACGTATTTGATTTTCGAGTGAACATTTACTCCTAACACCGTCTTGATCTCTGGGTTTTGTTCCACTAACTCCGTGATAAATGTATCGGGAGAATATCCCTTTTCAATTCCCGTTATTTGGATCATTGGGTTTATGTCCTGGGTTTGCTTTATAATGAACTGGCCCTTTTTTCTAGCGAATCTTTTAACTGCTGTTGTTGTGATGGGTTGTGACTTTCTAATAGGACCGCCCCATTTGAAAGCTTTCTCATGCGTTTGAACGTACTGTCAATTTGGTCTTCGCTAATATTTTGTTTAATTTCTTTCAATACTGTATTTGGGTTATTTTCATTTGGAATCTGTATTATTGTTTCTAATTTTTTCGCCTGAGGCGGGGAAGACCAGGTTGGTCTCGTGCTCTCTGTGTTGTCCCTTTGAAATGGTTACCTCACTATATGTTTTTTCAGTATGTGTATGGCGCCTTTCTCTATATTCCCCTTCTCCTCTTTCGTTTGGTTGTGCCAGATTCGCATTATAATTTGTTGGGTCACAACGAGGGTTAAACTTGTGATTCTCCATTTCCATTCGACCAATCTTATATGCAAGCGATATGACCGTTTTATGTAGGTTAAAAGTCGCCATCCTTATATCATTTAGTTCGAGTGGGTTGAGCGTTAATGTGTCTCCCGAGCTTTTAAAAATGGATGACTGAATTGTTTCTACGGCATTCGTAATACTCAAGCATGTCTTCTGTAATAGTGCTCTTATTTTTAAAACCCGGCATGTTATGTTACCATTTGCTCTTCGTGTTGGATTCAGTGCTAGTGTGTTTGCTAATTTTATTTCGTTCTTGTTCTGTAGGGCTAGACCCCGATCTTGGTCGTTTGGTGGTTACGTTTACATTAGCGTCTGTCTTATCGAATTGATTACTGCGTTGCACAGCAACATTCGGTGGGGTACGCATAACAGCATTTCGAGGTTTAAATACTTCCTCTGCGTTTATTAATGTATCTTCGTTGGTGTCTCTTCTGTCCTGTTCCCCATTATTTATATCACCGTTTCCATGGACCAAAGTTGATGATCGGCCCTGTAGAATATTTGTCCGTGTATCTGTTTTCGATATGTCTCCTTTTTGCGACTGGGTTTTTTCGATAGCGATCTTTATTCCGTCTGTTTTTTTTGTGGTCTCGATTCCAATAATTTTGTTTATTTCCGATTGCGAAAAGTTTGTAGATCCTAAAGAATTACTTCGTTGCTTATTAAGAAACTCTTTTTTTCTCACACCTGATTTACTACCACCGTCACTCTTATCACCCATTGTCTGTCTTTTCCTTTTCGATTAAATTATTCACTTAACAGGTAAACTTATGTATATTCTCGGAATAGCTAAAACACGTGCGTAACTTTCGACCCGCGACGCGTGTCTTTTTCTTCTGTTCGAATCATATAACTTGTAAATACACGTAAAGTGAGACATTTGAATAGGAGAGGTGTTTTCTTTCTAAAACTAAAGCAAAAATTCAACTGAATATTACATTTACTGTTCTATAACGGTGGAACTTTAGCAATTAGAAATTAATAACTTGTGCTTAGTTGTTTTATTAGAGATTAAATTCTTTTTCTAACATGAAAAACTTGCTAGATTCGTATAGGCATAACAAACAGACTCGTGAATTTTTCACAAATTCGATTGGAGCACCGACTACATTCTTCAAGTGGAGTATAGTGTGCACAAGACTTGATAATTGACTAATCACAGGTAGTAGAGGTGGGCAGTCCGGCCCACTTTAGTGATCCGATTCAGTAACTCCCAATCATCTAGCTGATTCGGTTCAATGAATCATTTGAATCAATTGAATCATTTAATATCATGTCACATTTAGATTCACCCGCTTAAGGTGACGTTACACAGTTGTGCGGGAAGTTTAAATTTTCCTCATTCTTAGAGTACCGTAGATTTCTAAACGTGCAAGAATATCGAAATTATTATAATTTCTATAAAACTATAACTGCATTAGGCAGTTGCTGATTAACAAAAGAAAATTGGAAGACCTGTAATAAAAAAATTAGTAAAAATTACTTGACGAAGTAAGGCTTTTTTAACGATATCTCTTAATCGTAACCTAGATATATACATGTAGTTCCATAAAAAAGACACAGTAGCTGGATATATAGTATAATTAAAAAATGTATGGTATTTTTTTAGTAAAAGCTCAATAATTTGATGCCGAAGGCAAATGTACATGCATGAAGTTCAGCGATTGTGCAACAGATGACGCTCATTAAATGTCAATAGGTTTGTTCCTTTTAGACGTTTACAACACGACGCATGCAGTGATATTCGAAACTCGCTCTTTTACGACAATGCAAATGGAATAGGGTATTTTTATGGCGCATGATAGACCAAATCGAACAAAGCTAATAAAATTTTCAATTGCCATAACAAAATTTAAAACCTTATGAGAAATTATTAATTATTTTCTAAATATTTTAAATTTCTAAATATTGAGGTTTACTATTAATCTAAGGCGTATTTACGTATTTTTTTTTGAAAAAAATTTTGTTTTATGTCAAATTGAAATTATTTTTACCAAATTATCGTTTTATACTATACTTGCAATTTAAACAGTTTAACAAATTAGAGGAAACAAAAAAGTATTTTTGTTATTAAATTATATTTTTAATATGTTTCACCAGTATGCAACAGATTACTACAGAAAGTAATAAGTTAATAAGGATACTTAAAAACCTAAGAAGTTAAATAAAAATACCTTAATTTTTACATAAAAGGCTAGTTATGGGTAAGAAATAACACAACTTGCTTTTTAATTAATTATTTCTGGAAATATAAAAGTCTGATAAAATGTTTCTAATTTAGGAACTATTTCATTATTGATATAATAATAAATTGAATTGTTTGTTCTACAAACGTTTTATTGATATGTAAACTGGTTTTTAATTTGAATTAATCCATTATTAGCTATAAGATCTAGAAAAAGTTAAATATATTAGACCGAAATTTCAAAAAATTTATATATAGGACTGAATATCATATTTTACTTTTTGCCCGTGGTTCCTGCATTTTCAAAAGTCTAGGGTTTTTATAAAGAATACATTGGCGAAATGATGGATTTCTTGCTCTTCCATCCATTCTGCAAATCCTGAAAAAATTACTCTACATTACTCTATGCATGTACCTAATTCTTATGCTAGCAAAACCTTTAGTAAATTGATAAGCTATCGCAGCATAAAATATTTATATAAGTATATAACACCGCTATATACACAAACCTGGAATTACTACTGTATATACGGTATTTTTATTTACACTAATAACAATAATAGTAAAAAATGATAAAAATGCTAACAAATAAATCTCTTGCGAATTCTTGCAGGACTAGAAAAACCAACTAGCGAACAATAGAAACACAATTAGGTACAATACGGATTGATACCACATTGATACTGATGCACAACTACATCAGTGTGGAGTAAAGAAACTTTCGAGAAAACGAATATGTAATTTTTACCCCAACGTATTAATTGCTCGCTCTACCCTTTCTTAATCCAATACAACTGACAAAGATAAACCGAGAGTCTGATTATTCAGGTAAATCCAAATACAAAGCAAATAAACTTATAGTACGGAATTAAAACAAGGTCATTAAATTGAAACGGAAATTTGTGATGTGTATACAACTATAGTACTCTCCGAGCCATCTATGTTTCAGTTGCGACATAAAATACAGTTTGAACGATATGATGAAAATTTAGGCGCGGAAACGTCCCCTTAACTACTGACCATTTGAAATACCTACATATATTCTACTTTAACAACGAATTATTAAATATATTGTAAATTCGTATTGTAATGTAATTGATTAATTTTTAAAATAAAACACCAGAAACAATAATTTTTTTTACCAAATTAAAATTTTCATTGTCATCCTGTAAATAAGCAACGGTTAATTTCGTTTCAGAAATAAAAGAAATTCATAATCGGTGCTCGTAATAAACGTACTCGTAATTTTGATATCGGCTTGGCGGGTTTATATTTTCATCCGAAAAAAAAGACGTTCAAAGAATTATTATTATTATCCACTCAATGAAATACAATATTAAACACGACGTTGCATGATTTACACTTATTATTTTATTAATATAATATAGATACGGCATTTTGTATTTGATATGATTATTTTAATATTAACTATTTACAAAAACAGACTTTAATTTCATTTCTTTTTTGAATTTTAATTGTATAATATATATTTATTCATAGGTATTTATGTTTAATAAAAATACAAGGAGTTATTTCAACATATTATGTACCGGGTGTCCAATTTTCGATGGTTTTGGCGGGTATCTCACTTATTCGTAAAGATTTTTTCTTGTGGGAATATCTACAAAACAAGATTTATAAGGTGCAGTATCAAACACTGCAAGAAGTGAGGAATGCTACTGAAGAGGCCTTTAGAAGCTTACAGGCGCGGCCATTTATTATTTTGAATGCCTTAAGGCGCATACGCACTATGTGTGTGTAAGATATAATGCGGAACAATTTGAACAATATTTATAAAAACATAATTATTTATATTATTATTCTAAATTCTAAAATTCCTTGTAAAACTAAGTTCTGTGTTTTACTTTTGTAAGTTATAATGTAGTTATTAATTAGAATTTTCATTCAAATGCAAATATATCTAAAGTGTTATATATTTTTGAAAAGCTTGTAAAAAGCTTAACCAAACCGACAAAAAATATATAGGGTGTTACATTAAAAAAACATAATTTTGACTAATATCTAAGAAATTACAGTCTTCAGGGGAAATCTATCTACGCCACTGAAGTCTACGTAAAAAACTGCATAAAAAACATTTTTTACCTTTTCGATAAGTTAAACGATAACTGATATACGAGGGGGGTTCCAAAATGCAATATTTTCAAAATCACCCTGTATCTCGAAAACGAAGTGAGCTATGAAAATTTTGTTTACGGCATCTTTCGTTTCACAAAAAAGTAGCAAAGTAATGCGAAAACCGCAACTCTTTATCTTTACGAATAAGGGAGATACCCCCCAAAACCATCGAAAATTGGACACCCTGATTATTTCTTCACCAGTATAAAGACACACAAACGAAAAATATAACTAGTAGACAGTTAAATATATACATATACCTACCTATATAAAAGAATACCTACAAATTAAAAATAATTTCATTATTTATAAAAAGTCAGAGCGCTATGTCATAAGCTCCAAACTATTCTTATATGTACCTACTTTACAATAATTATGTTCCATTTTCCATATGTATTGGTTGACATTGCGCGTTAATATTGTTAAAGGTAGGTACTACATATAAGGAACCGAAGCTCGTATCTTTGTCGTTAGGATTCAACTGATTCAAATGAAACAAAGAATTATATGAACGAAACCATTGATGAAATGGTATAGTGAAACTGAAACGATGATCCGAATCGGTCAATATTGGTGAACCGGTTCAATTGAATCAACAGTAAGAGCCGGGTCACTGAATCAAATCGTTCATGAACGACACAGCTCTAACAGGTAGCGAAATCATTCTTTTCTAACGCTGTATTTTACACTTACCTAATAGTGTTCAAACTTAAATAATTTATAGAGATTAAAGGCAAGAACAAATAACACTTTCCTGAAAGTTCTTAAAAATTTCAACGAATTAAGGATGAAATACATTGTACACAAGATTTTTTAATTTTGAAGGAAAATACATAGCAACTATTTGGCGAATCGCAGATTTGGTGTCAAAATTGAGGTTGCCCATATCATAAATAATTATGTATAAACATTTCATACGTTGAGACAAGTATATTTCCAAATATGTTTTACAAAATAAAATTAATATCAAAATAATATTTAAATAAATAAGCGCAATAGAAGCATGTTTATTTTAGTAGTATACATTGTAGAGTATAAAGAACGAATAACATAAAATGATCATAATTTATAGTAACTACACCGATGAACAGCGCATCTTTTATATGTTTCTGCGTTGTCTAAGTAAAATTTTCGTATCTATTCTTTTGATACGGCTGGAATCGTAAAGCATTCTATTTTTAAAGTCTTTGGAACTAAACGGTCCTTCAGTCTTCTTTTTCTTTGACGCGGCTACATCGCTCATTTTCTTATTAGATACTGATGGATGTAGGCTTACATCAAATATTTCACTCTCCCACGAATTATTCAAATCTATCTTTCTGGTAGGTAACAATTTTTGAGATACATTACGTTTAAGTTTCTTAGTTTTATCTGTGCTCCTTTCAACTTCTCGTTTACTGACATTAGTATCAGTGGAAACATGAAGTTTTAGAATACCTGACGAACAAGGAATGTTATCAGTCTCGTTTGTTGCATGAATATATTTCTTCTTTTTGTTTGAGTTAGTATGATCTATTTCTACATCAAATTCACTATCTACATTTGCCCTCTTCTTTTTAGCAGACGATTTATTTTTGGTTATAAATACATCGTCAGAAAAACTACTTGCATTTTCATCATCAGATGAGTCCTTTTTGGTTTTGATCTTTTTAATTTTTTTATGAACTTCTACAGGTTTAAATTTATTAATTTCTGTTTTGTCCTTTTTCTTGATTTTCTTAGTTGATATTTCAAGGTTCTCTTCCATCTCCTTGACTATGTAGCCTTTGACTTTCTTGGATTTCTTTTTTTCGCCCTTATTGAAAACCACATCTTCTACTACAAAGTCAGTTTCAAGCTTACCCCTTTTTGGTGATAAATGTTGAATTGATTCCCCACTTAGACGTTTAGTTCCCGAGGTTCTAGATTTAGCTAATTTAATGCCAGTTTTTGGGGACTGTTTAGAAGTTTCTCTCAAAGTAGACGATACCTTGCTAACTTCAATGAGTGTCGGTATTTCTTCGTCATCAGATTGTCTTTGTAGTGATTCTCGTTTTAGCTTTTTAAGTTTTTTAGGTGACACGGGCTTGTCAGTCTTTGAAAGCGTCCTAACGAAAATGTCGGCACTATCATCTTCCTCCATTGCGGCTTTTTCCGGCAATTTACTTTCTATGTATACATTATCATTTTTAAGGTTACTGCTGGCAGTATCTTCTTTTGTGTTAACATTTGCTTCTTTCGACACATTTTCCTCAACTGATGATTGATCATCATAGTCTAGTGAAACATTGAATGATATATTTCCTGTATCACACTTCTTTCCTTTTATACCAGAGTAAAACCAATCTACAACTTTGCTAATTCTTTCAGATAATTCTCCATCTTGAACATCTTCTAATTTTATATTCTCTTGAATGGTTATAGATGACGATGACTTTCGTTTGGATTTCTTGTCAAAACTAATGTTCATATCCTTTTGACTAGTACTTTCTTCCTTCACTGACGACACAGAATCACTGTCGTTGTCTACATAAATAATATCATTTTTAGACGGTATTAAATCAATTGGAATGTTGGCTTGAGTTTCAACTGCAACTTTAGCGATTTCTTCTGGTTTCTGAATGTCTTCTTTTATAGCTGTAGATTCGTTTTCTACTTCCGTGGTTTTACTGTCGGATACTTTTGCTTGTACTTCATCTTCAACGATTTCCACATCTACGATATGGCTTTGATCATTATCTGGGAAGCTTTCTACATTAGGTACTTGGTTTTCATCTTCACTTTCACTAGGAGTTATAATACGCTTATGTTTCTTTGAAAATTTCGACGGGCTAACTAGTTTTGTTTTCTCCTTTTTAGGTGTAAGCTTTTGTAAGAAATCTTCTTCTCCAGAAAGAAGTTCCTGTTCTTCCCCATCGTCAATAAAAGAATCATTGACATCAGAATCATCGTCTCCTTCTGTGTAAGTATCAGAGCTATTAATTGATTCGCCTTCACAAACGATCTCATTACTATCTTCGGACGGAGTTTCTTCTTCATCTTCGACTTCTTCGGCCATGTCATCAATATATTCGTTAACGTCTTCTGGGGCTTCTTCATCCTCGTCTGTTTCTTTTTCTTCTCTTTCCATTTCCTCATCTTCACTACTGCTAGATGGTACTTCATTTAAAGCGTCTTCGATAAGTTTCTCTACCTTTTCCTCTAAGTCATCAGTCACATCTTTGTATTTTGAAGTTTTAGAACTTTTCTTTTTTAGAGACTTACTCTTTGTGTCAGATTCACAAACATTTTTTAGCGTAGAACCTTTATTTGGGCTGGATGTGGCTTTAGTTTCTATTTCAGCGTGTCCTTGAATATTGGTAGGTTTTAACCTCTTCGGTATGCGGGATGAATTAACATCTTGAGCAGCAGCCATATTTTGCATGTTAGTATCAATATTTTTTGATGATTCTGAACTTATGCCATCAGATTGGTGTTCTTTAATCACTTTATGACGAGATTCTACGGTCTCAGTTAATACTAATACATCTATTTCATGCGTAGTTGTAACATCAGATCTTTGGGTTTTCTCAATATCCGGTATAATTTCTTGATTTTTACAAATTTCAATAATCGAATCTTTTTCAAGAGATTTTTCTTTCTTATTAATATCAGAAATTGACAGCAGTTCTTTTTCGTTGATTACAACGTTGCTGACTATTTTAATTTTTTTCGGAGAAGGTGAATTGGTAAGTGTAACATTACTTTTTGCTTTACTTGTACTAGCTACAGGTTCATCAGTTTCTGCATCTTTTCCAATAACTTTTGCTGAATCTTCATCGGAACTTACGAATTTGTTTGAGTTCTTTCCAGAAATTGGTACATCTTCTTTTGACACCGCAGCGATATCAGGAGATACATTTCTTATACATGATGTTATATTTTCTTCGTTTGCTGAATGTTTCAGTTTTTCAAATTCCAAAGTATCTTTTTTGGGTGTTATAGAAGAATTTGATTGCAGTTTCTTTTCAAGAGATTCTGGAGTTGTTAAACATTTAGGGGACTCATGTTCAGTCTGTGGAACTTTGTCATCGCTAGCAATTACATTTTCATCGTTTTTACGATCACCTTTGCTATCAAGCTCTTTTGAAATATTTTGACTAGCAACTGCTTCAGAGTCTGCAGAAATTTCTGATAATTCGACCTTTTTACTCTCAGAAAGCTCCTTAACTATATTTTGCGTGTTAGGTGAACTATTTTCTTCTTCATCGCTTACATCAGTATTACTAATACTAAATACAGGACTAGCACAATCTTCTTCGTCGAGTTCCGAAGTTTCCTGAGCAGATTTATTTGAAACTTTCTTCGGATCCTGCGGACTTCCTACATCTTCAACTTGCTTTCGTGTTTTTGAAACTTCAACCTCTACAGCATTACCGTCTATTTTAATAGATTCTTCTTTTAATATTATAAGGGTTTCTAAAGTGTGTTTCTCAGTTTCATTGTTCATATCTACTTTATCGCATTTTGTTAAGAAATATCTGTTTTTGATTTGTTCTCAACATTTTTATCTTTCTCAATTACTTCTATAGTTGTGACATATTGCAAAACACTATTTTGGGGTTCTTCTGCGGGAATGTTATCAGTAGACTTGCGACTTTTTTTCGTAGGAGTTAATGATTTCTCCTTATTATTAAGGGATTGCCTTTTGTTAGTGGATGTGATTTCTCGGTACGTTAAAGGTGGGTCGTCCACTTCCATAGGCTCACAGAAACTATCATGAGAAGATCCTTTAGTGGGTTTAGGGTTTTCATTCATCTCATTAAATGATACGTTTGTTAATGGAACTTTCTTTTCATTTGAAGTTTTAGGTTTTGGCGTAGATTCTTTAAGTTGCTCGGTAGATTTCGTATTTTCCTTATCTGAATTTCCGCTAGTGTTTAGTGTATTTTCATCAGTGACAATCGTTTGCTTATTTGCCGGGAATAAATCTTCTTGACTACTACCAGTCTCTGTATCACGCAATGATAAATCCATGCGAAACGATCCATCGGATCCTACCGATACATTCAGTTGGTTAGGCAGCAAGTTACTTAACGATTTATCTTTTGGATTTTCGTTAGCTGTATCATTATCATCTGACAGCACGGTTTTACTTTCATTTTCCGAGGTACCCGAAATTTTCTGTGCTATGTTATTTTTTTCAGTATTTTCAAATGTCTTTGATAAAACTGCATCGGTTTCATGAGGCGGCTCATCGCCCACAACATCAATTTCTACTAGATACTCCGATTCATCTTCAATTTTTTCGTTCGCAATTTCTGTTGGTTCTTTTGGATTGGTTTTGGTGTCAGAATTCACCACTAAATGCTCGTTAATACTTTTGTCAGTGTTTAACACTTTATCTATATTTTCTACAATAATTTTGTCTTCAACGGCTAATTTTGAAGCTATCTCTTTTTGTGTGTCATCTGGAGTTTCATGTACGTTATCATTATTAGATTTTTGGCCTATCTCATTGTCCAGTAAAGACGAATCAGCTTTTGTTTCTGTAGCAATAGAAAGGACCTGTTTTTCTTCCAGACCGTTTTTCTTAAAACTCTTATTGTCTCCAGTAGTAACTTTGCTGTTACTTTCTTGCTCCGGAAAAGCCACGGTTTTGTCAGAATCAAGAACAACAGTGGCTTCTTTTGTGAAATGTAACTCATTTTTCTTGATGTTATCATTATCATTCCCAATCTTGTCAATTGTGTCAGTTTCAAGCGTTTTATCAGCAGGAGGATTCTCAGATTTCGATGATGTGGTTAGACTGGCAATTACTCTACTTTTTTCAATTCTCACTACGGGTGACAATTTAATTTTATTTTCCTTTCTATCTTCCGGTAATTCTCCAGTTTTTTCTGCATCCAATGTTGGTGCCTTTTCGTTTTCATCATCTTCCACGTTCTCGCTAATCGATTCAGTATTTTGTCGCATCCCCTTCTTTTCAGTTTCATTTTCTCGAATTATATCTAATTGGGACATTTCGGGGACCGATGAATGTCTTCCCCTATAACGTCGTTTAGAATCCGTAATAGATTGTTCCACTTCTTCGATTTTTTCTAATGGAGATATTTTATCTGAAATCGAACCTCGTCGTGCTCTTGGTTTTGCCGCTTCTACATCTTTCAGGCTCGTAGGTGATATGCTTTCTGATCTAGTGGATCGGCTTCTAGTAGTTACAGCTGGACTGTCTATAATATCCTCGGATTTAGATAGGGAACCTGCAAGATCAGTTTGTATTACTATTAATGCAAATATAAGTGAGTTTTGTGAAAAGAGCTACTACTACCACCTTAATTTTTTAAAATATGCCCTTTACGTAACGTTGTAACGTTTTCGTTTGTTGTATAAAAGGTTTATAGTGGTAATATAAAATAAAACATTTGCAAGATGGACAAAACTGTAAATAATTCTTTAATGAAATTGAGTATTGGCAAGTACAAGCTTAGAGAAAAGTACAAAAATGCTCCATATACATATACTGATCCAGTATGTTTCCCAACTTATACTTTTCATCAAATGGGTGGGTTACGTCGTACGGACCTGATATATATATTTAGCAAAATCATGCTGTCATAGGCAAACATATCCTTTTGTTTCTCTGCGTACAGCGAACAGAAATATATCAGTTATCATCGATAAAACTGGGTAATATTGGTCTGTGGGAAGAATTGACATATTTTCAAATTTACGTTTTAAAATAGAACACCAATTGTGATTTAAAACTTTGCCCGTGTTAAAAGTAAAAGCCGATTCTGCTGAATGAAAACAGGCAGGTATTAATTATTTTATGTGTTACACATTGTTTTAAAGTTCTTTTAACAAAGAACTCAAAAATACAACTAGAAAGTTGTAGTACTAATTTTGCAGTTCACTTTGCCATGACAATGTTGCACTTCAGTGTCACTTTTGGATTATTACTATTTATTATTTGTGTATTTAGGGAACGTAACAACCAAGCAAAGCTGGACAAAGACCATATAAATTTATAGCTCAGGGAATATTGAAAAAGCCCTAGAACAGATAAGAAATGACGGATTGGATTTTACGCACGTTGAATTGTAATTTAGAGTAGATATGATTATTTGATTTAATATAGCGTACTCAATAATACTATTTTTTTTAAACTGCAGATATCAGTGTTCGTTAGTATAAACGGAATATTTAGTGCACTTTTTCTGTATAGAAGAAAGATTCCTTTAAAACTATGTTTATATTCCCTGAATTTAACTGTAACGCCATGAAAAATATCTTTCAAAGTTTGACAATAGACACATTTATTACGTTAGTAGCAGCTTGCTACCACATATAGTATACACAATCGATGCAATAACATACATATATGGTATCCTTTTTGCATTTTCACAATTTTGATACGCAACATTTCTGAAAACTCCTGCATATTTCAAATTAATCAGCAAATATGTTGCAAATTAAAATATTCTTCTAATAGACCTATACACTCCTGAACAAAAATATTAAAAAATGTAACTTCGTATATAAACCGACGCAAATGTGGTGTCCCCTTGCTGCATATACGGGATAGAAATCGGTGGATATTAGAGAGAGAGAAAGAGAGTACACACTTTGCTGGGTGACAGTAGAGATGAAAATAAGAAAAAGATGCCTATACACTTACGTTCGACGCTCAATTGTTTTCGAGATATGGCTTAGTCACGAGCAAAATTAGATAGAGAACTTGAAAACCAGAAGAGCTAGAATAGTGCTCTCCTCGACATTTTGTAGAAAATGTCAGGTCTTATAAGTTTTCTTGATATCTTATACGGTTAAAGCTGGACTAGCAAAAAAAGGGAAAATATCGCAAAAATAATCCTAATTCTCCCTTTCTTTGCAGACGTAGGCTTAACGACAGAAGATATCAAAAAACTTTTAAGACTTTTTTGTAGATCATGAAATCTTCTCCCAAAAATCTGCGAGAGCACTATCCTAAATGTTATAGTTTTTAAGTACTGTATATGATTTAGACCTGCGTTTATGGTTATCTACATGGTTAGCTAACGCTTTAGTTATATGAAGTAAACTGAAATTGGTTTGCGAAGATTACTGCAACTTTATTTACAAGGGCAACAATTTAAAAATCTACCGTGTTAAAGATAAGTTTATCAATTCTGTATATACATATGCAAAGATGTGATCTTGAATCATATCTTGAAAACAATTGGGCATCGAACCTCAGCGTGATAGATTTTTTTATCCATAAAATGCTGCGCATATGTGCTTTCTTTTGTTGATTAATTTTTGAAAGTACGGTAATTTGATTCTTTCATCCGCTTTAGTTTGTTAAGTAGGCGTTTAAAAAATATGTTGAATGTTTAAAATATTGGTTTTTAGATTCCATTCTTCTAAGCACACCGCTGTTAACAACTGTTATGCAACTATTTACAGTCCTCTTTTTGCATCCGTACGCATTCTACTCAAACAGATGTTGTTATTGTTCTAGTTCAGATAGTTCCTTGGAGTGTATACTGATCAGTAAAAACAAGAAAGTTTTAATGAACATCACGTCGTAAAATAGTATAGGATAGATATGGTTTATTTTGTTTTATCTTTAAAAAAGGTATCGTATTTTAGGCGTACTTTATGCTTGCTACGCCACTGATACAGCCTGTGTGGTTTTTCGTATTTACACAACACGAGCCATATGTAGTGCATTCATCTGCGGTAATATTACCATTACGTGTTTCTAGTTTTCTCACCAAAATGTTGCGATATGATTTCTAAAAAAGGACATAGAGGCAAGGTTGTATAAGGGTTACTGACACTATTCTGCATCGAAGGGCGGGATCTACACACAACTCTAAGAAATAGTTTTTCTTTTACGCCTGAACTTATAAACTTATAAATACTGCGTCTTGCTGGAGAGATGCTGTTCAGTGATATTTTCTGTCCACTGATATTTTTTTCTAATTGATTACTGCGCCATATTACAATAAAAACCAAAAGGTTACTTAACAGTAAGTTAAAAACCTTATTTTAACGATTAGTTGGTTATTAAATGCAAAACAAAACTCAGGTACGCGTTATCTAGTTCGGCAATGTCCAAAACATGAAGTATAAAAAATTAAAGTATTATTAAAACAATAAATTATGTAGTACTTCAAAGCAACGACAGAATTGTGAATAATACTGAATTAACAGAATAAATGATAAAAGATTAAAATGTAAAAAAATATTCTTGGCTGGCCTAATATTATCCGAGAAAGAAGAAGCAGCAACCATTAACAGCAGCCAGAATTCATTACACAATTCGACTCTATTATTTTTCCCTTAAACTTGCCCCTTCCATAAAAAATATAGGTAATTATCGTTCAATCGAAAGGAAATTATGCTAATTGATTGTACAAAGACAGAATAAAGTATCTTTATTCCATAAAAAGGATAGAGGAAGAGGGTGTACAGTGTTACCGATAGTCAATTTTACTGAACGAATGCTCGTAGTTCTCTCGAAACTGCTAAAGCGGCAGCAGAAAGTGGATGGATAAATAGTTAGCTGTTTGCCGACATATTGCAGACTTCCACGACTTTGTGAAAAGTACACCAGTTCTCAGTACTTCTAATATTCGACAACCACAAATCGCATATTTCAATAGCTCCTCTAGAATTTTGCAAGAATCATGAAATTATCCTATAAACTTTATTTTTACATACTAGTAGAAAACTTCAGCCAATAGATAAGACGGTTTTTAAATCGCTTTAAGATGAACTTTAATAGTACTTCTAATAAATAATTGGATGGTAATGAATCTCATTGAAGCATATATAGCATATCCAAAGGTTTTTATTCCTATTCATGTTATCAATGGCTTTCGATCAACCGAAATTTGCCATTTTAATAAAGACATTTTCAATGATGATGATTTCTTATCCTTGTCTGTTACTGGTAGATAGCAAGATAGTAGACTCAACATAATGCGAATTACCAGTAATGCAAACACCACAACATTTACCTCCGCATTCGCTACAGCACATACCACAACCCTCAGCTGAAGAAGAACAAATCCTGCAATTTTTACCTAACGAAGTCAACCGGATATTAGTAAACTTACAGCGATATGACATATGATGCCTAATATGTCATATGGTCAGTGGAATCATTTCCTAAAGCTTATCCAAGAAAGGCAATTGAACCGAGAAAACGAGAAGACAGTTTAGTTAAAGATTAAATTATAAAAGATTTAAAGAAACAATCGTCAGTTAAACTAAATGTGTTGAAAAGTAAATAGAAAACAGTAAAGGGGCTAAGAAAAAATACTAGATGAGAATCAAGGAATGGATCAGTGTTTTTGATAGTTACGCGAGCAATGAACCTCTATAGTGAACCATGAGCACATCTAAATTAACTTTAAAGAAATTAGTCAAGTGTGAGTTTTTGTTGGTGAGAGTAAAACAACAATACTTGATATGGAGAAGTTCTTCACTGGATCTCTTAGTGCAAAAGTAGAACACTAAATACTTTAACCCACTAAACACCAAAAAAGTTTTATTATCGCCTTGATAATGATAGCATTGCTGTTGAAACGCGTCGGTGTTTAAGTTAAAACTTTTGTGGTGTTTAGTGGGTTAAAGTGTTTAGTGTAATACTTGATATCATGTTTGTAGACATTTTTTTAACTACCTAACGTCTGTATCCGAAATTAATATTCAATAACGTCAATGTTTCCAGCTTTCATGTTCGTTTATACAAATATACAGGGTGTAACAATAGTGCGCGCTGAATTGTTCATAAAATTACCCTTTCAATGATGTATCACACTTAATGTCTTCTCTATTTAAATTGTAATGGTTAGAGTGATGGAAGGAAGGGAAATGACGTATCACTGTATGGCAGTTGTGGACATGTTTGGAAGGTGTCCTCCTAAAATTAAAAATAGACCTGTTTTACGTTTTTTGAAAATAAATTCTCCTTCGAGTTATTCCATCTGTTTCGTTTTCGATGCCGCACCCTGTATAAAATAATTTGCAGTTCCTTGATTTTGACTTATTTCATATGTAAGAGTGTGATCTGTCATATGTAACAGAATGTTCCACTCGAAGGCAACACTGTCATATTTGGTGTTACCACAAACAAGGTTTTCAATTAATGAACATTTGTTGAGCTTATAAAACATACTGCGCCCATTATGTTATGCGCTAGACAATAAACAAAAAAGAAAATGTCAACTTTACTTATAAGGGAATTAAAAGCTTAAGCAAAAAAAAATTGTAGTAGTATTCCTCCTTTTCCCCCTATTGAACAATAAATATTTGTTGCTTCGAGTGTTTTGTTTGATTTGTTTGTACCAGAAATACAAGTTTTATTGAATGTTACACATGCTTAGCCGTTTAAATTGTGGATTTGTATACTATTTTAGTGTAGTCAATAATAGGAACACTCAAATTTTCTATTTAAAAAATTAAGAAGTTGTCATATTTTTCAGGCACAAGTTAAGAACTAATAGAGTAAACTCTTTGCGGGTACTGATTTTACTGAAAATAGCTCACTAGTGCATGCGTACAGATCGGATTATATTTTAAATCTGTTAAACGTGAACCTTTTTCTTCATTTAATACATTGTCAGAAATAGTGTCAAGCATAAGCCGAAGAAGCTTTTCATATAGGGAATTAACAAAATACAAAGGGTTCTTTCAATATCCGTACGATACACCATAACACTCTTAAATAAGCAGAATCAGATTATATTTTTATATTGGACATCCTATAGGAAACAGATCTATGGGGTTCTTATAAACTATAAGCAAGTGCAAAATGTAAAAAAATATATTTATAAAATTGTACTATAAAACATGAATGGTTTTCTCGTATGTTTGTAAATTTGTAGCACCGACTACAATAACTTTCTACATAGGAGGAATACATTTTCATTTGTAGGTACAATTTGTAGAACATAGATGCAAGAACATTTAAATGTATTTATCACGTAAAGCAGTATCATGCTAGAATCAGAACTACAATGTAATTTCTACTAAGCATACAAACACAGATGTAATAGAATATATATATAGTGGATTACTGAATTTCTACCTGAAATCAGATGCTTTTTGTATAGTTTTTAACAGCAGCTGGATTAGACATGACAGGCCAGATAAAAATCATTAAAGCCTTTGACAGATGACAATAGAACAGCTGTTTTACTTTAAATATTTTGTGGATTGTATTACATGGTTTCTTTATTAGTACGTATAGTTTATATTGGTTATTAGAATTTAATCATAATAATATTTATATGTATTATAACAAAATAACTAACCTCTCCTTCCTCGAGTTTTAATTCCAGCAGATTTTGTCTCGACTTCCTTTGCTAATGCTGTTGGAGACTTGCTTGCTGATCGAGTCAATCGTGTCCTTTTCGCTAAACCAGCCTGATTCCCTTCGGATGATGATTTACTGTCCGCAGGCTCCAAGTTACTTTCTTGTGACAGGGATAAACGTTTGGCTCTCGTAATTTTTGCAGGTGTTTCATTAATATTACCAGAATTGCGTCTTTGAATGATTCTTGCAGGATCAGGTGAATTTTGGGCGATTCGTGATGAACGTCGTAATGATCCATCTGAATTTTCTTCAGCTTGTAGTTCTCTAACTGGAGTTCTTCGCGGCATTGTTAACTGTGGAAAAAAATAAAAAGGTATGTTGTTTGACCAAAAAGAAAGAGCCGGTAAGTTACAAAATGGTCGAATGTGTTAACATAATAAAAAAAAACGTGTTCATAGGTATGAGATAAATAATGATTTTACTTGAAATAATTACCAATGGCTAATATAAAACATTAACTGTTGAAGTAAAATAATAAATAACACTTAAAATATTTCAAAAACTTAAAAAAAAATTCTTAAACACATCAACGTTTAAAACAGTAACGGTTATAACACGTGCACTTTTAAATAACGACAATTCTAGAGTTTCTTGTCGAGAATGCGCACTAAAATTCAGCGGTTTTAAACAGCGCATGTCTTTAAATTTTCGCGTGTTTTAGGGGTTGCGATCGCAAGGCGCACCACTAGTCCGAAATCAACCCTTGCTTGGTTGGTAACGTGCTTACATAAACTAGGAGCGCAACATCCACATTGTAATAGTCGTAATAATATGATCGTCGGTCTCTAATAACTTAATTTAATAATAATGGCAAAGATGAATCGCGGTATTGCCGTGCTGTTTTGTTGTTGTGTCTTCATTAGCATCATAAATCAAGGTAAATACCTATTGTTTGTTGATATAATACAATTATCGCATGTAAACGTAACAACTTTGAGAAGTAGTCACAAAGTAATATTTAAATCGATATTATTTTATTGCCTGCTTTCCCTTCCTTAAATTCAGTTAGTTTATTGTTTTTATAGCTTTTTCGTTTATTTTCAAATATGTAACACTGGCCACATATGTATGTAAAAATTGCATTGTAATAAACTTTTAGCTAGTGAATTTATTAGTTTTGTCTTTAATATTCGGTTACCTTTGAATTTCTTTAGCGCTAATACTAACGCTCAATAACATGTAAAATAATTTGTTTTTAACATATGAGGAATAAAGCTTTCACAGCAATAATTGTTCTGGTAATCCCATTAATCAATTTGCAGGTTTGCCAACTTAAAACTATTCTTTTATTTATTTATAGCTGCATATGCTGATAAGGAAGCTACAAGTGATGAGGTAAGAAAAATTATCAATGATTATTAGCAATATAGTTGTAACTATTATGATAAAAATTGGAACTTATAAAATTAAGCGCGTAGTAGGTATTTTGATTTACTATGTATTTGCATATGTATATTGATATGAAATTTCTTTATATTTTATATTCTTGCCTTCGTTTTATTTATTAAACTTATCGTTTTGTTTTCTTTCATAACTAACTTAAAGTTCGTAATGTCATCACCACAATATTAACTTATAGGCTGTACCTAATGTTAACGCATTTAATAAATATGCACGGATATTAGGGAAATCCAATTCAAAATTGCTTATAAAACTGTTAGGCACTACTATTAACTATTAGGTACATAATCTGTTTTTATATTCATCTAAAAGTCAAACATTTACATAGTATGTCAAACAAATATAATAAAATCTTTTACCTAATAAAATGTTTTCTATTAGAAGAAATCAAGTTTATTCATTTTTTTTTTGTAATTATCACAAATTATTATAATTATAAGAAGGAAAATGATTTTTATTCGGCAACTGACAATTTGTAATTTTGTAAATGCTGTCATGGCTAACTAATAAAAGAAGAACCAATGCAAATAGTAGGTATGTATTGTAGAAGATAAAAATACTAACTTGCCAATATTTCGAAAACTATCCATTTCTATAATAGACATGCTTATACAAAGTTACCCTTATTTTTAATGCCGAACAAGATAAAATTACAAAAATTGCCACTTTCCATTAAAAAAAATTGACTTTCGGTAATTTTTCCGATTTCATTTTCAGTCGTATATTTCGAACACTCTGTATGAATAATTGTAACAATTTTATACAAATAGTATTTAATTAGGTCATCTACTTGAGAAATCTTACTTCAAAATAAATAATAAGCTAATCCTTATATGAAAAAAGTGCAATTGATTATCTGCCTGCAAACGTCAAATTTAGCAAATGTAAATAAGTCAAAAAGGGTTAGACTTAGGTATATGACATTATACATGAAATATATTTAGAATTTCACGTAGAATCTAAAAACGTGTCAATATAGGTACAGGCTATTCTACTTAAACCGAGATAGCACCGGACGTCCTATGGATATCCATTTTATGTCCAAAAGTGGTCCGAACGTCCATGGATGTAAAACGGATATCCATTGGACGTCCGTTACTGGATATTCATAAAACATACCTACGAATATATATCGGTATCGTAACTGTCGATTACAGCATTTATAACATACATTCCCGACGAGTGAAGGTATGACTATTTAAAATGCTACGTTAAAATTTTAGTAACACGAATTATATCGGTATCTCGCTAAAAATTTGCGTTTAATTTCATATAGAAATGATCTCTGATTAATTTTTTACGGATATAATAGTATATTACATTACTAGGAGTAGAAAGCTGTCATTTTTGTGTCGAGCCCAAACGTTTGCTGTCGAGGCGATAGCCGAGACAGTGCAAATTGGGCGAGGCACAAAAAGCTTTCTACTCCGTGTGATGTATACTATTTTTTCTTCAAACGATTTCTATCGCTCTTGCGGAATACACATTTAAATATAACATGTATTATCATTGCTTGAAATCAGGTTCTATGTATGTATCTGTCAAACAACTGTCAACGTACTTTGTTTAAATTTTTATTTATTTATGGTGATATTAAAAGTACAATTATTAACAGAACAATTTTGCATCAGTTGTTTACAATATTTTGTACTATTATTCATTTCAGTATCAGTGTTAATAGTAGTAGTGGTAGCTGCTTCAACTCTATTTTCAGTGGCACTACAACCAGGTGACGGATTCGTGGTATAGGAGCTATAGTCCGTTGGATTCAATATTCTCGTTGCTGTAGCTCGTTTATTTGATATGGATTCATCTAGGTACCCTTCAGCAACACTAGTGCATTTCGTAAATATTTGACACTTGTCAAATAATCGTTCAGTCACTTTAAAGAGTTGTGATTGGTCGGTATAGACTAGTCTATTATTGTACTAGTAACAAAATGCATTATTTCAAAGGCATGTGTACAGTAACAAAATGATCATATTTTCATATTTTGTTACGCTTGAAGAAAAACATTATTATATTATAAGTTATTATTATTTAATATACATATACGCGTTGCACGTACGTTTAGGTACAGTAGTTGTCAGCGCGTACCAAGTATTTGTATTAAAATTTTAACAATTTCTACTTACTATATATGCCTATACTAAATACTATATAAAAAAATCAATGGGAATCATTTTCTTACTTCTATGTTTTAAAATTCTCGCGCATAGTTCTCTGTTTAACATAAAGTGACAAGTAATCCTACGTCTGTCTACGAAGGTATAGTGACAGTAGCATATGACAGGTACGCGATAAAGTTACAATGCTAAAGGTATTTCAAAGTTAAAGTATTCGATTGTAAGTTTTAACTAACTGCGAAGGATGCCTATTGCAAATATAGTCTGGGTACATGGAAGACAGTCCAGTTACGTTAATTTTCTCATTTTAGTTTTGAACGATGCGATGGTATATTTAACAAACGGATTTGTACGGCAAACGATACCTTACGGACATCCATAACATGCTCTGGTATAACAAAGGATAACGAATGGATATAAAGGCATGTTTGTAACAAATCTCCATAAAACGCTCATAAGATGTCCATAGGACGTCCGTTCGGATGTCCGTTTTAAAGCCATGTGACAAATGGACGTCCAATGGATATCCATAGGATGTCCGACGGACCTCCATTGGATATCCGGTATATCCGTAGCAGCGAGATATACTTCCGATATATCTCGAAGCGCCGCCATCTTGAAAATATTTTAGGCGGGTGGCCCCCATCGACTTTAGTATAGTGCCAAAATTTCAGATCATTCCTAGCTATAATTTTCCCGCAATCGATCGTGGCAGTTCCCGGTGAACCGGGTACGAGTAGTTTAGAATCATAATAAAAAAGAATATAACATAAATGACATTTTTTTTTTGAGAGATGTCTCTATTTTTTTAATAGTTTTAATTAATGCTTATTATGTAATTTAAAAATACTTGAACTTACAGTTTTCCAAATCAATAACTTTCTTCTTATACTGTATATAATTCTTTGATGTATGTATTTGTGCTAACGGAGATTTTCGGTATAATGTAGAAATCAAATTATAGACAATTTATATTTCCAATACACACCATTGAATTAATTAAGTTTAAAAATACATAGAAGAATTGGTATTGCAGACAAATTAATGATAAACCGTTCACGTGTACAGTCTGTCCCAAAATTAATGTCCCTTGATGTGATGGAAGATAGATGATAACTTCTGTTGCGAAACGAATGCACTAGGTTCGACCGACATTTATTTTAGAGCGCAATTGCAATATTGATATTCATCAATAAAAAAATGTGTCGAGTTATAGGGAAAATGATTTTTATTGGATCTTTTAATTGCGAAGGTGACATTAATTTTGGAACAGCCTGTACATTGTTTTCAATATTTATCATTGTATATTGAAGAAGTTTAATGGGGAAGAAAGTAAGAGATTGCAGGTAATTTATTTTTCGTGACATTTTGGATGTAATTGAGAATTTCCGAAGCTACACTCAACAGCATTTATTTAATTTAATGCGAATATAAAACGACAGGTATAAGAAATGCCACGAATAAATTACTAAAGTAAACAGTATTATCGATTTTAATTATTGCAGAGTAATTAGTATAATCAATATCTGAAGGTGCGGCATCAGGCGTTATTTGAAAACGGTACACCTAAGTATTGAAGAGAGAAATGCAGAAATATTCATGAAAAGTTCCAAACAATTTATCGACAAGCTATGCTGAAATGTGTGTCTGTGATAATTATAAAACTTGTTGCGAATCTTCCAATATCTTTTGATTTTTTGCAATCGTAATACGTTTTTAACCAAATAAAAAATATTTAAAGGAAACCCAAAAGAAACCATTGAATAAATCCGTAAAACCCTAAATATAAAAATTTACGCATCTGCAGCTACCTTACAGATATTTAGATCTCATATTTGTAGTTTCTGCCATCTTAACTACGAATATGGATAAATAAAGTAGTTACAGATAAAAAATCGTTCACGCTAACATCACGTTTAATTTATTAATTTGGGACACGTGTTTCGAAAGTTCATGGGCCGTCATGATCAACTCAATACAGAATAAGTAAATAAAATTAAAAAAAAAACAGCAATATAAACATCCCCTCTTCAAGTATTAAAAACGAATATATGCGACTTTTTGCCTAAAAACGACCTAATTGCTGATATATGTATGTTGAGAACGGACCGTCCTTTCTTAAACTTTCGAACAAGAAGAAAGGACGATTCCTTCTCAACATCGATCGTTTTTAAGTCTAAAGGAGCATGCATTGGTTTTTAATATGTACTTGAAGAGGGGATTTTTATATTGCTGTGTTTTTAATTTTATTTACTTATTCGGTTTCGGTTAATGCTGAGGGCCCATAAGCTCTTCAAATACGTGTTCCCAGTCAATGAATTATGTTATGGTGTTACAGATTTTTTATGTGTATCTACGAGCTCACGGTCCTTAATATCACATTACATAAAGTAGTCAACAAAATATAAGGTTCCATTGGACTTATTTAAAAAATGTGAACACAAAAAGTCCAAAGTTGTAGTCGTAAAAAACAAAATATTTTGCCACACAAATCGAATAATAATAAATGAATAAATTAAACAAATCGAAATATATATAGTATATATGGCTGTGTATATAGAAAATACATAAACAACTACGAAAAGTATAAGCGTAGGTGGGTAATCTCATAATCACCCACGTAAAAAGAGCTAGCTAATACGAAAATCTATCCTCAAATTTTGAAAGAACGCTTGAAAATAAGAAATGAGGCAAATTCAAACCTAATAATAGCCGTTGGTTTAGGAAAGGTATTTAATCACGACGACGTTTATATTATTATGTATTTATATACGTACTCATAATTTATAATGAATGAACTAATGAAATCACTTCAACCCACTAGTTTACCTGGTCGGATTTTAAAATTTTTATTTAGCTTGGCCCTAATTCTAGTGCATCATTTTAAGTGGCCCACCTGTATATGTATATAGGTGATATTATATAGCAGTTGAGGACAGTGTGGTAGATTAACTATAAATGTTTGAAGTAAATATTTGGTTTCGCAACCTAGAAAAAATTTTAGGTTAGTATTACCGTATTACTTAAGTGAATCGAATGACTTTCACTCTGTCAAATTTTTGACACCTTTGAATTTAAAAATCAGACATAAAGTTTTAAAATATTTTCTTTAGCAAGATTAACGACACTGCGATAGTTTTAAATTGTACTTCAAATTGTGATAGCTGTCAGTTGCAAACCTAATTTAGAGAAGCTTACATTTGATTATTTATTCAACATGTTGGAGGTACAACGCAACAAGTTTGTAATCGAAAGTTACTTCAGAATTGGTTGGAATTGGTCGAAGATTATACAGGGTTTCCACGGCCAAGTGGGACATAGGTAGAATACATATAAAATCGGTTTTCGGTGAATATTATCTCCCTAATACTACTTCATTCAAATTTAAGTGCCGGATATTATAACTGGGTTAACAACGAACATTTCCACAATCATAGTACAAAGAAAGTAATTTTAATAAAGACAAAAAAATTATTATTTTTAAACCTATTGTACGTGAGTTCCTAATAAGGCTTTTAATACGTCAGTTAGTGCAAGCGGCCGTGGCGCAGACGTTCACGCGACACCTTAATAACGTAAGGCACAGATTGTTTGGGGTTCGAATCCGAGAAATGAATTTAATTTTTTATTTTTTTTTAATCTTAAGTTTTGTTGTTTATTTTGACAAATGATTCGTCGTTAGTAACAATTAAAAATCGAATAATATAGCACGTGATCATTTTTTTTTATTGTAAAAATTATTCATTATTTACCTTAATCTTCAAAATATCGATTTATATTATAAACGATAAAACTAATCTGCCGGGATTCGAACCCTAAACAATCCTTGCATTTGCGTTATTAAGCCGTCGCGCGAACCATTACGCCACCGACGCATGCACTAACTAACGTATTAAAAGCCTTATTAGGAATTCACGTACAATAGATTTAAAAATAATAATTTTTTGGCTTTATTAAAATGACTTTCTTTGTACTATGATTGTGGAAAGGTTCATTGTTAACCCAGTTATAATATGTGGCCCTTAATTTTGAATGAAGTAGTATTAGGGAGATAATATTCACCGAAAACCGATTTTATATGTATTCTGCCTATGTCCCACTTGGCCGTGGAAACCCTGTATAAATAATGTCATGTTTCCAATAGATTGTCACATCAGATATATTTCATGGTAGCCAATAACTAAAAAAGAAATATACATCGACATTGCAATCAAGCCAATACAAAAAATTATCTGTGGTACTGCGTGACATCAGCAGTCTTTGTACTTCAATAGTTGGCCACATTTTGATAAACGCGCTGAAAAACGAAACTTTAAACAATTTTATCTTATTTTTATCATAAAGATATAGCAAAATCAAAAAATACGGGTCCATTTTTTTTATTCATCTATGTGTTTATACATGTATAATTTGAAAATGTTCCTGTACCCTATTATGTAAAAATCTGACATTTATTACTTTTTAAATCCAATTTATATGAAATTTAATGAAATACAGTGAAATCTCTGTTAACGGACATCTCCGATGAACGGACGCTTCCCTTGGACGGACAATTTTTTTGGTCCCTTGAACTTCCTATAATATTTATTAACAATTTAAACTCTATTGCCATACGGACAGGGTGACATCATCGCCGATATTTGCTTCGTAGCAAATAGCAACAGCAAAAAGTTGTACGTTTACTGCTTTGCTATTCATCAATATAGTAGTCTTATCAGTATATTGTGCGCGGTTGATCTCAAGAATGTCAAATAAACGACGAAATATCTTAACACTTAATCAAAAAGTGAACGTCATTAATGTTTGTAATTAAGAAAAGCTTGTTCGTGATTTGGCAAAACGAACGTGATATGGGAAAAACTCAAGCATCTGAGATTATTTAAAAAAAGAACGATTTAATATTATAGTGGAGTTCAAACGTCAATGTTAACCAGAAACGAACATTATTGAAGACATAATGTTCCAAAATGCATAAATTATGTTATGAGTGCGTTTTGAAAGCGCGAAATAAAGGAATTCCTATATCGAGGACATTGCTAAGATCAAAAGCGAAAGAAATTGCAGAATAGGGGCTACAGTAGATTCCAGGCTTGCATTGATTGGCTGGAATTCGTCATAATATTAGTTTTAAGGCAATATCAGGCAAAGCTGCAACTGTTAATTTATGTGACGTTGATACTTTTAGACTTCTAAAGTAATTAACTTTGGGGTTAAAAATTTTGTAAATCTGTATAAGGGATGTATTCACATATTTTGTACATATACAAAGATACATATTTAGTTTTATTTGTTATTAGCATTCTTATTTATTTCATATAAATATGTTATTTATGTATCAGTAGCCGCAAGCGTATGTATCTACTAATAATGAAGTAAATCTTATTTTCCATGACTAATTGCCATTTTAGTTTTCTAAAACTAAAAGCTTCAATTTTAGCTGTAGTTTTCTATTGAGCGGACAACTCTCTTGAACGGACAAAATTGTTGGTCCCGAAGTTGTCCGACCAAGAGAGATTTCACTGTATGTAATAAACGCCAATATTACAATGTATATTTTTGCGTCTGCCGAATTACCGATACAAAAATTTAATGCATCGGTAAATATTTAGAGATAATGTATACGAGCAATTGTATATATTAAACATAGAAAATTAGAGGACGTAAAGTTTATCCAAAGTGCAATATGTATAATAAATTTGTTAAAAATTAATTAAAAATTAAATTCATAACATCTTAGGAGCTAGTTGAAATAGGTCTTTAGTATTCCACACAGGTAACTTGTATAATATCTAAACTAAGTTCACAAATTGCTCCTGTGACCTCAGTTTATCTAACACAAAATTAAATGTCGTTAGGTATTTTAGTTGTATCTCTGTAAATGCATGCAAAAGGTTAATTTCCGAGTCTTGTTAGTTTTGTTTACAATTTAAAATAGCCTGTTGTCTGGAATTTTAATTATCTACGTCTTGATGCGAGTTTTTTCAGAGCCGCACAACTTGCTTATTTTCTTTTGAATAAGTTAACATCGTATTGTTTAAAATAGTTATTACAGTATCTGGATGGACTACTTGAATATCCTCTTTATTATTGCGTTTCAGTCCAGAATAAATAGGTAACACTAAGTTCGTGCTGTGTACTATTTTTCTTTTCAGTATTTTTACAGTTACCTTTATGACTTTTAGGCTACTTTATGTAGTTGACACGTTTCTTCTCTTATTAATTCTTAAAAAACCAAAGAAATGCATATAATAGGCGCTCATGTAGGGGAAGGTTTCCTTAAATGAACCAGTTTGCATATTATTTGTTATTGCGGATAGGTAAAGTAAAAAAGATAAGTTTAAGAAACGCAAACGAAACTTTATTATATTAAGAAACTTTTGACAAGCAACATTTCAAATAAAAATTTTGTTTTTTTGAAAAACAAATATTTCGTTGCCTCTGTTATGAGGGCTTTCGGGTTTTGACCGCGTCATAGTAAAGTACATATATAAACAATACAAAATAAAATAAAACAAGAATGAAAATGAGAAATACAAGCTATCCAAGCTCAAAGATCGTCAGAACGCATAAAGGAAAATCATATTCGGAAATTTCAATTGCTTGCTCCAAATAATAAGAAAACTGTAACCCATTTATCATCAAAAACGGTCAAAAATCTATCATCTCACCCTCTGTCGGAAGCTGAAACTCTAGTATTATCCAAAGATTTAAATATTTCTCTGTTACTCCCAAAATCATTCCAAAAGAGGACATCATATCCTTGGTAGAATCATCCATTCGCACACTCTCTAAAGAAAATGCCAATATTATTCGTTTTGAAACAGCCAAACGTTTTTCTTCTGCTAAACCTCTTCAGCCAAACTTGTCCAAAGTAGAACGTTCAGCCCTAGGTTCTCTCCGCGCCAACAAAGATATAGTCATTCTTTCTGCTGACAAAGAAAACAACCGTCATTGTAGACAAGTCTCAGTACGTGGCCAAAATATCAGATCTCTTACAAGATGTTGTTGCGTTGTTGCGTGATCCCACTTCGAAATTTGAACGGCAAATCTCTTCATTAATTAAATTCTCTCTTCATTCCTTCTGACATACAGAAACGGATTCTGCCCAAGGAAGGTTGTACGGTCCTTCAAAAATTCATAAGCAGAACCTACCTTTTCGACCCATAGTTAACACTGTAGATTCACCCACCTATAGCTTGGCCAAGTACCTCGCTCATACTATTAAGAAATACACAGGCAATGCTCCTTCTCACATTCTAAATTCATCGCACTATTTTAAACTCATTTCTGAAATTTCTATCGAACCCGAAGATCTTCTTGTCAGTTTTGATGTTACCTCACTCTTCACAAAAGTGCCTGTCGCCGATTCCGTCGCTATAATCCACCAATTATTGATCCAGGACAACCAATCCCCAGACTTAACCAATACTTTACCTTCAAGGGAAAATACTATCACCAAACCTCCGGCGCCGCTATGGAATCCCCACTTTCTCCGGTTGTAGCTAATATCTTCATGGAGGCATTTGAGACCACTGCTTCGGAACATGCGAATTTAAAACCCAAAACTTGGTTAAGATACGTGGATGACACCTTCATTATCTGGTAAAAACACTCTGACTACTTTCTTGGATATCCTCAATAGCCAACACGCCGACATCAAGTTCACCATGGAGATTGAGAATAACGGTTCTCTACCTTTCTTTGATGCATTAATTACTCGTCTACCAAATGGTCGTTTAGGTCACCCCGTGTACAGGAAACCCACACATACCGACCGATATCTTCATGCCAGTTCACATCAACACCCAGCACAAAAGCAATCGGTAATCGGCTCTCTAGTACATCGCGCGATGTCAATTTCCCAACCTGACAACATCGACAAAGAATTGAAACATGTGAAAACTGCTCTTCTACAGAATGGCTATACCTCCGGCAACATACAAAGGGTCATAAATAGGTATATTCATCCACGATCACCCAAGGTAGCACCAGAATCTAATAATCAGCTAAATACCATCGTTCTCTCCTACATCCATGGCGTTACAGATCACATCGGTAGAATTCTTCGTAAGCAAAATATCCAACCCATCTCTAAACCTTTAAACAAAATCTCCCAAATTCTTCCTTCGCCCAAGGACACTCGCCCTCCTCTCACCCATAAAGGCATTTACAAAATTCCCTGTGATCCATTGACCGTCAGTATCTTAGATTGGACCATGATAAATTTTTAAATATATATTGCATTACATTGTCATCAAGTATGAGGGACAGTTATAGATTTTGCGTTTAGGACTGACAATGGCACAGTCTACATGTACCCAACATCGACACAGCTTACACCGGATCATGTCCCTTTGGTCTTCTTCCTCACAGATGGTACAAAACGCATCGGTTCTTGTTTACTTTAGTTTTCCTTTGCGTTCTTAATTTCTTTGCTTGTTATTTTGATCGGTTTTCTTGGAGACACCTTTTTGATTTTTTCTTTCTTCATCGTCAAATGATTTTTGTACGGGGAACTAATAATTTCAGCGGCCTGTTGTGGTCCCCTTTGTAATGCTTGTTCAAGATTTCTTGGTTTTGGTATAGGAGATATTTCTTCAACTGATATATTTAAATGGACTTGCGACTTGCTCCCACTTCCTTCATTTTCAAATAGTTTCTTTTTTGCCATCATAATGTTTTCGTGAGCCACTTCATTTTCACTGTCTTCTTCTTCGTTGCTGGTATCCTCTTCCTTGTTTTCGTTCCTTTCTTCGTCGGCGACGACATTAAGTTCTTCCAAATTATCTGCAGCCGCAAACATGACGATCAATTGGCCAAATTCCGGCAGCTTTGAATGCATTTATAGCCGTTTGTACGCTTGCAGATTTAGCGTAGGCCTTCCCAAATAGTCCGGATACTTGAAACATCGACATTTTTACCAGGATTTATCCCTAACCATGTCTCTACACTTTGTGTGTAATATGGGTTTGAAACAACCCACATCAAGTGGTTGTAATCTATGGGTCGTATGATCTGGCGATTGCAACATAATAACCCCATGTTCCCGTGCAAGAAGTATAGATTCTAAATTTTTACTGTGGTGTGTTCATCTAACAATAAAAGTACTTTCTTTTCAATGGTGGGTTGTAGGTACAATTTTAAGGAAATTGTCTAACCATTTGGTAAAAAGATCTGTATTTATGTAGCCTGTTTCTGAAATTTCTACCATACTTTCGGGAGGAGCACCATTGGCTAGTTTTGAAGCCATTCTTCCTCTTTTAAAAATTACACAGAACAACCAATTTTCATTTTTTTAATTTTCTTTATGAATTATATACAAACTTATTGTGTTTTATATTCCTAATAATTATTATAAAAACAAATATCTTCTATCACGTCTGGTATTATACACAAATGAAATTCATATTGATCATAAATACTAACACTAACTAAGTATATGCTATTCTGGGAGTCTTTCTTTTCACTTTTCTTTTATATTGGGATGAAGAACATTCCGAAATTAACGTCCAACGGTAGTCAGCAAGCATCTCACTATTCCACTTGCCCTGATAGCGTTTTTCCATAGTGGAAATATTCTGATGAAATCTTTCCCCATGCTCGTCGCTAACATCGCCAAGATTCGGGAGAAAGAAGTTCAGGTGCGAATGCAAGAAATGTATTTTAAGACTCATATTACAGTCTAATGCATGGTAACTTCTAAGAAGTTCACTAACAATTTCCTCGTAATCTTCAGATTTTGATTTTCCTAAGAAATTCTTTTTCACACTTTTAAATGCATCCTAAACAGTCCGCTCTAAATCGCTCAAGAGTACGTCAAATTCTCGATCCTGTTGTAACAGATTAATCTGGGGTCCTATAAGAATCCCCTCTTTAAGTTTTGCCTCAGATATATTAGGAAATTTTTGTTTAAGGTATCGAAATCCTGATCCCTCTTTGTCCAATGCTTTGACGAAATTCTTCATCAGACCTAATTTTATGTGTAATGGCGGTAAAAGTATTTTATGAGGCTCCACCAACGAATTATGGACTACGTTCTTCTCTCCAGGAGTATATTGTATTCTGGTTGGTCATTGCTTAACAGTATAGTGCGAATTTCTCGCTCGACTATCCCATTCACAAAGGAAACAGCAATACTTTGTGAATCCAAGTTGTATACCAAGTAGAATTGCAATTACTTTGAGATCAGCACTGATGTATCATTTATAGGTTTTGTAATTGATTTTATCAAGGAGACGTGTCATATTATCATATTTTTTCTTCATGTGGTCATTCCTGTTGGTCATGCCGTGATGGAGGAATGGACTGGAGTTTTCTGTGCATATTTATTCAAGCAAATCAAAAAAAAAAAAATTAACATTTTTGCGATTAAAACCTTTTACTTACCTTTTACCTACCTCCTACTACCTCTTTACTAATGATGTTTCTTCCGGGTGCCTCAAAGAAATAGAACGGTGACGCTTTAAAAATAAATAATACCATTTTCTCCAAGCAATCCGTTTTTTGTTATTGAAATTATGCTGTAAATTATATTCTTGGTTGCAATCTTGTAAGCAAGTTTTCTGACATCGTAGGGACTTAATCCGAACATGACTTCTTCTAATTTAAGAAGATGCTTTTCGAGTTCATCTTCTATTTCTTTTGAAAGTGCACATGCCTTACCAGATTTTTTGAACTATATCTGGCACCTCAGTTTCCATTTTTGCGTATCGCTGCACAGAAGCTTCTGGGACGTTGTAAGGTCGAGCACTTTCATTTAGGCCGTACTGGCCGCTTCTGTAAGCGTTAATAGCTAAAATAAGCCCTTGCTGCGTCCATTGTCCATATTTTCCTCTCGCCCGTTAACAAACATTTAATTTATTAGAGATGTGTATTAAAGTTTCTTAAAATGAACCGGTTTATTTTAAGGATAGCAGTAGTGGTCCATTATAGGCTACTACTACATGTAAAGGTTTAAATAATTATCGTTTAAAGAAAACAAATGTTTTTGCAGGTATTGAAATATGGAAACATTGCTAACTAACTACAGTTTTTTATCGACTAAATAATAATTTAAGCCCAATTACTGTTTGTGTATTATGTCCTTAGCGGCGTAGCCAGAAAATAATAACCGCAACAACACAAACATTTATTGCGCCTGAGTGCCTGAACAACTATAACAGCGCCCCGTGCAATTGACTCTTTTAGGTTTTAATGTTACTATGCACCTTGTAAATAGATGGCGTACCTTTTGTAATTTTCGAGATATTACAATGGTCCATTTTAGGCGGTGGTCCAAATTTGGTAACCTTCCCTTATATTGTTGGTATTAATTTTTGTTACATGTTATTTCTATTATCGTTGTGTTCTTGTTCTTGCGTGTGTTCTTGCGTTCTGTGCGTTCGTTCTTTTGCTATTATGTTTCATGCCGAAAAAGTTTTTTTTTGCTGGTCGTTTCATTTGTTTTTTTTATAACAATGTAGTTTTTCTGTTGGTTACATAACAAACAGAAATGATTGGTTTTAACTATTTAGGAAAACCTGTGTTTCGGAAAGGTTGATCAACATAGGACGAAACTGTCACCTTAAAACAAACATTAACAAAACGAAAGAAAATCAGATAATTTTGAGGTGTGGATAGGATTGGGACAAAAGGATCCCTTATCAACCTTGTTATTTAATATAACCTCAGAAGACAAAATAACGGACAGTGGAATCAATAGGAAAGTACAAAAGTCTGCTAGGCTTATGCGGATAATGTAGTATTAATTAGCAGAAACATGAGAGAATTAATAGATGTAACAAGAAAATAAACGACAAAAGCAACTTCACGCAACTAAGGGTTAACCAGGGAAGAGATGAAGGAGGACTGCAGATGAAAGTCAACAACGAATAAAGCTTCACATTAGGCAAGTAGATAGTGGTATGTACACTGGATCTTTAACGACAAATGCAACAAAGAAGCTGAAATAGATCTAAGAATAATCAAAAGTAACAAATGTGCTAGAGAATTACATAACATCTTCGGATCAGAAGAAGTGTAAAGAAAACATAAAATAAGGGTATATAAAACTACCCCTCTTAAGACCAATCTTATAATACGGATCCGACGCATGGGCAATGAACAAAAGAATACAAACAAAAATAGAATTATGAGAAAGGAAAATGTTATGCAGGATATGCGGAAGCAAAAGAACGGAGGTTGGATTGGAAAGGCGAACAAACGAAGAAGTAGGTATACGAAATGTTTAATAAACTAATAATCAGCGATGTGGTGAAGTCAAGACGATTGCAGTGGGATGGATATTTGGAGAGAATGGTGAAAACAATAGCATGGAAAGAACCTGAAGCGAAAAGGAGAAGAGGGGCGACCCAGAAGAAAGTGGAGAGAAACTGTAAAAGAAGAGAAAAGCAGATAAAGGACTAGAGAAGAATAGCAGCGGACAGAAATGAATGGAAACAGGTTACACAGTTATGGCCCTAAAGATCTGCAAACGCATATACATTTATGAAAACTAATTTCCTATTTGCAGTTTTCTATAGTGTGTTGAGAAGGCTATGTTCCAATATTTATAAATTGAATAAAAGCAATAAAAGGTTCATAATAATTCTAAACAAAGTTTATAATAAATTTAAATGAATCTGAGCAAATTTCAAGGAAATGTTTAAACTTTTTTGTTATTTGGGTTTCTGTCAAATCTTATTAACAAAATAATTCAAAGAACATCTAACATATGCAAGATTGAAAGCTGCGGATATAATTGTCTCTCTCTATAATTTTATTACAAGGCTTTGTCATTTAAACAATGATAACCTTTAAATATCTTGAAAGATGAAACCAGGTCTCATTAGTAAAGAATCATTTATTAAGAACATTATTATCCAAGTTATTTAGGAACCATTGCCAGTACTCGGTTCTTATATTATCAACGGGACCGAGTTCATGAAAACATTGAATTATATATGGATATAATTTTAAATCTTTTTTAAGAATAGTATGGGATGTTCCAAATGATAACTGAACTTATTGCGACAATTTCGCAATGGTTTGTTTTTGGTGTTTTCCATTTGATGTCGAATATCTTTAAAGCAATCTTTTTTTAGATACTTTGCTTCCGGATTTACGGGCTATTATACTCTAAATGAATTAAAGTCGCAAATTAATACTATACATTGAAGCTTAGCTTTCAAGTTGTGTTCTTTTTTAGACAAATAAAATTTTAGTAATTTCAGATTATTAAGATTGAATATATACTCGTATATTGTTACTCGCGTAGTTGGTATGTGTAGCAACAATAATAATTCTACAATTTTTGAAGTTTGTGTATTTAATGCTTTTTAATATCTTCGAATAGTTTTGTAAGTAATTTTGGTTTCCGGTACTACCGCTATTTTTATTTCTTGGTAGTAATGCTCTAGGTACAGTATAAGTGTTGTTATTACACAAAATGATATTACATATTTCATGACATTACCACAGAGAGTAACTTTCACATCGAAATTAACCATACGTATTTGCGATAAATTCATTGCTATCCGCATTTTGGCTTGTTTCACTGCTTTAACATCAATTTAAGGTTATCCCTTGTACTTCTCTATCCATTAGCTTGGCTAATCGTGCGTCCACTGGAATTTACCGTTCGTTAAACGCATTCTCGTAGTGATAATTCCAGATGCAAATGTGAAATGTTATTGATTTTCTCGTTCGGGGAAGATACACGATGCAAACGACCCTTTGTAATTGTTTACAGCAAATAAAATTGTTGATCAAACTTTTAGAATTATGTACTTACAACATACGTATCATAATGTATAATATACATACGTACTACATTAAAATTTCGACTTTTCAAAGTTGTTACATTTATCATACATGTTAGCGGTCAGAATCAATGTTTTGCTAAAACATAATTATAAATTTTACGTTTGAAAGAGAGCTTACATAAACAAAAAGCAGATGGAACACGGTAAAGTAGTGTGTAACGTAATATGGCTATACTACGAAGTGAATGGTGGAGGTGGCAAGGAGCGCAGGCTTGATGTTTTCGGGTTATACCTTGTGATATCTGCTTTAATTTTTCAGTGCATTTTCTCGTAACGGCACCAACATCAATCTTATAAATTTCACGAGCAGCTGCTATGTTGCTTATTGTGTTCTAGTCGCAATTCAATAATTCAAACAAGATATTTTCATGACACATGAAAAACAATTATTAAAGAAGATTCAGCTTTTGATACGAAATACGTATAAAATTAACAATAAAGAATAATTAAGAGGTTTTAGATAATAGACGAAACTACTAATAATAACTTTTTAATTGCGTTTCTTTTTTAATTATTAAATGAAATATTGTACGTTGATAAAACGGGCTCTTGAGAAGGACTGTGAACAAATTTAAAGCAATTCATCTTTAATGTCTAATTAACCAAAATTTGTAGTATTTAATGATCGTTATTGTATGTATATGTATTGGATGCCTCTTTCATTAGACATATTTTGTACAGAATCGGACAAATTTGCACTGGATTCACTGCAGTTGCAAACTTTATCGCATACCGCGCATCAGACCAACGAGCACTTTATCTACTATTTTATTCGCTAGCTGGAGATTTGCAGTGACCCATCTATACAGAGCATTCCAATGAAAACAATCCACCTTAAATAAGTCGAAAACGTCAAGAAATACGGAAAAAATGCCGAGACACGTCAATTTTTATTTGAAGGGGAAAACTTTCTCATCAATAAGGCAAAATCCCTCCCCTACGCTCTCCAGTATCGAACATTAAAATTTCAAATAGCACTTCGTCATATTATTACATTTTTCGATTCTACATACTATTTGCAACAACTTTCATATAGGACAGCCTATACCTACCCTTAACACTTTAGAAGATATCTTCTAAAGTTGTAAGGCTATTTTCCGTTACATCAACGGTTCGTTTGAACTCGAAAGTTATCTATAGTTGGTACAACTGCCACTAAGTGTCATATGTACATACATTATTTGATCCCTGTGTTAAGAAAAATCAACATGTAGTTTTTTTTGCCATTTTTCTTTATACAGCCTAGATTTTTGGCGGATGAAATAGAAAATAGCCCTTGAAACTTTAGACGATATCTTTTAAAGTGTTAAGGATAGGTATAAGCTGTCCTACATATATGAAAATTGTTGCAAATAGTATGTACATAGAATCGAAAAATGTAATAATATGACGTAGTGCCATTTAAAATTTATTTTAATGTTCGATATTGGAGGGCGTGGGGGAGGGGAGAACATGATTTTGCCTTATCGATGAGAAAGTTTCCCCCTTCAAGCAAAAATTGACGTGTCTCGGCGTTTTTCCGTATTTCTTGACGTCGAGTCCTCATTGTTGTTATTTACAGAGCAGTAGTTGCAACGGAAGTTAGATTAATAATACAGATTAAGAAGCCGCTGCAATTAGTACCCAACACAGATAATAAAAGAGAAAAATCGCCTAAAATGAAACCGTTAGATTCAAGTTCTTTGTTGGCCCCTAAAAAAGATCCTATTAATTTCTATAAGTAGGTACTAATATCCTTAATAAAATTCAGGTACATTTCATTAATATGTAAACTTACTATGACTGTGCAGTTTATTAATACTTAAACTGTAAAGCATTTTTTTAAATATGTGATTGGTGCTTAGTTGCAGCAACTCCGTAATCTGTAGCGCTTATATTGCTATCGTTGCAACTCTCGCGGTGTATTTTTTGTGTGTAAATTATGTTCAAATGGCTTTCTATAATGGCCTTTTATAATGTCGTGCTGTTAATCACTTTGCTTCCAACAGCGAGTGGTAAGTCGATCCGGATCTCAATTCTCCGAAAAATGTCACCGTCTCTCCGGAGAATTGTGGCTCCGAACCATTGTGGCTATTGACCTGTTAAAAGTATTATTGTTCTTCTTTTTCTCTTCCGTACCGTCCCCTGATTTTGCCGTCCTTATTATTATTATCCAAATGTGTATTATTTTACATGAATCGTCGTATAAATGCACAAAGAATATACATACTTAATATTTAATATTGAAAACTACATAAATACGAAAATAAATACTGAATGAATTATGCCTTAACAAAATACACGTTCTGTTGGTGTAGAATCGTTTACTAGGTATTGACTAAACGGAAACAAATTATTTTGCTCATTGCACCTATCCTTTCATCTAAAAGTTACCTTGGTATAGAAACACTGTTTATCAAGAACAGATATCGATTATATGGCTCTATTGTTATTCCGTAAATGCGATGTATTATTACATTATTCATAAACCTGATTTCTATTCGCAAGTATCCCTATTTATGAGATATAGTCTGAAAGAAATAAGCATCCGTTTATTCCAATCCATTAGGTAAGGCTGTAGATTATCTGAAGACGGGTCTCACGTTCAATTCCCTGGATACTTTGCGGATTATCGGAATTTTATTAAACGTTCCTTATTATTCCTTTTTCTTTCAGAGGTTCATTTGGGTTTCTTCGTAGTAGATTTTATACTATGCTAGTGTATTGATAAATACGTTAACAAATATTCAAAGCATACATTTTAAGTAGCGTTATTCAGGAAGTTAATTGCAATAGATTGTAATCTATCGCTATTATAATTGTGTTATATTCCTAATTTTATACTAGTGATAAGAAGTACGAAATTTAGCATATAAATTAGTTTCAGTTCGTTTACTATACTTATGAAAGTTGGTATTACAATGTTTCGATTGGAGCAAACTACAAATTCTACTAAAATTAGTTACAAATCTAGTGTTGTAGATGTATGTATATATGCGTGACGCTTTTGGAATTAGAACAGTTCTGACACTGACATTTGTACTCTTGGAGATTAGAATTATTGTGATTAGTACAGAATAGAGGTTTTATCTGATGATACTTGGAACGGATTCACAAAAAAACTGCTACTTTCCTGAAGCAAGAAATATAACTAATTCAATAAACATACACAAGGTTAATACTTTTAGAAATGTATCAATTTTTGTTATGAAATTTCAAAAATATATGCAAATTATTTCCATAAAACAAATTTGTAAACAACAGACATACATATATGTTACAACTGAGGTTTTGCAATATGTTGAATGCAATGAAATTATTTTCTACAAAAATTTTTTGTCTAAAAAGAGAAGAATTGAAAACTGGTTAATGAAAAAAATAATTAATAAAAATAAAAAACAAACAGATAAAGAGGAAAACAATTTCCACATACAAATATATCCAAGACCATAAAAAAGACTAATGCAATGTTTTATACATATTTATTTTTTTATTACTACGGTGTTGAGTGCTTGTTTCACACAATCTCTGGATTGTTTGTCCAATGTAAAATTTGGAGTTATTATTGTATTTGACTGCCTAAGCGATGTGATTTCAATCTGATACAATATTTCTGACATGAATTAGACGGTATGGTATCTTTAAGTTACCATTGCTGAATAACAATTTTATTATAACAGTGAATAATTGTTTGTTGTTGTTGTCCTGTGAGAATTAGACCTTTCGAAAAACTTTTTCATATTTGTGGAACTGTAGAGAACAATAATCTTGTAGTTACGTGAGGTCGGAAACTATGTGTGACGAAAATATTGTAGAGGTAATGTAAATCTTGTATGACAAAATCTTTATGGCTGATTCTCTGTATATTATGATTTTCAATTGGTAATTAAATTAATTTTATACTTGGTGGGGCAAACCGAGTAAAATTTTAGCCATCTATTTCAGCGTTTAGGTTTTCTGGATTAATTATATTATCCTGTGTTATGATGGTGTTGTCAAGGAAGTATAATATGCCATTAATTACAGTTTCTAAAGTGAATTTAATGTGTAAATTAAAATTATTCTTGCTTGGCTATATCATCTACATATTGAAAAAGAAAACCAAAAGAAAATGCAGTTTGAGTATATAATTTCTTGTATGCTGTTCGTAAAGATATCAGCTATAATGGGCGAGAGAGTACTGTTCATTTATCATTTCATTATTTGGTGATAGTACTGCCGCTGCTAAAGAAAGTAAACTCGAAAACCCATTGAAAGAATTTAATGAAAATGGTTTTGCGAATGTGGGTTTTGGGTTGGATCATTCTTCAATTTTTTTGTATGGTGGTGATAACAAAGTTCAAGGTATATTGGTGATATGACCGACTACGTCAAACGATACTAATGCCTACACTGTTATTGGATATGGTCATCATATTGCTGACTTTTCTTTTTTACAAATTTTTTCTGAAAATTATTTAGATATGTTTTTAAATTCGTATGGTAAGGTCGTTGAAATCGTTTTCCTCTTGATCTCTTTATTTTTATTTTATTTTTATTAATTACTGTTTCCATTAACAAGTTTTCAATTCTTTTTATATAAAAAGTTATTGAAGACAATAATTTCATTTATCCAACATATTTTTTTAATGCCAAAACTTTTATTCTATTGTATTTATCTTTAGTCTACAAATTTGTTCTATTGATATGATTTGCATGTTTTTTAAATTTCGATACACATTTATTTTCTACATTTTGAAAATGCCTTTCTAAAGAATTAACCTTGTGTAAGTTGTAAGTAGCCTAATTGATTATGCTTCTTGCTTTAAGAAGCCAACAGTTTTGTTATGAATTAGATGGATCTGAAGAATTAACAAATGTAGCTTCTGAAACCTCAGGTACAGCAGGAGAAAAAAGTTTCCTGCCAGTGCATGTAAGAAAGACGCCCTTCACTCAAAATGCACGGGTACTTTACTGACTTAGTATACCTACATGGATTTTCTGTGGCACAGAACAATCTAGCATTATTTGTCGTTATGCACTCTAGGACAATAAAGTTCCCGTAGGGTTTAGTATACCTACATGGATTTTCTGTGGCAAGGCATTATTTGTAGCCTCCTTCTTTCGCGCACTGTCCGGATACTTTTTTCTCCTGCTCTACATACCCACGTACTGTTTTTCATACAAAACACCAGACCACAGAAACATCAGATAAAACCCCAATTCTGTACTAGTTACAGTAATTTTAATCTCGAAATTTCCTGGATAATGGTTGACGAGAATGGCGTATTATAAATTCTATTCAAACTAAATTTAAAAACGAAATTTTTTTGTTGAATGAGGTTGAATGTTAATCGCCATGTGAAACTATATCGAGATAAATGTCACTTACGGTTAATTGAAAGGTTGCTTTCATTTTTTATAGTTAGACCTAAACTGTGTAACCAACTATACATTGAAAATGTGGTATCGCCTAGTACTAATTGTAACATAATTATTTAGTTATATTACAGTTGAAAAGTTGGACAAATTATGATTATAAATATTTTTGTACTACTCCAACAGGAACAGAACAAAACATACACTCTATAAAGCACTATTTAACAAAATATCATCTTTATAATAAACTATTCACTAGCACATCTGAAAGAATACTGCCTTTGTTCTGTCGTATTGTTTTCTTTGCGTGTTATAATAGTAATTACTTTTTGCCGTAACTTTTTATCGTTATTTGGTAGTTTGTATTTCCTAACTTTTATTTAAAAAAAATTTTTTTGAGAGACTGAAGTTCTAAAGTACTGATATACGACGATATTAACTCAAATTTTCTGTTGTAGTGTTGTAGAGGTGATTTGTTTGAAATAGTTTCCAATTTATCTTGATGCAATTATGTCTCTTGTCATTTTTGCAACAAAAATTAATTCTCGAGAAAAATAGTGTAGAAGCGTACTGTTCTCTTCTTAAATATCCTGTCAGGTATCTAGGATAATTTAAAAATTATTTGTTCAAGTTTGCATTTAAAATTCTCTACAATAATAACATGTTACAATTATGCTATGATGGCGCTAATAGTAGAATCACTAAATTTGCCAAACTTTGTTATTTAATGTGTTATTCTCACTCAATAGGATTAAAAGTAATTGTAATTTTTGTTGTACTCTGTAGCTTTTATAGATTTCTTACCGTTTTATAAATATATTTTATTGCTTTGGCTTAAGAGATGTTATATGTGATGTTAAAGTGGTTTGACAAGTATGTTTAATAAAATTTGATCTATTATTTATTTTTTATATGTTTCTTACGTTCTCTCTTACAAATTTGTGATTGAAACAACACGATGGAATGAACCTATTAAGTAGATTTTTCATCATTTTTTCATTTTCCTCAGGATGAATTTCTTCAGATCACTATCTGGTTTATTTCTTGATTCTATTCAGTAATATTCTAAAATTGCATTAAAAATGGCACTCTAATACTATTAGCAACAAACTTTTTATACGATTCGTATTTGTAAATATAAATAAATATTTAAATAATATATTTATGCACACTGTACACTGCTGTTTTGTCAGATTTTCCTTACGTTCTGAAGGAAAAAATATAATATTTGACTGTACTGTGCTTGTTTTTCCTAGTGGTCCTGAATAGAAAAAGACTCCGAAAATATAAATATGTATGTGCCTATACGCTTGCTGGGCATATAGATAAGGCAATTTCATGCTAATACATACACGGGGTTTCCGGATTTTCTCGTTGCGTATCCTATCCGTGCTTACATCTGGGCAGTAGTTTGTGCATGTTTTATTCTTATCTTCTACAAATTCTAGTAATGCCTAACCTTTTTTGATAATGTTTTCGTACTTGTTAGGTTACGGTTCTTCAACTAATCTTTAATCTTGGAATGAATTTGTGAAGTAAACGCAATTATTTTTATGGTGCCTTCAATGTACTTAATAGTAATATATTAGTAAGTCGGCAATAATTAAACTATACAGGACTCTGTTGAAAAATTTGATACTTCATGAAAGCATTTTAAAAGAAGATATGTACAATGTCGAGCAACTCTTACAAATAAATTCACATCATTTGGACATGGTTGATAAACTTGGTCGAACTGCCCTCCACATGGCCGTAATCTGCTGCAAACGTGCACAGCAATCTTATAAGATTACAGAGCATGTCATAAAATGTATGCTACGAAATCGGCGTGATTTTGAGAAGTGCGATTCGATAATGGAGTTTGAAATAGTTTAATTTTGTAACAGTAGTACCGTAAAACGGGGTGAATAGGAACACTGGGGTGAATAGGGACAAAAACCGGAAAAAAGTTTATGGAGTTATTTACTACTTATTTAGATAAATGATGTAGAGTAAAATCTCCTCTATCAGAATAAATTAAGTAAATTATGTTTATTTAATAAATAAGTAGTAAATAACGCTATAAACTTTTTTCCGGTTTCTTTATGCAAAAATACAAGCGAAAGAAGTTACCTAAGGTGTATATTCTTCAATCACATAAATACAAATGGAAATCCGAGGTTTTTATTTCTGCCACTTACCAAACGCATATTAGCACACCATAATGCGGTTTCTTGAGATTTTGCTACATCGTATATCATTATGTAAAAGATACATTTGTGTCTTAAATGATATTATCAAGCATACGTATATAAAATGGCTGAATTTTTAATCCTAGAAATGTTAAAAGAATCAAGTGTCAACAATGTATAATTATAACGACTAAAATTTAGTTCAGTCTAAATATACAAAGAGCTATGTCCCGACTGACAAGCCAACGCCCAGTCTAAATCGCTAAGGGTAAAAGTTTGAAATTTGGCATCATTTAAGAAGTGATTTTTCAAAATTCAACCCCTAAGAATAGGATAAAAGGTGGTGGCAAAGTTTGTATGGAAACAGCGTTTTTATGGTCGAATTTACATGAAATTTGCTACCAGTATTCTTTGGCATAATTAATAAAACACGTGTTTCAATGTGTTTTGAAATTCAATCGTTCAGGTGGCGTCAGAGGGCGGCAAAGTTTAGATAGAAAAATATTTTTACAATAAAATATCCTTGAAACTTGGTATTAATATTTCGTGACATAATTAGTGAAATAAGTGTTTCAGCGTTTTTTTTAATTCTATTCTTAAGGGAGCAAAAAAAGGGTTCCAAAATTTGTATAAAAAAGAATTGTAAAACTATACTTTTATGGTAAAATTTACTTGAAGCTCGGTATTGCTCTTTAGTGCAATTAATGAAACTATTTTGGCGTTTTTTTATTCAATCCCCGAGGGAATGAAAGAGGGTGACAAAATTTGTGCGTGAAAAATATATTTTTCTGGTAAAATTTATTTGAAACTTGGTATTAATGGTCTTTGACAAAATGAATGCAGTAAGTTCTTCGGTGCTTTTTAAATTCAGTGGGAGGGCAAAGCTTGTATGGGAAATAATATTTTTATGGTGTACACTGCGTATACAGTTTATTGATTTATACGTGAACAATTTTCACGACAACCTAAATATTACGGCTCATCAGAACGCCTATTTGATAATTATTGATGAATTGTTAAGTTAAGATGTGTCGCAATGTTACAAGTGAGATTCTAAATATGTAATTAGAAATTCAACTTGTGGGAAACAACCACTAATTTACACTTCATATGAGTTTAGCAATAGTTCTTGCTTTCCTTTACTTGAGTGTTGCGATCCGCAAAACCATGTAGAACGGCATCGAATGGGTAGCAAGCCACTTCGACATTTTCATTACACTGTACTCTTTGTGTTTCCGTTAAGCCAACCAGTTCTTTCGGAAAAGAGAAGAGTGGGGCGTGCTGACAATGTCGAGGCGTTCTGCTGTTTATTCGGCGTGGTTCTATCCCAGATTAACCTTAGAAGGTATAGGAGTAATAAAAAAAGTATAGTTGTACAGATTGTGAACCAATAACTAATGAATGTTATAATTACATAAAATATATTACATGAATTTATAAAATAGTCTCTATCGGTAATCTTCTTTATGAACTCAATCTTAGGATTTAGATGTAATAACCTTTTAACGATTTGTATGAGTCTTCGCCAATAGAACCATGAAAAAACTAGTTACTAAAAGTTTAAAAAATAGGACTTTGTTTAAAAAATCGTGTGGATTACGAGAAAATTGCGTAATAAATTGGCTCTTTCCATACAAAATAGATGTATGTATATAACAAGTTTTGATGATGAAAACTAATCTTGGAAAGTTTGGCATTGTAACTTATCTACATATTTATAATACTAAAATCAGTAATCAATTTATCTACAACTACGTAGCAGATAAACTATTTTGTTGTTTTTTATTACTTTACAATAACACGAGAATAACAGTAACACGTTAAACTGTTTTTATTCGAAGAGTAACAGATTAAAGTACTGAAAGTTTTAAATCCGTCGACGTAAAACTAAAGCTATATAAATGGACGCACGTTTCCAGTACGAAAACAGTATTTTCCACTTTTGAAATACTAAGGATAATGTATATTGCAAATTGGACAACTTAATTTATATGTTTCTTTTTTAAGTAAAATTACAGTAACATTATTTCAGAGAAACAAAATGTTGGTAGATACTCTAATTTGCTGCACAGGAAATGCATTTTTATATTACCTGCTCCTCTTATTACGAATATTACATAATTTTAGAAAAGCGCATAGAGAAACGTTAATCCCTACGAATGAATGCATACAGGAGTAAACTTGCGTTAATTTTTACACATAATTTGGAGAGGTATTATCTATTTTTTTGTTAATTAGCTAAACGAACGTAGCTGTCCGGGCTGCATACTAGATACTATTGTTCGTTAAGTATAATACGAAGTCTATGAAGTATTGCACATTATCTATGTAGATTGTCAATTTAACCGTTTGAGTAATTAGTTGAAGTTTGTTGTATGTTGACAATGCTGAAAAATTATGGTAAAAAGTTTGATAAAGCGTAGGCTATCATCCTACTTCTGAAATCTCGTCAATTATATAGGGAAGAGTAAGATCCGAAATTACTTAGTTTATTAATTAATCTTGAGAATAAAAGTGAATTCTCTACGATTGTTAATGTATGCCGTTTTCATAATAAACTAAATTTGAAGAATTCATTAAATATGTTTTCCATATTTTTAGTGCCTTCGCGTGGTTTATTGAAAGTTATCTCGGTTTATCTAGAACAGACATAACTTCAAAAGTTTATCAAAGCCTAATTACTCTCAAGAAGTCAATCTAACGAGCTCCTCAACGAGATACCTCGTGATTATATTTCTTAAACTTTAAATATAATAGAGTTGCGGTTCCCAAGTATTTTTGGTCTCATTCAAATGAGCTTCTGAAAAACCTTTTGAAATCCTAGCATAAACAGAATACTAATTAATTCATCTGTTTTATAGACCACCTACAACGGAAACATTGCCTACACATAATTAAACTTTTTTACTATAGTCCCTTTGTGATTTAAACGAAGTGATGAATGGTCGAAGTAGACAATAGACCCTTTAACTTTGTCAATATGCCCGAAAGAGCGGACCTGGGAAATTGATATTCATGGACTTTCGGAATTTAAAGTTAATGATGCGTAACTTACCGGATTAAATTAATTCCAGCAACGACAAAAATGCTTCGTAAAAGAACAAGACTGACAAATTTGTTTTCATCGGCAATGAAAATTCAAATTACGCATTAGTGTTTCAGTGCTACGTTGGTTGTCTTACAACTTTATTTTGTAAATTAGAGTAATGTCGAATGCGGAGTGAAGATGAAAATAAGGCAATTTAGAAACTGTAGATTTATTTTAATTTAACAAATGGCAAAAGATGTTCGTCTACGGTATGGAAATATGTTTTACCTATTAATAATTTTTTATGATTTGTAAATAAAAATAATGTCATTAGTTATGTTAAGTTTGAGTTTAAGTCAACAACAATGCACATACGGCACCACTTCACTAATTTATGTTATGTGTATGTATCAATAACAGCAGATAAATACTATTACAATATGACAGTCACTACGCTCGATGGATATTCTCGGGCTCGTTTTGCTATAAGGAGACATGTATAGCTTACGGATTGTATGTATCCCTACTGTACGTACTGGTGCTGCAGTAACTACTTTTCCGTGTGTGTTGTAAATGGCTAGTAAGTAAGCGATATCTCACATTATAAAAATAACCTGTTACATATTTGGTGGAGGCGCCAGTTAGTGATGAATATTGCCGTTATATCCATTATTTTTTAACTCGAATTGTTAGATGATCTGACAAAAAATGAATCGTGGAAATATATTATTTTTTGTTGCGGCAAAATTTAAAAAAAAATTAAAGTAGGAAGTTTGAATATGCTTTACATTTTGAGGATTAACTTTGGTATATAGTTCTTTGGTTTTATATGTGTGTTATCTCCGTACAATATTTACGGAGATCCGTAGTATTTTCATCGTTGGATTCATGATAATTCGTCTGATATTTAATTTATTTATTTTTAATTTTGTGTAAGCCAGATATTTTTCATTTACCGTCCCGCTCTTCGTGTTCGATCGAATATTACATTTCACAAACATTAACTCATTGAAGTTAACTAAATTATCAAATGAAATGAACGCTTTGTTAAAACTGTGTCAATTGAAAAAAGATACCGTCGATTATATACTACAGGTAATGCTGCTTCTAACAGTAATTTGCTATGCCTGAGTCCATGTTTAGACGAGAAAGGTCTGATGAGAATTGGACGTCGTTTAAAATAGTCTAATATTCCTAATTTACATACTGGAACACAATTAACAATCGCTTCTGTGCATTCGAAATATTGGACATTGTCAGCTAAACGTACAGTAAAAGCGGTATTAAGACAATGTGTTACAACCTGAAAATATGAACTAAATAATGGCATATCTACCTTCCAAGCTTATGACGCTGTCACGTTCTTTTGAAAATTATTATTTTGGCCCAATTATACCGAGAAGCTAACCGGCGTAAAGCGAATTTGATAAAAGCATATATATGGCTATGTATTTATATGCTTTACTACGCAATCTCTACATATGGAATTAGTCAGCAATCTGACAACTGAGGTAGCAGCTGTAAGAAGATTTATTGGACGACGCAATAAACCCTCAAATATATATTCCGATAACGGAACTCAATTTTTCGGAGCAAATAGTTAATTAAATCAAGACAATATGCTTACATATGTAGCATCAGAAGAAATAAATTTGCGCTTTATTTCACTTCGAGTGCCATACTTTGGAGGATTATTGGAAGCTGTGGTGGAATCTATCGAAACGCACCTTTCACCTTAATACAAATTGAAGGCATCCTCACTTCTAGGCTTGTAACTCCCATGTACAGTGATCCTAATGATCTATAACACACTTGTATTATTTAACTGGAGGTTCAGAAGCCATCATAACTGAGCCAACATTAGTTCATGTAAAGGCCAACAGTTGATTACGATGGCAATATATTTAGTGATCATTTTTGGAGTTGATGGAGGAAAAAATATTTAAATGAACTTTAGCAAAGAAACAAATGGAAGTGAGAAAGCAAGGATATTCTGAAGTCTGGCATTTTGGTTATTATATGCGAGGATGATATACCTACAGGCCATTGGAGTTAGGAAAAGTTGTTGAAGTGTCTTGTATATGAAAAAGAGCGCTTTTGTAGTCATAATAAAGGTTGTCAAAATTTGGGTAATCATTTATCCTTCATAACAGGAGGATTATTCAACTATGAGTAAATTGCATTTTCAAACCACTAATTTCCTAATGATGAATAGTAATTTAGTATTTTATTACTAACTAGAAAAACCATTTACAGGGTAACATAATAAACATTTTAATACATTATACACACATAATACAAAAAGAATACAAGAATAGGTAAATAATAATTCAAAAGCCAAACTAAACTAAAACTACTACAAAGATAGATAATAGAACAACAAAGCAATGAAAAATAAAATTAACATCAAATACAAAATGTGTACTATATACATTCCATTAAATAATAACATTAAGAGATTTAAAAAAAACTTTTAAAGAAATATTCATCAGTCATGGGTTAAATTAGACAGTCGGGATGTATTTATACTTGTGAATTAACTTGAAAGATTTGTCCTGAACAAGGAAAATAGAGAAGAGTTATATTTATTCTGGCGCGGAACATGAAAATTATACAATAAAAATGAGCTGTCAACCTACCACGAATGTTCTCCAAACAAAACGAGCGCCATGCGCATCAAATCATGATAAAGATTGAAAATAGTGTCTTCCAAGCAACTGCAGATTAATTTTTATTGGAAAGAATCCATCCAGCTTAAATGAAAGGTATTTCAAAAATTTGCGTTGCAGTCGTTCTAAATCAAGCTGGTAACATAAATAGTAAGGTGACTAGACATTTACTTAAACTACTTATAAATGAGCGACTTGAATTTCAGGATCCATAAAGTATTTAGATGTTCTTCATTATAAATCCAAGTTTGCGTGACGTGGAAGAACAAATTATCGATTCTATGAACTAAATCTGAGTTCAAATCAAAAAGTACTCCTAGATCATAGAAATTTTGAGATTTAAATAGGTTGACTGTTTATTGAATAGACGGAGTACTATTTACATAATCGAACCGAGCAGCATTTAGAAATGTTGATCTTTAATTTGTTTGCAGAGCACCATTCAACAAAAGTGTTAGATTTAGTATATGATCGGAAGAAACGGCATTGTAGAACTTTATATCATCAGCATAAGCCAAAAACAATTTATTCAAACATATTCATTTACATAAATTAGAAATAGCAAAGGGCCAAGATTAGATAGGGACGCCTGAAATGGAGACAAATTCAGTGGAACAAAATCCATTGTATTGTACATAGTTAAGCCGATTGCGGAGATAGGAAGCGATTAATTTAATAAAAATTTGGGCATTCAGTGCAAACTTGAGTTATCCGTGATCAATTGAATCAAAGGCAGCAGAAAGGACAGTTAAATGACATCCACTTGACCATGCCTATCTAAATGCTGAGAAATATATTGCGTAATTGATACTAGGTTAGTTAACTTCGATCGACCAGGAAGAAAGCCATGCTGATGAGGATTGATATGTACTTGGAAATATTTGTTATTAAGGAAGAATAAATTACCTGTTCAAACACTTTGGAGAAATTGTTTAAGATTGATATTGGCCTATAGTTCTTCAAATTGACTTAACATTTAAAATTTTTTGAAAACAGGATAATTCTTGCCCGCTTCCATCGGTCAGGAAAGGTAGCTGACTTGATAGCTAGGTTTATAATAATTCTTAAGGATTTAGCAAGAACATATCGTGCATCACGTATTATTAGATTAGGGACACAGTCATCGCCAGCGGTATAAATTTATTATCAGTAATTACTGGGAAAAGTAGCCATAATTTTTATAAGTTCTTCATCAGATACTGCCAAGAGATTAAAGGGTAATTTGTTTGAAACAACATCAGGTAGATCGGTTATTGAACTATTAATTTGAGTTTGCGAGAAAATATCAGCAAACGCATTAACAATGTCTTTCGGAGACTCAAGGGTAATATTGTTATGGATCAAAGTACCGGGAATTCTTGTTTTACCCTTTTTATGGTTGATGAATTTAAAGAGTTCTCTAGGATTATTTTTGATTGATTGACCGACTTTTTCCAAATAACAGTTGTAGGCCACGGATATTTGATCTTTGCAGATAATTCGAAGACGTTTAAATTTTTATTTAGCAAAAACAGACTCTTCGTGCTTTTCCACTTGCGCCTGAATATTCCTTAGTTTTCAGCGCAGATATTACAGCTGCAGTAAACCATGGAGGGTAAGATCTCGTAGATGTTCTATAAAGAGGAACAGACTTTTCACAATTTATTAGACAAAAGTTTCATAAAATTTCTCAACGGCTTCATTGACTTCCATATATTGCTCAAGATATGACCAGTCAGTATTGGCGAGCTCATAATAAAGTTGATTAAAGTTTTCTGCGATAGTTAAATCTAGCATTAAGGCAGAGTGAAATTCAACAGTACGGGCTTCATATTCGATATCTATTACTATAGAAATTGGTGGATGAAAAGAATCAATAGGCACAAATGGCAATATTTCCTGTTGCACAATACTTGACAATTATTGATGTTACAAATACTAAATCTAAAACCCGGTTGTTGATGTTACGTATAGTGTTATATTGTCGAAAATCCATCAAGCTACAAAAAGTACGTAACACATGCGTTCTTGGACATTAGGAACCAGGATCGATGTACTGTGGAAGGTTGAAATCACCGATAAGTAGAATTGGGAAGAAGCAAAACTTCAAGGGCGTCCGTAAAGAGTTCAAGATCAGTTAGCGTGGTGTTAGGTGGTATATAAACTGCACCGATATAAAATGCAAAGGAACCAACAAAGCAATGGCAGATTATTACATCTATGTATGGTACGATGAGGTATCTAAAGTAAGGCAAACAATATCTTGCCTTATTAAAACACCACCTCCTTTATTCAAATTGTCTATCACACCGCACAACAGTATATGAGTCAAAAAAGTTCTGAAGAGGATATTGAAGTATTTAGCCACGTTTCAAGTGATAATCACTATATCGAATGAAAATTCACAAGCGCTAGTATAAAAAGCATGAGTTTTGGAGCAGAGAGCGCGAGCGTTTTGGTAATACAGGTTTAAGGATACTGGAGATTATTGGGGTGATTCAGTTTAAAGAAGAGACTATATGTGGAATACCATTTCGGTACTTAATCAAAGGTTCGATTCACCATTTTTCAAACGATCCGCCAACTCATTTCTGGCATTTCTGTGTATCTGCATTTGCATCGGAGTACGATCACGAAACATTGACAAACCTTTATATCTAGAATCAGTTCTAATTTTCTTAAAATTTCGTAAAGCGGTGAAAACTGCAGTTCTGAAGCCAGTGTTATCTTGATTGGTCGACGACGGTTGGTTTGCGACGTATCAAACTTCCCAATCGGGCAGGCATCAAACCAGATTCATTCAGTTGCAACGAAGCACACAATTCTGCAACAAATGTATGGCGAGCTGATCTTTATTCGACGAAGTAACGGTCTCCCTGCACCCATATATAACAACATTACAGCGGCGCTTATCACGTTCAGAAATTTCATTTATAATTTTTTCAGCATCCAACAGATTCCCCTCAGACGCGGGTTGATTGACTATTGTGCTCTTCAGTGTCTTAATTTCTTCACGCAACGCAGCGATATTTAGACCGCCCAAATCACTACCCATTTTCGCGCAGTCCGTACAGGACCACGTCAGACCAGTGTTTAAATGAATCTTTGAGCTTCGCTTTTAGAAATATCCACACATTCTATTCTAAAAGGTTTATTACAAGTACAGCACTCGACGGTCATATGTGGTTCAGATGGTTTATTGCAACAGGAGCAATTGAGATTGTGAAAATAAAGAGGAAAAATCAGAAAAAAAAAATGTAACAGGGACATTTTCGCTTCGCGCTGAAGTTGCCTATTACAGCGACTTTAGTATATAACAAACACAAGGTTAAAGAGGCAACGGATAGAAATCTCGTACAGTTTACAAAGGATTTTACTACGAAATAAAAATCAAATAAAAAAGAGAAGTAAAAACAACAAAGATTATACGTTCAATAATGTTGACTTACCAACAAAGAAAGAGCAAATATAGTAATTGTAGTAGTTGTATAAAGAAGTAAATAACTGATTTAGAAAGCACGAAAAAAACACTATAAAATGATATTAATTTCAAATTTAAATGACTTGAACTAACAGCATAAACAAAATGATAAAGTGATGAATGATAATGATGAATATGATGATGATAATGATGAATAGATAATTTAAAAAACTATTTATTTGACTACTACCTGTATCTGATTATTTATTCCGAAATATTTAGTCATTGTCTACTTGCACAGTTATCAGAAAGTACAAGTAATTTGTACTTAACTTTGAACACGGCGTGTATGTACGCTATCGATGACTAACGCAGTAATAAACTTTACATGTAGAAATGTCGGCAAATCTTATTGAAATGGGTACGATATGATGTATCTAATGCTGGCAAACACATTCGCCTTATCTGATTTTGTTAGGTTGATTTACTTGATCCTTGAAACAAATATTCAGTGCAGTCTGCGCGATGCTTGATAATAACTTTTGATCATGTATTTATTACTTGTTACGGTACGGTTGGAAGATACTTACGCCCTGCTTGAAATCTGAAAAACCTTCTGCGGAGTTAGTAGTTTAGTTCTAGTATTTCAGATAATTATATACATAACCTACATATGAATATATTTCATAAACTACACAGAGAGATATTTACTTCGAAATTCACTGTAAAAGATTGAGTAGTGTTACCTGCATTTCACGAATTGAAAATGCAGATTTATTTTTTATGTCATCAACAGCGCTGTAAGTGCACTTCATTTAGTGAATTAAGCGTTATTGATTATACCATTAAGGTAAACCAAATAAATCAACTGGTATAAATGTTTGATACTATAGCTATTTGAATTATTGAATTTATGAAATATTAATGAAATAAAATGTGTTCAGTGTACTTCATTATTAATACATTTATATCGATAAAAATTTTGTAATTATCGATTCTACGAATGTGAATACGCTGACAAATACAAAAGCACAAACAAATAAATTTGTATCATATTAAATTAATGTAAAAGATTTTATGATAACCATATGTTTGCAAAATCGAACAGAGTCTGTTACTCTAGTTTACTCCTGCAGAAATTGAATTAGACGTTGTCGCGGTTGTTTAATAATTAGTGCTGTGTATCAAAGACAGTATGATACGAAATGGTAGCAGGTGGTCAATTAGATAAGCCATGCTCTGCAAGATTAGGATACTTGGGAAAACAATTTATTACATCTATGTGTAGAGATTACGCCACAATTAGCTGAAATCTTTTACTTTCAGGTTAAGATTAATAGGTAGATCAACCTGTGAATGGGGAAAACCCGAAGACACAAATCGTGACTTTTTGAAAGCATGGGAAGAATACAGCGGATAGAAGAATTAAAGAAATACAAATTTATCAGAAACAATGAAGTTATAATACATCCTTCTGTGTCACAATTACATAATGTTAACATAAAGTTCTTCCTATTCAACAAAATTCTACTTCATTTGTGTAAGATTATTCTCTCTTTTATCATTATCTTTGTATGTTGTACGAATGCCTCACTAAGTTCACTGAAGATTGCGGAGGTAGGAGGAATGAGTCGATAGCAGAAAAAAAAAAGGTTTTAGGTTAACACAATTTGTTATATTAAGGGTGGGTTTATCAATGTGAGGATAAATAAATTAACAGATAAAATTTTATTCGTAAGATAATTACAATGAAACGTTTATTGAGTGTTAAATAGAAGTTATCTGCAAGATAAAGCATTGTAGTTGCTAAAGTTTATCTGCAAGTTAGCAATATCCGTCAGTTACTTAACTAACACTTTTATCCTCACAATCCCCCCTAACTATATTAAATTTATTATCAGAGTCAATACATTGACAAACCTGCACGGTCTGTTAAATTTATAGTTTCTAAGGTCCTGTAGAATCAAAAATTTGTTTTCTTTTCAATAATTTAGAAATAACCGCGTCGCTAATGTGCTAGAAGCGCCATCAACGAATTGCAGAATGGATTGCTGCTGTTTAGGATATTGTACGTGAAAACCAAATATTTGAGATTTGGGAGGACACCTGTATAAATTGTAATTAACTTAATAAAGCCACAGGACATATTCATTGATTCGACTGTAGGCTAGTCGGAAAATTCACACTCATGAGGTTTCAAAGTGCAGATTTTTTTTCTGTCAGAATCATTAGCTTATATTTTTATTTAGGAAACGTCAGAGGACTCACTACTTGTCAATGCCGATTGCTGTCGGACCATGACAGATTCGGAATTAATCGAATAGAATGGATTTCACAAATATACGACTCGAACAAGCTACTGTACACAATTTATTGAATAAGAAGACATTCGAATTCTAGACTGGCCACTAGATTATGATGATTCTTGAAATTCAGCTACTTTTATGCTGAATCAAAATAAAATTTTTAATGATTTTCTACTGCATTCTGCTTTTAATGTCTAGTGATAGTTTGCGATCATGTTTGGATTTTATTTTTCCCTAAACATAATTCCTTTAATGAAATTTTTTTGTGAAGACGCTTACTTTAATCGTAATGTACAGATGTGTGCAAAAAACAAGTGGGGCAATACTTGTATAAAGTATAAATTCCAAGTTTTTTCTGTGTAAACGGATCTGCCGTGACATACACATGATTGTCATAATAGATTTCAAAGGTTATACATGAATATGTCACATTACAAATTATCAAAGGATTTCTAACATTTCTGAAATTTTCAATTTCCGACAAGCACTTTGACATTGATGCAATTAATCGATAACGTGTCGATAGCCGCAGTGGTTAGGCGGCTGACTTTCGTTGTGGAGGGACGACAGGAGCCAGGTTTCAATTCTCTGAAGGGATGGTGACATTTTTTCCAAGGGTTGAAATCCGGATCGACTTACCATTCGCTGTTGGGAGCAAAGTGATTAACTGCGCGGCATTATAAAAGGCGATATGATGCTGTCACACAGCGATTTGAACACAATTTACACACACAAAACTACACCGCGAGAGTTGCGTGATAGCCAGACAAGTAATACAGGTTAAGGAGTCACTGAAACTAAGCACCCATCGCACATAAAAAATAATCAAACAAATGTCTGCTTCAGACAGCTAAGATTTTTATTCTCAGAAAATCCAACTGTGTTTCTGTTTAGTTTCTGGCTATGTATTATTACAAATGATCGCCTATTTTACACTAGAATCAATCTTTAATGGAAAGGTGTGTTATTGCTTCTTTGGGACTTCCAAGTTACTGCATCACAGATATAAGAAAAAATGTTCTATAACTTCATATATCAGCTTGAGATGGGTTACAGCGAGATGTAGTGACCACTTACTCCATTTACTGTTGTTGGGGTGTAGAGATGTAATTGTAAGTTCAAGGTTAATATTAACATACATACATTAACACAACTACAATTTACATGCCGATTTAACGTTATTTAGGAAAAAAATCAAATTATTATCGTATTATTTACAGTTACTTAAGCGAATGCAGTAACAAAGAATTACAAAAGGTGTTGCTACATATTTTTATGCTGATGTGAAGGTAGAGAACTTTTTTTTTACTACGTTATCGATCAATGTGTATTTTCATGAAATTATCAGTGACACAAATAACTTCGTTACTATCACAGAAGAAATTTTTTCACTGTAAGAAAATATAATGAAAGATGTGAATATAATATACGCACAATAAAGTAAGTACAATATAACGAGTGATTATGTAACCGTTTTTACTCTAATCCAAATAATGCAGTTCGACGAAATTCCAATAGTTAATGTTTGTTGAGCAATCATATTAGAAATATGAAATAAACGACTATAATAAGTTGAAGGTACGTGTTAAATGTGCAATTGGACAATTAGGAAGATAATTGCAATGAAAGCTTCGTGAACTGAACAGTAGGTGAATGCTTAGCCCGGGGTCGATTGAAGACGTGAACTGAAAGCAGATGAAGTAAGTCGAATTAATCTAAGGTGAGATTTTCTAACTAGGCGTTTCTGTGTTGGCAAAATCATCTTCTTATAAATACGCTGCTACTATTTAGTAATTGCTAGCAGTATTCGACTGTAGTATTCAATGTTTTACGTATGATTTTACAAGTGTAACTGATGTCAATTTATTAAAGATATAGGTATATATAACAAAATATTTTACTAATGAGAATTATCTCTAGTTTCTGATGTGTCTCTGAATAGATATTACATTTAGCGATGCATTTTAGGCAGCTCTCATATTTTTGAAGGATTAATAATTACCAATAGCTTCACTAACGTATTTGTCAGTGAAAATTAGAGGAAATACAACTTGGGCATAATTGTAATAAACGCAGGCTTTGAATGTTTCTGAAAGTGCTATTTTCTCCACTATAGTAAGACGGGTGCATATAAGAACATTAAACATTGGTCGTGCAATCTTGTTGTTAATATGTACTGTGCTGTTCCAGGCGTAATTACAGATATGCGGAGACTTCAGTCTTTGAGCAGCTTTAGTTTATACAAAAGAAATTTGAAAAGATGTTACCGCACAAACAGCAATGCAAGCTAAATGCGTATTAATTGTAAGTACATACTTGCTTTATTTAGCAAATCACAGTACGTCTTTTATGAAACTCCAACATTTAGCATTCAGGGTTACAATCTTGTTACCTTATTATTCAACTTTTTTATTAATGATTTCACCTCCTAATTAACTGTAGAAACTATTTTTTTGTAAAATAAATTTGATTCCCTTGAATAATGTCTATCACATGATCTGGAATCTGATATAAATTAATCGTATTTCATCTATGCTTCATCTTGTTTTATTAACAATTTAAATGGAATGGATATGGGACGTGCCTAGATAATTAAGGATTTTGGCAAAATATTTGATTTTCATCTCACTATGCTATATCACATAAACAGTATTACTTACACCGTTCTAAAGTAGAGAACATTTATCGTCTCTTTAGATCGTGATTAGAATACATGTTTCCGGTATGGGCTCTTCTCAATCAATGCCATGAGGTCCAGGTTGGTTTGTCAGAACGATGTGGTCGTATTTCGCTGTGCAGAAGATTTTTGCCTCTAGCGTAGTATACACGTAAAGCTATTGTGCTTTATGAGATATAGACACACGTTGACTTGCTTACTTTTCATTTACATATGTTGTCGTTTTGTTATTTAATATTTTTCATTCTCTTCCTCTCCGTTATATACATATATAATTGTATTTTTATATTACTAGTTTATTATTGTAATGCAATCTGGTTACATTTATTTTATTTCAATTTTGTTTGTACTAAATTTTTATGAAAATTACCCATATAAAAGATAATTCATTGGTTTGCATTCATACTATAGTTCTGGATGGTTTCAATTTAACAACTCGTATCGTTATCATTCTAGTAATTTTAAGGCACATAAATGTTTACGGGTGCCTTTAATCTATATTGCGTTTCTTGCTACAATTCTACTAGCGCTTTGAGAATATTACTTTTTCCGGCATATATTTTCATGGCATATATTTTCATGGTGACTGTAATAGTTTAGCATTTACTGTTATAACACGTTTGTGTCTAACACTAGGCAACAGATTTTAATTTTTATATTTTTTCTTTAGCAGCTATGTACAGTTTTACTTTCTTTTACAGTCCTAATAATAACAATACAAACAAATTTATTCTGGCACGTCTGGTTTTGGTACAAACGCTCTGTCTGAAAATGTTTTTTTATTTGCTTTTATTTTATACTGTTCTACGATACTTTCTGATATCAAACTTCAATAGTAATCAGCTAACATTTCACTGTTCCACTTGCCCTGATAACATTTTTGGATAACAGAAATGTCTTGATGAAATGTCTCGCCGTGTTCATCACTAACGTCGCCGAGGTTCGGAGGAAAGAAATCCCCGTGGCAGTGTAAAAAAGTGTAAAAGCTCAGGCTACAGCCCAGTTTATGGTAACTTCTAAGGAGTTCATTAACAATTGCTTTGTAATTGTCAGATTTTGTGTTACCTAGAAAATTTTGGGTCACACTCTTTAAAGCATTCCAAGCACCACGTTCCAAGCCATTTAAAGTCTCTTCGAGTTGTGCATCTTGTTGTAGACGTCCCGCTCACAAAGGAAACAGCAGTGCTTTGTATATCCCTGTTGCCAGCCGAGTAGAATTGCTACAACTTTGAGGATAGCGATGATATGCCATTTGTACACTTTGTAATTAATTTTATCGAAGAGACGAGTCATATTTTAATGTTTCCTACGTATAGACTGCGTAGCCAAGCACAAAAATAAAGTAAATAAGAAGTGGGTAGTATACCCTACCCACTTCTTCTTTACTTCACCCACCAGATAGTTTTTGGCTCTAACGCGGTTGTAACGTAGAGTTACTGTTACCTTCCGGTATTCTCTACACATTTTTTGCTCCAGAAGAACCGACTTGTATTAGTGGCGAAAAGTCGCGTTAAGAGATTTTTGTATTTTTTAGTTTATTTTTGTATTGTATACTTATGTATATGTATGTATATTACACTAATATAACGTGGTCAAAACCCAGAAGTCCTCTTAATAGAGATTCGGATCGTGAAAATCGTCGATATCATTTATTATAAGTTGGTTGCAACTGTTAAGAAATATATGCAGAGATAGGGGTTGTGTAAACTGTCGAAGTTTAAAATATAGAAGTTCACAGAAATTAAGCAATCTTTATAAGAATCTATTCGTACGGTTTGTTTTATTAAGTAGCTGCATAAATAGTTGTAGCTATAGTCTTCTACCCGGATTAGATTTCTGTTAGAAATTTACACAATCTTCAAATAAAACCGAAATCAAAATTTTACTACCGTGAATTAAAGTAGTAAAGTTTCGATTGTCGTAAAACGTTCACAGAGAAGTGTAACGCTCGTAAATAAGCTCCCTATAAAATCTTTTCTGTTGCAGCTAATTTGCAGTACGATTTGCTTATTTTCTATTGAAAGCTCAACACAATTCAATCCTACCGTGCAGATACATAAAAGTATGTTCCACTTCAAGTCCATTTATTTGTTTAGATAGGTTAACCATGCAGTCATAAAACGGAGTTTACTAACAAATAAAATATTTTCATTCAAGTGGTTAAATATGGCTAGTTGTAAACACAATTGGTTTAAGAAGCGACAATACGTTTGCGACTTCAATTTTTGAAGTGTGTACATAAAGAGATTCAGCTGGTCTTAATTTGCATGAATAAGTAAGTTAAACAGTATTTCCGTATTTGATTATCTAAAAATCGAACACTGGAGTTCACTGCAGGGTGTGGATTTGCTAATGTGTAGTGCTATTGACAGATAGCGTATAGCTGCATAATTTGGTAAAACAGAATCCGAAACACGAAACTTGTTAACATATTCGCTTAGCAAATGCGACAGTGCCATGAATATGTAGATAGACTGTGAAGGAAGAAGAGATGAGTGGCTATCCATGAACGGAAGACGTATTCGCAAATGATGCTGATTTAATAGTACCAGCTAATAAACGTGTAGCGTTGAAACAGTTGAATGTGTATTTTAATCCTTCACATGGCGTTATGTGGGACACGGCTAATGAACGGTAGAGCTCGTTTTAGACGAGAATGGTAATTCAGCTAACAAAGAACACAACATCCTCCACAATTACTTGGTGCAGCAGTAGCTCGAACAATTTTTACCGATAACTTAATACAACGTTATAATGAATGATGATGATTTCTAAAAATACGGAGAGTATCTTGCACGGTATTTCTATTAAAAGTTTCATCTCCAACGATAATATATGGAAGTGAAGAGTTTGCTAGTACTTCGTTTGGTGACAATCCAAACTGTTTACTGTTAGCAATACATTTCCATTACGAACGCTACCACATTGTCCTACAGCCAGAAAATTTTTATTGTCATCATGTACAGCTAGCAAAGTGATATTTTTTATACATAAAATACTCTGATCCTTTTTATATAGATGCTTTAATTCGGACGTGTTTACTATCTATCGCTACTAAATAATCAGGATGCATTTTTATCTACATATCTTTTTTTAGATGCACGTCAAATTTTTTTATTCGGTTGAGTTATCACCGTTGGCTGAAGTTTTTTCTGAGTGCTGGACTCATTTCTTCGAAAATTTTACTTACTGTAGATTTTCCCATGCGATAAGTGAAAATCATAGACCTAGAAGAATATTCTGTTGCTGAGTGCGTAATAATAAACCTTGTACATAATGTAAGAGATCTACAACAATAAATATTGAAGCAAAATATGCAGAGGTTGCCAAACTAAGAATATAAAGAAATGTTCGTAGTATTAACAAGAAAAATGGTGAAGCTGTTAAGAAAATCAGGCCGTGAAAGTATGTCTTTTCTACTTGCTGAGTTGACTCAATCCAATATAGATAATATCGAGAAAAAGGACGCACACTCTTCCGAATTAATGGATTCATGGATTGCTGAAAATTTGCAATATTTGTTTGGAACAATAAAAAAAATATCGTTTATGCAGAAGAGAAAGGTAAAAATAAGAAGTAGGCAACCGAGCTAGATTTATTCTTTGCTAGTGCTTGTGAAAGTATTAGGCTTATTTATTCCCGTTTGCAAATGAGAGTAAAGTAGGAAATAATTAAGTCAATAATCGATGCAGAAACCGACTTTTTGGATGGTAATACTCTTTCAGACCGTATATCCTGTAATAGTCGATCAACACCTTTATCAGCCTTCGGCCAATCGCTCTTACTTCCACCTACATATTTATACAGTAGAACCTCGATTATCCGGGTCAGCCGAGACCGAACCTTTGCCGGATAATCGAAAACACGGATAATCCAAAAACCTCACTTTTAATTCTTTAATAATTTATCTAAACAAATACATATGTACGTATGTCAAAGGAACAAAAGAAACGTGATTGAACATGTAACAAAATATAAAAGTTTTAATATTTATACATATGTAATATACACTACATACATATTATATGAACTATAATAACGTGAATAAGATCACTTAAAAAAATCAGTAATTTTTTTTTGTTTTTGGGCTTCGTAAACTCTGCCTCTTATAATTTCCTTCATTTTTCTAAGTTGAAGTACATGAATAACATCAGTTTGAGGCTGTTCTTCAAAATAATTGATTCTTGGTGATCACATTCTATCCATTCATTTATTTTTTTCGATGTCTATTTCTTCGAAGTCTTCGATTTGTGAGACTACAGATGCTATGTGTTCGATTGGTAACTCACCTTCATTTAAGCGATTATCATCTTCAGTACCTTCTTTATCTGCTGTATCTTCTAAAGTCATTATTTTATAAAATGCTTTTTTAATGTTAGTCTCTTTCACTTCACTCTAAGCGCGAGCTACAGCATAAATTGTTTCTTTTACATTCATACGTTTCCAAAATCCCATAAGGTCACTTTCTCCCTACAACGGAAGCATAAGGTCTTTTCTATAAAGCCTTTTCATGGTCTCCACACCTTGGTCCATTCGCTGGGCAATAGATGTCACATTCGGAGGAAAATATGCCGCTAATATGTTCCCATGTGCTGACTTTAGTTGCTCTGCATCAGGATGCGATGGAGCATTATCCAGTAACAGTATAGCCTTGAGTGGAAAATTATTTTCTTGTAGAAAATTTTTAACTTGTGGTATAAATTTCTTGAAAAGCCACTTTTTAAAAATCGCTCGATCCATTCAAGCACCCTTTCAATTATAGTAATCAACTGGCAGTGTTTTTACATTTTTAAAAGCCCTCGGATTTTTTGATTTTCCAATGACAGCTAACCTAAGCTTATGGGTTCCTGATGCATTAGCACAACATAGCACTGTTAAACGGTCTTTGCTTACCTTAAAACCTAATTAAAAAATTATGAAAAAAACAGTACAAAAATATGTAAAGCTAACCTGGTGCACTGTTCGGGGTTTAGGTCGCGCTCCTTTATAAGATTTTCTGAATTATAGCAGAATTCCACCCTACATCATCGGCACTTAGTTTCTCCCCTTGAACAGCTAATTGTCTTATCCCATGACGTTTTTTAAATCTGCGTAGCCAACTGGAAGATGCAGAGAAGTTTCCTTGAATTTTCAGCTGTTCGTGAAACTTTCGGGCTTGCCTAGCACATATAGATCCTGATATTGGAACGCCTTCCGATCTTTTCGGTAAGAACCACTTGATCATAGCATCATCAAGTTCTCTATATCCTTTTAGAGATTTCCTCCCAGAAATAGCTTTTGCACTGTCAGCTTTAGCGACAAAGCTATGTAAATCGGTTTTCTTCTTCACAATGTCGCGAACCGTTTGTTTTCCAATGTTATATGTTTTAGCCAATGCTGCAACGCTTTTGTTTTTTTCAAATTATGTTAAAATTTCCATTTTTTGTTCTATAGTTAAAACATTGCGTTTACGCTTTTCGTTAGCACCGGTACGCTGCATTTTGTGCGTTTGTTTACGATTAACTAATGAGCCGGTCGTTAGATGACGAAAAAAAGTACATACATACTAAACACATAAATTGGGGATTCCCCGAGGTGAACGTCTGCATGGGTTCACGTGTCAGCCTCTGGCCGACAGCCACGGATAATTCGCGCCCCGGATAAAGCACGCACGGATAATCGGGGCTCTTCTGTAATTCAAAATTAGCACTTTCATCCACCTATAGTTCATCCCTAAAAGTATCATAGGTCCGTAATTATATTATTCCACAATCTCATCGGCCTATCTGTGCACAATAGTATAGTAGTACCTCGCGATTCAACTCTATTCCATCGCCGAATTGTCATGCACCACTTTATTTATATACATATACCTACCGTATACGTAACATTTTAATTACAATAGAATGTCAGAGAAAGGATGAATATCACAAACCTCACAGCATTAAATAAAGAGCAACATATTGAAACGAGGACACTGCACATATACATGCAGTTTACTGATAAATTAGTGAAGGTCCGCCTCTATTTGCTTCCGCCTTTTACTGCAAATGACAACTGCATGTGTTGAGCGAATCCAATGCTCGCTTTTCGGTTACCCTATAAGCTTAATACATAGTTTCCAGTTATTATAAATAAAAATAGTTTTTTTACCTTAATATTTTGAAGTTATAGATTTATTGCAACTCTTACATCATATACAAATATAGGAACAACAATTATGAGGTATTCAAAATATCGATAGAGAGAAAAATCGAAACTAATTACACATATTTGAATTGAGAATAGGCAATAAACACCCAAATAAAATGGTGTCGTGGCTATAGTAAAGAGCTAATACTACGGTGCTTAATAATACTACGGTGAATTGATTAACATTGAGGCGAAAATATTTTTTAAATTTATCTTTGTCTTTCCGTAACTCTAGAAACGAATGTTTAAATTGATTTCTTTAATCTTTCATTCATGAATCCATTTCGTTTTCGATTTACATAAAGAAAGTATCAAAACAGTGTCATTATCGTCGCTGATTTGTTGCCAAGATCAACGATCCACCATTACATAATGTCCATCGCGAACATGATGGGCATTCATAGCTTTTGGTGTAGCCACTGCTTAACATGAAGCAATTCAACGTCCACCAACTAGTTTTTTTACAGAAAGATTGGAGTTGTACAAGACGACTAGATCTTACGCACGACAACAGACATCGTACAGCACGTTTGACACTGAAAATGTGGTTCCCCTCCACGGTATAACCAAAGCTTGGCACTTTCGAGTTTCTATTGGTTTTGTAAAACAAAAAAATAACTACGAAGATTTTTCAGTGATAACTAAGTAAAAGACAAATTTCTGGAAAGAGTTAAGGCACAGGACTGTGGTAAATGCTTAAATAATTTTAGTGATTATAACAAGAAATATAGGAATGACACATGTTTGGCTTATTTTAAGGCCTGTCCCTACTTGTCTATGTACCTATGTATACAAACTGTCTTTGTGTATAAATTGAAAAGAAAAACTACAAAAATCTTAATATCAATACCTAAAACACTCAATGTTTCTTTTACATGGGGATACCGTGTTGGTCATAGAATTTGTTTTATTTTTTTGTGATTCTATATTTGTGGTGAGTAGGATTCGTCCTTGAAGACATCCAATACAATGCAAATTCGATCAGTTTCAGATCTTCCTTGAAGATTATTTACCTGAATTATTCTGGATATACGTGGTGTGTAAATTAAGTAATGAGACTGATTTTCTGGAGACGCGGCAAGTGGAAGGGTAGTCAGGCAAACATCTGATACGCGTCTAGTACAAGTTTGAACACGCTAGAGTTGTTACACTGAAAATATTCAGATCATCGTTTGACAGTCCGAATGCTCGGTGAAGAATTGAATTTGACTCATACAACAGTTATTCAAATTTTGACCAATGAATTGGGGATGAGAAAAATTTATGCAAAAATGGTTCCGAAAAATCTTTCACAAGAGCAAATGGACACCAGAAAGGAAAGGTGTCTTGACTTTTTGGGAGCAATTGAAAACGATTCGCATTATCTGGAACGTGTCATTACAGGCGACGAGTCTTGGGTGTTTGAGTATAACCCGAAGACCAAGCGCCAAAGCATGGAGTGGCACATTTCAACCTCTCCAAGGCCAAAAAAAGCAAGAATGAGCAAGTCAAAAATCAAATGCATGCTGATTTGCTTTTTTGATAGCCAAGGAATTATTCACAAAGATGTCATGCGTGTGAGACCAACAAAAACATGTGGGTGTTGCATCACGACAATGCTCCTTGTCACACCGCGATTTCTATCAACGAGTTTTTGGTCAGTAAAAACCTTCCTGTGGCTCCTCAGCCTCCTTATTCACCCGACTTGAGTCCATGTGATTTTTTTCTATTCCCAAAATTGAAAATTCATCTCAAAAGGACGTCATTTTAGGACAGTGGAGAATATTCAAACAGCCGTAACTGACCAACTGAAAGCTATTCCAGTATTCAAGTTGCAGCACTGCTATGAGGAATGGAAGAATCGTCTCTAGCGCTGTGTGGCTTTCCAAGGTAGTTACTTTGAAAAAATAGAAAAAATCAGTCTCATTAGTTAATTTACACACCACGTATATTGGTAGAAATGAAAGACACATGTTTGATGGGTAGCTCTTGACAGTTTTTGGCAAACAGCACTGAATTTCGGAATCAGTCGAATTGTTTTTGCGGAGCCATCTGGTGGAAGCCATTTTATATACTTGTTGTAGTAACGTAACATACGCAGACTGTTTAAAATGGCGTATGTAGAGCTGATGAAACAAATGAAGCACTATATCAAAAGATCTTTTTCAAATCGCAATAAAAGGAAACTAGAAATATAACGATTTTGTTTTCCGGAAGTCTCAAAACAAACAGTAAGCAATTCTTTTACTAATATCTGGCTATAAAAATCGTTGGTAATGTTTTATTCCCTATTTTGTCGTTCCTCATCGCTTTTTCTACACTTCTCGGTTTTTATAGTACGTCCCAGTAGTTTGACTAAATTCCATAGATGCATTAGGTTCACATATCGAGGTGCTTCTTGCCACAGCTACATGTAAGATCTTGAATTTTCAAATCTTTTACGTACTAAATATACTTCTACAGTTCTTTCACTAAGTATAACGGGATGTGAAAAGTTGTGAAGTAAATTTTCTCGGGATCTAGGTAGAGATGAAAGCACAAAGTATGATAATTATTGTACTAATTAATTTAAACTTTCAAATATGTTATTTCGGATGGGTGCAATCTTCACACAAATAATCTCTCTACCATATTCGAAAAGTTTTGTTTATTATCATAATAATTGCTACTTTTATCTCTATATAATATCGCAGAACATTAAAAGCGTCACTTAAACAGGATTTTTTTGTAGTGCATTTATTATCTGCGCAACTTAATTTAAAAATAAAGCAGTTAGATTCAAACCAATACTCATTATTTCTGGAATGGGCGGTTGCCCAAAGAGCTGCAGTCGAGCAACTTTGCGTGAATTCGCTGCTGATATAGATTTTCAAAGAAATGGGAATCAGAATTCTTTTAACTCTTGTTCAATGACACCTGAATGCGTACTCTTATCAACAAGGTCTTGTGAGTCACACAGCGCATCACTATAGGACCGACTACAAAAAGAGAAGCAATGACAGACAATGTGCATTTCTGAAGAGCAGAGAGCAAATGCCAAATGATAATTTGGCAATATTGATGTATTCTTCAAGGCACATGCTATTATTATTTTACATAAAAACAACACAATATAATATAGATACATTTTATAATTTTTAACGTTGATTATTGCATTGCGTGTCGATAGATGTCTTAATAAGAAAAGCAAGATTGAAATACATCACGATTCACAAATAATGTTTAAAATTGAATTTAGACTGCAACAATGTATTTACGGCCAAGAGGTTGGAAAAATGTACTTTAGACATCTACTATAAATTTGATTATGTACATACATATACTAACAAAGTTGCATACATTAGCAATTAATTTAATCTGCCGAATTTGTTTGAAGAACATAAATCATTTAATAATCACCCTTAATTAGAGCTTTCGTAGATCGTCTTTTAATAGACTAGCCTAACAGACTTTCATTACAGTTTGATGTCGTTGTAGTTCTTTTTTCCCAATTAGTAGACAAGGAGCAACGTTGTAACGGCAATCATTCTTCGAAGTTAATCAGAAAACGTAGGGAAATCAAGTTAAATGAACTTAGTAGCGCAACTACCACTTCTCTTTTTTCTTCATTCTTAATTGCCTTTCCGCCAACAAGAATTGTCAATTTATTAAAATTAGCACTAATAAAATTGCATCACGGAACGAGTATCGATTTGCTGACGTGACGGCGGTCTATACGTTGGAGTTGTTGGTGGCGATAGCATGCTCTGCGGTCTATCTTGTTTCACAAAATGTCGTGATGCGACGAGGTGCCAGTGTCCACATCCTTTTCCGCCCGACAGAGTTGGTTCATCGATTAACCATAGTCGTCATTGTATGTCAAAGCAAGGAAGATATCGTTGATCCCGTTTCTTTACGTTATTGTTGCTGGATTACACTGAAGCGGAAGACCTTTAAAGGTATTAAATTCAGGATGATTACAAGTGTTCCTAACGAACGGCTTGTTTTATGCTAATTGGGGACATAATAAATTGTTCTCCGTACCGTTTCTCAATTACATCCGCAAGAGAGCCAGTTGTAAACGGTAATAATTTTCTGTTTACCGGTTTTATCGACAACTTTTTAAGTGAGGTATCTTTGAATGTACACGAAGAGTAGGCATTGAATATTTATTTTAAAATACTTTAGAAATTATATGCAATAATTTCTCTAAGGTTGTCCTGCAGTCATTAAAAATGTTATGTTGATTTCAGTAAATCTACAGCAAAGTTCTGGGATCATGAAATTATTATGCCAAAAACCAGCCATACTTTTTTGATTGATTGTATCGAAAATACTCATTGCTGATTTAGAAAGATGGACAGTAGCCACTGGGCTTGATAAAAAAGGTTCTGATTTATTATGATAAGTGATCTAGTGTTTTTTAGATTATCACTGGTTTTCCCCTGGAGTATTACTGTAGACTGTTGTGTATTTCTATAAAAGGTTCTGATTTGTTCAAACGTAAATTAAATTTGGATGGTGCGGTTTAGAGCTGTAATCACGTTTATTATTTATATGTGTTGTGATCTTGTGAAGGTACTGTTCAATTAGTCCTATATACCCTACACTAAAATCTTTCGATTGAATTTTACAAATATGTAATAGTTAATTGTTTTAGTACTGGGGTGGTGAATTGTAGATTGGTGAATATTCTTTAAAAATATTGTTAGTTATGTCATAGCGTTTAACACGGGTTGTATTCATTATTGTATTCATCAGGCCATTTAAGGTATTAATGTTTGTCTCATGTTTTATTTTTTAGCAATCCGAAAATTAAAAAAATTACTGAGTCTTGCTGCGTACCTGACCTACCAGACTTAGCATTTTACAAACAACAAATCCTTTAGTCCAAAACTTATCCACACCTTGACAAATATGATATGGTATAGCGGTATTAACCATAACTCTGTTAGGAAGCTGCAAGCGAAACTATCGCGTGTATTGCGTTTTATAAAAAGGTTGTGGACAAGCCAAGTTATGAAATTTACATTGGAATTTGAGTTATTATCATTTTTTGGTTTATATAGATTACATGATTTATCTATTTCTTGTTTAAACATTTATTTATAATTTAATATATTTATAATAACAATAATAATAAACCGAAAGATTTGTTGCGGCCATTCAGGACCAGGTCATAGCGACGAAAGCCTACCGAAAGAGAATACTTGAAGAGAACACGCAAAACAATAAATGCCTTACGGAGACAAGGAAGAGACGCTGGATCACCTGAAGGCGGGCAGTTCAGTCATGGCGCCTAAACAATATTTTGACAGACAGAACAGAGTCGCATTAATTATTCACCAAAGATTGAGGGCGCAATATTTTGTGCAGTATTTTGATATTTCGTGGTGTGTTAGTGATTTTGGGTGGTATTTATATGTGTCCTATCGTTAAATATTTGTTTGGTGGCACATATAAGTGCCACAAGTAATAAAACGACATATGTAACTGAACTAAAATTTATTAAAACTATTACGTTTATTTATTACAACATTATATATGTATGTATTAATTTTTACGGAAGGGCGGGAAACAGTTTAGACATAAACCTACATCACATCCTTCACGTATTATTTTAGAACGCTTGACTGCTGCTTTGATGCTACAATAAGCACACCGACGAGGCTTTCCTTCAACAGGTAAATGCATTCCAACATTCGTTTTTCGTTGTACAGTCTCCACTGTAGTTGCTCTGCCACCAATTTTTTCAATTTGTTTTTTCCTAATTTTATTGTTGTTTTCTGTTTTGTATAATTTCCAATTACCTCGTTTCCTAGTTGAGGACGAAACTGCAAATGTGTAATACCTTTATTTCCTTCTATAGATTTTTTATTAAAATATAAGAGTTTACAGTGCACGCATCCACAGGGTAATAGAATATTTTTATCCACCATCTTCTTGACTTCCATGAAATGCAATATGTTGATAACAACTGGTCGAATAAATCGACGCCTCCCATACGCTTGTTATGGCCGAAAACAATGGAACAATGGGATGCTTGATATCTTAGTCCAATTTATAGTAAAATTTTTATCTTGAACATTCATTTCGCCATCGTCAAAAATGTGAGTTTCACGTGTCTCATTCTCTTCGTCACTTTCTGAGAAGAGGTGTTGAATTCTATATCTTTTTTCGGGTTGATAATCTGGATCAGCCAAAGAATCATCAGAATCGAAATATGGTTCACTAATATTAAATCTTTGTACGCTTTCAGGCACATCTTTCGCGTGGCTTGTAGATTACAGTTTATTAGAATCACTTTTTTTTTGGTAGTCCATTGTTTAGATTATCTTCTGCGTCACTGTCTCCGTCAAAATCTGAATTTAAGGCTTTCTTTTCAGACAATTCATCGATAAGATTAAAAACATCTTCAGCTGCTAGCCCTTGTAAATGTGATATTTTGTATTATCCTGCCATATTCTAAAAGATAAGTATTTATTTAGATGTTTTGTGCATTCAATTGCTTGATATTTAACATTTATTTATTGTAGTTTGCAATGTTTTATATACAAATGCATTAGCATTGAGGTTAGGAATAATATTTTCTAGCAGCAAATCTTTTTAAAATGTCTGTTATTGTGATATAACGACAGATCATTTTAGTATAAAATTCAATATTTACATTTTATGAACAATATACACATTATAAAAGGCACTTGCTTATTTGTAGAAAGATGCACTCACAAGACCATTGGAGATAAACGCTTAACAGTTAGGTGGTATACATCTATGTACATATGCCACTTGTAGCATAACTCCCATACTATTTGAAATGTGGTCAGTATGAGTGCCACTAATCATTCACCAATTCTAACAAACACATTAGGACGATTTTCTATATTGCTAACAGATATAAATGGATTGTATTGGAAGTGGCGTATATAAATGCCACTAACCTATAAAGGGTTATACTGGAACAGGAAAATTATTACTGATCTTCCTACCAAATAACATTCTAGATATAATCCTTACAATAAAGTCCAAAAAGATCACATATATCATCGACATAGCAGTGCCGCTAGCCTCAAACACTGATAAAACCTTTGGAGAAAAAATCAACAAATACTTACCGTTAACAGACGAAATCAAGGCTATGTGGACAATCGACAAAGTCACAATTGTGTCCATTGCTATACGAACAACCGAGAAATACCTAAAAAGTTCAGTTATTTACTATCTTAAAACTAAAAAGAAACTTATACAAAGATGCAAAACTTAGTTTTACTGGATACATGTAAAAGCACCTACGAGCTCTAGAAGCATCATCTCACTCACCTAGTCAAAATAGAAATTTAATTAGTTCTGATTGCTCAAATTATAATTTTGGTTTGGTTTCTTCTATGTGTGTACCGAAAAATAGCTGTAGGAATTTAGTTGCAGCGCTGACCGTACACCATTTTATTCAAGTACCTTTTTACTGTCACCCAAATGATCCCTCAATAGCGTTAATCCACTACACAATTCAAACACATTTAGATCTGTAAGAGCTATATTGCTTTAATGAGCGTGAACAATAAAAAGAGCAATATTAATGAAAGCAAATGTCATGTTTACATTTATCCCACATTAAACTAAAAATATCTTACTTCTCAATAAGTCGTACTAGGATACCTATAAGATAATTCGCTAACAAGGGAACGCCGAGAACTAACTTTCAGATGGCGAAATTTGTCACGATTCTTTAGAATAAAACCGAGTAAGAAGTTTAATAAAGTCGATCTGCTATCTTTCCCTACTTTTTACTTTATTGAATAGGATTTGTAGGACTTTTTAGTTTAGGAATTTGACTTTGATACTGTTGGTCAACTGTTAACTCTTCCTGCCAATGAATTATTATACAATACTACATAATAAACGTTTAAGTGCTAGTATCAATGCTGTGAAACACTTTTATTACATCACAAATAACTGTTTATGATATCTTTTAAAAAGTGTTAAGTTAGTTCGTACTTCCTTCATTTTTTCTAGGTTGTATAATAAAGACATTGTAACAAATTTCGGTTTATTAAAAACTTATTAGATACAAATTATTAACTGATCGTGTAAATGTAAAACACTCCTTGAAGTTTTGTTAGATCGGTCGAGTTAGCAGTAATATCGAAAAATTTTATGTCAAAACAAAATTTGAAATTAAAAAGGAGATGACTTATTTCCCAGTTTATGCAGATATATAGCAAAAGTTAGTTGAGTAGAGCACGGTGGTTTCCGAGCCAATTTCAGATATCTAAAGAAGAATGGTTATTCAAAAAGTAGGACACGTCAGACGCTATATTGAAATCTATATTAACTTAGAACTTTGTTTCAAAATGTTCGATATATAGCTTTCTTTTAATTTTCTGATAAAGTTGAAAAATACTTGAATGGATAAAGATGCGTCAATGATACCATATGCTAAACAATCGAAATATGGAAGATAAGTATTGTAATAAACACACAAAGACGGAAAACAAGCAAATTTGTGTGTTTTGCTTTAATTGTTATTTTGGCCATTGTTTGTAGTCTCCGCTGCTGTTATTATTCTACTGCTGCTGTTATAAATCATACACATATAACCACATTGAAAGGTACGCCTGAAAAATAAAACATATGGATAGTAAATATTTTAAATGTCTGCTACTAAATGTCTTCGCGTAAAAGTTACTAGTAACTCAACTAGTTGTAAGTTATAATAGTTTTCCTTAAAACATATAATTGCTACTAAAGTAAATTTCATAGTTTGATTAGTGCTGTAGAGATCTATGTAGATTTTATAAAGTACAAGCAATGGTAAAGTTACCATTATTGCGAATTTTTTGTTCGATCTTCAATGTAAATCTAACGCATTTGAAGCATCACACATTTTTTATTGAAATCTGCTGGCATTTCAATTGGTTTAGTATAAAATATAAGTTTGTTTCGATTTGTTAATTTTGGAGCTTTCTTTCGTTTGCATCATTTTAAGTTACTAACAATATATTAGAGTGATTTTGCAAAGTATGCTAGGGAATTATTAGATGTTGCGCTCATTTAGCAGCGGGTATTTGTTAAAATAAGAAAATGTTTACTAAACTGTTCAAAGATGAAAGGATATTTGTCACTAGTGAAGATTATATTGATATTTTCTTAGTGGGTAGGTGAGTGTTAGTTGCACGGCTCTCTCCCTGCAACTTCTGCAGTGTCAATTGTGTGGAAATGCGGTCCTTGTTATAGTACTATTTCCCCATTTATAATACATATTGCGCTCTTAGTCATTTTGCTTTCAACATTGAATAATAGATCGATCGGGATACAATTCTCCGAGAAAAATGTTACTTTTATCTCATAACACTGGCCTGTCTGTACATACGAATGTATGTGTATTTATGTATAAGTAAATAATATAGTAAATTTATGTATTTTATTCTATTTTGTTGATTTTTGGCTTTAGTTCTTGGTTAGTCGAATTGTGAACATTTAATAATATCGATATGTTGTTATATTATGTGCGTATCTACGATGAATGTTTAAAAAATGATAATTGTTTCATTTTCTCGGATAAACGTATATTTTTCAATTACTAACTTCTTGTATCATTTTCCATCATTTTTTATAGATATTTAGACTGACAAAGATACTGTTGCTATCTTTGGATCATTTTTATAAATCCATTTATCGCCAAAGATAATTTTGCGGCGTCGTCAAGAAATTCTACTCCTCTCTCCTGTCCTCCCTTCTCTTCTTCTCTCCTGTTAACCTATCGTTGTAGTACACTGGACCAACGATTATCGAATCAATTAATCCGCGTTAAATATTAAAACTTTGACTTCGAACTTGTAGAGCATGTGGAAGTAGTATTAGTAAATTTTCTTGGGATCAGTAGTAACTGTTCTTCCTACGAAACATGCTTCTATTTGAAAAATTTGTTTCAGCCCTCCATAAAACACACTGTGCTCCTTTCAAACTTTCGTTGCGAAATTGTACAAACCACTTGTTTGACCATCACTGCATCTCGCGGTATAGTTTTTGTGTGTGTATAATTGTGTTCGAAATGGTCTTATACAGCCTTTAATTATGCCATACTGTTAATCACTGTGCTCCCAATAGCGAATGGTAGGTCCACCGGAATCCAATTCCCCGAGAAAAATGTTATCATCTCCTCCTATCGTTACACAACAATAGCCACAACGATGGTCAGTCGGCTAACCACTGCGGCTATCGACCCATATTATATTCTTGATGAATACTTAAATCCAATTCTTTGTGGAAAATACGTGATAGGTTTCAAAATATGCTAACACTGCAGTTTCTACTTCTTCATTAATGATGATATTTTTCTTAGTTCTTTTGTTTTTAAATAAGCAAGTATATGATCTAAACTCATAGTAGTTTTAGAAAGTAACGTCGGTCTGACTGCTGACATAGAGGTTATCGTTCAGCATAATATTCACTAGTCTTTTTTGAATTTTAATTGGATACGACGTACGCTTTCAATATATCCCCTTTCTGCAAATGAGAAAATACCATAGTCAGATATCTAACACTTAACAACGTAGCTAATCAAAAAATCTAACGAAAAAACAACACAAAGTGGAAAGAACAACTATTTTTGTGCAAAAATATGTATGTCAAAGACTTATACGAATTAAAAAATCAATCTATAATAACAATAAAAATTTATTTACTAATTTAAAAATGGATAAAAAAGATAATCAAAGTAATGCCGTCTACAAATTAGACTGCAAAGGCTGTAAAAATGGCAGGACAAACTAAAAATTTAAAGAAACGACTAATTACCAATATATTGTTTCACATAACATAACCTGATATTGATTTTGGCTAAGCATTGTACAATACTTTAAAAAAGGAAAACAATAAGATCAATTTTAGCGACTAAAGATTCCATTAATTTTAATAAGCCTATATGTACATGACTGACATCAATGACTTCTGTCGTCTTAGGTATTTTTATTAATAGGCATGGTTATATGTTTGAATATTTGATATATTATTTGTTACATTATATTAAATGTCAATAAAATATTGACGAAGTAATTTCTTCGAAAACATTGATTTTATTTTGGAATAAACTAATTTTTAATTTATTACTGTTTTATTGATCTATAAATGGAAAGATATCTGGGAGATTAAAAGATTTCCTATAGAAGAAAAATCACAAAAATATTGTTTGTAGATCTTTTGTACTGCTCAATATAATTAATAAGTGATCGAATTTGCGATAAGGTTTTTGGGAAAAAATAAAATATCAGAAGTAAAAAAAATCTTTACAACTTTTTCAAAATAAGTATTTGATAATTTGTTACTTAAAGAGGAACCGTAGTCAAAGCAATTTAAAGAAATATTTCCTTATTCGTTGCCTTCCGGAAATATAAATTAAATTTTCCGGTTTGGATCCACTGATGATTTACCTAAATTAATTACTGTAGTTTAACAAGTCTTCATTCAATAATCTCAAAGTTGCGTTTACTTCTGTTGGAGAAAGACTAATTTCATGATAATTGATTCAATTAATTTCGGAATTATTACTAGAACTGCATAATACACTGTGACGTAAATGTAGGACAAAGTAATCCATTGTGCGATGGAAGTTGTAAACGGTATTATAGGCTGTGTATACGTATTTTTCAGATATCGATTAATAGGATATTTCGGTTAATTCGGTGTAATTTGAGCATTACAGGCATTAATGTTGAATCGTTCATAGCAGCGGAAAACCTAAAATTTAGTGATTACACTTTCCATCAATAACTACATGCAATATAAAAACCATTTCTTTTACTGGTGGTTTCTCTAATGTGAATTTAATTTCGAAAAATACGCAGTGCGTGTGCAGTCGTCCCTCCCGGCACGACAGGAAGTAAAGAAATTGTCTTCCGCTGAAGTTCGAGCACGGAGCAAAGTAATAAATTGATTCGGCAAACTCGAACTTCCCTTAATTCGAAAGTCTCTCCACTTTTAATACGGTTACAATCGTTGAACAAAAAGACCAATACTGAAAATGAATTTTATTGAAACGATATCGACTTAAAACATTGTTACGCCATGTACAAGTTTTCGTTTTAATTTCGAATTATAATATTATCCCGTTCTATACAGTCTGAATGTGAACTTCCAGTCGAAGAACTAACTGAATAAGTGCAACGAAAGTACTTGATAGAAGTTTGTGCGGAAAACATTCTGTACGGTTTTTTAAATCCTCGAGTTTTCCATGTAGATTTCACAAACTTTTTCCATAAAATATAACAACACGGTAGATTTAAAAATATATCAGAATGCTGTGAATTTATCGTAACTTTTATTGATTCTTTTTCAACTTAATTAAACAAAGTGCTTTGGAGTTAGATCAATAGTTTAATTAATTCTGCTATATTTAGGAAAACTCGAGCGAGAACGGGACTTCTTTTAAATACTTTATACTGTTATTTTAGATATTTTATCTTTATTTACGTTTTATATGTTAATTTTTCGTATGATATTCAGTAGAATGGCTTATAATATATTCGTAGTACTTAGTGACATATTTCTACGGTATGCAGAAGAGTTGATGAATGATTATTGGAGGGTAGACAGCTACTAAGATGGGCTATTGAAAATTATTTTTACTTGTGTGCAAATACTATACAGGGTGTTAGTAATTACCGACCTAATATGTTAAATTTCAAACATTAATAACTTCGTAATTTTAAATGGAACACCCTGTATATTTTTATCGCAGACGGTAGAAAATTAATTTCTTTATCGATTGATATCACATTTCCCTATACCTAAAATGAATATTTTAGGAGCTATTTGCAAAATATGTGAATGTATTCAGAAACTTCGTATGAGCGTTAACAGTGGCTATGAAAATTCGTCACAGTCTTAGCGTAATGTCTAATTTTCTAATGACAGTTTGATAGCGTGCTAATAAACTTCCTAGTATATCACACAGTTCCTAATCTAGTATACGAAAATGTCACGTTTAGGATTGACAAATCAGGATTACCTGAATTTATTGATGATTTATGGAGAGTCCGGAAAAATTTTAAGTCGAACATGTGCTTTATTTCGACAAAGGTATCCGGACAGGCCAATTCCATCTAAAGATGTAGTGCGACGGTTAGTTAAAAATTGTTTAGAACATGGACAGTTTAGACCAAAATTTAATTAAAAAAAAAATTGATGACGAAGTAGTTGAAATTGGTGTTATGGGATATTTCTATACCAACTGCATCTCTTCGAGAAGCAGCGACAACTTTGGAAATTTCAACAATGTCCATTCAAAGAGTACTAAAAAGACATAAATGGAGACCATTTTCATACCAGCAGGTACACCACTTACATCCGCAGGATTTCCTAAATAGATTCAACTTTTGTGAATTCTTCACCATAGCTTGTCAGGACGACGAAAATTTTCGAAGAAAATTATTTGGACTGACGAAGCTAAATTTACCAAAAATGGCCTCTTTAATAAACATAACGGTCATTTTTGGGCATCCGAAAATCCCCATGTAACGAGAGAAAGGGAATATCAGGAAAGTTGGCAATTTAATGTTTTTTGCGCTATAAAAAATAATCGCATACTTTCTCTACATTTTTATAACGAAAATTTAAATGGGGAAAGGTATTTAGATATATTGCGCAATATTGTGGAAGAAGAACTTGATACACTGCCTATTATCGAATCAAATACTGCTTGGTATCAAATGGATGGTGCACCGGATCACAGAACAACAGATGTACACTTATTCTTGGAGAGGTTATTTGACGGAAAGTTTATTGCAAACGCAGGTCCATACGTGGCCTCCACGTTCACCAGACTTAACCCCTATGGATTTTTTCCTTTGGGGCTATGTTAAGGACAAGGTTTACAGTACTCCGGTGACAACTGCAGAGGAAACAAAAGAAAGAATACGAGGAGCACTAAAGCGCAAATACAAAAGGTCACTAGTAGTCAAATGCTAAAACGAATTAATAAATGTTTGGAACTGAATGGGGCTAATTTTGAACAAACTTTGAATTAATTTATTACTTTTTAATACCTTATTTATTCATTTTTAACATAGTTTTCTTTAATGTTATCTTGGTTACGAAATAAATTTTACTATTCTGTTTCTTCTTTGCTCGAAAAATAGATTTGTTGTTTATTTCTTTATTAACATGCTATCGAACTGTCATTAGAAAATTAGGCATTACGCTAAAACTGTGACGAATTTTCATAGCCACGTTTAGCGCTCACGTGAAGTTTCTGAATACATTCACATAATTTGCGAATAGCTCCTAAAATATTCATTTTAGATATAGGAAAATGTACTATTATTCGATGAAGAATTTAATTTTCCACTGTCTGCCGTAAAATATACAGGGTGTTCCATTTAAAATTACGAAGTTATTAGTGTTTGAAATTTAACATATTATGTCTGTAAATACTAACACCCTGTATAGTATTTGCACACAAGTGAAAATAATTTTCAATAGCCCATCTTAGTAGCTCTCTAACTTCCAATAATCATTCATCAACTCTTCTGCATACCGAAGAAATACGTCACTAAGTACTACGATGCAATTTGATAAAATTTTCATAAAAATCAAGTTAGCTATAAAACGGTAATGTTTACACCAGTCGAAATAAATGATCTATACGCCAAATTTGTTGCTGAATTCAATTGTTTAAAAAAATTGGCTAATCCATTTAAAAAAATGAAGTTGATTGTGCTTCCGGCGAAACCGGAAATAGAAAATATGTACTAATATTTTCTAAAAGTTTGCCCCATGCCCAAAATAACTCTGTAAATTTACAAATATGGAACTTGCTTAGTTGCTGAGATACGGCTAACGTAAGCTGGTCCTGTTACACCCTGTATAATAAACGCCATGTTCCGATTAAGATACATTCGCTCTGTATCGAAGCAAAAATGAGAATAGTTTCTTCCCTCTAGATTATAGATGAATTAACTTGCTATTTCACAATAGCTAGATTGCTGGGGCGATTCTGCTTATCTGACTGAGGCAGAACATTCTAGTCTCAAATACCATAAAAAAAAATTGTTCAGTTTTAGGGAAGGGTTGTCCATTGAATATCAGCTCCTGCTGATTACCGAGGAAATTGGGGTCACCTTGTAGATATATGAGTGGGTTGGAGTAGTGTTTATGGATGTCGCAAGTGTTTCCGATTCTGCCTGGAACTCACATCGGCTCTTTAAGATATATAAAAATCGCTTGAATCACAACATTATAAAGATTGTTAGATCTTAGCTTAATAACCAATTATTTACCATTAAACCCAAAGGATGTAAGTTCTTTGTTTAGGCCCATATTGGCAGGAGTTCCTCAGGGCTTTCCTGTTAGTCCGGAGCTTTTTCTAATGTTTGTGTTTGAGCCTCTTAAAGTTGACGGGATCAGAACGGCTATTTATGTTACGCAGCACACGCATCCTCTTGATTCGAGGCACTGATCTATACAATGTTAGAAAGAACAGTGATCGAGCTGATGTAATGTGTGACGATAAGTGCGTTATGGTGCGATTTATCAGGAGATTGATAGCATACTAATTTGTGACCTCGAGGATTACGCTATCTTAGTTTTTGTGCGACAAAAGTCGTTTGAGCTTATTTATACAATGTTCTTGAGGACAATAATTACCGCTATTTGGTATCATATTGAAAGGTTACATTTGATCAGGTATTTACTTTTATTCTATAGAGTATGATGATTGAAAAAGTTTATGTAAATTGTGCCATAATATAAAGGTTGACAGGTCTCGTTGATAATTCACTGAATTTTTTTTTAATCATCTATTACATTTATAACAATGTTTTACATTATAAATGGTTATTTTTAATTTATTAAAGATTTTATTAATTTAATTTTTCTTCGCTTTTTGTGATGATGTTCATTGTGTAACTTTGAAATTAATTAAAAAAATAGCAGATCTCAATTTGTAACTAGTTGCTCCAAGCAATTATGTTTTCCAATTATAAATCTAATTAAAACGTGACAAGTGGAACAATGTATCACTGCCCGAGAACTTTCAAACTTATTTCGATCTGCTAGGGTAGGTCGTGTTTTTTTCTCTATGACCGGCGAGATGAAATTCGGAAAGCGTGAACTGTCTATCATGATTCCGGCTTAAAAAAACGAAACTGATATTGTTTCATCCATCAATTTAGAAGCCGATGTACAAAATGTCACGTTTCGCGTTTGGTAGATACATCAATCAATGCACTGGCAACACGCCACATACGTGCATACCTAGAGGTTTTCCGAAATATTTTTTGTTCCTTGCGAGGTTTGCTGTTTTAGAGTAGATAGTGTAGTTGAAGTGAACATAAAATTAATTTCTTACGACTACAACCGCCCATATTCTACATATCGTAACTACTCTAACAAACTGTGTATTCCATATCTTGAATTTGATGATTTCTTTACTGTAAATAATTAATAAAAGATCGCACGTCATAAAACAATGTATTTCATAGCATATATCCTGTTTGAATGCGAAATCACCAATCTAATGCTTCCAGTTTTTTTTTTATAATTAACTAACGTCAAAATTGGTTACAGAATTAATATGGGAGAATCAACTGTTATCAATAAGCATTACATACTAAAATGCGTCAAATCATAGTATGTGTGAAATAATATATTTTTCTACTTAACAACTTTGATAAATGCTGGGTAATCTTTAGTGTAGCTGTGCTGTGCACATACGGCTTGAGTGAGAGTTACACATACATACATATGTACATATATATGTACATATGTATGTTGCTCTAGCGGGGATATAGAAGTCTCGAAAAGTGGTTGCTACTATAGAATCGGTAGGAACAGCGCTTTTTCAGAAGCATCTGATGTTAGCGTACAAGGCAGAGTATTGTATGAGCTGTGTCCAATGGTGTATGGACAGTGTGTTAAAGAGAGGCCAAGTTGTTGGGATACATTTAGCAACTTTGTTGTTCCAAAGTATTGCGCAGCGTATAGAGCAATCATTTAATAGTATTCAGTGGATATGGCGATGGATGATTGGATTTGAAATATATACAGAGTGTCCATGAATATGTGGGCAATATCTCGGATACATAAAATTATGTATTGCCTTTCCTTTCATTCAATTTCAAAGTGTGTAGGAATTTTGCTCTCCAATAAGTGTTTTACTATTCCTTGGACCTTAAGTGAAAAAAATATATTCTCAATGGATTTCCATAAAATGCTCCGTTTCCGAGAAAAAATAAGTTTAACGAAAATAGGTAATTTTTATTTCAATATACATTAAAATCTACTTGAAAGAAATGAAATATCCGAGATATTGCCCACATATTCATGGACACCCTGTATGGTAAGAAAACAATAGCAGGTGTCGGTTTCACGAACAGTTACACGAAGGTTACTTGAATTGATATGGCACATGTTCCAAAATTACTTTCACTTATACAGGATGTTCTATTTTCACTGAACAAAATACAACTTTGTTATATTAAATACAATGGTATAATATTTTTTCAATACAATCGAATCTACGCATTATTTGCGTTTGTTGTATTGTTGTTGTTTTGTATTAGAGTTCCCTATCCCTAAATTGAACTGCTTTGAAGATATTTACAATTTTCCTTAATAATTTCTTATTGCACCATCTTAAAGAAAAATTAATATTGTAAAGCCCTTTGAAGCGTAAGGTACCAAACTTCTGCAAACGAAAGTAAAGGGACATAGATACTGAGAACTGTCATAACTTTCAACAAAATTTATACAGAGTGTGCAGAAATTAGAAAATTCAGATATCTTCAAACATTCAAAATTCTTTTTTTTTTAATGGCAAAAGTTTTTATTGTAGCACTTGATTTAGCTTCTATTTCGATGTTGTTTTAGATATTATTGGTTCCAACTACGTATACTATTGATGTTGTTTTTTGACCGTTTTTTTTTGATAAAAAATAAAATTTCTACAGGTTTTTCGGTCCTTAAAATAATAAAAATATTTATTTTCAATATGTCGTCACAATTCTGTGACTTCTTCAGGAAATTATATTATTTGAAAAGAATTTTGATTAACGAGTTTTAATCTAAATTCTAAAAAATCCGTAGAAATTTTATTGTTTAAGAAAAGTATACTAATATTTGTTATTTTTTTTCTTATAGTTAGCTATGAAAATAAAAGACTTCGGTAAGAGTTGCCAAATGAGTGACAGTTTTGTTGCTTTTCATTTACACCAAATCTCACTTGCTCTCAGTTAGCCACATGTTTAGTTAGCATTTTGTGTCGTTTCAAAATTCGAAAAATGGTCTTTTGATAACTTTAATAGTTCCATGATTTAAAAAGTTGATTTCAATTCTTTTAATTTTCGCTACGGTCATAGGTTATGGATATTTCTCATTAAATGCACGACATATTCATGCTGCTATCCTATATCATTTACCATGGATATCAAATAAATTTAATATATAACTATTAATGTTATTTTGGTGATTATTTTACACATACAAATATAAACCAATCAGATTCGCGTATTACTGAAGCAACTCGAAATTACAGCGGTAATTTTTCGATAATTTTCATAGTAGAATAATTAGGCGTTGTTATGGAAATGCGGTTAATAAGGATAGACATTTCTAAAGTTCTGTCAAAAACCTGGTAATTTATACATGAATTAATAAATAAAGAGTTTAAATAATTTCATTTTGTATTACGTAAAATAATCTAATCAAATACCATACGAGCTTTGAATTAAAATCGATAATTTCATTCATACTTCCTACGGGCTGTCCTGATTTAAATGCTTGTCAAATTGACACTCGTCTTCGTCGCTATGCAACAAGCATTCGTGAAATTATCGATAAATTCAAAGCTCTTATGGTATTACTACAGATTAATATAGTTGTAATCACGAAAGATGATCCCTGCGTCACTTACATATAACTCAATCAACGACATTCAATGAATAATTTTCATATCCGAATATGTATTCGTATGACAAGGACAGCCTGTATGTTTTTCGAAACTTTCCCTAGCACAGACGTACGGCTCGTGCAATTCATTAGACAAAGATGAGATTAGTTCGTTGTCTGCGCTTAAGCTATATATTTCCGCTTCTTGACTTAAAAATTTGATATACATTTGACAATGCATCTCCGTGGACATTTGGTGGAACTGTCATTGATTTCGTCCTTACAAATACGTATTTGTTTAACAATTTTTTGAAGTAATTTTTTAAAAACTATAATGGCAATACATAGTAGAACATTACGGTAGGTACAATTGCAACAACTTGTTTTAAATATTTACGGCCTGTCAATAAATCCCCACGCACTTAACCCAAAAATTAAAAATGTCATAGATGCCATATTCATTTTAATATTTACAGTATTTAACATGACGCCGACGTACTGATTTGATTCATACAAATGTAATTGATGACGCAGGGATCATCTTTCGTGATTACAACTTTAGTCATATTGCGCCGACCAACGAGTCTACTCGATAAACTGTCACTCATTTGACAACTCTTACCGATATATTTTATTTTCATAGCTAACTATGATAAAAAATAATAGATATTAGTATACTTTCTGTATTTGGAACCAATAATCTCTAATAATTCAAACACTAATAAAGATAGGTATATGAGATCTTAATATTAGTCGATGTAGAATTTCTTGCTGAATTAGGCGCTACAATAAAAAGTACTATGTGCCATTAAAAAAAAAGAATTTTTAATGTTTGAAGATATCTGAATTGGTTGCTAATTTCTGCACACCCTGTATAAATTTTGTTGAAAGTTATGACAGTAAATTGTGGTGCTAAGTTCCAGGATTATTGGACATGTTACCAATTCCTTTATCTTAAATAGAACTTAAATCGAACAATGCTAATTTTTATTATTATATATATTAATTATAATTAGTCTATATAAGTATTTGGAGATACTTTGCTTGCGGTAGATTACTTACCATCAACTGGAGACAATATCTGAAAAACTTTTCAACACAAAAAACATCTTTACACCATTTTCTGGATTTGGCACGGCTACTTCCATTACTCCGTGATGAATATTTATAAAAGATTTTGTGTATCTCTACAGATTTCTTCGCCTAACATACGGTAATTTATTATTGTTTTACGTAAGTACACTGTCCCGAATAATTGCTTCGTATTTCCTGCTTTTATTTTGGTTGATCTCTCTTCTACTTTTTCTTTAGTATTTTTGCGTTTCACTAGATTCCTTTCTACGGAGTAAACATATCTCTTGTTTTTTTTGTTCTGCCGTTGAGCGAAATGCCCAGCTATTAAAAGATAACTTTGTGGGGGAAACGGCAAGATAATACGTTCGTTAATTTTTCTAACACCAGCGTGGACCCAGCACGATTAGCATGCGAAATCGGCGGAGGGTTTTTTTATTACGTTCTTTCCTTTACTTTATATATATACTACAGGCGCAGCAAACTTTGTGTTATTTAGCCGCATTGCCATTTTAGCAAGTACAATTCGGATAACGCGATAACTTTCTCCCGGCAAATTACGCCAGAGCACCATTTCTTTCTTTTTTGTAAGCAATATTACCGATTCAGTTTTAAACTTTCTAACAAACTCGCTGCGATGAGTTTCGCATAACAACATGTCGAAAATTGACAAAAAGCCCTTTTATTGGAAGTATTTGTTGCATTGTAGTTTAAATTTATGTATTTATTCTATAAGTTGATATATGAACACATTTTTTCTCGGTTGAAGTTTAATACATCTATGTACTTGTGGTTAGTGTTCGGAATTGTGTTACTAATTTGAGTGAAAGTTATATGTCGCAAAAAAGGAATCCACGATTCGGAGCGCCAGTAATTCATGCAACTAGCAGTAGTATTAAATCGTAAAGAATATTCAGTCATGAGTAACATTTTCCTATGAAAGGTTTCACAGAAGAAGTTTCTTAAACATGGATTTATGTAATGAGAACATTTCTACTAGAAAATTGTCGTAGTTGATGTAACTTTACAACAATAACAACAATAGAACAACTAAAACATCAAGGAAAGCTACTGTGCTTTATAATATTTAACCCTTCTTTGCAAAGATAAAGAATAACATAGAAATTAATAGGCAAAGAAACAACTTTTGTTTTACCAATACTCTAGTTCTTTGTTGGTTTATGGAAGAAGGCGAAAAAGGTGCAAATTTATGAATTCGCCAAATGTCAGTTTAAAAAATAGCGTGTAATAATAACAATATAAAACGAAAAAAAATATTATAAGGGACTACAAGATCTTTGCAACAATCTAAATATTATTAGAGTAATGAAGATTTAAAGTCTGTAACAGTTAAGGTATATCCAAATAATGACTCAAAATAGAATTTCAAATTTATATTTGCTGATGCAATTGACAAAAAAGGACAAGAAGTAGATAAGTAGAGTCGAAAAAGACTAAATTGGTGGAAATTGTCAATTGTAGTGAAGATACAGCGAACAGAAAACATGAGGAATAATTATAAGTATCTGTAAATCCATGGGCCTAATCGAGCTGCCGTAATAACATTTATATACATAGTTGAAGCCGAAGAAATGGATAACGGTCATTCTGTCCAGCTAGCTTACCGAATCTGAAGATTTCCAGCTGTGGTCTTACCAAGAGGAGTTGTATCTGTAAATTTCAATTCTTCCAAAACCTGAATTAAATCAAGGATCAAGGAGGATCAAAGGGAAGGAATTCATGTAAAGTACCTAGAAATGCGCACTGTGCATTGCAATAAGAAGTGCAAAGCCTGGTCAAGTCATTCGCATCGCCGTAAAAAGTTTTGTTGATAAGTCTCTAAAACGAAGTCGTGATTCAAAGTGTCCATTCAGTTGCTGTACACATCGTCTAGTTCTAGAATAGAAGAGGTAACTCTGATAGCAGTGTCAGGATCAACAGGAATAGTTTCAGTGCCGCTTATAACTTTAGTAAAAAGTTGTTCTTTGGTTTCGAGTGGTTCTGGATAAAAAAATTATGCACGAGAATTTAAATCTGCTAATGTTGCCAAGCCAAGGAAAGCCTGCTGAACCTTTTCCCATCCAATTTCGTATAAGTTATATTAAGAAAATCTGTTACTTTGCTATTAGGGTGTGGATATATACCATTGTGCTGTGTAAATATGAAGGAGTAATATTGGAAGGTCATTTTCCACAAAATGTAAACAACGAACTATCGTGAAGCGTTTATGGATTATAAACGAACTAATGAGACGGTCCTAAATAATATCGCATCACATATTCACAAAAAATCTATCTTGATAATGAGATATCTTAGTTGCTGTGGATTTTCCAGTGTCTACTATTGTGAATTCCTTATTAATGCCGAGTGAAGGGAGTTTGGTCACTAAACAATAGTTTTCGACAAAGCCACCGATTTTTCGCTAACTAGTGACTAAATTTATGTGTTGGTGCACAATCATCAGGTTTTAAAGCTTATGTAAGTAAGATATGGTAAAACCGAAATTTTATAATGTTCTCTAGACCTTTTTGCCGCCTGCACTCGGTCTGTCGGCTATTGTTTGGTCAGTATAGTATATAATTTTGATTTTCGTTTGACGCTATTATTTAGCTCTACTACCATGTCGTGTCCCAAGCTAAATCACTAAGATTAATAATTGGTTATTACCATTTACCTGAACGTTTTGCCCAAAACTTAGTGAATTAATATACATATAAACAACATCTCTCAAAAATCTCTTCATATATTCTGTAGCAATTAACAATATTTCTTTTTGCTCTAGGTAAGTTACCGCACAGACTACCTATTAAGAGATAGGACCGATTAGACAAAGCAGCAATTATTTCATATTTCGAAGAAGACATCATAAGTGAGTATGTACATTTTTGAATACTTACTGACTAACTCGTACCTTACTACTTAATATTAATTTAATATGGTGATTGCGTGTTCGGAGATCTAGATGTTCACAATTATGAAGTACTTTTCACAAATTCTTTAAATCGGTAAAAATTCTCAAAATGTCTAAAGGTAACGAAACAAGCAAGATTGTAATTTGATAGAAGATTTGATTTAATAGACTTCATCATCATGAAGCACTTCTCAACAGGGTATATGGAGATGGGTGCGGAATTCAGTTTGAATTCTGATTACTCACCAATAATAACGAGGCATCGAGTTACCAACTCAGTTTTGATAAGTAAACATCCAGACTGGGAATTATTCCTAAGGAAATTATGAAAATTAAATTGGCGCACGCGCTTTAGCAGTATAACAAAATGAATCTGTTCATGATAGATATTTAATTATTGGAATATAAAACCAAAAATGTGACTTATAAAGTAAATATATACTCATACTCTTACATTTCTTCATTCTATTTTATGAATAAATAAATGCTAATTAAATAATGTTAATATTTACTATCTACGTAATGCAACCTGCAATTATGTAACATCTTTTTGTTTTATTTTAGCTATAATTAAAGTATGATTGTAAGAGCTACGTTTAGAAGTTAGTCTAAAATTCTTTTATTACTTCGTTATGTTTAAATGCACTTAGTATATTAACAATTATTTAAGTGCTCAAGCGGAATTTAGTTTTGGTGACCTAACTATTGGTTATCTTTATAGGTTTTTTTACAGCCTTACTGTCTTCACTTTTATCATGAATATTTTATTTGATTACTGCATTCATTATTTACCTCCTTTTATTCATTTTAAGTTTGCTATTCTCCATTGTAATAAAAACGCAATAATCGCGATAACGCAGGATCATAAAAATGTCTGTACTGGGTGCAGAACACTGTAAATATATAATTCAGAAACGCGACCAACGTTCTTATTAACTGCTAAAATAGGGAAAGCTTTTTTCTTATGTCTGTATAAATTCATGATCTTTATAAATAATTCAAGAAGAAAGAAGAATGTCAAGTAGGGCTATTAATTCAAAGCTTAACAAAGTGAGAATTCAATAACATACTTCTTATCTTTACTGTACATTCGTTTTACTGTAAATCTATCCTTTAATCCCATATTTTCTATTATAATTGAATTGTAATCTGTCTTCTATATGTTTGTGTTCGCGTTTATGTGTGTGTGTTGTCTCACAAATGTCCTCCATTTTATTCTGTCCTGGATCTTTGTTTTCCATTGCTAAAACTTTGAATATTTTTTTTTGGGTCGTCTCCTAGATCTGTGCTAGGCGGTTTCCAGTCTGTTTTTATTACTGCTCTATCTCCCTGCATCTTATGCGACTTCAAAGTTCATGAGTCTTCATACTTCTTCGCTCTGTGTTACATATGCGTGTTACCATTTTTCTTTCGTGCACTCTTAGCCGTTTTTAGTCTGTACTAGTAAATGTTATGGTTTCCACCGGTTGCATATAAACTGGTCTAATAGCTGTTCTACAGACTGTAAGTTCCATGCTCGAAATAGGTAAATCTGATATAAAGCCATTCTGGTTTGACGTATTTTTGTATCCTGTTTTGTATTTGCAGTAGAAGATAATTGAGGTTCAGGATTTAATTGTCTGAGGGAACGGTGACATTTTTTCCGAGAATTGTATTCCGATCGATTTACTATTCGGGACTACTTTTGGGAGCAAAGTGATTAATAGCGCAGTATTATAAATAGCGAATGGTACTATATCAAGTCCATTAAACACATTTACATACACAAAAACTGGAACTGTAGTCAGACAAGCATTACACCTTGAGAAGCTGCTGCAACCAGTGCCTACCACAAATAAAAAATGCGGTGTCACTTTCTTTTAATACTATCATTCTTCTCTTTTACCAATAATTACTTTTTTATTCCTTATTCGTATCCTTTCTTATTGGCGTTTAATTCTGGTACATTCCATTTTATATGCTTTCGCTTCTGCATTGCATTTATAATTCCCAAGTGTAACTTTCATACCACCAAATAGTTATTAGAATCTACGTTTAGACCTCTTACGTATTTTCTTTTTTTTTTCATACAATACATGGTCGATTTCATCTCTTCTCAACTCAAATAGGATATTCGTTTATCGAATTTTTCGTACTCTATTATTCTTTCTCTCATTCCTTGTTGACAATGAATCCAGTTCCATTGTATCCTTGTTTAGTTCCTCCTTTGTAGAACGGTGAATACTTTTCTTTATCAACTTTTTCCTTCTCCTTTCCATCTGTATTTCGTCATCTCTTTGGTAATTGCGTCAGTTATTCTTATACCTAACATTGTTTTGACACTCCAGCTTCCAAATCTTATAAATGTTTTATTCTTGTTATTTTTATCTTTTCCTATACTCAATTTCCTGCCTCATCGTCGTGCTTATTAACGGCTCAGTTTCTTTCGCCCATCAATTTCCATTTTTCCGTTTCTCGTTGCGTTGGTTGTCATCGCTTTCCGGATATCATACCCTTTCTGTGCGCTTCTTTTTGTCTTGATTTTCAGTTTCCATTCTGTTTGTCTACAGGATAACAACTTGAACTACGAAAGCCTATTGATAGGGGAAGGTAGTGGGAGGTAAAATTAAATGTATCCATTTTAGTATTGTCTATTGTTTGTATGACAGGAATGTCAGTGGTTATGTTAAATACTATGGCAAATTATAAAACCACTTTACAATTTCCACTTTTTCATTAATTATGTATTCCATTAGGATAAAGTTTGATGGTTCGGTAAAGTATTTGACATGACCACTGACACTCCTGTCATATAAAAAGTTGACAATAGTAAAATGCATACATTTAATTTTAAGTCGCAGCACCCTCTCCTATCAATAGGCTTTCGTAGTTCAAGTTGTTAGCCTGTATATGTTCGAACTTTTTAATTTTTTCGTTTGTTTATATGTCTCGATTATATTTTCCTATTCATTAAATTTGACAAGAACTGCTCCCTTTTGACTTGATTTGTGTAGGTCCAATCTTATGATTTTTTTATGTTATCATCCGTTCCAATTTTCAAACCTCTGATTTTGTCTTTGACGTTATCATTACCTCCATCTTTCTTGAACGACTGTATTATTTTTCTCATTTGTATCTCTACTGCTTTCAATTACTTCTTCTGTATTTCGATCTTGGATTTTTATTTATTAGTTGTAGATTTTCCATTTCTAGTTTCTCTGTTATTCCCATATCTTTAAACATTATTTAACTTTAATTCTGTTTCATATAAGTTAGTTCTGACGTAAGTTTTTAAACATCCGTTTATATTCGAATTCTGTACCCATAGCTAAGTTTATACTACGTATTTTTCGCGTGTAATTTTAGATAAAAAACTGCTTTAATGCGAATCTGTTTCTTTTATATTCGTCGCTAGGTTTTTTGCTGCGATACTGTGAAAATAAACCGGACCCGGTCAGCCCGTTAGAGTTCGGTTTCTTATCAGCGCTTTCGTTCTGATTTATTTTTAAAAGTCAGTTTTTTCTTATAATTAATCCTACTTTAATATGTTCCGTTTTCTTTCTTTTATACTTACGTGAGCATTTCTAATTTGTTTATTAGATTTAATTTAGGAGCATATATGCTATATAATTATCAATGCAAAATTAATGGAAAAATCTATAATGTAACAGACATGTAGTCATTTAATTTAGACTGATTGGGAACTAAATAATGTAGTGTGCTAAACAGTCTGGTAAATTAAACAGAACGATAGTAAAGGAAGTTGAGTTAATTAAACGCTGATTACTGCATTAATACTGAATGATACTGTTAAATTAGAAAATTATATATGCTGAAATACAATAATTTTATTGAAACATTGTCTATATATCAACCATCTAGGAATTCATATCTATAAAGTTCCATATATGTATATGTATACATAATAGATGCAGTTAAATCATTATTACAAACGTAGATTTGATAACACACACTTTATATATTCTCTTAAAAAAAGGGTAAAATAAATTAATATAATTCTTCTCTTGTTTTATTTTGAGCCATAAATCATTTTGTGATAGTGTTTACATTCTATTTTTTTCTTTCTTACTTGTGGTGGGTGCATAGTTGCAGTAAATGCGTAAGCTGTATTACTTGTCTGGCTATCACTACAACTCTCTTTAAAGATATTTGTTCGATTGCCATGTGTATTTTCAGAATTTCTGTTCAAATATTATTTTTATTCTATCAATTACATCGATAAAGTTAATTTAAAACATGCTTCCATGTATTACTATACGTATTCGTACTATGTTAAACTGTATTATCTAGCTTCCTTCTCTGTGTAAGTATTTATGTTCTTTCATTGTCCTGCTACAGGTATTTTTGTAACAATGAGTTATCTATCTACACATAAATAAGTATATCTTTACATTTATGTATTTTGAAATAGAATGCTGCTCGCGGGCAAATGACTAGTCATTAATGTAATTGTATCAATTTATTTTATAACATCATAATAGCTAATGTGCTCGTTAGATACCCAGTGCATTGACTTGAGAATTATTAAACCGTATATGTTGTAATATTGTTTTGCCTATTAATTAAAATATTTGAGTACAAAGAAATCTTTGATATATACAATGATGTAATAACATTAATAACGTTTACAAAGAGAGGAAAAGCGTAACTCTGCATATTGTCACTAAGACAATTATAATTTCTGAATACAATAATTACATTTTTAGCACGTTTTCATACATTTTTTTTTTTTAAGTGAGGAAAAATGCCTTAACGCACCATCAGGGACGAGACCCGTCCCCGGTGTGTGGGTCTCGCACCCTCTAAAAAACTCACTTTGTTAGGTGTAGAATCCATCCCGGAACCGCTGGTCGCATTACTTCAGGATGGCACCTCGTAGTTAGCCTCGGTCGGCTGCCTCCATTGTTTGGGTCTCTCTCTTCTTCTCCTTCAGCACCTTCTCGACGAACGTGGCGATCTTCTGCCAGCGGTGGTGTCCGGACAGCATCGTTTGCACGACGTTATCCGGCGTTAGAGGTCCTACTTCGTGTTGTAGAGCGTCCCTGTAGTCACTCCACCTCTCGCATTCGAAGAAGGTGTGGTGAGCATCATCTTCCGCAGAGTCGTGATACTGGCAGGTCGCGTTCTCTGCTATACCCATTCGAGCCAGGTATGTGTTGAAATACACGCGTCCGCTAAAAAACTGGGTGAGGTAGTAATTTACCTCGTCGTGGTCTCGGTCCATCCACTCCGTTAGGTTGCGGATGAGTCTGGCCGTCCACCGTCCTCTCGTGTCGTTCTGCCAGCGCTCTTGCCAACATTGTCGTGTGAGCGCTTTAGCGTTCGCTCTCGCTTGTCGTGCACCGACGTCTCGTCGTGTCTCTCTTCTTTTATAGAGCCAGTAGATCTATCGGGGTTACTCCTGCGATCACGAGCACCGCCGGTTCGGAAACCGTACGGTATGCGCTGGCGATTCTGAGTGCCTCCTGTCGCTGTACTGAAGCCATCCGCTTTCTGTACTTGTCCTGCTGTAAGGCGTCAGCCCAGATCTCGCTTCCATACAACAGTATGGAATGGGTGACGGTCATTAGAAGCCGGCGTTTACTCGCCGTCGGTCCTCCTACGTTGGCCATTAGTCGGCTCAGCGTCGTCGTTACCTTAGCGGCCTTATCGCTCGACGACTGGATCTGTTGCCAGAAGGTCATCTTGCTGTCGAGTCGCAGTCCGAGGTACTTCACGGAAGTTGTAGTGGTTATGACTTCCGTATCCACCGTCATCTCGATCTCCCTAGGGATTCTTCTCCTGGTCAGTAGAACGACCTCGGTCTTCTCCGTAGCCAGGGTCAGGCCGTGTTCGTCCATCCATGTGGTGACTCTTCTCATTACCTGGTTGAACCTTCTCTGGGCATCCGCCTCGTCACGCGCTAGGATGACTGCCGCTACGTCGTCTGCGTATCCTATCAGATACGCATCTTGCGGCAGCTCCATTCGGAGGATCCCGTCGTAGGACACATTCCATAAGTCGGGGCCCAGTATGGAACCCTGCGCCGCTCCCGCTGTTATCTTCTTCGTGCACGGCCCGCCTGCGGTGTCGTAGACCAGCTTCCTGTCGCTAAGGTAGCTGCGTATCATCCTAAGTAAATAGGATGGCGTGTCGAACGTGTTCTGCAAGGCGTCCAACATGACGTCCCATCTCATCGAGTTGAAGGCGTTTCTTACGTCCAATGTGACGAGCATCACCAGGGGTCTCGAGTAATGATTTCCCCGTTGAGCGACTTCGAAGGTTTCCACTACCTGCGCTACGGCGCCGACGGTGGAGTGTCCCTTCCTGAAGCCATGCTGTCTCTCGGACAGGCCTCCCGCGTCGTCTATGCTGCTCTCTAGTCGTGTCTTGAGCAGTCTTTCTAGTAGCTTTCCAGCCGTGTCCAGCATACATAGCGTTCTGTATGCCGATGCAGTGGTTGGGTCGCCCTTGCCTTTGCTTATCAGCACCAGTCGCTGTACCTTCCATCTCTTGCAGAACGCTCCTTCTGTTAAGCAGCGGTTGTACATGTTCAGAAGCAGATCTGGGCAGACGCGCGTCACAATCTTAAGAGCTTCCGTCGGAATTCCGTCGGGTCCAGGTGCCTTCCGGTTTTGTAGGGAGTTCGCCGTCTTGACAGTTCATCTCCACTGAAAAGCGGGATGTCGTTCAATGGCTCGTCCTCCATTTCCGCAGTTCTCTCCGGATTGGTAGGGAACAACGTGTCAGCGATGTTCCGCATCCGATCTCGTTCGAGGACTGGATTCGCCGTCTTCGTCGTAAGCTTCTGCATGACGATCTTGTACCCAAGGCCCCATGGATCGTTGTCAACGTCCTGCCGCAGCTCCTCCCACTTACGTTTCTTGCTCCTGTAGATGGCGTTCTTGAGATCTCTCTTGGCCTTCCTAAAGTCCTCGGACTCTAGTTCTGCCGCGTTCGGATCTCGTCGTCTCACTCTGGTTATTATCCGCCTAAGCTGTAAACATCTTTTCCGGAGGGTCGCTATCTCGTCGTTCCACCAATACGCAGATCTTCTATTGTGTTTCCTTCTCCGCGGCATAGAGGCGTCGCAGGCGCGACGTATGAGGGCCATGGTCGCGTCCGCAATAGTCTCCGCTGAACCGGTACATTCCATGACGGCATCCTTTCTCCGAGCGATTGCATGAGCCAGGGCGTCTTCATCCAGCTAGCATGTTTTCATAGATTAGCGTTAATGATGCTTTTGATCTAAACAAGGGTAGTGGGCCGGAAAATTTTTGTTCAGTATTTATTAAATCATGCTGCCGAAATATTAGTACTTATTTATCACATATTTTCAATGAATCAGTACAAGAGCATACATTTCTTTTCAGATGGAAATGCGGTTCAGATTTTTAAGTCAGGTTCGAAAACGGACGTGAAGAAATTATCGACTAATATTAATTTTATTACATTTTTGTGAAGTACTTGAGTTTTGAGAGAATTGTTTTAACTTCTTCTACATCAAACATAGAATAGGTGAGTTTCGGCATCGTTTCTTTCATGGCCAATCTATAGTGTCCAATTTAACAGAATATGTGTCATGTTTGCTTAACTGGGTGGATAACAAAATTCAGGTAGATGCCGTGTACACAGATTTCTCAAAAGCATTTGATAAAACTTTATTAGAAAATATTATTATGTAAACTTTGGAACGTTTGGTGTGTATGGCTCACTGATAAGATGGATCTAGTCGTCCTTGAATGTGTGTGTGTACTTCACGGTGGCCAGCATTGCCTCTTATTCAACATATTTATTAATGATATCTATTTATGTTTTCGTAATTTCTTTTGCCGTCTGTATACTGATGATGCCAAAATTTTTTATGACATAAACAGTTTGACTCACTACTGGTTATCTCTGAATCTATCGAAATGCAAAATAATAAAATTCATTCGAAATAAGGAGGTAATTTCTTATTCATATACTATCTCCAATGAAGTTTTAGAGACAGCAAGTTGTTGGACATATTGAATATATGGTTCAGGAACGGTTTAGGCTGCTGAAATTTGTGCTTCGTATTATATAGGATGATTTGATGCTTTCTGTGCTTGTACTATGGGCTAGTTCACTGTCATCTGGAATATAGCTCTATTGTATGGAATCCTTGTTATAACATACACATTTCCCGTATTTACGGTATTACAGCAAATAAAACACAACTTTGGTTAGTTACTTGTTTAAGGAACACGCAGTATTAGTATTAGTATTAGTATTAGCGATTCAAATAATTTGCTTATGTCTTTAAATTTCATACTCTTCAAAATTTATTTGCAATATTTATAAAAGTGCCTTCGAAACATCTAGCAGGAAACTAGTGTCTTTCGTTTGAATAATAGATAAAACCAATATTCTGCACGAGAAGTAATAGTAATGTGCATGATGAATGAAAAATCTGAATATTTGAAATAATTTATTAGTAGTAGGTACCTAAGGGTATTCGTGTTTGCTGATCTAGATAACAACTCGAAGCGAAATTTGTTGAAAGAATAGCAGTCAATTACGAAAGCATTTCATGTATTGCTGAAGAAGTCAGTAGTGTTATAAATGTGTGATACAGATAAAATACGATTTATTACAGAGTATGATCTTCTGACAGTAGTTTATTTTATAGTTCTATTGAGGATGGAAAAAGATTTTCGTTAGTGGGGGTAGAAGAAAATTGGACATAAAGCTTTTAAAGCAGAATATTGGTGGACATGACATTTAAAGAGATATACAATATATCAACCAAAATATTGAAATTTATTACTTGCTCCATATGCTATACACACTTCTACGGCAGTTACATTTGTATCAAGCAATATTTTTATTAACGCAGTTAAGTAATACAGATCATTTGGAGGGACTAAGGCCAGCTAGAAAAGAGTGGGGCGGTTTTAAAACATATACGGAATTAACGCAAGGGGTGTACACATACATGAGCGATTAACTTCCCACACTAGCCTAAGCACTACTACTAGGAAGATCGAAAGTTATCGCAGCGAGGAAGGGAGAATAGCATGCTTGCGTTAATTCCGGGCATGTTTTAAAACTGCCTCACTCTAGATCTATCTCTTTTCTAGCTGGCCTTAGTCCCTCTGAATGATCTGTATATCACTAGAATTGGCAGAAGTAATGCATACAACCATGACAAGAGCGGCTTTAACGTAGAAGCTCACTCTGATTATACGTTAACTTTAAAAAGTTGACATTGCTGTTTAATCCTTGCACTCTGTAACACGACTTCCTTCTTACTATTAGTTAAAACTTGTTTTGTTTTGCAACATTGCATAATATTAAGTTAAATAATTTTTTTTTAATCTGTGGTGGGTGCTTAGTTGCAGTGACTCCATAAGCTGTATTACTTGTCTGGCTATCACTGCAACTCTTGCGGTGTAGTTTGGTGTGTGTAAGTTGTGTTTAAATGGCTTTGTGACAGCATCATATCGCCTTTTATGATGCCGCGCTGTTAATCACTTTGCTCCCAACATCGAATGGCAAGTCGATCCGGGATTAAACTCTCTGAAAAAATGTCACCGTCCCTCCAGAGAATTGAACCCCGGCACCTATCGTCCTCTCACAACAATAGTCAGCCGCCTAACCACTGCGGCCATCGACCCGTTATATATCTGTTTTGAGCTGTTTTGTACTGAATACCACTATCGTAAAATTTAGACAGCATAATTAGTATGCCACGTTATGTATGTATTGGTCATTATGTAGGTAATATGTTCAAACATTTATGTAGAATATTTTAATTATTACTTTAGAATGCACTATAGTTTGGAGTTTAATTAATGTTGCACAATAATTATACTCTTTTAAATTTTCTGCTTCATTATTTTATTTAACAGTTTACAAATCATTTACAGGTCAACATTGATATCACAATTAGCGAGTATTTAATTAGTAACATAGTGAACTACATCATTGTAGGTACATAACAATACAAATGAGCAAACTAATAATAAAAACAAAACAAAATTTTTCATGCAAAACCCGCTTAATATTTGCTAAAAATATGAATCTAAACAATGCACCACACCGCTTAAAAATAGTAAATCCATAGTTATTATAAATACATATAAAGAAATACAGTGTTATATCTGCATTATTTATATTGGCTCTAAATTCCTTTACGTAATAGGTATATGCCATAATCATTATTATAAAATTATGTATATGTTTGGAAATTATTTTTGATTGATATATGATATTGATCTAATCAAAACGTGAATCAAGGTGAAATTTAAAAATATATTCTAAATTTACTAGCAAAAGCTCTGGTTTCGCTAGGAACGAAAAGAACAAAATTTTACGCATGAGAAAAATTATTATTCAGTATTCGGTAGCTTATATAGTTATGATCAACATATAAAGTTCTTAGACGACTGAGATAATACGGAATGGTTTAAATTTATCATTTTGACACATGTTTTTCTAAATACCTCGCATAATGTTGTAGAACGCCGATGTCGCCAAGTTGAAGTTGCATCCTTTTCGTTTCCTAAAATAGGATTTTCAACCATTTTGAACTAATAAAGCCCTGCATGTTTCTATAAGCTCAGATTGGACAATATTTGGTATATCATACGCTTGAATCCTAGAAAGTATATTGTGTCTTTTCAACTATTAGGTTGTCTCCTTGACTTAGTTACATGACGCTATGAAAGGAACATAGTTAACGCGAACATTAAGAAAAAAATGAAACTTTGAACTTAATTTCCTATTTTAGGCGAGTGGAGACTCTACTCTTTAAAAATTACAGTAAGTGTATTTAGCTTATGTATTTAGGATTATCTGCGCTGAAACTACTCGATTTAACTTCAGATGGAATTGTATGGATGCAAATTAAGAAAATGTAGGACAAATTTAATGCACATGATCGATCCTTGTGACAAATCGTATCTTTTCAGCAAATAGAAACAAATTTTTGATTTTTGGAAAAGTTATCCAAAGTTTTTTTGTAAAATTTGTTGTGTTTCCGATAATGTTCACCTAAATTGCTAAACGTGGCATTGTCCTTGGTCTAGGTTCCAAATTTTCTTCTGAATTTTAAGATTAATTGTGTTCCGTTGAAAAATAAAACAAAAAAGCAGGAATTTTTGCGTGGTAGGATGGACAATATTTTCATTATTCATAGCGATGGTTTTGTTTGGAGTAAAATGTCAAAAACTGGCAACAAAGAAGAATTCTTTGAATTTGATCTTGTATGATTTTGTTTTTGCTGTGCTCTACTTTTTTACATTTATGGACAAAAGTACGGTTTGTAACGCGAACACAACAGAAAGCTTATAAGTTGACCTTCAAACACTTGTGAACAAAGTGCTAATGTCTTTCTTGGGCTCTTGGATACAGCTATTGTCTCTTTTGTAGGACATTTTAATAAACTTTCGAATCTTCTTCAATTGCTCGTTAAATGGTAAAAATATTTTTCTCTGCAATGTAAATAATTTACCGCTTAGACTTTTCTTCGACCACATTATACATATTCGTTCGTATTTAATCCAAATTTGTGAGATATTTTGTAACACTTTCAATCTTCCAAATACATACAGTAAATAATTTGTAACAGGTTAAGTAAATCAAAAAATATATAGCGCTGTAACTGCGTAGATGGAATATTTTTAAAAGAACGACATTGAATTCAATGGACTTTTAAATGATTATTCTTGAGTACTCGATATTTGTATATTATTCTATATGATTAAATACTTTTACTTTCTCGAAGAGCTCACCTTGCACTTTTATTGTAATATCTTGAGACAGCGGCCTGCCAAACTAATACAATCATTTGTACTGGCAAGTTAAATTTGGGGAGGGGGGGGGGATAAGTATTCTTATATGTGGAATTTTTCTATCTAGAAATCAAGAGGGAAACTATGGAGAGTAATTTAACTTTACAACCATTATTACTGTCTCTTCTACAGTTTCCAAGGTTTCGTGAATTGAGAATGTATTACGTCTATTACGATTACGGAACTTATAGTGCCAGTAATGGATAGGACATTCGTGTAACAGACCGCTCTAAAATTGAATTCGAAGCGAACAAAAGAAGTGGTATCTGTAGAAAAGAATAAAATTGATGCAGCTGACTAATACATTCCTTGCTCAGTGAATTTTTTCTAACTACCTATTAAGCAAATTGGTAAAAAGCCTGAAAGGAACTCAGATTATCTCATTAGGAAGATTGGTATCTAGATACGGTCGACAATCGGTACCCAATCTACCTTGATTGGGTATCAGATGTCATAAAAAAGAAGTGTTAGCTATTAATTTACTTTAAATCTTTTTACCGACATTACAGTGTCGTAGATACTTACATGCGAAATTCGTCCATACCATTAGCCGTTACTCTGTCTTTGCTACCTGTCGACGTCACTTCATTTCGTAACTTGCGAAGTTAATTAATGTGTCTGTATAAATTTAAAAGTTTTGAGATTCTTGAAGAGTTTTAACATCAGTTTTCTAAATTCAAATTACTAACTACAAGATCAATTTATATTGCATATAGCATAGCGAGTAGATTTTTTAGGTCGGAATTTGCCTTATCGGGTCGCTTTAATTCTTTGCGGATCAAGATCGCTGTCGACATCATCCCCTTATATCTTCCAACCGCACAAGCACGCCATTCTTTACAGCTAGAGCTTATTTTTAATAAATCCTCTTTGCCGTTCGAGTATTAGAGAGAATTTAATTACGTAATTCCGCTTTATTTCAAATCCGTCGAGTTCGGAGTTTGCCAGATTTTTGTAAGGCATAATTCATTAAACTTTTGAATTGCGCTAAGGAAGAGATGAAGAAGCAAATAGTATCCTGTGTAGAATAGACAGTTGTTTTCGAGAAACTAATTAGGGACATCATTATATCTTTAGAAACTTTGATGGTCATATCTGATTAATTAAACTTCCTCTCTTTGGTATAACTATGATGCTTAGTATGAGAAAGCAACAATTTACTAAACCTTACGTAAGATAGTCACGAGAGTTTTATTGAATAACATCATACAAAAATGTATTAAGTTTCTTAAAATTACGTTCATGGCATTATTCGTATTAAATTTCCCTATTTATAAATTTTTGTGTGCGCATTAACTTGTTTCGAAATTACTGTTAAAAGTATTTTCGTTTTTATTTGCTATAACTTTTTGCTGTCGTATGAAAGCCAATTATGTACGAGTGGTCAACATATTTTAACATGGTGGAGTTCTTCAACTGAAGTTTCGCCACCAAAGCGTTTGGTTGGCGTTATCACCCAAAACGCTTTTGTTTTGGTAATAAGTGACCTGAACAAATTTCGTAGCTAAGAATAGCAATAGTTAGTACCAAATGTAAAGATTACTAACAGAAGAATTTGTTATTATGTTACGTTAAACAAAACTTAGAGAACAAATATCGTAGAAAATGAAACCCCGACAAAGGTTTTTCTGACCGGAAACACAGTAGAATTGTCAAACACAATAAAGTTCATGGTGGAGATAAATTTATAGGATTTAGTGTGAAGGCTTTTACAGCCAGAACCAACAGATAGTGAACGAAGTCAGGTACCATATTGTTGTGAAAAAGCGGTTACCACCTCTTGTAAGATGGAGACCTACCATCAAAATACTTATTAATGTGTGATGATACTAGCTGAAGCTAGGTTTAACTTTTTTTTTGCTTATGGTGGGTGCTTGGTTGCTAAGACTTTGTAAGCTGTATCGCTTGTCTGACTATCACTGCAACTCTTGCGGTGTAGATTTTGTGTGTGTATAATTGTGTTCAAACAGCTTTGTGACAGTATTGTGCCACCTTTCATAATGCTGACAGCGAATGGTAGGTCGATTGGATTTCAATTCTCTGAGAAAATTGTCATCATCTTTCCAGAGAATTGAAACCCGACCCTCTATTGTTCTGCTACAAAGATAGTCAGTCGTCTAACCACTCGACTCGTTAATCTAATCAGGTTTTGTATTTCAATCTGCAGTAATTTATTTGTTTTAATTGTATTTACATATTAATTTAACGAGTTTGTATATGTTTTCTGATAGACAATTAAACAATAATTTCCTAACTTTACACACAGATATCCATTTGCTTGTTACTTTTGCACGACTTTCTTCTTAATTTCTTATATTATTTCGCTCTCATTTAGTAAAACTTGTGTCGAAGCATCTTACATAGAATTGACTATTTGATATAAATTTGACAATTATGACAAATGGGACGATAGCCGCAGGGATTAAGGGGTTGCTTATCGTTGTGGTAGAATGATAGGAGTCGGCGTTCAATTCTTCTGTAGGACAGTGACATTTCCTGGGAGAATTGGCTTCTGATCGATCTACCATTCGCTGTTAGGTGCAAAGTGATTAATAGCGCGGAATTTGAAAGTGATATAACGCCACAAGCGCATTTGAACACAATTCTACACGCAGAAAAGCTATACAGCGAGAGTTGCAGTGACAGTCCTACAAGCGACGATACAGCTTAAGAAGTCACAACAACTAGCACCCACTACATAAAAAGCACTTTTGTAATTTATTATTCATGTTTTCATGTCAATTATTTGTACTAGATTGATAATTTTGAGATATTAGTTTGATAAATAAAAATATTGTTTTAAATTGCTTTTGCATTGCTTTTAATACAGAAATTAAAATACTACTGTTAAACGATTATTAAAACATTATAAACACAGCAGCAATTTGCATGGAAAAATAATACGAAATTCAAAACAGATGTACAGTCAGAGATAAAATAGTCGGGACAAACCCTACCGCACCCCACCCTACCCTACGCGCAGTTTACTGTCTCATTCGCACACGCACAGAATGTAAAACTCATTAGAGGGTGCGAATGAGAAGGTAAACTGCGCGTAGGGTAAGTTTGTCTCGACTATTTTTTCTCTGACTGTACATACATATTTGATATTTAAGTTAACAATGAAACAGCTAGAGTCAGCTTCTGTCGCTGAAAATATATTCTTTTTTTCGGAACACCATTCACCATATAAAGGCTGTTTTATCTTACACAACTCGTACGAACCGTTCTTGATAATTGAAAGGAATTTTAAAATGTAAAAAACATGTCTTACACGTATAGAAATGCAGGGTGTCTCAGCGAGACCGTTCATTGACAGTTAATGGGGTTCTGGCCAAAATATAAATTTGAAAATTCAGAATTATATATAGTCGATTATATTCTCTTCAATGAAAATATCATTAGATTTCTAGCACTTGCGGTTATACCGGAAGTCGCCATCTACTTTGTTATTTTTAATGGAACATCCTGTATATTTTTACATATTTGGATGTACCTATCTTTAGATTTTGACAATAAATCTTTGAGAACGCCTATTTTCCATGGGACACTGGATAAGTTATGTGTGTATTTTTCAAAAATTCTAATTATATTGTAAATTATCAATTTTAGGTATGCGACATGTGGCACATAAAAGATGTAGAATTAGCCGCTGAAGACGACTAAGTAATAAAATACGGGGGGTGCTATTTGAAAAAATTAAGTTATGGTTCTTCAAAGTTTCGAAGAGTTAACGTGCCATAGTAAAGTAACCACGCAGTGTAGACAGCCGTTCTCGGCGCCAAAATATACTCCAACATGTTGTTTAAGCATGTTACGAATTCTAAATTTACATATATCCAAAAAATCGAGTGTTCTCTGATTTTTTGAATAAACGTCCGCTATAGCAAATTTTTTTAGAAAAAATCGAATAATTACAAAACGCCTGAATCAAATATTAAAAAACTAAAGGTACTTATAAAGCTTTAAAATGGGTAAATCCAAATATGTAAAAATATGCAGGGTGTTCCATTAAAAATAACAAAGTAGATGGCGACTTCCGGTGTAACCGGAAGCGCTAGAAATCTAATATTATTTTCATTGAAGAGAACATAGTGGACTATATATAATTCTGAATTTTCAAATTTATATTTTGGCCAGAACTCTATAAACTTGTAATGAACGGTCTCGCCGAGACATCCTGTATAAGAAGCATATATTATAAAAAATGTTGGAAAGCAATTTTATGCGGAAAAGTAATCAGAATAAGAATACAGAAAGTAAACTGCCAGAAAATTAAAAATGATTCAAATAGACACGAGTTCAAAACAACACGAATCAGTGAGTGACAGAACGAGAGAGAGAGAAATTAGGAATGTAGAATTAATTATTTTATCTGAAGTATTAACAAATGAAGAGATGAAAGAAACTGTTTTAACATGAACCGTAACAGAAGGACGCAAAGAAAAGATGTCACAAACGTGGAACGCATAAAATATAAGCCGGAGAAGTTCTGCATGAATAAGTGGTATTGGCATCGTATAAGCTAGACAGGATGGATCGCCGTTGATCTGGATAGGTCAGGTTAAAAGAAGAATCTGTGCGATAGATATATAAAATAAACAAAAATTGGTGAAACCAAAGTAAAAAAAAACAATATGAATTAATTATATTCACGAAAATATGCACACTTACACTAAAAGGCACTCATAACGAAAGTATAAAAATTAACGCCATCTATTTTCTGACAGCTTCAAGTTGTGATTTACGCAGTATTGTAGGAAAAGTGCGACAATTAAAAGATTAATATGTGTTTATGAAGTTGGTGGATTTAAAACACTTGAGTTACCCTCAGAGAACAGAAATTACAGCAAAATAAATAATATATGTCATTCCTACTAATTAGTGGAAAACATTTGTCTAATTTAATCTAGTGCAATTAAAGTGAATTTAGCAAAATAATGGTGTACAAAAAAGGGATTTTCTCACTAGGAAATGCATTCACAGAGCTTTATTAGTTTCGGATGCACATGCAGAGATTTGGCGAAACGACATTTTCCTTCGTACAGTTAATTATGCTAGTGCGCAGGAAACGACATTAGAGAGCTGTTTCGCTGTTGGATATGAAATGAATTACTGAAATTTTATCATTATAATTGCGTTTTGCAACATTAGGAAATGAGAGAAGCGTTAAGATTCACTTTCTAAATTAACAATTCTTCACATCAACAATACTGAAATATATATACAGTGTTAACGAAGTTTACATCTTATTAGAATTTCAGATAAAACTCAGATATTATGATTAGATTGTGATAATTTTCTGAGATTAAAAAGAAGTATTCAATTTTTATTTAATGTTGTATACAATTTTATGTAATATTTAATGTAAAGTTTAGTAGATGGATTAGATTTATAAGCAATAAGTGAGAATAATTACAGGACACAATGCACTGACACTGAAGATCTCTTTCGAACATTGAGATATTACAACTAGTGATAGCTATAATTAAAAACTTGTTACTTACATTGCAACACATATTGTAATAATATCGCACTTGATATATAATAATTTAGCCGGGGCTAACTGTCATACTTGTAGTTAATGCTTGAGGTTGTGTCGATGCTTAAGTACGCGATTTTGACACATTTATAATAACACTTGCGTCTAAATCGCCTATTTAAACATCGACACAACGTCAAGCACGAACTCTAAATATGACCCTAAGGAAGTGAAAGTTATCGCTCACAATATGACGTAGATTTCAATAATGTTTAATGTTCAATTTTATTTTTTAAACATTTTTCTGAAGAATTTTATTTCGACCAACCAATGCATCTTTCTGGGTATTGGTTGTTGGTAGATTAACCAAGACAGTAACATGGTCAAAATCAGAAAATTGTAATGGCTAGAACCACGTCATAGTAGTTATCAACAAGAATATTAGATGGATGTTCAAATATACGGCAAAGCCATTAAGGAGAAGTTACAACCAGCTATTTCAAAATGCTTCAAAACTGCAAAAGTACCTTTTGAGGAATCAATTATTCAAACAACCGTACCTGTCATAAGTTAATAAAATGTTTCTTCTATGTTTATACTAAACGGTAACTTTCACATTAAATATTATATACAGTAGTAGTAGTAGTAGTAGTAGACAAGAGAATTTACTTACTTCATTCCTCCATCTGTTGCTGTCGGTATGCATAAGGTACAGTCTACTACTATCTGTTAGGGTGGACTAGCAACATGGTTTAATTGTGAACTGTATTACAACGGGTATTGAGTACTAAATATGATCGAAATTATACCTCAGGAAACAGAAATTAGAAGTTGTATGATGTGGGAAAAACGCAAACAATAGATTTTAAACAAGAACTATTTTATATTTATTAATCAAGAAAAATATATGATCTACTTTAATTCATTTCCATCAATATAATGAATAATACAAAGGATCATCTCTGGAAAAAAGTGTGGTAGTGAACAATATTTGTTGAGATAATTAAAAAGGAAATCCAGAGTCGCATGGCTTAACAAAAGAAAAAGGAAAATGTAAAGCAAATCACGACATAATTATAGCAATGACTTATACATAAAAATGCAAAATAAGTTACGCAACAGAGAAAAATTGTGCTGTAATTTACATACGGCGTATATTTTACCCCTGTTCGCAGTTATCAAGTTAACAATGTTCGTATCCATTTAAGATAAGCCGGTAAAAGACAAAAGTAGGGTAATTTTCTGAAAACTTAAGAAGAATATTTATTATATATTGCATGCACGAAACCAGTGGAAATATAAAAAAAGGTTAGAAGAAACCCCGCACATGCAAGGGTGTTTCCTGTTATAAAATTAAATAACCACGAATTTTTGGGTAACCCGAAATTCAAATAGAAGCAATTACTAAGTTTTTTGAAATATAAATAGCTTATAAAGTGAACTCCTTTGAAATGATTCTCAGTAAAGAGTGAATAAGTACCTATTGTATTAAAAATTAAAATTTCCACAATTAATTATTTCGGTAGAATGTTCTCTCATTCCACAAAAAGATGTGATGAAAGAAATAATTTTTGGTTATAAAGCACAGTTTCAATTGAATAGTTATATCAATTTATAACATAATTATAGTTAAAAGTCACATATGTATACCATAAAAGAATGTGTAAACACGGTTTTCGTCATAGGTAGATGATTAAACCAAAAACTTAAATACAGTGAAATCCGTTTAGCATGAACCTGACGGGACCGAAATATTTGTTCGTGTTAAAAGATGTTCGTGTTAAAGGATATTACGAAAAGTATATAGGTATATATGTAAAATAGTAATGTAAATGTATGTACATATAGGTTACTCAACAAAATTACGTTTAGTATATTTTATTTACATAAATATGTATACATGCCTTTAACAAAAATCAATAAACTAAAAATATTAACAACAACTTAATGAAATTCAATACAAAATTTGCAATTAAAAAAAACAAATAAAACGTTTTGAAAAATAATTTGATATATTTTTGTAATGTCCTTTTTAGATAAACAACATTGTCTCATTCTCTTTGATTTCAAATACCTTTTTATTTTCGCCGACGCGGCAGCTGTTTTCAGTGCTTTGTTCATTCCGAGAAGTGATATCTGTTCGTGTTAAGTGATTTTTGTTCGTGTTAAGAGAAAAAAATGTATGCAAATACAAAGTACTTTTTCGGGACCGCTTTATTGTTTCGTGTTAACCGATATTTCTTCTTAAGCGGATTCGTGCTAAACGGATTTCACTGTATGTAGTTCTCTTTATTATATTAGTTATTAACAAAATTGCAGCCAGTAAACTGCACATGGTAAACTCAAATGATAAAATTGCGTTCTTTTTATAAGTAATATAAACTTATGTAAGTTTTACAATCCTTCAGATTCATGTTGCGTCCACTATGTGCTTATAATTTAATATCAACCAATGAAAATATTAAGTAAATATTGTATATTTACTACTGTTGTTTTTCTGTTTATTCTATCTACTGTATGTGAATAAAGTAATTGCTTTTCATCCTTATGAGTTGGATGTGTGGTTCGCTAGCTGTATTGTTGCGGCTGCGACTTACTTTATGTGATAAATTGTACGAGAGGCTACTAAAAGGGGCTAACTAGACTACTAAAGATTACTATGAAAACATTTATAACTATAATCAATGGAGATGTTACGTTAAGTTTTACCGCTTTGAAGAGTTAGAAAGGAGAAACAATTTTATTGCTATTTACTTATCTCTGTTTGGATTATAAACATAAAATGGAATTTTTGGGATGTGGCTTATTTGAATATTTCAAATATACAACATATTGCAATGAAAATTAATTTATTTTTAATAAAAAATTGAAGTAAAAAAAATATTTTCTCAGCTTCCCTGGCTTCTTAATGTACAGAGCGTGTAGAAAACAAGATACGAATGCTTACTTACACAGAAATACCATGGTGATATTACGAAAATTAGTACAATACAGAAATATGTTTTTACAAAGTTTAAATAGGTACAATTTATTTAAATCGAAAACCTTTTTCCGTGAAAGATATTACGGTATTCTGTGGAGATGGCGTCTCAATTATAAAATTTTGTTAACTTAAATAAACATTTTGATCTTAAAACAATTTTGTAAAATTTGTTTATTCAAAAAAACCATAGTAACTTTCTGGACAACTAATTACGTTCAAAGAGACCCTTTATTGCTAGCTCTGCAGTTTATATTTCCGACGATTGTCAATTGTCCACCACACATAAAAAAATACGTATGATTACAATTACTGTAGGATATTTAATATCCTTCTGTCATTGTTTTTGGCTGGACTTAGTTTTAGATCACAGCTGACACGTACTTCCCTTCTACGCCAGACAGTAATTTAGTGCTTTAATTTTTTTAGTGTTGCCTACGACATGCAAACACATATGTCAAGCAAATATGGATTCCTTATTGAGGAGTGGTGATTGACAAATATCATTACAATATATTCAATTGTTTGGGCACGGAATAAACGATATTTGATGGAATAAAAGAAATTAAGGCTATTAAAAATATTAAAATGAAATAATTAGTATCTTGCTATTTGTATCATAATAACTTATTTTATGTGAATACAAATGATTGTATTTGACTTGGTTAGTACATGATAACTCAGTGAGGATTTTGAAACCTTTCTTCATATACTAGACTAAGAGATATTGTTATTAAAATAGAATAACAATAAAAAAGGGATGGAATCAAATAACCAACAGAAAAAATATGAAATATGTAATTATATTGAATGCATTACTTGACCTAACGTTGCCAGCGATTACTATTGTTTAATTTGTACCAATTTTAATTTGCAAATGATGAAACAGTAAAACTTTATTAATACATTTTATATAATCTAAGCATGTCAATAATTTATTTTGACAACGAATTGTTTCATATTTAAACTTATTGTAAAGTAATAATTTTAAACTAATGAGTAAGCCTTTATTTATATCTTCTTAATAAAACTTATTTAAAACGTAAAGTTCACGTAATTGTGCCATAATAAAGAAATAATCATACACAGTGAAAACATCAAGTAAAACTAAAAAAGTAACTAAGTGGTGTCACAATGGCGGCTCCCATGTTGTCTCAACTCAGAAAGCTGCGCACACGGCACATAAGCGTTCTATATACCTCTATATCTATGGTAGGCATTAAAAAAATGTTTAAGATTAGTTAACGGAAACATATACACGTATACAAATAAATTTGCTGCACGTCTATTAGCATGAAGCTTTAAACAAGGTTGAATAATTGACAATAATTAATTAAATTGACCATTGTATAGATTTTACGAGAAATAGTAGATTGGCTCTATAATGCGGGTTATTTGATTAACAAACCTTTTATGTTGTCAGTTTCATACTAACATTGTTAGAAACGACAACAACTGCTGTGCGTTAATTTCGGTAAATGGGTTCACAATGTATTACAAAAAGTCACGCTGTAATGAACATATATGAAAACTAATTACGTACATATACGACGTGCCAGATTTCCGGTGGTTGCAACTTTGTCTAAGTTAATATTCCGTTGGTAACAGACAATGCCGGTGGAACATGCAAGGCATGCAGTTCTCTCTGGTGGGGAAATTTTGATACGGTTGCCTGATCATTACTACTCATCTTCAAAAAAATGTAGTACGTTTAAAGTATCTACAATTTTTTTGCTTTTTGCTTTATGCCTGACCTTCATCAATTACTTCTTTATTTTGAAATTATTGCTTTGTAATTGTCCTCTTAATCATAAAAAACACGATAGATCTATCAAATATTAGCGTATATATATAAATTAACCTGAATATAAATCAAATTAGTTATATAGCTTGTATAGTGTCAGTATAACTACGAGATGTGTTGTGTTATTTTTGTACGTTAGCATCAGAATATGTGGAAACAGTCAGTTAGATATATTGCTCGATTATATTATATATTGAAAGAAAAGCGTTTAATAAAGACGAATACTATGTAGAAATCTTTTGTGAATCCCACTTTACACCTTCTAAAGATTAGAACGCCTGTAGATTTTTACGATGGCTGTCAGACAAATTTTTCCAGCTTTCCAATTTTTCTTTACCCTCAATATAAGAGTGTAAAGCCAGTAATAACCTGTCAGTTTGATGTGTTTGCTACATGTGCGAAAAGTGACAACCTTTAGAGAATACACTTTTAACGTTTTAAAATGTTTCACCACAAATACTTTTGTCTGTTTAGTTCTATTGTGAACGAGTTTCGATGTAACCGAATTTTAACTAATAATTATCAAATTTTGGAAGTAACAGGCTATGTATATTTTGCGTATCCAAATTGGAGATTGTTCTTTTCTAGTAAAAGTGCAGCATCTAAGAAGTATCGACAGAGAATTATGATTTTAAGTACGAATCAAATATGGCGGAGGCGCCGGATATTATCTGTATTGCCGTTTATGTTTCCACTATATGTATCTATATTTTTGACATTATTGCATTAATTCTAACAAAATATAATGAAACTCGGATAATTTTCTGCTGTTGTTTTATTACTTTGCGAAATTGATTTAGGTAGAATTCTGCACTATTTCATTGAGGGTAGAGTGTGTAAGTGGAGTAAGCTTTCACTTAATACTTATTTATGGTATTCGTACTATTTATTATCGTATTATTTACTTCTTTTTAAATGCTGCTATGTCTTTTTGGTAGCTTTAACGAAACTGGTTTGTTAGAATTTTTCGTTGTTCGTAGTTGTTCCCGAAATCTTACAATTCTGAAAACTTGAAGTTAGAGATACCGTCATCTCGACTCATTGACGAAATTAATCATGCTTTTGTATCACTTCCGGTTTTCGGTAAACCGGAAGTTTACAGCAACTTTCCTAGTTTAAATTGCATGGTATATTTTTGATGCGCTTTTTAGATCAGATTAAAATTTATTAAGACATCCTATACCAAAAACCAGCCACTGTGTTAAAAATTTTGGATTTCTGAAAATATTGCAAGTGAAGACTCCATATTTGATGCGTTACTAGCTAAAATACAACGTACCTATCGAATTTGCGACTTCAACATGATGTCTATTTGTATAGGTTGTCCAAAATTAACGTTTATTTCAACTAAGTTCACATTGATTACATTTTTAAATATATATACTTACTAATTCTGTATCATTCATTATTAGACGCATCCGCTTGTATTTTTACCATTTTTTAGTGTTTTTCTGGTGAATGTCCGGAAAATGCGTCTTTTTAATGTATTTAAAATGTTAGTAGTTCCTGAATATCTAAATAATTGATATTGTATTTGCACTATGAATATACATAGTTTATATCTGTTAAGCAGAATAGCAAATGAAATACATTATAGAAAAGAAACGATATTTATATTTTAATATAATTTTGGATTAACGAGAAATATTAAACTTTATAGCAAATGACTGGGAAAAGTATCAATACAAAAATTTAAGAAAGAATATTAAACAAACAGGCATTGGAAAGGATTAAGTTAGATATGTTTTATATGGCCTCCATCCTAGTCTTATTATAGCTTTCTTCACAATGCTTTTTTGTTTAAATTTCTTGTTTAAGTTGGTGTTTTGATATTTTTCTAGGTCATTTGAGATACATTTAGATATCCGTCGTTAAATAATCAGCATGTACTATTCACAATTCTACTGCATTCTCCATTAATGAAAAATAAATCTAAAATATCGTTATTGTCACGGTTATTTAATTCGTTCTGCTTGGTAGATATAAACTATGTGTATTTATAGTACAGTTAATTATTTGGACATTCAAGGATTACTAAAGTTTTAAATGCATTAAAAAGGCGTACTTATAATTCGGAAACCGTAAAAAATACAAGCTAATCTGTCTAATAAGGAATGATAGAGAATCGTAGAGAAGTGTATTCAAAAGTGCCCTAATGCACAGGGTATTTCATTAAAAAAAGTGACTTTCATCGATTCGAATTTAGTTGAAATAAACGATAATTTTGGACGGTCATATATACATATTAGGATCATTTTGAAGTTGTAGCTTTGATGCGCTGTATTTCAGCGATCTGAAAAACATAAGAAATATACCATGCCAAGAAAGTTGACGTAAATTTCTGGTAAATCGGAAGTGACACGAAAGCGGAAATGATTTCGTCAATGAGACGAGATGTCACTGTCTCTAACTTCAAGTTTTCAGAATTGTGATACATCAGGAATAGGGAAAAGTTCTAACGAACCAGTTCCGTGAATAACCCTGTATATAATTAAGTTCTTGATTAAAATTAATCAGTCAAAAACATTTACTTGAAATATGTCATTTTTCCATACTATGCAATATTAAGTAATATTAAGATCCAATTATAAACTACTGAAATATTATTTTGTCACTGAAACGTTTCTTACAATAAATGTACGTTGTCTACTTATATAATTGAATCTTAACATTACGTTAATGATTTCTTATTTGTAGTCCTTCTTAACAAAAGTATTGCAAACAAAAGTTTTCGTCTGTCAAATTTCCCACAAACTACTATTAGTAGGACTTTAAGCTATGCTTAAGTTTATTTTATCAGCGATTGACGAATACAGGTGTGAAATCATTTCCTTATTTTACTAATACAATTTATGAAATATTAATTTTGATATCTTCAAGTCGTGTCGGTGTCATGTTACGGCATATTATATTCTTGATTTTGTCTTGATTATACCGGATTTCACAAACCAAATTACTGTTATAAAACCTTTGTAGATTTTTATCGTTTAATGTTTGGCAAAGATCTATCACGTTACACGAACAGTTTATTTCTTGTCGACATAAATATCGTTATATATCATTAATTTATATTTGTTTACTGTGTAGCTAACGATAACAGTTTACCTGAGATTTTGAATTCTGTCTATATTTGTATTTAATTGATTTTCTCGACTAGTGATTTAACTTTTGTACTACTTTACAGTACTTGATGAAGAGGTAGGTCATTGCTGCTATTAAGGTGAAATTTAAAATTGGATTAATGAAACTGGGAAAATGTGTAGGATGTACAGTGGAGAGCTTCTAAAACGAGACCCCTCTAAGCAAACGTCGACCTTATCGACACAATGTAGGAGTAAAACAGATCTCCTTAGCTTGGGAGAATACATAAATGGTCCGCTGTATTTTCGTAGGTACCCGGTTGCGGTATACCCTTGCGTACGGATTATATTTAGGTAATTCTTGTTACTGTTGCATTATAATTCATAATAATACATTTAGAACATCATTCTTTCTTGAAATTTATATGAAAACAACTTAACCGGTATATACATATGTATGATAGTGAATGATGTATAACGCAAAAAGACTATTAAAGTTAAGTAAATGTCGGTTTTTTTTTTGAGAACGGAATAAATAAAAACTTAACAAACTGTGGATGTATAAAATTTAAAAACGTTTTAATAACTTACAAATTTATTAAAAACGTATCGTGTGACTAACTATTTTGATATACTATGAAAATGTTACTTTAAATAAGTGAATTATCAAAAACAAAACATTTAGTGCTAGGTGTGGGTTCCAAAGATGTAATAAATCGATTTTTATACATATACATATACAGCGTTAGTAAAAAGTCCCGGAACGGTCGAATAACTTTGTTATTTGAAAATTATGATTTCTGAAATTTGGTATGGGGGTATAGTTAACATAAATGCATTTTATGCAATACAGCTTATATTTTTTCACTGCCGGTTTAATAGGCAATACGTCCAACTTTTTTTTTTAAACGGAACGCCCAGATTTTTTTTAAATTTTTGAATGCAAAATAAAAAACTACGTAGTATTAAGATGTTTATTTTTATTCACAAGAAAACAGTTAAAAAATTAAAAAGTGTCCTAATACAGAAAAATCAAGATACCTGTCTATTCAGGTTGCGATTACAATAATTGTTCAAAATGCTCTCCATTTACAATTTGACAAAAATGTAAACGGTCAGTAAAATTTCTTATTGAATTTTGTATTTGTTCTGGAGTGATGCGATTGGCTTCTTGAACTATTCTCTCTTCCAATTGTTCAAGATTATGGGGACGATTTTTGTACACTTGACATTGCAAGTGACCCCAAAAGAAAAAATCTAATGGCGAGAGATCTGGCGAACGTGCTGGCCATTCGATTGCTCCTCTACGTCCGATCCAACATTCCGGAAAAATTTCATTCAAATAATCGCGAACATTATGGGCAAAATGGAGGGGGGGAGCTCCATCTTGTTGAAACCAAAAATGTGCATTAGGGTGATCACCTATGTTTGCATTTGGAAAGAGGGCCGCAAGTGCTGGAACAACCTCATTTCGCAATAAATTTAAGTAGTTGCCAGTTAAATTTCCTCTTATAAAAAATGGTCCTATGATGTTGTTTCCAACAAGACCAGCCCAGACATTCACCTTTTGAGGACGCTATGTATGGACTTCTTCAATCCAGTGAGGATTTTCAATTGACTAGTAGCGACAATTATGTCTGTTCACAGTGCCGTTGATACAAAACGCTGCCTTATCTGAAAAAATGATGTGATCTAAAACATTAGGCTGCTGCTCGATCAATTCCGTAATTGTTTCGCAAAAATGTAGTCTACGATCTGGATCATCTTCAGTTAACTCATGGACGGGATACATTTTATAAGCTTTCATTCTTGCTGATTTAAGAATCTTATGAGCAGATTTTTGAGAGATCTCATGAATTTGACCTAATTCTGTTGTGGACACGTGATGATTTTCTTCCACTGTAAGTAACACATTCAAACTAGTTTCTTCATCTGTTGCTCTTAATGGACGTCCCCTTCTAGGTAAATCCTTCACCTGACGAAAGACTTCAAACTTTTAAATTGTTCGGCATACCGTACTTTAACTAATGTGACGATCCGGATAAACAGTATTAAACAAAATACGAACCTCTTCAAAAGAACGTTGACGATCACCGTACCCACGCATCATTAATATCTCAATTCGTTCTGATTAAGTAAGTTTTACTGCCATTTTCAAATGCTTCAATGTCTAAAATAAGTAAATTTATAGCGATGCAAAAGTTAAAACGCTTTTAAAATTGTCAAATGTGACGGCAAAAAGAATGCAAACACTAAACAACAACTTTTTCAAAGGTACCTTGTTTTTTCTGTATTAGGACACTTTTTTAATTTTTTAACTGTTTTCTTGTGAATAAAAATAAACATCTTAATACTTCCTGAACGTAGTTTTTTATTTTGCATTCAAAAATGTTAACAGATCTGGGCGTTCCGTTTAAAAAAAAAGTTGGACGTATTGCCGATTAAACCGGAAGTGAAAAAAATATAAACTGTATATAATACATATAAAATGCATTTATATTAACTATAACCCCATACCAAATTTCAGAAATCATAATTTTCAAATAACAAAGTTATTCGACCGTTCCGGGACTTTTTACTAACATATAAAACTAATACACAAGGAAACTACATTATCTGCAATTTTAATGACCGACGCAGATATACTATTAAATTTGGAAAAATGCGTCAACGATCACTCTATTATTCGCAACAGATAATAGCGAACAGTTAATTGTACATACATACACTTGATACTTGTTAAAAGCAATCATTACACTAATAAGTAAATATTAAAAGTTTGAAGAAAAGGGGAAGGAAACGAACCATAAGTAATTAATGTTGAAATAAGTTTTATATCCCCTTCTTTATTGCTCTTTGCAAGAAAACGGATTATCTTTCATTTCATTTCTTAGAATTTCTTAAAATTCCTTTTAGGGAACGTCATTATATACAAATTTACATGCATTATTATCGATGTATGTATGTGTATGGATGTAATGTATGTTTCATCTCATAGCGGGTCTCAGAGAGACGATTGTTTGTTTACCAGATCATAAACTTACAGTTGACCAATTTTATATTCAATATATATAAGTTTACGACGTCCCCGTTCCGATTGCTAAGAAGGGCTATGAAATTCCATAACGTTATCGGTTAAGGTGCTCTCCACTGTACATATATTATCATGAAAATGCATTACAATCCTTATCTTGATAAAATATTTATAATTTTCAAGTATTTATAAAACACTCATATAAAGTTTAATGATGAGAGATATCGACAACACATTAAAATAGTTAAAAAACGTGCTGAGTGAGCATTACGTAATTTTAAAATACAAATTAATGAAAATTCTCTGCAACGGTGATCTCCCCTTGAATGTTAGATTCAGAGAATGTAGTAGACAACGTTGGAATGGAATCTGAATTGCTTTTTAATAGCAGAAACAGGGTTCGGAATCTATTTTGTTTTCTAGTTGCTGGCATTATAATTATTTGTGTTATTACCAAAATTTTTTGATTAAATTTTTGTAAGTAGTTATCCGCGGGAATAGTAGAATGGCATAGAATTTTTCACTCGACCTAAATTTTCTTTGTTTTTGTACAAAAGCATGCCCAACAGTTTGTTGATTACTGCTTTTTAAAACTGTAATATGTAATTTTATGGCAACCAGGTTACTTATGTAGATAACTTATTTGGAATTATTACATATATTTCACCCATATTTCTTTTCTTAAATATGCGAGTTATTGAGTTCAAAATTGAAACGATTACCATTATTTATAATTTTTTATAGTTACACTTCAACTGTCTTAATCGAAATATTTAAAAACCCAGGTTTCACTTTCCAGTGGGGCATAGATTTAATCTGAACAAGTTGTTATAAAACTATACAAATACACGTTAAACAATTATATACTTATCATTAAACTATTCTTTGTAATATATAAAACTGTTAAAACTCACGTACACATTTTAGAAAGGTAATTAACTGCATTCTTTTCTTAGAAAATATTATTTTTGTAAAGTGTCACATTCACTTTCTTGTCATTAATTTGTAATTAATATTTATGTATATAAACCACATACTTTAAGCTTAAATTAACAGTTTTTGCAAGTTGTTATAGAGTCAATAAGTAAAGTATTGTAATCAAATCTATAATTAATACATTGTAACTGTTCTACTGAAGATTGTTATACATTATTTGATTTCATCGAATTAAAGTTGTTTAATGTGAAGCCTGTGTATTTTCAATTTATCAGTATCACAACATAATTTTGGTGTCAGAAGTGGGATAGTAGACAGACAGAAGACCAACAGGAATAACTCTGGTGTATTCCAATACTTCGCTACTATCAAACCTGCGAGAGGAACTCCCAACTCACTCAACCGAGGATACACTCATCATCGGACCTTCGACTTCGAAGATATTTCCATGAAGATATCATACATTATTTCACTGTAAGTAGTTTAATTGTTTCATATTGAGCTATATCAAGTTATCATGCCAGATGCACAAACTAACGTGGACTCCTCCTCTGAAGATAATTCTTCTTCAGCAGAAACTATTCCCACATCCACTCTATTCAAATTTATCCATTCCTTTGATGGAAATAGAGATGAACTTAGTGCATTTCTAACCGATTGCAATCATGCGTATAAATTAGCCAGTAGTATCCAAAAACCTCTTCTACTCACTTTTATTCAAACACAAATACGAGGTAAAGCTAAAACTGCATGCATAAATAGATCTTTTAAAACATGGGATGAATTAAAAGAATTTTTAAAAACTATGTATCAAGATAAGAAACATTATGCACAAATTATTAATGAATTAACGGGACTTCAACAAAGTCATAAAGAAACAATTCAATATTTTGCAATTAGAATAGAAACCACTTTAAAAAGAGCTATTAATGCTGTTCAACACAATTGCACAGAAATCAATGATTTAGATGGTCAAATATCTATGTTAAATCAAATTGCTTTAAATCGATTAATATATTATTCTAAACCAGAAATTTCAAATCAATTACGCACTCGCGATCTAAAAACATTAAATGAAGCAATATCGTATGCGCTTAACGAGGAACAAATACAAGCCATGTATTCACAAAATCCATATAGGAAACCAGTACAAGGCATTTCAAAATTTTGTAAAATCTGTAAGAAATCAGGGCACGATAGTAATAATTGCTTTAAAAAACATAACATAAATCATGTCAATACAAAATTACAAGATAATTCTACTACACCTTCGCCTCCAACACAATATAAATTTTGCAAATATTGCAAACACAAAGGGCATACAATCGACGAATGTAGAAAACGTCAATATAACAATTCAAAAAACCTAAATCAAACTTCGGAAGTCACCGCCGAAATTTCAGCCCAGGAACAAACGTTCCAGGTGACAAGCCATTAATTAATATGTTAAACTCAGAAATCAAAAATATATTGCTCTCTAACAATCCTATGTCCTATATACAAATTCGATCCAACATCGCAAAAAACGGTGTATTCAAATTCTTAATAGACACTGGAGCCAGCATTTCAATCATAAAGGCGCAAAGCCTAAAACCCAAATTCAAATTAAATAAAGATGAAAAAATACAAATTCGAGGTATAAATAAAGAAAAAGTAAATGAAACTTTGGGTATTACACAAATCCTAATAAATGAAACATTACATAAATTCCATGTCATTGCAGAGCAAACAAACATACCTCACGATGGAATAATCGGGCACGATTATCTTAAATCTTCTAATTCTATTATCAATTTCAAGGATGGATGCATTACTAATTCATTTTCTTCTATGCCTCTATTCTTTCTAAATCCGTCATTCGAGCAAAAACAAATTCTAGCACCTCGTAGTGAAACGCTCATCGAAATTGATATCCTAAATCCTGAGATTCAAGAAGGTCTTATTCCTGAAATTAAAATATCGGATTCCGTTTTCTTGTGCAAAGCTATCACAAAAGTCCGATCCAATTCAAAAGCCTATGCAACAATACTAAATTCTTCCAATTCTAGGCAAACGATTTCAAAACCTTTCATTAAACTTGAACCACTGTCTAAAGAGAGCTTCGTTTTTTCTACCTCTCACAATTATTCAGATAGGGTAAGCAAATTAAAAAGCAGTATTCGCACTAATCACTTGAATCTAGAAGAAAAAGCTGCATTATTAGAGCTATGTACTCAATATAGTGATATATTTTATTTAGAAGGCGACCAGCTAACGTATACGAATGCAATACAACACGAAATTCCAGTCACTTCTAAAGTTCCTATTTCTACTAAAACCTACAGATATCCTGAAGTTCACAAGGTTGAAGTGAATAAACAAATCGACCAAATGCTCAAGCAAGGTATTATTCGACCTTCAGTATCTCCATGGTCATCTCCCTTATGGGTAGTCCCCAAAAAACTCGATGCATCAGGTAATACTAAATGGCGCATAGTCATAGACTATCGTAAGTTGAACGATGTAACAGTGGGCGATGCTTATCCATTGCCGAACATTACTGATATTCTCGATCAACTAAGTCATTCTACTTACTTTACTACTCTGGACCTAGCATCAGGTTTCCATCAAATCCTTACTAAATCAGAAGATTGTTCTAAAACTGCCTTTTCGACTCCTCTAGGTCATTACGAATACACTCGAATGCCTTTTGGATTAAAAAATGCTCCTGCTACTTTCCAAAGGTTAATGAATAATGTTCTAACAGGATTACAAGGACTACAATGTTTTGTATATCTTGATGATATAGTAATCTATGCCAATTCGATACAAGATCATCAAAATAAATTACATTCAATACTTGAGAGATTGCGAACGAATCATCTGAAATTACAGCCTGACAAATGTGAATTCATGCGTAGGGAAGTAACTTATCTAGGTCACGTCATTTCCAAAAATGGTGTAAAACCAAATCCAGAAAAAATTGCTATCATCAAAGATTTTCCAATTCCACAAAATGCAAAAGATATAAAGTCATTTCTTGGATTAGCTGGATACTATAGAAGATTCATTGAAAACTTTTCCAGTTTATCGAAACCCATGACAAAATTACTAAAGCAAGGCATTCCTTTTCTATGGACATTTGAACAACAACAATCATTTGATACTCTACGTGAAAAACTAATGTCAGAACCAATCCTACAGTATCCTGATTTTAGTCGCGAATTCGTCCTTACTACAGATGCTTCTAATTTTGCAATAGGTGCTGTTTTATCACAGGGAAAAATTGGTGAAGATCTTCCAATTGCTTATGCTTCTCGTACTTTAAATAAATCTGAATGTAATTATTCAACCATTGAACGCGAACTTCTAGCGATCATTTGGTCAACAAAACATTTTAGATCTTATTTGTACGGAAGGAAATTTAAGATTGTAACCGATCATAGACCTCTAACATGGTTGTTTTCAGTTAAAGATCCAGGTTCAAAATTAGTCCGTTGGAGATTAAAACTTTCCGAATATGATTATGAAATAGTTTACAAATCTGGTAAAATAAATTCTAACGCGGATTGTCTTTCACGTATTGTTCCTACTGTAAATAACGTATTAGTAAACACAGAAACTTTTAACGACTTTTATAAATTTCAACAAATGTCTGAAACCTGTGAAAATATAAACGTTCATGAAGTAAACAATTCAATCATAGACGTAAAAGGACATATTGCACATTTTATTTCTATTGAATTAGATGAATCAGAAACAGAAGTGATAGAAAATGTAGAAATCTTAAGGAATACTGAACATGAATTATATTCAGTTGTTAAAATGAATTCATTGTCAGATGATAGATTAATTTTTGTTTCATTCATTAAATTGCGTCATTATGACACTATAAAATATAGCGATCTGTTTTATACAATTCAAAATCTAAAAATAAAGTTAAAAGAGTATAACATTAACGAAATAACATTACCAAATCCAAATGACAGTTTTTCAAATTTAAAATTAGACAAAATATCAGCAATAATTAATTTCGTCTTTCGCAAAGAAATTATTAAAATTAATATATGTACTAATGAACTAATTCAACCTTCTGAGGACGAAATTAAAACAATTCTAAAAGAATTTCATGATTCACCTACCGGTGGACATCAAGGGTTTTATAAAATGTATAATCGAATAAAAACAAAATACAAATGGAAAAATATGTCTAAAGAAATAAAACATTATGTCAAAACTTGTATCAAATGTCAAGTTAACAAAAAATCTAGAAAAATATCTAAAGTTCCAATGGAAATTACTACTACATCGTCTCAACCTTTTCAAAGACTAGCAATTGACATAGTAGGACCTTTACCTTTAAGTGAAGAGGGAAATAAATTTATTTTAACGATGCAAGATGATTTAACAAAGTTTTCATTTGCTCACGCTATTCCTAATCATGAAGCAAAAACCGTAGCCAATAAACTTGTAGAAACAATAACGAGCTTCGGCATACCGAAAACTATCCTTACTGATCAAGGTACAGATTTCACATCAAATTTAATGAAAGAAGTTACCAAACTTTTTCAAATTAAGCACTTACTTTCATCAGCCTATCATCCTCAAACAAACGGTGCTTTAGAAAGATCACATTCGACTTTAAAAGATTATTTAAAACACTATATAAATGAAGAACAAACTAATTGGGATGAATATCTAAAGTTTGCTATGTTTTCATATAACACAGCAATACATTCATCTACAAAATTCACTCCCTATGAGTTACTTTTTGGTCATAAACCTATATTACCAAATTCCTTGAAACATGAGCCTGAATTCAAATATACTTATGATAACTATATAGATCTGTTAAAATATCGACTAAATAAAAGTTATCAAATAGCAAAAGAAAACCTAATAACTAATAAAGAAAAATCTAAAAGTAATTACGATTCAAATTCTAAAGACAAACAATTCACTGTCAATGACAGTGTTTTCCTTAAAGATGAATCAACAAAAATAGGGAAAAACAAGAAATTATCATCAGATTGGAAAGGCCCATATAAAATCATATCCATTGACAAACCTAATGCTGTAATTCAAATAAAAAGAAAAAAGGTTACAGTACATTTTAATCGACTAAAACTAGCCAATATTGTTTCAGATGCGGATGCTTCGCCATCACGCTAGGATTTTCAATAAATCCAATTCAAAATTCCAGTGGAATATTCTATGAGCACATTGGACATGCTAAATTTTATTCCAACAACTGGCAAATCCTTTCATATATTAACATCTCGTTCTACGAACATAAATTAAAACTCATTGAAAGAGTTTATCAGCATACTGAAAATATGTGTAAAATTCCAAGTTTAGATTCAGAATTAGTCACATGTCAACAAACAATTAATTTCGTTGCAAGTCAGATAAACATTATAACTGCAAAAGATAGTGCATTGAAACATTTAATTAATCATTCTCCTACTAGAGCAAAACGGGGAATATTTAACGGTCTAGGGACTGCTTGGAAATGGTTAACAGGATCATTAGATGCTAACGACGCCACATATTATGATAAAATATTAGCTGAAACAGATAAAACCGACAAAGAAATTCAAATATTAATGAAAGATCAAATACAAGTTATAAAATCTACTATTTCAAATTTTAATGATTCCATATCTACGTTAAGAATCAATGAATCAGTTTTTAACAAAAATATTCAAAAGTTTAATCAATTTGCAAATTCATTTAGCAATCGTACCAAAAGTCTGGAACGACTTAGTTTAGCGACAAACCATATTGCTTTATTAAGTTATTTAGTAAATGAATTGTCAGAACAATATGACATTCTCATTAATGCTGTATTATTTGCAAAACAAAATGTGATACATCCTTCTGTAATTACACCTATTCAATTAATTTCAAGTTTGCGTACAAAACTAAATTCTTTAACTGAAGGTTTAACATTCCCAATATCATTAGACGAGCAACATGCTTCAAAATTAATCGAAATTAGTAAACTTTCGGTATATTACAATGACAATAAGATTGTGTTTGTTATAAAGATTCCATTAACCTCAAATTCAATCTTCAATTTATACAAATTAATTCCTTTACCTATTCCTCATCCAAACAAAAAAACGTTTGCGTATATTGAACCAGATTTTAAATTTATTGGTCTTACCCAGAACAAAGCTCAGTATGTTCACTTAAACTCTTTAGCAGATTGTTTTCAACTCACACACAATGAATACCTATGTGAAAAACACGAGATACATTCCACATTAGGAAATAATGATTGTGAGATATCTCTAATAACTACATATTTAACGGAAATCCCAAAAACATGTCACACAAAATCTATTTCTGGTACAATCAGAATTTGGCATGAATTGATGACGAAGAACAAATGGATTTATGTATTATCAGAACCTACGATTCTTACTATTCTATGTCCTAATACCACTATGAGTGATAAAAAACTCCAAGGAATCGGAATAGTAGAACTTGATACAAATTGTAAAGCTTATTCTAACGACATTCAACTGATAGCTTCTCATCATATTAGTTCCATATATGAAAATTTAGTACCAAATGTTCCGATACTAGAAGATAACTGCTGCACTGAAAAACAAAATAATTCAACTCTAGAAACGTTCTATTTCCAACCTATTCATTTTTCAAATATTCGCCTCGATGAGTTGAAAGTAACATCACATAAATTAGATGATTTGAACGATCAAATTAACAGTCGTCTAAATCGACAACAGATTATTCAGTATTCAAATTGGTTTTCAATACTAATTTCTGTTATAATTGGTATAATAGGAACTACTATCCTATACAAAATCTTAAACTACATTGGACTTATATATCTACTTAAGAAATTATTCCGATGCAAAGGCAAGCAAGACCATCATGGATGTTTAGTACGCATATATAATCAGTGTCAAAGTTCAAATAATCCTAGTGCTACGATACTCAGGTTAAGTGATATTGAAGAATCAGAAGAATTCGTATCAACTCCGACCGCACCACCAATATACCAGGCCGAAAATCGCCGAGTAACCCGATCCATGACGAAAAATACGGAAAAAGAGTCCACTGAACGAACTCGAATTCCGCATATGTTTGACGATCAATGAAGGCGTTACCTTCCAGCATCACCTTCATTCTAAGGGGGAAGTGTTATAAAACTATACAAATACACGTTAAACAATTATATACTTATCATTAAACTATTCTTTGTAATATATAAAACTGTTAAAACTCACGTACACATTTTAGAAAGGTAATTAACTGCATTCTTTTCTTAGAAAATATTATTTTTGTAAAGTGTCACATTCACTTTCTTGTCATTAATTTGTAATTAATATTTATGTATATAAACCACATACTTTAAGCTTAAATTAACAGTTTTTGCAAGTTGTTATAGAGTCAATAAGTAAAGTATTGTAATCAAATCTATAATTAATACATTGTAACTGTTCTACTGAAGATTGTTATACATTATTTGATTTCATCGAATTAAAGTTGTTTAATGTGAAGCCTGTGTATTTTCAATTTATCAGTATCACAACAAAGTCTTAGGAAAGTTCTCGGTCCATAGAAAAATATCATTCAGGTGAATTTCTCTATTCTTAATGCTATTCAAAGTTTCTCATTTCTCTGTAATTTTCCTTAGTGCTAGTAACAGCGGTATTTTGTTTTTTACTAAAACTATAGAACACTTTGAATGGCACTATTGTTAATAATTTTTTGAAATAAAAAAAATCATATCTCTGGTTAAATTCTAACGATTCAAAAATCCTGCAGAATATTAATTGCTCCATTCACTGTGGCTACTTTTAAAATGAATATCAATGGTATGAGTTAAGAAGTTCGTTCAATTATAATTACTTTAGTTTTCAATAAATTAATTAACACATACATAAAACCAACACAAAAATTAATTGTTAGTAGGGTATTTCATATTAACAACAGCAAATATAGAGTTGTTTATTATACATTTAATTTTAGGAAATATGGCGTATAATTTTAAACCAGTCAGTAAAAAGTAGAAGTGCCACTCTACTCTATACTTAGTATAGATACCAGACAAAAGAATGGAGAGCACGAGATATAATAGCACAGCATATCTGCGCTGTCTGGTGTACTGTGTTCTGCAAGTTTCACTGGTTGAACAAAAAAATGCACCTATTGTATATGTTGTAAGAAATTTAGATATTTTAATATGAATTTTTAAATGTTAAATAAAACTCAAAGTAAAATACAGTTTGACGTCTATTTACGTGAATGTTATAGAGAACAATTCAAATTATAAAATTACTTGTCAATTTTTTTTATACAAAACAGAAGAATAAAAACATCATCAATATAGACGTTTGTAATTGTATTCATTATACACTTATAAAATGTGTGCATGCATGAATATGGAATACGGGACTTCAATTTGGTATCCTCGCAGTAAAAAGTTAAGTAGGCTCATTGAAAAAGTGCAAAATTGTTTTCTTAAATATCTATACTTTAAAAGGCACGGATAATAAAAATGTTATAATGTATTTTCCCTTCAAAATTACAACGTCGAATAATTGTAATTACTTAATATTATAGTTCTATTGTTGTAAGTAGCTTCACTTGTAATTCTATTCTATATTTCTTATGTTCTATTGTTATTTAACAGTTGTCCTGAGGAAGTTCGTATTCACTATCGAAAATTCGATATTTTCAATAAAGAACTTTATCCATAACTGGGCCTTTTCATCTTGCCTAAGATTATTTGGAGTATCAAGCGTTAATAGTATTGTAAAAAGAATTAATTTTCATCACACGGCATGACGCCCTTAACCAATATGGTGAAAAATGTGGAAACAATAACCCTTTCAGTATTACAATTTGTAACTGTTGAAATAGATGGGAAACATCCTTGACACAACACATTCCTATTGAAATTTTGTGTAGTAGATTCATTATATAAATATACAGCTGATTGGGAATAGTGTTGCCGGTGATATGTCCAAGCTAGGGAAAAAGAAAATACATTGCGCAAGTGAGAATCATCTTAAAGAAGTGCTGATGGTGCATGTGATCGTATGGTACGCCGCATATATAAAAGATATAAGAAGTAATTTATCAAAGCATGTTATACCATGTAGTAATATTTCGTGATAAAACGAACTGTTATAATATCATGTGCGTGAAGATAGCTCTCACTTTTTCGTAATTCTAGGCGCTGTTTCAGGTTATGCAATACTAAAATGTAGTCGAAAAAGGTATTTTTTACTAGGTCAGCCTCCGTTTTTGAGATCTGAACGGTTATTCCAGATTAATTTAATTGTTCCAAACATTATTCCAATATTTTGTAATTCAAACTTGATTATAAAAAAGATGTTTCGAAAATAGATAATTTTGCGAGCTGTGGCCATCTTTTTTGCAAATTGAAATTTTGAACAGTGTTTCAGTGTTTTTATATCGACCGAATATTTGTGCAATCAAATGTAAGATTGTTGTATAGATAGATCTATTGTGAGTATCCTTAATTATTAATTCCCTATTGATCTCTAAGCTATGGGTCTAACATCAGCCGGTTCCAGCTACGTTTGTTCGAGGTGGTAATACCTCTGTTGAGCCACGGCTACGCAGTCACACATGATGTGCCCTGTATTTCGAGCAGAATCGTCATTTATTGAGATCCAGCAGAGATTTCGCCGTAATGACTGAAAAAGTAATAAACTTTTTAGATTGTCTTAGTTTTGAAGTGTTGATTCAGTGCGAGTTTTTTTGTTCAGTTTCTCATTGTTGAAGATGAGCTTTAACGTGTCTTAGGCCACATAATATCCTTAGTTCAATGAGTCGAGACTGCGTCTTTTTGGTAAGGCTGTTGATAATGTCATTACCCTCATGTCCACAGTGATCTGGTACGTAAGTGTGTTCCTTTGGGTCAGAGCTTTGCGTGTGAGCAGACAGTTCCAGATTAATTTAGACTCAAAGATAAGCGTACCTACAACCTATAGTGGTGCCTGAGAAAATGTGATGAAGAGACATGCGCCTTGGTAGAGTATTTGAGACATTCCTGGACACAATGCGCAATGGCACATATTTTTGTCTGAAAGATAGTTGGGTTTGTACCTAGCGCCATTGAGATCTTGCATTTGTTTTTGATTTGTTTGTATACCAGCATATACACGGGTCAAGGTCGAACCTTGGTGTATATTATAATATTATTTATTACTTGTCTGAGCCTCATCGGTCATCTATATGTAGATTTCAATGTGGTTAGTCGGAAAAAAACGGAGTACAACTGTATATGAGGATTTGCAAGAAAATTGTAACCAATTTACTTTGGTTGTTGATTTGAGGTATACATTGATTACTGTTTTAATTTAATGTGATTCAACATTGCAGTTAGCAATTTCACATTTTCGAATGCTGATGATGATGGTATGATGCATATCTGTATAAGTAAAGGAGCAAAACTAATTGGGTCTATATCATAGCCATAATCATTAACTGTGTTAACTAGCACTGGTTAATAAAATAGGTTACTGTAATAAACGATTTAATTCTATCAATAAATTGTAATTTTACTTATACTTTTTAACTATTATTTCACGATTGAATTACTCGCAATTTTACTGGGCTATTGTCTGTTTTCTTAGTGCACGGAATTATATTTTATGCATTGAAATTGTAATAATATTTGAATTAAAACATCTAATCGTTTGAGCTGCCTCGTAACTTTGGTTACTGTTTTTTGTAGGATTGTTTTTGTGGGACTGAGCTCAACTGTAGTAGTATAGTGAAGTATCGTTTCGAGTGTAGTTGGTATTACTCATGCTGTTAAAAGCTGTATAGTAACATTAAATATTGAGTAGTGCTGCGTATATTCAATTTAATGTTAATAAATTTAATTAACCGTAAAGTGATTGGTGGTGATTGTTTTTTCTGTTTATCCTGCCGTTCTCCGTATACGTATACGAGTATATGGTGAAATTGAGACCACGACAAGAGGCAAGTTTATATTTTCTTCGTGTCTTAAATACAACTTTTATGCAATGCATATAAAATATAGTGCGTTTTACTTATTTGATTGAGATATACCAGCTAAATTGCATTCATTACATTTTTCTCTACATAAACTATTTTTCCTTAAACCTGAAATGAGTCATTATCTCTGGCTTTCTACTAATGCTAGTTTGTTTTATTACTGCGATATTTTTCTATACATATTTGGTGTAGTTGAGAGTATTCTCGGCGTACCTATTGCCTCCATTTTGAATTATATATTATTTATATGTTCGTTGTTCGTTGTACAAACAGCGAATATAATATACATATGTTATGATACATCGATTTTAATTAATTTTCAGTTAATAATTTATTAAAATCGATTTTATTGTTTACAAAATCTAAAAGTCTATCAGACATATTACTACGTCCCAGAAAAATTTTACTGTGTAAACGAATCTCATTTTTTCCAAAGTTTTTGCTGCAGTTTAGGGATTGTTTGAAAAGGATCTTCCCAATGTATATATGAGCGGTATATTGTTGTTTTCCATATATTCTAAGAGTTCTTTTGTTCTGTAGCATGTTGCATGGTTCTGAAAGAGAATAAAATCCCATGCTGATGCGATGCGAAATATTTGGCCACGATCAGTAATAGTAATTAATATACAATGTGCAAGTATGTATTTATTTGTATCTCTAGTAGCGATGGGCGATTCGAATCTTTTTGGTGATGCAAATCCAAATGACTCCTAAACTAAAAGATCCGTATAATATAATCCGTACCAAAATGATTCGTATCAACTCATGATGATTCATGACTCTCCGTACTAGCGACAAGATTCGAATCGTTCTGGTAATCCGTATACTAATTTCGTATGATTGGTACCGAAAGCTCGTAATAGATTCAGCCCGATTCATTGATGACTTGTCGTATTAGAGATTCGAGTTTAGACTTTAGTCTAATGATCTTGCGAAATAGTATTAATTAAGAATTATATTTCAGTAAAATAAACAAACGTAAATACACTGATACATTCATGAAAATAGTCTATCTTGCTAAAAATATGATAAGAATTATTTCTTATTGGCGCTTTTAGGGACTCGAACTACTAACTATATAAAAGCTAGCGAATGAATATGTTTATGAAATCATAATACTCCCCTGTAGTATAAATAGTAACGATTCATATTCATGCTACTGATTAGAGAAAATATTTGAGTCATACTATATGACTGTTCGTAACATACATACAATTTACCAGTATGAAACAAATATACTGTTTGACTTCGATTTAGTTTCCTATCAATAGACTAACTCTAAGATATACGAATTCGTATGAAGTAAATGATTCACATAAGTTACGTATAATTATACAGATTCGTACAATGGTACGATTCATACGACTACCATCAATTGCTACCAGTATACTACTTGACTCCGAATCCGATTCATACCAAGCGGCGATACGACTCCCAAATGATACGGATTCGTACAAAGTAAATGATTCGTATAGGATTATACGAATCCGTATCAATAGTAAAGATTTGTACCGTACGAATCACACATGAGAGTCGTATATACTGTACGAATCATACGAATCCGACCCATCGCTAATCTATAGCTACTTCAATGATATGAAGTATTTTTATCTCTTTCCACATGTTCCACTCACCATAACTGATGCAGAATTTTACGTTTCTTTTGATATAATCGGTAAAAGGTTTTCTCTCTGTGCAACATTCCTTTAAAATCGGACTTCATTGCTCTATTATATTGCATGTCATTATTCAGTTATCCAATTCTTTTGTTCTTTAGTCCATTTAACTTTTTTCTGTCAGCCTGGAATTAAAAGCGGTTTTTGGTTGGCGTGAAACACGATTATTAATTCTAAGAACACCAGTGTAGAAGACTATATCTTTTTATATTATTTTTTCTTTTCTATTTTTTTTCTTCAGTGTCACTTCGATCCAGTCATTTTCAGGACAAGGGTTGTAGTATATCAGTTTTTGTCAATAATATTTTTATGCTCTTCTGTTGGCACTGTAATTTTATTTTTTATCAAATATTTTCGATTTAAAGCGACTAATCTGATAGTATTGTATCTTTTAGCCATACTTTTTGGATTATTTCCTGATAATTGTAATAAATTTGCAAATTCTGGGTTTGATTTCTTGTTTATTCTAAACTTCTTCTCTGCCAATGTTTCTGAACAACTAACTTTATACTGCATAAAGTGGTGTCTAACGGTAATTAGCAATGATCTAGGTGTTCTTTTGTCCAAGTCATCTGCTGTTTTAAGGTTACCTACTTTATGACAAAATACAAATGGATGGATAATTAAAAGTACTATTTTTTTAACTTTTGATTATTGCTAAGCATTTAAAAAACATAAAGTCTGTGTTGGATGGGTGAGAGATACCGCACTGTACAGTAGTGAAAATATTACAAGCATTTCAGTTTTATTATGCAAATTGAAGTGATTTAAAGTTACAGTATCTGTCGTAGTCTTTTCTTTAATTATTGAAACTCATATAGCCAAGCGTTTAATAATGAATTATCTTGATGCGACATTTGATGACAGCACTTTGTCTCAATATTCTGCCAGTACTTAATAAGGGCCCTGTTTTTGTACAATGGCTCAGTATGTTCATTAAGTTTTGCTAGGAGCGAAACATCATCTTCTTAATAGAATAATAATGCTTAAGGTGGGGTTAACATTTCGATACGAATTCATTACCTATGCCTTATTATTATTTGTTTAAATAAATCTCGCTGTTTACATACGCCATTAAAATTATGTACCTAAATTGACAATGATTAGATCGGAGAAGGTAGCTATCCCGTTTATTATTATAAACAATCTGCTCCACACCCGTAGCAATGTACTGAATCGAACCATTGAGACAAATTAGTTATAAGCAACATTATAAATCTGATTGAACAAGTAACCATCATTATCTAATACGAAGATATTGTGGACGAAATACCTGAAGCTAGTAAATATGTAATTTATTATCATTGGTATTTACATTGATTTTGTATCCAATTTAGTATTAACCACTGAACTTGTTTTACATAAATGTGCTTCGACGATTATGAATGTGCGTTGTTTCATTCGTAGTACGATTACTTCTTCGTATAAATTGTGAGGTTTCTTTTATTTTACCAACTATCACAATTTTTATATGTTTATTTCTGCGTTACGCGAAATACACATAGTTTTAACAATAAGCAGCGATGTCTATTATCCGTGTACAGTATGGTTTCAGTAAATGTTGAAATAAACTTTATGTTGAATAAACGTGCATTGCAATTAATGTTGAAGGAAGCTCCTGCTCAGAAGCCACATTATATTATGCATTTTACATGGAGTAAAGCAAAGTTGGAGACTGAAGTACACGTTCGGGTGTGTTGTGCCGATGCTAATAAATGTTTAATTTTCTGTTATACCTACTCTGGAGAACTATTCTTTATAATTAGAAAAGAGTGTACCACACAACTGATTTTTATATGCTGTCATCAATAACACCAATATTATTTAGAAATGGTTAATTGAAGTAGTAAGTTCATATAATTTTTGTTGGAGTAATCGAGCAATGGTCACTAAGTCAAATTAAAAATGAAAATTCTGTATTATACTGACTGAAAATAAGGAAAATATTATTTGCATGAATTTGATATTGTTCCTTAAAATATCATAAATTATTAAGGATATAAAAGATCACAATAGCTACATTTCCTCACAAAAATGCCTTCAATACTATTGCTAGATTGTATTATTATACTGAAGAAATTGTACGCAATTAATCTAACGAAAATTAAATTAGTAGTGAAAGATGAACAACGAGTTAATATAAGATCACTTAAAATCATCACTCCAAAAAAATCCTTACTTGAAGATTTGTACTTTGTCTATTATTATATCAGCTGCCCAAGAAAATTCGTACATTGGAAATGATATGTATATATATATATATACAGGGTGAGTTTTTTTGAACGTTTAGCATTGGGATCTCAGAAACTACTGGAGATAGAAAAACGCTTAAATGGGGAAAGATGCGCAGTTTTACAAGTTTGATTTAAAACAGGTTTTGTTTCTCCGATAACTCATGGCTTATTAGATATTCAACCAAAACTAAATTTTACGATTTTCTTTAAACATGCTTAGCATCGTTAATAGTAATTTTAGAGAAAAAGTCTTCAGACAAAAGTTTTAGATAATTTTACGCCAAATAAAATTATGTAGCTTATACTTTTTTTCTCGTTCACCATTATCGAGTTATCACACAAACTTTTGTTTTTTTTTCAATGGAAACCATAGTTGGTTTTAATGTCACTAATAAGCTTATTTTTTGCTGATTACAATGATATAAGGTTTGATATGGTTATTTTAAAAAATAAAGAGGATATAGACATTTTGATGGTTTTTATGGAAAACAATAATTGAATTTCGAACTGATAAAATACAAACCAAACGAAAACATATTTTGAAATCTTATGTAGTAATAAAGGGGAACTAGCCGGCCATTCAATGGCATTTCGTCCTATCCATTGATTAGGGAAGTTCAAGTTTAAATAATTTTTAACATTCAGTTGATTGTGCGGAGGCGCTCCGTCATGTTGAAACCATTGCAGCATTGCTCGGGTTCTTAAATTTAAATTATCTAACATTTCCTCGAAATCTTGTTGTAAAAAATTAAGATAACGATTGTCAGTTATGTTATCCATCAAAAATAAAAGTAGAACAGTTGATCCTATAACACCACACCAAGCATTAAACCCAAATTTAATTTGTGGTCTTCTATGTTCAACGTGAAGTGGATTTGTTTGTGACCATATGTGCTCATTGTGCCTATTAAACATTCCACAGAGTGAAACGAGATTCATCAGTTCATAATATTTTCATTGAAAAGTGTGGATCGTTTTGACACTGGTCTTTAAACCATCTACAAAAAGCTATTCGTCTGATGTTATCACCTTCATGTAAAGTTTGTGATACTGATAATTTGTAGGGACGAAATTTATGCTTCTTCAACACTCTGACAATAGTGCGTTTGCGTTTTTTTTTAAAGAAAAAAGTTAGATAGTTATATTTGAAAATCGATAAAACGAGCAGAACCAAATTTTAGAGAATGTCTGATAATTTAAATGTTTTTAGTAGTGGAAAAATTTGTTTCTTTTTAAATAAATGAGTTCGCTATTTAAAATCTCGTAATCTCTTGTTTTTAAATCGTGTTCAAACAGAATTATCTTAATGTCTTAATTTTTAATCATTTAAACTGAATAATACATGGCTAAAATCGGTGTGTTTCCTTTTGAATCTTCAATCTACAAAACTTATGGCATATCGACATGGTGAAATTGTACTGTTTGATATTTCCTTAAGACGTAGTATTTGGTAAGAAATATGTGAACCTCAGATTCAAGTGTAACTACATAATATATTAGGGAGGTGTACATATACATATGTATGTAGAGATATGGAAGCGTTTGCGTAATATTGTTATTTAAGTTGATACGATTCATTGAGTTTAATTTTGTATGAAGATACATCCCTAATACTTATAAAAGATTCTTTACGACTGGCTGTCATCTTTACTGTATCCCATTGCATTACTAGTTTTAACTTCTAATTTTAAATCGATTTGCAATACGCGAACACGGAGCTATTTGATATATGAAGTAGTTCCTAAATGAAAATCAATAATTCAATTTGAATTTAATAGCTTACATTCTTCGTGCTCTGTCACGTTCGTGGGGAAGTTTTATTAAACATTCTAATACCGATAAGAATGTTTATATTACAAACTTTTCGTGATTTCGAAATTATGAAGCTAATATATGGAATCTCAATGGCGTAGTTTTATTTCTACAAAAGAATGTTTGGCGCACATTCTGTGTGTAAAACTTTCTGCGGTATCTTCTGTCTGATCATTTTCAAAACATCCTTTTGCGTAGAGGCAGTATCATTACATATTTTGCTTTTAACAAATGGAATTTAATAGAATTAAGCTATATAATATATATTGTTGTAGTATAAAAAGCCATGTCAAAGAAACATGAAAAAACATAAGTAATAATGACGATAATTTATCATAATTTAAATGAAACGTATTTGTATCTACATTCCCGTATTCACTTCGAGTTTTATCTGTTAAATTTGTATTCGTCACAGTTTGTCATTTTGTTTTTCCTTCTGTAATATATGAGATTTACTTCGATGTACATGTGCTTTACGTCTACCATTCCGGCATATTTATAACTTTTACGTGATATATGTCTGCCATCTATGGCTCACATATATTCAATGGAATTTATATCCCATTTACTTTATTTACCTAACTTTTCTCGTCCGAGTTCAAGAAATGTTATATCAGAATAATTTTGTGGAGGCTGTAGTGTGGAAGGTAATAGCTTTTAAGAAGCAATGCGTAGATGCTAGAATATTGTTAGAAGAAGGCATTGTTATAAAATAAATTGGAGTTATCAAAATGAAAAACTTGATGAAAGTAAAGTGTATAATACTATCACGGCCTCTGCGTGACCGGGTTTCCTCTAAGGGAGCACTCTCTTAGCAAGTACCAATTATTAATCCTAATTATAAAAATAACAAAAGTTGTACCTACTTTGTTGGCGTCTCCCTATCTTTCGAGGTCGATCAAATAAAGGAAACACAACACAATTCCGTTATACAAATCTTTATTTCCTAGAACTCGCAACTTAACTACCCGTGTCCACAGGTGGAATCCCCTAGTCTAGATCTTATTCTCCTACATCTTGTTTAAAAAATACTTAACCTACGATCAGCACTTTGCCACTTTTTCCTGTATCTGAAGAACGTTTAACCCAAAAGACTCTGCTTCAGATATAAGTGCGCCATGGAGATCGACATGTGATTCCGGAAATCCCGAGTCAGATACCGATCGCCGCTGGAGACAGACAACGTCTTTCTTGTCGAATATGATATGCACAGGAAGAAGCCACAATACGCTGCCATTGTAGAATTTATTTGTGACACTGTAAAAAATACTTAATCTTTCTGAGTAAATTAGCAGCCTCCATTTGGGCAAAATATAAATTTTGGAGAAGCAAAAGCAGGCCGTTTATACAGGGTGCGGTAAAAAGATCTGATGGTTTTAAAGTAAAAACGGCATAAAACCGAAAAGAGATAAAAATTGTTTTATTGCTTATTACAGAAAGGAGTACATGTAAATTAATGAAAATGATATCAAAACAACCGATTTCGTCTGTTTAAGATCTGAAGATAATGTCCTCTAAATGATGTCCTTCGTCGAACAAGCATTCTTCCAATCTTGCATTGAAGTTGTCGAACACCTTCTCTAATAATGCAGGAGACAGGTTGGCGATTTCTTGGCTTATGGCATCTTTCAGTTGTGATTTTTCCTTGTGGGGATTTCAAGCAAGAGTTTATATAAACAGACCCCACACACTGTTTGAACTGAAAGAGGCCATAAGTCAAGAAATTGCCAACCTGTCTCCTGCATTATTTTCACTTTTTACTTCAGTGCAAGACTGGAAGAATGCTTCACTTTTCATTTTTATGTTGTTTTTACTTTAAAACTGTCAGATCCTTTTGTCCTACACTGTATTTGCTGATCGTGTGCAAGTGCTCAAATAATAAAATCATTACTTAATTTCTTTTATACAGGATAGCAAAAAGGTCTGACAACAAGGTTTCTTTTTTAAACAAATGAACCTATAATTATGAAATTGGAGGATGATGAACGTGATTAGGTTCTGCATTTTTTTTTGTTTTTTTAGAGGACATATAAAATTTATGTGGAGTTAGTGTTTAACGTACCGCTCCCATCTTAAATTATATATTTTTTTTTAAATGGCAACGTAAGTCCAGCAATATATGACAGAAAACTACATCAGCATATTGCAATGAAAAAGGTCAACCTAATTCAAAGCACATGATTTGACGATAACCACACGACGTACACCACCATTATCGTCACATCATGTGCTTTGAATTAGGTTTACCTTTTTCATTGCAATATGCTGATGTAGTTAACCAAATCTCTACTTTTGTGTTTTGTTTGTGTTGACAGAAAACGTTATTTCTTCTACTTTTCAAAAATACTAATTTTGCTCAACCCAACAAGTGCTCAAACTGCTGGCCATTTGCTTTTTGGAAACAATAAAATCTGTACTGGAAGCTTCGAATAGAACTGTTGATTATTTCTTGCATTGCAAGACGTATGCGCTGGTCTGTTAACGTAAACCCCGTTCTTTAGGTAGCACCACGCCGGAGAGTAATATGGAGTCGTATTTCTATTCTATTTCTGGGGTAAAATTGTATACAAATATACAGTAGAGTCTCGATTAACCGTCACCCTTGGCACCGTTGTGGTAACGGATGAGAGAATAGACGGTTAACAGAAATAGGTCTCCGGATCATCGAGGAGCATTGGCGATCGATAAAAATAAAATGCTGCGCACTATTTATAACACAGATTGGTTTGGGGACAATTTAGTAAAGCTTTTAAACTTTCTATTTAATATTGAAATGCTCTGATCGGTTGGTTATAAGCAGCGCAGTTGTTCTTTAAAATCAAATTGGCGTATACGACTTATAAACATATCTACTGCACTGAATTGTAGTGTTAATTTTTGATTTTTTTTCTCAGAGACCTGAGACACTCCAAATTTTATTTGTTAACAGTACCTTTCAAGCAGAATTTGGCTTCATCCCTGAATAGAATAAAGTCTAGAAAGTTGTTTTGTTCATCAATTTTTTGGAAATCATCTTCAGCCAATTCTTGGTGATTGAATTTTATAAGGGTCGAACTTATTTTTATGCAAAATGTTTTATACAGACCTCCTGCCAATGCCACGATTTCTTGATAATTTATATATATGTAGATGTTTAAGTATTAAGATGTTTGAACATCTAAAATCTTTTTCTTGAGTTGCAGCTTTTGCTCTGATAGACCATGGACGATCCTGTACGCTACAAGTTTCAGTAAATTTATTTATTATTCACATAATGACTCGGTTCTTCTTTTCTATCACTTTACTCACTTAAAATTAGTATTTGTGCTTTTTCTCATAAGTTTGCCATTAGTCTTAATTTACGTTTAAATAGTGTAGCTATCAAGTGCAATTAAAAATAAATCAACATTTTATAAAGAGCAATCCTATGTTTTTCACATTTTTCAAGTCGCTGCTGTTTTTATTTTAAAGTAATTATCTATCAATCAATAATAGTACAAACTACTTGTAGAAATATACAAACACAACACCAATTTCTTGGCGTATTTTGTGGGTAGGTGATACATTATTAGTATTTCGGAAAAGAGGGAGAAATAAGCTTTTCTGTAATATGATGGCAATAATGCGCTAAACACTAACACGTCACATAATAATCATGCCCTGTAAAATACAAAGCAGAATTCTATTTATCACACTAAAATTTTATAATTAGAGGTCTTCTCTCTATTTAGCTATCATCTGTATTTCATATTTAATATAAAAACTACAACACATATTCTTTATTTCAAACAGTAATAATAATAATAATAATAATAATAATAATTAATAATAATTATTATTATTATTATTCTATTCAATGAAGCCTTCGTGAGTTTTAACGATTGCCAGGCATCATCATGAACAGTAAATTACTCATATTTTGTGCCAATTATACCAACTTTCCAGAAGGATTTAAAAATCGTATGCAACCTCCTAAAATTAAATCCTCTAGTACCTACCTAAAAGAATACATTCAAAACAGTACACCAACATATTTCTTGTCCTGGAATACTTTAGAGTGTACATTATTTTTGCCCTTATTAATAATCTGTTGTTAATTTACATCTGATTGGCCTATATTTTTCCTTTTAAGCTAAGATCACTAAAATATGAAAGGGTAAAATACCCTTACATAAATATTGAAATAGTAATTGGTAGCACCTTAATAAAATATATCAAAACGGTGGATATCGATTATTCGAATTTGCATGACGTGAATTATTCAAGCCCCCAGAATTATGAGCAAATAAAAAATACTCATAGGGTCGGTACAGTATCTTCGATAGAGATACTTTATGTGTATAAAAGGTAGACTTTTGCGTAAGAAATACAATGATTATATCGTCCAGTCGTGTGTTAAATTGGGTCCTCAATGTGGATATAATAAATGTTTTAGAATTGTGTAACAAACCAGGTCACCGAGTTACCATATTTATTTATTTTTTTTGCTTCATCTACCACTACTTGTACATACATTGATGGAAAACGATTCCTTGCTGTAAATCAAAGCGTTCTTATTTGCTAAATATAATCACATCAGTAGTAATAATAATAAATTGGACACACGCAAATGTGTTTCATTCATGGTTCCTACTACAGTTCGAAACGCAGCTATTTTAAAAGCTATTGTTTTGATATTCTACTATATTATGCATTTATCCAGCATTCAATTTAGCTAGAACATGTGACATCCATTGTACTACATAACATGCACGATATATGATTACACCTCAAAAACTTATGCTTAATACAATGGTGGTTTGTCAATGCAGACAACAATTGATTGATTTGTATGAGACCATTGCTTCTACAGAATATACAATGACTGTCAAAAACTTGATGTTTCACTTAGGAACCGTTATGTAGATGTAAAACTGTTTTCACTGCAAGAGTTGGTATAGTTCGGATGAGTTTGGAATAATGGACGGCAGCCAAAAAATAAAAAACAGACTTTTATCCTTTTTAATGTCTGAGCTTTCGTAATCTATTAATTACTTCATCATTATTATTGTGTTTATACTATTATTGTTTATGTATATATATTTTATTCGCATAATGGATATATTAGCATGTGGGTTTTGACTATGTCCATACCATTTGTATTTTTGGTCAGAGGCAGTATATTATATTATTATTATTATTATTATTATTATTATTATCGTCTGTCTCTGATCAAGTCAGAGACTCAGTCATTCACTCATCATTGGTATAGTTCTTTGAATTTATCCGTACACTACAGGAAATTCGTATAACGTGATTTTCATTGTGTATATGCCATAAAGACTAAACAAGTCAGAAATGAATAATATGTGCACAGAAGTGTAATAATAAGTTCGACTGGAAGGCATTGGTGAGTGATAACAGAATTTTAGAAATGTACCAAAAGTTCATTTAGTAGAGTAAAGCATTTTTAGGTAATGAATTCACTAACAAATTTATGAAGGTGGTATCATTTTTGGTTGGCACTTCCAGTCAGTGAAATCCTATATCGGGCGGATTATTACGAACTTTGAGCTCTAACTAAACTACTTGTATATTTCACTAAACTCGGAAAATTGTAGGCAGTAGCAGACGAATAGATGTTGAATGTTAGGTGACATTTTCATTTTTGAACACTAAATTCCGTATAATAATGAGTAATTTCTTTTTTATTTAGAACTTATTTCATGTCCGACAATTTTGAGTCACAGGTTTTTTGCATTTTATTTAATATTCTTGTGTAATGCAATACAAAATAAGATTTCTACAGCTATAACTTCCTATATTGTTGGTGTTTCTATTACACAGATCATTCTACAGAAAATGGAAAGAACTTCCATTTACAAGACGCAAGATGTATGTCGGACGAACATTTCTTGCCTTTTTAATTATACGGTTTTATGTTGTTGGAAAGAAACTGCGAAATATTCTTTCCTGTAGTTTCCGACTTGCTAAGACGTCAACGGCTGTTTGTTTGGATGGTGACGCAATGTTATCTTGCTAACTAATGAAGGGAAGCTGCCAGAGATTACAGTCCTGTGTACTTACTCTATGTTCTACTCGTTTAATTCTGAATTTAATTAACTCCTAACGTATTCTCATGAAATATATTGCTCGTCGTAGCCTTTTTTCAGACATTTAATTAGTAAAATCAGTTAGCGGTATTTGTGATTTACAGTAAACAATGCCTTCGTCTGGTTAATTTTTGAACTAATAACAAGGGCAACATTTCTGCAATTGCTGGTTTATAGTAAACCTAATTTTAGTTGTACAGTTTCTGTAAGTGTATATTTTTAATACTAGACTATTGGTTTTTCATTGGTTCATATAATGAAAGAACAAAGGTGTAATTTTAAATTATTTATTTATAATATGGATATCTCATGTTTATTGAGTACCACTCTTCGTCAGTAAAATTTAAATATCTCTGTTTATTTATAGAACAGTTTCAGTCTGTAGCAACGATTTTGGTAGGACATTTCATATTCAACCCAGTTTCACAGTTGTTTGTGCTTTAATACTTAATTAAGTAGCAATGATATTTCAAAGTATTTCCGGCGCAGAACCGAACCATTATAAATATTAACGGCGTTTCTATTATTTTTTAAGAATTCATGTATTTAATGGAATTAACGACAGTTTTATTTACCGATATATATTTAGAAAGACTTTGTTTGCATAGTTCGGATTTTGAAGTGATTCTGAGCGAGGGTTGGCAATTGTCTAATTTCTGAGATTTATAAAGCTACATAATGTAGGCCTCTATATAATTTAAAGCCTACTAATTAAATATTTGCGGTTGCACCAGTTCAAAGGAGAGGGATAAATTAAAATCGAAATTGAAAGGCACTGCACTTCGTATTTTTGCATCTACCGCAACTGAGCTACAACTGCAAATTTATTACGGTGTTTACTGGTTAAATGTGATAATCCCGTAGTCAGGATCCGACTACAAATTATCGCCAAATGAAGTCGTGGTAGATATCAAGATGCCATTCATTAAAATTACAACACCTTAATTGTTGAGAAAGTTTTTATCCTAATAATTAACTGCAACATTGTAGCTATGATGACTTTGTTATATTGCAATTTAAAATCTAGTGTTTTCGACTATCTATATTAAATTTATTTCTATTTTCAGAACAAGAGACATATATCTGACGTAGGCTAAATTTGTATTAAATACAAGCATAAATTTCTAAGTATGTATATGGTTTTATTGAAATTATTTTCTCAACGGACGCAAATCCATTGATTGAAAAACGGTGGAAAAGATTTACTCATATTTGTCTAAGCAAATCGTGCTTTATTTAACTTTTTTTAAGAAAGTGAAATCGCTAAAACCGTTGTACAGATGGAAAAAGAGTATTAATAGAGGTGGCATTTCTGAATATGTTCGAACAAAATTTGAAAATAATGTCTATGGAAAAATAATTCATGACATGGATCTTCGAAATTGGGCTCTAAAGACTAAAGAGGAAATCGGACACGAATCCTTATCGTGAAAGGTAACTAAATTTGTTACTCCTGCATGCACTGATATGGAACACCTAAGTTAATAAACAATAATTTTATTGATGAAGTCAAACTCTATATCATGAACATTGTCAGAAGCAATGTATATAACGCTGACGAGAGTGGATTTAATCTTGAAATACTCTCCGGTCGTATTTTAGCTTCGAAACGTCAAAAATCTGTCTCTACAACACATACTTATGCAATTTTGCCAGCTATTTTTGCAGATGAACGCTTACTTTCATCATTACTTGTAGTTTAAAGGAGTGTGCAAGTACGTTTGGGTCTCGAGTTACGCAATCACTTTTTCGATCTGTAAATGTGTATATAACTTCTCGACGCCTGGAAAGCTCACCTCAAGTCATTCTAAAACTTGACTAATTAATATACAGGGTGATTGGTGAGAATGGCCTATTAAAAGTATTATACAAACGGAACGGAATTTCAAAACAAAATTTTGCAATTGGATATAGTTGAATATGAACTATCACGTGAAAACATTTTTGAATAAATATCACTTTCGGTTAACCGGAAGTGGGTATCAACTTCGATTTTTTAAATAACATGCTATAAAATAAATTACAGATTCAGCTTATATTATAAATTTTACACATATTTCATGTATGATACCCTATACCTAAAAGTCATTCCTCCTGAGTTATTCGCAATTAAAGAAAAAAAGTGACAGATATCGATCTTACTTTATAGTGTATTACGTCACGTAGACAGAGACCAATGAAATCGTGCATACGCATAGCTGATATTGTGTAGTTACAGAACATTTGAAATTCTTTTCTGTAACATTATACAGGGTGTTTAAAAACTTATAAATACTTATAAATAAGTTCAATCTTCGGAAAGTAGATTTTTTTAAACGGAAAGGTATATATTTTATTAGATATTCTGATTCTAGAAAATATTCTCTTTTAATCTGTATTAGGCGTTCCTATACCTAAAATGGAAGGGGAATAAGTTATAACAATTTAATTAACTTCCGTTTCTAAAATGCTCAGATAAGTCAATTTACTGAAGCAATGGTGCTTAGCTCATTTGTTTTAAATACTTACTTGTCACTTATTTTGACGCCTATTTTGTTAATCGTATTTTTGAAAATTCGTCCCATTGAATTATAGGAATAAGGGATCCTTTAGGCAAATAACACCAAATGCTATTCGAAGAGCAACAATTATAGGAATATGTCTCCAAATATAGAATGCGTCAATAGAGACGGTTGCCATATCGAACCATTTAGATAATTTATTTATTTCTGTTACTATTATTGTTGTTCTTATCATTTTTCTACTGTATCCTTTTTAATTTTACCTAGTTTGTTATTACTAATTATTTAGACCTTTGATGTAAATTTACTTTATGTTGATTAGGTATTCAAATAGCGTTTGTTGGGAGTATCTAGGAGAATTTTTTGATAATCTAGATTTTTTACTTACTTTGTTCTTCACCATTGTTTTACGAACAGATCGGTTGTTAAAACATTTTGTATCTTAAAAATTTTTAGAAATTTTTGCTAATCATTATTTGTAAATGTTAGTATCTTTCACTAAACGTTCGATACATTGATTTCACTATTTGATTACATTCACTTTGCATAATAAATTCATGATTACTTGATTAGGTATATTCTCAATGCTAATCCATTATAACACCATGTATTGAGAATGTATTTGTGCAGATGCGAAAACAATGTTATTACAGGTAAAATAAAAATTATAAAAAAATAGATTGCAATATGTTTTGTAACAAACACAATCATTTTTTGTTGTTGTAAAGTAAATACTCGCATTGTTTGCCCTAATTATTGTACTGGTGTGCAGATCTATTTCTCTCAGTATACGCGAGAACAACTAACTAAAATGACAGACGTCAAAATAAGTGGCAAGTGAGTATGTAAAACAAATGAGCTAAGCACCCTTGCTTCGGTAAATTGACATATCTGTGCATTTTAGGTACGGAGGTTAATTTAATCGTTATAACTTATTCACCTTCCATTTTAGGTATAGGAACACCTAATACAAATTAAAAGAGAATGTCCTGTAGAATCAGAATATCTAATAAAATATACACCTTTCCATTAAAAAATCTACTTTCCGAAGATTGAACTTATTTATAAGTAACTAAGTTTTTAAACACCCTGTATAATGTTACAGAGAATAACTTCAAATGTCGTGTAGTTACACAATATCAGCTGTGTGTATGCAAAATTTCACGCGTCTCTGTTACTCCTACGTGCCGTAATATCACTATAAAGTGAGATCGGTATCTGTCACTTTTTTTCTTTAATTGCGAATAACTCAGAAGGAATGGTATTTAGGTAGAGGGTATGATACATGAAATATGTGTAAAATTCGTCATAGAAGCTGACTCTGTAATGTATTTTATAGCATGCTATTTAAAAAAATCGAAGTTGATCCCCACATCCGGTTAACCGCAAGTGATATTTATTCAAAAATATTTTCACGTGATAGTTCATATTCAGCCATATCCAACTGAAACATTTTGTTTTAAAATTCCGTTCCGTTTGTATATTACTTTTAATAGGCCATTCTCACTAATCACCCTGTATATATGTTATTAACGAAACAGCAAATTCGTTCAATACCAATTTATTCTATAACATATGTATAATATTTTTCGTCTTCTACATTAATGATATCGCACACTTAAAAGATTCTCGGGTACTATTTACGCAGCTGATCTTTCCGGTATCATTTCACATTCAATAAAACTACCTTAGGTATATACAGTATTTACACATCAGAATTTTCATTTGTAGTATCCTAGATGCGTTAATTACTGTGATTACTTTTCAATGTAGTTTCGTTTCTTTTAATTAACTCGTCAAATTACTATATCGCTTTATAAAGCAGTTAAGATTGTAATACTCTGGTGTAATAGAGAATAATTATTTTACTAATTGTAGTACATTTCTGTCATGTTGCCACAATGTTTTGTAATAAAAATACTATCGCCCAACAAGTAAATGATGGTTTATATCACTGAAACAATAAACTAGATAATACACAATTGTATTAACCCAGAATTTGGTATTCATAGTAGAGAATTAAGCAGCTAAACGCATATATCTACATTTGCTCGAGATGTCATGTATACTTATGTATGTGCGGAGTACACGTTTGCAACTAGTTCTGTTTTAATACACGACATACGACAATCTAATGCCAACCGCATTACAAACACGAAGTGCCAAGCAAATACCATGTTGGATAAACTGATTAGATGTAATAGTGACATACATATACGTACGGTAGTATATTTGTGTTTGCCATTGACGGCGTCGTGCATACGGATTTTCATCGTAACTGAAGAAATTACATTTTCGTATATGTACCGCAAAATGGGTGAAATTAACCGATGAATACCAAGCAGCTCTTTCGCAACATTTCCATTTTGTTTATGGCGTTTATATAGTTATATGGTTTACTTTGAATTTACCTGTACTTTCAACGCGAATTTTATCTTAAAGGGGATGCAGGCAATGGAAAAACTATAAACATTTGTACTTAGTTAGAACGCTAATAAAGTTGGAAAGTTTATTAACGTATGATACACTCCTAAAAATTATTTTCAAAGAGGTTCGTTTCGACGTCTAAAACGCTAACATTGCTAAAACCAAATTCATGATGTGTCACATTACAACGGACATGTAAACTGGAAATGAAGTTTGATTAATGCTAACGGAATGTGAATTCTTGATGGATCAGCGAGACGCTCAGAGTTTCCGCTCACAATGTTTCTCAATTCGATATGATTAATTTTCTGAAATGTGTCATGCTAAACACTCAGAATACGATACCCTATGGCTAAAACCATATTATTTTTAAACTTGAGAGGGTATGATGAATATAACTGAGGATTACAACTTAAGTTAGCGCGTTTGTGGTACCAATCCAAATTAGTTATGTTATCTTCATCCTGGTAAGCTTTGATAAATAGACCTAAGCCGTCCATTGTAACTATTAAAAGATTGTAATAAACTGTCTTCAGGTAAGATCGAATTATATATACATATATCCACTAACTTGAATGTATGAATCTTTTTAATTCTTACCCTTCGATGTAATCCGGTAAATTTCACCAAATGATTGAAAAGTTAAAATCGAAAACATAACCAATAAAATGACGGTTTTAGATTATTAAATGTTTCTGTGTATTATTAACTAAGTATATAAGCCGGATTGTTGAAATTACTATCGTTTATGAACAAAATACAATCACCATTTTCTTTAAAATAATCACTTTTGTTTGAAAGTAGTTTCCTGCATTTAGTTTTAACAGCTTAAAGAAAAACACATGTGTTGAATTCAGAGCTTATAACTCTGCGCTGGCAAACCCGCTTTGCATATTTATAACATGTTTGCCAATATTACAACTTACCGAAAGTAATATCGTAAAAATAACTTTTTGCAATTTATCGTGAAAACTACAACACGGCTGTCGATTTCTGCTGTAGGACAAAATATTTTAATCGAAATGTGTAAATTATAAGTTTATATGTACTTCTAATTGTAATAACGTGCTAATTGTAAACGTTCGTCATATCGGCTTTAATTACAAAATTAATTGTTTTGGTGTATTTAGGCTAGAGAAAATTATCTGGGAATGACAAGTCTGTATTTATAGTTCGTCCGGCTTAGCAGCAAGATGGATGATATCGTTTGCGGTAATTTTATGTCTATCATTAACTTTCTAAATCTGCATTATGTCAAAATCAAGTTGAGTGCTTATGATTACTTAACTAATAACTGCAATTCGAGTGATTGAGGGAACTTGATAACTGATGATTAACTTGTTAAAATCGGAGTTTACAATATAAAGTTATTAAAAACTTTCAGTAGTTAATTAGTAGGTGTATAATACATACATCTAAAATCGAATTACAGTTTTTGTTAGCTGTTAATAGTTTGTTGACCAGATTCAATGCTTCAATTTGAGATGGTTTTTCAATGGTTTCACAAGTCGAAATATTTTTGTAAATTTTTTAGTTGTTTTTTTCATCTAATAATATGTGAAATGGCTACAATTTCTGTACATTTTCATATTTACTTAATATTCAAACTGCCGCGCCGTTGCAAACCGTGGAAAGTAGTAATCAACAATTACTATGGATTTTCTCTACATTCACGGCGTTATAAATGATATCGTTATACTCTTCGTAAAAAAACATTTAAATCATGTCAATGTTTTAATTAAAACCTCCCAAAATCTTTCGTCGTCCAACGGTACTCTTCATGCTTTCTCTTATAAAGTATACAGGCTGTTACAAATTCGCAGGTCACCTTTGGAATCTCAAAACCGGTAAGAGATACAAAGTCGGTTAAATTTGGGCAAAGTTGCGTTTTTTGCTGCTAAATAATAATCTGTTTTAAAAAAATTTCTATGATCTGTAATTTCCGAAAAACCGAAAAACATTTTTCTTTTTTCTTCTGTTCTGAAGTTGTTAATGCAGGGATCAAAACAAGATTAATACATTCTACATGCTCTTTTTTGAGCACTTTTTTACCTCTTTACGAAGGTGTTATTAGATTTTGCTTAAAGCGTTTTGTCTCGCTTTGACCACCGTCAACTTTATTTTTTCTTATGGCCGCCATATTAGATCTTGGCATCATTAAATAGATCAATTTTTTCTGATATTTTTTCATGTATCACGCATCCTCATTAAGGAAAGTTAAATGACTATAAATGCAGAAAATGTTAAAAATATCAGTGCTATGAAAAATATGATGTGCTGTGACGGCAAAAACAAAACGTTTTGACATAAGTATCTCGCATAGTTTAGTTTGTTTACTATTTAACTCAAATGCAATTCATTTTAAACTTATTCAAATGAAGAAAACAACGCATAACAACGTGACATGTTGCAACTTTATTATAATAATAACAACACAGTAACAGCGAGTGAAATTTACTTCCAACAGTATCCATAAAGACGTCAACCAAATAGAAGATTGTTTGGTAAATTAGGTAGAAACGTTGTTCTTTACGGATCTTTTAGTAAAACTCGAAGGAAGTAGGAATTTCAGAATTTTAATACAAATTGACTACTAACCATGTTCAGAAAACAACAGGCATATCAACAACTTTTAATATCCAGCTAATTGCTGAAAAATTAAGTATTATATCATTCACAAGCAGAAAAAAATCCCAAAATATATATTACAATGTCGATACTGTGGTCTGTTTCTTTGAATTTCTGAATAAGTTACATTTTACAATACTCGTCACATTGCATTGATATCAAACGTGACTAACACGAACGAATTAAACTAGAAAAAATGACTGTGTACTCGACAGTTCTGAAAGTACTTCTACTTAATAGACATATTCATAATTATTACAGTCACAAATTTAATAGTTCACAAATAAAACAAAATTTTTAGAGTAGATTTCCTTATTCCTATCGTATTAAATGTAAACAAAATTTTTTATTGTGTAGCTAGGCGATGTCAGTTAACTGGTTGATGAGGATGAGTGTTAACTGGTTTAGCATAAACTTTATTTTTTGGAATACCCCGCAAAAAAAATCTAGTGGCGAGAGATCCGATGACCTTGTAGGCCAACGTATTACTCCACTATTCCCAATCCACTGATTTGGAAATTGTTCGTTTAAATGATCACAAACCGCCCTTGCATTGCAATGGTACACCATCATGTTGAAACCATAATTCTGGAAGTCTCCTTAAATTTATATTGTCCAAGTATTCGGCAAATGTAGTTCTAAGAAAGTTTAGGCATCGTTCTGAGTTTAGATTTTCATCATAAATAAATGGGCCAATAACTTGTTCTGCCAAAATTCCCGCCCAAACATTTAAGCCAAATCTAACTTGATTTCGAACTGGTCTATTGACTCTTGGATTTTCAAGCGACCAGACGTGCTCATTATTTCGATTAAATAATCCACAATTCGTAAATTTACTTTCATCCGTCCAAATAATGTTATTTAAAAAATTGCCTTCTCTGTTGCTAAACCATTGACACCATTCTAAAGGTCTTTTGGTATCCTCGGGAAGTAAAGCCTGCGAAACGTGCATTTTGTAACATTGGTAATTGTTCTTTCTCAAGACTCTCCAAATTTTAACGTGATGCGCGGCATCGATCGTATTTACAACTTGTCGGTAGAATATTATGTATTTACAAATTAAAACTATTAATTACCTCTTCTAAAATTTGTTCATTCTCATCATTATTACAGCGATCTCGAATTTATCTCGGCTACTAAGAGAGACAGGACCGAAATCTCTTCGGTGCAACACTCAGGGCGAGGAGTACAGTCTTTTCCACCCCTCGGAGATTGAAAATTCGACAAATGCCCGGCTAGATTTTTTTCGTTTTTTTGAAATATCTCGGCTATTAAGGGAGACAGGACCGAAATCTCTTCGGTACAACACTCAGGGCGATGAGTACAATCTTTTGCACCCCTCGGAGATCGAAAATTCGACAAATGCCCGGCTAGAAATCTTTCGGTTTTTTTTTAATATCTCGGCCATTAAGCGAGATTAGACCGAAATCAAAGGCGTCAATGTGCCTTGCTGGGAGTTTGCCCTCTCGTTTAGATTAGCAAGGTGAACCTACTTGCCGAGGAGGAAGCAGATACATCAAACGGTTATTCAGCTAGGTAACATTTATATGATGAAAATGTTGTCCAGAAAAATTTATGAAAATGTAACTGTCACCGCGCTCAAACGAGTTAATGTGCTTTCCTGGGAGTTTGTTCTCTCGTTTAGATTAACAAGATGAACCAACTTTCCCAGAGCGAAGCAGATTCATCAAACGGTTCTCGAGAAAATATCGATGAAAATTTAGCCCTATAAGGCGCTAATGTGCCCTGCTGGGCGTTTGGCCTCTCGTTTAGATTAACAAGGTGAACCTACTTGCCGAGGAGGAAGCAGATCCATCAAGCGGTTATTCAGCTAGGTGACATTTATATGATGAAAATATTGTCCAGAAAAATTTATGAAAATGTAACTGTCACAGCGCTCAAAGGCGTTAATGTGCCTTCCTGGTAGTTTGTCTTCTCGTTTAGGTTAACAAGATGAACCAACTTGCCCAACACTCAGGGGATGAGTACAATCTTTTCCATCCCTCGAAGATCGAAAATTTGACAAATGCCCGGCTAGAAATATTTCGGTTTTTTTTTAATATCTCGGCTATTAAGACACATTTCTTAGTATACTTAGTCTTAGTTGATGTTTTCACCGACACATGCCACAAAATTTGTTTTGACAAGATATCTGTTATAAGCAACTGGCTACACGATTCCTTTTGAAACGTAAGGCAAGCGGTTGAGATATAGAAACATCCCCAGCATCTCCATTGTGATGATGGTTACTCACTTCCCGGTATTTGGATATTCGTTCTTACTGCTTGAACAGCCAGTGCTTACTGGTTCGCTTCAGTGCATAGTTGTATATGTATTTCAGTTCTTTGTCAGAACGTTTTAAGTTACCGCGATTTTCTAGTATTTATTAACCCTTTTTTTGTTTCTGAACAATTCACTTAGATTAGTGACGAAACGTCGAGTTAGTATACTTTGTATTTTTGTTCGTTTATTTTACATTATTTTGTATTTAGTTTATTTTTGTATTGTATCTATATTACATAATCATGATAGCGTCAAAACCAGGAAGCACTCATAATATTTAACGTTACTGTGTGATAAGTAGAGGAGAAGTAACGGCTGATACAACGTTAACTAAACGTAGACTTAGATGATCTTCGCGGCCAATGGTAAATTCTTATAAAGAAATAAGACTCATTTATCTTAACCTTAAGCTTTCGAATTTTATTGAATTCTTCATCAGAAGGTAAATGATTAGATCAGGAATCTAGCGATTAAAAATAACATCATCTTTGATCTATATCATTAAAATTAAGTAGTCCCTCTAGAAAACCGTCAAATTGTATATATCGCAACTAAAACACAAATTTGTGAGAATTAAAATTAATTAAAAATGCGGTGAACGGTTAGAAAAAAAGGTCCTTCTTTGCTAACCGTACACCATTCTAAATATTTAAAATTGAAAACGTTTCTCACACCAAAAAATCAATAGAAAATATGTATAAATTTTTAGAGCTTGATACGATGATTATTTGATGATAGTATTATATAATACGTACCAAATCATAATTGTTTATAGTAGTTATTACTATTGGTATTTATAGGTTGTTGAAATTAGAGCTATTAATGAAGCTTATTTTGGTACGGAATTGTTGAACATTATCGGCAAAGACCACAGAGATTATTGAAAAAATTATTTTTATAGGGAATTCAAGAACTAATGTAAGATAGCAGGATCAATAATTGCAACTAGTACAGAAACTAATGTACGATTTGTAAAATGATTTAGCGTTGCTTCATTGTTTTGAATATGGGTTTTAATAATACGCGCTATTGCGGATTACAAACATATTTACGTTGGCTTAAATGAGAGGATATCCGTTTTGAATTTGAATTCTATTTTAACTTCCGTATTAAAAAATTTACCTATTCTAATTGCATATGCCTTTTATATTGTTTATGCGCATGTTATGAATGTTCTGCAAAAGTACATAACGAATTTATTAATTATGCAACTGTAATCTGCATAGAATTTTGAATGGAAATAAGTTTTATTATTCTGACGGAAATTGCAAGTAATACTAATCCAAGTGAACGGGTAATATTGCAAAATTTATATATTCAGTTACGACGAAACATTACGCTCTTCCATATCTTTGTGCTAATGTAGAAATGAATGTTCATTTTACATATTGCACGGGCCAAGGAAAGCGTATACGAATGTGAATGAGCTATCCTACTATCTATCATCCCATATTTTATATTTAACGTAAAACGCGGAATACTATGTACGCCAGCAAGCATATCTTCTAAAGCGGAATTAATTTTCAGGAGTATGCGCTATATCCCGTTTCGCTGCTAATGTTTTAAGTCATTATTGCAGTTCTCAAAGGGGTTTCCGTGTTCCTCTAGTTTTGAATATATACTGTAGATATTCGTAAATGAATATACTTACGTACAATCATGCACTCAGTATGTTTATAAAGTTTTGGTCTTATATGCTTTAAACCACCGTTCATAACATCCCGAGGAAGGAGAATCAGTTAATTAGAGAGTACTACTATCAGTACAGCTTTAATGTTATCTACAGTCGTGTTAGATATGCATTTATGTTTATGATTTAATAGATTATCTAACCAATAATTCCTGGTCTTTATTTGTTGCTATGTCTTGTTTTGTTTTTGTGTTTGTGGCTTTTTAATCTAGAATTGCATTCATTTTTCCACTTTGTAGTAGTTTGCGATACTGAAATTTATTGTAGAATTATTTTAGCGAATTGTATGAAGACCTTATAACTTGTAATAAATCTTCTAGGAAACTTGATAGTCTAATTCACTAGATAAATAAATAGATAGATTTTTTGTCAAAATATCAAAAGAAATGCATATTCAAAGACATAAATAAACTATACAACTATTTTCGTAAAATTGTCCTTATATTGGGCAGTGTGTAATGATATTGTTGGTACCTATCTGATGATGATTGATTTTGATAAAGTAGTTAGAAGGCCAGTAGTACGTGACGGATACTCTCTATTTGTAGCCTAGCTTATTTGGGTATGCCTGGATGAATTTAGACTCAAAGTTAAATAAAACCGTTTCAAGAGCCCCGTTTGCTGTCGGTACAGATATAGATGTGTCCTTGTCTACACGCAAACGCACGGATTCATGGGATGTACTTCTGCTTAGTAGAATGCGGGCAAGAACGCCAAGCCTTTTTAGAGGTTGTTGTCCAGTTTATGAAGTCCAACTCTCACCCTGTCTTAGTTCTGTCTGTGTACCCGAAAAGTGATCCATTTTCAAAGTTTCTCTACTATAAATCCATCTTTCACGCTTTGTAAATATCATCCTTACTGATTGTTCATAATTCAGTTTGACAGACGTGCTGTTTATTGGCGTGTCTAATAATTTTACCTCTTTTTGGAAGTCTCTGGGAATTTTTTTCCATCTTTAAAACGTACGATTGTTTTAATTGATGTCCTTAATCCTAGTGGTGCTTGTATTAAGTCAGTTGGGCATATACACACTTACACTGCTTTGGTATTTCCCAGAGAGACAAGCCGTTGTTTCTTTGATTTGCGCCGTCTGGAATATGGGGACCTATTTCATATAGCAAATATATTCTTTTCGGTTTCATCTACGAGATATTCCGAAATAGGTGTTGAATGTCTAGAAAGCCACTGTGACTTTTTAAGAATTCTTGGTCAAAGATTATTCCTTAAACTTTGGGTTCGGTGGAGTGTATTAGTTATTCTACGTTTAGTACTAGTACATCCACAGAATACTTCCTCTTTCGGTTAGTAAACATACTATTGTTTGATGGATACTTGGGTCTTCAAACAATACACCATCTGTTGATGGTGTTAAATGTATTTTGCATTAGGCTACTGATAAACTTCTCAACTCCTTCTCATGATGACTAGACTAAACCACATGCAGATAATTATCCCAAAGAGCCAAGACTAAACCGGCGATAATACCCCTTTTAGAGGTGCTCTGATCTTCAGGTCATCGCGCTTTCTTCCATCAATATCGTAAATCTACGGGTTTCATTTAGTAATCATTAATAATCTAACGTCAACAATAATTTTTGTATTTTTAACAGTAACAGAGATATAATAGGGGAACACACAAATTGAGACACTTATATTTGGAAACCAAGAAAAACATTGAGAATAGCATAACTAAGGAAGGAGGTAAAGATAGTTAAGAAAATAATAGAAGGCAAATACCAACGATTAGTATGCTAAAAACAAGAAAACAAGGAAGTGCTTCTACTACCATGACTACAACTTGTGGACAGAGTAATGTTCAAACAAAATTTAGGAGAAGAATAAGAAAAATGGGTGCACTTAGTGATAAGTAACCGGAAAACATTTGCAGCGCTATGTTATCATTTTGTAAAATAGTTATGTACTTTTAATACTACCTTGAAGTTCATCCCATCTGCCTTAATACATTTATACGTTTTTGCAGAGCTTATTCTGATGGGTAACATGTATACCAGCTAGAAAACAGGGACAACTTAGAAAAGTTAGAATACATATGTACATACATATGTAAAGAGTAGAAAAAATATTCCATGGAGCGTTTCTTATAATATACCTAGTTATATTTTTATTTCCATCCAACGTTTTTTTCATTCTATCCAGGAAAAATTCATATTTTTTACTACAATAATTTTTTGTTATAACCGGTTAAAATTTCAACATCCTATCAGAGAAGAAGCAGGTGCAAGAATTCAAACAGCACGTGAGGGCGAATCTATTTACTTTTTTACTTCTCCTTTGATATTATTCAAATCAACAAATCCATAAATATAGCGTACCGATAAGAAGAGGAGGCAATTTTTGCTTGAACTATGCTATGCATACACAAATCGCATTAGTATTCTGTTGGCCGGCGAGCCTCTAACGCGTAACGATTCTTCTCCCCAACGTATAGAACAAACCACCACGGGCTGTAAAATATTAATAACGTCCCGACATCGGCGTCCGGAAAGGACCATTCGGATGCTAGCCGGCCGTCAGCACTTAAGCCCCGAACATACCGGAGATATCCAGCATTGCGTTCGATTTTCCACACCGAACTTCACATTGTCTACTTGGGCCTGCAGGCTAACGACAATTGAGATTCGGAATCTGGCCGTCCGACTCAGGTAATCTTACAGGAACCCGTATGGCTTACTTGCTCGCTATCGGGAGAATGGACCGATCTGGGCGACAGTCCTCAGAATTAATTACGACCGACGAACGAAGAGATATTTCTACATAAAGTCCGAAGTCGTAAGTTTGTAGGGTGGCAGTTGTGATTGCGAGTTAAGGTTTGAGGGGGAAATGTGGTAACTATCTCGGTATCTGTAGCTATATATCGGGAAAGTATTTGCAGTTGTAGTAATTTTTTTTATACACGATCTTGAAGTAGATTTATATCTTAAGATTTTGAAACATAGTGAGTTTTAATATACAACTTATTGTTGGGAATGAGTTTAAAAGTTAAAACTAGTGTTCATTCATCTTATTTTGCTGTACTGCGATATGCCATGTACTGTATTAATTTGATCAATATATCTGCATCATAAAGTTATTCAAAATTAGTGTAAAGCTGTGGTTTATGATTATTTGCCTGGTTCTATAAAGTTGTTAGTTAATTAGATAGGGTGCTTGTTAATTGATTAATTATTACTTAGCATTATTAAAGGACATGTTAGTAAAATCTATTGAATATTATTTATTAATTCTCTTGATTGCATTTAATGTTATAGATATATGGTTACAATAATCTACTCTATGTTCTAGTTGTAGTCGACTAGTATTTTCACTTTACTGTATGTACAGTAGTGCACATAAGTTATCAATCACTTTGATAAATGAACTTTACTCTAGGATAGATTGCAAAGGAAATACATGATAATGAAACCAAAATGCGATTTTGATGTTTTAAACATAAAGTGCCAAATTTAAATAATATATGCAAATAATTTGTTAATGTTTGGTGTATCCACTTTTCGCTCAAATCACTTGTGTAAGCCCATTTGGCCCGTTATTTCCTAGATTTTGGCAAAAGTCCAATGGAATGTTTTCCAATTCTTCTTACAATATGACCAACAGTTGTTTTGCATTTTTAGGCGACCTTCTCTGTCTTGCTCGGTCCAGGTAATCCCACACATGTTCGATGATGTTTAAATCAGGACTCTGAAGTGGCCAAGTTATTAATTTGCAAATGTTTTGTTTTTCCTAATCATCAAGGTATTGTTTAACGAGCAGTATGTTTCGCATAGTGGTCCGAATTTTGTCCAATCGGTCGACGACCTGCAGGTGTCGCATGTTCCTGGAGAATATTTAAATACCGCGCTGCAGTCAGACGACCGTCAGTCTTGACAAGGGCCCCTAAACCAACAGCTGTTATACACCCCCCAACTTGAATAGACCCTCCACTGTGTTTGATAGTCGTCTGTATTCATGCTGGATTGTAATCTTCTCACATACAGGCGTCTGTTACTGCCAAATATTTGGAACTTTAATTCATCAATCCATAGCACACGATTTCAATCTTCAATGGTCCAGTTTATATAGTCTCTCTCGTATGTCAATCTTTTTTGCCTATTTCCATGCCTAAGCAATGATTTTCGACGAGGAAGTCGACCATGCAAGATTATTAGATGACGCCGTACTGGATGGATGTACCTACTGCTTTACCAGTTGCTTTGTGTAGATCTTGTGCTAACTATGTCGATCCTCGTGTTCGATAGCTTAAGGCAGTTAATTGTAGGAACTAGTCAGATCTTTCAGTTAACTTTTTTGGTCGTCCAGATTTTGGTTTGTTTGTTATTTCGCCCGTTTCTGGCTTTTCCATAGAACACTTTGGACATTGCTCTGCGAACAACCCACTTCTGCAGCAATTTGCCGTTGACCATGTCCTTATTCACTCAAAAATAGAATCTTATGCTTATTTTCTATCGATACTCTGTGCATTTTTGTAATAAAGTAACAGTTTATTAATTAATATTTACACTATTTACAATAATTCTGTTCTAAGAAAAAACTTTGCGGAATAAAAATCAAAATTTCACAAATTTTCAAAGTAAAATTCGTCAAAATGCTTTTATACATTCAGTACTACCACTTGCATTAACAAATAATAAACTGCAATATACGTGTGATCGATAACTTATGCGCACTACTGTATGTAAAGTGAAAATGCTAGTCAATAATATTCTGCAATTTTATGTGTATCTCACTGTATATGCCAATAATATCAGTTTGTTCATAACTCGGAAAATAAAGAGGAAAATAATTGGTTTTCTGCAAATAAACTGTCGTTGCGGTTAGAGAAGAGATATCTCATATTTATGCACAATAGAGATGTATTTTGTACACATATACATACATACATATATATATCATAATATTATTCTTAGAGGACATAGTACTCTTTGAAAATGTAACATTTCGAATTCTGTAGTTTACTTTAAAGCTACATCGTGTCATGTTTTTGTGTATCAATTCTGTTAGCTTTTGTCTTCGTATCACTGCTATTTTATTGATTCACGAGGAGTTCTTTTTCTACGAAAAGGAATTACGCACAGAGATGCGTCTCTTTTTTTTCTTGGATTGACGTCGGTTTTTATTTCGTTCGCGTTCCTTTTCTTCGTAAATCCCCTACTGAGCACTTCGATGTCCTTTCTAATGAAAAACTATGTTATCGGTTACAACTACGTTTTTTGATTTCTTTTCGTGTTCCTAATTGATTGCTGGTGGTAATTCTTTGTTCTCGTTAGTCTCTTTGTACTTATTTGTATCCCCTTTTGTATCGTAATCTAATTTACGGTATTTACGGTTTATTAGTTAGCTAAGTATAAGCTCCATTAATGACAACATGTTTTACTTATTGTATTTATGTCGGTTGCGTACCAGACGGAAAGAAATATTTATTGAAATATTATTCTGTAATAGTAACGATAAATGGCAAGATCGTTAGCTGGTGTGAAAAGAAGATGTATAAATATTTAAAAAATGCTGTTATAAGTATATTTAGATTTCATAAATATCTTTAAAAAATTTCCAAACTTTAAATGACAATAATTGACAGCAATACTTCAAACAAAAAGCAGTTGGTAAAGTTCAGATTACATGCCACACCTTGTCAACGTGAGAAAGAGAACTTAAATTGAATTTCGTGACCCAAATTTCGCTCTGTAATTTTATGCCTCGGCGGCTAGGTGATAATCAAGCGATCCGATACCAAATTTCATTTTAAATTTAGGAGTAGACGATCGTTTTACGCATCGTAACCTAAATTACGAATATTTGACATTTTTCTTTAAATAAGGTGTCGGAGAAATATTTTACGCTGGAAGAAATTCTGACAAATATCCACAACACAAAAGAAAATTTACATAACGACAAGTGGCACCTTTTTTTTATCTGCTTGACACAACGTAACAGGTAATATACACGCAGAATTTTAAAAGTAAAACTTGGATGTACCGTCACAACTATTTTTCTTACATGTTTCTCGAAAACTTAAACCCCTTGTGTGACATTTAGGTCATTCCAGAGAGAGCTTTTCAGCTATTCGATACTTTTTAGTTTACGGTCAGCAGATGTATGTCAGAGCTATGTCTAATTTAACAAATTTAAATATTGTGTAGAATTTAATGTATTCTCACCCGTATATACATACATACATACTAGCTACATTTATAGTTAATTCGTAAGCTACGGCACGATAATTCAAGACTTTGATTTTACGACAGAAACAATAATCTTATGTTATGAATATTTTTTTACGTATGGTAGCTATCACTGCAATTCTTGAGGTGTAGTTTTGTGTGTGTAAATTGTGTTTAAATGGCTTTGTGACAGCATCATGCCGCGCTTTGCACTCAACAGCGCATGGTACGTCGATCTAGATTTAAACTCTCTCAAAAAATGTCTCCGTTTCTCCAGAGAATTGAAACTTGGCTCCTATCGTTCGGCCACAACGATAATCAGTTGCCTAACCATTGCGGCTATCGAGCCGTTAATTAATATCAATAATGCTAACACACCGATGTAGAATATACTAAACATGAAATTAAACGGTGATAGTAGCTCAGATGGCATGTTTAATAATAATAATAATAATAATTAATAGTTTCATTATGGTTGTTTAATAAGAAGCGCTCATGTTAAATTGTCTGGTCTATTCTGTTTGTGTTATCAGATCTTTACGGGTTTGTTCTAAATGGTCCCTAGAAATATTTCATACCTTTAAAATGCACAGCGTAATTTGTTGCTTTTTAAAATATTAAATCACTACGAGCGTCTGAAATTTTATACAGATAATCTCCAAATTTTTTACTAATGATTGCTGGGTAGCGGGTGTAGCGGAATAAAATTAGTTGAGCGAAGCCAGCTTTAATGGAATTGAAACTTAGTTCTAATATATCTAAAGTTATGTATATATACTGTACAAATATAATAAATATATAAATAGTACAGTAGCGCCGAACACCGTGCATGCAGACTGTCCGGTTTGCCATTTTCTATTGTAACAGATAAGATGCAACCACGGTAAACATAATAAAAATCGAGTAGCATACTTTTGTTACAGTAAAATATTATGGTGCAAAACCCATTGTAGTAATTTTGGTTTTGATTTCTGCATATAACTAATTTTAAGCTGTTCTTGTTATAGGAAAGTCGATTTTTTATGATTAACATATAAATTATTTTCTTCTATTTCGGTAGAAATCTGACTTTTTTGAGGGAGCATCTGTAGCGGCTTCTTAAGTTGTATTGCTTGTCAGAACTACTACTCTAGCTATTGCTGCGTAAAACTTGCTACAATTACTGCAGATTTACATTACTACGTTAAAGAAGTCTTTTAGTAATTAATACAGTGTTGCAAGACAACTTGTAACACAACTACAAAGTGTTGGCCTCAGATTTCTATAATTTCAATGAAACTAATCAAATGATTATAGCTTTCCAAAGCTATCTCTCTAAAACAGATGCTGACATGTAGCATAATGGAGCAGATACATATATTTTCTCCTCTCGCACGCGGTTCGATGTACAATGATAGATTGTTTAGGGCTGCCGAGTTCTGGAGTATTACCTTGATGGTTTTGTTGTCAAATTGATGGTTTTTTAATTTCCTGAATACACAATTTTATTTGGAAGGAATTTCTGTTTCATGCATTGCTGAACATTTACGCAAACTGCTTCGTTTGCTCTTATAATCAGTTCCATATTCTTTCATGTAGTAGCAGGAGTATGCCACAATGGCTTCGTGTTCAGGAAGCAAATTTAACAATACATCAAAACATGGGGAACGTCAGGTCAATTTATAAATGTCTAATATACGGGGATGGAGTAGAAGGGAGAAATTGATACAGAATTTTCTAGTTATAGTGAGAGCAAGATATAAGTTTAGGATTTTCAGTCTAAACTTTTGTCAGCCAATTTAGCTTTGGTAGTTCATTTTTTAATAGATATTTGGTGAGGCCACTAGCGAGGAGTACATGATGTTTGAGATTAGTAATTGTTGTCTAAATTTATTTAGCGAGTAACTTTTTTGCAATCTATTAGATATACACATATGTTTCTAGTTAATAAACTCAGATTTTAATATGTTCGTACTGTAGTGTAGGTACTGTTATGTCTTTTGAGATATTGAATAAAATAGTTAAAATATAAACTAAATAATATAAAAGAATCAAGATCATTGTGAGTATTATCCGAGAAAAAAATAATTCTTTAAAAGATTGTCAGAGTTGTATCAGTTTTCTTTATAAATTACGATACAGATATCAATTTTTGTACGTATAATTGTGTTAGTTCCTCAAAGCAATGCGTCTAATTAACCATACAGTTAAGTATATGCGTCACACAATTTATTGCCTGACCAGTTTCATAAAGTTATTAGTAACAAACTGTACACACATTCCATAGATAATTTTTGCTTTTTAGTAAAACTATAAACATTCTTTCTTCGTCTAAAATAATTTGGTTAGTTATTTTAGATTTCTATAGAACCAAGAGAATAATAATTATTGACAAGGGATTATAATTGGGTTTGTATCCATATGTGCGCTAGAATGGCCTCAATTAGTTAGAGAATGGGACTTACATTTAAATTAGCTAAAAATACAAGATCTTATACTCTAGGTTAATGGAAAAATTCAATAAACCACTTAAAATAGGAAATGTGATTAACGGATAGGTAACTGGAAATTAATGAAACGACCAAGTTCATTTCATTATTACGTGGCTAAAAAGCTCTGGGTTAAATTAAATTGAATTTGTAGGAGCAACGGCAAATGTACGTTGAATTTTAATTCCTCTTTGATAAAGAGTCGAATCGATATGTTTTAGAACGGTAGCCGACGACTTTTTAACTATGCCAATTTGCAATTTCTGCCCCGGAATCCCGTGATTTCCAGACTTAAAAGTTATATAAAAGGGATAGGTTATGCAATAGTGCTTTTGCGGACTCGTTTAATTTATCATCCACGTACCGTGCGTTTTTAATTAAATTCTTCGATGCAACATTTGTCAAAAGCAGTGTTTTGTTCTCAAAGGATTATTTAGGTCTTTGGTGGTTAAAGTTGTAACTTGTCAAAGGAATAAAGAAGTAGTCCTGTAATTAATTAAAAATACCTTGGAAAAATAGAGGCCACAAAAATCGCATGGTGAAAGAAAAGAATTTCGTTCTTTCCAAGGTACCAGTATTTTCTATAGACATATTATAATAGGGATTTTTTGAAATTGAATTTGTTAGTATGTTTCTGTTCAAATCGATGAAATAACAATTATCCACTTTTCTGTAAGAATATAATGTAACCTATAATACATTATAGACGATTTATAATAAAAATTCTATAGAAAAATACTATTGAAAGCACTCTATTATAAATTAAACAAAACTTTAACGTCAATTGAATATATAGTTTTTTAAATTGCGTTTAAAGAAAGTGCAATAGATAATCTAATGAAAATATAACAAAATTAATTAGTTTTGCCGAAATACTTTTGGAACTGTAAATATTGGAAACTTATTTCTTACAGCAAACGTTTTGGTATTCTTAAAGAGCCGCTGAGGCATTTCGTACGGTGCCATTTTCATATATCCCATACGCTCATTCAGTGCTTTGCTACATTTAGCTCTACAAATATTGTGGTTAAATTTACTGGCGATGCTTCAGTGGTAAATTCCTCTTCATACCTATTGCTTTGAAATGTTATTATAAGCAAAACAAATTGCTATACAACATTAGCACACCATGCAGCGGTAGTTTTACTTTTATTTGCCTTACTTCACTTGAATTTTAGTTAAAATTAAAAGAAAGAAAGTGCGTCTTGCTAAACTCCTTTGCTTTTGCTAATGATGTATTCTGTTTGACCGCGTGATAACTGCTTCTAGCTATTTATAGATACATAATACATTCTTTCGGGCTTTCATGCCTTTTTGATTGAAGTTACTTTTGTGATTGTTTATTATTTTTGATTATAGCTGTAATTTGAAACGTTGAAAATGTTTTCAAGTGCGCAATTTCGTCATCGGTATCCCGATAGCTTTAGGCAAGATAATTATTAATTTTACTGTTGGCATTTAAAAATGATTTCTTTGATTGGTCCCCAGTACTGCTTCTAAATCATTTTAAAATATTTTGATATAAAATAGTGATTAAGTCGTTAAAAGCAAATGCTTCCATCACAGAGTAAGGATAATAAAAGGTTTTCATAAGCATGTAAAGACCAATGTATTTATGTGTTGATAACACAACGTACAGTACATACATACATATATTAAACTAGCATTATATAGTCATGAACGTGTATACCATTGTTTCAACCTAATACAGCCTCGACAGCATATAGATACCGATACATCGTGGTATAACGTTGTTCAATGCTGGTTATCGAAAACCAATATAACAATAGAAAAAAATGGCAAATCAGGCTAGGTGTAAAAATTCAGTATTACTTCATTATTTTGTACCTACCTAATGATTCATACATTATTTATAAATTTTCTTTTATAATTTGTCGGGTAATGACGGTCAAAATTAAGTTAAGTTTAATATATTTCTCCTTTTACGTTTCGATACATGTGTTTTGTATCATTTTCAATTACTGTTAAAAGAAATTTTTCTACATATTAAATTATATTTTACTTTCATGTAAAAGATGCATGCAAGCTTGTCTGATATATGTAGTATTATTTATAAACAGAACTTGACTCGTGTGTCAATAGGACCACAAGCGGTTTGTATAATTCTTGTTATTGTTACCTATTAGCAGCAAACTCAATCAACGGGATTTTAATTTTACAGCCATTTGTCCTCGATGTGTTTACTCTACGTGCATAAAATAGAAAAATAACTATATAAATTCTTTATATTCTTTTCGCTTTCGGATGAAAAAATATGCGAAGGAACTACAGTTACGTTATGGATGCTGTCTGTAGATACTACTCCCTATTTATGACCACAGTATGGCAGTACATTGTTTTTGGTCATCATTGTTAGTGAAACCACGATATTACTGAATGCCAGAGATAAAACAAAAATCGAAATAGTCCATTTTTGAGGCGCTTATAAGGAAAGTAACAATGATTTTATGAGATTCCTGTTTCTAAATATGGAAGCATGGTGTGCAGTGAAAGAAATTTAAAAAAAAAGAACTTAATAACTATCCCCACTTCTAATACGGTTAGTATTGATCCTCTTTCCTACAATCTGATAATTGTGACGGAGTTAATAGCAACTGTGCAAAAATGCTACAAAAAATATAACGTGTAGGTATTATCAAAACATGTATACTGGTAAAAGATATGGAGTGCCCTGGCATCCGCAGAGCGTATGAACCTCCGCTTCAAAGTGAAATATTCACTTACTTTAATCGGAAGTGCGGATGGTCGCCATAGAATTCTGTATTTTTGTTTGTGTTTATGCTGGGCCAGTGTGATTTAGGAATTCTACTCATTATTTACTATGGTACAAACGACTACCATCTTCGTACTATGGTCGATTTCACAGCTCTCATTACAACCTACAACTGTAAGGTTTATTAAGTGTTGTTCAAGGGTGCCATTAAATGGTCCATTGTAGAAGTCGCTCCAACACAAATCGGTCTTAAGTAATTGTACGGAGAATCGATCTATATTTCGATTTTATATCAAAAAGTTGATCTTTCTTAAATTTAGAGGAATTGAATTTTTTGGTTTAGAAATGCTTTTCTTTTCAATATATTGATATTTTGACATATTACTTGGTAATGATAAAGTTCATTTTCGTGTACATAATGATATCTTTAGAGAAAGTGGAGTTCAGATAATTTCTGTCCATGTTACTGAATAATAGGGTCAGTCAACTGGAGTCAAACTGTTAGTGAACGATACAGATATTTGGAAATATTAAAACAATTTAGAAAGTTGTGAATAACAGTCACCTCCCAGACTACCAGATTGCGACGCTGTAATTCATTTAATAGATATTCTGCAGTTTTTGCTAGTACTAGCATGAAACACCGTAACATTTATACAATTACGTAAAGAATTATACAATTTACTTGGTTAGATGCAAAACTGCTCATCCTTTTAATAAAGAATACTAAAAATCTAACTACTAGGACGACGTGCCAACAGACATTCAAATACAACGACAACCTATCTAGAAGAAAATTCTTATGCTATTTTAACGCTAATGATTGGTGATTAGTCTGTATTTACAACCATTTATATACGTGGTCCTAATACCACATGAAAATTTTCAGAGTATCATCTTTGACATTTTTCGATCTTCCTCGTATTTTTTATATTTTTCCGACCGCTTCATTTAATTTCGATTAAAAATTTTTGGAGCAGATTGTTAAATTTATTCAGTATTCATTAATGTTAATTACGTTGATGATGTTATTGATGTTAACTTATTGTCACGCAGCGACGTTACTTTTTCACAATTTTATTATATTTCAGGCTATCCATTTCTAATCAACTGTTGCTACTATTTCATTTATTTTATGATTTAAGCTTCATTAGAGGTTTCACCAAAATATGTTTTTCTTTTACATAATATTTATAATCATTTTGTTTGTTTCTCGGGTTGAAACTTACCCACATTGTAGCAATAGTAAGGTTATTCTAATTTACAGCGTTCAACACTTTCTTGTTACACTAAATTTAATAGTTTAAGAAGCAGGATCCAGGAGACGAAGAACGCAGATAAGAGATTTTGTAATTTTATCCGCCTGCTTGTGCTTCACTGGCCAGGTTTACTTTACTGTAGTTGGGATATCAAATATTCCGCGTAATTTTATTAGATCGTAACTATTCTGCTGCTATCTTTTGCTTTAAATTTTATTTCCGATTTTACTCTGGAATGTCGTCTGGTTTTACACCTTCCTTGGGTAAAACTTTTAGTTAGTTTTGTGAGGTCATTTTTTAAACACGTTTCAATTTTCTCTTTAGCTTTTATTAGTTATAATTATTATTACTATAGAGTTTTAGTAAGACCAACTTCATTCATAGAATTATTGGTAACCTACACAGACTAGTAGAGTAATTTGGAACACCAATATATGCGGAGTGGAAGTAGTAGAATAAAAAATATTTACCTGAAATTGTGATCCGTATTCCGTTTCACCGATATGTACGTATTATTGACTTCCGACGAGAGATACAACCTAACGATATTGACTGGAACTGACAGCGGTAATGTGAATGTTGCATACCGATGAGTATATATGTCATACAATTATTCCCGGAAACTGGTAATCCTATAGGTACGAGGTTAAAAACGTTTATTGACATTTCTCATCCTAGAAGCAGATGGATGTGTCTAAATAACTGTTTTTTTGTTGTTATTTTCTGGATATTTATTCCCAATTTTAATGTGTTTTTCTATATTTACGATACGTGATAATTATGGATAATAATTAATTAGTTTGGAGTAGATTCTTTATTTGATAGTAAAACTCTCAAAAGAATAGTTTTTTTTTCTTTTGTATTCAGATGTCTATTTATTAAACATCGTATATTTAAATAAAATTTATCGAATTGCTTGCCTTAATTTAGAAACACATCTACTTTTGATTTTATCTTTAACATTTAATTTATAGGTTTAAGGAATATGATTTTTATCGACACATGATGAAATAAAAACTCGAAAGTCAAGAAAATACTTGTGCCGTGAATAGACCATTCATGCATATAGACGATATATTCCTTACACAATATTATCCTAATGAATCAATGTGCTAGCTTGCAGTTTACGCTCGGCTTACATTTATAACGGGTCCATCCATATTTCTACCACTATTAAAGATGTTGCTTTTTTGGGTGTCTCAACTGTACATTGGACACACTTATATTTGTATTAGCGCTGAACAGTTAACCGAAATAGAGGATGGACACATTTCCACGATAGGAGTATCTGTCGCAAAGTTATTCATCTATTATCTCTGCCTGTTCTATGGACTTCCTTCCAGCTGTACTCCTGAAGATCGGTATAAGTAGTTGGAGAGATTCATTTACATTATCGAAATGTTGCTAGGATTATTTTCGTGCTGAAGTGGTGATTATACTTCTTGGAGAATTAACGTGTTTGACGCTTACTAGGTTCACTACTTTTCAAGCTTATAATATAAGTATTTAAGACCGCCTGTAAACCTGTTAACAGGCAGGCATTTAGCACCAAGAATCAACTTTAACATTTGAACTAATTGGCTTGGATATCAATCGTCGTCCAGTAATCGTGGTTGAACCATAATACATACCAGTTTTAACGACATGTTAAGGGTTAACTTGGTCGAACCCAAATTGTTAGGGTCGTATTGTTATAGTTATGTTGTAGGATTTTCTTACATCTCAGACTTTCATTGGATACACAGCTTATCTGTATCCTACTAATAAATTGAGTTATTGTATACTTTGGTAAAAGCTGTAACTCTTCATGAGAACATTAACATACACATGTAGCCAATGAGTATAACTAACCAAAGAAGATTTGAAAATTAAAAACACATGGCAGTAAGTTTTAAGAAGGTACTGAAACTACAAAATAACTGTTAGAATACTAAATTATGCTAGTGCGAAGTTGTTAGTGTAAGGTCAGGAATTCTGTGTCAGTGTGTAACATAAATATATGTAACATGTTCATGAACATATGCATAGGTATAGTCGTTGGGAAACTGTAGTCTCCAAAAGAAACTTCGAAATACGTTTAAAGTTATTTGAATATCACAAACGTTGTTGCCCACGTGTATTCTTCTTTATTTCGTTCATATAACACATGTACATATGTAGTTTGCATGTATAGGTTGCTTCAAATTCGCGGATACTATAGGGAGCTCGGTTATTATAGAAAAAGGACTGTAGGTTTAAAATATTTAATAAACTCTGTATCAAATACGACAGAATTAGAAAACGATACAAAAGAATGTATTTCGAATAATAATGCTGATAACAACTTCTTGTTAAATCGAAAGTGATAAGTTTTTGATATTATAACAATCTATGTTGCACTCTATGCTGAAAACAGTTTTTGTATTTTTATCAATAACAGATATACATATAAGAATTCGATGGTCTAAATGTCGGTCAAATGGATTGGAAATAGAGGAGTCGTTAGATGGCCTGTAAGAAGTCCAGATGTAAATGTCTGAATTTATTTTTGTTAGAATACATAAAAGAGTTTAGATAAGGCTAATGTAACATAAGAACTCATTTATCTATTGCTTTACATTTCAAAACCATGTGTGTGCTATAGCGTTGAAATCAGAAAATACTAAGCTATTTAAGGAGACAGTAAAAGAAATTATTATTATTTAGCTCAAGAAGTCCTTTTTATTTTTCAAAACTTTTCAAACCTTATGAAGTATGTATAAATGAAAAGAGGAAATTCGTATAATTGAGTAGGCCTTGAACCTATCGAAGATCTTCTGTTACATTATTATTGTGGGCCAACATTTAACAATTTCGTCAAATATAAAGCTCGTGTACCTTTTATAGACAGCTAGCTATATTCATCAAAATAAACCATGCACTATGTATAAATGACAGGATTTAGTTTTAAAACCCAACTGTGGTTGGTGCGTATCAGGTTTGGTCGCACAACGCTTAGCGTCGGAACATTTATGTAACATTTACTGCAGTAACCGATTTTGCTAACCTCGTGTTCCTAAAATAAATATGTACGAACCTCCTCTGCAAAAATCTGAAATTTTATCGTAAATTTTATTGCGGATTCTTAACATGGCCAAATGTGTTTATGTATCATGTAGGTGTAATGAGTTGTTTTCGTTAAATTCAATAAAATAAAAGCAAATATGGGGATGTATGGTATTCCAAGTCAATGTATAGCGTTTATCACGAAACACTGCTATACTAGGTACATATATGGGCGGAAGAAAAAACAAGCAGATTATGTTACGAACGTTACTCCTATTAAAGTAGATTGCTGTTCTCAGATTATGTAAATTTTGTAATATCCTATACAAGCAATATAATAGTTTACATAATCATATTGTAGTATGTAAAAAATATTGATCTTGAATTATATTTTTTTTAATTACGCTAATATTATAAATTATGATTATCCCTAAGGTAATAAAACATAAAAGTAGAAATATGTGTATATCGTACTCAGAAGTACAGCCACGTCACACCTCGCTAACTATCGTTCAATGCTAATGAATGAATGCAGGTCCTAGAATATTGTAGAAATTGGAAATAAGCAATCTTTGGCTTACGATGATGTTTCTTAGGAATAATTATAAACAACAAAAGATTGGAGTATTATTAAGATTTAATTATAGACTAGTGGACAAAGAATAAATTATTTAAGTAACAGATTATAGTAGTCCTAGAATAGATCGTATAATCATCATTTCAATTTCAATTAGCCATGTATAACACCAGTTCAGGAAAAAGTAGAGAATACTTCGCAGGTGGGTTGATTTCGTTGATAGAATGGTGTTTAGCTGTTGAAATAAGTACCATAATTTGACAATACTGGTAACGTTCTTAACGGAATTAAAACATCTCTGCTACTACTAGAAATATGTAGCAAAAGAGAAATTATTTACCTGCGAAATCATGGGTTAACCCAACCTATATAGAATCTATTTAACGTTGCAGTGCGAGCATCCCAAAAGAGTCGTTGATTACGCGTACGTGTTTGCATTTGTTAATGCGAATTTTATTAATAAATGTCAAATTTATTACACAATTTCAATGCGCGATAACGAATCAGTAGTAGTCTGATTCGAATATGATGACCGTAATGTTGAAATTTCGTTTGAACCGACACAATACAATGTCTGCTCACGTTCATATTAGGGGCTTAACGGTTAATGTTTCACAGCATTATACCTGTCAGAGTGCTCTCTGCGCTTAGATTACTATACGTTACCATATCCCAGCGTTTCTGTATTCATGCGTGATTTGCTTTATTATCTGGTCGGCCTGTGAAAAGGAGAATTTCTGTTTACGATTCATTCTGATTGCTTTTCGATTCTGTATTAAGGTATTAAATGTAGTTACTGTTATGTATAATTTTCTGTGACGCATCTAACGGTAATACGAATGTATATAAATCCATTACAGCCTAATCACAAATAGTAATACAGCAATACTGAAGCAAGTGCTTGCTCATTTGCTTGCACTCGGCTATATAGGATTATTCTAAAGTAAATTCGTAGTTTGAAATTGTCATAAGTTTGGCAAATTATTGTACATAGCTAAAAGTACTAATTTTTTAATAAAGAAACGGCAAGAAGAAATAGGAAAAGGTTAAATATGACCATCACTTTGTTGATTAATATGTATTAGTCGTTCTTCTATAAAATAGACGGCATTAGAGAGTGAATTCTTAGGTATGTTTTCAATAACATCTGATATCAATTGTTTAAATTCTTCACGAGTAGTAGATCTGTTAAGAGATTCCCTTATTTTGAGCTAACTCCATAAGCACGTTAACAGTAGCATGGTTGTGTACTTTAATTTGTCCACAAGTTCAAAATTCAGTAACTCATTGCTACTGCATTCTGCACAATCAACTCTACGAAACTAGTAACCTGCACTAACAAATTTATCGACGTGTATATATGTAAATACATATTATTATTACTTATTATTAGTATTTACTGTTTGTTCAGTTATTTATGGCCGCCTGTGTATTAACTTTTTGAGATAAGCATAAATTAAATAATGCGGCTCGTATATTGATCTTTCACAAAGATGAAGGCGTTACTGGAGAACTGCTAAGTCTGTTATTACTTATTTAAATTCTATGCATATTAAGGTATTCATTAGACAGTTCGTGGCTGTGATATATTTTCTCGATTGTCTGAACTCTTTATTGTTTCATGTCCTTATTTGATTATGGGCTTAGGGTAGAATTCATCACCTCGTCGTTTTCCAAAAATATTTTCATTTGCTTCTTCCTTTGCTCGTTTGCCGGTTTGTCTCATTTAATTATTATCATGCTGTAGTAAAGTTTACGTTAAGACGGTGTTCTTCTGCATTTTGACAATTACCAGATAATTCGTAGCTGTCTTATTCTGTTTTTGTGTTTTCCTTCCTCTGTGCTCCACAGTTTTACAATTAGGATTGTCATCACGTAGATATTGTGATCTTTACTGCAAAGTATTACCAATTAATAATACTTTGAATTTCAATTAAGTTAATCTGCTGGTTTCTACTGTTTTCAACATTTTTTTTTGAGGTTGGTCACACATCATTACACTTTATGGAAGGTTTCAAGTTATTAATACGCTCATGTTAATGACGTGTAGCGCAGCATCACCGTGAATTGGAATTTCCAGTTAAAGGGCAATTAATTTCAGAACGTTTGCCCCTATAGGAGGGCAGTTTATATATATATTTTTGGATAACAAATCGGAGCAAGCCAGTAGCTGGAATAATTAAATAAATGATTTTTCAAAGAATAGTCGCTACCGTTTAATCATTTTTTCGATCAAATTCCTTTACGGTAGAGTTCATATTATGTAGTCCGTCAGCGAAAACTGAGCGATTAATTATCAGACAATCTACTTTTTAGGTTTGTCGCTTGAGATAATTGTCGTGCCTGGAACATGCCTCTATTGTCATAGAGAGCTTAAATTGAATACGCGTTTATTCTTAAATGTCCTTTAATAATCAGCCAAGCCAAACGGGTGATTTGTCGAAAAAGAAAGAAATTTAACCAAGTAAGGTTTTTCCGACTTAAGTAAGAACAAGATTAGTTACGCTAGCGTATCTTCTGTTACTCGTCCAGTACCTCATTCAGAAGCCTCGCCAGTATCAAGACTAATAGTTGTTTCGAGTGAAGAAAGTGCTATTACAGATGCAGAGGAAGAAATCAGTCAAAATTAAATGCTCTTTTTCGAGATCTGAACTCTGAATCAAAAACTCAAGCAGAAATACTAGGATCTAGATTTCAAGAATGGAAGCTGTTAGCTTCGGACACACATATTTCTGTGTAAGGAGGTTTTTCATTCTAAAATAATGCCGATAATTTTGACATTATCGAATGGCGTCTTTTTAAATTGAGTTTGAAAGTTTTCTTTCTTCATATAGAAAACTTTTATCCATCCTTCCCGATTGGCTATGCAGTCCATGTGACGTAAACTTATGGAAATATGACTCGTCTTCTCTCAAAATTAATTATAAAGTATACAAATGGCATATCAGCGCTGACCTCAAAGTTGTAGCAATTCTACTGGGTATACAACTGGGGTACACAAAGCACTGCTATTCCGTGTGTGCTTTGTGAGTGGGACAGTGAATCGAGAAATTCTCACTACGTTGTTAAAAATAGGCCAGTCAGGGCTCTGTATATTCCTGGACAAAAGAATATACTTCATAAGGCACTAGTGGAGCCTGATAAAATACTTCTACTGCCACTGCATATCAAATTAGGTTTGATGAAGAAATTCGTCAAAGCAATGGATAAGGATGATCGTGAATTCCAATACCTTTAACAACAATTTCTCAGGCATACTAGCGGTAATTATCACTAGTATACCTGAGTTAAGAACCCTACAATTTCAACTATTTGTTATTTATGAGAGTTGCTTATTTGCAAGATCAGCAAAGATATCGAAGTAAAGGATTTACTGCTAATAGTCCGGTCAATTTAGACAATTAAAATAACAAATTTTGGTGGAGACCTTGGGTTTACCATTAAAAATAAAAATTTAAAAGTCCCATGTCAATCGCATGTTATTGCAAAGATCAAAATTTCAGGCTTTTTGTTTTTTTTCCCCGAAAACGGTAAGTTTTATCAAAAAAATACTTCAGACCAATGTTGTAGATCTCAAAATTTTCTACAAAAATGGTTCTTTTGATTTTTTCTGTAAGTATTACCGTTCCTGAGATATCGCAATTGTAAGAGTAACGTTCTACCTAATATGCACACGTTTCCATGGACATGTGAGATAGTGTACTCGGCGCGTTTTTTTTTAACGTGGTTTCCCCAGTAGGCCTATTCCACGAACCGTTATGACGTAATTTTTAGAGACAATACTTATTTAACTGCAAGAAGATCATTAATATTGATATTGGTTATTGAGTTTAATTGTCGTTCTGATTTCTTTTGATATTTCAATTTGATTCATGCTCTTCATAGTCAACTTCAACAATCATGTCTTCTTAGATTTCTTTTTCTTCTTTTTCTCCTTCTTCTTCTTTTTCTTCTTCCTCTTGTTGGATATTTATAAATTGTTCTAATGATAATGGATCAGTTGTCTCTTCATCAAAATTATATGAATCTTCCTCTGTTGTATTCAATTGGACATTTGAGCAAGACTGACCTTGGCAATTTGTACACGCTCGAGAACACTGTAACCTTACTTTTCTACAGCCGCATTTGGCACTACAACCTTTCTTGCAATTGCAAAAAATAGTGTTAAGAAGTTTTTCTGGAGCAGTTGAATCGTTTCCAAAGTATTATTTATTAATTTCCAATTCCAGTCTTCAGGGTTCAGTTGATTGTTTTGCCATGTCCGATCTGAAACAAGCTCAGAATGACGCAAATGTCCTCATAATTGAAACAGCAATAGAAAAATTTAATGCAACAAACACAACAATAAATTGTAGTGGGTGAAGATGTTGATTTGTTGGTACTACTTACTGCAAGGACTCCAATTGATAAAATTATTTACTTTCTGAAACCTGGAAAGGCTCAACAGCGAACAGAAATATATTCTTCAAAAAGTTTATCGGCTTATCCAAAATGCCAAAACTATATTTTATTTTTAAATGCGATACCGGTTGTGCTACTACATCAGCAACGTATAGAAGGGGCAAAACTTCAGTATTAAAATTTGAAAAAAAAAAGATTTAATTCACTGCGCGAAAGTATTTACGGAAATTGATTCTTCACCTTAAACAATAATTACGAAAGGAATTCGCTTTCTTCTTGCTGTTTAGCGAGCTCCAAAAAAACAGATTTGTCAAAAATAATTAAGTATCTTGTCTTCCTCCAACATCGGCATCTGCTATTAAACACTTGTATCGAGTATACTATCAAGTACAGACATGGCAAAGCAATCAACTGAACCCTAAAGACTGGGATTGGAAATTAATAAATAATACTTTGGAACCGATTCAAACTTTATTCCCCCCTGCTCCAGAAAAACTTTTTAACACTATTTTTTGCAATTGTAAGAAAGGTTGTAGTGTTAAATGCGGCTGTAGAAAAATAAGGTTACATCATTCTCCAGCGTATACCAATTGCCAAAGTCAGTCTTGCTCAAATGTCCAATTGAATACAACAGAGAAAGATTAAGGTGATTTTGATGAAGAGACAACTGATTCATCTTCATTTGAACAATTTATGAATATACAGCAAAAGGAAGAAGAAAAAGAAGAAGAAGACGAAGAAATCGAATTAGACATGATTGTTGAAGTTGACTATGAAGAGTATAAATCAGATTGAAATATCAAAAGAAATCAGAACGACAATTAAACTCAATAACCAATATCAATATTAATAATCTTCATGCAGTTAAATAAGTATTGTCTCTAAAAATTACGTCATAACGGTTCGTGGAATAGGTCTACCGGGGAAACCACGTTAAGAAAAGCCGCGCCGAGTACACTACCTCATAGGTGGCGTGGAAACGTGCATATTATGTAGAACGTTACTCTTACAATTGCGATATCTTAGGAACGGTAATACTTAGAGAAAAAATCATAAGAATCATTTTTGTAGAGAATTTTGAGATCTACAACATTGGTCTGAAGTATTTTTTTGATAAAACTTACCGTTTTCGGGAAAAACCAAAAACCCTGAAATTTTGACTTTTGACCCCGAATAACTTTCTTAGCACACATGCGATTGACGGGGATTTTTAAATTTTTATTTTTAATGGTAAACCCAAGGTCTCCACCAAAATTTGGTTCTGTCAGAATTTTTGGTATTTGATCACTATTTTTATGCCTAAATTCGCCGGACTATAATAACTATGTAGGTAGAGTGAAATTACCCTGAACAATATAAGTATCTCGCAGTTATTGATTCAATCAGATATTCGGCCAGCTGCACTCAATTACACAGCTGTGTTTATCGATCGTTCTGCTTTACAATCTGTACATTGTTTATATACAATGCGAACAGTGTGGAGATTGAGGGGCCTCCTAGTTGCCGTCATGATTCACTATATATCTCTAAAATATTAGCTTTTACTACTTTCAAACAACTGTAATTTGTACTCATCTATCAACAGCACATATTTTCGTTAAGTTAAATTCCAATTCCAATAAATGCGAGCAGTTCGTTTCTTTAATACATAAAACATTGCTCTCCAACTATACATTCTGATATTCAAGATCGTATAAGCGATCATCTTAGTAATTGGGCATAGTTGTATCGTTGAACGTTCTGTTAAATCGTTAGGTAATTAGCGGCTTACTTCTTTCCTGTTTCTTAAAGATTATATCGTAAAGAAAAGCTCCGCATTGTCTGAGATGTTTTTTTATATTTTGCTGGAATTTTTCGCATCGCCTTATCATTTGGTTACAACCTTCTTTATTAACAAAAATAATGATGTGCCTGTCGGCAATTATGTTGCTCATTCCAGTTCTAAACCTGTATATATCATATCTTTAAATTAAAACAATGTACGATTAAAATTTGCATTCACTCTTTCGGTAGAAATATATACAATAACACAAGGAAATAAAATATATGATAGCAATGTTTACTTCATATATTTTACGTAGCTAATAAATTCATTTCTTAGAACTTCCTTGCGTACATTTATTGATGCGAAAGTAAATTCATTTCTCAGAAATGCTTGAATAGAAGAAAATAAGAAATGTTTTCTGAAATATCAAAAGTGTTGGTTTTTGTACACTGGCCGATACATAGGCGATACAGCTTACTTTTTATTGCAGGTAAACAAGAGAGGGTCTCTGAGGTATCGCACACAAATCTTACACAAATTTGTTGAAGAATAATATTTCAGGATTCATTTTGTGTAGAATAATGTAGATAGGGGGAATAATAAATTAGAATTCTCTTATCATTATAGCTGTAACATCGAGATAATAAAATACACCGAAAAGAACTATATCCAATATCTATTAAGAATTTCACTGAATAGTACCTTACTTCGCTCGACTAATTAAAATGCGCACTTCATTTTAATTAATTAATATATATAATTAATATTATTTTGCTTCTCTCAATGAAACTTGATATGGATGAGGTACCTTGAATATGTCACTTATTTGGTGTTTTCTTCATTAGCTTTACTTATAAACGAATTATTTCAGGATGGTATCTTTCCAAAAATGGTACAGGTGGCTGAGGTGCTCATTCATAAGTAGGAAGATAAGCAGCTAATCAGTAATTGCCGACCCACATCTGTCCTATCATCCTTTCCTTAGGTATTTAAAAAAATAATATATTCTAGAAAAAAGGCTTTCTTTAGAGATATCGCTTCTTAACGTTTATAACTCATGCTGTACAAATGGATCACTTATTAATACTGATTGTAACTGGATTGTATTTTCACTTAACTCAAGCCTTTGACAACGGGAACCATCTCTTGCTGTTGTGTAAATGGTCTCTCCATGGAATTGATAGTGTTTCACTGTGGCGGTGCAGTAGATAATTTGAAGCCTAACTCAGCAATTGTCAGTGAGTAGTTAGGGTTTGTAGTTAAAACTGGACTACTTTATCATCAGGGCCCCATTATGGGTGCGTTGTTATTTATAATGTATGGTAGTGATCTTCATACTGACTTTGTCGCTAATGTAATTAAAGTGAAAAAATTTAAAAGCGTTCTTTTCAATCTACGGAGATGTTTCTGCTCAAAGTGAGTTCCTTAAATTTTGTCATTGATAACCTAAAGTAATGTATCAGCACTAATTCAATACTAACTTATTGTCATGCTCATCTTGAAACAGATACATCAAATATTAAAGACTCTTTCGCATTTTTATTGCTGTTTCGTATGCAAAAAAGATGTTTCCTCTTGGTTGTTTTTGCTGCCTTCTGTTATTTTTTGTATGAGTGTACGTTGTGTGTATGTGTGTATAAAGATTGCTTTAAAGCCTTTTAATAAGCCCTAGATTTATATGTGCATTAAAGTTTCTACATACTAGTTTACTATCCGCTATCACTGATGTACTAAACCTCAAACATTTCAAGTTGGCATTGAAAAAATATTTAATTGATTATGTGTCTACAGTACTCTTTAGGGAGTTTCCTTAGGGAAGTTGTCTATGTTGGTATGCATTTCTAATCTACCCCTCAATTGCAGTGTTTATTTAGTTGTATCTTTTATGTTAGTATTATTACATATTTGTATATTGTATTATTTGACAAATGTTTTCAGACCAGTGGCTAATAAAATTTATTATTAGTATTATTAAATATCGGTATATTGTCGGAAAATTATTCATGGAAGTTAATGCTGAACTACAAAGAAACACAAATACAAGACGAAATAACATTAAAAAATGGATTACTTTTTATATAGAGAATATTTACAATAATGGTAATTCAAAACAGTGTGTGGGTCCATTAACGCAAAATTAATAAATAAAATAAATACATAATAAATTATAATTTTTTCTAAACTTGGTAACGAGTATTAAGTTAAATTTCTTTTCGTCAGAAAATATGACATTCTTCTACTCATGTTCCCATCTCATATGATCTTGCACAAATGTTAGTCTTGTCTGTTTAAGTGTATCTGTTAAGAGTGGTTTTACAACCCTTTGTAACCACCGAAAACGTTTACTGCCGTATAAAATTACCTACGAACTAATTCCAAAAAGATGAATTTTCAAAAACACGTTACATTAGAAGCACTGATTTTTAAAGAAATGACTCTATAAGCTAGACTTACATGTTACGCGATATATGTAAATGGACTGCCTGAACACAGGTAGTGAGATCTTCTCATAAGAAAGCACTGGTAGGTAAACACTGCGGACTAAAACAGTATTTTGGTAGAAGGGCAATACAATTTTTATTGAGCAATTCCTTTTGTTGTATTTGTTAGAAAACAGTCGCTTTTACATGTAAAATGATGCTATATAACAAATTTAGAAAATTAATAGTATTAAAAATGTTTTCAAGCAAAATACCGGTTACTGCAATATTCCAATATCGATGAAATTTTACAGACTAAAAAAGTACTTTGGTACAAAAGTATTTTGTTTGGGAGATTTTTCAACGTTTTACGTGGGAGTAGTGAATATTTGTTTATTTTGACGATAATCTGTCGTTAGCTGCTCCTACAGAACGCTTGTAGGTGTTTGAAATATAAATCGTAATATGTAATCGTTGTCGAATGCTATTATTTTCTTTGTGTTCTATATTTATTTTCGAAAAGATGTTATTCATTCTGTTTAAGAAAATACACACAGTAGAAGCAATGTTGGTGCAGAATACGAAGAAGTAAAAGTAAAGACATATGTACAGTGATGTGCATTAAAACTGACTCAAAGTCCCATAAAACGTTGTAAATATAACCCTTATCTACACCATATTCGATTTATAGGAATAATGAACTGTCGATTCCGAACTACCTGGAATAGGTTATCTTTCCATTTAAAGGAGTATTATTTAGATACAAACATTGTTGTATTACTAGCTGTAGGCTGAACGTAAATTGTATTAGAACAGTATTTATACAGGGTGACTGGTGAGAATGGCCTATTAAAAGTATTATACAAACGGATCGGAATTTTAAAACAAAATTTTGTAGTTGGATATGGTTGAATATGAACTATCACGTGAAAATATTTTTGAATAAATATCGCTTCCGGTTAACCGGAAGTGGGCATCAACTTCGATCTTTTAAATAGCATGCTATAAAATAAATTTCAAATTCAGCTTCTATGATAAATTTTACACATATTTCATGTATCATACCCTATACCTAAATACCATTCCTTCTGAGTTATTCGCAATTAAAGAAAAAAGTGACAGATACCGATCTTACTTTATAGTGATATTACTTCACGTAGGAGTAAATGAGGCGAATGAAATTTTGCATACGCGCAGCTGATATTATGTAGTTATACAGCATTTGAAGTTTTTTTCTGTAACATTATACAGGGTGTTTAAAAACTTAGTTGCTTATAAATAAGTTCAATCGGCGGAAAGTACATTTTCTTAAATGGAAAGGTATATATTTTATTAGATATTATGATTCTACAAAATATTCTCTTTGAATCCGTATTAGGTGTTCCTATACCTAAAGTGTAAGGTTAATAAGTTATAACGATTTAATTAACCTCCGTACGTAAAATGCTCAAATATGTCAATTTACAGAAGCAAGTGTGCTTGGCTCATTTGTTTTACATACTTACTTGCCACTTATTTTGACGTCTGTCATTTTGTTAATCGTATTTTCGAAAATTCTTCCCATTGAATTATAGGAATAAGGGATCCTTTACGCAAATAACACCAGATGATTAGCAAGAATTATTGGAATACGTCTCCGAATATAGAATGCCTCAATAGAAATGGTTGCCATGTCGAACCATTTAGATAACTTATTTATTTGCGTTATTATTATTGTTGTTCTTATAATTTTTCTACTGTCTACTATCTTTTATATTATCTTTTTTACTCCTATTTTTTTAATTTTACCTAATTTGTTATCACTAATTATTTAGACCTTTGATGTAGATTTACTTTATGTTGATTATTCAAATACCAATTGTTGGGAGTATCTAGGAGAATTCTTAGATAATCTAAATTTTTTACTGATATTGTTACACGTTGGGTTTTACTTTACACTTTGGATTTTACTTTTATTTTAGATACACAAAATATTCTTCAATCAACTAATATTTCATTGAGTAAAAAAACGTTCAACAAAATATTTTCTTTTGGACACACTACTTCAACTGTTTTTTAAATATCTGCCTTCTTAAATAATTATAACTGTTATTATTACTTAACAGGTATTGTTCTTTCACCATTGTTCTACGAACATATCGGTCGCTAAAACTTTTTATATCTTAAAAATTCTTAGAAATTTTTGCTGATCATTACTTGTAAATATCAGTATCTTTCACTAAACGTTTGATACGTTTATTTCACTATTTCATTACATTCACTTTGCATAATAAATAAATTCATGATTACCTGATTTGGTCTATTCTCAATGCTAATTCTAACACAATATACTGAGAAAAATGTATTGCACAGAAACGAAAACAATGTTATTACAGAGGTAAAATAAAAATTGTAAAAAAATACTAAGATAACAATGTTATTTGTAACAAATAAAATAATTTTTTGTTGTTGTAAAGTAAATACTCGCATTGTTTACCCTAATTATTGTACTGGTGCTGATCTATTTCCCACAGTGTACGCCAGAACAACTAACCAAAATGACAGACGTCAAAATAAGTGGCAAGTAAGTATGTAAAACAAATGAGCTAAGCACACTTGCTTCTGTAAATTGACATATTTGAGCATTTTAGGTACGGAGGTTAATTAAATCGTTATAACTTATTAACCTTACATTTTAGGTATAGGAACACCTAATACGGATTCAAAGAGAATATTTTGTAGAATCATAATGTCTAACAAAATATATAACTTTCCATTTAAGAAAATGTACTTTCCGCGGATTGAACTTATTAATAAGCAACTAAGTTTTTAAACACCCTGTATAATGTTGCAGAAAAAAACTTCAAATGCTGTATAACTACATAATATCAGCTGTGCGTATGCAAAATTTCATTCGCCTCATTTACTCCTACGTGAAGTAATATCACTATAAAGTAAAATCGGTATCTGTCACTTTTTTTCTTTAATTACGAATAACTCAGAAGGAATGGTATTTAGGTATAGGGTATGATACATGAAACATGTGTAAAATTTATCATAAAAGCTGAATTTGTAATTTATTTTATAGCATGCTATTTAAAAAATCGAAGTTGATGCCCACTTCCTGTTAACCGCAAGTGATATTTATTCAAAAATATTTTCAGGTGATAGTTCATATTCAACCATATCCAACTGCAAAATTTTGTTTTCAAATTCCTATCCGTTTGTATAATACTTTTAATAGGCCATTCTCACCAATCACCCTGTATATCTGTATTTGAAATTTAAATTATATAATGTATGTATAAAAATCACATTTTATTTAAAAACGAATTATTTTTTTCTCATAACAGGCTGACCAATATGCTTAATAGCTATTAATTAAAAGATACATATGACTGGGTACTGTTAAATTAGTTATGAAGCACAGAAAAACTAATACTGTGTTTATACAGGGAGAGCGAAATTGTTTGAGGGCATTTGGCAGCCCTGGCTTATGTAGATCTATGAAGTTGAGCGGACCCATCTCACCATATTCAACCAGAGTGGTCTCAGGTATTAGTGCTCAATTTGTGCTAATTTGTGCTGTATATCTTATAATTTGTGCTGATTTCGTTATCGAGATATTTAAAAAATTAAGGGGTACGTCCAACTTCACGCTGGACGGACCCTTGTCCCCAAATCGATCCAAGGTAGTCTCAAAAATTAGTGCTCAATTTGTGCTAATTTGTGCTGTATATCTCAGAATTTGTGCTCATTGTGGTATCGAGATATTCAAAAAATCAATGGGTTCGTCCAACTTCACACTGGACGAACCCTTATACCAAATCTATCCAAGATAGTCTCAAAAATTAGTGCTCAATTTGTGCTAATTTGTGCTGTATAGCTAAGAATTTGTGCTCATTTCGCTATCGAGATATTCAAAAAATTAATGGATGCGTCCAACTTTACGCTACCGCAACCATACAGTCGAATTGAAGGTAAGTTTTTATTAATTGTAAGCTCCTTGATTAAGCTTTTTTGTCATGTTTTTCTCTAGTCGTTGACCAGAATTGTTAGAGCTTGACAAAAAATAGATTGATATACGAATAATTCAAATCAATTTTATTTTTATAGTTATATTAAACTTACACTAATATATCCTTTAATATTATTTGGGAATGTAACTATAATTCGATATTGCAATGATTTTTTTGTTTTTTAGATATTTTTGTTGATAGGCATGGCCATTTATGTTATTAGTATTGTGACGCATATTAAATGTCTATTGAAAACATAATATTGACCTACAAGTAGAAATACTAAATAGGAATGGAAAGACAATTACATTTTTTTAATATCTGCTTAATCTTTCAGCAAAATCGAAATTCTAGAAGCATAGTGCGATACTTTAAGATCTTGTTAAGCAGAGATGAATGGTTGCGTCATCATCCATAAGAATTTTGTAAGCTTAAAGAAAAAAGTAGAAACCAACACCGCATAAATATAAAATTAGTTGGCGATGGGGCAACTACAATACCCACAACAATATTTTCAGTTACCAAAGTGCTTTGTGCTTGGAAGTACAAGGAGCACAACATTTGTAAAACAAGCAACCGTTTGAAAGTAGTTGCCAAATGTATCTGCTGTCACGCCATACTTAGTGGAATATGCCATTATGATGATACTGATGACTCTAATGGAGTTATTATTGATTGCCAAATAAAAGACTTAAATTTGGATGGGGAACATGTTAAGAAGAGGCAGCTTAAGGGAATAACTACACAATTAATTGCCAAAGAAATGTGCGAGAGAGGATTAAGTGCAAGTTTAGTACCTAAAAAGTTAGCTACCGAACATAACTACATGAATCAGGAATCACCGAATTTACCGAAAATGGAGATCTTGCAAAAAATAAAATCCGAAAGTAGAGTACGTGATCGTATTAACCCTGATCTTATTCAAGCATTGCTTCTTAGTTCAAAAGAGCTCCTTTAGATGTATGTATTCATGAAGTGGGTTTATTCATGAAGTGGGAGCTCCTTTAGATGTATGTATTCATGAAGTGGGTTTAGTTAAATTAAATTAGTTAAAATTAAAAACACAAAAAAATACAATAACTAGTTTGTCTATTTACTCCATAAAAGGGAGATTAGAAATGCATTCACATAAATATTATCTTTGCAGTAAAGTTTACCTAGAGTTTAGAGCACATACCTGCAAATTATTGTAAATTTTCTTTTAAATACGAACACACTTTTTTGTAAGTTTTTTGGAACATACAAATAACAGAACATTTACGCACTTAATGCTTAAGGATCACTGGTAGAAATTTCGACCGTTTATTCCGTTTCTCGCATATTAGATGATGTGGCTAAAATTTAAGCCAGAAGTCGTCTTGAACAAGACAGAATAAAACATGTGGATTGAAATCAGACCGTTGTAGCTTTAGCAACAATGAGTTGAGAGTTAGGGAGAATTTTTCGCCATTTTCCATTGGACATGTAATTCTTAGTATAGATGTATTTTTTATATAATACGACCTAATTCTGAAATGTTTGCCTGGTTAGATAGGCAATACATAATACTCTCGGGCTTATTTGGATTGCCTGTTCTAGATAACTTCCCTTGCCCCGTGGGCGATGCATTTGCCCTCAAAATACACCAAACGTTACCTATAAAGCTGGGTATCAATTTATGTATAAGTGATCTGTGGATTATACATAGGAGTTAACGAAAGATTCATTATTAATGTCAACTGAACAATCCGTCAATGTCAGATAATCGACTATACCAAACAGATCTGATACTATTAAAATAACTACTACATAATATAACTTATAAATTGTCTTCTTAATAAAATAAGCCCAAATTCTGATATCTATATACATACAGCACAAATTAGTACATTTTGAACACTAGTTTTTCAGACCACTTACCTTCATTTCGACTGTATGGTTGCGGTAGCGTGAAGTTGGACGCATCCATTAATTTTTTGAATATCTCGATACCCAAATGAGCACAAATTCTGATATATACAGCACAAATTAGCACAAATTGAGCACTAATTTCTGAGACTACCTTGGATCCATTTGGTACTAAGGGTCCGTCCAGCGTGAAATTGGACGTACCCATTAATTTTTTGAATATCTCGATACAGAAATGAGCACAAATTCTGAAATATACAGCACAAATTGAGCACTAATTTCTGAGACTACCTTGGATCCATTTGGGGACAAGGGTCCGTCCAGCGTAAAGTTGGACGTACCCATTAATTCTTTAAATATCTCGATAACGAAATCAGCACAAATTATAAGATATACAGCACAAATTAGCACAAATTGAGCACTAATACCTGAGACTACTCTGTTTGAATATGGTGAGATGGGTACGTCCAACTTCATAGACCTGGCTTATGTGTATTCCTAAACACGCCGTCAAATATCCAACTTCATTATCATCATGCTCAGTGGCGTAACATTCATTACAGAAGTTTTTGATTACTAATAAAAAACAATGCACTGAAAATAAGAGGTTGCTTTAAACATATTTTTGTTTGTAAAGAAAAATAATGTTACAAATAACATGGAACTCTGTTTCAGTTTAAAATTTATTTAAATGTTGAAAATGGTGCCCATGTTCTTGAATACATAAAGCAACCCTTCTTTTCATATTATCGAATACATTTATTAACATATCGTGTGTAGTTTGATTCACCGCTTTAATTATTGCTTCTTGTAACTCCTCTAGATTATATAAACGATTTTTGTGGACAGTATTTTTTAAATAAGCAAACATAAAAAATCTAAAGCAGTTAGATCAGGTGAACGTGGTGGCCAACAATCTCTACTGATTAATCAATCTTCATAAAATTCTTGCAGAAAGCGGATTGTATCTTGTATTGTATTAGCAGAACACTAAACACTTCAACCCACTAAACACCAAACAAGTTTTTTTTGGTGCAACTACTTCTGCACCAAAAAAACTTGTTTAGTGTTTAGTGAGTTTAAGTGTTTAGTGTTCTACTTCTGTACCAAGAGATCCAGTGAAGAACTTTGTATTAGCAGTTGCACCGTCCTGTTGCAAGTAACCGTACTGTATTTCATCCTCATATAATTGCTCAATAAATTGTTCCAAAATATGTTCACGATAATTAGTAGCATTAATGTTATCATTAAAAAAGACTGGACTGATTATTCTTCGCCTGGACATTGCTATCCATACACCTATTTTGGTAGAGTGCAATGGCGTTATCAAAATCGAATAACGAACGACACTGACAAATTTAATTGCCAAATTATTTGGAACAATCGCAACAACTCTGAAGTTAGCAACTAAAACTTATCTAAGACAGGTATGCCAAATGCCCTCAAACAATTGCGCTCTCATTGTAGTATGATAGATACATATATTATTAATCTAATATCTTAATATAGAAATGTCAATTTTCTTTACATTTACATAATGTAAGCTGATTTCATATTCAAATGATGTTATATTTATTTCTAACATTGAAACTCGGGTCAATTTATATTGATTTACAGATTTAAGCTTCTTCGTAATACACAATATAGAAGTTTACTTTAGAGTTGCGTCAACTAAGTAGTTATAAATTGAAAATCTACCTACTTTATTGTAAGAATCCAATTTTAAGATTGCATTTTGTCGCTAATCTAATTGGTCTACCTTCCATTCGAAATTGACAATTGAAAATGTGATTGTGAATTTGAAAGTTAAAATATAAACTGATCTGATAAGAATATTCTATTGTTAAATTAGTTTAACATTTTTTTTTAAGTTTGTAATTACATAATGTTTTTTATTATATTGTCTTGCGTTGCTTTCGCTTACCTAAACATTGTTTATTTTTGTTAATAAAACTAAATTATCTATAGTATACGAATAAGGAACAAAAATAGTCGGTATTTCAATTCAAATCACATTCCGTATACCTTTATTATAGATAGTTCGATACAAAGAATTTCACATTGCTTACATTTTGTGATTGTGTGAATATTTTTTAAATTCATATAACATATATGTATTTTCCTTCTCCCCGCAGGCATAGATACATTTCTGTTACTAATCCCCTAATTTCCTCTAATTTGCTACAGTGCCCCAGCATATTCGAGAAACATTTGGTTTTACATAAATAGTCGACAGCCCCTGACGGGTGAGTCAGTACTAAAGCACATCACTGTACATCTATTTTGAGGGTTTCCGGGTTTTGTCTACGTTATAGTAGTCATGCAGTAGTAGGAACGTGTACAAAAACAAAATGGAGTAAAATAAAACACAAAAAAAAGATACACTAACTCGGCGTTTCGCTAATAATGTAAACGGCTTCTTTAGAAGCAAAAAGTAAACAGGGGATACCAGAAGATCACTCGACGAGTGAACCACACTGGAGGCGAAAACCTTCTCAGACCTCTTTCAAAATTATAAACTCTAATTTCTTCCGTCACTATTACAGATATTAATTTTGATTTTCTTAATATCGTTATTGCTTACTAGTTATACAAGTTCTCTGTCAGTGAACAAATAATAAACAATTCTGCATGATGTAATATTACTTCTTAAAATTGCATATTCATTAATGTCCTACTACCTTCTTTGTATTCTAGCGCCCATTAGGTATCTATATTATGAATTAATTTTCCATCGTCAATGGAATTTTGAAATTGTGTAAGAACGTATTCTATACTAAGACTTCTTTCCCATCTGTGTAACTATCGCGGTTTCCAGTATTCTGTAGCTCTAGTTTCCTAACGAGATCACATAATATTTTCAAAATTATTTTCTTCATCCACCATTGGTTCCTCAATAAATTGCACTTCATGTAGTTTGATAATTCTTTAAATTTTAATCGCGTGAAATCTTTACAACAGAACATGTTTTCTTATTGACCAGTTACAATTAGCTCGCTTAGGTTCAGGATATTTTGTGGGTATGTCAGGAAAGCAGCTATTCAATAATTTAACTACAGTCCTGAAACTTTTACTTTTAATAAAAATTGTAGATTTTTATTTAATTTTGTATTTTTAAATACACTGTCCTGTGAAATAGTCATATATTTATTATAAGGTTTAATTTATAAATACAATACGAAACAATGCTTTTTGCTAGTTCTTAGTGCATCGGACAGCATTTTTTCCGACTTTTGCTTTATTGAAGTGTGTTTCGGTATAAAAAGCATATATTCTCTTCCCTTGTTTCGGTATATGACATGAAAAATGGTTTATCGAAGAACCAGCAGAAGGTATTTAATGAAAATCAGTGTTCGGATCTATTTTTCAAGCGTAACGTATTTAAATTGGCACTAACGGCGTGCGAACGGCGATAAGGTAGGCCCTATCCGTAAATATTGATTTTAGCGAGGAATTTGCGAGAAAAATAAATAGAGCATTAAATTGTGTATAAGACAATGGCGTGGAAATAATAGCGTTTTATTGAAAAAATAAACGCAAATGACGCAAAACTGATTGAAAAATTTTGGTAATTTTCACTTCACTCCCATTAAATAATCAGAATCTAAAATTTAGTTTAGCTTGCACCGGAAACGGGATATATACTAAATCAACATAAAGCAAATAACTTCAAATATTTTTTCGAGTTAAACGGTCGAAGAAGGGTAAAAAGTAAATGAATATTAATTTGAGGTTCATCAAGCTTTTCTCCGGTAAATTAATGTTATGTATAATTGAGCAAGGCCGGAGAAAAATCGTTTTGAGTAAGTTCGTAATATTTCATTCATTCTTTTGGTGGTAAATAATTCTTTGTTCAGTTAAATATTGGCTGCTTTGAGGTTGTTTTTCTTGGAATTCGTGTCTTGCATTATAGTGCTATAGGAAAGAGAAGCTATGCATCTTGTATAAATAATTTAAGAAAATTTACAAATAAAATTAATTTTATAAGTACATATGTCATATTATTTGTAGTAATCTATCTATGTAGATTGAATTGTTAAATATGTGAAATAAACTTTAATAGTAATAGTAATAATCTTCTAGAACATATAAGCGTGCGTACAATAGTTGTCAATATATCTATACCAAACATTTGGACTCAAATGAGACAGCCCACGTTAATTACTGAGGTAAGTTCTCGACAATTGACAGACATTCCTGTGGATATTGCTAATCCAGTAGAGTAAGTTTTATGATTTCTGAAATTATGTTGATATTTCATTACTTGTTCACAATTAGCTCTTATGTTAGTTATATAAGTAAAATGCACTTTGATACAACTTTTTCTCTTATTTTTATTAAAAACAGAATCACCATGAACTTTAAAATAGTATTAACTTAAATAGCAAGATACCAAATATATGAATTCGAACTTAGTACTAAACATGTTTGTTTTTTTTTCTTTCTTGCAACTACAATTTCTAGTTTTACATGAAGCTACTGTTAGTGCTAGACATTTTTTGAAAGTAGTAACAGGTACACTAGTAAAATTAATTCTTTAAGAAATATTGAAATCCAGTTCGAATACAAATTATAGAATTTCTACTTTTATATATGTATGAAAATATTACAAAAAATTTGATTTTAATGGTCACCTTTACTTGAAATTAGTGGTACTAGAGTATTAATGGTGTTTAATACAATCAATGAAACATATGTTTGGCTGTTTTTTTTTATTCAACTATCGAAGAGGTCAAACGGTAATGGAAAAATTTATATAAGAAAACTGGTCAAATTTACTTGAAACTCGGTGTTAACACTCTTTGAAAAAATTAATGAAACAAGTTCCTTTCAATTCAACCTATAAGGGGGCGAAAGAGGGTGACAAAGTTTGTATGAGAAATTATATTTTTATTGTGAAGTTTACTTGGAACTTGGTATTAATGTTCTGTGATACAAATAAGGCAACACGTAGTTCGATTTTTTTGTAATTTCGCCCCTGGGAGAGTGGCAAAGTGTAACAAAGATGTACAAGTTTTATGGTTCACGCGGCCGAAGCCGTGGACAGAAAAGTTAGTTTTAAATAAGAAGATTATAAGACACACCAAAAACTAAAACTGTTATTGTGGCAAACTCGGTGAGTTATGTTTTGTGTGGAAATTGTCATTTACAGAAACGAAATATGTTGGGTTTTTTAATCATCAAAACTATTATCGATTATCCTCACCGTACTATCGATGTACCTGCTGGAATGATTGCAGTTTGGCGTGTTATATTTAGTATGTGCCTTCCAGGTCACACGATTTATATATTTAATAATAATAATAATAGTCTTTATTGCTTCAATTGAATTGTATAAGATGACAAAGTAACAACACAGTCTCTTACCATATTAATGTCACCAGTACGTCAATTTCACTTATTTAACAGTAAAAATTACAGCTTCGAGAATCATTTAAAGCGGCCCTCCTTACCGTTTTTTTTCATAGCTTCAATTAAGCAGGGCTTTCTTGTTGGTCTTGTTGGTTGTTGTGATTTCAACCCCAATTCCGCTAATCGTCTATTCAAAGTTCGACGTGAACTACTTATACCTGAAGCTTGTGCCTGGGTGTAGTTCCTTTAAAGTCTTTTGTCTATTCTTCGTCACAATAGCAGTCAAATTTCTATAATTTCTTTGCATTATTATTCGTTTTCTTACGAATTTTTCTCGTTTGGAGCGAACGACATTAGGTACGATTCTCCTTCATCCTTTCGCTAGACGTATAAAAACAGGATGAAAACCACTTTGTATAGTTGCAACATCTCTCAAGGAATAATTTCCGGTTGAAATAAGCGCACAAATAGTAACTTTTTTCTCGGGAAATAAATTTTTCGTTGTTCCATGTGACATTTCAAAAAATTATTAATAATAATTTTTTAAAACTATATAATAATTATAACTATATATTTATATACTATATTATATAAAAATGGTACTTTACTTCATTAAATAAAAATAAAAGGTTTGCGTTAACTAAACACTTACCGAAACACAGATTTGATCAATTTACCGTCCACTGAAGAAAATGTAAGCATATTTTTGCTGAGCAAGATACAGCATTACATGTGTTGATTATTTATACGTACTGATATACATATGTACTTACATACTTAAACTTAAATAAATAAAAAAAAATATTTGTGAAAATCGATCTCGTCTTATACTCGTAGCTTTCTAAAAATGTGATTGGATGCTTTCTACCTAGTGGTAACATTAATATGGCAAGGGACTGTATACTAATAATTGCTAAACGTTTCACAAGTTTCTTAGAAAGAACCTGTTAGTTAGATAGTTAGTTGGAGTTTTGCAAAAATCTGGATACCAGACAAATCAATTTTCGAGGAGATAATCTAAAAACAGTTGTAATTATAGTTGCGAAATTGTACAACGATTCTTATGCAGAGGTACGAAGACATTATCGGCTTTCTGTGGTAGTTCAGTTGGCAGGGATATATAGCCTTGGTGTTGTGTCCTTGGGCAGAAGTATTCACTGTCAAAACATTTCCCCAGATTTGACCAAGACATTTGACCCAAGAATCTGTTTTCTTCTAACGCATACTACAAGATTACGTGAAATATAAAACACTTGCTATCTTGAGTAACGACAAAAGATTGTTTCGATTAAATTATCCGTCACTTTGACAAATTATGGCGTCTACTATGTGCTGTTGTGGTTGATATATTGATTGCTATTATTTTAAGAAGATTATTATTATACGAACTTTTACAGCTGAACTATAATTATTTGATAATTTTCAGACAATATTGTATTGTAATATTGAAATTAAAGGTTTTTTGTTTATTTCGTGTAAACTCGGCTATTTAACCAATTATTTTGCTGGTTTTCATACCTACTATCGAGCGCACATCGTTCGGTGTACTGTGCAATTTCACAACTTTCATTTTTGTTGAAGCATGTCAATTATGTATGGTGAATGGTGTATATGCATCTTGTAAAAAATATAATGTTTATCCGAAGAGTAGGAAAGACATGTTTTAAATATCGTATTTTTATGAAAACAATATGAATATTGTCTCATGTTTTGCCTAGAAGGAAAACAGAATTTATTTGTTGTTTCTCTGTAAAATATATTTCATAAGTTGTAGTAATTTAGGCCACAATATCCATCAAAGAACTACTTCTTGCTATTTGAAAATTAGCAATGTTACAAGCAGATATCAAAATTGAGAAGTTAACAATAGCTTGAAGATGAAAAGGTATATTCGGTTTGTACCGTACCTTTTTTACAAGAACAAAAAAAGAATAAACAGATCGATATTTTTATAAATTCTAGTATTTTTCTAAAAGTAATTTTCCTATTATCCTATGTAGGGCATAGTTTCCATTATCTTCCTTTTTTCAATATAAGTTAACGAATGAACGAATGTGTTAATTGAAAACCTTTGTACTGCCACGCATATGTACATATGTACGACGTCACTTTATGCATAGTAATGTCCGAGAGCTGATGAGGTTTTATGGTATCATTGCTGGTAATGGATATACCCTTGTATACATGGCAATTCGGAAACATATACAAATGCAAATGTCCAATTGAGTAAATGCGCTCGTATGCTACAATTCCGGGGTTAGATCTACAACAAATTTCCCAAAATTATTCACAGGTAGCGTTCACAAACAAATTCTTCGTTTTGCTCGAGGCGTAAAGCAGTGGTCAGTATACGTGCGTATCCAATTTCACGTATTTGGTTTTACGTCGAAAACTGAATAATCTCTTTATTACTTTGAAAAGCACCCTGGTGTGTATAGTAATTCGTTGTGCCATTTTTGTACTCTTTTGTTTTTTTTTTTCGCCGATTCAACATTCGATATGAATAAGTACTGTTGTTGCTGTTATGATTAAAGATCGCAAGAATTGGTTCTCTTCCAGCGGCAGTACATCGGGAGCGTTAACGACCCGCGCCTATCGTACATACGAGTATGCATGTAGTGAAATATGTAGTTTGTAGGCAGTCATCGTATGGTATTGTTGCATAATCATGTATTGCAAGTACGCGTACCTATAATTCGGTTGCAACGCATTTAAGATGTCGAAAGTTTGTGAGAATGCTTCAACGTGTTTGTTTGCTAACAAGGTAAGGTTGTATATTATGTCTGTGTTTCTAGTACAAAGTTTCTCTAAATAACGCTATTTTATTTCTGTAAAGCCGATGCAGTTACGCCCCTGCTACGCAACCACATTTGCGGTCATTAGATATGATTCATATAGATGTAACCGTTACTGGGAATTTTCAATTGTGTTGAGTATATTTATCGTTTTTGCATTCCAGTTCATTTATTAATTACCTTCAGGTTATGGTTTTCGTTTAAATTACATTCTAATACAAGTAAGTTAATTTTTTTTCCGCATTGTTCAGTATTTGAACGAAAGCATCAACATTGAAGTTGTAAATTTCTATGATTTACGATCTGACGATCTGATTTTACTGATTGACGATTACGTTGCAGCTTCAACTGTTTGTTATAGAGTCCTGAAATTGGACACATACGTTTTGTCTAATCCTTTTACTTTTCTGTATTTTAGAGATTTGTTTTGTGGGGCTGTTTTTGTAGTGAAAAATTTTGCTGTTACAGCTTCTTATATCACAACAACTACGGTAGCTTCGCGAACCCAAATCGTCAATTCGTCTAATATACAAGCACATTTTTTTAAGAGTTTTTCCAGAACATAAGCAGATATGGCACTTGATTTTTAGAACATGTCTCTAAACAATTATCGGAGGAATTGGATAGCGTCTTTTACTATTCATAGTAGACATAAATCACAAAACGAAGTTATTTTAAGGACCTATTTTGAATATCATTGATGCATTAATCTAATTGACTCTGATTGAAATAACTCGATTAGATTTGTTAGAACGTCGAAAACAAAATAGCATATTTAAAGTGTTAAATATACGAGTATGAAGCGTTCAATTTTCACCTACCTAATTGCACTAAACCTAAATGATTCACAATTCGTAATTTAAGCTCGGATTTGCGAAAAAGCAGGTTTTTATTATTCAAAATTTAATTAAATATGTTTTAACTGCTTCGAATCTTTGGTGCCTGTAAACTGTACAGTGCAAACCGTTGTACCTATAAGAACTTCGAGTATTAAAAAAGGTTTCTATTCAGTATTTTGAAATTAAATCCGGAATTAGTATATTAAAGTGGAAGGATTCTAAGAGGTATAATTTAAGGCAAAACGAGAAAGTGCTGTATAGAATGTCCCAGTTCAACAATGAATTCATTTAGTAATTTATTGTCATATTTGTGGAGGGTTTGATGGAAATTATAAAATTGAATTAACAGCGCCACACACTATGTACAGTAAGGTGCAAAGGTATCCGGACACGTATCGATAGAGAAATACCCTGCGCTCAATACTTTATTCCAAAGAGCTGCAGGGCAGCTTAGTACCTGCGGGGTGGGACCGTAGTTTGTCACTCGTACAATAACATTGTATTATATAAACGCATATATACGTAGACATATTATATAAATTAAAAATTAGAATTTAGGACGGTTGTTCTATATCACGGATATTTTCCGAGTTGTCCGTTTTACTAAAAATTAATAAATATATGACTCCTTTATTGAATTGTAATCATTCAACCTACTATTAACAGGAATAGCATTTTTGCAAATATAAGGTACCAAAAAAAGATTGTTGTCCTCCGATACAAAATAGTAATATATGTATCTTCACTAGGTGAAAAGCTGTCAGATGCCTTTTGTTATAAATTGTTGTCCTCCGATACAAAATAGTAATATATGTATTTTCACCAGGTGAAAAGCTATCAGGTGCCTTTTGTTATAAGAAGCAGTAATGAAGCGTTCGCGAAAGAATACATTATCATTTTTTTTACCTAGACTTTAGTGTACCTGAGTATTTATGTTGCAAACTCATAAAATATTTGGTGAAGTTATAATACAATACGCACCAGGATAATGTTCAATCGAAGTTTAAATTAGACTCCGAAACCAGCATATTTGCAGCTGAAGCGGTAGCGATTCTAGAGGCACTGAAATATGGCTTGAGTACTACATATAAATACATTGTAATAATGACAGATTCTTTGAGCGTCTTAAAAACCTTGCAACAACGGAAACACCCTCACAGTGTGCACCCAATTATTTTAGACATTATCAAACTTATTAATGACTTAAGAGCGATGGATGTTCGTACACAAATATACTGGATCAAAGGACATACTGGAATTCGAGAACACGATATAGCCGATGAACTGGCAAAGAAGGGCTGTGTGGATGGGCGACCATATGATCCTGTACTTACCCGGTGGGACCTAATTCATAAGGCCGAAACAAGTATACTGAGAGAGGATTGGGACGTACATTGGAGAGAGTTGTGTGCATCGCATATGACACATTACGCGTTCATCCATAATACAGTAAACACTAATTCGTGGTATTTTAATTGTGCTCTGTCTAGATACTATCGTACTACCTTAAGTAGACTAAAATTTGGACACGGTAGATACCCAGCCCATCTGCACAGATTAAACATAATTGATTTCCCCGCATGTGCCTGCGGCCATGAGGAAGCAAACTTAAATCATATTATTTTGTCATGTAATAACTTCATCCATGTGCAACAACAGCTATATAACTTCCTTATTTCCAGAGGCATTCCGCTTCCAACTAGCGTAATATCGCTACTGAATTTAAACAGCAAAGCAATTGATGACCAACTGGTAGGACTTATTAAAAAAATCCAAATATTAATTTAATTTTCGAAGGTTCATCCCATCCTTAATCGTGCTCTATTTGTAAAACCTTCTTTCCGTTGGCCGAATTACTCTTACGTTTTAAGTTAGCCAGACTGATAGGCCCCAGGCTGTGAAGTGTGTGTCCACGTTTAGTTCCCCATTCTACTATTAATGTTCTTTATAGGCGATGGTGGCATATGGGCTTCGATCCCGCAGGCCAAAAAAAAAAAGTTGTAATTAATGATAGGGAATAAGAGATAAGCCAAACTTCATAAAAAATGTACTTATATTAATTTTTATAGTAAAATACATTCAAAACAACAATAAGAATGTTTGTGTATAAAATAAATAATTAATGTTCAACAGAATACTACACTTTAATTTTAGAATAACAGATATACATTAATAAAGTTGTGTTTGTGGATGATCCAATCATAAACACCTATAAACTTGACAAATACTCATGATATACATACATCTTTAATTTCTTCATATAATATGTATATGTGTTTCGGTTTTAGTAATACTAAGAAGTATTTAAATGAAATTTAAATACTTTCTAATTAAATAAGTTACCTGTTGTTACCTGCGCTAGTATTAAGTGAATCATTTTCAGATGAAAAATGTTTTTAAAACTAGGTACGGTATTACTAACATTATATTGCTATACGGGTACATTTGATTTTACACGTAATTCGCCAATACGCGTTTGTTTACGTTTAAGATGTAATTTTAATTACTGCAACATCCTCATTATGTGGAACTGGCTAGTTTTTGAGAAATTTTGTTTCGAATTTTGTGCTGATATGAGGGTTTTATATTTTCAGTAAGCGATCGGCGAAAGCTCCAGATCGCTTTTATCATTTTAAACTATATTTATCTACTATTTATACTAATTATAATATAAATAAAATATTTTTATTCTCAATATGTAATTGAGTTAATAGGTGTTAATCTGTCAAAACACTTTTAGTAAGTTGTTTTCTATTTTACCTTACAACTAACCTAAAACTCATACAACTAAATCATATATAGAACCATAAATAAGAACACTATCTACATGTTAAAAAATATAAATAAATATAAATACATTATTATTAAACAGAATTGAATTATCTCTATATTACTACCTTTATGAAGCCTTAAAAATTTAGTTTCCATTATAACTTCTATTACAGTAAGCTGAGTGATTTATTATTAACTAAAGGAGTAATATGTATATTTTAGATATTGACTAATTTTCGTTAAAACTAACAAGTCAACCAGTCGCGACATTCATTTCTATACTTATGTAATGCTACTATAAGGAATAATAATATCATCTACTTGACGCTACAGAAGCTTAAATTCCCATATTTTAATTTATGCTATATCTATATACATATATATATGTATATACGTATTATACGCATTTGTATATTACAATGTTATTGTAAGAGCGAACGGTTACACTCAGCGGGTGGTAAGGTGCCCTGCAGCTCTTTGGAATAAAGTATTGAGCGCAGGGTATTTCTCTATCTATACGTGTCCGGATACCTTTGCACCCCACTGTACATACATATGTATATGTATATATTTTATATTAATATTATGACATTTGTTTCAGAGAATATGTAAGTAGTGACGATTTAATCTAGTCTAAAAATCTATTCAAACATTAGTACGGCATTTTGGAATATATAAACACTTGCTGTAAATGCTCTTTGCAATGTAAACAATACAAAATCTGCACACGTTTCGTTCTGCAGTAGAAACATTATTTGCGTAAGGAGAGAATTCGATGAGAGTAATCTTAAAAGCTGTGTTGAGAATGACTACTCTAGTGCAGATATGAATGTGTATACATATAAAAACTTTGATTATACACATACATATATGGTACATACATGGTGAAGTGAAGGTCCTAGATGCTTAGGTCCTAAATGCGAAACCTTCCTCCATTAGTGAGAAAGTGTTATGAATTTTTGAGTGTAAAGCGGGGACCCAAACATTGACTCTACATATCTATAGTTTATCGTGTTCTTGGCTTTTCACTGCATGAAAAATAATACATGCTATATGCCTTTTGATACCTATATGAATTGGAGTGAACCCAAAATTCACTCCTCTGACTGTTATTTCTACTTAAGAAACGTTAAAGAGATTACATCAACATCAAAATATCACAGTGGTGTATTCTAGCTTTCAATCTGCAATGAGACATTACCTACTGCGCTACAAAGAATTGCCCTGTAGAACATATGACATGAGATGAAGATTTTGAAGTAAGGAAGAAAATCAACAATCTTAGTGATCTCATACGTTATTAAAAGTTATGAAAAAAAAACAGTCTGAAATGCTCGTTTTCCGGCTAAACGGATGGAAATCAGTAGAGCAAACGGTTTGGTAAGTATTCAAAACTTTGTTACTTTTTGGGGAAATCTAATATGATATTGCTAACAATGATATAACATCTTATAAAAGTGTGTTGTAATAATCATTAGACTCGACAAGGAGAGGCAATTTTCAATGTAGTGCGGTGAGTAATGTCGAGGGGTGGCACGGAAACTCAAGTGTCCGTATCAAAGCACACTTGTTTAGTATTATTCTACTGGTCGTTGTAAGTGCTTAATACTAATAGTTACAACAATTCTGAATTCGTAGCTAGTTTTTTTTATAGGACAACCTCTTTCAGTTATGGAAAAAGCGTATAAAAGGCAAATGACAATCTGATATGCTGGCTAATTATCGTTAAACTATCAAGAGGGATGCTCCCACAGGCGAAATATAGCAGAAAATTGTCGTTGTTAAGAATGTAGAAACTATTCAAATGTTTCAAACTATAACTGCATGATATTATATTTGAATTTAGAAGAAACAAATGCAATCAATATCGTTTGTGAGCCAAGGAAAAGTTTTTTTTCTAACGGTAATTACTTTGATATACATGTTCTTTTGGGGAAAAATTGTGAGTTATCATATGTGGTATGTAGGTTGACTCCAAATCAGAATACGCGTATTATTTGGTGCTCCACCAGGTTGAATTAGTCATTGAAAAATACTAACCATTATTCCATTTATGTGTTTAATTACTAAGAGTTATGTTATACTCTAGAGTAACAAAAATGTTAATTAACTTGCTTCCTGCCAACAATTTAGATTTGTTGTCGTCAATAGTACTTTTTCACCTTTGGCAGTTTATTCATTTGAATCCTACATTGCAATAACTGTGCGGCATAAATTCGCCGTTTGCAACGAGTATCGACCGTATATTGATGATCTCGACATCAACTTATTTTGCCATTCTTTTCACTGAATTTATGTAATATCCTTACATAATACTTGATCATATTTTGAAATTAGAACTATTTCGTATTTGTTAGAAGAATGCGATACATTTGTATTAGGTAACATTAGGTACTAACTGAGGGATCAATGTCGCTACTTCTTTTGCAAAAGATTCTACCATTACTAGGTTGCTTTGGTGCGGGCATTTGTAGCAACACAGTGAAATACAGTTTTTGTGGCGCATGATTGTACGTTTCGCTGTACAGAGCTAGGAGCCAAATCGAACATATGTAGCTAGGGTACTATCAACTCCCCTATCTCCTTTGATATCGCTTTGCCTTTATGTTTGTGTCCCAACATCTTACGGGCGGCAAACATAGGCGGCACTTGTACATTTATATAATTTTCTGTCTCCTGTTCTTTTGTGTATCGGCGACTTTGGCAATTTTATTCAAATTATTTTACGCGTGTCGACAGGCGTAACGTGTACAGAGCGCAATATAACTAATACAAAGTAAATTAAGACCGAGGTTTATAATATCTAGGAATTACAGGAATGCGGCAGCAACGTCCGCCAGATAAAGAGACCAAAAAAAAATTACCACACTAAAATTGTGGCTGCCAAAAAAAAATCAGAGTGACTGAAGGTCTCAAACCCCAACATGAAATTAACAATAACAAAATCAAGCGAATATATGCATACACTTGCTCAACGAGTACAATAATGAATCATAACACCATATACCAGGTGCCATTCTGAAGGAATCCGACACGCTGCGTTACAAAAAAAAAACTCAATAACTTGGTTAATCTTAATAACCACTCATAATCAAACAAAAATTTAAGAAAACTATCTGTGGGTACGACGACCCAGTTTGCGATCACCAGCTGTTGCCTCAACAGGTACCAATTCCAAAACTGGCCGCAACCCTGATTACATGAAACCAGGTCTAATGAACTCCGGCTAGATACAAAAAAAAAACTAAGCTCTAGCGTTTGCTAGTCACTGCAAGCCCGATCAAATCGGGGAAATACTACCCAAAATGAGGATTGAAAAAGGCTTCAATACGAGGCCACAAAGGACGCCATTAATGGAAGATTTGCAGCAAGGTCACTCCGCTTTACGCGCTACCAAGAATAACAGCCGCCATAAACATCCAAACTATACCCAAATGATGTTATACTTATTAATCCATCAGTGTATACATATCCGGCACTACACCAAAATAAAAGTTCAATTCAAGAAAATCACTGGCACTCTTGCCATAACAATACGTGCGTCTCTGCCTCTTGTCACAACAGGAAGAAAGTTTTCTTCGCGAAGAGATTTAAGCAATAACGCGCAAACGCGTATTCAGCGCCGAAATTACTTAGTAGACGAAATTTATGGACCGAAAACACCCTGAACCGTAGGCAACCCAAACTGACCTCAGATAAACAGTACGTTCCAAAAATGAATACCAAAAATACGCTAATTGAAAATAAAACGTAACAATTTTGAGAAATTCTATTATATTTCTACTTTTACTTTATTCCGGTCTAATAAATCAACGAATCAAGTCAATGTATACAAAATTTAGAAAATATGGCAGTTTCATATAGTCCGATTAATATTTTGCAAGTAATAAATTGAAGGGAGAAAGAAAACATGGTTAATATTTATACTTTCGTTATAAATTATAAAATAACTCAAAGATCTTGTACTAATCTCTTAAATATTAATATATTAGAAACGTTGAAATTCCATTTATGGATATATATTATTTAACAGATAATGAGTGCGGATACTAAACTGTAACATAGAATGTCGAAATGCTTCTTACTAATTTAAAGTGTAATGATTGAGATGTATCTCATATTGATTATTGTTTAGCGAAAGTGATATAACCTAGAAATGCAGTATGTATTGTAATGTTTAGTAGCACTAGGATAGGAACCTAAATTGATTACGAATTCTTGAGGAGTACAAATTACACCAAAACATGCTTTTTTTTAAGATATGCAGCTACAGACTGCCAATAATATTCGATATGTATAAAATTGCTATAAAGTCCGTAAAGCTTTTGCCGATAATTTTTCTATTGACACAAATTGTTTACATTCCATTTCACTTTAATAGCTAACTTAGATTGGTGATTTATTTGTTAAGAAAAGACAAAAGGTACATTGTGCATTGTTTCGAAGTTTATAGTGACATCTTTATTTTATACGCTATAATACACAAATAAGATTTGTTTTGTATGACAAGATGAGGTTGGAATTCCTCTAAGTTAGCCGATTCGGAATAGATTTTGATACAATTTCAATAAACTTGCAATTTTATATACATACATATTGCTCCTACGATGATGGAATATTTTATTTTTAGTCCGCTGTATATAATTTGCTTTAGCGGAGGAGGAATTTAATAAAGAACTTTATAAGAATTAAAATTCTTGCAGACTAAAAAAACAGGAAGTAAGTTATGGCATGAAGACAATCTCCACCCTACCTTATTAAAATTCACTAGAACTCTGAAGAATTCTTTGAAACCGCTAAAAAATGCAGGCATAGATATATAGAGGTATTCTTATACATATATGTATCTTATATAATATCCAAACATGAAATTGGGGTTTTATTTTGAATAAAATTCGTAGTTATTACATTTATAGCGCAAATAAACTCTGCACAAATGTAAAAAATAACCTACTAAAATGATCTTTCAAGAAAATGGCTTGTGAGTCGATGAAAGGGACAGTAAATTTATTGTCTATGTGGATTTGTAATCGTGTCAATAGTTTCCTCATAAGATTTTCTTTTAAAATTTTTGTACGGATGCAAATAATTCGTAGACAATGAGTTAAATATTAGGACCATATGCGAAATAAGCGAACATGCACAGTTTCCATTTAATGATGCTAACAGATAGATAAATTCTTATAATTGCTAATTTTACTATAAAATAAATTCATGTTGAGGACCAACACTAAAAAGTTATTTTTTTCTTTGGGTGTTGCAAATGATTCATTTCATCATTGCTTTATTTAATTGTAATTCATTTATCTGAGTCCAATTTAAAATGTTTAATATAAATTCGAAACCATGTCTAGTTAGTAAGAAAAAATGATATAATTGGGCTTACATAATTTTTTGAAAAACTAAAAAAACACGAAATTCGTATGTTGTAATTAATTCAGCTACTTTTAAAGCAGAGGTATTCTAAGCTGAGACGAAAAGAGTAAATGATAAATAAAGTTGTTCATTCCTGGACAGACGTTGTGTATGTCACGCTAGCGAAGGATTTCAAGAATGTATAAAAGGTTAAAGACAATCTCGGCTATTCATAGACCGTCGCTCGTATTCCGCGGTAAAAGCAGCTTGCTTGAAGCTATGCGTTTCAGGAGCTTCTCTTAGTAATATACCAGCGTTAAAATATGGTAGCTCTGCAGTAGAAAACTTGGATGCTATATTCAAAGTTCAACACGAGTCTATCTACTTCGCATAAAATTTTTCAATCTCCGTTTTGTCAGATTATATAGCATGGAATTTTTTGATTTGTGAACATTGTATTATATATTAAAAAGGAGATTTTAAATATTGCTTATTTGCATTCTTAATTTGTATAATTATTGTATTGATTGAGTAATTTTTTTACTATTTAAGTAGATATGATGCGCGATGAATAGATTTTCAAGGAAAAAGAAAATATTTTGGATGTGTTAGTAAGAGTTGTATCTTTGTTATAACGTTTATACTCGTTAAATTATTTTTTTGTTTCGTCAAGTTTTGTTAATAAACAATTACAGTATGTAATAAGAATTTTGCACCGGCGCCTCCACCATTTATTACGTATTCAATAATCGAACATTTTACATAAATGGAAGTTGAAGATCGGTACTTTAGTTTGTACTACCGCCTGTATATCACGCTCTACGTGTCAAAATAGCCCTGAAAAGGGTGTGACAGAATAAGAATGGGTGGTTCAACCCAGCTAAACTTTCATTGAAACTTAGCCAGAGCGTGTACACTTATGTGCATTCCGTGTACAAAATTACGATATCCTCTTCTCGATTTTTTTCATGAATGAATAAAATATCTGAAACTAAAGAACTTAATTATTTTTGAATCACTGTGCTAAATTTCCTAAAATTTCTTTTTTATGTACTTCTATTTTCGTCCCAACAGTGATATTTTCGATGTGACGATTCGATTTTATATTTTTTTTTGCTATAAAAATTGTATAAAGTTATATATTTAGCGTATTCTTTTCAACATATCTTCGATTGAGAATTATGTATTTTGAAAAGTACAGTACTGCAACAGCTTCTCAGGGTGTAACACGTTTGAAAAATATATGTATATCTACGAAGGCACAGTAGATGAAACGGCCTATAATACGACAATACGTGAAAAATAATAAAACTAACCAATGATAGGAAGAGTTTTCTATCTCGTTTTTTCGGATATAACCAGCTTCTTACGTCGTCTTAATCTTAAAATAATGACTGTGGTTAGTGTGTACTGTCTTTCGGAGGGTCTTACAATCATACTGATTTTTTTAAGAATAAGTACAGCTTGTTGTTGACTTAGACGCGCTTACTTCATAAAAGCAAATAGAAAGGACCATTTTGTGTTATTTACTTTTTGTAATATTAAGTTAAATTTAGACAATAATTCAAACAACGACAAAACGCGCTACTTTGATGACGTCAATACTGTCACTTTGACGAGAGCGTTTGCGTGGTATTGCGAGGCATATTTTTAAAAGGTCGTTTACGTAATTCAAGATTAGTCAAGTTTATGTTCAATTTAACCTAGAAGATTTTTTTTATAATGTTTTTATGAATTATTTAAACAATGTTAACTTCACACAGTCATTTTTTCGATACTCTTACAGTCAGTCAGTCATAACGAAATTGTGTCCTTCTAATCTTTCCTTAAAAACATGTATGTATATCAGAAAACCAATATCTGCATCTCTTTTCGGCATATTACTTTCAGTAATAGTTATTTATCTCTGAAATTTGAAACACAGCAAGGAAGGTATGCCAATGTTGTATAATGTATGTACATATGTCATAAGGAGTGGCGAATTTAAATATGAATATTCAACAACTGAATTGAAAGAATTTTGCTTGCAAACTGAGATAGCTATAGTTATATAGACAAATATTATTTTTAGCAAAGATTAAAATGAACAAGTCAATATTGTATTGTACTTACGCTACTGTATTAAAATTTATTATTGGAACTTATACGATAGGTACAGTTTTCCAAACAGTAAATCAATTTTTACGTTATTTCCCAAAATAAGTTTTACTGGATCCGCATATAGTATTGAGTATACGAAGAAAGTAGGAGAGGTATATGAATATTAGCATGTATTTTACAAGATGCGAAATTATAATTGGCAGTTTCGTTGTTAGGGATACTTACATACACGTAATCTTAACCGTTCAATTATGTTTGCTTTGATCTCTGTTATTGCGTAATTACTGATTGGTATTGCCTTTGATGTTTAAAGACGGTAGCTAATATCGTTAATAACGAACGGCCTTGATAATGAAGTCGATAAAAAGCTGTATGCTCTATAACTGTGTAAACTTGGCTTCAAGCTAATTGTGAGGCATATGAAAACGTAACCTCTATTTATTATATATTCGTTAAATGAAGCCACACGTTTTCAACCTCGGTGTATACATCTATACTAATTACATTTTATATAAATATATTAGTGGTAGGTAAATTTAGTAGAAATAAAATATATTTCTCAAGGTTTTGGTATGAATTAATAATTCATATAATCAATGAATTTCGACGTAATTTTTAAATAAGATAAAAAGTAGTAATTTAGAACAGACAGATAATTTTTTAAGTGAAGAGGATCAAAATTATTGTACTCGTATAATCTTACCAGGGTATTGTATACTAAGTTTAAAGATATAATATCTAAGTCTGGAAAATGTTAATTCATAGTTAGTTTAGGCGTAACATTTCCGGCAAATAATAATATACCATTAAATGATTTAACTTGTAATATAAAATATACCGGTCGTTTTGAGAAATAGGATAAATAACGCCGTGAAGGGGTAAGGAGTACGAAAATTCGCTAAGAAGTGGGGTCGCGTATGAGTATATCACAGCGCTGTAGACTAGACTGATAGACTCATACGCTACCCCACTGCTTAGCGAATCTTCGTACTCCTTACCCCTTCACGGCGTTATGTATCCTTTAAAACGACGTATAAATGAAAATTCAGTAGATCTAAATTTAAAAAATACGTAACAAATTAGTCAATATAGCAACTAATTACGAAACAATACGAGTAGTTATTGTGTAATGTAAAATAGTGTAGAAAAGAAATAAATATAATTTAATTATCAATACTACTAATCTACCTGAAACTAAATGTTTTCTATTTTAAATTGTTATGTAAAATTTTCTAAACGGTATATAGAACAGCACAAAATTTTGTAAACTTTTCAAATGTTAAGTAATACAGTTAAACGCTGACGTTAAAATTAACTTAACTCGTCGTTTATAATGCCGCGACCTTAATCATTTTGCTCCCAACAGTGAGTGGTAGATCGATGGGGATACAATTCTCCGAGAACGTGTCGCCGTTCTCTAGGAGAATTGAACCGCTGGGCCGAACGATCTGTCACAACACTGCACAGCTGCCTAACTACAACAACGTTGGACCTATTCTTTTGAATATTTATAATTGGATAAATTAAGGGGAATGTATTGATGAGCAAGTACCACAACAAAAGAATTGATCTTAAAACAAGTGTCAAAATAAAAACAAAACAGTGTGGAACGTAGTTAGTACTGTAAAAGGAAGAAAAAAAAACATCAATAAGAAATTTATTAATTTCCGCAATGACAACGTTTCAAATAATCCAAATGAAATTGCAGACGTTTTGTGTACGTGTGTATCTACGGTACATGATATAATGACTAAGTATGGCATATGTGCACCACATACATAGCGGGGGATATTTGGAGCGTTATCGGGCATGCATTCTGTAGCTTGCCGTACAAATAAAAGGACCCTTGAATTGCAAATTAGTATGCAGTCGTGTCGAGTATAAACATACCACGCGCGGTGACTTAACTTAACCGTCCCGTAGATTCTTTTCGTTATAATTTAAATTAAATACAATTTCACGTACGTTGCTGGGAGGCGTAACGAATTTGGCATGTTTAATAATGACTTTCAACCATTTAGGTAAAAGCAATGATGTGGTTTATACTTGTAACATTTCTCAATCAACTTACTGCAGCGGCGATCTTACGAATATTGAAAATTACACTACAATTAGTATTAAGTACTCTACTATGGAGAGTGTAATAGCTGATAAAATCTTCAACTACCTTAACAATCTGCGCGGCGCCTCAATTGAAACTTCGACCTAAATAATGCATATATGATGAAATGGACGCTTTCAGTTACGTTTGATTTAATCCAAGCTTTAAACACTCTTAACTAGTAGCAGTATTAAAGCTTTAGTTTCTCAAGAGGCGTATGGGTTGGGCATACGTGGTTTCTTGAATGGTAAGATTACGTTGTTTATAGAGTAGAGAAAAATTATGGTAAAAGTAGGAATTGCTGAACTATTGGTATTTGACATAAATATTGACACGACATATCACATCACATCACATTAACAAGGGAACCTTATTTCTTTATGTAGGTGATACTAGTGTGGTGGCTTCAGTTGTTAATGCACATAGACTACAAGAAAAAGTTGTTCTGAACAAATTCAAATGTAACGATAAAAATAAATCGCGACAAAATAATATTTATTTTGAGACCTACGGGATCAAACCGTATCTACGATCGTTTAAAATTTATTCAAAACTTTTTGCAAAGTTATTGGTAATAACGGATCTGATATTAGTAGGTATACCATTTCCAGATGATGTGGAGGAAAGTCGTTTATTTACAACTACCTGAGAATAACATTGCGCGCAGTTCACAAAATAAAATAACAAGTTCGTCAACTTAAAGTAAAAAATGCAATCAAGAGTAGAAAAAATGTATACCGGCTTATAAAAATAGAATAAAATGGAAATACAAATATAAAACTGTAATAGAATATGGTTCTCCGAAATCGTATATAAGGAGAGATTTAGGTACACAAATTTCGAGAATTTGCATCAATTCGCGTAATATTTTATGTGTATTATCGTTGTACTATAGAAACGATAGATAATAAAAGAAATGTGAGATAAGTTGTAATTGAAGTTCTGCGTTTCTCATTTACAAGATGGTAAATACATGAACGGATATTCCTTGTACATTCTAGAATTTGCAAGAAAATCAATCTCTTTGTATTAGTTTCAGGCACTTCTTCGCTAGAGGAAATTTGAGAAGGATAGAAAATTGAGAAACATGATATACCATTAACGGAAACGACAGTGTTAATTACGCTTACGTCTTCGTTTGCCAGTTCTAGTAAATTCGTGCATACGTAATTTTAATATGAAGCTAAGCGTACATGCTCAGAGGTTTTGTTCAGTTATTAGATGACAATGTTGTTAACCATCCGTGAACACCAACCAGAGTTATAGTGACAGGTGTAGTATGTGAACTGATTATCGCTGACGTCCAATTTATTGAAGTGATACAAACGTCACAAACGACAAGAAACCGTTAGTGAAATTATTCATGGATTGTTAAGCCTCACTGATCAAACTCTAGTAGGCACCAATTTACTGAAAGAGAAGTACATCAGCGGATTGAAAAAACTCTTACGCTTATCTTAAATATTACCTTTGCAATTACATAGATTTCCAAGCATAGAGAGTACTGTTAGACTAACGCATAAAATGAATTTTGAATGCATTGTACAGGGTGGTCAGATAAGAATGCAAAGTGCTGTATCTCTGAAACTATTTGTCGTAGAGACTTGCGGTAAAAATTTCTAATACTAAAGTGGTCAAAAGAAGACCGCGAAAAATATTTTCAGATTTCCAAGATGGTCGCCAGGGGGCGTAACCGGCATCTTAAACTTTTAAAGTGATTTTTCACTGAAATCCACTGAGTAAATGTTACTCGAATAATTTTTGTATAGCACTTCTTGACGTATCTATTAAAATAAAGTGGTGGGGGGTAATTCAATGCTTTTTTTTTAATAAACCGCTGTAACTCCTAAACGACTGAATTGATTTTAGCAAACTTGATCTCATTGCAAAAAGTATTTATTGTTCCATCAAACCTATCATACCTGTGATATGTCTATTTGTTAGTAATGCCGCTAAAGCGCGTTTTTTGATATAATAGCAGAAAATTGCCAAATTCTCTCGAAAATTAAATACAATAATATTACTTTTTTTTCGTAAAAATGTAGCGAAGTGATACCTAAACAGGCTAGTGAAAACCGTATTTCGATATCTTATTCGTAGCCTGAAGTATCGCAGAAAAAGATTTACAATTATATAAAAATCAAAAAAGAGGGCAAAAAACTCCTATTATAGAAAAACCAAAAAAAAATTCTAAACACGCCAGTGTAATGCTGCTCGTTCTAAGCCGAGATAAAGTGGGAACAGAAATTTGTTATTGTCGGGGAATTTTCCATTCGATGAATTGTTTGCCGGGAAATTTTTCTGTCGGGGAATTGTTTGTTGGTGAATTGTAGTCGGGGAATTTTCCGTCGGTGAATTGTTTTCGGGGAAGTTTCCGGTTCCTGCTGGTAGACTAAGTTTGCGCAAACAAATATAATTAGTAGATAGTATTACATCTATTTTTAAAGGCGTTCGAGAAGTGTGCCCTCTTGTCACAGTAATGCGCCCCAGACTAAACACATTAGCACCGTTAGATAATCTGTACATTTTGATCATTTGATTGTGCGCCATAAAAATGCGATTACCTAATTTCGTATATGCTACTTTACTCTTATATGTAGGTGTTATGCGACATTTTTAGTAGAAAACAGCCAAGTAGTTAATTTTGTTATTTGTTTTGTCTAAAAGTACATAACGAAAAGACGTAAGGTTTTATAACTAAGCTAAGATAGTAGATGATATTATACGTGGTTGTTCCAATAGTATCTCGCATGTAGCTCCAAATCAATATCTGGCTTCTCATTGCCTGTAAGGTAAGCAACAGAATTATGTAGTTATAAACATTGCTAAACTAGATGTTAAGGGTAACAGGAAAAGCTTTACAAATTGTGAAAATAATGTTATGTTCGGTACATACTAGTTTACGTTTACTTTTACGAATGTTTCAAGATTGTCTATTACTTTATATATGTAATATGTATATTTAAACACCATTAGAGAACGCTTAATCCGATTGAGGGTTAGCAGTGGAATTTTATACAAGCCTCCACTTCTAGTATTATTAATTATTACAGTATATACCTGAAATGATTTGCATATACAATCAAACATTCGAACGTTATGTAAAGTATTTGCTACTAAAAGAGCAGAAAACCTATTCACACGATATCCAGGCCCGCAGCTAAGATATGAATTTACTGCGCGCAATAATAAAAAATGCGCTCTTTACACTAAATATTTTATTAAGTATACCTCATGTCATACCAGTAGAACACATGTAGTAAATAAGATAGGTAAATGATATACTTAATTAGGTATATTAAAAACATATAAAATACAAAATTAAAGATATTAAGGTAAATTAAAATTAATTACAATTGTGCAATTTTGCTTATAATTAACTTAAAGAAATATTTCGTATTTATGGTAATGTTTTATTTATTCTACTGCTGTGACAAAAACAATGTCAATCTCTATCTAAGAGCAAATGTATATAATTGGACATTATGATTTTTATGAGACTCACCTGCGCCTAAAATAATTATCATGCCCGTGCTTTTCCTTTAAGAACAAATTAATCATTAATATACTTGCCGGTTGTTTGTCTCAACAATGCCTGCAAACGTAGAGAAGTGATTGATTTTTTTTGAAAATGACAGCTATTACCAACTAAACGCTATTTATCATAATTTCTAATTAATTTAATTAAAAAATGGCTTTTACGGAGTTTTCAAAAATAAACTAAATCGTCTTATTCCATAAGAAAAAACCCACCATGATTATGCTCTTTGAATGACCTTGTATAATGTAAAATATTAAATTATTTCTCATATTAAACAATTTTACAACTTAGGAAAGTTATAGGTATTCATATTTCAATTTTTTAATAATAGAGTTAAATTCTCCTCATTTAAACTCCTTGAAACTGTATTTCTGTTTACATTAAATCGAGTTCGAGTATGTCACAAAAACGACTGTAAACTTTTTTTGCTATTACGTCGCCCGTAACATTATTAGTTTAAACCTATGCACAAAGCAGTTGGATTTTAGACGGGATGTGGCGAAGATGCTTTCGATATTCATTTAATTTAATATAAATTGTAAAAGTGATAAAAATTAATATTTTTTTAATTAACATAAAACTGTGTGAAAATTGGTGCAGTGTTACATCATACCAAAGAGTGATCTAAGGTAGGTCAAATTATTATTTCTACAAAACATTTCTAAAAATATTTCCTTTGTTTAATTGCCTGAAAACAGTGTTATATCCAAAACTTTTTAATTCGTTTTTACATTAAATACACACTAGAACATGTGGCTAAATGGATCCGTAATTCTAATTTTGAATTTAATCCTTGCAAATTATTTATATTGAGGTATGAGGTATGCCCTTCAAGCGTATTACATATTAAGTAATAAATGTGTCTTCACTTTTGTGGAATTTTCAAAAATAAAATAAGACTGGTTATTCCAAAAAGAAAATTAATAATAGAGTTATATTCTGGTCATTTAAACTTGTTGAAACTGTATTTTTGATGTTCACATTAAATCGAGTTCTAGTATATCACAAAAACGATTTCAAACTTTTTTTGGTGATGCGTCACCCTAATTATTATAATTTCCAAAAATTTTATTATCATGCCTGCTTTCTTTCAATTCGTCTTGCGTTAAAAATTTGGAATTTGTTTAATATTAAAAATACCAATAGCTTTTCTAGTTGCAAATTCATTGATAACATCACTTAAATTACTATAATATACTATAATAATTATAGCTAGATTTGACAAACGACTCTAAGACATTGCACTCCGTAAATAGTTTTTTATAACTTTTAATTTTAATATATATATTTAAAATATTAACAGAAAACGCCCTTTCTCTAGATTTGTAGCTCTAAGACATTGACAGATAACAATTCAGGAGAGTAACAAAAATTTTAAGAGCTACATATACACAAGTTCGAAAAAGCAGAATATAAATTATTTGCCACAAAATAATTTAGAATTTCCATAGGCGTTGTGTCCTCACTTACCAGTGATTTAAAAGTATTTATATCTTCGAACAACTCTGCACCGTTAATGTCTTTGTCGTTTTCGTCCGTTAAATATATGTCTAAATCGAAACAGCTTTTTTAACTATTTGTTGATCAATATTTCTAATATCTAGTAAAAAATTAAAAACAATAGCATGCTCTTTCATATGATTAAATCGCTGTTCGATAGAATTTTTTGTGCAATCAAGAATAGCAAAATAAAAAAAATATTTAAAATAATCTTTAAGGTTTACCACTGGTTCATCTGTCGGCTCATATACAAAAAAACACGTTTTTGCTTCTAATCTTGTTTGTAGAAATTGGTGGGAAATTGTGTCTTCATCAATTTCATTGCTAATAGTTTTTGTCTTTTCCATTAAAGTATCAAAATTTTCATCTGTTCTCTGAGTGGAAACAAATTGTATCAAATTTTCTAAAGCGTTAAGACACTTCTTTCATTGTTGTAGACGTGTTCTGAATGAGTTTACCGGCAACGTTTATCTTTTCCAATAGACAATGCCATATTGTTCAGGAACAAACGAATTTAAAAGATTTAATTTTTGTAGTCAAAGAATCAGCAGTGTGTCTTATATTACTATCTCTGGACTGATCTGTAGATAATTCCATTAGACATATGTATACTTCGCGGAATTGGTAAAAGAGAGGTCTGATAGTTTTTATTCTACTTTCCCAGCGAGTTCCTGATACAGGTCAAATATTAAGAGAACTGACATTTGATTTTGTATATTCTATTTATATAGAGATGACGAAAAAAATTATATACTAAAGAACGTTAAACCTTCATTGACTGATTTTGCAGCATCGTTTTCTACTAAATTTAAAGTATGTATGAGTAGCACGAGGAACGAACGTAGCTCTAGGATTAACGGCAATAATACGGTTCTGTAGCCCAGCATTTGCGTCACGCATATTAGAGCCATTGTCGTATCCTTGTTGTCCCTGTTGTCGTTTTCGAAGGGAAAAATCCTAAAAACCTTTCTCTTATATTTGCCACACCCTTTGAGCAATCAAGGAATCTTACAATAAAAGTTAACTGCTCTGTATGACTTCGATCAGGAGTACTACCCATAATAATTGAATAATATTTAGCATTCTCAAGTTCATTTCTTATATTTTTTGTAACAGCATCACCTAGAAGATTAATAATTTCATTTTGAAAATCAGGGCTAATGTAATGAGGCATGCCTGTTTTCAGTAGAAGAGATCTTTTGCATTTGCTAAGTGTTTTATCATTACCGGATCAAACTGACCAATCACTTCCACTGTTTTCAGAAAATTACCGTTATTGTATTCATATAACTTGCTAGAATAGTCCCGAAACGCTAAACATGGTCTCGCCAACTACTGAACAATTCAATAATTGCATGCCATCGTTTTTTCTAAATTAAATAATTTTTGCCGTTCGGAGTCAATTGTCAAATTTAATTTTAAACGGCGGCGCAAATCAAACCAATTTGAACAAGATTTTAAATGAGAAGTAGATGTTTCATGACGTTTTAAGTTAATTGAAAAGTGGATCCAATCACTGTATCCATTTTTACCAGTGAGATAGGTATATTGAAGAGTAAAACAATTTATAACAAAAGCAAAAAATTGCATTGGCTTTGTCGGAGTAAACTAACCACTCTCTTAATACTCTTTGAAGGTTTGTTAAAATTCTAAAGTAATAAGAATTTGAAACTTCAAGCAAAAAATGTTCACGTAATGCGTATCTGCCCACGCGTGCGTAAAATATTTATTGTAATTGTTTTTTCTATGCATAAATGCGCCCGCAAATGAAGGCGCAAATGGTTATTTTCACTGGCGGTATCTTTCTATGAGGAAGGTCTAAAGAAATTGGTTTTTCGCTATCACAAATGTTTGAATAATGGTGGCGACTGTACAGTAAAATAGTTTAAGCAATATTTTTTATGAAATAAATTTTGTTTTGAAGAAAATTTTTTTATATTTTTTTCAAAACGGTACTTTTCCGGACATGCCTCGTATATTCCGATACCGCATTTAAATTTAATTTAATAGATATTCCCCATTATTGCGAACCTGAAACATTTGTTTATTTAGTCTTAGCAGTAAATTTCTATGTATTCTAACTTCGACTCGCATTTAACATTAAAAAATCTATGTGTTTAGAATTTAAACAGATTCGATAATGTATGTTGCCAAAACACATTCATTATATTAACGTCCTAAGAAGAACAAGTTACCCAGAATTTTAAATTCATTTTGGGCATTCATATTTTTTCGGGAAATAACTTAAAAATATTCACGCATCAAGAAACACGCCAATAAATCCGTTTAAATTGATTCCATAGAGGCATTGGCAAGTATAGATTGCTTTATTCACAAATACAAAACACGTTTGTACTGAGAATAGAATCTCCTATGGAAATCTGCGGCGGTAGGCAGTAAATTAAGTTAGAATACTCAAGACAAATGTGTGCCGGGAAACGGCGAAACAAATAGGTATTCTCGTCAGCATTCCCCACTTCAAACAGCAAGCGTTAAAACAAAGCTCCTTGGCTAGTTTGGTGTTATTAATGCGTTGTTGGTTTACGTGGGTTCAACTAATCTTTCTTTTTGAGTAGAAAAGTCTCCTTTAGTTGATGCATAAGACAAGTTCCTTCTAACATTTCATAGTTGTATACAGGCTAGCGAAAAAATCTGGCAATCAGATTAAACGAATGAACTTTTAATTATGAAATTGTAGGGTGACTTGAAATTTAATTAATATTCTATTAATCTGCATTCGTTTTGTCTCTGACAAATATGTCATTATTCTTAATTTACTTTAACTACTGTAGCTGTCAAATACATTTTAGATTAAACCAATTTTGACACTGACACGAATAATGTTGTTATTAACATTTGTAACGGATAACAATATTTTTAGTACAGTAGGTACCTACGTTGTCAGTATTTTAGAAAAAAGAAAAATAAGCTTTTTTATGATATAACGCTCGACCTGCATTGCTATTTAAAAAAAGTTGAAGCTTGCTACGGGGAGTTAAACTCCGACATCACATAAAGTGATATGTCTTCTAAAACTGTAGAATACAATTGCGTTCATCGGCCTATAATTTCAGAATTATAAGCCCGCTTGTTTTTAAAAAATACCTTGCTGGCAGACTTTTAATTGTGAGGATACTTGTTCGAAATTCGTTGCCATTAATGCTGGAGATAAAATACAATTTATAAGGATAAATTTGAGGATAGTTGTAGTACATTTTAGCTACAAATTCTATAAGCACGAATACAGTTAGAAAGTGTTTTATATAATGAGAAAGGTAAGGTGATGGAATCCAAAAAATTTAGTCTTTGAAGTTTAAAAATAGAACATGTTAGAAGATGAAAATCGAAGGAAGAACAAGAAACGAAATTCAGAACTTGAAGAGAGATATGTGTTAGATGTGTGTTTTCAATATATTTGTTATTGCAGTTTCCGAGAAACAGCAAGAAATACAAACAACAAGTTAAAAAATATAAAATAAAAAACCAGATCGTTAAAAGGCTGTAAGCAGAATAGAATAATAGATTCGATGTAATTGTAAAAGTAATTCCTTAAGTAATTTTTATTCATTTTCATCAGTCAGACAAAGATATGCAAAAATAATAACAAAACTGTGGTGATTTAGCGACATCTTAGCATATCTTTAAGAATTTAAAAGTTGTTTGTTAAGATTTGTCTCTCATACACGGCGATTATTATTGGTTCTAGTTAGTTCTCAAACCTCAGTTGAAAATGTGTTATATATTTTTCGTTATTTTTATTTGATTTTCCGTTTTTATATGTAGGAGTGCGACGGTTCAGAGAATTTTCAACCAAAGAGATGGCTTCGTAATTCCTTTTCTTTATTGTCTCTCTTAATTTGCCCTTCTTTTCTTTTGCACAGTTTTTTGAGGGAGTACATTGTTTGTTTTGCTTGTGTAATCTGGATCTAGGGGGACATTAATTGGTGTTCATGGTTTTTAGATACATTTTTGAAGCTAAAGGAAAGCAACTTCTAAATTGTTTTCAAATAGTTCCTGATCATATTACAAGTTATCAGAAGGATATTATTCAGGCTCGTGCGTCTTGCTTTGTTTTTGTTTTCGTTTAAAGATAATATTTGCATATTATACTGTTTATATAAGGATTATTTAATGATTTTGATAGGTAGTTTGGACTTAGTTATCAACCATTTCAATCACAACACTGTTATTTATATTTATTATTTGTTAATATTTTTTATTCTCTTAAATTGTAATCGTTGGAGATCAGTTGAGTTGCCTTTTTAAAGTGTAATTATGTATACAGCTTTTAAGCTTACGATTTTAAGATAGTTACATGTGAAAGCTATATCACGGTGATAACACACTTTCTTGTTAATTTTTTAAATGTTTACCCAGATAGCACCGGATGTCCTATGGATATCCATATTCTGTCCAAAAGTGGTCCGAACGTCCATGGATGTAAAACGGACATCCAATGGACGTCCATTACTGAATATCCATCGGACGTCCTTTAATGGACGTTTTATGGATATCCGTTTTATGTCCGCATGTAAAACGGACATCCTTTGGACGTCCATTACTGGATATCCATAAAAGATACCTACGAATATATCGATCGGTATCGTAACTTTCGGTTACAGCATTTATAATATGCATTCCCCACGAATGAAGGTATGATTATTTAAAATGCTACGTTAAAATTCGAGTAACACAAATGATATCGGTATCTCGCTAAAAATTTGCGTTTAATTTCATATAGAAATGATTAATTTTTTTACGGATATAAACATTATTATATTATAGGTTATTATTGTTTAATAAGCATATATGCGTTGCACATACGTTTAGGTGCAGTAGTTGTCAGCGCGTACCAAGTATTTTTATTAAAATTTTAACAATTTCTACTTACTATATCTATACTAAATATAAAAAAAAAATTCCCGCGCATAGTTCTCTGTTTAACATAAAGTGACAAGTACAGTGACAGTTGTTTGATGACAGGTACGCGATAAAGTTACTATGCTAATAGTTATTTACGAACCAAGTGCGTGAAATCATATTTCGCGAATGGTCACTCATTCGCGAAATATGATTTCACGCACTTGGTTCGTAAATAACTATTGTACGAGAACTATAATAATAATAATACATATTGTATCGTTATCGTATATGACACACTACTCTCTTGATATTAATTAAAAAAAATTGAGTTAGCAGTATTGATTATTTGAAGTGACATTTAATTTAAAATTATCAAATTCAAAATGGTAATTTATATAATATTTGTTGCTGTTCTGACATTGAATTACATACCTTCCAAATATTTAATTTCCTTTTATTTTCATAGAAAAACAATGTTATGGAAATGCGGTTAATAAGGATAGGCATTTCTAAAGTTCTGTCAAAAAGCTGGTAATTTATACATGAATGAATAAGTAAAGAGTTTAGATAAATTTCATTTTGTATTACGTAAAATAATCTAATCAAATACTGCTAGCTTTGAATTAAAATCCATAATTTCACTCATACTTCATGCATTACGACTTCGACTCGTGTCAATTTGACAATTAAACCACTCCAGCCGTACGGGGTGTCGTGATTTAAATGCTTGTCAAACTGACACTCATCTTCGTCGCTATGTAACAAGCATTTGTGAAATTATCGATAAATTGAAGGCTCTTATGTGCTCTTATGGTATTACTACAGATTATTTTACACATACAAATATAAACCAATCAGGTTCGCGTATTACTGAAGCAACTCGAAATTACAGCGGTAATTTATCGATAATTTATATCACTCAAATTTCTGTCAACCAATCACACAGTTGGAATTCCTTAGCAACAGCCAATAACATTCATTTTATAGCGATAAAATCACCTGTGAATTTTAATAAGAAATAAAATCACTTGTGGTTTTTTCAATACAAATGGAGTACTGTCAAAACGGCTCATTTTCACTCATAACGCTCGCAATTAGTACACAAAGCAAATCTTGTTTATTTTTTTGTTTCCTCTTCTTCTGAGTTATCAGCCAAATACATGTCAAAATGAACACAACCTAAGAGAGTAAATTACGAAAATATCCGATAACTGCGGAACTTACTAATAGCAAACTACATTGCAACAAATTTTGTTCGTGATATAGTCTTTTTAAATACAACGCGTGACCAAGATTTTTCTTTGATAAAATTGATTTGGATAATTTGTTCGTGCTTGTTGATCTTAAATAATTATCTCAACAAGCACTTACAAATTATCCAAATCAATTTTATCGGAAAATCTTGGTCACTTGTTATATTATTTATGATAAACGTTTTAAGTTACTTTACGATACAAATTTACGTACATGCGAATCGATCGCGTATCTTCATGTCAAAGCGATGTCGTTTATATAGAAATGTAAAAATAGAATTAAATTTTGTACCAACTAAGATAACATAAATATACAGGCTAACAACTACGAAAGCTTACTGATAGGAGAGGGTGGTGGGAGTTAAATTTAAATGTATCCATTTTACTATTGTCAACTTTTTATGTGACAGGAATGTCAGTTGTTATGTCAAATATTTTACCGAACCATCAAACTTTATCCTAATGGAATACACAATTAATGAAAAAGTGCAAATTATAAAGTGATTTTATAATTTGTCATAGTATTTGACATAACCACTGACATTCCTGTCATACAAACAGTTGACAATACTAAAATGGATACATTTAATTTTACCCCCACTACCTTCTCCTATCAATAGGCTTTCGTAGTTCAAGTTGTTATCCATTTGCGTCAAATGAAAAAGGATTGACGAAACGATGACAACTATTCAGATCATCGTGCAACTGTCAGATTTGTGTATGTCAGTATTTTACGTTATGCTGTCTCTAGCAGCATCCGTTTAAGGGTATATAATCCATTGATTTAGTAAATTTTGAATCATAGCATCTGTTATATAGACAACTTAATTAGAGTAGGCTATATAATCCTATTGATTTAATTTGTTAAATTTTGAAAAATCATAGCATCTGTTATACAACTTATACTTTTACTAACGGATGGTTGACTAATGCCCAAACTGAAGTTACCTCCAACACAACATTGATAACTTTCGTTTCCAAAAACGTTTAATGACACAAGAATCTAAAATACTTTGTTAAAAGTACTCTGCCATTCATAAACAACCCAAATATGCCTTCGTTTCTAAAGGTATATCAGTTCTTCTATGTTGAACTAATGGTGTGTCCATATGAGGTCTTAAGATTTATGCTAAATACCGCGGTAGGTCCTTCGATAACCCAAAACGTTTAATAAAACGCCGTAGAACCTATTACTAAAATTGGGGTTTTATGGAAGTGATATATTCATACAGTTACCAGTAACTACAATTAAACTTGCCGTTCCTCAATCTGCTGTAACTCCATTAATACAACCATGTTTAAAACGTTACCAAATGCCGCAGCCTTTTATTTGTAGTTGAAAAGAAAAAAAGCCAACTTGACGATGTGCGTTTGGTTATAACATGCAGGTTAAACCCCGTATTTAATTTTTGTCGTTTGTTAGCATATAAACGATGATACTTACCTACGTCGTTTCTATAAAACGAAATACTCAATCGCACACTATCAAACTAACGACTACGTGTTGAAGGTCAAACGTAACGATTCTCGTTAATATGCAATAGGACTGAGACTATATTTCGTAGTAGTCGTATAAAAAATATTTTTATATTTATAAAGTCAAACACTACATATGTGCTTGCAGTGATTAAGTTAGAAGCTATAACATTTTAGCACATATATCTTCAATATATTTTCTTAAATAATTCGTCTTCAGTTATATTTTACAAACGTGAATTGTTGATTCTCTGTTAATCGTTTTAAACGACATTAAACTGCCATACGTAATTGTAGTCTTTCCTTACTTGCAGCAATATTCTAAATATAACTGTGCAACTGTAATAAGCCGTAGCCGCAGGCCGGAGGGTAGACACTATTTTGAAGCGAAAAGAATTATGAATATATTTGACATGAATATGATGTAGACCGTACTAAAATTAATTGAATAAGAGAAAATATCATCATTTTTCTCAGGGAAAATATTGATCTAACAACAATTATTGCAAAAATTATAAACTTACAGATTAGGGCACGTAATTATGGAAAGATTTTAATATTATTTTATTAGTATGTGGTCAATGTTTTAATTGAAACAGCCGATAATAGATAATAACGCATATAAATATTATATTAACGTTTTTTACAGGAAGTCTCAAATTAAACAAGGTATACTTCTAATACTACAATATCTATTATTTCAAATTTTATAAAATGTCGGTTTTAATTGAAATAGTATTATAATTTATACATTAACAATATTTATAGTTGTTTATAGATGCACGTTATGGTTATATAAAAGAAGATTAATGATAATATTTATCGGTGTTTGTTTTGCCGGATTCTTAAGAACTTTAACGCCAATAACAGTTATTTTTTAGAACAATTTGTACTATATGTTTAATTCAAGTGCCATGCTATACGTTTTCAATTGTCTCGTCCAATAAAATGTTCCTAAATCATTGATAATTACCTTAGATATATTTCGCCCTATTAAAAAATTAATATATATCCAGAAATAGTTTAAATTTATATTTAATTTTAATCATTTTCTTAATGTTTTATAAAATTCGTTTTTCCTTCATCAGCTTCCTTATATTTTAAATATTACTCCAAAATATATTTTAAATTTGAGAAATGCGACGTCACTGTATGTACATCATAGGATATATAATTTATTGCTGATCGACAATTCACACTCTATACAATTTATCACATCGGTTTCATACTATGGAATATGTTCCGTGTTATACATCAATACTTTTACCAGAACAGTTCGTTCCACGATCCTATCAATCAAACGGCACCAAGACGTAAAGATTCCGTTCTAAGTGCAGTTTTACCGCACATACGAGAAGTGTGCGTGGTAAAGGTACTACATTCCCATTACAGTGATATATATTGTACTTACACATGTCAGATAAATAAGCTATAATTGATTGGATCTATTACTTAAAGATAAAATCTACAGGTTTTCAGTTTGCGAATCGTATTTGCACACCCTGAAAAAAAAATGATTCTAGACAATGGAAAATGTCTTTGAGAAACTACATCCATCGATCACCAACAATGCATCGTAGCTATATTTTAAGATTGCGAACACGTCATTACTAGAAGAAATTCATCGGTGTATGTAGTAATGATTGTAGAAACGTAATTTTTTTATATTCGTCGTTAAGCATAGTTGCTCAATTGCATGATTAGCCAAGGCACTTTTTGATAAAGAAAACTAAATGTGTAGATCAATTTTAGAAATATGTTTATCTCGTCGTAAAGATTGTATTTTTATAATAATGTAATCTATGGCATGATGTAACCTTTAGTAATATTTGGCTGTAAATAGGTGTCGTTTATTTTTTTTTTTTTTTTCTTGTTGCATCAATTGTAGCATGATAAATAAATATATTAGGAAGTAAATACAGAGGCTTCCGGTTTCTCTTATGAAGAATAAAAAATGAAAGCTAAAATGGTATAGAACTAGTAAGTTACAGAGATAATATTTAAAAATTAATAATTTTCGTCTGAACACATCAATGCAAATTGTAAACTGGATAATACGTAAAGCGCAATTTTTTAAGCTTAAAATCGTTATCCTATGACAGAACAATGAAACAAAGCATACGAAACCAACTTTATTATCCGAATGAGAACAATGCTAACGCGAACAAAAAACTAGTATTTGCTATCTTCATTCATTTACGCACCGCGTTTCTATTATGCAAATTTTATCATCACATTACTTGAATTAAATTAAGCGGCCAGTGAACTGAATTGTATGCTGCAAATTAAATTTATCTACGGATATTACTCTGTTATAGAATTGCAACGAAGAGCGGGAATATAAAACTAATAGGGACAAACGCTCTATCAAAATAGAATTCTGGAATTTATAGTTGTTATAAAAATGTAGTTTTAAAGCATGTAGAGCGGACTATAAAGTGCACGCTTTTTAGCTTGTTGGTCTACTTGAATAGGTTTTGTGGTACGATTAGTAGTCAGTTTAGGTACACTAGTGTTTATTGATTTGTATATTTATGTAGGTACTATTGAACTATTTACATTTTTAACTCTTGTTTTTCATACCAAACCAAGCGGCAATAGTTATGTTGTATCATTTCGTAAGAATAATACTATTCAACTTCTAACTCAAATTTCTAAAGTTAAAACCTGTATTAATGCTCAATGTGATAATTTTGACAAAACATACAAGATATAGATATTAAATGTGATTCATAAAATAGGCTGGAAACAGGAACTTAGATAACTTTAGTGTATTAATCTACACTTCTACAATAGCATCATTTTCTTCGGAAATGTGGGAATTACTTTTGCTCTCCACATACACCCCCACAAACTCTATCGTTTTCAAGTTCTCCAGATTACTATTTACCGTTGGTCGTAGGTAGAAACGGGTAAACACTCTTTTGTCAACATTCAGTAGAAATCTGCTTGCCTCACACCGTTTCTCAAATTGATTCGGACAATCTTGCACTTTAGTATCCAATTCATTATCAGTTGTTGCAGATAGAACTATTGTACTATTATCTGCAAAGTTAATCACGTGTCTATTTCCCATGCTATGCTTGAGATCGTTCATAAAACTAATGAAGATTAGTGGTCCTAGGAATTAAATCGTGGGCAACCCTTAATTCAACATTATTATACAGACGAATCTAAATTTGCAAACAACTCTTTTTATGGTCGACAGGCAGGCGGTGGCAGAGTGAATCGCCTAATTTGCTATTGAAGAAGAATCTGACAGAAGACTCTTTATAGTGACAAAACAACTGACTAACTCTTGCTGTGCTGTGCTTTCCGAGAATGTCGTGAGGATAATCATGTACTTCATTTACTATGCCCTTGTAAGGCGTCCAATATTGTTTTGAAGCAAACTCTCGGCGTTGGCAAGTTGACACTATGGAGATTATCCATTAAAGAAATATTGCGATCATTACGAGTTTAATATGGGACTTTATGGGAAATTGTAAAACTAGGAAGCACAAGAGGTTCATCTCGTAGAATAATAATAATAACAAAAGAAGAGTACCTACCTAATATTTTGTCTATTTAAAATTGTATAAAAGTAGTTTAATAATAGCAAAATAATAAGAATAAAAACAATGCCCTAACGTTGATACTAATTTTCTTAAATTTAGGATTTAATTTATTATTTCGAAATGATTGATGTGTACTCATTGTAATATCAAACAAAGTAACGGGAAATTTCAACAGCGAATAAGTAACAAAGATTACAAGCAGAGAGGCAGGTAAATCAAATACGCGAAACAATACGTGTATATCAGTAGGAATTAGCGTTGATTCAGCGTTATACATAATGCAAACATTTATTCAGAGAATCTTCTATAAATTTCAACGGTAACAATATACTCCGTACAAAATTTGACGTTGACGCTAACGACATTGTATATACATTATCAGAATGTCTGCTGCTTTGCATACTTCGTAAAAAACTTGCAGTGGATTCAAACTCAACATAATGGTCGGATCTCTGAATGTGAAATGATGATATGCAGACAGTCTGTTAATAACTTTGTATTTGAAAATGTGAATTTATTAACTAAACACTTTGCCTTAAAGCGAATGTAATTTCTGTGAAAAATGTAAAACTTGTAGTCTCTTTCCTAGGTATTAGATATAATTTAAGGCAAGACCTTTAGTTGCTAATTACAAATTTCCAGCAGCAAAATTTGCATTCAATTATTAACTAACTGTACAATGTATGTATATTAGTTACCTCCAGTAGTAATTTACTTCTAGTGGGAGTGGTACATTACGAATAAGTCATCAGTTAATTTTTTTTTATGTGTGGTGGGAGCTTAGTTGCAGTGACTCCGTAAGCTGTATCGCTTGCCTGGTTATCGTGCAACTCTCGCGGTGTAGTTTTGTGTGTGTAAGTTATGTTCAAATGGCTTTGTGACAGCATCATATCGTCTTTTATGATGCCACGCTGTTAACCACTTTGCTCCCAACAGCGAATGGCAAGTCGATCCGGGATTAAACTCTCTGAAACAATGTCACCGTCTCTCCAGAGAATTGAACCCCGGCACCTATCGTCCTCCCACAACGATAGTCAGCCGCCTAACCACTGCGGCCATCGACCCGTTAATTAAATTATTCAATTAATTTAAATTAATTATAAGATATATTTTAATATAATTTCGATTTTGACGTAACAATGAACAATTGCTTATTTTGCATGCATTGAATTAACACTTTTTATATACTGAAATAAACATTTAAGCTGTTGATGAAGGTTATTTTAGAATTATTATGAATATCCGGTGAAGAAACACACGTGAAAACCAGTTCCGTAGATCTACTCAATCTTTTGGGAATTTACGAACAAATAAATCGCGAGTGATAGTGAAAAATATCAATAAAGTAGAAATACTTCATTGAGAAGTGTGTGAAAGAAAATTAGATAGCCAATATACAATTAAGGGGACGGACGCACGCCTAAAGCAACATAAACATGGAGTCGGACTTATCAGACGATGGAAAACATTTAAAGAGATGAACAGGAGGGAGAGGTGTTTAAAAAATCTAAAAAACTAAATAGAAGCCCACCAAATACAAACGAAGGTATGTTAAAAGAAATGATGAAATTAATGAGAGAGCTATCAACAGATATAAAGGAAATAAAATTTGAGCAACAGACACAAGGGGAAGAAACCAAGGCACTGAAAGAAGAATTAAAAGAAATAAAGAGAGAGCAGAGAGAATACATGGAGGAAATAAATAAACTAAAAGATCTAAATAAAAAGGCGATGATCGAGATAAATGATTTGAAAGGCGAGTTAAAGACAAATGGCGAAAGAATAGAGAGACTAGAAAAGGAAACAAGAAGAAAAAATATAATAGTGCAGGGGCTGTCAATAGATACTAGAAATGGAAACTTACTAAAAGATGAGATGAAGAAGCTCATAGAAGAGGAAATGGGAATCAAACCAATCATAAAAGCAGCACACAGACTAGGTCCAAAAACAATTGTGGTAGCATTAGGCAGCGAAGACGAGAAACTAGAGGTGATGCATAACAAGAGCAAACTGAGGAACCGACCAGGAAACAAAGTTTTTATTGAAGACGATCTAACAAAAGAAGAAAGAGAGATACAGAAGCTAATAAGACAGAAGGCAAAAGAGGAACGGAACAAAGGAAAACAGGTAAAAATAGGATTTTCGAAACTTGTGATGGACGGTCAAACTTGGAAATGGAGCAGAACGGACAATAAGCTTCGAAAAGTGGAAAGCATCACACACATTCCAAAAAACTAAAAAAGACGATAATGGACGGAACTACCAGGATGACCAGGCAACCAAAAGAGGGACAATATGAATTAAACAACAATAGAGTAAAAAAACAAGAAAAACAGCCAGAAATAGCGGAAATGAAGGAAGAAATCAAGACGACCGAGCAAGCACATGGAAGAAGCAAAAGGTTTCTGAAACAAAAAATTGGTAATAATACGCTAGGAACATGGAATATAAAAGTATAAATGGAAAGGAAATAGAACTGGTTAAGGAATTTGAGAGGGCGAGACTTATTAATACTTTGATAGAGATAGAAAATCAACATGTACTAATCTGAGTGGAGTAAAAGAAGAAAAAAGGCACAAGCGGGAATAGGATATCTAATTCACAAAAATAATAGAGAACAGCTGCATACCTTATCTGAAAGAATTTTACTAGTAGAATTCAAATACGAAACACAAGTAGAAACAATAATTGCAGTCTATGGGCCCAGTGAAGACGAAAAAGCCGATAATAAAGATACATTCTGGACAGAACTGGGTATAGCGGTAGAAACAGCACAAGGCAACATATTTGTAGTAGGAGACTTTAATGCTAGGGTGGGAAGAAGAGATGAGGTATATAAGGTGATTGGCAAGCATGGGGAAGAGGTCAGAAATACGAACGGGAAAAGACTCTTGGATTTTTGTGTAATATATGACCTAATTGTAGCAAATAGTTTCTATGAGCATAAAAACATCCATAAATTTACACGAGAAGAACCCTCGAGGAATGAAAGATCTATTATTGACTATGTATTAGTAGAAAGGGAAAACAGAAGGGCAATAAAAGACGTGATAGAAAAAGAAGCTTCGAAATATAGATCATTACTTAGTAGTAGCAAAAATGAAAAGACATAAAGAAGGATCAATACAAGAAAGTAAAAGAAGGACTTCGGAAACAATAAAGTCATATAAACTAAAGATAGAACAAGTAGCAAAGTTGTATGAAAACCAAGTGGATAGAGAGTTGGAAAAATAGGAGTAGAATTAAGCACTTTAGAATTAGAGGAAATGTGGTCATTGTTTAAAAATACGATTATACAAGCTGCGAGAGGGGTATGTGGTACTGTTAGAACAAATAATAACGTGTCAACAGACAGCTTGGTGGACCGGGGAAGTGAGACAGCAGGTCAAAATTAAAAAAGAAAAATGGCAAAAATATTTAAGTAATAAAACAGACTTTAACTACGAGGCATATAAACAACAACGATTGAAAGTAAAAAACATAGTGGTACAAGCAAAGCAGAAAGCATGGAACGAATTTGAAAAAACTAGAAAAGGATAGTAGAAGCAATCAAAAACTGTTCTACAGGGTCTTAAAAAATCTGAGAAAAAATGACAAAACAATTGCATTAACGATCAAAAATAAAAACGGCGATATTCTAAGAAAAGAAGAAGATATAATGGAGCGATGGAGGGAATACTTTCAGGAACTACTAAACGAGAGCGTGGAAGCGAGAACAAGGAAACAGAAATAAATGAGAAAGAAAGGCAGACAGACAATAACGTAAATAATATAACTATGGAAGAACTAATAGACGCTATAAAAGAACTTAAAAATGGCAAATCACCAGGTGCAGATAAGATAACAGCAGAAATGGTAAAAGCTTGGGAGAAGGAACAAAATTATTACTGGAGATTTGTAGACGAATCTGGACAGAGGAAAGAATCCTAAAGAATGGGAAGTGGGTCTAATAGTACCATTGTTCAAAAAAGGAGATTACAATGATTGCAATAACTACAGGGGTATCACTTTGTTGAGTACCATCTTAAAAGTGTTTGAAAAAATAATCGAAAAAAGACTAAGAAAGGAAATAGAACCAACGTTATCAGAGGCACAGAGCGGTTTTAGAAAGGGAAGATGTACGCAAGATCACATTTTCACAATAAAAGAGATCACAGACAAAGCACTAGGTACGGGAAGAGAAGTATACGTGGCATTCATTGATATGGAAAAAGCATTTGACAGAGTACCCAGGAAGAAAATTTGGAAAGTACTAGAAGAGAGAAAAGTGAATTTGAAATTAATAGAAATTATTAAATGTATGTACAAGGAAACTAGAAATAAAGTTATAAGTAGGAATGCCATGTCGAAAGAATTCACCACAAAAGAGGGAGTAAGACAGGGAGGTAGTTTGAGCCCGCTATTATTCATTGCCTTCATGGATAAGATAATAAAGGAAACCGAAAGACAAACCAAACCGTACTGTATTGGATATAGAAACTTGGAAAGAATAGAAATTAGAGAATGTGCCTTCGCGGATGACGTGGCGATAATCACTGGAAGTGAAAGGGCCCTGAGAGAAAACTTGGAAATATGGAACCAGGCACTACGAGATAATGGGATGAAAATGAACAAAGCCAAAACAAAAGTAATGGTAATATCGCAAGAAAGAAAGAATTTAGAAATAACAATAGAACAAGAGGTTATAGAACAAGTTAGCAGTTTTCAATACCTGGGAATAACCTTGGAAGAGACAGGAAAGCACGAGATCGAGATAAGGAACAGAATAGGAAAAGCGAACAGAACGTACTATGCATTAAATAAGGGTATCCTAAATAAAAAAGAAGTTTCACGAAAAACTAAGATGAATGTATACAAAGCTGTATACAGACCAATTTTAACATACGGGTGCGAGTCTTGGATAGTGACCGAACAAGAAAAAAGGCAAGTCGGAGCAGTAGAAATGAAGTACTTGAGAAAAATGAGAGGAGTAACGAAGCGGGACAGAATGAGGAATGAAGATATAAGGAGAGATTTGGAAATAGAACCCATAGAGAAGTTTATAGAGCAAAGACAGCTTGGTTGGTGAGGACATCTTCAGAGAATGAACAACTCAACTCAAGTAAAAAAAGCATGGGAAGCGAAAGCACAAGGCAGGAGAGGAAGAGGAGGCCAAAACAAACTTGGAGCGGAGTGGTAGGAAAAATTATAGTACAGAGGAATTTGGCTAGAGGCAAGGCGATTGGCACAAAGAAGGAAGGACTGGAATAAGTGGATAAGGTCATAAAGAAAGTATATTGAACCACCTTACACCCTATGGGTAGGAAGGTTTTGATTATATATTTGATTATGAATAAATCTTTGAAAGATTTTCGTTAGTAGATACATTTATGTTTGTGTTGTTGCATTCTATGAACGTGAAAACAGTTACAAAATTAAGTGAATCTAAAAGGGAAATGCAGATTGTACTTTGAAAACGTGTCATAAGAAAACTCTTAATTCATTTAATTTAATTGGAAAACTAACCGCTAGTCCAGTTAGTAGTTGCAACATGCTATTATTGACAACATTTAAAAGAAAGTGAAACTTTTATGTATCTAGAATCCAAGCTATTCACACACTGACTATGACTTGTGATACAAGAATGAAGTGTTGTCAGTAGTATTTAAATATATCCAATGTTGTCATTAGACAACATTCTTGATAATTGATATCGAAGGCTTCCACGGTCTGAGTCTCTGTTATGAGGGCTTCCGGGTTTTGACCGCGTCATAGTAAAGTACAATATACAATACAAAATAAAATAAAGCAAAAATGAAAAAGAAAAATTACAAAAAATATATATACAACTTACTCAAACTCGACGTTTCGCCACTAATGTAAGTGGCTTCTTCAGGAGCAAAACTAGGTGAGGGGCGCCAGAAGGTCACGGTAACTCGACGTGTCAACCACGCTAGAGGCGAAAACCTTCTGACAAGGAGAAGATGGACGTGCAGGGGTATATATACCATTGTGCAGGGAAGCGGAACGGTGAGCGCGAGGCAACGATGCGGAACAGTGAGCACGGGTCGAAGAAACGGAAAGGACGGGTTTCCAAATGCTGGAGAGTGGGTAACCAATATCGCGATTGAGATTTTGAGGATGTCTCTGGATCTCGATAGCTTCCCTTACCTTTCGTGGAAAATAGCGATCAGACTTGCTTACAACAGATACCTGATCAAACAAATTTTATGGCCCGTATCTATGAAGTGTTCGGCTAAGGCTGAGTGTGTTGAGGAACGTGACTTAACGTACCGTTGGTGTTCCTTGATTCTAGTTTGAATAGAACGTCCAGTTTCACCAATGTACGCTGAGCCACAGTCACAGGGAATTTTGTAAATACCTTTATGGGAGAGAGCAGGGCGAGTGTCCTTGGGCGAAGGAAGAATTTGGGAGATCTTGTTTAAAGGTTTAAAGATGGGTTGGATATCTTGCTTACGAAGAATTCTACCGATGTGATCTGTAACGCCATGGATATAGGGAAGAACGATGGTACCTAGCTGATTACTAGATTCTGGTGCTACCTTAGGAGACCGTGGATGAATGTACCTATTTATGACCCTTTGTATGTTGCCGGAGGTATAGCCATTCTGTAAAAGAGCAGTTTTTACATGTTTCAATTCTTTGTCGATGTTGTCGGATTGGGAAATTGAGATCGCGCGATGTACTAGAGATTAAGATTACCGATTGCTTTTGTGCTGGATGATGATGTGAGCTGGCATGAAGATATCGGTCGGTATGTGTGGGTTTCCTGTACACGGAGTGACCTAAACGACCATTTGGTAGACGTACTTTACTATGACGCGGTCAAAACCCGGAAGCCCTCATAACATTCTTGATAATAACTTCTTTTCTGATGGATCTGATCTTAGTTTTCAGGTTGTATGTTGAGAAAAAAAATGATGTTTGCCTATAAAAGTCGAACAATTCAATCATATTGTTTAAATCCAAAATAAATGCTGAAAATATGCTGGTGTCTGTTAGAACTTTTCATTAATCAACAAGGTGAGCAGAATTCATAATTAGGTGTTATTTTAGTTTTACGCATATTAAGAATAGGATTCTAGGAACTGTTCATTACATAGGAATTTGTAGATATTATTAGATGAGCTTATGTGTAAATATAATCCGTGCTGCAAGTGTTGTGGAAAATATCAACAATCGAGTTGGCGCATGTATCGTGTGAAGATGTTACAATATTGATTACTACAGAATTTTTTAATTGTGATTTATTTTTCTATGTTTTTTTAAATAAAAGATAATTGCAGAATTGTAACTTGCAAAGTATCAGTATCTCTCTTAATTAATTGTAATTGATATAATTACGCATATATAATGTGTATATATTTCGGAATTAATAATTGCATTAACAAACAATTACAGAATGATGCTCGATATCTGATATTGCGTGAGATACACAGCTTGTGGTTCAATCAATGGAAAAATATTCCTGCGGCCAATTGGCCTCACTGGAATATTTTAATATCTAACAGAAAATCATTTTCTCGATAACTTCGTTTGTAATAAAGTTACGAGAATTTCCATTCGCTAGTGAGATGACTCAATTTCCACGAGCGGAAAATTAATATGGAGGATGAGACGACAAGATGGCAATTAATTTCTGGAAATAATGTCAATTAAACTTTGGTCTTAAGACAAATATTTGAAAAAGATTGGACTAATATTGAACATTATTCTCTCAAAAACTTTATTGAAGTGCGCCTGGAATAATTTATAATGTAAGAGATAATTATTTTAATAAAAGAGCTCTATTGTTATCGTCAATACTTTTCCAACAAAGTACTTTAGAATTTAGCCTTTTTTTGGTACAAGTCTTCCTTAATATTTAGTTATAGTTACAACAATGAGTAATTAGCTAATTTTATTTAGTGTTAAATTGGTTATCTTGCTCCATTATTCATGTTGTATGTGTCAATTGCCTGTTCTTCGTTGATGGTCCGTATATATGTTGCCAAATATAACGGAAAACCGGGCGGAACTCATTGTTATGCAACTCTTTGCTGGTTTCCTTTAGGCTTCCACGTTTCTTTTTTATTCAATTTTGTGTTTGTGGAGTGTCTGGTTTTTCATATTAGATTGTGTTGGTATATTATTGAACAGATTAGTTACACCACAGTTAATCAATTTATGTTCTATCATACTCCAGATTATTACCTGTTATACGAAATGTTCCACGATGTTGATTGCAAATTGTTTTCTTCCATAAATTATTTCCAAGAGAAGCAAATTATAGTGAATGGTAAAGTGAGATTGTTGAATGTTTGGCTTGTACATTTTTGTAATTTGTGTAGATGGTGGTTAATGTTTCATTAACAGGGTTCAGTCATTAACAAACTTTAAACTTGGTAAAACAAATTGGCATTCCATATCTATTAACAGTAGTAATCATGCACAAAATGGAAGCTAAGATGTGTCCGCCATAGTTTTGCTCTTCTTCTGTCTTATTACTACTATTAAGTGAGAGTATAAGAACAACAAAAATAGCATTATTCATTTTTTAGTGTATAGAACATCGACCAACAATTCTAACTTGATTTTTTCAATTGTTTTTTTTACAAATGATATGCAACAGTATTATCTGCTGTGGGCTAAAGCATTATCCTTGACTTCATTTATTATAATGTTAAAGTTAGAATCGCAGATCTCAGTTAAATTAATAGTTTCTAAGCAGTTCAATGAAATCTGAAAACGAATGATGTGAAATGCCGTCTCTAGTTTTCTAAATATTCTTTGTTTTTCTTGTATTATCGTTTAGAAATAATTCGCTTATATGCGAAGTGCCCATCAAATAAATAACAAAAGCTTCCTGTTGATCTCCTATACTAAGTTCAGTATCCTCCAAAGTTTAAATCACAATCAATTTTCGGGATTACATGTAAGTCTAATATCTTTATTACCCGATTTCCCGTTACATAGTTGTTCGTGAAAGCGACCGAGATTTCGGTCGCATTATTGCTGTGCTAAGCGGAATGACTGCCGTAACTATGCAATGTTTTCGGAGCTTACAGAATGGGCGAAACCACTTTTAGTGGCGCAGTTAAGTCATGTGTTTATGATTATCGAAACTCCAAAGCTGCTGTTGTGGCTGTTCTACGGCAGTAGGCCAATTAAAGTCGAGCGCAAAAACATTCTCTAAGGTCACATTTGCTACAAATGCGTCTTAGATTTTGCTAGTATGAAGTTGTATTCGCTAACAGAATCTTAAGTATTTTCCGTCGTATTAGGAATTGGGAAATGATTGTAAACTTTTTAGAAAATGTATTACAAATTTTTAAATATGATAAATCATTCTTATAAAATTGCTGTTTATATACTATATACTTAAAGCCTAAAGTACAAGGAGTAATTCTAATCATCCTTCATCGACGTATAGTATATTTTGGCAAACGTTTATATATTAGGTGCAGTATCTGATGTTAGGAATATAGAAACCTTCGCGAATAATGAAGTATGGTCCGCATGATTTTTAACGAAACCCTTCAACTCAAACCGCGGTATGTAATAAATTAATGTTATAGTAACTGCTGAAATTACATTATAGGCACAATCAAAACTTGTGGCGATATAGTTTCTTCTGTCTTGAAGATGAATCTCAGATTCTTAAAGTCACTTGAGATCAAAATTATGGCCCATTAGGGATTTCGTTTAATAAAGTTTGAGAATTTCGTAGATCACATGTTTAGTTTAAGAACTCAAGAACAAGTTTGGGTTATGGGAGAAAGTTGTAATACATTTAACGAGATGGCTAGGTTTAGCTAACGTTAACAACTTGTGCCTACATATTTGCGGTAGCTAGCTTTAATTTATTTTACCATTAAGATCTCATGAAATTGTTAAATGGTCTCGTGCAATTGGAAATTATATCCTCATGTATGACTTAATAGATATTCGCAGCTAACAGCATTGCAACAATCTTATTTACTTCTAGATGGCACTACACTCAAGAAATAATGACCCAATACTAGGCAAAGAGTAGATCAAGGAGCAGTACAATTGCCAAACAAAAACTAGCCAACATACCGATTAATGTTTGTATGTGTGATCATATTGATGAAGAAAGCGGCGACAAAAATAAATAAAACAAATGGAAAGTAGAATTTACTTTTTCCAATACTTCCAGTATGATATGGCATAGTGCAGGTTCTATGTATGACAGTTATAATTTTTATATATTAATTTTAAAATTAGAAAACTGACGGCGCAGTTTCATTAAATTAAAATTAAATAAGATCTTGTGCAATTTTTTTTCTGGCAACATAGCTCAGAGCTTCATAGTTAACACGTAAACTGTATTTCAACAGCGCCTTGAAATGTGAACAGAACAAATTCTTAAAATGTGAAATATACTACTACAACAATCTAAGTACGTCGCATAACAGATTCTGGAAAATTTTTCGGTCTATTCCAGTTCTTTATTTCTAATAGCCTGTTCAACATACTACTAATATAAAGCTACACTCATTTAGTCAAAACTAAACATATTCAAAGTTATCTGTTCACTTCACTTTTACTGACACTTGGTTATTATAACGAAATCAACAAATGAAGGTCATGTTTTTCAGATTTTTCATAATTTTCATCAACTGTGGTTAAAAATCTTGTATATGTTTACTCAGCCTGAAACAAACGTTGATTGTTAAAAAAATGTTATAACCTACATAGCTAACGCAAAATTAATGTGTTTGTACATTATTACAGGTCAAATGGTCTCTCTTCTTTGCGCCCTATATAGTGATATACTATGATTGACATTTATTCCTACTTTTTTTTTTCAATTTGACATTATTTACGAATCCTAGGATTCACTTAGCTTTCAGATCGTAAGTATTTATCAGCTTCAATTAAGTTCAAGGAATCTATAGTTGTCTGGACCACTTTTACTTAATTTGATTAAGAGCCAGCAATCACTCACAAGGCGTCAGACAGTCTGTCTCGATTTACTAACATTATGTGCTTATGTGGCAAGATGCTAATGAATGTTCTCGACAGGAAAGCACTTATATTTGGTCTCCTTCAGATTAGTTTCCAGTCTACCAAGTTGACGTTCCATATCATGCTGTTTAGCGCTGGTGGCTACTGAAGATTATACTCCATCTTCATAGCCACTAATGCAGCCTCGACATTCCTAGACCTAGTTAGATCCCACATTATATAAAGCCAGATCTTTTAAAGCCAACTAATTGTCAGTTAAAATATATTTAGATGTTTGCCTTTTCCTTTTTTTATTTCGATTAGACGGATCATTGAGAATAACTTCAAGATCTTCGAGAGTTTGGTGTTTGAACCAGAGGCTTCTATTATCGCTCTTTTGCTTGTCTTCGAACTATAATATCCAAATAATCCGTTCTTAGTTTTCAGCTTTTGATTTTGAATGAAACATTGATTGGTTGGTAATTGTGCCCATGTATTTATTTGATTGGTTGCTCAGAATACCATTGCAGGAGTGTATCAGATAGAAAAGTGTACCAGAGCGGTACACTCTAGGATAATTGTGGATGAGTGTATTATTTACTTCAAGATAAAGAGAGATAGGAATATTAGAACTCAGAAAAGTCACTTTATTGTTACTGATTCAAAAGTTTTATGATAAAAGCTTTAAGAGCACTATGCGAACTGTTTCATTGATTTGATTTCTTGTTGTTGGTATCGGTATTATATTGCGTCCTATTCAATAACTAAGTCATATAACGTACGTTTAACTCTTGAAAGCTGTATTGTAACTTGATTGATTATATATCATATAGACGACTTACGAGGATAACAACATGCATTGTGTTCTCTTATCGTTTGTTATATTGTTTGGCGCAAAAAACTCTATAGACATGAGTGATTAATTGTAAACAGTTAATGTAGGGATATGATTGTTAGGATAGGAAATCGATGTTTCATTATTATATTTGGAGATGTAGTTTAAAAGTGATTGTGAGTTACGTTCAACAAATAAACGTGAAATTATAAAGACTATACAAATTTATTTTTTGTTTTAATGTGACAAACAATTGTATTTACAAAGCAATTTTACTTTTAAAAGAATAATAATTTTGTATCCGTTGACAGCGAGTAGTTTTTAATTTTCTATAATCAACAGCATCAGTTGCACTAATTATAAAGTGAATTAGCAATAAAACTATAGCTAAAGTGGTGTGTTTTTATAAATAATTATTTTTAGTGCAATTGGCAACCCCTATTTTTACTAGAAATTTTAAGGTTTCTGACAGTTATAAGTAAATATATATGTTACAGCTGCGAGTCTTCCTCTTACCTACCAATTTTATTTTGTATTTTAGTTTATAAACTAAATTTGATATTGCAAGGGCATTTAAATTAATTGCAGACCGTTTAAACTTATAAATATTATTTTATTAGTGACAATTCATGTTAATAATAGGAACAATTTAAGAACAAGTGGTGAAATAATGTTTAACAAAAAACATAGTCATTTGCATATGAAGAAATTTTAGAATATTATAATGAAACTATTTAGAGATTTATTTCAACCACCTCAATAGAAATTAAGGAACTTCCTAATCATACTGACATTATCTTCTAATTTTCTGCACTACTTTTACTGCTTAAATGTAAGTGACTATACTTTTACTGAGCGATATTACATACAATTCTAAAATCGGAGCTTCGACAGCAAATAAAAGAGTGAACGTTATAGATCAGCTTTGTTCATTGTGAGAGAGGATTGAAATCCAGCGCCGACACCAGAGTTTAAATCACAGTCAAAATTCCTCATTGCATTGGGGTACTCGATATTCGTTTATCTTGCTCATTTCTAAGTAGGACAATGTACCTTAATTATAAAGAATAGTTCTATAGTAGTATAGTTTTAGTAGTAACGGCAGTGACAGATTCAAAATATAGATCTCTCGATGTATTCTTGTGGAAGTTAACAACTAGCAGAGGAATTATCTATAGCAGACACATCTAAACATACTTTAGGTTCAGATAAACTAAAGATTTGTTGCAATTTTATAGATGAGCACATCTAACAGGCAATCAAATAATATTTAATAACTGGTTAAGCAGAGCAAATTGTGCTGAGCGTTCCTTTAGTATTCTAAGTAATAACTACCACATATGTTATGGCCTTCTAATGTACAATCGTGTGCTGTTTCACAATTCACTAAGAAATGTCGACCAGAAGTGTGTCAAATATCTAAAATTACTTTCTTAAAACTTGTAACAGTAATTCTTAAGATGGGGATTACTGCAGACGCGATTAGACCATAATAGAAATAATCATACGTATTTATGGTTAAAAAAGGCCATCAAACTAAGGGGTTAAGGGTTTATATCGCAGGTTATAATTTTACAGGGTACTGGTAATCGTTCTGGTTACACCTGTGTACAATAGGTGTAACCAAGTATTGACACGGTTCTGCCAAATATGGATACTTTTGCACCTGGGCAATTAATGCCTTCCTAATTGGTGTATTAGCAAGTGCACGCTTAAAATGGATGTCAATGAGAAAACACAGACAAACACCACCACCCGACTACTTCGTTAAGGTGCATATGTTCGAATTGGGCTACATTCATCCATAGCGCCCATAGCAAAGATAGCATCGAGTTCGGTTACTCCCATGGTTAGGATTCAATACTTACCAAGTGTTAGATATCTAAATAATCTAATAGCTACAATTAGATACCAAAACATCTTTCCTCTCATATTTCTCATATTACTTTTTCAATGGACGATGTTACCATTAACAGAAGACTTCAGTATCACCAAAATGCCGAATCGAACTATGCCATTGTCAACATCAAAATATAACTTCTTAAAAATAGAAATAGCCCCGCGCACACACAACAATAGTCACGAGGAAGTGCAATTGAATCTCATTAACACGCAAAATATCAAGAACGAAGTAATGAATATCTGAACTTTTACACCAGAGGGAATAGGTTGTAAAGTCCCATATTTCATTTGTTTGGCAACGTCGTCAGTTTGCCACTTTTACTTAACAGAAATGCCAGCCACTTATAACATGTTTTCGGATACAGTTTCCTGAAAAACTTCAAGAAGTAATCTCTTAAACTGCTGACAATCTCAGCTAAACACCTGCAGCATTGCGTACGTTTCTACGGTTATTTAGAACGAGTCTATTGAAGTTAAAATGCATCTAACGAATGTAATAATCTAATGTTTAAATGATATATATGTATGTACATAACTTTAAAACAACATATTGATATTGAATTCTTAGTAGACATGGTCTTTCACTAGAGGTTCGGTTGGCTTTTTCAGACTGTACGCTGATATAGATTCTCTGTAATATTCATATGAAAATACATAATACTTTTGTATATAATCTTTTTGTTAAGAAAACGTTTCTTTGTCAGATTCACCCTACAGCTTAAACCCACTTCTATTCGATTTCCTTATCCGTTCTTTCTATTAAAGTAACCCTTACAATATTCGCGGCTGGATCTCAAAAGCCACAAAATACGTCCTGAACAGCTTCACAGAGATGAAGTTCTAATATTGCCTCTGGGAACTTTAAAGGAGATTCGCATCAGTTATCGATAGGGTACATTAAGTGGATAATAAATTCGTTGTCATTACTGTTCTGACACGTTTCATGTACTTCACGTGGGAATTGGTGTGTCAGAGTAAATTCCGTGTCACATCTGGATATTTGTATATATGTATGTATGTGTGTAGTACAAGTATGTGTACCAGCACTCATGAAAGTTTGACATTTGCAAGGGAAAATTCCCAAGTGGTAATTACCGATTTAAACGAGACTTGGAACATTTACAGTTGTAAAATGTTACTCTCCGTTTCGACGCAATCTGACGTAATTTTCATAAATGTCGAATGCTAATTTTTGATAACAACATTAGGGGCCATTTAGGATTATTTTAAAGGCATATTTTATAAAAATATAATAAATTTCTGTGGTCTATAGATTCCGAATGTGCCCCTTAAATGGTACTAAAATATATGTGTTGTAGTTATATACAAATTATGTAGTCAGAAAAATGAAAGAACGGTAGAAAGTATCCATTTAGAGACATGGATTTTGTCAAATTTGCAGAGAAATTGACAAAAATAAAACTGATTCTAATGGAAACCACACATCTTTCATTTAAAAATACTTTCCAGTTCATAGGAAAAGAATTTCGAACGGAAAATATAATATAAAGCAAAAACGTGTTCAAAACTATAACAGAACTAAAGAAAAGCGTCGCTTATAGAAGGTTAAACCGTCATAAAATAAAGCATAATTGTTTGGAGTGAGACCTGTGAAAATTTCTAAAGAACATTACTAAAAACATTTCTGTAGTGAAAGCGCAATATCCGTTTTGTGTTTTTATGGGATGCATAAACAATAAAATTGTGTTTCAATAATATACTAGCCGAAGGCAAAGAGTTCTACATACAGACGAGGTACCGCGAGAGGAGCAGATAAATGATGAATTTATAGAGCTAAAATAATATATTCAACTGAAGTACCATTCATAAATCACTGAAGCTAACTAGTCTTGAATACCGTTATTGCTATTATATAGTGGTGAAAGGACTCGTAAATTCAATGTTCTATTCTTAATACAATTTATGATTTTGAAGCAGTTGCTCAACTATTTTCTGATTTTGTCTTAGGAGTATTCGAAGATATCAACGAAAAGTAAGACCTAAAAATGGCGTTTTGATCCTTATAGTTGGCGCAACACAATAAAACCGACTCACTAACCAAATCAGTAGCTTCATTAATTCAACCGTTTGATGCAAGTATTAATTAAACACCAATTTGGCTAAAAATCATATTTCCTTCAAATATTGTTCGTTAAAGTAAGTATCGTTAAGTCAAAGAATTTAGTTACTTATATAGTTCTATCATGTTAATATTTTTTATTAATATTAATGATATATGAAATGTTTTAAGAGCTGTTTAAGAGAGAATTTTGACAAAATTTCTTGACAGCTTTATTGCCAATCATTGTTGCCATCATGGGTTTTGGATTACTATTAAAATGAGCCTCTACTATGGTATGACCTTTGCTCTTCTGGACTAAAGGTTAAACTATCTTAAAGGCATCATCCCAGTGATGATGCCAATGTCGGAACAAACTATGTAAGTGATTTGGCTCAAAATGTTTTGTAGCATGATGAAATTATTTGTTAGGACAAATAGGGAACTGGATTTCGGCAATTTCCGATGACGTTCTGTAAGATCGAAAGTCTAATATTCTGCATTGTATTTGACCGACCTTCTTGAGCTTAAATACCTTCCTAATCACGTTTTGTAAAAAAATGTATAAATCAATCGTACCTAAAGGTTCTACCATAACTTTGCAAACGTTCACTAAAATTGCGAACCTTTAATCACAGTGTCAATGTCACTTATAAGTGCAGAAAGGTCGAAAATCTACGACGTTACTTTTAGTTTCTTTATAGCGGCAAAATCTAATAGCAGTAAAGCGCTTGTTTGCGAACATTTGATACAAAAGCTTATTTGCTAGTAATAAATAAATTTGGCGCACAACACGAGTTTTAGTTCAACTATAGTAGGTAGTGATAATTGTCATCTGCCAGCGCGAATATTTTTGCGAAATAGAAGACATTTTAATATCTGCTCTTCGGTTCTCGGGTTCTCTGCCGTGTCTTCTTCAGAAGTGAAGCGTTACTTCACTTGATCGTGATCTTCTTCAGAAGTGAAGTGTTACTTCGCTTCTGAAGAAGATCACGACAAGATGATCGAAACGTCAAGTACCACAACCTTTCTACACGGCAGAGAACCCGAGAACCGAAGAGCAGCCATCAACAGCGGCCGTGAAAGCCTGAAGACTACATTATGTTAATATCTAATAAATGTGATGCGATAACAGTGTCATCTATGAGATCACAATATACCGGAATTTCTAAAACAACGTCTCATGCTTATAATGAGGGATATCGATAATGTTTTTAATATCTTAATTACAAAATTGGTTCTCAATAGAAAGTTGTATTCTTCTAGTTTAGATTTTAGTTAAGCAAAAAATACTTGCGATATTCCAGTAAAGGAACTGCATTTATTTACAGTATTATTACAGTAATTCTGTTTTTACAGTAACGTGCATGCAAGTTTGCAGAAAGAACTGTAAATTCGTGGATAGTAATATAATCGGCTAACATTGTTGTATATATTTACTCCATTCTGTAAACGTTACCAGCGAACCCAGTGGAAAAAAGCTACTCGTTTTGCCATAAGTAGCAAAACTTGATACCACAATTGTTGTATATATTTATTCCATTCTGTAAACGTTACCAGTGAAGCTAGCGGAAAAAAGGTACTCGTTTTGCTATAAGTAGCAAAACTTGATACCACAATTGCAACCTATAACTAGCTCTAACATTAACCCCTATAATAAATATACCTACACAGTTCGAAAATAGAACCATGTAAACTGTCTAGTGTTACTGGTAAATATTTTAGAGTAAAAAATGTAGAGTATACACTTATTTTAAATTGCCTCTAATAGTAATTTCACACTAAATCGAGCAGTAAAGGATAGCAAGTATGCATCCAAACAAAGACGGTAGAAGATAGTGTAAAATTTCTTATGAAACCAATGTCAACTTCACCCTATATATCTATAACGTCTAAAAGTAGAGTAAATGTGTTTACACTACGTAAAGAGATGTTTACTCTAAAAAATTTACCTGTGCACTCCGTGTTAATATTTTACTCTAAAAAGAATGGACCTATATAAACACCGACTAGTGTTAATTATTTACACTAAATTTCTAACTGTGTACAGTAAAAAATTAAAATCCTACGTTATAAAAATATAAACCAAACCAATCAATGTTTCCAAGGAAACCACTTTCGTTAAAGTAAATGTAACAATAGGTCTGATTAGTTTAAGTACGTGAGAAATTATTTGGAGATAAGAAGTTTGCTTAAACAGACTCAAAAGAATAGCCAATATAATCAAACGATATAATATAATTGACGCCAAAGGACACCAAATTTACTCCATCACATTATACATTGTCTTTTGGCACCAATAAGTTTAAAACATGAATGATTTTAAAATACTAAAGCTTACCAATGCTTTCAAGACGGATGTAAATCTGCAATTTTACCTTTTACATCACTCTGTATAGGACATTTGTATAAATATTAGAAACAACAAATCGGCAAAAATTGGAACCAGTAAAATAATAACGGAAGTGAGAAGAAACTAATACAACAGTAATATTATTAAGAGCTTAGTGATTAATTTATTAACCTGAAATTGAATCCGTGGAGTACTAGTTACCTTGGAAACCTAACAACCTAACCTAACTTGTCAGAACTGTCGCGTTTCTTCTCGTTTGCTTTTAGAAGTATTGAATTGGTAAATTGTCTTAGTTGCAATAATGCTTAAGTAACAACATCTAACCCTCAATTGCTATCCAAAAGAACTACCGCAATAAAGTATACTAGCACCACTGCTGTTCAATGTTTATATTAATCAAAAGAGTAGTAGAGCGACCTTAAAGAAGGTCATTGCGGGAGTGATGACATTTTTATTATGACATATAGAGGATGCTATAGAATCTATGTAATATATGCCAGGTGACAGCAATGTTAATGCTTGTAGGTATTTTATTAAGTATTATTTAATCAATTGAATTTTTCATAATTCTAAAATTTGGCAGTGAATCCCAGTAAAATGTCCGTTGTGGATCCTAAACATTTGCTTGTAACATACCCAGATAAATGAGTTTAAATGAATCATATCGATAGTAATTTAACTGAGTTAATCTGTGTTTACAGGTTAGGCAAGCAACTCACTGCCGTTTACTATGTTATTAAAATTTGGAAACTGCTGCCGAGTATTTAGTGTTTATGAATGTATATTAGTATCTCTTCTATACGATAATGAGATGTATTCTTCTATAAATCTCAAAAAAATATGCAAAACTATAGTATAAGACTAAAAAATGTAAATTATTCTTTTTCCATTCATAAATTTTCTATTACAGAGATGTTGGTATACTATTCATGTTTACAAATATTAAATAAAGAAATAAGCATAAATTTTAACATTATTAATCAAGTATTATTCTGGTAATTAGATCTTTTTGTGTATACGTACTCGTTAAATACGTTTTTATTTTCTTGTTTTTTCTTCTATATCTAGCCTTTCGTGTATACAATCTCTTATTGTATGAAAAAAATTGTTAAATAATTATTATTGATATCTACAACACTAACAATTTATAGGACATAAATTATTGTTAATATGTATATTATATATACTTAATCTATATCTATATTTACTTTAATTAGGTATACGATTATAGTTAAATTAAAAAGTACCGGAAAACTTTTCCGTTTCTTTATTTTTAATAAAAAAAAACCCATCAGAACTAGCGTATACATATGTATATACGCAGTAGTACTGTATAGAGGAAGTAGGTGAATATTTTCAACATTCAATTTATTTAGATATTGACGGGTTGTTTCCAGCGAACAGCAAATACATTTAACAATTTCATATAGTTTTAGACGAGTTGCAGCAGCAGCTGTATTACAGCTGCTGAGTTGTAGGTCATGTGGATCGTAACTTAACTTTCCATGCTTTGAAGGGCCCTACGTTTTAATAGACTTTTGGACGTCTGAGATTTATATTTTCAATTAACTTCACTGTTGTAACATCCCGCGATAAAATAATTTTATTTTTAAAGTTATATAAGATTTGTTGCCCGAGGAACTACTGAAGCAAGTATTGTTTTTCATCTTGAAATCAATATAGTAAAAAATATCAGAAAGTTCAAGAGAGTCACGTTTTTCTCAATTGTTGCATTGATTGTAAATTTGGTCATATTAAAATTATCATTCACCAACAATTTCTTGCGACATATCATAATCATTACTGTACATCATTAGACGTCAATATTTCAAACGTATAATAAAGTAATTGCCATGGACATGAGTTGGATATAATATCACAGCAAAACTTTGTTACGAAATATAACTTGCCAATCATTATAATAGCTGGTCAATATACAGGGTGTCCCAAAAATACACCGACAAACTTTAAGGGGTGGTAGAGGACATCAAAACAAACATTTTTTGTTTAGTAAACATATGTCCGCAAATGAGCCGTTGTAGAATAAAAAAGGAAAAATGGTTTTGGTATTATATTACAAAAAATGTTTAGGATAACGTTAATAAATCACTATTTGTTCATGTTGAACTTTTATGGACAAATAAATGATGTTTTACATAAACTGTTGAAAATGTTGACCATTTGATTGAATACAAAGATTGCACCGTCGGTTCATTGACTCACGGACTCTATGGAATATTCCAGGAATAGCTTCTACATGTGTACAACTCGCCATTATTCTTGCTAAGAGATCTTCCTCTTTACGGATAGGCGTTTCGTAAACTAAAGATTTGAGATTTCCCCAAAGGAAAAAATCCTGGGGGTTGAGATCGGGAGAACGCGCTGGCCAGGCCACGGGACCTCCTCTTCCAATCCATCGGCGGGGAAATTGCTGGTCTAGATGTTGGTGCACGTTTAAACCAAAATGCGGAGGTGCCCCATCATGTTGGAACCAAATGTTATTTCTAATGTTTAAAGGAACATTTTCCAATAATAGAGGCAAAATATTTTGCAGAAAATTCAGATAAATGTCTGCGTTCAAACGAACAGGCAGCAAGTGAATTATTAGGTTCTCTCCAACAATACCAGCCCACATGTTAACACTAAATTGTTGTTGGTGTCTTCTAGAGACCACAGCGTGAGGATTTTCATCATGCCAAATGTGACTGATTCTACTAGTAAAAAAACCATCGGGCGTGAAACATGCCTCATCAGAAAACAACACAAAATCAGGTTCGTTGTGACCCAAAAACCATTGGCAAAAACCTAATCGATGTCGATAATCTTCAGGATTTAAAGCTTGTACGCGTTGTAAATGGAAAGGGTAGAGAAGTTGTTCATGCATAACACGGTTTACCGTCGACTTGGATGATCCCATATGGTGTGCTATTGCGCGAACAATTGTAAATTGGTTTTCTTCAACGCGGTGTAGAACCTCTTCTTCAAACTGAACCGTACAAGCTGTTCTCGGACGACCACTACCACCAGGACGTTTTAGGTTGCCACTTTCTCTAAGGCGACGATGGACGGAAGCAAAGGTTGTATGATGAGGTTGCCGACGTACCGGATACCTTTGTTCATACGAGCGTGCTGCTTCTCTTCCATTACACTGTGCTGCACCATAAGCAAGATGCATATCGGCAAGCTCTTCAAATGAGTAATTATCATTCATTTTCAATATAAATTTTATATTAACAATCAGTAAAGTAAATGTAATGATGACAACTAAATATCACAAATAATTACGTCTATCTCAAAAGCGACATCTATCGAATGTTTACTATGATAAAGAAATGTTTCTCTTGGCCAAGAAAAACCGCAGGTGCATCGACAAATTTTTAACGAAAGATAGTTGCGTCCAATTAAATCAAGAATTAGTTTAGTTATTTAGATATGATTTAAAACAATTTATTGCTCTACAGCTCAAACGACTCATTTGCGGACATATGTTTACTAAACAAAAAATGTTTGTTTTGATGTCTTCTACCACCCCTTAAAGTTTGTCGGTGTATTTTTGGGACACTCTGTATACATACTATATACTATATTACAAATGCAAATTACAGTTGTTAATTATATTTTATACAAACAATATTGATTTCTGTTTTATCAACTTACTATTAAAAAATAAAAACAGGAAGATACTTGGTCTAATAAAGCAAATAATTAATTGGCGTTTTAGTCAGTTGCGAACGAGGTGTCAATACATGAATAGTATGCTGTGTTAATGTAGCTGAATATACATGTATGTACCTCCCCTAATGATTATTTTTTAAAATAAAAAAGCTTGATGGCCATTAAATAGCACCTACGACTGTCCTACGACTCCTTTTAATAGCTCTGATTTTGCATACAGTACATGGCGACAGTACAACTAATTGTATCTCGTTTTAACCCTTTTCAAATACACTATAATTAGTGCATTTTAGCTTCCAGGCTGATCTCATGTAGATAAGTTCGACGTTTTGCTTGATATACTACCAGCGTCTTCAATATTTCGAAGGACTGATATAGCTACTTCCTATTCCTTGGTATGTACCTTATGTAGTGCTGGACCGTGTCCATTCTACTTGGATGGGTTTCATCTGTTTTGTTGCTATGCTTCCATTGATGATCCAGTTATGTCACTTCGCAGGTTATTACTTACATAGTTTAGTTTCATCATTATTTTCAGTGATTCTTCTATTAATCTCTGATGACAGTTCTGATGTGTTTTAATCTAACAAATAGTCGCCGTTGTGTTATAGGTCTTCGGCCGATCCGGATTTTTTAATATATCCACGTCTTGTCGTGCTTGTGGATGTTTCTTCGTCACAATTTGATGCAATTTTTTCTAGACGCGAATATACAGAAAAACTTGTGATAGCTGAAGTAATAGTAAAAAGTAGGGATGGCCAAAATACAATATAAATTGCACAACATTTGACTAAGAGATGTCAGCGTTAGCATTGGCAAGGGTTTGGGATAATCCAATATTTTTTCATATACATGATATCGTGTAGAATGCTATATCTATCTGGATGAAATGAACACATTTACACTCACTGAGTTTTACTAGATTCCAGCCGCCAAATAGGTATAATTGCAGGAAAATAGTTGGTCGTTCTGATAACAACATATTGTTTTTTTTATTAAAGACGAAAACAAACATGTAAATAAAGAGCGATATAAATAATAAATTTCAACATTTTTTTCTGAGAGATCAACGTGTCACCCTATCTCAACTTTTCCGAACGTATATTTTTTGTTTACTTATTCATATTTAATATCCCAAACATTGTTTTTTTCCTTTTTCTCGTTTGGCCTCCTTTAAATGACGCAAAGTTGTTGCGTATTTGTTTGGATTGAATTTATTTGAGAATTGTGGTCCCTTATATCATTTAAGGATTCCTATTTATTTTCACTATTATAACTTACGTTTCATCTACGGCAAGGATTCTGTCGAAAGCTACATCGCTGTCAGATAGTATGTTCTTTTTCAAGAGCAGTGAATATTTACGGCACTGACTTTTGACTTTTGAGAGGTTAAGGTATACTATGACTATAAAGCATAGTGTATGGTTAGTCTAGCTAGTGATTAGTCTCTGCTAACAGTTAGATCATAATTTTTAAGTGTCCGGTACAAGATTTTCTGTTTCTTCATATAGTTATGCATTCATAGTAACTGTAATCGGCCCTCTTCTAAATTGATTTCTCCTTTGTTTAGTAAGGAATTTTATCACAAGTATTATCGAATCGACTACTTCTGTCGTCTTTAACTGAAGATTACATCTAAATTGATATCATTAATAGATGACTGACATTTACACCCTTAGATAGGGTCTTTAAATAGTGGGATTTCTTAAGCACCTTCACTCTTAGTAAATTACTTTGATAAATGAAATACCACCACGGTATTTCAAGCATTCAATTTTGCGCTTGTGAAATGGTCAGTAAATCGAAGTGTTCTTCCATACAGGGACAAAATCAAATTCATGTTCCAATGTTTTCACTTGCAAAAATACATGTAGATATGATAAAGCAAAACATTTGCAGATAAACCTATACAGGTTGTTTCAAGGCATCATTTCACGCTCACAGTATCAGAATATCTGAAGCAATCCTACGAATGTACCAGTTAGAACTTTCAGACATAATTGAAGTGTACTGCAAAAATACTATCCAAAGCTGAAAAGTGGTCTATTAAAAATATACACTCGAAATTAAGTCACAACTTAGAAGCTGGTCAAGTTACACGTATCTAAAATATTTGAAATTAATTATTTCTCACGTTTCAATTTTTATGAAATTTGTTTAGTTTTGAAATTATTGAACTTAATGCATAAGAAGTTTTTATGCTGTACATTAATCTATAAAACAGCACATAAGCTAAATATCTAAACAAAAATGACGCATCCTCTTGTATTGACATCTTCTAACGCCAACGTACTTATTCAAAATTCATAAATTAGTAAGACATCACGTTTTTGATTCACTCTTCATATTTCAGCATACGTTTTATATTTATTAGTTGTATGTCAGATAAGTTCATGCATTGGATAAACTTTCCTCTCTTATTTGAGAAAGTGGAAAGGATGTAAACACGTACGTATTCTAAACGATGAATATTTTCGACATATGTCTGCAATATTGATACGGATGTTCCATAGGAGGGTTAGTAAAGAATTGGCGTCACAGGCCATTGTTTTCCGTTGTAGTACAATCAACAGCGAGAAACTTAATATTACGTAGGCTAGATGCTATATTCAGCAAAGTAAGACAATGACATCGATAGTGAATTTATCTAGATACGACATGCAGTAAGCATATATTCCTTTATGGACAAGCATTTTGAATAAAATATAGTTTTCCACAAACCGTACAGATTTACAAACAGTTTATATTGTGAGTGAGAACTTTATATATTCATATCACTTGAAATACAAAAAAAGCGTTTACTGACTGTGCTGTCTAACATAAGATATTTAAGTTGTAATCTGTTTTCTTGCTCTCAGGAATGACTTGGCTGGACGTCTTTTACGGAGCTGTTTTCTATTTATTTTTGTGTGAGTTAGTTGGGCAACTATGAAAAAAATGTTTGATATTTGGTAGAAGCGGTACTTTTTTGATAACTTATTGGAAAATTATCATCTTATGTGTGTACAGGACAAACCATCTTTATGTGAGAATATTATACATAGTGGTGTGTTTCTTTGTATGTAAGGATTCTAAAAAATTTCAGCGTTTGTTATTTTTTGTTATTGATTGGTTATGACTTCTTGGAGATGCTCTACATACTCGACTTTGCTATCACACCTCACTAAAAATTTTCAAAAAATTAATAACAGTCAAATCGTTAGAATCATTTTGTTACCTCAGATTCAGAAAAAATCTTATCGTATTTATATAGGAGTAATTTACAATGGTAACTTGAAGATGAAAATTATTTTAAGCTCGAATCAGGAACAACATAAAGCACCAATACGATATGAAATATATTAATGAGTTGATTAATTTTCTTATTCCGAAAACTTGATACCTATGATACCTATTATCACCTATTATCCATAAACTTTATATTTACACAACAAATTACTTACTACAACAACAACAACAATATTGCATTGTATGTAAAAGATTGTTCATCTTTAAAAATAAATTTTTATATTTTCCGGGAAAAATTAAATTCAACTGCGCGTCCGCGTCAAGCACTTTAAACTGAAACGAAATCATTTCGCATTTGTGCGGTAATAAAAACCGAATAATCCCTATCAAGCCGGGTTTATACTGCGAAAATACGCTTTCTTTACAACCATCACATATGTTGCCAACTATACGGGACTAGAATCAAACAATGGCATTCTGTTATTCCGTATAAGAATAAAAACCATAATGTTGTAACATGTTTTTCAATATGGGTAACAGTGCGTATTAAAATTCGTCGCTGAATCACCACATGACGATTTTATTTATTTTAGAAAGATGATTTTCCTTTTTTGACATTCTATGACACAAAACTGAAAGGTGTAAAGAGTGTATAGAAGTTGTCTATATATTGCAGAAAATAAATCCATGCCGCAAAACTGCCGCTAGAAGATCAAAATGACTGTTCTTGTAATAAATGCGAGACTCAAGATTTACTTTCTTGCTCTCTGAACATATTTTTTAAAAGTAATGTATATGTATGTACGTACCTAAAAATATAAAATAAGTATGTCATTAACGTTCTAGTATATTTCTCTTATTTTGCCTCCACTTATTCAGGATAAAATATTTGTGGGATTTTCCGACTTTGTAAGAATGCACAGCAGAAAGGTTTAATTTAGAACTAGTTAACTACATACTACGAGGGGTGGCTGAAAAGTAATGCACACTTGCTCGTAACGGGCGAAGAAAATATAATATTGATGCGCGCGAATGCTCATTCGATAGCCACAACCTGCCTCTGCATACGTTACAAGTTTCGTAACTATTGGTTGAATGGTTACGCGTTCATACGTGTTACAATGGCAAGCCGAACACCGGCTATGTGCACGCTCTTGAAACAACGTGCAGTGATTGAATTTTTGACGGTGGAAAACATTACGCCTACGGAAATTTATCGGCGTTCACAGTCTGTTTATGAAGCTGAGACGGTTGGCAAAAGTACTGTGTATAGGTGGGGCATAAAAAGCAAGAATTCCGGACGAACAACGCAGTGGACGACCAATTTCTGCCAATTTCTGTTCTAGCGGTGACAATCTCATTCAAAGTGATCGCAGAATCACTGAACAACGAATTGCGGAAGCTCTAGGAATATTAAAAAGAAAGAGTAGGCTTCACTATTCAAAAGTTGGGCTATCGAAAAATTTGTGCACGCTGGGTACCGCGTATGCTTACGGAAGAAAATAAACATCAACAAAAAGACGCTTGTGAACAACTTTTGGAACATTATCGACGCGAAGGAGACGAATTTTTTTTCAAAATCGTGAGTGGAGACGAAAGTTGGATTCATCATTACGACCCCCAAAAAAAGGCAGAGTATGGAGTATCGACATCGCAATTCACCGAAGCCTAAAAAATTCAAAACAACGCCTTCAGCGTACAAGGTTTTGCTCACTGTGTTCTGGGACGCTCAAGGAGCTGTGATGATGGAATACCTCGAAAAAGGGTGTACTGCAAATTCGGAACGCCACATTTAGACGTTACAGACTTTACGGAAGCGTGTTCGACGAGTACGATACACCAGTAACCGAGTTTTACTGTACCATGACAATGCAAGACCGCATACATCACACGCCACTCACGAAGGGTTGCAACGCCTGTAATTTGATGTTGTTATTCATCCTCCATACTCCCCGGATTTGGCTCCGTGTAATTTTTACATATTTCCTCTATCAAAAAGGGGCCTTAAGGGAATTAGATAGGCCAATAATGAAGGAGTGAAGGCCGCTGTACGCAGTTGGATACAAAAACAACCGGAAGAATTCTTTAGGAACGGATTTGAAAAATGGGTTCAGCGCTGAGAGCGCTGTGTGGAGCGAGATGGCGACTACGTGGAAAAATAAATATGCCATTTTATAGCTAAGAATTGTTCTTTAATTCTTTTTTTATTAGTTTTGTGAATGTCTCATTAAATTCTCGAGTTATAAGCAAGTGTGCATTACTTTTCAGCCATCCCTCGTAGTTAGTCGCAGCATTTACATCTTCCCCATATTTGACGCAAAGTTCGTCTCAAAACGAAATTTTGGAATGAAGAATAAATGATATATAAGGTGTCCCGTATTGTTTCATTTAAACTTTGGGAACGTAAGCTGGATTCAATTTCATTGCGAAAAACCATATAAGTGGTAGTTCTATCCCGTTTAATTATAGAGTTTGTTATTGTTGTTATTGTATTGTTTGTATTTGTAATTATAGAGTGGTTTGATTTTATTTCCAGCAAAGCCAACGGAATGCACAAGGCATATATAAACATATTTTCACTGTTTCTTCAACAGCAACGCTTGATCTAAATGATCTAGATATTTATTATTGGAATTTGCTTAAGTGCTATATCGATCACGTAGCGGAGTAAACAGTACGGCGGAAATCTTTGGTACAAAACTAGAAATGTACACACGCAAATCTAGTACCGCTGGTACCGCTGCTGTGCGCCCTTATGTTAAAACTGTTTGTATAATTTATCCATCAGCAGAGGGATTGACAAATATTTTGTTAATCGATTTTTAGAAAATATTTAAAGTGATTTGAAGAGGTACATATCTCCCAAACGAAAGCTGAAACCAGTCCTAAATTGTGTTTACACTGCTTAATTGCAAAGTACGAATCTTTCAGATATTGTTTGATATGAAAAATCTGATTGATGTGTACTTTGTTAACTCACCAACGAAAACACGTTTACACTTATTTAACATAGATTAGATCCGTATTAGATGTCTATAAAATACGAAGGTACGGAGTAAGTAGAATAGCTAAAAATAATAATAATTTATTGTCGTGGTTCATGCGAACCTAGACATTGTCAATTGTACAATAAAAATTTCTATTAAATTATATTCATTCATTGCCTGCATTCATATATACACTACTGTGCAAAAGAAACCAGCACCTTACATAATTCATGATATTTTACTAACAACACATATTTATTCAAAGTGTGAAATATAACTTCGTGCGGAATATGAAATACATCTAATCCGAAGAATAAATATGAGTTATCGTAAGAAATTTACTCGTAAGTTTAGGATATTCTTAATTGCAAGGGAATTAATATTTTATGGTCCATCTGAGGCGATTCCCAGGAGGGATAATCTATAGAAACTTTATTGTAGACAAAAGTATTTTAATAAAATTGAATTTTACACATTCAGTTCATAGTTTGTCATCATACGATAAGGTTTGGTATATTTGCATTTTTGTTTGTGTAAGTCTCTGTTCCGGTTCGTTCCGTTCAATTTATTGAAAGTGTGCGGTATCTAATCGTGAAAGACATTAAAAAAGTCACAAGATGCCACAAATATCTCTTGTGAACAGACATAAAATTATTGTGTTACATGAAGAAGGTTTGAATCAAGCCCAAATTGCAGCGTGTTAAGTGCTCACGGTACAGAGTACAAAGTATAATTAAAAAGTTCAACGAAACTGGTGAAGTAGGCGATAAACCGAAGTCAGGACGGCCTAAAAAGCTTAGTAGAACCGACGAACGTTTTTTAAAAATGACATCCTTACGAAATCGTAAGAAAGTAAGCAGACAATTGGACCTGGCAGAAATGACGGGCACATCGGTGCATTGTGAGAAGATCGTTGAAGAGATCCGGTTTACGAGGATGTGTGGCAATAAAGAAACCTTTACTCAGAAAAGGTATTATTTTTGATCATAAATCCTGGGAGACAATCATGGCGTCAAGTCTTATTGATGTGTTTGGCACCAATAGACGTCAATATGTAAGACGAAGGCCAGGAGAATCTCTTTTGGAGCCATGTCTGCAGGCTACTGTAAAACATGGGGGTGGAAACGTATGGTGTATTTCTGCAAATGGCGTTGGCGATATCATAAAAATAGATGGTAGATTAACTGCAGAAACATACCAAAAAATATTACAAGACCATGCCATCCCTTCAGGACTACGCCTTATAGGCGAAAGTTTTATATTACAACAAGACAATGATCCCAAACATGCTTCCAAATTAGTTAAAAATTACTTGGCCCAACAATAATGGGATATTAAGAACAATTTAACATAATAGAGCATGTTTGGGATTATCTAGATCAAAAGAGGTATGACAGATCACCCAACAATGTAAAGGAGCTGTGGACAGTCTTACAAGACGAATGGACCAAAATCCCCAATGAATATATTCAGAAACTACATGATAGTGTACAGAATAGAATCAAGGACGTCATTACATTTAAAGGTGGTCACACGAAATACTAATATTCGCAGTTGTAACATTAAAGATACTCATGTATTGTTATAAATGTATAAGTAGCAATCGTACTAGATACATAATAAAATTTTTATTGTCCTTACAGGTCATTTATTTATAGTACCTTGCATTGTAGTAGAATATTTATAAGTGCTGGTTTCTTTTGCACAGTAGTGTATTCTTCAACTCTATAAAATATATTTTCCATGAGGTATTCCCTCAGTTTCATTTTGAATTGTGGCGTGGTTTGTATGTCTTTTATTGATTTTGGTAACTTGTTGAATATAGTGACTACTTTGTATTTGTGACACATTTCATACGTTTTTGTGTTGTGTTTTGGCACACTAAGGTCGTTTCTCTGCCGTGTTTCCATACTATTATAAATATTTCTGTTTTTAATAACATCATTCTCGTGTGACTTGTAGTAATTTAATATTTTAAAGGTATATAGAGAGGACAGGGGCAAAATACACAAATCCCTAAAGATGGGACGACAGGATGCAAGTGTGGACACACCCATCATGCACCTAACAATTCTTTTTGTAAGGTAAATAATTTTCTGGCACATGGGACGGCTCTCCAAAATATTATGACATAGCGCAAACGCGATTCTACGTAGGCAAAGTAAAAAATTCCCAGAATATCCACATTTACCACCGCGCGCAGATTTCGTATACCATATAATGCCGTTGATAGTTTACCCTCTAATATTGCACAATATTGGTCATATCGTAGCTCGCTATCCATCACTAAACTCAAAAATTTGACATTGTTACTTTCGGGAATAGATTTCCCATTGAGAGGTTACATAAACGCGTTCCACATCCGATGTAGTTAGTTTGAATGTGTTTTATTTGAATTAAGTATGAGACCATTTTGTTCACACCAGCAACTCATATTTGCAACGATTGATCTGGTTGCGGATGACAGGCAGGCAGTATCTACTGCTACTGTTAGTGTACAGGACAAGAAAGAGTAATGTAAGTCGTTAACATAGATTAAGAATGGCCCACATTATTTTTGATCTATGTTAACGACCTGATCCTTCAGGAACACCACAATTGATTTGCCGAGCTGAAGAAAACACCACCTGTACGTTACCATTTCAGTCATCATAGCGATAACCGACCTCCGATTGCATAAATATGAAGAAAACTGGTCGTACGCTACGCCGTATATCCCAATTTTATGCATTTTGGCTAACAATAGTGAATGGTCTATAACGTCGAAGGCTCTTGAAAGATCAAAAAATACCGCAGCCACTCCATTTTTAGTGTCTAAATGAGTGTATACTTTTTCAAGATCTCGACCAATAGCATTGCATGTGGACCCACCGGCGACGAAACCATCTTGAGTAGGAGATATGATCTTAAATTTCTCCAGACAGTTCGCTGATCTTAAATTTAAAATTTTTTCAAATACTTTAGTAAATACCGAGGGCAAAGATATGGGTCGATAATTTGTAGCATTGTGCATATCACACTTTTTGTGTATTGGTTTGGTTTTGTTTACTTTTAGGCTATCGGGAAAAATACCTTCAGCAAAACAACGATTTATTAAGTGCAATAATGGCTTTACTAGAGAACCTTAGACATACCTAATCAGAAAACATGGTAAAACAAGACTTCATCAAGTGAATATTGTTAGTTTAATGCAAGTCTTTTTTCTCTGTACTAAAAATTGCTATTGTACTGAAACTGAGGCAAACTAATGCTTTCTTAGATTAAGCCGAATTCCTTCCCGTAAGAGGAGGAAATGTAATTATGCCGACAAAGATTTTCTCCTCTAACAGTTACATTTCCTGAAATAAATAGTCATGAGGACGTTTACGATGCTATAAATTCGACAAGATATAAATTACTTCTGATGTCAACCATTTCCGCAATATAAACAGGATATAACGTTTGGCGAAAAAAAAAAAGAAAACAAAACCAGAATAAAACTAACTTCCCGACCAACGCAAGAAACATGCAACGTATCTTCCACGTTGAATTTCATTTCTCCTGCGGGAGCTATAAATTAATAGCTAATGTTCTATACACTGGCGGTGTGATAACACAAATGTGTTTGTTTTCCAATCGATAACGGTGCGACTATGATGTCGGCGTCCAACTTTTTTCCGCTTCGTTTTGTTTTTCGGACAAAGTTATCATCGCCCCATATACCCTAAAAATACGTACCCACATTACGATCAGCTCTTTTCGCAATTTATTTCAATTTGCCCTGAGGCGAAGAGTACACGTACAACTTTTGCGATGTGCTCATTAAAAATGAAAAAATAAATGCGCTCGGCACCGCTGCAAGAATAAATAAAATTAAGAGGATTTTACGTAACTGAAAGAGAAATGTGAACAAATGTGAACAAGTATGAAATATATCGAGCATTGGGGAAATGGTTACTTTAGTAGATAAAGTTGATTATAACTTTCTGTACTGACAAAATTGAATCATGAATGTAAAGTATTAGTCGTAACAATTATGAAAGCTTACACGAAAAGGTATTTGTTATAGAAATTTGTGTAGAAGTTAAATCCTTATGTGCTATATTAGGTGTGTTAAATATAAATTACTAAATAATTAACAAATCAAGTTAGTAAAGAAAGGTAAAAGAAAATTAATCGTTTAATATTGGAATTTTATTGTATTCATTAGGAATAAAAGTCTCAACGTGAAACCGCACTATGCTACACTGCACTGCCCGACACTTGACTGGCAAATATTCTTTTCGTTCATTTCTTTCATAGCATAGTAACCGCACTAGGGTGACGCGACACTATACTGCACGATGCAACGCGGTTGCCTGTCGGAGAATATTTTGTCGCGCAGCGCGGTGTTGCTTACTGTGATTCGTATGAAATGATGGAAATTGATCTGAAAAACTTGTCAATTTGGTATGTAATTACCAAGTATTGTATGACCTAACATATGTTGCGGTCAATTTGATTATTCCGGGCATTATTTATAATGACCGGGCAATTTAAATATTTTGCATATGTCTACGATAATTTATTACATTGCCCAGCCATCATAAATACTGCTATTATCGCTCTGGTTAAACGGTCAACATATGTACATAAATGTACAATTTACATCCCACGATTAGCTAAAAACGGTTAATATGTCAGACAGATGGCATACAACACAGTACATAAAATTATGCAAAACAATTCTTTCTAGAAAAAGTTGTGCGCGATTTGCAATTTATATAAACCTTGCAGACAATACACGACATATGCATGCCAAATTTCGTGTATTGTCTTCGAAGAAAATGTTTTAATATTAGCTATATCAAATTATTTTAAACACATAACTGCTGTCAAGGAAATACAATATCATGACCGTAAGAATTTATGTCTTCAATTTCGTATACCGACCGGAAAAGCGCTGAAAATTCGAATCAATTCTTTATGCGGGAGCCCTAAATCACACAAAAAATAAAAGTATTTGTGAGTGGACGTGCAAAATTATGGTAATTTCGTGTTGTTTTTGTCGTTAGTCTACGCTTCCAATTTATAAATTCGCCAATATACGGTCGTATCGATTTTGCTTATCGTGGGGGGCATTGTTTGGATTCTGTTTGGAAAAAAGGGTTCGGTAAAATGTTGAATGCAAATGAAATACGCTTCTGGATATTGCGCTACAAAAACTTGTATTATAGATGTAATGCGGTAAAACATATTGAATGAAACTATGTAATTAGCGTTTGGGTTTTTGTAGATAGGTGTATGCCAATTTCTATGGAAATATATTTCATGAATTTCTATGTTCCCAGTACAATATGCACACGTAGAGCTAAATAACTGCTATTAATCTTTCGAAAACATAAGCTTGTTTTTTGCTAATTGCAGTTGGAATTTATTGGTATGTTAAAAAAGCAGGTTCACATGCCAGCGAAAACTATTTAAAGCGTTAGAGAGAGAAAAAGAAAATTCCATTAATGAATGGAGGCAAACTGGACAGTCATCCTTATGAAATTATATAATGATTTAATACTTCCTTGAATATCAGGCATATAATATGTATAGAATATTAATGGTAATATTTGAGTACTAATACGAGTCAGTTAGTTCATTTATACCTAATTTGAAGTAAGTAATAAGTATATTTCACGTTAGCTCAAAAAATGTTTTGGATAACTTCATGTTTTGTAGTAGTAGTTTAACTTAACTTATGAATGGGCTAGATAGAGTCCCTTCTAAGAATATATGAATTGCACATGATTGAGGATATTCTCAAAGTTTCTGGTTATACCTAAATTATACACTTTTATTGGCAAATGTAAATTCAAATCAAAAATATTTTGCAAAGTTGCGTTTTTTGGTACTGAACAATTTTGTTATGTATATAATTTTTTAACTAATTTTGAGAAATCGGAAAGCACAATTTTCTTTTTACCCTTTTCTGAAGTTATTATTGTAGGGATAATAAAATGAATTCATTCTGAACGTACGTTTATGAGCTCTTTACGAAGATACCATTAGACTTTGTTTAAAACGTTTCGCTTCATTTTGACTAGCACCAACTTCACTTTGTCTTATGGCAACCATAATGGGTCTACATTTTTCAATAGCGCTATCTTGCCATCTATTTGTGTCATATATGTTCATATATTTAAGAAACTAAAATTAATATAAATGTAAAAATGATGACAATAATAATGCTAAGAAAGATGTGGTACGCTGTGACGACATAAAAGACGTTTTGACATTTTTCCAATTTGGTTTTCTTTACTGCTTATCTCGAATGCCAGTCGTTTTAAACTGATCAAGATGGATTTTTCCGATAAGGAAAAAGGCGAAATGCTAATTACAACAATTCAGTAATAGCGAACAAAATTTAATTTATTCAGAAAGACGCCAGTCACTGAGAACATTGTTCAGTAAATTAGATATTGCTTTTGTACATCTTTTCCTGAAACTTGAGGAAGTATGGAGATTTCTAAGTATACAATATTCTTTCAATTGTTACCTTATTAATAAAAATAACAATTTCTTAAATGACATTATTTGGACGGATGGAAGAAAATTAAAAATTGTCAATTATTTAATAAATAAATCCAAGAATCAATAGTCTAGTTCGAAATCGGATTAGATTTGGGTTAAATGTTTGCGTAGACACTTTGGGAGAAAAAATTATATATTACAAATTTCTTAGAACTACATTTGTAGAATATTTGGATAATATTAATTTATCGATACGTCTGGAAGGTTTTTGTTTGTGGGACCGGAACCGTACTGCGGTATAGGGGTGAGCACCTACAAAACTCAAAGATAGAGAGGAGAGGCTCAGAAAATCCCTCTGTAAGAATCTCCCTGTTTGAGACACTCCAAGATATTCCTTGGAAAGTGCACCAAGCATGGAGCAAGAATTTTGCTAGAACTAAGTAGAAACAGACTACGCATCCTCACAGGTTTCCTTCTTGGGCATTGTCACCTTGAGAAACACATAACAAGGATAGGTCTAAAACAGAATAGCGACTGCAGGTTCTGTGGGGCGGAGGCTGAAAATTGTAGTTTATTAAAACTTTTAGACTGGATGGAGAGCTCTGAGAGTGGGCAAGCCAGCAGCTTACAACTCATGCAAGGGGGCACAATAGATCAATAGGTCGCACGTAACATCTCCCTTAATTAAATCTATATGTAAGTCCGGAATTATGGATTTAAATAAAGAGTTTCTAATCCGGTTGATTGAGAATTGACTTGCAATGTCACCATTACTGGATTTCTTGTTACAGGATCCTCTAGAAAATAAAGTTTACTCAAAATCAGTTAATGATATTGCCAAGTTATGGAATCAAATTTTAATTTCATTTAATTCATTACGAAGAAACGTTCAACTTGCAGTTAACAGATTGGCTGTTATGTGGCTTGACTTATGATACTTATTTGCTGTGATACTGTGCGGTATAAATGTGCCACGATAGTGACTTTGGTGAAACGTCTTGCGTTTCAGCGTCTGTGGCAAACAGAGCGTGCATTTATGAGGGAACCTCCGAAGCTCGGCGCCGTCGACTTGTATGCTCTGTTAGTCGTTGACATTTTTGTCATGTTTTCACAGAAAAATAAAGAAATTAATTTATTTTCCATAAAAAAGTAGAATACTATTTATTAAATAAAATTTAAATCTATTTTGGGAATTTTATTGCTAAAAACTGTATAAAACGAATTTTCGATACGATTTATGTTTGGCAAAAAAAGCAATTGCCACACAAATATTTGTTGCAAGTCCATATTGATCGAAAAGTTTTGTTTTCAGCAACCTCTCTAAATTCGGTGGCTATATTTCAAAATAAACGACGCACCTGTTTCGTTTTGGCGTATTTCCTAATTCAAAAAAATTGTGAGAGGTTTTCTGTAGAATTTTGTTGCCAACTTTGGTTTAGTTTTCTTTTTACAGGATATTTTGACTGTACAGATACCATTTTGCTTATATGTTTTGGACAAGGGGCAACGACGTTGTGTTTATTTATTCATTTTATGTTTACAATGCCTCCTTTGTATATTCTTCCCAGGATTTCTCCAGTTTTTAGGGTACTGTTTTCCACCTCTTTACAACTTTGTCTTTTCTTTTTTCGTAATATCCCAACTAAATGTGCAAGTAGTCCCTTGTCAAGGACTTGTAAAGGCTCCATCAACTTCGTTATCAGTTTGGTGGGGCAGTGGTACTTCCGTTCAACTGTTCTTGGCTACAAAATATATGTACATATATTCCAATTGTAAGTATGTATATCCATATTTCCAGTACAATTTCAACAATTTAATGTCGAATTAAACCTCTGTTTATTTATGTAACCTCTGTTTGTTTATGTAAGAAACTAAAGTTTTGCATTTTGATTTCTTATACTTTTTGGTTTGAGGAATCATCAATTCTCTTGCGGTTAGCTGGACATTAAAGTTGTTAATGTGAGCGTTGGCTTTCTGAAGATTGTTGTAAATTCAAAGTAAATTTAAAATATGTAAAATAAAGCGCAATGTTCCTATGAAATTTATTAAACAATGATTTATTTGGTTGATCTATTTGCGAATACTGTTAGAAGTAAACTTTGCTTTTTGTTACTGAATCTGTTATTATCATAATAAAATTTTGACCCATCGCATTTTCTTCTACGCCGGTAAAATTTATTTGGGTTGAAGTTGAAGTTGAAGAAGAACTGTAATTGTGAAAAAATAATAAAATACGCCAAAACATTTTTTTCTGTTAATACACGACTCCGTATTTTTGTTAGTATTTTTATTTTCAACAAATTTTTTGCATTTGTAATCGTTTTACTTTATTAAATAGAGATATCTGATACATAAAAAATATCAGAAGAAATGGGTCCAATTAATATGACAGCCATAAGAAAAAGATCTAATGATACCATCCAAAGATTTAGTTTTAAGTGTGGTGGGTGCTCAGTTGCAGTGACTCCGTAAGCTGTATTGCTTATCTGGCTATCATGCAACTCTCGCGGTGTAGTTTCGTGTGTGTAAATTGTGTTCAAATGGCTTTGTGACAGCATCATTATCGCCTTTTATAATGCCGTGGTGTTAATTACTTTGCTCCCAACAGCGAGTAGTAAGTCGATCCGGATATCAACTCTCTGAAAAAATGTCACCATCTCTCCTTATTAAAAGAAGCACCAAATTTGGATATAAAACGTGTAAAAATAAAACCACCGCATCACCAGAAACGCATCAGCTTTTACAAAAACCAGCTTGACGTTCTTGACGTATGTACATTGTACATACATATGCAATAATGCTGGAAGGAGACTATTTTATCGATGAAAAAGACTTTGCATGGCTCTGATGACTATTAGTATTATTACCATATTTTGTGAAAAGTGGAAGTGTCCTGAGTCATAGATAGATCGGTGGTGGTGGATTAGTGGTTTGAATATAAAGTCAAATGTTGCAAAATAAATAATGTTTATTATAGAAAACTTTCTTGAGTTGTTATGATTGAAGTATAAAGAAGCTAGGCGGTTCTAAATATAACTAAAGTAATCGAATTAGTATTTCACGTGTTTATGAAGTTGATGTAATTTTGATACAGTTCTATTTTGTTAATAATCTAATAAAGGCGGTGACTGATACTTGCTGGTGCACTGTATATGAATCAACATTAAATAATGTATACGCAAACTTTTTATTAATATCAGTTTTATTTATTATATCAAATATTTAATGTTGCTGACGTTACAGAATCATTTATGATTTTGGTAACTAGTACACCCTTTTCTATCAAGTGCTTATTTCACTGAATGTTTGTTGAACTCTCTTAAACTGTGTGTGTATCTTACAATTTTAATATTGGTATTTATTAACTTTTAAAATTGAAGTTATCTTCCTCCGCGACGAGTTTCTATGATAATATTAATCAGAGGAATAGTTTGTCGTTTCTTCTTGTGTAAATATTTTACGTTCTAACAACTTTGTTGAACGTATTACGTTTACGTCTCGTTAGCATAAAATTTTCGCTCGGTCAAGGGATCAAGACTTAAACGCAAGTGACGTATTTGTAGAGACAGATTAGGCTATACTAAATACAGAAACTTTATCCATAAGTTACGTGTGATTAATATTAAGTTTATGAGCTTATGATCGAAAAATACATAATTATACCTATATACTATATACGATCTTATATGATTTGAACATGTAGTAAATACTGAAAAATCTTTTTAATTAAATCGAGAACTGCAGAAAAGGCGGTGGATATTGCGCTTTTCTCTTATAGCGTTGATGTTGAGCTCAGGTTGCTTGAGGAAATGATGGAAGTTTTATCTTAATTGAATTTTGTAGTATTCAAACTACAACTTGTATTGGCTTAGTTCTATATAAATACGTACTTCAATAGGGGAACAATTATGCACGTGCATTTCAGTTCCTCAATTTCAAACTACATTTCGTTTTATCCCGTTTTCATAACTTGAAATAATTAGTCGCTTTAAAAATTTAGATATATTTTTAGTCTCCCTATCTTTTTTGTCTGCTATGTACAAAATAACTGTAATACTATATTCTTTGCATAACAGAATTTTACTTCTATGTTTTATCGTTCAAATTAAGCAGTATTTAAAGAAACGAGTTTGTAAGCACCAACAGTTTTTAGGCCGGCTGAAGATAATAGAATCCATATTTTTGCCAATTTGTTGAACAGATGGTCATATACAGGGTGTTCGGAATAGTGTGTAGAATTTATACACGTTTGATGCACTAAAAGAACCATCTGCTGTATATTTCTAGATCATGTTGTGCATCATTATATGCTCATTCAATGTATGTATATCAAGCAAGTATGAATTAATGGCACACACAGTTTCGATGCAGGTATATGTATGTTGTTTACTAACAATTTGCAGTACAAATGATAAATTATAAGTTTTTAATTACTTATATAGGACAGTGATAAGTGCAAGGATGTTAACAGTGTTAGATGTAACACCTATAGCCATTTGACGCAAAATATATTGCATCACCTTATCTGGAGGTAAACACACTTTTCTCCGATGCTGTACTGCACTAAGTTCGACATACTGGGCACTAATACCATTATACCTACAACAAACTTAATCTTGTCGAAGTTTTAGTACCCCTTCAAATATTTGCATTCCGTTATAAATTACAATGTGTACATCTTAAAACAATCCACATACTCCAGGTATCGATTTAATTTCCAATGTTTAATTTGTAGCGTTACATGACGTATATTCTTGCTATTGTATGAGTTAGTATATAATTTCCATATCCCAGAAACAACTGCGCATACATGTGTTTTTGCTGTGCACTGTTTAGGTATGTTGGTGTGTTACGTATATAGGTATACACGTTTCCTGCAGTGAGTTAATTAACGCCTGCAGGCGCCAGAATGTTTCTCGGTAATATCACACGCGGCTTCTATAACAATCGGGAATACAACTTTCAGAACGCCCGCTACGCCCTTGGTTGTTGTAAATGCAGAACACATAATTATAACATTACAAGAGCAAGACTGTCACACTGCCTCTATCACCAAATCGATAACCAATTGAAGCTTGAATATTGCTTACAGAACTGGATAATGTCCTGTACCAGAGCGCAATTTGCGTATACTGATGATCACACGATCTGCTGGCAAAAATATTTCGATCGTTATTACAGTCATCGAAATGAAATTGGAACTATGTTTCCCAGTAAACATCGACTGTTTATACATCGTGTTTCGAATTTCACAAAATTACTAGATGTATTATATATGTCTATGTACTTCGCTTTTAATGTTATTAATGAGCTATATCTTCATAAAAGTTTTGCAGTATGTATATTGATGTATGAGTTAGTTGGATTTATCAAAACACTGTGAAGAATAGAGCGTAATTGGTAACTCTGGTACTAATTTTGCCAATTGCAAGTCATTTAATGTTTAACTAATAGCCAATACTTTTCATAGGTAAAGTTGCTTAAACTTTTTTTGACGGAAATTTGTGTTTAGCAACAGTATTCAGTGACCTAAATGGGGGCTTTAATTGTATCAGTCATAACTTGATGACTGAAGAGTTAATTGATTTGAATAGAATTTGAGGAGTTCTCCATTTTCTCAATCTTTTTTGAGATTAAACGTTTTGTTGATATCGCTGCCCAATGAAGTCTTTTGTCTCAAGTCAGTAGTTGATAAAATTAAATAGTAGATGAAGAATACAAAGTATTTGAAAAACGTCAGCATTGTCCTAGCGTTGGTTATGGAGAAAATGCAGATTGTCAACGAGGTTACACACCCGACGGCGACGTTACTAATTCAGTTAGATGAGCTACATTTTATTGAGCGGCATGGAGACAGAAATATATACAGAGTGAGGAGCCATGAAGATGGATTCAGTGAGTTGCGGTTATATTTTTCCTTTATTTAGTCGGAATTTGGTAGACCTTTTTGTGTTTGGTAGTTTTAATTTTGGTGGAGTTTGTGCCTTTTTCCGACATGAAAAGAAGAAGATATTGGCACTTTTTGGAGAAGTTCTTAATAGAGGACGTGTTTTGTGGGCAGCGACAATATTTAAAAGGTGTTTAAATCATTCTACTAGTTGTAAGTTATGAATAACTGGTATGTAATGTAAATGTTTGAAACTATAGATTCCTTGTGTGTAGCTATCATGATTGACTAATTTGTGGTAAAATCTCGAAGCAGCTTCGCTAAGTTCGTTTTTTTGTCGTTTGTTGTGTTCGTCTAGCTGATTTGGGGTATTGTTCTTATTTTGCAAGTTTTTTTGAAATTGTACAATTCTGCAAGCTGGAATTGTCTAGTTCAAATACTATTTCAAGGATATACCATGCGTCGTAGTTCACAGTAAATTGATTTCAATTAAAGCGCTATAGTTTATACGATTGGAACAGTTATTGCAATCAGAGTTTTAAAGATCTTTTTCCATCAAACTTCATCTGTTGTCAAGGGCTAGTATTTTGAATAAAATAAAAACAAGTAACAGTATTATAAAAAGATCAAAAAAAGACGGCAGAAGCAGGTTTTTTTTTAGGGGTTTCCAGAAAATAGAACAGCGGTAATTAAGAGAACGCGTGTTTTTTTTGCTTCCGTTTAGATGCTGTAGATGGTTGGCAAACTATTGACAGGTTGAAATATAAGATTACTCTTTAATCAAAATGTTTCGATTGATTATTTAAAAGAAGTTCGATACAGGAATTTATCCACTGTGTCGTTTACAATGCGCAAATTATTAACTCCAGCAGATGTCGCACAAGATGATTGATATTTTCTTGTTAGAAATTCGACTACAATATCCTTTAGTTGTTCGTAATCTTTTATCCGTATCACTGTTTGCAGTTATCTGGAACCTTATTTAAGAGAAACCATATTTTTGTTAATAACATTTCTTATTTTATTTATATTAGACCTCTCCTCTTTCTTTTGTAGCAATAATGTTTCATTTCTACAGTTGAGTGATTCTCGTTTACTTATTTCCTTAAATAACAAGGAAATTGAAAAATAAGGATCATTTTCCTTTTAAGTGGTTGACATCCTCATCGTTCAGGAATTGAAATATTTCGCTGATTAATTAGCTGAATTATATTAATTCCTGCTACTTCACCAATTAAATTTTACAGTTTGTGTTTAAGTCAGTCTGAATGATTAAGCTGCACTATAAGATACATCAAATTAAATCATTGACAGGTGTGACGATCAAGAAAAGAAAGTCAACTCATCTGTGTTTAGGCTATCCTAGCATCAGCTAATATTTAGTTTTCCTACATAATCACGTTTAAGCAATCTATTTATATGCCGCAGCAAAGTTAGGATAACATTTGCTGCTTCATCTCTACTTTTAGACTATAAATAAATAATGAAGCTCATTTTACTTGTAATATGACAGGGATAATACTTCCTAAACAGATAAATCATATGCTGTTATTTCACATAACTTGATTGATTTGCAGCTGCTACTTAAGATAACAGGATTTGAGAGGTGCAGAATTCAAAGTGGAGTAAATCAAGAATTAGGTTGAATAGGATAAACTTTAACATATTATATTTTTATTATGTTGAAATTATACGTTGATCATTATTATTAACTTCAACAATTCTTCAGTAACATAGGAACTGTCCAGAATGGTCAGTTATCCCCGTTCGTTTTTATAACAGAAGGCTTCAGAATTTGCACCAGATCTGTATCATTGGTTTTATAACTGCAAACTCGCGGAGCAGATAAGCATTCACGTAAACTATTGTGAATCGTTAGTTAGCTAATTTGTCTAGGATACGTACAACCCTTAGAGGTATCTCTTTAAGCACCAAGTATTCCGGTAATATCTCTTTCTTTAGATTAATTAGTCTGCAACATTTTGTTTTAACTTTCGTCTTTTAACCGAAGAATGGAGTATTGCGTCAGCAAAATGATTGAGCGTCCAGGAATGTTGGTACTATGTATTATGATATTGGAAACATTTGGGAGTCTTGAAATAGTATTTTTCTACTCCCATACTTTAATATTGTATTATTAGATATGATGAATCTGTACTGTAATGATGTCCACTACGATGCAGATTTTCATTATGATACAAGTTTACTTATATCCAATAGGAATACAGATTTTTCATTACCATACAAGTTTATATCCAATAGGAAGGCGACATTCCAATATTCAATATGGCCGTGACTACATATCTGGCAGATATAAAAATTAATTAAACTTGAGAGTTCTCTGTATCTATTTAAATATAGTAAAAATTAAAGAAATATGTTTGATATTATGGGGTCGTAGGAAAAATAGTGTATGCAACTCGCATTTAATAGTCATTAAGACACTCGTATTCATTACAATACACGTGTCTTAATAGCTATCATTACATGCTCATTGCATAATATACTATAAGGATATGTATGAAAACCGTGTGTTTACAAATGTAAACATACCGTTATTATTCTATATAGTAAACTTTATAAGATTGAATTTTCAAAGTTAGAGAAATCAAAACTGATTACCAAGGTTGACGTCGACAATATATAATATAAAGATAGAGAGTAGAATTATTGTTATCACGAAAGAAGACTATCTACATAAAAATGTACAAGAAATTTGGAAATGAATCTGTTTAAAATATTTACCGAAGATGTATCGATTTAACAGAATGAACGAATATTAACAAAAAATAAACTGGTATTACTCTCAAAATACTAATTATGAGCAGAATTCCTAGCATTTCGGAACGTAGAGTTTCTTGTTGTTAATCCTGCTATCGTTCGAATAGTTTGCTATGGCAGTTAGTAACTGCATTGTAGTTCTTGAGGGAGCAAAGAACTGGTACAGATCCAAGTTAAAACGAGAAATACATATATAACAGTTCGCAGTTTTATTTATTGAGATAGTCTTATTTGATAAGGTACTGTACAGTTATCCTAATTGTCTTCAAATTTTCTAATTTTCCAAATTAACCTTGGTGGGAACAGTCACAAACGTATGGTTTCGAAATAAAACTATAAGAAAATGCAAAGTGATAGCAACCTTAGAAGGCTACAGTTAGGAAGTTTATATCTCAAATAACTTTCATAATTTATTACGTTCATACTAAAATATTAGCAGTACTATTAAATTAATTGTAAAGGAGAAGAAAACTTGTTACTCCTTACTTTTAAATTATTTTTTTAATCTACATTTATGAAGTAAATCAGTAAGGAAACTTCCGCAGCGTTCAAAGTTACAAATTATTTCATCAAAGGCTGCGTTGAGACTTTTGAAATGACATTAATTTTGCTTTAAAATACTGCATAACAGAATACATAGATTTTTTAAAGCTCTTCTCTAACTTTTAAATTAAAATTGATTATAAGTAGACTATTAAGTACTTTTGGTTTCAGATTTTAAATTATTCCACATCCTTTTTTGTAGTTCGTTCTTATAAGGGTCGTACATTGTTACCTTTGGCCACATATCTGTTCACGTTTCTCGATGCTTGGCTATTCTCTGACCGCTGTGCATTTTTAACGACTACCGATCAATAATCGGTATGGCAAGTTCTTCCTCGTACAATGTAGGTTTGTGCTTTCCTTTACACACGCTGTCTATTTAAGTAATATCGACAGACACTCTTTAATTACTGGAAAATGTTTGTGGTATTTGGTATTTATCATTTTAATAATCAGTTAATTTCTAGTATTTTCCTTTAATTTTGTTCTAATGTGGTAATAATGCTGAGATGTTTGGATTACAAAGAAGTTTATTTTGCATTAACAAAAAGTTTCCTCTGATTAGTATTGAATACGGTGAAGTTGTTGCTGTGTAGATTTAGACTAAAAAATAATTTCAGCGGAAAGTGTGCGCTATACGTTCCTTGAATACGTTTCAGCGTAATTTACCTAATTTTAAACGTCTTTGCATTAGAGGGAATAGCATTTTCAGCGAACTCTACGGCACTTATGTCCCAGCTGATTACAAGCATCCTCATTGGTGTACCTGCTTTGAAACATTTTGGCACAAGGGGTGCGCGAAACTCCTAAACACGCAGAAGGGATGGCTATAATAACAATTCATAGTAAACCTGATGTAGAAACAGCTATTCTCTAAGTATCATTATGCAAAAACAACTGTTGTAAAACTCAATTTATTCTATGTTAAGTGTCTGTTAGAATGATAACGTGCATGTAGCATGAAGAATGCGATGCAGTGGCTGTTTATTTATATTAAAATACTGGTACATGATGTGAGCATATTTGGTATTTATTTTAAATAGTAAAGTATAGTGAAAGCTCAGTAATTTCCTATCTAGAAACGTATCATGATAAATCGAGATACAAACTGAAGTTTTCCGGAGATGGGTCCAGTGTTTGAATCGCAAAAGTTGGTAAAGACTATTTAAAAAATAAAGTAGCTACGTTCAAATACTCATACAGTCAAAATTAAGCATTGTTTTGATCGCCGAAAGCGTTCATGTGTCGCCAATACTTCGCTTATTAAGGTACATGTCAATTTATGTGGGAATGTTGTGGAATTCATCTTGCCGTGACCTAATACTACAGTACGTATGTACAGTTTATTCCAGAATTAATGTCGTGGGTCTACAGGGGCGATATCTAACTTTCTTCCTTATGGGAGGAGCTTATACGTCGCCCGGGGCCGTTCTTACCGAGGCGATCGCTTTTAGAACGGTTAGATAATAAAATAGTCGAGAAATGCTAACGTTTCATTACCTTATCGTAAACTTTGTCATAGTTACAAAAAGATATACAAGAGGTACACACTATTGCATATTACATACATACATCGCAAATTATTAAAAAGCGAATCAATCCTTTACCTATGTATGTAACAAACTTACATATGTATAACTGAAGAATTAATTTCATTTGACATAACAACTGCTTAATAATTAACGGTAGCAATTGTTTACTATATTTTATTCATCTCTTCAATTTTTGGAATATAAGCATTTATACGTCAATAACAATAAGTATCCTTTTCACTACACTTTTAAATACTCGTAAGGGTATCTATTTAGTTTCAAGCTAATGCGTTTTAAGTAACAAAAACTAAAATGGAAAGTGGTATTATTGTAGGTTGTGGAATTACGTTTGTTCCTCATTATCTCATTCTAATAAATTTTGTAAAATGTGTGTGTAATTAATGTTAATGTAACAACAAGAACCTATCGAATGACCATTATTTCAAGAAATATAATTACATAGATAATGGCTCTTAATACTTTTAAGTTTTACCCCTAATTTTATCGATTGATGGGTGGATTTATTTAATAAGATGAAATGCAATTCAGAGAAAACCAGCTAATATCTATAGAATAGAAATACAGTGCCGCCAGACGCCGCTTAATGTGTTCAGTTTGGGACGGAACTATTTTGATAACAATTATCGAATGATAACAGTATACGATAAATAAAAACAAGCATACATATATCTTTATAAAAGGTTTTTTGAAAACAAACAAGCACAATGAAAGACAAAATCTCGTAAATGTTTCAAACACTTCATCAACGACTAAATTTCCGAATACACGAATGTAAGGTATAAATCATTTTAAGAATCGCATGCATGCCTCAACCGTCATTCGCACTATAGAACAATGGTAACGATATCACACGTCGGCACCTTTGATGTCCGTGTGGTTACTTTGAATATCCTCGGAACAGTTGACAAATTGAAGTACGAAAAGAAAAAAAAAACTGAAGATTCAAAATAGTCGTATTGCACATACATAGGTATGAGTTTATACTGACTGTTAGATTTTGGAGACTTAAAAGAAATTCTTTGCATAAAATATTCTGAACTTAGAACGAACGAAAAGCCATTTCGCATCAATTTAATATTACTAACTTGAAAGTAAAACTAATAGTGAATGAAACGTAAAAAAATAATTTCCTTTTTAGAGATAAAATTATAGATTACAAAATAGTAATGAGAGCAAAATAAAAATAAGAAAGCAAAGTTTCAAAAATGTCTCAGGAAGGAATATGTTTTTTATTTCATTTATTTCTAGTTAAAAAGTAACCTATTTATGTAAGTAATTTATTTATGTATTTTTACTAGTTACCCACATTTTAAATATTGAATAATAAGATTCATTCATGTGAGCGATTATTATACAAGTTATTCTGAATCCTGAATTCTTTTATTTTCAATTCAAGTAATGATATTAATATTTAAGCGATACTATTTATGGGATTTGCTATTGCATTTTGAGATATTTTTATCGTCTTCTTAGTTCTTCACTGGATCTCTTGGTGCAGAAGTAGAACACTAAACACTTTAACCCACTGAACACCAAACAAGTTTTAACTGTTAACAGTTTTATTATCGAATTAGATAATAAAACTGTTTTGAAAAAGTTTTAACATTAATTTTTTTTTTTATAATTTGTGGTGGGTGCTTAGTTGCAGTGACTCCGTAAGCTGTATTACTTGTCTGGCTATCACTGCAACTCTTGCGGTGTAGTTTAGTTTAATTGTGTTTAAATGGCTTTGTGACAGCATCATATCGCCTTTTATGATGCCGCGCTGTTAATCACTTTGCTCCCAACAGCGAATGGCAAGTCGATCCGGGATTAAACTCTCTGAAAAAATGTCACCGTCCCTCCAGAGAATTGAACCCCGGCACCTATCGTCCTCTCACGACAATAGTCAGCCGCCTAACCACTGCGGCCATCGACCTATTGATAATGACAGCATTGCTGTTGAAACGCGTCGGTGTTTTAGTTAAAACTTGTTTGGTATTCAGTGGGTTAAAGTGTTTCTTTACTTTCTTTTTTTTACACTACTTATCTGTTAAGGGTCGTTGGGATTGTCTCAGTCAAGGTTCGTCAGGTTCGGGATTTGGCTGGATTTACCGAATACGGCTGGGATTTCAGATAGGAATGGCATCCGAGACTTCGATGTGGGAATCTTTGCGAATTCGGCCTCGGAATGGCTGTCCTGGGTTCCGCAGGTGCCTCGGGGATTAATTTAGGAAATTCTTCGTAGGAGTATTTAATTAAAAAAGTGGGTCGTGTCAATCCGACATAGGTCTAGAAGTGTTAATGGTTCGGACGCGTCTTTTTTTATATTTTTTTCCAAGAAAGTGTTTTTTTTGTGATTCATGGCTGTCTGTTATTTGGATGAAAAAATGCGATTTGGACTAAGAAATTGGCACAGATGAAAAGGGTTTTCAACAAAAACGGAATTAATGCGAAATTACCTTTGGAAATTGTGTTAGGTGATGTCACCTGAGTAATTGGATTATCGTCGATGGTTTTCCATTTTGAAAATGTAAATTTATTAAAATGTCAGTTAGATTAGATGTCCGTATTTTAGTCCGATCTGTCATTCATGTCGACAACTTAAATCTAGTTATATACAATTTTACCAACTTAACTTTTTTCCATGTTTCTACAATTTTAAATGTCATTAGCTATTTATCTATTCTTTTTAAGTTTGAATTAAATGTCGTTACAATATGTACATACATCTATCATGAAGATTTATTGCCCGGAAACAGTTCTTCTGTTGCACAACTAGAAAGGGTAAAGTCTCGTGTTGTTTTATTGAGGAGATTTTTAGCTAACAGTAGCGAAAGAAGCACTGTAATAGAAAATGAATTGTCAAAAAGGACATGGGGGTCTTGCTGGTGCTGCAGTTCTAGATAATAAAAGATAGTGATAATGCTATAAATATAAATAAAAGAATCACAATAGAAAAATTCGACCTTCTTTTACAATTGATGCAATCAATGGTGAGGACTACCGAAATCAGTTTGTTACGCAGCGCTTGAACACAAGGAGCTGGGATTCAATTCTCTGATGACGATGATTTTTTTTCTATGAGTATTTAATCTCGGTCAATCTACCTTTTGCATTTGGGAGCAAAGCGATTACCAGAGAAGCATTACAAATTACAAGATGGTGATGTAACAAGGCTATTGAACACATTTAACACACAATTTATACATTAAGAGTTGCATCGATAGTCAAACAAGCAATACAGCTTAAAAGATATTGAACAAAGAAACATCGATTTGATAGCAAAAGACATGAATCCATAAAATTGTCCAAAACCTCAACCTATGGAAAGGTATTGGAAAATTGTCAAGCGGGACTTGCGCGAGAAAGGTGCAATTGTCAAAGACATGTATGATTTCAGAAAATCGTACCTACTTGAAATTATTATTAGGTGTCAATAAATCATAGGTTTTTGACACTAGGAAGGGCTAAAGAATACTTTAGAATACATACACTGGTAAATGATTACACTTTTGTATTAGTATACATAAAATACATATGTATACTGTCTATACACTATACGAAATTTTTTATTGTGTAGAAAAGTATTTATTATCTATATAAGCAAAATCAGCTTAAATATGGTAAATCGACTATATTAGATCATTATGGTTAGGAAAAACTTCCTATGAAGCATGTTTGATACCACAACACAGATACTGAAAAAAATGGTTGTCGTAAACTGATAGAACTACCACTTACGAGTATCAGGTTTTTACCCATGAAATTAAGTCTAGCTTATGTTCTCAAAGTTTGAATGAAACGAGACGAAATACTTTGTATAGTATGCTAATGCCAACTAAAATACGTAGAACTAAGAGGAACACATCAAATCAACAATTTACTATAAAAAGCTGTAATTTACTTATTCCAGTTTATTAAGTAATTATATACTCTTGAAGTATAATAATCGCTTTCATGAAACTGCATATCAAGATATTAACACGACAATAGTATCGCATGACTAAGTATAGTTCTACTTTACTCTTATCACTTAAGTATATGCATACTTCGCATCGTTCACTATCTGCAATGTTAGGAAGCCGCTTCTAACTTGGTGATTTATAGGTAAATTTACTAGGGATTTATTAACTTAGAGAAGTGTAACTTGCAACACCCTTTCACAGGGCTGTGCACAATGAACAAATATACTCAACGGTAAATTAAATTTGCCCATCCTGATTGCTCACACTTCAAACCCTCACGAAATTTCCATTCCGTTAATCCACAACAGCAATTCATTAGCATGACAATTCGTAACACTTCTATGTGTTCTATGGAAAACGGAGGGTTATTATTTAATATTATCGTCTGGCACACTAACCATATTAATTATGCCGTGTCATACAACTATCTATTTAAAGCATAGAAAATGTGGTTTGCTTAATTAATGTCGGAAATCGAATAAAAATAAGTGTTTTTAAGAAGAATTTTTATTCTTCAGGGTGGTTTCGTTGTGTATGTTTCAGTAAAAACGATTTCATAAGCGAAGTCTTACAGTTATTTTATTTTTATAATATATACAGCAAGAAAGTTAGATTTAACAATTTTGCAATTTTATCAATAAGTTTGGTTAACTGGTATGGTCTCACCGCAATTTCTATAGTGCCGTATGAACTCTTGAATAGAATATTTTTTCTTAATATCTTCGGCAAATTATGCATCGAAGTTAAGGCTGAACTACTACTACTACTACTAACACACATGCAACAGTCAATAACATTAAAAAGTTTTGTTATATTTTATACAGAGAATACTTAGAATAATGATAACTCAAATAGCGAAATCTTTATAGGTTCATCAACAGAAAATTAATAAATGAAATAAATACCTACATAAAAAATGTACTTTTCTCTAAATTTCGGAGTGATCCTCTATTCAAGATAACTTCAAAAATCCGAGTTTTTATAGTGTCTAATAATTTGGTCAACACTTCGTTAGCCCACATTTTAGTTGTTTGACGATAGCGAGTCTACAAAATTAGATGGAACTATACTAGAAATTTCCTTGAGTTAATATGTATACACCATCACACGTTGTGTACCTTACTAATGTCATTGATAATGCGATTCCCAACTCCCGATGCATGTGCTTCTATTAACATTGTAATTTGCGCGATGCGTGTTTGTCATAGATCTTACTATTGTCAACTGCTTCAATTACGATTTAACCGCTGTCAACATCAGACTTAACGTAATCTGGCACCTAATTAAGAGGAACAATATTCAACCAAAGCGTGAATGAATATCTGAAAAGCACATCTTCAGAAACGTTGAACGTCTGTTGACCGTTTTGTCTTTTTTGGACGGCTACGAATACCGATACTTTTATTAGTTTTTATTGGTTTAATTTTAATTCTTTTTTCCGTTACATATTTTATAAACAACTTAGTCTTTCCGGTATAGTTTGTTGTAAGCGTTTATTACTTTGTATTTGTTGTTGGTATAATTGTACTATCATGGAGTTTTTAATTATGTTTGAGTATGGTTCTCAGATTTAAAATTATTATTCTATGGGATGGTCCTAGGTGGTACCCGCACCCCTACCATGGGTCTATTGCACTCCTTTGTGTGAAGAATCCCGTCTTAAACAAGCATCGCAGTGTCATGGATTGCTTCATTACCACCGCAAGCGTCAATTTCTGACCGCCGAGAATTTGCTTCCTAATGTCATTAAACGCGTTATAATGATATAAAACGTACATTATTCTACTGACATCCACGGCAATTCGTATAAGATGCAAAGCCCAAGTTACACAAATGTTTTTTCAGTAAGTCGATTCCTATTGCTATCGCTGAATGGTTTCGCTAGGAAAGCTTTAGCAATTTCCTGTCTATCATTCACAATGTTTTTGTCTTAACATTGTATTTAGCTACTAACTGATAACTTTTCGGGATATCCCACAAAGTTGGCTTTGGCTCTACGAAAGGTGTATTTGAAGTATTTCTTGCTAATCTACTAGATTTCTTATTGTCTTTTATACTACAATATTCAGTAGCCCAGATTAATCTGAATGTTTCCCACAGCCGTTGCAATACCCTGAGATACTTACGAATGAGTTCTGAGATGATACCGTGGAAACCTAGCATAACGAAGGTTGGTCCGCTATCTGTTTCTATGAAACCGACTACCTAAGAATTGATACCTATCGATATTTGTCCAAAATGATGATAGATGGGTTTATCAAGCAATCTAAATCTCCAAAGTCAGTAATTTATTGCAAGAATGATGTAATATCAAATCTTAATTCTGTTGTCTTTTAATTGTAATGACTTAATACCGTTAAGTTCGAAATACTGAAAAAACACAGCGTATTGCAGAACAGATTGGCAGAATTCTTCGAATACAAAACATAAAAATAGTCTGTAAACTTTCTGAGTAGGATATTTTATTTTGTGAAAGCAAAATTTACAAATACCATCATTTTTCTTTCTAAAGAAGAATAAATGGTTGAGGGAAACGTCTTCGGAGCTTCTAAATCGGATGGGATAACCGAATTTACTACTAAATTTTTTTGGCATGCATTTGTTGGGATTCGATTATTTAGTTGTCATAGTGTATTTTATGGAATCGTGTAAATATCTATATATAATAAACCCCAACAAGTACAAGTTACGTGATCAAACACTTTAGCATTCCACTTTATAATTACGGGAGCTCAAGTACACAATATAATAAATACATAGTTGTAGCTGTAGATTTATAAATGTATAATGTGACGCAATCGTTTCCGCTGATGGCCTGAATTATTTATATTAAGTTATATGTTTTATAGATTCTTCTTGTTATCTATATACAACCACAGGCCAATTTGTAGAATACACTGATTGTCTAGCACAATCCTCTTTTCAGGTCGCAACAATAGCACACGTACTTCAAAAGCTCTAAGTGGGAATTAATATATGATGATTGGAACACAGGTTCCATTCAAGAGGACGGTTATACACCTATTTACATATTATGTCATGAATATAATGCTCACTTGAATGCTTTTTGATATCGGTAACTATGTAATCTTCTGTTGATTGTTGGGAATCTCTTATCGAGGTATTTTATTGCATTTTATCTATGTAAATTCACCAGTGGAAATGAGGCATAATAGTACGTTATGACTCCTGAATTTACATATGAAAACGACTCGATTTGCTGTTTTTTTATTCCTGTGAACGTGTGCAGCGTAGATGGTACCCACTCACATGCATACCCGTAAGTATCTAATATTTCCGGAAATTCATATAGTGCTTCCTTACGATAAGACGAGCTGAAGCTTATGTCGTAATAATCTAGAAGAATATTTCGTAGAAAATATTTTACATAGATAGACGAGTATATGAATATACCTAGTTTTATCGGAGTTGTAGTACCCTATATGTGCATTGCAAACACAGTTCTATTGTTACGGGGACTATCTCTACGCGCTTGAGTTCTCTATTTAAAAAGTGCAGGACACTTAGCGGTAAACCAGGAGATATATTGTAAGGCCGTTTCTTTTGTTAAGTCTACACACGTTCTGTGCTTATACAGTGAAGTGTTGTAATTGTAAAACAAAAACAACTTCTAACAATATAGTATAATTTGACAAGTGTTTTCTTACTTATTTGGTTGGTTATTAGATAAAGCCTTGATTCATATGCATGATTGTGTTCGAATGCAAGAACTCATATTACCAAGAATACAGAGTAATTAGGAGACTGGCAAGTTTAGAATAACAATTAAAATGTTTCTATGTCTTGCTTAATAGCGGTTGACGTACTGTGTTTTGTACTCTTCTGTCGGCATACAAAAATGTTTCTTATTCCCATTTGAATAATATCATTCTTAGAATATCTTATGGCACGTAACACTTAACTCTATGTAATTGATTTCGTTTAATTGTTAACATATAATTTTACGCTCACAAATGAGGGGTCAACTTGATATATTTATTTCAGACTGTCACGTTGATCGGCATTAAATATTTTATTATTTTCACGTTTTTTGCTTAGCGATGACTTGAGCATTGATATGGGAGAACATAATATTGGAAAACTTCCATCTAAAAAGATCAGTTAGACTAGAACAGTGGCGAAATAGATGATTTAATTGTGACCTAACAAACAGAATAAAAAATGAATAGACTTTATCCTTAGAATTTTTAGTTTCTTCTCTTGTTCGCTCCATGTAAACATGACATCTACTGACGGCGTAGTGTTCGTCGATAACGACATAAGTGACTTTCTAGACTTGACTTCCAATTGCGGTGGAGTGCACTGACACATCTCAGCATAAGTAGTTTATATCTATGTTCCTTGTTACTTTACTAACTCGCTGCATCTATCTTAGTCGTGTGACTGCTAAATATGTATGTATAAATATCGAACTTAGTTTCATTGTATGAATGGATATTGACAAGTGAAGGATATAAAGCTTTTTATATTTCTAAACCATTTTATTGATTTACAATTAATTCATAAATACTCATATTATTTATTTGTTAGACGAATACTTCTGTTGTTAAGAAAAGTTTCTTATTTTAGTGTTGATAGATGATAGTGGGAGCAGGGGCAATTGAATCGAGCAATCAATCGACCACAATATCGTAAACTGCTGAAGCTGTAGAGTACATATTGAACATCTGTGTTGATTTAATTTTTCCAAGATTTAAATTTCTGACAGATACTGGATTAAACTTGCGTTAACAATTTTACCCATGAACATACATTATTTGCAAAATGAGATTTATTAATGTTTATTATTGATTTCAATCATCTTCAACGTAACTTTAAAATTACTGGATGGGCAACAACAGGAGAGACTTGATTAACTAGCTTCTATCATTTTAATAAAAATTTGAGTGAAAGCATTTCTATGATTTTTATGATAAGTAGCAGAAGCTATTAGATATAATTTAAGCGGTCCAGTTTCATTGTCACATTAAATGTGTAGGTTACTAATTATAGTAGTAATAAATATAACAAACGGAAGTCGCTTAAATGAGTTAAATTGCGGTACCTATGTACAATAATAATAGAACAATAAGTTTTCATTTTTTAAATTGTCTTTATCAATACCAATTTATTTTGTTTTACATTGCTCATAATAACAAAGATAATTTTTATCTATCACGTTTGGTTCCAGCAAAGTCGTAGCACATTAAATCCATATTGATGATATAGTAATAACTAACTACATGCTTTTGTGCGACATATTTAGAAAATCTATCTCTTCAGCAGTATTTATTTGTCTGCATAACGCTTTTCAACGGTGGAAATATCTTGATAAAATCTTTAATTGTGTTGTGTAATTGTGTGTGTGTCACTAACATCGCCAGAATTCGTGCGAAAGAAGTCCAGGTGCGAATACAAAAAGTGTACTTTGAGGCTAATTTGACAGCTGAATGTTTGGCAATTGCTAAGAGGTTCACTGACAAATTCCTCATACTTTTCAGATTTCTTATTTTATAGGAAATTGCGCTGCATGCTCTTAAAGCTATTCCAACCGGCCTATTATAAATCGCTTAAAATTACTTCAAATTCTCGATCTCTTTTAGTTCAATTTAACATCAGTTACAGTGAGAAGTTTTTGTTAAGGTTTTGAAAACTTCTTCCCTGTTTGTTCATTGCTTTGACCTAATTATTCATTAGAACTAATTTTATCATCAGCGAATTTATGGACTTATGGAGAATCTCTCTGTCTGTCTAAACGTGAAGTTTGAATTTATTATTATAATTTCAATTATTGTTCAATGTATTTTATATCAGTTGTTGCATGTTACCACATACCATTGTTAGGGTTTTACTAATAGTAGCTACTTTGACATTGGTTTACCAATTTATACGAAACTTGAAAAAACGTCCTTGAAGTACATAGGTAATTTAATCCATTAAAAAGGAATTGCAGGCTGTACGTCTGATTTCTTAAAAAGAAGGTATTCATTTTATTAGAGGTAGGAAGGTCTGTACATCATGAAGACTCTGAGTTACTACATTCAAACACTTGTCAGAATACGGCAAAAGTTTTTTGGGTATCAACATAGTAGTTCCACAGTAATGGAAAAATACCAACTGCACATCTTTATCTCGCCTTGTTCATTCTAGTACTGGAATTAAAAAAAATGCATGTAACACACCCTTTGGCAAGTTGTGTTACCTGCTATTCTGTTTCGTCACTAATTTAAATATTTAAGAACAAGAAGTGGACATAAAAGATTGTACTCACGCAAAAATTTTGTAAAGTAATAATTTCCTTATTGTCCAGAGATGACCAGGTTTTACAAAACTATTTTTGCTCATTTAATGTACATTTCTGACACCAAACACATACATTCTTAATTGATTTTATTATTTAATAAATATATACTACAATCTCCTAGAAATCTATGCTGTAGGGGTGTCACCTTTCTAATATATTGCATTGCAATCTTTTATATTGTTGTTGTTTGAGAAAAACAATAGCTTCTAATATTACGCTTCTCCAGTGAATTCGTGTCATAGTTACACACAGTATGTTATTCGATTTATTTAATTTAACTTAGAAATAGGCTTGAACACATTTTAAAAGTTTTAATACCAAACTACTGACATGTAATAAGATATACGACATCGCAGATTTTCGCGTTTCGTCTTCTGAGAGAAACTTTCACTAAGTGAATTTAAGTTATACGATCCTTTTCTGCCTTTGTGAGGTATTTCAGTTCAACAATTCAATTTATCTCTTCGAAAAGTAAACACGTTCTCCCAATACATTTTGTGTTGTTGCATTACTCTCACTGTTGTAATAAATTAAAAGCTATCTATTGTATAAGAAATACTTTTAAACAGATGAATACATGTACAGCAATTACTATTTCAATTGTATTTTCCATTCCTTTTTGGCAGCGACGCTTGTAAATGTACAGATTTTTCTAGGCAAATGGATTTACGGTTTACAGCGTCGATCCTGGCACCAGTAGGATAGCTAGCAAAGTTACGTTATTCTACATTATTGGTGTTTAGAAAATATTTATTCTCTGGGATTTGGTACTGGACAGGAATAAATGTTTGAGTCAATCCGTGCTGGTACGATAGGAATAATTAATTATACAATACGAAATAAAAGTGCTTGATTAGAAAGCGGATGCTTGGCATACAATTTAAAATGGACCTTCGTGGACCCTGTGGAACTCTCACATGGAACACATGCATAAGGGATATTGTAATTATTAGAAAAAGAAGTAACATTGACATTTACATACATATACGTCAAACGAAAAGTCTTCAAGAAATAATTGACAGGACTTCAACCAATTGACGCATTAGATTAAATTAGAGTTTTTGCTAGAGCTTCCCACTGTTAAAAAACAGCTTTTATATACATGGTTTTTGGTGAGACTAAAGACAAATGACCCTGGTCTAATGAATTCGTGACTCGTTGCCTTCATATCTTTGATGGTGAGTGTATCCTATAGTGTATTTTTCTACAATCACCAATATTATATTTGCAAATATAGTAGAATATTGTAGAAAAATATGCTGAAGTATTTGCGCCTACGCCAACCATTGCACTAACAAAGACACATGTTCAAATGCCTTTAAATCCTTACACTTATACGTTAGGAAACATATTGATGCTAAACTTAAATGTATTTAGCTGACGGTGGCGAATGTGATTTTTCTGTGAGAACTCCGTCTAATATGCCGATTTATTATTATTTTCTATTGGTTTGAGGACGAACAACTAATTGAAGGATAAGGTCTACCTTCTGACTTGGGTCATTTGTAGACCTCTGTTGTAAAAGTCACACTAATTTGTCCCCACAATTGTGAAATGTAATTGAAGTAGAGGCTAGCTAGTAGTAGCGGGAGAATTTCTTTTAAACTAATATGTAATACGACAGGAAAGTTGCCAACAGGGATGACTTACAAGGCCTGAACCAGTTTATATTACATTTGATATTAAAGTATTGTGGTTGAGATGAATAGCTTTAGTTTGATTCAGCCTAAAGAAAGTTCCATATAATTACTATAAATATTTTTCCAATTAAACTTTTGCCACGTTTCGAAGAAATGTAAGGAGAGTTTTTCCATAGTTGCTGCCTGTTTCTGATCTGAAACAAAAATTCTGAGTCAGCATTTACAGAATCAGTCACAGCTACTGCTCTCCGCACTATTCCTATCTGCTTTCTGCTAGAAAAACCCTAGGTCAACTTTTTTAGCATTTTGTGAACCTATGCAGTCATAGGCAGTTCTGTAGCTTCTCCAGGTCTTTCTCTTACTCTTTCTTATCTTTGTATTGCATTTTAGTAGGGTCACTCTGCAACTATTCTACTTTCCAATTTGTTTATCCCTATTGAAAGGTCTTCCGTCTTGCGCCCTATATTTAGTTGACATGATCATAGCCGCTTGTAGATTGTCTGTTCAAATTTTAAGATCTTTAAACAAATATGTGACTCAAAACATCATGGGATCCTGAAGTATATCTAAAGGAATATAGAATATATTCAATAAGAAACTGGAATCTAAATCCAAAAACAATAGAATGAACTTTTTTATGAACGAAAACAACATAAAAATTCTGAGTCTTTACATTATTTCTAATGGTTTTTTTTAAAACTATTTTACCAGTTCATTTAATTAAGAACTAAACAGCCATATAGCTGCAGTTTATATATCGAATAAACCAAACTTCATATGTCTCCTACCACAGTAAACGAAATAACTAAATTATTAACAATATTGGATCTAATGGCCTACAAGCATTACGAAAATATGCTTTACTTTCATAGTAGAATCTATCGAAACTATAGCAAATATAAATTTAGTTGAATGTGTATTTCTCAGTGCGTTAAAACATTCCAACGTGATATCATGTAAATGTGTATTTTTGGAAAGACTATAGCTAATCTAGGGATCTTTCTAAAAATGGTATGTTTTGTGTAACAGCATTTACATTAAGTACATCTTCTACCCCTCTGATCTCTGCAATGCAACAAATTCTTAGTTAGCATCATGAATACTATTCACTATGTGGAAGATCTTTTTTACCGAAGACATTGAATCTCACGAAGGACGTCCTAAAATGGTGTTTAACAGCTAAATAAGCTATATGGGATATTATATTATTGCCCATAATTTTTCAACTGATCAGCAACATACAGAAGATATCTAAAAGTAGATCCACAAACATTGGAACACTGAGAAGATGCTTTATCTTGATTAATTATTATCAGAACTTCGTTTATAATTTTTACATTGTATGTATTCGTATGTAGAATCATGAAACAAATTACGAAATGTAAATGGGGGTCAATTGACAAAGGAAACATATTGTTGTTAAATTTCTTTCATTACACGATAAATGGACAATATATTTAAATGTTTATTGCAATATTTTATGGCTTTTTTAACTTTTGTTTTCTTCTGTACTAATAAACGGAACCCAAAGTCTATATTTTTTTACAAATAAATTAAAACAACTTTGCAACTAGGAGAAAATGCCATATATTTGACAATGCTGCGGCTTGTACTACTGCACTATGTAAGTGTAGTTGGAATGGTATGCATTGCGCGTAACAACTACGAGACAAAATAAAATTTTCCATAATCTGTATACATTAACCATGTAGTTCTAATTGTAGTGTTACTGTCCACATGCTGCAATGACTGTAATGCCCAAGCTTTGAAATAATAGTAGTTTGTAATTACCTCCCTAATGTTGGCTATTGTTTTTACCATTTCTCGCTCCATATATAGGGTGCGAATTAGATAGTCAAAATACAAACTAAGTAAATTGGCAATATTTGTTAACGATGTCACGTGACGTGCATATCCTCTTTCGCGGTTTAGCAAATGCACCGTCACACATTATATAATGCTGCGGTTTTGTTTAGTGTTACAACTGCTGCAGGATTTTAATTTAATTATACCCAGTTGAACAATTTGCGCCGTTTGTTTCTTGACAGTTCCTCGGTCTCTCTATATACATTATACTTCGCCTGAGTTGTTTTGAAATTCATAATTAACTTAGAGAAGTCGGCGCTGGGGTTACTCCATAATGCTGACATTCAATCTTAGATGAGGCGGCCCGCAATTATCCTTCAACATACATTTGTGCTTAATTAAAATTGATATTAATGGTGGCCGATCGATATTAGTTATTTGCCTGATGACTTGCTCCAGATTATATAATAGCATACCAACTGTTTCATAAACATACATTATTAATGCTAAATGAAGTTCGTGCCGATGTTAATAGCTACAATTAAGGGTCCATGTGTATATACTCTGGTATAGAAAATTAATCAAGTAAAGCGAAGTTTGTTCTATTGACGATCTGACACAACAATATTTTCCAGGAATCAGCTTTCAGAGATGTAATTTTTAATATAGAGACGAAAGGTTTTTGATCCATGTAAGTGCAATTATAAGTGTACGATTTGTTACGATACGATTGCCTATTATGCTTTAATATTTTTATCTCTCGTTGCTTTTCTGGTTCCTATGATAACGAAGCAAGCGCCATATATGTATACTGACACTCAGAGTATAATCAAACAGTTTCCTTTCCTTATATGGCATAAATGATTTCGCGAAGAAGCTTTTAGCCATGTATCTATTATTTATACAGTGCATTCGTAAAGTAGCAGATAAATTCAATAAAACTTAAAAGGAGAGCTGTTCGGACTCTCGGACCCGCCGAGTTCTTTTACGTTGGACTTAAATATACAGGGTGCATCAACAAACATACGAAAAGGTAAATATGAATGGTGGTTACATAAGGAAATTTAGAAGAAAAATTATTGAAAAAATTAAAAGTGAAATATTTTATTTATTTATTGATTTTTTTTTATGTGTGGTGGGTGCTTAGTTGCAGTGACTCCGTAAGCTGTATCGCTTGTCATCATGGCTGTCACTGCAACTCTCGCGGTGTAGTTTTGTGTGTGTAAATTGTGTTCTATGGCTTTGTGACAGCACCATATCGCCTTTTATGATGCCGCGTTGTTAATCACTTTGCTCCCAACAGCGAATGGCAACTCGATCGGGGATTAAACTCTCTGAAAAAATGTCACCGTCCCTCCAGAGAATTGAACCCCGGCACCTATCGTCCTCTCACAACAATAGTCAGCCGCCTAACCACTGCGGCCATCGACTCGATATAATAACAACAAAACAACAAACAAATAATAATAACAACAATATAAACAAATCTATTTTGGTACGTCAGGTTTTGGTACAAATGTTATTTTATCAGGTTCCACTAGTGCCTTAGGAAGTATATTCTTTTGTTCAGGAATATACTGAGCCCTGATTGGTCAGTTTTTAAAAACGGAGTGGTAATTTCTCGATCGACTGTCCCAATCACAAAGAAAACAGCAGTACTGTGTAGCGCAGTTGTATACCGAGTAGAATTGCTACAACTTTGTCGTCAGCGCTGATATGCCATTTGTGTACTTTGTCACCGTCCCTCCAGAGAATTGAACCCCGGCACCTATCGTCCTCCCACAACGATAGTCAGCCGCCTAACCACTGCGGCCATCGACCCGGTTTAATATAGGTATTTAATGTAGGTATTAATCCCTTTTATCTGCACAGTCTTATAAGTATTGGCAATTTGTTTTTTTTTATTGTGTTGTGTTTTATTGTATTGTAGTTGATTCATACATAAAACCCTTAAAAAGAACGTATGATGCGGTATTGTTCACGGAAGAGTTTCTTAGTCCTATAAAGATACAGTTGCTGGTGCCAGATATTTTGAGTTTCTGTAAAATGAACTCTGCACTACTGTAATACTTTTGAAGCCGGATTTAGAAAAACCCGATTTCCGCCAGCATTACCTATTTGTTCAAAAACATCAACCGTCGTTTTTCATTGGATCTCTTGGTGCAGTAGTAGAACACTAAACACTGCAACCCACAAAACACCAAAAAACTTTTACTAAAAACCGATATCAATTATAGCCTTGATCGCGAAACGCGTCGGTTTTTAGTAAAAAGTTTTTTGGTGTTTTGTGGGTTGAAGTGTTTAGTGTTTTAATATGGAGCGTCGTCACACAACGCTTTACGCGCTAATTTGGATAAAGTTTTTTCAAATCATTTGAATTTGGCAACCCAAAATTTAATTTCTCTAAATTATATTCTTTACTTAAAAAGGACAGGATACGTGACTCGAGCAGAGAATTCAGACGATTGAAAAGCACAAATATGTCTAGGAATTAGACATATTGCTTAAATATCATCGACCATGTTCAACAAGAATTTCTTAATCGCATTGTATTAATTCAAACCGTTAATTTAGAGACATATTTTTTATTTTTCATTGTTTAGATAATTTTTCTTATGTAACCGCCATCCATATTTACCTTGTCCTATGTAAAAAAATTGTCTTTTCAAATTCTGTAATAAAATATGGAGGGTCCCGAGAGTTTGTTTGAAAATCCCCGTTTTAATTTTTTATTGAATTTATCCGCTATTTTACGAATGCACTGTATTATTTAATTGAAAACAGTGTTTGGGATTATTAAGAAATAATTTAAATGCTTTAAAAAAGACCCTTATTCAGCAAAATATTTGCTCATATTCAAATTTATAATAATAATATTCAAATAAGATAGCATATGTTTTTGAAATTTAATATTGGGTGGATGGGAAATGAAATTACGAACACAATGCAACATTTAAAATCTAGCTGTTATCAATGATCATAAATCTCTACTTCTTCATAATTTTCAAAGTTTTAACTAATTCCGAATATAAATAACTATTCGCTAGGCCTTGTGATGATCTCTAATGTATGCCCCACGATATTCTTCTGTTTTGAAGGAACTTGGTTACCACCGTGCTCTAATGTTATGCTCGTTAGTCTTACTATTTCGAAAAATGTGAGCTTATTCGACGTTATGTTTCTCTCCTATATGTATGTAGACTGAGTATCATTGCAATAATGTCAACGAACACTGCAAATTATTTTCGTAACAGCATCCACTCAGGTTTGGACTTACATATAAATATGTATATGCATCAAGAAATATGATTTCGAAATTGGTATCCACCTAACTAAATAGTGAATACAGTTAAAATATTACTTTCTTAAAAACCGTTATAATTGTGATAGAATCTTCTTCGTTGTCCATGCTGCCAACTTCTTCATCTGTTATTAGACTGATTCTCTCCGTTGTTGCTGCTCCTTAAATGCCTCGTAGATTCACGGGTGCGTGACTCTTTCGCTCCATTGGTCGTGACGGATTTTCGTAGTAAGCTCTTCCATGTGTTGCTGAGTCTATAGCCAGAATAGAAATTTGAATATTATCTCGATGGCTTCGCTAATAATTTTACGGTGGTATTTTTTTGTAGTAGCTAATACTGCAGGCTTTTGAAAGTTTACTTTATGTCCGTGCTGGTGAGCCAATGTTCTGCAACCGTTGATTATCCAATTCTTTTTCCTTGCGTGTCGCTTTGATGTTCCGTCACTCATTGTTCAATAGCTCTTCCTCTTTGTCCAACATAGATCTCGCACTCGCACATTAACTTGTAGATTCCTTCTTCTTTAGTAGGTGATAATTTGTCTTTACTTCTAGAGAAATTGTATTGAATGGGAGTAGCAGTACTGAAGCATACTTTCACGTTCTTCTTCGTCAATATTCTTCTTATCTTCTCAGTTACTCCGGAGACGTACGGTAGACGGTCGAATACTTCAGCTGGTTCTGTTTCGGCAGGTGGTGTTTCCTTTCTGGGCTTCCTTAAGGCTCTCCTTTATCGACTGGGCTACATCCAGCATTCTATATTGCCATGTATTATACAATAAATATTTTCATTAGCGATCTCATCTCTTTCATGAATTACACATATTTTGTGTTGTCAGTAAATTTTTTGTAAGTTAAATTTGATTAACGATTATGAAGAAATGCAAACTGATTTGAACATCTGATTTTAAGATAAATGTGCTTTTAGTACTGCTTTTAATGTGATTTTGCTCTATTCAGTCACAGTATACTATCTAGCCAGTAGGGCACTCTCTGTCGGCACCTTTGATCTTGGGATAGGATTTTCTTTGCGCATTGGCTTTCGCACATAAGCGAGTGAATATACAGGCAGGGAATAAATGCGCAATTATCATTTGCGTTCCTATAATAAAAAGCAGCAGTGTACATTACTACTGCGCACTGGCGTTGACGCATCGTTCAACAGGCAGGGATAAGAACACGAATTTGTATAGCGAGTGATGCTACCGGCTAGATACTATACTGTGATTCAGTCGAGTGAAATCAATCCGTTGTTTAAATATGATACGAAATGTGTTCACCCTGTAGGAATGGTCGAGTTGATCTGTAGACTACAAAAAAATTTTGAAGTGAAAACCGATTTTCAATGTAAACATATTTTGTTACAGAAACTCAATCTACATTTTTTTTCTTCGGAGTTTGTATAGTATGCTGGACATCAGGAAAGACAAAATAAATTCGTTTTGTATTAATTGCTTTCTCAGAAAGTATCTCGTGTTATAACTAATCTGTCAGGAAATTTTGTTTTGTAGTAGAGAATTTCACCAGAACGAAATCGTTTCCAGCGAAATTTTTTTTTTGTCGTTTTCTGTTACCGAATAACAGTTTCCACATTTCACATTTTGGCACCCTTCGTTGTCTATGTATTCCAATCGAGTTTCACTTATATAAACATATTCAGTTCCTTCTTTAGGTACATCTCAATCGTTTGCTACTTTCTCATCTCGACTACCTCTCATCGCTCATAGCATCTTTTCCTGGAACTATATTCAGTCTATTTCCTTTAGGTTTGCGTGTCTGTATTCGTGTAAGATAAAATTAAATAAGATAAATTAATATATTGCTCCACAGTCGCTCTGGCTCTTTTTCTGTATTATTCTCGTCAGATACTGTGGGTAGCTTTAAGGCTCTAGATTCAGTCCACGAATTTTAGCATTTTCAAGAGTTTCACAGTAAATAAACTACAAAGTAATTAACTAACATATACATATTTGAATGTGGTTCACCACGCTTTCCACATTATGTTCGTAAATTTGCCTAAGATGTCGCCGGCTTACGGCGAGAAAAAGCTAGAAAATTTCCGATGTTCGGCAGAAATATGATTATTAGTTTATTTTTATAGATAGGGCTATTATTTTAGTTTTTTTCAATAGCTGAAATGATCTATGCTCTTATGGGGCTACATTTGTGAAAAAATCAAATATTGTTTGTAAAAAAGGCACTCAAAAATAGGGAGTTTTTAAAAGTCTATATTATTCTAAACAAATTTAATTTAAAAAGAAAGTGGCTCTATAGAAGCATAGTATTATCCTTTAGGAAAGAATTGGTCTTGGGTTACTTTGTAATCAGTTTTCTGCGAAACCCCTGAAAACGCTAAAATTCTTTGACTGAATCTAGAGCCTTAAGATCATTATTGGGGTAAGTGGGACTAGTATACATGTTGTAAGCACGAAGATAACGCCATTTAAAATTTTTTGATGCACGCAGTACGAAAGCACATATTGAGCTGCGATAAAAAGAATAATGAAATTACCGACAGGGCAGTCTATTAAGAAGATCTCATTATCTCGCAAAAGGGAGGGGTACTTGCATTATTCCACATTTATGCTGCTGACCGAAACCCGATCGACATTACTCTACTTAGTTTACCATGTTATTAATCAGATACTCGGTAATTACGATACTAAACTTGTCCTGTACCTGGTTTGTAAACTATTAGTAGTGACCATTATTCATACTTCGGTACTAGATACAAAATGTATGGAATTATTTTATTTAATGATATGACTTATTAGCAGAATATTATTTGTTATTGATGTAAGGTTGATGTGTGAGCATTACTTTTTTCTATGGCTCTATTATAGATTTTCAGTTTTTTTTTGATCAAAATAGAGTTAACCTTTTAATGGCTTAATAATAATAGTAAATAGAGTGTATTAATATCGTACTACATATTTTTCCCTCTTCAAAATATAAAACTTAACATAATCCATAATCCATTTGAAACTATTGAAAAATTCGACGGCTGTAAAATTCTATTTAACGGTTGTGGTAATTTGTATTACGCAGCTGTATCATTATTTGAAGATTCCAACACCGTGCAACAATGTCCACTTCTAAACAATGCCTTTATGTGAGCGCTATCAAAATTCAACTCCGTTAGCTTGTTACTGTGAAAGATAGCTTCTATCACCGCAATCTCCACAAATTGAAGGTCCCAAATATTTCAGACTCGCCTTTATTTATTTATGTTTATTATTTGTGGTGGGTGCGTAATATGCATGCTTCATAAGTTGTAATGTTTGTTGTGAAAACTGGTTGCAGCTCTTTCGGTACATTTTGGTGTGTGAAGTGTTTCCTGACTTTGTTGCGTAAATGGCATGATACTGTTAATTATATATCAACAGCGAATAGCGGCTCGAATGGATGGTGTACTGGAATATTAGAAGAAGCATCGAATTTTCCATTGAATCGACTAGGATCCTCGCCTGATAATTATTAGTTGATCACATTATCAATAGACGAAGAAGAACGCATCTTATTTACACGTTCTAACTACGAATGAGCGTATAAATGCGACAGTAAAGGATTAGTTCGGTGGTATCGAACTATTTTGGTCAGCAATAATAAACGTAAATGTTATTACTATTATTGCCGGATATTTTCCCAGAACGATATAATAGCTGGTATTTTCGTGACTAGTGAAAATTGGACATACATAAGTATTGTGTTATTTTACAAACAAACAATTTCGAAACATTTTTCGATTTCCTTCTGAAGTACTTGATGCTGTACAATCTTATGTAGAAAAATCTAGCTGTGGTAAATTTATTTTATATGACCTGGAGGCTATTACAAAAATTACATGCCGTGGAATACAAGATCACTTAAATTACGTTCTATCAATATCATCTCCATCTCATGAGAAAATTTACTGCTTCGGCGAAACCAGAACAGAACTTTTCTCAGAGCAAAGTCTTTGATGTTATTTAAAAATCTTTTAATTTAGAAAAATATGAAACGCTACAGTTATTCAATCCAAGTAAAACAATCGCTTACGAAAAATAACTTCAAAATATTTAACTTGCTATTGTAGAATAATCGTTAAATTTTATGCTTTTCACAACGAAAATAAGTGTTATAAAGATCGTTTTGCAACAAAAATAGAAACTAGTAGGTGTTCTCTTTTTCATACATACAACTTCCACAAGAACATTAACAGTGCTACTGGTATTCGTATACGTGACACAATATCACAGAACTCAAAAGCTATCAATTTTCAATCGGATATCAAGGACTTAAGCTATATTTACTATTCTTTCCTGCTGAATTCAAATAACAGTAAATATATATTAATGCTTACTTCATGCTTGTTTCCCTTGCTATATTCAGATGGCTGCTTGAGTAATTTCAGATGCTCCATTATAATCAAAGGCATTATAGCCTCTTTGGAGACCTAAATATGTATCTGAACACCACATTTGCACTCATTTTTTTACTTGCAAATATAATTCAATCGCAATTTTTTTTACTATTATATTAATATAGGATATAGTTTTAGAACTATACAGGGTGACATAGAAAAAACTACAATGCATAGCAACATGTGATAGAGCACCAAGAAATAACAAAAAAAGTTCCTATACACACATGTCCGATTGCTTTCTGTTTTCAAGTTAGAAGCTGTTGAAGTTAAAAGGCTTTTATTAAGCAAAACAACATTAAAAAATATAAGATACATATTAGTTCTACATAAGGTGTTCAAATTGATGACCTTGTTCCTGAATACACGTTTCCAACTTTCCTGATGACTGACGGCATCTTTGAAACATGTTAGCACTATTACGAAATCTATCATTAGACTCCACAATTCTGTTCCATAATTGATCTTCACTATTTATTTCTGCGGAATACACTTCACATTTCATAAATCCCAGAAATGATAAATTGAGGGGATTAAGGTCAGGACTACGAGCTGGCCATGGTATAGGTCCCCCACGACCAATCCACCTATTTCGAACTTTTTGTTGCAGAAATTCCCTTATTCTCCTAGAATAATGAGCTGGCGCTCCGTCATACATGTAGTACGTTGTTCTTATAATATTCAATGGAACATCTAATAAAGTATTCAGTTCATTTTCCAAAAAAGTTCGCCTGTCAATCGTCTAGGCATTCGAAATGGACCAATTAGATAATTGTCGATTATACCTGCCCACATATTAAAGGAAAACCAATGCTGGTGATTCCGTATTACGTTCTGTTGAGCGTTTTCGTCGCTCCAATAATGCATATTGTGAATATTCAAAATGCCATCACGACTGAAATCAAACAAAATTAATGGCAGAAAGTTTTGCCTAGGTAAAGTAAAAAACCAGAACAATATAAAAAACGATTTGTAACTTGAAAACAAAAAGCAGTCGGACATGTGTGTATAGGAACTTTTTTTGTTATTTCTTGGTCCTCGATCACATGTTGCTATGTATTGTAGTTTTTTCTATGTCACCCTGTATATACAATTTAGAGGTTTTCTTTATTGTTTTCGTTTTTAGCGCATACTCTGGGGAAGCAAATAAATTTTGTGTAAGCTTAATACACTGATTACATAGCCCCAGTGTTAGTTTCATTGTTTTCCGCACTTGATTCTAGCCATAACTTTACGAAACAATCAGTATTAGATCGATTTAATTACACTTAATGCGATGCTGAAGTAGCCAAATACTTGGTAATCAGACCTCGCTTAATGAATAATGGTTAATTCTAATGAGTTGCTCAATAAATATATTGCAGTTCGAGCTATTAACTCTATGCTATTAATTATTAGTATCTCTTTATGTGTCTAGCAAAATTAAATCACTTTCTTGTTATTTTAAATCTGTTTTAAACGTAAGGGAGTTATTTTTCAGATTTCAGTTAATAACTTTCCAACATAGAATTAAAAACTTATACACTCATAACTTTTGTAAATTAATTACTTATTTATCCCTAGCCGCAATTGTACACAAGCAATAGTATTTAATCTTTGCACTTGAGGGTCTATAACATGGTTTAGGTCTGTGTATATTAGCAGTTAGTAACAAAACAAAAAATAGTAAATTTTTTCAAAATAACTGATACAATGAAATAATAATAAGATGTGAAGATATTCAATTATGTGTCAAAACCAGAACAAGGAATTATTTGCGATTGTAGAGTGTTTCGGAATCCCTAATAGTGTTGGAAACTATTACTGGATTGAGTTTAAAGTTTGTTATCGTAAACAAACTTTTCGTAATACGCCAATAACGTAACAACTGTAGAGATCAAGTAGTAGGATTATGAAAATCATTGTGTAATGACAAAATAACTTTTAGATGTTTCAACCTAATATTGTTATATTAGAAAAATTGACAGTAAGTGTGGCAGTGTGTACATAATATTATACATATATTAAAAGAACAGTACCTAGTTGCAATTTTGGGGTGTATCAGAACGAAAACAATATTTGCATAAAGGGAAAAAAACTAAATCCGAAGCGCAAAACAGATGGAAACTAAAGGTATATTGACAATTATAATGAAAGATCAGTACACTCTTCCGAGTTTGCAAGTAATGTAGATGGTCTAATAATTACAAGTGTAGGGTGATATACAGGGTGTCCCAGCAATAAAAAGACGGAATAGTAAATATGTAATGTCCGAACAGGATCACACCTAAATATACCAAAATAACGAAGAAATTAAAAAATTCAAAATTTATTAATTTTTGTACGAAATTTTTATATTAGAAAATTCTATTACGGACCTGACTGAATGTATACATACGAACGAACGACCCAATAGCTTGCAACAGACTGAATAACTGTGTATCTATCGTATGTACATTGCACAACGGATTCGAAATGATTCATGCCTGCATGCAGTATTCGTTCGGTTTGTACCGCGCTCGTCCAGGCCCGGCGTAAGGCCAACTAAATTCTTTATTATTTTTTTTTCTGCAGTTTGCGTACGAATAGAGACTTCATATTTTGGATTTACGTTTTTTAGCATTCCAGCTTGGCATTACTGCTACTCCGTCTTTTTATTCCTGGGACACCCTGTATATCATAAGGCGAAAAATGCAAGATTGTATTTGTAAGGAAAAATAAATTTTGCCCGATTCGTCTTTATTTTTGAGATTTGCAGGTATGAAGAACTTATTTTTTTATCCTTAAAATTAATAGTAAATCATGGAAACTTCTTTGTAACACAAAATTGTCCAAAAAAGATACAAATTTCATCAGTTGGACAATGAAAAATATGCCAACGGCTTTTGCTGTTAGTAAATTGTCAGGAATATCAAAGAAGATTTTAAAATAGACGTTAGTCATCTTTCCATGTAGTTTCAAATGCATTTTAAGAACTGCGACAATACGAAATTTGTAATAATAATAATAATTACAGGAGGCATCGGGTGGCCATGAGTTTTTAGAGTGTAGGAAGTAGCAAACCTGGTACAGCAGGAGAAAAAAGTTTCCTGCCAGTGCATGTAAGAAAGACGCCCTTCACTCAAAATGCACGGGTATTTTATTGACTTAAGGTATGTTCGCAGAGTAAACTAAATTAATCAGAAATTGTACGACGCACGCGTAATAAGATGTAAGCGTTCGCAGTAAAGAAATACGAAATTTGATGAGTTCGAAATTAGCAGGTTGTTGTTCGCAGAGTGTCGAAATTGTAGCTGGAAATTGTATTTGGACAGTCGAAAGAGTCGGTAGAAATATCTCCAATTTAGAATTAGCGTCTACGCACAGAAAAGTTTAGGTCTACCTGTAATACTTCTCTGCATGGCTCCAGTTTTAAAACGAAACGGCGAAACAAAATAGGATAAAATAAAAAATAAATAATACAAATATAGAAGTGAAGTATGCTGCTATAAATATAAGTGAAGTGTGCTATTACAAATATAAGTGAAATATGTACAAGTATGGGAAACCCGTTCGCACAACAAAAATACGTATTAGTTGACAATTTCGATTTTCTGGCAGCGCATGCGCATTCGACAAATTCCAATTAAACTGAAATCGCAAGAAATTCACTCTGCGAACATACCTTTAGTATACCTACATGGACTGTCTGTGGCACAGACATTATTTGTATGCAGTCTAAGACAATAAAGTTCCCGTAGGGTTTGAGTAAGAAGCCTCCTTCTTTCGCGCACTGTCCGGATACTTTTTTCTCCTGCTCTACCGCCGAACTAGGAAGTATGTATGTACATATGTATACCATCCACTCCGCCACTAATCCGGCGACATACAATCAAATCAAATCAACATGCTGCATGTGTAAATTCACGTCACAACGTTGCAAGAAGAAGCACTTAATACAATGGTTAACGAATCAGGTATTGGTATCAGAAGAATTGTCAGTAGAGAAATGTCGTATCCTTATCATTATCAACGTGTTCATCACGTACACTCAGGAGATGAAGTATAAAGATTAACATTTTCACGATAGCTTCTAGAATAGCACGGACAAGATTCTAACTTTATTCATTTCATTTTCCGCTCCGACGAAGATACTTTCACCAGAGACACGGCATCAATAACTGTTAAATGAGCATGTAAAATTTTAGTTTAGCATTGGCATAGAGACAGGTAAAGTAAATTTAGAAGAAAAAAGAACCAAAATTGCAAAGGTTTGTTTTGATTAAAATAAAATACAAGGCAGAACGTTACATATATAAAATGCGATAGACTAGTTGCGTGAAGCTACAATTTGCGATTTTCAAAATGTTCATAGCTTTAAAAGCAGCCCAATAAAATGCGTAATTGGAAATGTTGCATCGTACCTCTGCTTTAATAAAAACTTAACAACGTAGCCATTTTTTTCTAAATATACACTAATGTGGTTCAATGGAAATTGGAAATTAAAATGTATGCGTTGCAGTTGAAAGCTCGCTATTCGTGCTTGTTAGTGCAGTTTATTTGATCCATGTTTTTCGATATTCCTTTTAATTTGCACACTAGAAATTTTCTAACCGAATGAGTAGTCGGCTTTGTGGACTTCGACATTTTGAATATTTTTTTGTATGCATACACACAGAATAGAAAAACGAGTGTAAAATGAATAATCTGCCTCTGTAATGCCTTTATTACATTTACATACATTTACGAACTTAATGCGGCATTCTGTATTTCTAATAGTACTTTACACTGCATTTTCATCATGCTGCATGTGATGCTAGAATAAAATTTTTATCAAATCTATTTGTGAAGATCTCTTCGTTCGTATTATCACTAGATTGTTATTCAGTTGAAATGATACCTTAATTTTGAATTAAATGATATTGAAAGCTTTCACGCTCCGAATATCTATTATACTTTTCTTTTATAATTTGTTGGGTAATGACGGTCTAAATTAAGTTAAGTTTAATATATTTCTCCTTTACGTTTCGATACAGTGTTTTGTATCATTTTCACTAAAATATAAGTAAAATTACACTATGCAATAATTCTAAAAAATATAGTCATACATCATTGTTAAAAGAGATTTTCATACATGTTAAAATTAGCGTTTTACTTGCATGTAGATGCATGTTTTGTCTGATATACATATGTATTTATTCGAGTAAATCATATTTTAAAAACAAAATTTTTAAAAAACATAGGTATGTAATGCAAAAAATTTTTATTGCAATTATTTCGTATTAAACATATACAAGGTGCATGCAAGCGAATTCGATTCCATAAAAATAAGTTTTATTTTATTTTTTATATGTAATATTAAATAATTATAGTTGCTACTAAGATATTGAATATCACTTCTGTCGTTGATAGCATTTTTTTTTTTTTAATATAAAGCATTTCCTAAAAATTCGTTTATGATAGTTAGTTTCTTTATCCAAAATTGTGACATTATCGTAATCAAAGTTGTGACCATTATCTAAAGCATGTTTAGTTAGTGCTGTTGAATTATGATTGTGAGATTCTAGTATTGTAACGGTGTGCGTATAATTTTATCTAGATGTTGTTTTGTTTGGCAATATAAGACCAACACAGTTTTTACAATTAATTTGCAAATTAAATCTGTTTGTTTACTTTTGTTAATAGGGTTTTTAGTTTTGGTGAAAAAGGACTAAGAGTAATTTGATTTATCAAAATGCAAAGGTTGTATGGTGTCAGATTTTTTTAAATTTTCAGAGAGATTTTTTGCTCTATAGGGTAAACTGATATATTGTTGTTTTTTATTGTTGTTTTGTGTTTGAGAAATATTTTCTGAGATGAAATATGTTTTAGTCTTTTATTAATGTATTTGTTAGAGAAATTATAAGGGTAACTATTTTTGGTGAGAATGTCTTTAATTTTGTAAATATTCTGTTGGAGATTTTTTGGTTCTGAAAAGGAGTAAGCACGATCAACCAAATTGTTGATAGTGCTGATTTTATATTTTATGGGGGTGTTGGAATAGTAGTTAAGATATCTACCAGAATTTATGGGTTTGATAAACCAATCAGTAAATATTTTGTTATTTTTGTGTGTTATTGTAATATCATTAAGTCATTTATTGCGTTCATTTTCGATTGTAAATTGTAAATTCGTGGAATGAATTAAAGTGTTTTAAAATTTGTTGATCTTGATAAAAAACAATCATCGACATATCTTTTAAAGACAAGTATTTCCAAATTAATCTGGTTTAAAATTGTGGTTTCAAGCTTTTCCATAACTAAGTTAGCAATGACAGCCGAAATGGGTGAACCCATAGCAGTTCCGAAAACTTGGGAAAAGAACTTATCGTTAAATTTAAAATATGTAGTATTTAAACAGAGTTCGACGGCTTCAATGAATTCGTTAAGTGGTAGTGGGGTATGAATTTGGATTTCATTCCATCTATCTTTAATACATTGAATAGCAATGTTGGTTGGGATGTTAGTGTATAGTGATATTACATCAAGACTAATAAATTTAAAATTGATTTTTTGATTTTTAATAAATTTAACGAAATCCCAAGAGTTGAAACATGAAATTTATTTTTTTAAAATACTAGAGATTGATGAAGCCAAGAATTTAGACATATTGTAAGTAGGTGATTGTATGCTGGAGACAATGGGACGTAGCGGGATAGCAACAATTTGGTTGATCGACTCCTTTTCAGAACCAAAAAATCTCCAACAGACTATTTACAAAATTAAAGACATTCTCACCAAAAATAGTTACCCTTATAATTTCTCTAACAAATACATTTTTGATATTTTCATCTCAGAAAAACATTTCTCAAACACAAAACAACAATAAAAAACAACAATATATCAGTTTACCCTATACAAAAAATCTCTCTGAAAATTAAAAAAAACTACTGACACCATACAACCATTTGCATTGCTGAAAACCAAATTACTCTAACCAGTCCTTTTTCACCAAAACTGAAAACTATTAACAAAAGTAAACAAACAGATTTAATTTACCAAATTAATTGTAAAAACTGTGCCTTTATTTGGCCAAACAAAACAACATCTAGATAAAAGAATATACGCACATTACAATACTAGAATACACAATCATAATTCAACAGCACAACTAAACATTTTAGAACTAATGGTCACAACTTTGATTACGATAATGTCACAATTTTGGATAAAGAAACTTATCATAAACGAATTTTTAAGGAAATGCTTTGTATTAAAAAAGAAAAAAATGCTATCAACGACAGAAGTGATATTCAATATCTTAGTAGCAACTATAATTATTTAATATCTACATATAAAAAATAAAATAATTTCTTATCTTTTTATCCTGGAATCGAATTCGCTTGCTTGCACCTTGTATATGTTTAATACGAAATAATATGCAATAAAAATTTTTGCATTACATACCTATGTTTTTTAAAAATTTTGTTTTTCTAATATGATTTACTCAAATAAATACATATGTATATCAGACAAGCTTGCATGCATCTTTTACATGCAAGTAAAATATTTTTAACATGTAAATCTAACAATGATTGTCGTTTTTTTAGAAGATTGCATCTTAATTTTCGTATATTTTACTAGATGATACAAAACACTGTATCAGTTGAAATATATTAAACTTAACTTTTTAGAATTAAATGAATTATTGAAAAGCTTTCAAACACTCAACAAATAGAATATCTAAAAATTATCTATTATGAGAGTTTCACATACACAATACAAAAATAAACTAAATACAAGGGGTAATAAAATAAAACCACAAAAAGGATCCACTACAAATATAAGTAGGTCGTCCAGGAGCAAAAAGTGAGTAGAGGACACTAGAAGGTCACGGTAACTCGACGTGACAGCTACTCTAGAGTTGAGAACTGTCGGGTAGGCGAGGGATAATTCGAACAGGGTCCAGATTACTACGTATGCGAAATCCAACATTCTGCACATTTCGACGAAAATCAAAGATTATGAAACAAGATAGAAACAAAAGTCTTTGGTTGGGCTATGCAAACAATCTGATTCTATTACTTCTTGTTACTTTGCTAATCATTATAATATATATTGTTTCTATTTTGCGAAATGTCTACCAGAAGTTAACAATTGCGAATATGATAAATAAATAGTACTTGTGTATTTTTAATTTTAACTTACCACCTGTATTGTACACGATTTGTTTTTATGTATGTTGCTAAAACAAATATCAGTTACTTATGTTGATACAGTGCACCAACGGAACGTATTTTGGTGCGTACCTTTGATTTTATCGAGTCTACTTCAGTTGACAGGTACGTCAGACAGTAATTTTAAGATGAGAGAAATGACGCTGGTATAGTTGAAGAAGTTTCTGAATGGACTAATATCATGATTTCCTTTTGTTGATGCAGCGATTAGTATAAAATTCCGTATTGTTTAACGTCTACAACTTTTCAATAAAAGTAGGGTCATTAGTATTTTCCATCAATAGAAGTATACTGCGGAAAGATCTACTGAGGAGTATCAGCCTCCTAACGAACGTTACACTCTTACATGTTTCTAATTACCTGGAAGTGCGTGGAGGTCATTATGCTCTATAAGCATGTCAAGACTGCTGTAGTTCGCTCAGTTAATAATACATGCATGGTTTCGTAATATCATCAGTGAGAGCAACGTGTTATTCGATGAACAATTCGGATTCGAGAGGACCTATCAGCAGATTTCCTCCAATTTGTGGAGGACGTACGTAACACTTTAGATCTGGAACACCCCAGGGGTGTTATATTGCTTGCAGTCGTCTAGGTTTAACAATGGGCAATTTGGGCATTAATCCACGAATGATGTACACTGTTCTATTGTGTCCTCATAGGACTTCCGCGTCGAGCGACGTAAATTCTTCTCGATTGCGTATCCTAGGGGTTACTACGTGGGCCAGAGTTATTCATTTCATACACGAGCGAAATATCAAATCTAATCACTAGATTAACCCAGTATGCAGATGACACTGTTGTGTGCACGTGGTTTAAAAACGACGCTCTAGTTCGCAAAAGGTTTCAGATTTGAGTTATGCGAGGGGGGTAATAAATGCAGCCAAATGCATTGCGTTTTTTTCCAAGAGCGCAACCTATCTCCCTGAAACATCATCATCGAGTGACAGAGACTACGCTGATGCCCTCAGTTGCATACACTGTTTCTCCGGCCGCTTCTGACATGTGATACCTTGTCTTGATCAAGCTTAGTTGAAGATGCTTAACTTCCTCTAGAATAGGGTTCTGCGCACGACTGCTGCAATACTCTGGTTCGTGAATAATACTGAAATTCATCATAACCACGAATTTGCGTCAGTAAGTGAGTATGTAATGGCGTTGGTCAAGAGCACTTTTAAAAACGATTATCCACTGCGAAAACCTGATGATCCAGCACATTGATCAGCTGGAGAGTCCACCATCTCGTGTTATTAGCAGAGGCATCCTCAAGCGAACAACAAACTGACTGCCATGCGTGGGCCAAGCTTTTGAGTTCTCCGTGGATCCTAGAACAAAACCGCCGTGGCGAGAACAGTCACAGCTTCATGGTTAAGGAGGCTAAGGATCTTTTTATCTGAGCTCCTGATTGTTCCTATTTTAGTTTTTTTAGTGCCTGTCGTCAGAAAATTGTTAAAAGGTGTTTTTATTACATTGCAAGATGAAAGGTGATGAGGTTCCAACTTATAGTGTCACTTTCATAGTAAACACGTGGTACAAATTCCCTAATAGGTACACACCTAATACTACAATTACGCATTACAAAATTTCTTGTATACCAAGTGCACACTGCATTATTTGACAGCTAATAGACCCCAGAAAACGTCATTTAAGAAGTAACGCTATACTTTTCTTCCTCTCCCGTATACTTTGATATCTACCCTTGTAAACGCACTTTGCAAGTGGCACAATATGTAAAATGTTCTAGGTCATACTTTTAGTGAATAATGTTTGGCAGCTACGAGTACGATAATAAAATTTCCATAATAAAAATGCTCAAATGCAGTAGTCTCGGTCCCATGTAAAACGGTTCGTGAAACGTATTAGCCTATAGCACAAGTGCGAGCTACCTGCTGAAAATTGTTCATTAAGCCTTTTCCTTTATCCTTCGCTTGCGAAATTATTCCCGTTTAATATCAGGATGTGTCATAAATTGGCAGATTTTTCGGATCTCGATAATTTCCAGCAGGTGCGATCGAGTTCCATTGAAAATTTTCTAATGGCCATCGAAAACCTATCTCTTTCTCTCCTCGTTATACGACATCGCTCTTCAAACTAAATTATATCCCTTGGCAGAGAAACTACTGTTCTACGGCGAATATGTTTATTACATTCGTTTTTTCTTTTTCGCTCACAATACCCCGGGTAGAGGTGAAACGGGTTAGATTTGAACTTTTTCTTTTTGATGTCGTATTCTTTCTGTTCTCTTAACAAGGCGCAGACTTTTGTATAAGCAAATCCAGGTAAGCAGATCAAAAGACGAATTCTCGTTCGTTTTGGGGTTACATTCCTGTCGATAACAGTTGGATTCGTTATTGATACCCTTGTTCTGAAGATTGACCTAAAAAAGTAGGTATTTGAATTTAACATTAGATGATTGGCATCCAGATTAGATTCTTTTCATACAGGCTATCGCATAAACTTTACCGATTTTGTTTTAGCCTGTTTTCAGTTAGAGGAAAGCATTTTGTATTGTACACATGTTTTAAATTTATATATCACTAACTAACTGTTGTTAGTGTATTAATATTTAATATTATAATAGCTTGATAAATACAGTCCCTATTTTGCTTTATGGAACACCTATTATACACTTTCGTAATTTTAACTAAAAAATAATAATAATAGTTGTAAATCCACCAACTAAATTTTAGATTATCAAATAATGTTCCTTTTTAGCAATATAGATTTGTTTCAACTTTCATAGGAACAAACATCATTTTGAGCTTGTGTACTAGTTTCTATAATTTTGGTAGTAATTAACATATTAAAGATATATTCGATATACAGTTAAAAATCTGTAACACCAACACCACAACATTCAATTAATTAATGCGAGACACGTGTTTCAAGTGCTAATGGGCCTTCATTATCAATCGAATACTGAATGAGTCCTCGATACATGAGTCCCGAATTAATGAATTAAATGTTGTTGTACTGGCGTTACCGATGTTTATCTATATCTTACGAGCACACACTTGTTTAAATCACATACATAATGGGTAGTTACGTTGAATAATTTCTAACATTAGAAAATATGAAGTTTCTGGTAAAACTAATTTAAATAGAAACTGTTTGCAGAACAAACTGCACACTAAGGCTATATGCAATTACCAGCGAACTGTAAGTAATGAATGAATTGTAGCAAGCTCAAACGAAAAATTGATTCAATGCATGCTCAAAATAGCTCCAGTAATGCCCTAACCTATCGTTAAAAGGTCACAAAATTTAACGCAATTCTTCTTACTACTAGTTTCTAATTCATACGGATGACTTTTGATAGTAGATTTTTTAAATGATTCCATGAGATGATGTCAAAAGTTTTTGTTTCCTTACTAGTTATTTTGTTTCATCGCCCTTTTTAATCCATTTTTGAAAGGAGAAATCATATTTCTTCTCTGAACTGTTTAATTTATTGCATATAAATAATGTTTAACAGATATAATTTAATAATAAATAATTTAAAGCATTATACATCTGAATTCAAAGCTTCAATATTTTTTTCTGTAATCTCCTTCATGTAGCAAGTAAAAGAGTGGTGGCTTCAAACACACGTGATCTCTAACCAATACAGATAAAACAGCAGATTTCATATTTTCAATGATTGGAATTACTAAACTGAGATTAATCTTCAAATTTCCAAATATAAATTCTTATGACATTGTTCATTTGTTGTTTAATGTCTTTTGTAAGAGAGATTCGGCTATCAGCTTAATTTTTACCAGATATATCAAGTCTGTTGGGTGAACTTTCATGAATATAAATGTGACACAGGAATGTTACCCCAGGCTCTAATATTTTCTCGGAGAATTTCCTCCGTACAAGCATGTTTTCGAAAAGCTAACATAAACTATGCTAATAATTTACATAAATGACTTTCCGTCAAGATACGCAAACTGCCGAAATTCGCATGATTATAGGGGTATTTTTGTCTACCAAACTACTTTAATATTGGCAACGCGATACGTGGCGAAAACGCCAGATGCGTGTCTATATCATCGTTAAATATTCGCGATATTTGTCATAAACGTCATCGACAGACTCGTTTTACACACACCAGAGCAAAAGTTAAAAGCACTACATATACTTTCCAATTCAAAGCGCCTAGTGGAGCGTACGAACATATTCAGATAAGCGAGCCTCACTAAACGACATCATAAACGAATTTAATAGGTACTCTTTCGTTTAAGAAAGTGAGAAGAAATGCGAGAATATCTCTTCGAGCGAACGTACATTCATCGTTGTCTTTTATCAAAACAATGTTCCACAGCTAGATTGAAACGAAAATAGAAAAGGAACGAAGGAGTTATCTGGCAGAAGGTACGTACAATGTAAACGGGACAATATCTCTGTGCCATGTTGAGTTGAAAATGTCAATTTAGTCCGAGATAGACGGTAAATAGCGCTAATCTCTGCCGTATTCGTAGTTTGCTCTAAGTCTGTCTAGAAGAGCTTAAATTTCCAACTGCAGCGTAATACCATGAAGCAGAGTTAAGTTTTATTAATAGAAAGAAAAGGACTAACATAGTAGCTCTAGCAGAAATTTATTCCGTAATGCTCACACAAAGGAAATTTAGCTTTAATCTCTTAAATCTAAATAACTTTATGTAAGTACATTCTAAGATAATTTAACACCGACACCTGAGATATCAGTGCTATTTTTCCAGATGTTGGCTAGTGCTATTTGCATTGATTTTGGGGGACAATAGTAATAGGCAGTCAGCGACATCATATATGTAAACAAACAAATAAAACCTTAGTTAAGTTGAATATTTGAAAATTTCAAATCAGATCGTGAAATCGTTATCTATAATTCTTCAAAATTGCTATGTAATATAGTTGTTTGCTTACATATGCATAAAGGTGATGCAAATATAATGTAGGACTATCAATAGATACTGTGACGCCAGTGAAACTAAGTTCTACTCATAACTTATATATTCTGGCATAAAGGACTTCGTAAACAACAGCATCAATAGAGCGATGGGAAATTCCTTATCACTGATCTATATATTGGTGTATACGAAGAAGAAGTGACTGCTGATAACGTACAGATACCTATGTGAACCTTTAAGGTCATTCTTAGAATGAGATTACGTAGGAAGTGGAAGTTGTAGGAGCTTACTTAAATTTTTAATGGCTTTAAATTTCCTAAGGAGACAGAATACGAAAGGTACACATTTTGGGTGAGGTAAGAGTGATCACACCACGACATTCTTAACAAAAAGACAGTATGAGCTTCGACGTTATCAAGCACTCCAAACAAAAAACAATTTTGGTCACTGCTCAGGCGTGAAATCATAATAATTAACGACGATTGTATTTTAACATTTTTAATGTTAAAGTATAATAACATTTTGCAGTGCAGGTTGTACCTTGATATCACTACATGAAAAAAGAAAGCGTCTGTAAAAATATATGAAATTTTTGTATAATCTATCTTACAGACCATTTTTGCAACCTTGCCATTTTAAATTAATGAGACACTATATTAGTGTGATTGTCGTTTGGAGTTTTGGAATTTTTGAATTATGTTGAACAAATGATTGGCGTTCCATATACATTGTTGGGTAGAAGATGTTCACTACGATTTCTCATAAGCCTTTATATTTTTCCAGTAATATTAATACTTAAACAATAAGCAACAAAAATTGCAGTAAATGCTAGATGAGTTTCATTACTTAAATCTGTACTTTGAAATGCCCAACAGCGAATGGTTATCTAAATATCAAATAGTCGGTATGTATTGCAAATATTCTATTACTAAATGGTTTGAAATTTGATTTTTTTTGTAGTTTTGGCTAGCGTCTGAATAATGAAATATTAGCGATTTAAACCTTGAATCTGGAAGTGGTAGACAGTTTTTGGCTTAAGAGGGAAATGCCCCAAAACTTATCCACAAACACATGATTGCTGCACCTGGTGAGAATGTGTAAACTACTGCTTGAAACAATTTTATTAGGGTTGAGTTTCTGTGGAATGAATTTTCAAAAAATTCAGCAATGACCTAAGGGAAATAGCCTCTGAGGTGCCTCTTACTACAAGAGAAACTCAGCACAAGGTTTGTTTAGAAAATTTAGACGTTAATAGACACATCAGGTTTTTCCGATGGCTACATTATTCTGGTACAATAAACGAATTCGATTGAAAAGTTGAAACACTCATTACGAGGGCGAACATTATCTTTTAATGATAATTGGAAAACTGCTATTAATGATGATTCTCAAGGCTTATTGAAAGAAATGTTGTCAATCAATTCTATTTCTCCTTTGGTTGTTGTTATTGCTTAGGATATGTTTTAAATTATTAATCAATAAATCTCTGCGGGTTATGCGATCCTTTTAATAATAAAAATATTTGTTCAATATTACGTCACAATTAATATTTTTATTATTAAAAGGGCCGCATAACCCGCAGAGATTTATTGATTGACAAAAATACGGTTGAATAACAACATCAAAATTTTAATACCAAATCTGTGTTATTTGACTTTAAAGTTTCAAATTATATCGATTTTTTTTATGTTTATATTGTAGTTAACAAGACAAGATATAACAAGATATAACTTGAAACTTTAAAGTCAATATACGAAGACTATATTCTACCTGTTATATGGTAGTACTGAAGTAGTTTAGTACAGAACGTAAAACCTCCACTCGAATTTTGGTTGTTAATTGAAAATTATAATATTCAATAATTGATTCGGAATGTTGGTAGGTAGTTTCATATTACCAGAACTGCGCAGAATATATGTATGTTGGTACTTCACGCAAATACTACACAGCATTTCATATTATTTTAACGCGCTGCGGTTTATTTGTGAATCAATTTTATGTGGATGCAATTGGTTACGCGGTTGCAAGATGGCGTACATGTGACAGTATCAAATAGTTATTTTAAATTAATTAGATTAGCATTTCGAATGCTTTGCATTCTTCACATCATAACGTACTGATTTAGTCTGTTGTATCACGGCACCATATAAGCTTGAAAATATGTGATCTGTTTTACCCTACTGGTATTCCATAAATTTATTTTAATTGTCCTATTTTCTGAATGCATATATGCTCCCAATTTTTATCAATACTTTGTTTGTGATTTTCCTCTTATGAATTAATTTCGATAATTGCCTATGAGCGTTCTCCATGTATGTTTTTGCAATATTAGCGCAGTTAATATTGTTACTAATACTGGTGATGTTGGTTAAATCATTCAATGTAAAAATCAAATTAAACAGAAAATGGTCACTAAATATAAGCTAGTAAACTCGAATATGAACAATTTGCTAAGTACATGTATCATTACTACATTTAATGTGTGTCAATTTATTTAAATACTAATTAAAATATATGCTTTAAAACCTTGATATTTTGAAGTTCGTTGCTTTAATTTATTATGTACTTTAAACAATAAAAAATGTGTATAGTTGTCACAGTTGGGTGCACATACAAATGAGTTGAATTTACAATTTTCGTTGTATGTAAATATAGCCAAATAAACTTAGATTAACGAGTCCTTCGTATATAGTGGATAATTGTAATTGTTTCCTATATAAAACACTTCTCAAAGTTAGAAAGTTTATTTGGTTAGATTAACACACGAAGAAAATTATAAACTTCATATACATACATAATATATACATGTTATGTACATATATGAATGTATAACTGTGTAAATTGTACACATCATTTTTACTGTACATATTTATTTAGTATTAGGTGTTCTCTCTGCGGCTTCGCTCGTGTAGATTATAAAAGCAGAGAACGCACTAGGCGTGCGCGGTCCAGGCGCATCGCGGACCGATCCATGCCCAGTTGATCGCAGTCCTGAACAAAATCAGGCGCATTAGGCGATCGCGGACTGGTCTCTGCAAACTCATCGTGTTGTTATTAGCTGTTCAATTATCAAAATGAGTTCAATGGGGAAGGTATTTTTATTACACAGATTTTTTTGCTAAGATCACGAGTGTAGCCGATTTGCCACGATTCTAAACGATTCGTAAAGTTAGAACGGTGAGAGATCGACAGATCCATACGCACTAGATGTTCGCGGGCTGGGCTCGGTCGCATCGCGTTCTTCGGAGATTCTCCAAAAAGTTTGCAGGGAGACCGCAATGTGAACGAGCCCAGCTCGTGAATGTCTAGTGGGTACCTACACCGTTAAAAACATTGAAATAATCTCTAGCAATCTGGAGCGAGATTAGCATGGTCCGCGATGCGCCTGGACCGCGCATGCCTAATGCGTTCTCTCCTTAACAGTTGTACAGTTTTTTTAGTTTGAACTAAATTTATATATTATCACGTCCATTGTTTATGTATTAACTAACAAAATAAACGAATAGTGTAAACAATAAAAATATTATTTCTCATACAAATTTTACTATCCTTCTAGGAGTTGAATTATAGAAAACACATGAAAACATGTTTTATTGTTTATGTCAAGAAGCGATAATTTTCAGACAAATTTCGCCACCCTCTTTCACCGCCTTAGGGGTTGACTTAAAACAAAGGCTAAAAAGGGTTTTTCATTAATTGTGTGAAGTTTCATGGTATAAATGCAATTTCATAATTTTCTCCTATACAAATTTTGTCACTCCCTTAGAAATCGAATAAAAAAAAACGACGCAATATGTAGAGGGTGGTCAGATAAGAATGCAAAGTGCTAAGTGCTGTATCTATGAAACTATTCGTCGTAGAGACTTGCGGTAAAAATTTTTAATACTAAAGTGGCCAACAGAAGATCCTATTTTCAGATTTCCAAGATGAAGATAAGAAGAAGAAGATGAAGATAAAGTTTTAAAGTGATTTTTCACTGAAATACATACCGTTACAATGAATTGATTGTAACGGTGTGGCCGTTTTCTTTAAAAAATTATGACTCGATCACACCAAAGCTGCAGACTTCACACCACATTCTTACGTTTTCGTCATGAAGTCCGTCCAGTAGCTAAAGTTCTGCTTATTAACGTTTCCACTCAGATGGAAGTGAGCATTGTCATACATGATCAAGAATTCCCGCATTGTTGTTCAATATTTCAAGAAATTGCCTGTAGAAATTGAGACAGTTACGTTTATCACCAGGATTCAGCCTCTGGACTATCTGTACCTTATATGGATGAAATTTCAAATCTTGCTTTAAAATTCGTCGCATACTTTGTTCTGAAATTCACAGTGCAATTGAATGCCAAAATGCAGAAAGTGCTGGACTCCGTTCAATGACTACTCTAGTTCTTTCAGTATTACCTTGTGTATGAACTGTATGTGTACCTCCGACAAATTTTGAATTTATACTGCCCTTTTCGTCTGCATTTCTTACTCATCTCAAAATTGCATTTTTTGATGGAACTGCAGCGCGCACTGGCATATTAAATTCATGGCGAAAACAGCCACTCGGTTTCCATGATCCAGAATAAATGATTTATAGCAAAGATCCGTTGATTAACCGGCCAATTTGCCATTGTAACACATAACCTTCGATAATAAAATAGAATTTTATCACTATATGACATTTGCCAAATAAACAGTATATCCACAGCAACCTTTACGGAACCATTCAATCCTGTTACGCACCTTGTATGTCGTTAATTGTGTCAAACAGTCTTGATACAAAGTTTCAAGTAAAATTCACCATAATAGTATAATTCTTAAATTGTTTCCTACACAATCTTTGCCACCTTCTTAAGAATTGAATAAAAAAAAACGCCAAACATGTATTTCATTAATGATGCTAAATCAATACACTGTGTATTAATTTGGCATTCCCTATACAAACTTTGCCGCCACTTCCACCCCTTTAGGAATTTACGTATTACATGTACAGGATGTTTGCTGAAAAACACATGTTAAGAATCATCCAATACCAGAACATCCTATTAGCAAAAAAGGTCAGGTGACACAAACTGCTACTACCCAGCTTTGAATCAATCGTGATTTCATTTCATTCACATTAATATTTGTCTCTAGATATGAATATTTTGTTACTTGATGATATACTCGTCAATTTGGTTTATTTTAAGCTACGCTATATGCTGTTGTTTTTACATCGTTGGAGCAGTCATGACAGGGAAAATTTTTCATCTCCAAAAAAGTACATTCCACATTCTAATGTTGAGCACGGCGAGTGTTTCCTCCAAGATTATTTGAAAATCCAAAAACAGTATCAGAACAAGTGAATTCCTGTAATATAAGCAGACTACTCTTGGGTGTTTAAAGGAGCGGCTGTGTATTTACTAACATTTATAACGAAAATATACATCTAAATATATGTATTATAAGAAGAACAACCCAAACGAAATTACAGCCATGTCTTCCATAAAAATTAGTGAAATTTGTTGACCAGTCTTGTTAGGGTATGATTCTTTTACTATGTATGTATTTAATAAAAATACATAATAACTTTTCTGTATGTACAGTCATGTAATAATAATGCATTTAGTTAAGGTAATATGGTAGAAGAATGATTGCAAGTATAGTAACAGATTGTACTAAAGTTACGGGAGTTAATTACATTGCTTCTTCCAAAGTTCATTAAACCTTCAAACAGTTCCTTAATGAGCTCGTAAACCTCCCCAATATAGGTACCAATAACGCTACTGTACAATGTATCCAATGTAATCGCGTTCGTAAAACAGAAGTCGTTGCGTCTCATTTTATGAAAAGTAATTTATATTCATACATTTTAGAAAGCTAGCATTTTAAGCTAATATGTAAAATGTTCAACAGATATTCAAATGTTCCTCGTCGTAATTTTAATAAAAGAAAATTTACACGATTTTTATGAATTTAATTACCAGTAACTGTACATTTTATTTCAAATCGGTTTTATGTATCTTATAAGGCTATTTTTAATAATTAAATCACAAGTCGATATCGGACAATAAGTATATAAATGTAAAGTAATTAAATTTTTAAATTTAATAGTGGATGCGCACTTAAAGATTGATCCACATTATGACGTAAGACATTCTATATATGTACAGTGACCTTCAAAGGTATCCGGACACGACTAGGTAGAGAAATACATTGCGCTCAATAATTTATTTCAAAGTGCTGCAGGGCCAGGTTACTACCTGCTGAGTATAATCGTAGTTTGTCGCTCTTACAATACCATTGCATTATATAGACGCATATGCGTAAGCATAGCATAAATTAAAATATTAGAATTAAGGAATTCAATCTTGTGTAGCGTTAAGTGAGTGAAATAGTTGTTCTAGTCACAAATACTTTTCAAATTGTCCGTTTAGTAAAAATTTATAAACGTATGTATGTATGTGTGTTCGTGTGTGTGTGTGCACGCCAAAATGTTGTACAGTAATATATATACATATATGTACAGTGGACAGCAGCTTAATCGACACCGTTACGAAATTTCCTAAACCTTAATAGCAATGTAGAGGGGGTTACGTTGCGTCACCTTCAGTTAGGATTTATAGTAGATATTATTATTAGTAGATAAGGTCGACGTTAGCTTGCGGTGGTGTCTATTTAGAAGCTGTCCACTGTACATATAAACGTATTCTAACACTTAAGATCACTTACATACCTTCAGCGTTTATGTATGCCTAAAGGCCGTGCATGATCGTATGCACCTTTTACAAAGACAATAAATAAAAACAAAAATAAATAAAAAATGTTTTATATAGTTTTGATGTTTTGCATGTGTTTTGACATTATTGACATTTCCGATAGTTTTTTGACATTTCCAAAGAAATCCGAACGTGATATCTGCAAAAATAAACTTTGAGCGACATTTGGCATCTTAAATTTTTACAGTTTTCTAGCAAATTGCCTACGATACTTCTTGGTAGTTTTCACTCTTTTGATTTTTGCGGAACTGTTTGCAAACATTTTAAAAACAATTCAGATTTAGATACGTCAAATCGCTTGAAAATGACACGATCAAAACACCGTTTATATCTGCTTCGTTATAGGAATTTGCAACAGAATATCAATGCATTCGAGTTGGAAGCTAACAATCGATTCTGTTCAACGATCTGTTTACAAGGCAAGAAAAACAATCCGTAGTGCAACGGCTATAGATATTAAACACAATAAATTAGTAATAATTAAAAAATGGCAGAGCTACAGATTGAAGGTTATCATAACAAATATTACGATGAGAGACCTCATGTTCATTTTAACCGTAAGCTGTTTTTTTTTGTATAGTTCGTATTATTTTTACGAAAAAATACTACGAAAATTTTGAAAAAATGTGTATTTAAATGCACATCATACATACAATCCTAACAATTTGTAACATCTTCTACAAAATATCACCTACCAAACCATCAGCAATCGGAACAGTTCCAATACGAAGTCATTCTTTGGCGTTCTGCGGCCATTAATTAATCAAACGAGATATAAATTAGATTAAGACTGACCTCTTGAGACTCTCATAGACGTCAACCTTTCTAATCGGTTGATAGATCCTCACGAGGGTATGTGGTGTCAGCGGAACTTTGCCATTAGAGCACCCACCCGGACAGAATCCGAGTGTCAAAACAAAAATAGAGAATCTGACGAATACAAGAGGTGTAGAAGTACAACTCGCACTAACGTACACCTCGTTGCATCAAAGCAAAATTTGAGTTCGAACTAGCGTTCATATTAGGTAGTTCATTCATTTAACGCAATACCCAAACCTTCAATAGGAACCGACCTACCAAACCATCAACAGTAAGACAAAGATCTCTTTAAGTAGCTTAACATGTATTTCAAGACGTGGACCAACATTCAACGCAATACCCAAACGATCAACAGTAAGACAAAGATCTCCGTAAGTAGCTTAACACTTATCTCAAGACGTGGACCAACATTCAACGCAATACTCAAATCTTCTAACGGAAACGACCTACCAAACCATCAGCAATAAGACAAAGATCTCCTTAAGTAACGTAACATTTATTTCAAAACATGGACCAACATTCAACGCAATACCCAAACGATCAACAGTAAGACAGAGATCTCCTTAAGTAGCTTAACATTTATCTCAAGACGTGGACCAACATTCCACGCAATACCCAAACCTGCGATATGAACCGACCTACCAAACCATCAACAATAAGAACAGTTCTAATATGAACGCTTTTTTTTGGCATTCTACAGCCATTAATTAATCCAAACGGGATGTAAATTAGATCGAGACTGTCCCTTTTGAAACTGTTACGGACGTCAAAGCTCTCTAATCGATTGATAGACCCTCACGAGGGTATGTGGTGTCAGCGGAACTATGCCATTAGATCACCCACCCGGACGGAATCCGAGTGTCAAAACAAAGAGAGAGAATCTGACGAGCACAAGAGCTGTGGAGGGACAACTCGCACTAACGTACACCTCGTTGCATCAAAGCAAAATTTGAGTTCGAACTAGCGTTCGTATTAGGTAGTTCCTACCGTTACACCGCAGGCATCATCTGCAGTAATAATGCGATTCGAAAATTAACCACCTCCTTCCTTGTATCAACGGAGAAAGGACAACACAACCTATCTTTCGATAACTTCCATTCGTAATTTCACGAGAAACGAGTCCCAAAATTCCAGTAAAACTAGAAGAATTCAATTCGTCCGATGTAAAGTAACACAACCGTCTCTATAGATGTTACCTCTACCGTTGTCGACGGTCAACTGAACCGCTTTTCAACGTCATGCGCGAGTTTGTCATTAAAATGTTATTGTGACGTCAATGTGACGTCAACCGGAAGTTATAAAAATGTCATTAAGTCTGTATTGTTGTTATTCCGTAATTATGTCACTTTATAATGTATCGGGGAATTAAAAGTAAATAGAAAGAATAAATAATGTTCTATTCTAGAGAAAGGGAGCGATATACAGGGTGTTTCAATAGTGCGGTGTCGGTCGATAACTCGATACCTGTTGAAGATTAAAAAAAAAATTTTTTTTTTTTTTTTTTAATGTGTGGTGGGTGCTTTTGCAAAATGAAAGTGCTTTCATTCTTAAAGGGGGTGATAGCTTAAAATTGCTTTCGTTTATACCAGGTGTTTCGTTTATACAGCCTTTAAAATGCAAAAATGCATACGACAGGAATGTCAGTGGTTCTTTAGCTGCAATTAGTATACAATGCAATTTTGGTTTTCCCATAATATAAAGTTTCTTTAGCACATTCTACATGTTTATATTCAGAAACATATATGTAAGTAGCTAAATAAGCAACCCGCAATGTTTTAATAACAGTTAGGATACAATTTGATGGTTCGGTAAAGTAATTGACATAACCACTGACATTCCTGTCACATAAGAAGTTGACAATAGTAAAATGGATACATTTAATTTTAACTCCCACCACACTCTCCTATCAATAGGCTTTCGTAGTTCTAGTTGTTAGCGTGTATACATATACAAACTACGGTTACACTCAGCAGGTAGTAACCTGGCCCTGCCGCTCTTTGGAATAAAGTATTGAGCGCCAGGCATTTCTCTATTTAGTCGTGTCCGGATACCTTTGAAGGTCGCTGTACATATACTATAGCGGTAGTATTGCAATGTATTGTACTAGAAAATTGAAATACACTGCTGCCACTTTACATTCCTTTAGAGTTTTTGTATTTGCTTTACTTTGCTGGTACGCTGTTGTTTGCCAAGAGAATGCTTGTATTTCGAGACACAAATTTCTATGGAACATTAACTCTATGTTAAATCTCCAATTTTGTGTGCGGAAACAATAAATGGAACGAATGCAGGAATATATTCTAATATTATTTTTATATCTGCTTGCTAGTCACTTCTTAACCCTGACTGGCAAAAAGATTGCGTTGATTACTACGCGAGTTATACAAGCTTGAAAACAGGATTATAATTGCAATTACAAAAATATAATGCGCAACTCAAAAGATAAAAGTAGAGTGGTATGGTACGGAGTTTCATATTTAGGTAACTTTAAACCCAAATCAACTCCACAGACTATGCCAATAGCAGGAAAACTTTCTTCATACTTCTAAGATTCTATTTCAACAAGAGGTTGGTTGTAGAAGTTCCTTTCTACAGTATGTAATTTTTTTTAAATCTGTGATATCTTCAAAAATTATTTAAAAAGATATAAAACACCTAACAAAGGTACTGCTGATGAAGAGGGGGTACCAACACCTACAAATAATGAATAATGCAGTAAGGGCTGCGTTAAACCATTGTAAGACATTCCAAGAGAAACTAAAAATAGCTATTATTAAACCCATATATAAAAAGGGCGATATTTTGTTTGAGTGCAACTACAGATCAATGAGTATGTTATCCACTTTCTACAAAATCTTTAAAAGGATAATGAATAAACCTCTCTATGATTATTTTACAATTAACGTTGTGGAACACTGTACACCATAGATTTTAAAGCAGAGAAGCACTGAAACTTGTCATGTTTGAATTATACTACGTATGTTTATGTTCTGCAGCAGACGGAGGTAAACCAGCATGTGCTTTATCTGTTGATCTGACTAAACATTTGACTACGCTGTTATATTAGAACTATGATAGGTAAAATGCACTGAAATGGATAAAATAGTTCTAGGACAGAAGAAATGATAAAGAGTTTGACTAAATTTGCTATTTTAGTACACATATGAATGTTTTGTGTAAGAAACTTAATTACGTTTGTAACGGTCCGGAGTATTGTCAGAGCACATTGATGTGTCTTCTGTAAAGCAAGTGTACTACGCCAACAATTAGACCAGGCAACAAAAATGTAATTTTTTTTACTTTTTCTTTAATAACTATGTACAGTTTTACTTTCTTTTACAGTCGTAATAACAACAATATAAACAAATCTATTTTGGTACGTCAGGTTTTGGTACAAACGTTATTTTATCAGGTTCCACTAGTGCCTTAGGAAGTATATTCTTTTGTTCAGGAATATACTGAGCCCTGATTGGTCAATTTTTAAAAACGGAGTGGGAATTTCTCGATCGACTGTCCCACTCACAAAGGAAACAGCAGTACCGTGTAAGCGCAGTTGTATACCGAGTAGAATTGCTACAACTTTGTCGTCAGCGCTGATATGCCATTTGCGTACTTTGTAATTAATTTTGCCGAGAAGACGAGTCATATTTTCATAAGTTTTGTTCATATGGACTGCGTAACCAACCGGGATGGATAGATAAACGTTTCCTATGTGAAGAAGGACAGCTTTCAAACTCAATTTCGAAGCATCGATAAAAAGACACCATTCTTCTGGGTTGTGTTAATGACCTAATGTCAGTATAAAATTATCGACATTATTGCAGAATGAAAGACCTTCTTACACAGAAATATGTGTGCCCGAAGCAAATGGTTTGTTTGTTCATGCCAAATCTTAGGTTTTGCAAATGGCATAGCGCTGTTCTTACCGTTTGATCAGCCCCTCAGAGTAACAGCACAACGTGCGCAGTAAATGTAAGGAGCCCATTCCTTGTCCTGATGTTTAATTTGTTTATAATGACCATAATTTTGTATATATGCCAAAATTATGATTGACAACTCACAAAAACTATAGAAAAAAAAGAACTTTTTGAGAGTTAATAAAATATGAAATTTTATTGATTTGAGCTTTTGTTTTAGGTAAGATTTCAGCAGTTATCAGGAGTGGCATTGGATTTCGGTAAGCTATTATGAAAACTTTTTCGAGAATATTATTAGACGTCTGCGATGAAGTTGACGCGCATAACGCGGGAGTGGGAAGCTTTTAAAGCTTCAGTAATTTCATTATTTAAAATAACTCGATTTGTTATCGAATCCACTCATTTTATGCGATTTTAAAAGCGTTTGTAGACATGAACGAAGTTCTTCTGCCTATGTACACTGTTGCAGAAGTATTGAGTAACTAAAGGTATAGATCGACCAGAATCCCCTGGCAGTTGCGCTTAAGTCAGAGCGGTGCCGAGAGCGCAAAACGCGTCATCGCTGCTACGGCATTCTGGTCGACGTATATTAATTATATATTTGGTTTTAGATTTTTTTCGATACGGAAATAAAAATAATACGGCTGGCGATAATGCACCGATGTTTCATTATAAGATGTATGTATATACATTATTATATGTTTAAGTTGAATTTAAGCTCGGACTATCATACATATCGGATTGTTTTCGATGTGAAGTAAATGCATTTGGTTCCAAACGTTTATAACTATTGACTTAATTAGAAGAGGACTATTCGAAACAGTTTCTATTAGAGTATTCCCCGGTACAATTCGTTATAGATCACAGAAATGAAATGTGTTGTTGTCGATATACCGTCGTCGACAAAATTTAATTCCACATTCGAAATAGCGCGAGATAGTGATCACACAGTAGGAAAATAGATATGAATGCTTTATCGCGATGCCAAATGCCAAAAAAATCGTAGTGGGGAATGTGAAAATATGCCTATGCTCGACGATGGTTTATCAGCAGTGAACCTTTAATAAATGTGAGGAGTACTGTTCATGTAGCATAATATTACTTTATAATTTGGTTCTTTTCCGAATGCAACATAATGAATACTTGACACTTTTGACAGTGAGGCGTTGCGAATCCCGCCATCTGAGTGCGCACACTTGGAAATTGGTAACAATGTTGTATGGATGAATTATTCTGTATGCATGAATACTCTCAATGCAAACCCAATTAAAACGTATACGGATATAAATTTGGAGTTTACACTACAGACGTCGCTTACAAATGTGTACCTAGTAATATTACAGAGGAAATTTTCCATGTGGGCTCTAGCATATGCAAGCTGTACAGAAAATCGAGTGTATGTATATTTATTTTTAGCTTTAATCTTCTCAAATCTATATTTTTTGTAATATATTCACAAGGCGCTTGATAATTTGACCCTTTTATTACAAAGTCTACAGAGCGGGGCATCAAGCTATTTTCATCCATATATCGTTTGGTAAACTCTGCTCCATACAAATAGAACATTATGAATTTTCATGCATGTTTATACGGAATAAATATATTAGGAAATGTAGCGCGCGCGCTTGCCTTGTTTACGAAAAATGATCTAATTTAAGGAGCAGAAAGACGTTGTCGGTTCAACTCCCAGCAAACAGGCAATGTTATGCAATTGGATTATATAGTGCACGGTCTGTAGAAAAGCATTTTTATGGGTGCGATTTATATTAATATCTGCGCATACAGCCGGTGACAACTGGTTCGTAGAAACAACATTAGGTTGTTACTAAAGTGACAACTCACGGTATCTTAAATACATATGTATCGTGGGTTGTAATTCTGAACTGGAAACTAATTGTAAAATTAATTGGACTAGATAGAGGAATTATTTAATATTGTGAATGAAATAAACCAGCTCTCGCTGCGCCGGCATACTGCGAAGTCACTTTAGGACCTACTTTGGAATTCTTCGGGGAATTGGTTGTGGGAAATATTGTACAACTGCTCTGAGTTTTTAGGTAGCTTACTATAGAAACCAGCCGGAACAAGGATGTTAATTAACACATTGTGAGGAATTGACTCAGATGTACAAGTATGCATCTATATTTTCTTAGATATATTACTTTCCTATAAATGTTTGCTTCTTAAACTTCATCCGATGAAATACTATTATATTTGTTTATGTGAATACAAATATTGTCTTCAAAATCGGTGCCCTGGTATTATTGGGGTCATCATGATCCTCAAACTATTTATACAACCATATCACCATGAAACGCTCAAGGTCGTTGTATTTTCGACAGATATCTTAAAATATGGAATCTCTGGTACCCAGCCACCGGTACTTAAACGTGTAAACTACGTTAGAGACGAAAACTTTAATTTTTACATGGTTCACAGGTCGAAAAATGTACCTTTTAATTATCATGAAGACTCAACTCTTAGGTAAGCTGTGAAAAAGAAAATACTCTTAGTATTTATGATTTCTACAGTCCAAAGTCATCGTTAAATATTTATATAATACGGTAAGTTTAATTCATCAAATTCAATATTGAATATGTCGGTTACAAAAAAAAACGTGGTGAATATATTGAAATCATCCTAAGCTGGACTACCTAATTTCAAAGGCAAATAGTAGCACGAAACGTGTTTTCAATCAATAAAACAAGGCTAGTAAGTCAAAATTAAGTGAGTACATATATGGTTTTGTAAAAATAATTTTACAGGAAAATGAAAAATATTAGAAAAGGGACCGAGTATACTTCAAATGACAAATGTTTTTTCTAGTTAAGTACCATACGCTATCGGCTAACCGTTGATACACATACATTATTCCTTCCGGATAAACACACAAGAAGGGTATGAATTGGTAGAAAATATAAAAACTTTTTTTTATTCAACAGCTCATATGGTTCGCAGGGAAAAGCAGCAGTAGCAAATTCAACAAATATCGTTCCCTTCTTTATTGGGTAAATATTTTTACGTAGAGTCATTTCGTACAAACATTTGGCTTAATGTGTTTAAGTGGCATTAAATCAACTTCCTCACCAGAGAGAGGATGAAACTTACATTACGTGGTGGTCAAATAGGAAGAGCAAACGACAAATAAACAAGACATTACAAATGTGCTGTGAGCTGTTTTTCATTTCCGTGCGACAGCCATATCAGCGTCCAGTGGAAGTTAATTTCGCTCGACGCTCTCAACTGATTTTGAACACTCGTGGAAATATATGTGGCCATTGTATTCATTCGTTCTGACGATATAACGTTTGATGTGTACAGTTCGTATATGTCAACTGTAAGTAATTTATTGTGATAATATACGTAAATGATAAAACTCTTAATTTCGAATGTTGTAGATGAGTTACAATAATAGAAGAATAATACTAATATATTGTTGGTATACACTACTGAACAAAAGATTCATCTATGCAAGTGTATTGTGTATTAGGTCATAAATAATCAGAATGGATCTGTAGATGTGTTTAACTATGACAAGAATGTCTCTTAATTTAACAAATATAATTTTGTTGCAACTTATTTTTTTATTCAACAAACTCAGGGGTGATAATTTAATACAGAGTTAATTCGTATGTGACAAAGTAGCTATTTGAACAAAAAGATTTTATTTAGATGAAACCCTAAATATGTTTGTCTTTCCGATCACAATGATATTTATAAACAAAAAAATATAAATAACGTAAAAGATATTTTGTATGACAAACATATATATATTATTAAAATGAGATGTGCTATTAGAAAAGTAATTTTGAACTTAATGCAATGTCTTTTTTCTAAAAAATTAGACAAACAATTTTGCAATTATCTCAAATCGACTCGTGGAAATATTTCTAGTCAATTTTGGTGAAGGTTGTAGTTGCATTGGGTATCTGTTGGTTGTGATTGGTGTTCAGCTGAAATTAGATTTTGACTTTTTAAATTCTAATGATAGGTGTCATTGCTATCAACTATAGAGTGGTAGGATATAGGTATTTTTTTTTTTTTTAGTGTTTTTTTTCCTGTGGTTTTTGCTGTAATTTTTTTTTACTTTTTTCTTTCTGTTGTAATCTTAAATTTGTTAAACGGCCCTAGACATTTCAAACTTCTGATTGATATATCATATAGGTTTGTGTTACTAAAGTTATTTTAATTATATCTGGCACTAATTGTTGTCATAACTACATAATCTAAAGTGTTGTCTCTAGGTAATTTCCTTCAGTTTAGCAACATGAAGTGATATCTGTTGTTACGAGTACATTAACAGATTTTTGTTTTTCTTACAAATATTTTGGCTAGACTGTAACATGCAATATGGAGACTGAACGTTTGATAATTGAACCTGCCTGTTTTAAACTATAGAAATTATTTGATCGGATGCTGCGGACTATTATCTGTGTGCAGTATGCAGGGTATGTTGTACATATAGGTAACTAGATACTTCTTTAAAAGAAAATTACGTTGGTAGATGGGGACCTTCGTACAACTTGGAACCCACAAAACTTTGAGTGGTTATCTAAAATTAAAAAGTTACTCTGATTGAATCATCCTTCAAGATGTAAAAGCTCACAACTAATTGTAAAATAGGGCTTTACTTCATCCTCCAAAGTTGTAATTTTTACTGGTCGATCTCTATTAATGATCTCGATTAAGGTGTAGCCACAGACACAAAGAATTGAAAATCTCCGTGTTCGCTGTTTTTTTTTTGGGATGGTCACGATCACCATTTGGTACAGATATTTCTATCTTTTTTATTTACTGCAAGGGTACTGCTGAATGTCTATTTCGATGCCCTTAATACATGGAGAGTTGCCTAGTTATTTCTTGAAAAATAGTTAATCATATGGTTAATGATCTGTCTCAGTGGTAATCTGTCACGTGTGATGAAATTTTTAAGAGCGTGATCTTATGTCTCCGACTATTCTGCCTTTTTTTGGTTAGGTTTCCGTATGATGCCCATGCTCTGAAATAGCTAATGTTTACTCGTGAGATATTGTTGAGGTGTATTGGTATGTTCTGGTATTCCTTTTTGGGCTTCTACTATTATCTATCCAATAATTTTTATGATCTTAGCGATTCTATCCTGAAAAATACATCGTTAAATAGCTGGCCAGTGTTTTATAGTCATTTTTAAAGTGGAGGTAGCTACTTGTTCTTTTTCAAGAGGTATGTTACATATATATTAGCAAGGTAAATAGACACGGTCACAGTTTGTAGATCACGCACTAATGTATGTATTCTTAGTCAGTGAGTTAACGTTGTGTTTAGGATGAAAGAAATTTTGGTTACATTTTTCCCTGAGTAAGTGTGGTCCACAAATCGTTTTGTCCAGAATTCTCACTGGTTGTCTGCCAGGTTGTGGTGTTGATACTGTGTTAGTTAAATACGAAGCCAGTGATGGTTACAAATGGAATATTAATTATAGATAGCCGGAGATATTTCGAGCGTTATCGGATTGGCGATCAGGAGAGGTATATTTATTCTTATTATAGAGTTAACTGAAAGATTATTCCGTACTTGATAGTAATGGAGATTAGTTGCTCATTGACATGCTTAGCATGTAGCACATGGAATTTAGTGGTACTTTGTTTTAGATGAAATTTTAATCGAATAGGAATAAAAATACTTCCGCAACGTTTGATTGAAAGTGTTCTAAAATGGAGGCTCGGATTTTTTCGAGCATACTTGTTTTAGACAGTATACTAGGCGTAGAGCTTCTTGGATTTAGATTGTAGTTTTTAACATATCTTAAACAATTCCCAAAAATATGCTTTGCTTAAAAAAGGAAAGCAAACTTGATGGAGAATGAAAATTCGTATCTTACTAGAAAGTATCGCAGGTAGATTCAAACTTGTGTGACGAAACTATCACGTGTATCTAATCATAAATCACTCTCAAGTGCTTCCAAAGATATAAAAATATTAACAAATTTTAGTCTGACAATATAATAAAATCAGGAAAGATATTAATATTTTGTGTGTCGTATATTTGTTTTTATTTTCTGCGATGTAATCGCTGTTTGTCTAAGCTTATAATTAACATACAACACAAAATATGTTTAATGCTATGTTACAAAGTTTTTAATGTATGGCATTGCGTCCGACTCTGTATAGGTTTATCGTGCATTGAGAATGGTTAACATTCAACAGGTTACAAGTGACCTTTGGCATCTTTTATATTTAACACGTAATATACATCCAATAATAATTGTATGAATTGAGTAAAACTTTCTCGATTTAACATTCTAACCGCTGAGTGTATCCTTATTCTGATTATCTAAATATAAATATATTGGGGTGCGGGAAACAACAAGAATTTGAACGTAGACTATTTTTATAGGGAACATATTAAATAAAAACAATGGTGTAAAGCTAATCTTTTTAACTCTTTATGATATGAATATTTATTTACTTCAAAACTAGTTTCGGTGACATTTACGATTTTCCAATTTAATACACAAGTTCTATTCAGTTGTTAGTTTTGTCTTAACTTATTTCAAATATCATATTCATTTAGGTGACACCGGAGATTGTTTTAAATTAAAAGTTGATTATCAAATTTTAACATAACACTTTGGCAATTAATTAAGATCCTCTGATTCTGTAGATTTCATCGGGAGATGGCATGTTCACCACTATTTTTATTTAAATCAAAAAGCACCACATGTTTCTTTTTATAATTTCTAATACATTTAAATGTTGTCACTACATACTATGCAGTTATTACGTCAGTATTGTTTCAATAGATTAATTATAATCGTATTGATATCTTTGTTTTGGATATTGAAGACATATTCAATAGAAGATAAACATTTTTTGTCAACTCTAGCATTAATAACTAATGCACAAAATGCATATAATTCATCAGAAGTTACATCGATCCATGGTGTTTGATTTCCAATTGTAAACACGTTTTGCTTTTAAGTTGGTACTGTTGATAACGTTTCCGTAGTAACTTCAGTCGCAAATAACTGAAAACCTAGGCAACAGCTATATGTTTGTGTAGCCAGGTATACACCGAATAATATTATTCGATTTGTTATTTAATTAATTATATTTTTAACTGGTGGTTCTATTCCGCATTCCATGCAGCTTGGAGAAATACAAAACATACAAATGCAGTATTCGTGTTTGGATTTGTACTTCTAAAATATTACTTTATGCAGAAGGTAAACTTTGAATGACTAAACACCATTTTCGCCAGGCGATTATTGCTTTCTAGCGCAAACATTCTTCAATGTATGTAGTTTGCAGTTCAATTAAATGACGAGGTACCTATGCTGTACCGATACTTAGCTATCATAATACAGGTTCTAACATTTTGAAGTTTGATCGTATAGTAGGAGTAGTTGTAAAGATTACATTGCTGTTATAACGAGATAAAATAATAAATTATTTTTATATGCAAGTATCTAGTTCACATGATGAACTCTGCATTTAGAGTTGACGTATATTTGTTTGTAAATGGAAACAAATTATTTAGCTGGCATTTGGATTAAATATTTCCTCGAATAAATTTGTAACAGGGCAGTGAAATTATTATATTTTCAATGTCTAATTTTATGTTTTACGTAGATTCCAAACGGGTAAGTCTTAAATATTGAATTCCTCATTCCTTCCGGTATCTGTGTTAACAACGGCGTAAGAATGCTTACGAAAACATCAGAGATATCTGAAATTCAAAATGACGGGAATAATACGCCCAGCCATTACATATCTTTAACGTTGGAAAAATATTAAATATTTACGTTAATCAATGCGCCGCTTTTCTTTTAGCAGTATAATGCAATATTAACAAATTCTTTGCCTCGTACCTACAAATAACATTTATTTAATTCCCAACACAACTGAAGCAATCTAATATTAAAACAAACGAACAATTGTATTGTAGATTTACGTGTTGCAGACTCTAACACATTTAACGATTTCGCATATAATTCTCCGGCGAACGTTAAGACGATTATTTCCCTTTGGCGTAATTTACATATTTGCATAAGAAATTACAGTGTCAGCAGTATTCATTTGTGATGAAAACTTTTACGACTCCGTTATATTTTACATTTATAATCTGCTGGTGTTCTTATTCAGCTGTGAGCTTCGATGTGCCTGCTCGAATAAATTGTGCCACATCCAGAGCAGGTTCGGTCTCGAAATATTGACTTAATGGGGCTTATACGCTCGATAATGATGTCTTCGGGGCGTTACGATATTATCCACAAGAGCGCGATTTAATTCTTCGAATGACCGCTGTTAGCGGTGCTCGTGAAGTACTGGAGATATCGTCGAGAATAACTAAGAGCTTATTGAGATCATGAGCCTCAATAGTTTGCAGTAGCTAAAGTTAATAAAAGTGAGAAATAGATTCCGGAGAATTGAATTCAGTAGAGAATGACTATTATTGTCGGTTTTATTGTTTATTATAAGAAGGAAGAATTTCGAACTTGGAAAGGTAATCTTTGAGTATGAAATTAGCTTTTGATTGATTATTGATACTAATATTTATAGACATATTAATAGAAGTTTATCCTATTTAAGTCATGAGGTAGCACCACCGTGGTGATTATAGAAGGAGAACAATAATGGACACTTTGCATTTATGGATTTAGTGATCTGCTTACTAGCAGACATAGTTATAGAACTGGATATATGTATATGATTTTACAGCAATACTGTCGTGACAGATTAAAGAATTTATTTACAAAAGGGCAGTACATACTTATGGCCTGGAGTTCGAATTTCGTCGATTATGCTTATGGCAACGTTTCGTTAGATCAGTACTGTGGTTGAGCTATAATTCGCTGTCGGAATATAGTTAACACCACAACATTATCCACGGCGAGGTCATGTTGGAACAAAACAAATATACACACACAATATATACAGCAAGAGCTGCAATGGATAGTATACAGCTTTGAAAGCCGGTGCACTTTTGAAATTGTATTGAAATATGTTCCAACGTGTTTTTTAATTTGGATTAAATTTAACTTAATTTGCGAACAATTTAGTAAACTATTGATTTTAACGAATTTACCTCTCTTCATCAAGAAGGTACTACATTCTGGGTATTGTTGAAGATATGTATAATTAATGAGGAGGCGCAAGACAGTCAGCAATGGTCTAAAGCTGTTGACCAACAATGTTTTGAGGTAAATAAATAGCCTGACATGTGTATTACGGTATGTAGACATTGAGGTGCCATTAGGAGTAACAAATGTTTGTGGATTGTTTTACTATTATCTTTCGACATATGTATACGTCCTTAGTCTACAAATATTAGAAAATATATATATATCCTAATAAACTCGAAATTTGCTACATATTTGCTAGTAGTAGTTATATCCCTTTCAATAACATGTACACTTACTATTGTTGAAATGAACGGTAAATCTTGTAAATAAATAAAAGAAAAATGACGTACACAATTGAAATTGTACCAAATAAGGAAATTAACATTGTGTGTCTATACATACAAGGAATACTAATTCCTCCTCTCTCGCTCTTTTCTTTCTGTCATTAACTTTACGCCTCGTTCTGCAGTATCATTAATCACTTTCAAATTTTTAATTATTTTTAAACTCCCCTAAATGTGGTGGTTCATTCTCTCGGGTCGACACATGTAAAAATGTAGTATTTATACAAAATCTCTCAAATAATCTTTTATTTTATAAGGAAACAAAGTTCTCTTTCTCTGTAGATATACATACATATAAGTTTTTAGTAAGATCTATTACACATTCTAGTGTCTCTTGATGTAGTTTCTATGAACACCAATATCCTCGCTGAATTAGCTATAAATATAATCAAAGATAATAGAAGAATTTACCACCATGCCTTTTAGACGAATTTATTAAAGCATTAGAACTAACCTTATCAACAACATGCTTTCAATTTCAGGAAAAAAAAATAAACAAAATAATAGATTAGCGATTGGTGCATATCCAGTGATACAGTACAATTAACACTAGAAGAGCTTCAGGAAGTACTTGACCAGTTGGATTTTAAACCAGTTTTTTTATGATTTGTAGATGACTTCTTGGCCTGTATTTCCAAAAATAAAGTAGATTATTTAGCAGACAAATTTATTTGATTTACACAAAAAACTTTTTCACGGACGAAATTGAAGAAAACTATTGAATTAATTTTTTAGGCATGATCCTTATTTGCGCATAAAGTAGAATTTTAACTAAACTTTACAAAAAACAAACTAATTCTGATAGATGTGCAAATTTCAATTCAGTTCAATCAATTATCCAAAAAGAATACTAAAATGGTTTTAACTGACAGGGCAATTGCACTAGTTAGTCCACAATTCACATTTGAAATTACACAAAATATTAAACAAATCCTTCGCAAAAATAACGATTTTAGTACATTAGTTGTTAATTCAATTTTTAAAGAATTCAAAATAAAAAAAAAGCTGAATACTGATACAGGTAGATATTTTCTCTATCTTAAGTTAAATCTCTATCTGAAAAGGTTAATAAAATTTTAAAACCATATCAACTGACTGTTGCTCATATAAACTACAAAAAATGCAAATTTACGTCCACCTGTTTAAAAAATAAAACACCGTTGGACCAAAAAACTCATGTAATTCATGAAATACTAAACGATGCAACACATTTATAGACGAATTAATGGACATAATTATGTAAAGAATAACACTGCTTAAAAAAACACCAAAGAAATGCAAAATATACTTTCAATTTCAATTAAGTAAGAATCTTGGATAGAGACTACGACGGTAGGGCCAGGAATATATTAGAATTAATATGCATTAAAAATAATAAACACGCAGTAAACGATCACATTGAACTAAAAAATTTAAGTTAAGAAAGACGGTTATTAAGAAGAAAAGAATGTTTCTGACGTATTTTGCAGAATTAGCGGACAATTCACTATTATCGGATATAAAAACCGTTGAGGTAGCAATAAGGGCTATTTTTGATTAATACTCTTATATTTATACAGTTGCTGCAAAAATTCTAAATCTTAGCTGCATAGCGTTTCAAGAAGCAGCACATTAAATCCCGCTTGCTATAAAATACACAAGTTTTCGATTTCTTAATTTTTTCACTTATCACTATTATGTATACTATATAATACTTTTAACATATAAAATGAAGATCATCATTTGTTGAACTTGGTGGCAAGCTCGAAATATATCAAAAGAAGTTTTTCCAGAATGAGTTTCGTCAAGAAAGGTAATCATAATTTTATTAAATTGTTTATAATCTTCTCTCGAAGTATTTTAAAGCAAGGAAGCAGAAATGGTACATCCTGAACGTTGTAATGCACCTACTAGTTTTTACTACTGGACTAAAAATTTGGTTTATCTATTTTCGGTCTGTCAGTCTTTATTTCACGATCTGGTGGTTTCGATTTTTGTTCTCCACGATTCATAGAACCGCTTCGTAAAAATCACAGTGCAAATATAATAATTATCGGTGAAGCTTCAAGTAATTGTTTCACACTTTGCACTCATCTCGTTGTTACCAAAGACGTTGTTGCCTTTCTTTATTCACTATCTTTGTGCCTAGTCTAATCGTAGAACCCTTTCTTCTTTGATGTAAAACAAAAATCTTGTGTTCTGCAATTTTAATGATATTGAACACGTTTTTGTGACTGATGTCGAGAAATCATTCAGTAAGTTTAGGAACGCTTCTTCCTTTGCCATTTGCAGTTACCTTCGGCGTCTTTGAGATCTTTGCAACATTCTTCAATGATGATGTAATAATAACAATTTGGCAACATAGTGATTCGTTTACTTTCTCAAGATAAGTCCTATATTTCAACAAATTTTCAACACTGAAATAATTTTACCGTCGTCATGTTTTAGAAAAAGTAGAGTGGTTGGGTTTGTGGTTGAGCTTGTGATACTAGTACCTACGTGCACCTCGAACTCTGAATGATTACTGATTGTAAATATATACTGCTACTACCTACCCAGGATTTAGATTGTATAAGAACGGCCTTTACAATAATGGAAATGTTTTTGTATGTAGAAACTTTTAAGCAATCAACTTCTAACTTTAAAAGAACGCATTTTTACCAAATGTCTTAATTTAACATACTGCCACTCTAAAAAATGGGAGCCACAAAATGCGAAGTGAAACAAGTTTGTTGTACTCCTTTTTTAATTCTTATCATCTCAGTAACTAAAGTGAATTATTTCAAACGAAAGAAGAATGAAAGAGCAATAACATTACGCAGATATATATTTTCAATAGTGAACACTACATATTCATTAGCATATTTCGTATAGTTTCGTAAGCAGATTGTGTATTTTTTCCTACTTTGGTAGAGTTTAATTGTAAATTGAGATAAACCAAAATTGACAGCAATAAATTTCACATTAATTCTAGGTTTATCAAATACGGCACACTTATGTTAACAATGTTTCTCGAAAAGAAGGAATGACGTTTCTTATTCCCTGGAGAATGGAAACAAATTCCGAATTGTTGAAACAAATAAAATAGTGACATGGCAAATAATTCAAGAGTTAGCTAGGGAAGCTGAAGGTGTTAAGAGAATACCCAAAGCAATCTTGCATATTTCGAGCATAAATGAATATTGTCTATATAAGATGCAAATTCCGCGTGGACCAACGGATTAACTTCCTGTCAGCTGTATGTAGATCTATTTGCTGCTATTCTTGCTTATTACTTTGTCATTTTGCTATCGCGCTCGTTTGGCGTTTGTTCCGGTTTATTATTCTTGTTAATTTATTAGCATACCTACTTCTTATATTTACTGTAGCTACTTGGTATTGTATATGTATATACTAAAGCAATCGAGTTTTTAATTTGCAGTATTAGTTTATCTCTGCTATTATGAAAATAAATGATTTGTATTTTGCTTATGTAAATATTTATAGACTTAACTTATTAAATGAAACAAATAATGCATGGAATTCTCAATACTATTTCAATACAGTAACAATAAAAATAACTAATATTAACATTATTTTACCAGTGTGAAAATAACTTATTTTATATACGACTAAACAATAAAGTAGGTATTATATTAATCACTATTGGTTAATAATAGTACTCATAATACCCGGAAGGAATAATGAAATGCGACCAGGGACTAATGAGACATAACGTTATCATTATTCTTTGCATTCTGCCAATAAGAACATAATGATATCAACGTTATCATAGTAACGATAAACAAGTCCGAGTATTTCGTATTTAATTAATTGTCAAACGTCAAAACCTTATCCCCCAGAAATTAAACTTAAGGCCGATGCAATTACGCTTAGTTTATTGTCCGAAAAATTCAAACATTTTTATAATAAGGCTTACGATAATTTTATGGACTGTCAAACCTTCAAACGCCATATCGATATAGTAATCTATTTCTATTAATTGATATTTTTGTTTAATTGATTTGTTTCTTTTTAGTAAACTTCAGTTAGTCGTAGATAAAGTAGTGTATACTAACGAAACGTTACTGATTTTCAATTGACGTGATTTAAATTTTGAACGGAAATAGATAGGATAAAAATTTAAATGCAAGAATTGGACGATATCGAAACATTTTTCCGACCAAGTGAATGCGTATATGCAGGGTTGAATGCAAGTTCAACTCTTTTATTCTGAAATTCTTTTTACCTCTTTCTTAGATAGTGAAGTGAAATATTTCTTTTCAAATATTATGAGAAAGCTTTGCGAACTCTGAACTAATGCACCTTTTTCTAACTTATGCAACATCAGCTGAAGTTAATGATTTATCGCCTTCTAAAGCAAGTCTTAATGGATAACGCGTTTATTGCAGCGCATTTAACTGAAAATTTTATAGTGTTGCAAGCAAACCGCTAATTTGTGTAGCGTGAACTTTTTCGAAGTAGTACATATTCATTTAATGGTCTTGCTTTTATGTACTTGCTCCATAAAGAAACGTACACTTCACCACTTGTCTGCTCATAAATCAGGGTAACATACCAGAGTAGTTAATTTATTGACTATTTTCAATTTAAAATTGGTAAGTATATAGTACGTGTTATGTATATCATCTCAGTGCATGCATATGAAATGAAATTTTCTATATTCAGTTTAGGTTTTCGAAACTCTACCAACATGTTTACAGAGTGGAACGTTTTCTTTAATTGTTTTATGGAATGCTACTATTTGAGCTCTCATGAAATTGAAAAGTGGTTTTCACCCCTACTTGTGAAACATAGAGATTGTAGATATTGCAATATTTACAAATATGTAAATATTGACGTCGGTTATTGAAATCATATACATATATACACACTGTATGTATAATTTAAAACACAAACACAGAATCAAAAAGCACTTACACGTGTTCCAATCGAAGTTACTATGTAAGTACATACATACTTATAAGCATGCAAATGAAGATACCTTGGTTATTTTATTAGTATAGGTTTCCATACCAAGAATAATATTGTTAAAATACCTGCTTATCTCTAACTCAAGTATAACTTTGCTTGCATTTTACATACAGCAGTAAACTTTCACGGATATTCAGGAAAAACAATGGAAAGATAAATGCCGAAAAGTTGTTTACTGGACGTACATATTTACAAACCGAATTAATATATTTTCAACGTTAAAGTGTAGTCGGCTGCGACATGTCGGAAGTTTATTGACAATATATTAAGGATAATGTTTGTTCGTAAATGCCGACAAACATCTGTTTGTTTGAAAGATTTCTGTGATTTATGTGACTTAGGATATTATAATATGTGTATAATTCTATTATATACATATGTAAATATAATATAAATGTATTCATAAATGTTTTACAAGGGAAAGTGTAAGAAAATACATACAAACTTATATTTATCTATTCAAATAATATTTGAGTATAAATATCTATAATATAATGCATGTAAAGAGTTGTATGTATACTTCTGATAAGTTCTTTTGTTTAGTTTTTCTTATATATATGTTAAGTATAATATACAAATTTCGTTATATACCTGTATAAATTGTTTAAAAAAACAACTATATATGTTTCTACCTATTCTTTTTACGGCGGTACAGTTCTAAAAATATATCAATATCGTAAGAGCTTCTATAAAATAATCTGTAACATTGCTTGTAAATAATATGAATGCAGGTTTTTACATACAGGATAATCTTTCCACTGGATATTCAGGAAAAACAATGGTAAGATAAATTCCGAAAAGTTGTTTACTGGAAATACATATGTATGTATATTTCCTCTTTTTCTGTCATAATTCAGTCTGAACGTACATTATGTAAAATAAAATGTTCCTATTCAAATAATATTTGCGTATTTTTTTAAAGATATTAAATATGTATTATATATATATGTTATTAAGTATGTACATATATCATGGGCGTCTGAAGATTCTGTATTCCTTAGGTGTCGATAGGGAATCTTCTACATACCTCAAATTATTGTATAAAATCCGTTGATAACCGTTGTCTCTCTGATTTTTCTAGACATTGAAGGTAAAATATAGAAATCAAATTCAATAATAAACTTCTTTCATCTGTATAATGCAAACATTAATTGTGTCAACCTATCCTCGTCACTCGTCTTGACAAACGCAAGCATGTGAATCCGTCTCGAATGCTCTGCTAAGGTTGAATGTACTACATCATATATTTTTGCTTCTATAAATGCTACTCCACTATATGATTAGATCACTCTATGTGACCTGAAAGGCACGTTATTTCATATAAATTATTTATTTGCAGCGGAGGGTCTGCTAAAGTGAATGACTGAAGCTTATAAAAGTAAGTACTTGAAACGTCATTCAGCAAAGAATATAAATATTAACGGACGGTACTATTAACTGCATAAACTTCTCTTCTTATTAGGCGTTATTTTTAAAATATAGACTGGACCGGCAAGAGCACATAGATTGTCTCCGTTCTAAATTGCGATCTCGATGTTATACCTTGAATTTCTCATCACAAAAATATAGTAAAGACGTGCTATATTATCTCTTTCTTATAGAAACATCCATTCCTATTTGCTTTATAAAGCATAAGAGTGGACGTCCTTTTAAATTGGTTTAGATATACCAGGAGGTGTTCCGTAGCGTACTATAGAAGTAAACAACATTTGAAAGTCACAATATTTTATTATTCAACATACTCTCCTCTTAATTGGGTACATTTATTACAACGAATTTGCAACGCGTCTAAACCTTTCAAAAATAAATTTTTAGCTTGCTCTGCAAACCAGGCCCCCAAAGCTTGTGTCATTTCTTTGTTGGAAGAAAATTTACGACCTTTTAAACGTTTTTCAGTTAAGAAAAGTCGACGTTGCACGCTTCAACATTTAGACATTTGGCGATCCATTTTGCAGAAATTTTTCTCTTGTACAAATCGACGTGAACTATATGATGATTGCTTTCGTATGAAATATTCAGTCTGACAAAATCATGCATCAATACATATGATTTTCATCAAAATTTTTGGGGACGGATACAGAAACTGGCCTTCCCGATAGGTATTCATCTTCAATGAAAAATTTACCCCTTTTGAAGCTTGCAATCCAATCTTTCATAATCGCATACAGGACATTGATCGCCAAAGATATTAAGCATATCTTCGTAAATCTGCTTACCTCTTAACCCCTTTAAATACAGCTACTTAATGATGGATTGATACTCCAATTTTCGAATTTTCACAATTTCTTCTTCAAATTTTATTGTGCAACTTTGTTTTGACTTTTTGACGTGAAACTTTACACAGACACTCCTAAAATGTTATTTTTTGTTCCTGTGGTATCGTAATATTTTCTTCTACAGAACCGGTCGAGGCTAACTAGATATCAATACATCCTCGTAATTTTTGGACTTTTTCGTCGCAAAATTTTAACGGTATCTGGTATTTACATCCTAGAGGCGTACAATGCTTACAAATTTGCTAGAACTAAACCAATTTTTTTTACCGTTATAATACACTTTTTGGGCGACCGCTGTAGTCCGAATATCTTTTATGGAAAAACTTTTTTTTATAACGCTTTTAAGTTTTATAACTCGCTGCCATAATAAATTACAGTGATAAATTCTACAGATACTTTTAAAAATAGGCTAAATAAATTCTAGTGGAAAAAACAAACTTATATTAGTTTATTGCATTTATGTATCAGCATTTTGGTATTATAATTAAGAAATAAACAATTTATTATTATTATTTATATACTGTCAAAGACTAGAAACAATCACAGCTTTTATCATACATATTCAACTATGTACTTGTACGAATTGTTGTGATGATGATTCGCCGGCCAGTATTTTATACCAAATCTGTGTATAGTAATTTTTTTTATTAATTGATTGCATATTTATTCACTTTATTATTATTACTTATTTCATGAGAAATTGTTAGTATTTGTAAAAGCATCAATGAAACAAGTCGACGATTATCCTTTTTGTATACAGGCTAGGGTTGAAGAATTTTATTAGATTACAGATATTGGTCACAACAAGCGCCATGTTGTTATTTGCGTTATTTTTCAAAACAAATTTGATTTTACAAACATGTTGCAATAAAAAAGGTAGGTCCTTATTCAAGCACATGAATGAATTGAATTTGATTTTGTAGAATCGAGTAGGCTGTGAAAATTAAAATGAATAAATGAACAGAATAATAATGACCATAGACAAGAAAATAATGTGAACAAAAGATATTAACTTGTCACTATAGTCAATTTTCAAACACATCACACTCAAGCACTAGGAGCATTAGAGGTATTTTTTGTTCACATTATTCTCTAGTCTCGTATGAGTTGATACTAATGTAAACGACTTCTTTAGAAAGATATATTATTCCTGTTTCTACTTTATTTCTAAAAATTACATAAATATTTTGCAGAGAGGCTACCCGGGCACATAGATCTTGTAATTAGTTTTCTAAGGACATTACATTTCCAAGGACTATACTTAAAAATAAAGATTCGCCAATAATTGGTTTACTATTGGGTTTAAGAAATTCTGTAGATGCAACTGGGAACTAACTACGGTTCGATAAACTGTTTTATAGTGCTTTCAGTTGGTACACTAAATCCACCGTTTTCCTATTGACTACTTAAAATAGAGCTCTCCGTTAGCTGCATGGAAATGGACACTTGCATTGCAATAGTAAGAATTCAAGGCTAGGAGATGGAAGCGAAATGTATTTAGAGAAAGACAGCTACAAGAGCAGGTATTCAGGATATGTTTTGTCGTATTTTCGTTGTTTTGCTTGCTACAAGATGAGATTATTGACATTTACGATATTGATGTTTCAGTGTACAAAATAAACGATTATATCGTAAAAGTATTTCTTAAGTTTCTTATACTTATGTATGTATGTATACTTATTGTGGATTGATGGCCTACAAATATTCTTATATACAGAGAAGCGTTTTTATGGACTGTTAAAACAATTATAAAGGGGTAGGTACTAATATTACTATAATATCTAAATAGTCCGGCGCCTCCACCAAATTTGTATCTACGTGAAAATAATACCGTTGCAGTCTTTCAACCTTCTTTATTTAATAATAACAGTTTGTTTGGATATTACACATACTTCTTTTTTGCTTGTACAATATATTGTTCATTTAGCGGGTAGGCAATTACAAGGACGATAACTAAGGGTTAGATATGATTTGGTAGCAGATGTGCAAGAGAGTTATTACGAACTTTTTCATTATGAAAATGCAAACCAGATCTCATATTTTATATATGTACGCTTATTACTTTCCCTGTTTTTTTTTCTTGAATTTTATGTTCACCTATTACGTTTTCAAGTTTCCGCAATATTACTTTAAATGTAGGAAATAAACAAACCTAACGATTGTATACCATATTTCGTTAGTTGTGCTTGTTTCAATTACATTTAAACGAATACTTATTCTGACCGTGGATAATGCAAAACTCTGCAAAACAATATATGTATGTAGTTGTTTCTTATATTACATAATTGTAGTCGTATGAATCGTACCATTGTACCAAATCTGTATAATTATACTTAACTTATATGAATCATTTACTTCATACGAATTCGTATATCTTAGAGTTAGTCAATTGGTACGAAACTAAATCGAACTCAAAACAGTATATTTGTTTCATACTGGTAAATTGCAGCATGAATGTGAATCATTACTGTTTATACTACAGTGGTGTATTATGATTTCGTAAACATTGGTTCGCTAGCTTTTATAGTTAGTAGTTCGTGTCCCTACATATAAAAGCGTCAATAAGAAATAATTCTTATCGTATTTTTTAACAAGGTAGACTATTTTCTTGAATTTTCTTGGGTATTTAGAATGATGAAAATACCATAGAATATTAGAAAACATTAGGTGGCTTAAATTATTCATTATTTATTCATTATTGCACTATCCTTTGGACTTTATTGTAATGATCTTGTGAAATAGTATTAATTAAGATTTATATTTCAGTAAAATAAACAAACCTAAATACACAGATACATAAGAATTATTTCATATTGGCGCTTTTATATGTAGGGACACGAACTACTTACGTCATACGTATACAACTGTTCGTAACATACCTACAATTTACCAGTATGAAACAAATATACTGTTTGACTTCGATTTAGTTTCGTATCAATAGACTAACTCTAAGATATACGAATTCGTAAGAAGTAAATGATTCGTATAAGTTACGTATAGTTATACTGATTCGTACTATGGTACGAATCATACGACTACGATCAATTGCTACCAGTATACTACTTGACTCCCATTCTGATTCATATCAACATCAACCGGCGGTGCGACTCCAAAACGATACTGATTCGTATAAAATAAATGATTCGTATAGGATTATACGAATCCGTATAAAGATTCGTACCGTACCAATCAAACATGAGAGTCGTATATACTGGACGAATCATACGAATCCGACTCATCACTAGACGGAGAGTCATGAATCCTCACGAGTCGATACGATTTCTTTCGGTACGAATCATATTATCCGAATCTTTTATTTTAGGAGTCATTTGGATTCGAATCACTAAAAAGATTCGAATCGCCCATCGCTATTACATACCATATGGCCGCGTGCGTCTGCATTATAGTGATACCTGTAGTGCAAGCGAAACACACAGAGGTGTCCGTGTATTAGAACGGTAAACAAGTAGACGCAATGTTCTACTGGATTACAACAGAGCTAATATTTCGCATATGCCTATAATGCACTCGCAATTATCCAAAAAATTCACATCTATCATATTCTTTACCGTTCAAATACACGGACACCTCTGTGTGTTTCTCTTACACTACAGGTATCGCTATAGTGCAGCCGCACGCGGCCATATGGTATATATCTGCTTTTTATAAACGGCTAGCAGGACCAAGGACCTCATTAAAATTTTCACTAGTATTTTTAAAGGATTGGATATCATAGAACAGATAATAATAATTAGTGTATGCTATTCGCAGTATAGATAGAAGACAAAAATTGTCTTTCCATAACGGATTATGAAATGATTGAAAGTAAATTACTAGAGAAATTAAATATATGTATACAAGTTTATAAGTCACATAGTATATAGTATTTTGGAACATAAGTCACTATAGCATATGTATATTATAATAACATACTAGACGAGAAAGAACTTAAACAAAATTTATACAGGGTAAGCAGAATTAGTAGTTTTTATTGTAGCATTTAATTTAGTAAGAAATTCTACATCGATTAGTATTAAGATCTGGTATACATATCTTTATCAGTTTTTGAGTTATTTGAGATTATTGGTTCGAACTAGCGGAAAATTCCCCGACAATAACAAATTTCAATTCCCACTTTATCTTGGCTTAGAACGAGCAGCATTACACTGGCGTGTTTAGATTTTGTTTTTTGGTTTTTCTAAAATAGGAGTTTTTTGCCCTCTTTTTTGTTTTTTTTTATATAATAGTTATAATAACAATAATCGAAAAGGGTTTTCTCTTATTTACAAGTGCTACTACTTCTTATTGTCTTTAATAAATAAGGTTGTGGGCTATACAACGCAAGTAATCGAAAAGATTCAAAAAAATACCAATGTATTTAAATAAAATGTCACGTATTGCACCTGTAGCGGTGAGATCATCTTACGATCAGCATTAGATCATAATTCTAAGAATTTTGCTAGAATATAGGTTTTGCTTAGTTAAGCTATTTTTATAATATAAAAACCGTGTAATTAGAAATTAAGATCAGTCGAGGAATTTCCCATTCGTTGAATTGTTTGCCGGGAAATTTTCCTTTCGGGGAATTTTCCTGTCGGGAAATTGTTTGTCGGTGAATTGTAGTCGCGGAATTTTACGTCGGTGAATTGTTTTCGGGGAATTTTCCTAGATCCGGAAATGGATTATCCTAATATCTATTATTTTTTGTCGTAGTTTTTTATGAAAACAAAGTATTGTCAAATGGGGACTAAAATCTCAAAAAAACAATTGAAAAACTAATCATAATTGCTCAATATGTTGGCCATTCTGGGCTATATACAGTAAGACGATGGAACATATTATGTGCAACTGGGAGGCGGTGATCCGGCAGACTCCTCCATCTCGAACAGGTGCACGTAGAACCGGCTAGTATTAAAAGTATAGTCCCAAAAAAATTAGAGATTAATTGGGACTAAAAGATTAAGGGTACTCACAATAGATCTTAGGTCGCAGTGAAGAGAGGCAGGGTTGCCTAGACAACCCACATCTAATCTAATCTAACACTGAAGTAGTTCCTGTAGTTCTGTTATTAACGCCTTCTTCGTAGCATAGTAATTAAAACTTATAAGGGATGTTTCGATTATATTGATGAATTCTGCTTTTACTGTTATTACATTTACATTTCCTTTAAATAATCTCATACACAAAAACCCAATGGACTTAGGCCAAGACATCTAGGCGGCCATTTCGAGACTCCATTAGGATCTATCTGTCGGATTTTAAATATATGGGTTAGTTGCAACTAGTACGCAGCAACACCATCTAATTGATATCAGCAATCACTGTGTTCAATGAGCGGCATCTTTTCAAAAAATTTTGAAACAGTTTCTCTTAATATTTTTATATAGCGATCGCTTTTCGTTTTTCATCATTTCGGAAACATGTATGTATGATTATTTTGTAGGGCTCAAGCAACATGTTGATTTTTTTGTTGCCCAAAAAACTACGAGAAAAATAACTATATATATAATTTCCATTTTCAATAATCTCTAATAATTCAAAAACTAATAAAGGTAAGTATACCAGCTCTTAATACTGTCCGATGTATAATTTTTTGCTAAATTAAATGCTACAATAAAAACTATTAGGTGTCATTAAAAAAAAGAATTGTTAATGTTTGAAGATATCTAAATTGGCTGCTAATTTCTTAACCTTCTTAACTTTGATACCTTGCGGTTCAAAGCACTTTACAATGTTTTTTTTTGTTTTCTTATACCAGACCTATCCAACCAATGGTCATCGGTAACGCACCGCAGGATTATTGTGCCACGTCTGTATCACAGAATATCAAACTACTAGAATTTGCACTCCTTGTCGGCACTTTTGATCTTTTTAAGACAGATTCAGTGACCTTCAGGGTATTCACGCTATTTTGTGTGGAAGAAACGCAGGGTCGGATTGAGAAAAAATTGTATACATTGACAGGGGGGTATTGACTGAAAACTAGAAGCCCTTAAAATAAGTAGGTATATGTAGATATAAAATATGAAATATGTATGTATTAAATACAAGTCCTACATTATGAATAAATATTTACAAAACAAAAGTTAATCTCGATACAAACGTCAATAACACCTGATAGTAAACAATGAACAACGCTCGGATCTCGAATACTAATCACCAACTATCGTGAAGTATTTTTCTTCCAGAGAAGATGGCGGATTACGCTGTGCACTAAAAATGCGTGTACTCTTCCCGCCAAGGTGAGTGCAAATTCTGGTAGTTTGATGTTCTGTGTCTGTGTATTCAACTCACCCACTCTAAGACGGTAATCCCCTCCACTAATCTGTACAGGTCCTTAACCGAGTGGGTAAGATATGTCTCAAGTTTTGCCTTCTGCGATCTAAAGCTATGTACTCACTTGAGCAAATTTACGCGCACGAACGCTGTGCGCACACAAATCCTTTGATAAAGGTGAAGAAACCGACAAGCGATGGATAGCGTTCGTGCGCATATTGGGTGTTTCGTGCGCGTAAATTTGCTCAAGTGAGTACATAGCTTAATGCCTCACAGTCGCGTAGTATATGATCGGCTGTCTCCGGTTCTATCTCGCAAAGTCTACACTTTGTGTCGCCGTCAAACACTCCGATTTTGTGTAGGTGTTCTTTCACCGCAACATGTCCGGTCATTAGGCCCCTAACAATACAGAGCTATTTCCTGCTAAGCTGTAGCAGTTCTCTAGCTCTCTTCCTACATTGTTTCCTTATAAAGGTTTTGCCGTGTGTTGTAGCGGGTATAGTACTTCAGTATTTTTGCTGTTTCGTACGGACCCAGTCGCCTGTCTATCTCCGAGCCGTTTGCTTTGTAACCTCGAAGAAAGGTTCTGGGCCGTACTTTACAGTATTAATTTTTCTTTAATATGGTGCAATAGCAAAATATTAGAGAAAATTGTAAATGTCTTAGAAACAGTTGAATTTAGGAATAGGGTGAGCTAATAAAATAATAATAAATATTTGCAAATAATATGCATAATCGATTTCATTAAAAACTACTACTCTCTCAAAATATCTAAGTTGCTATTTATTATTATTACCTCCAGTAATCGGTAACCGGAAGTCAGATTTGATTGAAAATATTTTAAAACAATAGAACCACTACTTCAATCGCAAATTTCAAAACTTGTATTAACAGTAGATTCCCTACACCTTCTAACTAAGGGGTTACGTGAAAGAGTCAGTACATTCGGCTCTTATGATTGCTGATTGCAACCATATTAGAATGTTGTGTTTGTGTGATTACGTTTCTGAAAATACACGTATACTCGGAAGCACTTTTAGCATGTGAACAATATAACGATTCTCGAAATATTCTATACGGATCGGAATTTATTATACGCGTCTCCAATTGCTATATAAATATTGCCAAGCTGTGTCTTGTTAAAATTCAGTAATTTGATACGGAGAAAAGATAGGTCACGAGCTTTTTTGCCTAATATACTAATTGGAGTGTCTCTTCAAATACAACGACAATGGAAATATGAGTCATTGAGTTTTTTGTTTGAATTGTTTTATATTACCTACTGTTTTGTTTTTATGACATAAACTCGTAAGTGTACACTTATTTTATTGTTGCTTATCTGTCTTTAACTAGGAAATATTTTCGACAATAAAAATGTGGAAAATGAAATCTCTAGAAATTCTGTTTAGGACTGATAGTAAAGAAAATTTTATTTCGACATAAATATACTAAAATGGATCAAAGTTTTAGGTAAATTTTAAAATGTAGTCCATATAAAATAGTTTTTTCAGCTAAAATGCCTAGAATTTAATTATTTTTGGTGAATTCTTTCGAAAACATAAAAATGTTTATTTTTGATGAGCAAATTATGTATTAGTAGTGGTGTAGGTATGTAAGACGTATTTCCATAATCTCCCGTTTTACGTCAACTGGTGGCTTTTTGATAGTTAATTTTCCTATGGTTGATATATGTACACTCACTTGAGCAAATAAAACGCGCACGAACGCTGTAAGTGGATAATGCATAGGTAAATTACATCTGTTTTATATTTTCTGATTTTGTGTACTGTTCTTTCACCGAAATTTATAGGATAACAATACGTTTCTCTGCTCTCTTCCTAATATTTCCTATAAATGTTTTCCGTATGTTTTACATGTATAGTAAATGTTTTACAACGGATAGTCGCCTAATCTCCGAATAGGTTCTGGGCTGATACAAAGGGATATTTATCTTTAATATGGTGCAATAGCAAAATTTAGAATATTTGATAAATAGTCTTAAGCAGTTGAATTTAAATAGGGTGAGCTAATAAAATAATAATAAATATTTGCAAATAATTGTTTAATCGATTTCATTAAAAACTACTACTCTCTGTTCTTTAACCGGAATTCAGTTTTTTTAAAATATTTTAAAACAATAGAACCATACTTCAATCGCAAATTTCAAAACTTTTTAACAGTAGATTTCGACTTGAAAAAATTATACAAATTTCGAATCAGTGATTACGAATACCTATCATTTGTTTTGATGATTACGTTTAAAAAAACAACTATACTATATTTCTTTATTCCATACGGATCGGTTTACTACGAAATAAATATTGCAAGCTGTCTTGTTAAAATTCAGTAATTTGATACGGAAAAAGATATCACGAGCTTTTTTAATCTAATATACTAATTGAGTGTGTCTTCAAATACAACGACAATGTAAATAATCATTGAATTTTTGTTTGAATTGTTTTATATTACCTACTGTTTTGTTTTTATGAAATAAACTCGTAATAATAATTTTATTGATGCATATCTGTCTTTAACTAAAATATTTTCGACAATAAAAATGAAAATCCAATTCTGAAATAAAGGAATATAAAGAAAATATTTCGACTACATATATTTCTTTGTAGATATAAAATTTTTTTCAGCTAAAATGCCTTTTAATTATTTTTGAATAAAAATGTTTATTTTTGATGAGCACAATAGTCATGTGCTTCCGTAATCTCCCGTTTTACGTCAACTGGTGGCTTTTTGATGGCTGGTAAACCACTAAACTAAATTACCTGTTAGAGTTTGGATACAACACGTTCTCTGGTTTGGTTTTACCTAGTTGAACATTGTATAGATTTGTTATACAGGTGGGATTAAAAGTATTTGTAAAAAAATATATTTAAGATTCTGAAATAGTTTGGTAGTATACTACGCTTGATTTTTGAATAGACATTCATGTGCTTCGAGATTTATGTCAGCATTTTAATATCGTCCGTACTAGACAAATTAAATTTCGATTTACGCTGGGAAAGGAATAAATTCCGTTGCGCAATTATTCCAGCTTCGTGATTTTCAGGCCAATGCATCGCTCTACGTTGCCATTATGCAGTAAAGCTTCCTGGTGACAAACATTCTTTTCGTTCTTTTTATAGCACTGGTTTGAATATCGAACTTATTAAAATTTTCGTTAAATGCTCTTTGTATATAGTATGTATATCTCGAAAATTTTACGCTGTTCATTTAATATTCTGGAAGAAAAAGCTTTGATATATTTCATTTAGTTTATACGTCGTTCTGCGTTATTTAAATTCATAGTAAAAAGAAGAATACGTTACCAGGGCACGTGGAGCGGTGGTAGTTTTGGCGTTCATACATAGATATGTCTTGATAGTCGAGGTGACGTAACCCTAGTTTATGACGCGTGGCTTTGTGTACACGGACCACCACGCATTGAACGCAGCTTCGTTGGTTAGAGCAGTAATAGCTTTAGTACATTCTGTAATGCGAACGTACCTTGGTACAGAAACGAGCAATACGTTTGTCTTCTTTTATTCCAGAAAACATATTAGAATATCCCTTACATACGATTACATATAAAAGGCGTGAATTTAGTGTAATATCGCTAGTTTATGCTTTTTTTCTGGAAAATACGTATGCTACGATTTCATCTCTATCTCTTCTGTATTTCGCACTGTTTCTGAAAAACCGCTTGGTTTTTGTGATTTTAGCATGTTCTATTTCATCAGGAATACTGCGTTAATATAATTCGTAATACAGATTCTATTACAAATGAATACTGCAACGTCTATATACATCTTTAATAAGTCAAAAATAATCTGGCCAAGAATGATATGTGCGACGGTTCATTGAAATTGCGATGGTTCATGACACCATTTGGGTGTCATCTCCAATTTAGTGTTTGATGTGAAATATACACGAATGCTGGTTAAAATCTTTTCTAAGTTCTTCGAAGCTATTGCTCGGAAAATACTGATATGGTATTTCAGAAGGATCGTTCAGATTTGAAACTATGAACACTCGATACGATACTTTGATGCGAGAAGAAATTTTATTAAAAAAATCAATATATCATTTAATTGTCTATAAGAAACTATTGAACATGTATAGGCTGAAAGTTAATAATTGACAAGATATTTACGTTTGAAATGTTCTATGCGACCAAAAAATACATACTAAGTATATTTGAAACGTCAGCACCACTGATGTGACTTTTATCTGGTTGCTGCACACTTGACTAATGCGTGACAAGTGAAAATCATCTGGCTGTCACTAATTTGAAGTTAATCCTAGGATGCTACCAGCAAACTACTATACATGTATAACAATCGTAAAGGAATCAACATTCAGTTTTCAAAGTGTTCACCATTTGCCTGTAAGCATAAATGACATCTCCGAATCATACTTGCTTCCGCGTTATCCAACATATCTGGGATCGCCTAAATTTCGTGGTATTGTTTGATATACTTTATCCTTCATAAACCCCCACATAAAAAGTCTAATGGTGTAGAAGATTTAGGTGGCCAATTAACAGGACCTTGATTGGCAATATATCGATTGCCAAATACTGTATGAAGAAAGTTACTTATAATATGAGCATTATGAGCAGGTGCCCCATCCCGCTGGTACCAAAGAGTTGGTCTGATATTCAATGGTAATTCGTACAAGTAATCCATAAATTCAGTTTGTACGAAATGTCAAAATCTATCGGCAGTTAACGATTCTTGATAAAAAAGGGGTCCAAGTATTCTATGTCCTACAATTCCCAACCATACGTTTACAGAAAATGTCTCCTGAAATCGTGTTTGTCGAATTTATCGAGGATTTTCGTTGTCCTAGTAGTGTACATTATGCCGATTGAAAACTCCATTTACTGTAAAATTACATTTATCTGTCCAAATTGTGTTACGGTTATTTTCTTCATGTTCATTTAATAACCAGTTATAATATCGCCGCAAACGTCTAATGTAGTCGCTATCATGTAAACCTTGAACTAATTGAATTTTACACGGCCTGAACTATGTTTTTTCAATATTTTAAAAGCTACATGATATGGAACGTCAGTATCACGTAAAACTTGCCTTATCGAAGTATTAGGATTTTCTCTGAAATGTGGGAATTTTCGAATAAAGATATAAATTCAAAAATTCTCTGTTTGCATTTTGCCTATGCCTTGGAATGCTGTAAAAGCTGCCGTGAGTTCGCATTTTTTCTTCTAATTCGGCAAATGTGCAAGGATGCGGCTGGATGGGCATGGGACGTTTACCATTTGATATAACCAGTATATCATTTTTTGGTTTCCCAAAAAGCCACTAGTCCACCGAATTTTCACTATAGCTTTAATTATCGATTTAAAGGCACTATCAAAAGCATTCTCTACATCGATAAATGCGAATAACGTTACTTCCTGGGCTGTGAAGGTTCTCCTCAATCTCTCATAAGGTTGTGTAGGACCGTTTCCGTGGATTTACAAATTTGGTAGGCAAATTAGTTACAATTGAGATGGCAACTTTATTGAATGTTCCCTTCTGATGTTATTCTCAATGATCTTTTTTATCGTTCGGCGTAAGACATTTCCGTTTAATTCAAAAACATTTCTCTTTAACTTAATGACTAACTCTGGGCACGATCAAATGAAGGCGCCTATAAACTTATCCCACGTTATGACTCCGTGCCATTGCCAATAATGGAAAAATCAGATGTAGAGTAAAGCATTATTTATCCTCCACCTACAAAGCACTTTTGTATCTTACGTCATTTTGAATCTAAAGTCATTATCATTTTAGTATCATAAAGGAACTGGGAAGAATTAGATAGGAAATGATAATTGAAATAATGAAAGAGTAATAACGATAGCGTATAAGAATAACAACGCCAGCGCTAACTCTAACAACCTAGAAAAATTACGCCTATAGAACTAGAGACCTACATTTCATCGACTTTTACCTCATGATATGTTAGTTTATTTGTTTTCATTATCATTTTCATGCGGTAATTGTCAATTTACGAAACAGCTAGTCACCTTGGCGCCCTTCACTCCATGCAGTTTCTTCGTGAATTCGGTACTCGAGCAACTGAAAAGTAAGCCGCCGTTGATCTCTAATTTAAATTGATAATTTTTGCTACATTAAGTTCTCGTCATCTGATGTAATAGCTGAGAACGTAAGTGCTACGGAACAATTACAGAAGTCGGTAGCGACAATTAACGTAGCGTTCGTTTGAAACATGCAGCTTATTGTAAACGTTAACATTAAACACAAGTAGGTAACAGTTGCTTGACAACTTACTACTATAGAAGTGAAAACGCGCGGGTGCGCGTACCAGATTAGATTTAATTAGGGAAAACGAGATAGCTTCGCTTAAACGGTCTGTTTTATTAGCAATGCGAGATGGTCCTTTATTCTATTAATTACTGTACGCGCCTTTATTAAATTAACGGTACGCACATACGATTTATATATTACTATTATCGTTATCAGACGTGGCTTTCCATATTACCCTCACTGTTGCCAGATAATGGTTGAAAGGGATCCGCATTCAATCATCTGTTTGTAGCGGAAACCCCTCCGACTATGAATTTAATGTACGGTTTCGCTTATGGCATAAATTATGACTTTCTAAAATTGAAACTTTCTTTTACAAAATTCCGTTCTACATACTACCGTTAATAAACCGAGTTATCGCAAATTTACAAGATATATGCGAATGTTTATAATTTTTCACATAATCTTAATTGTATGTACTCTATCTACTACTGGAAATTGCAGTAGATAAAAGAAGGAATTTAAAGGTGTTTAGAAATAGCCATATGAGAAGTTTGGATACTTTATGAAATGTTGTAACTTTGAATCGTTCACGTTACCGCAATAGAAACTGGATAACTAATGAGATTATCGAAGAAAGTAAACCTTTAAAGGGATTATTCTGGTTAAGTAGGAATACCAGCAGTACCGAACTTCTGGAATTGACCAGAGAGAGAACTTATCAATTAGATCCTGTACATATCCATATGTAGTTAAAGAAACACTATAATTCTCAAAAATATTTGAAATAACAGTGTTTATCTGAGTGGTTCTTTTTGTATGTGAATGATGCATTGTCTAACTGTCAGTACGGTTTCCGTAGTGAATTTTTAAGTGGTACGGCCTCATGCAGCTTTGCTGACGCAATTTGTAATGTCATGGATGGTAGACTGTATACTACTGGACTGTTTTTCGAGCTAACATTTGCGTTTGGCACTATATGCAATAAATTTCTTATAGGGAAACTTTGTGTATTACAGGTGACGTGCTTAAATGGTTTCTCATATCTCTCAGCAAGAACTATACGTGTTCGCCTGGAAACTCGTAAATCAAAAGAATATCATGTGAAGCATGGCGTGTCTCAGGCCTCAGTCCTTGGCCCGTTGCTGTTTATATTGTTTGTCAACGGCTTGCTAAGCAAGCATCCTTGTAAGCACAGATTGCGAAAATGAATTGCTGACCAAGGTACAACTAATACTAAAGGCTTTCACTGGCTGGTGCTCTGCAATAATTTATTATTAAACACGAATAAATCCGCGTGCGTTAAATTCTATAAACGTGAGGTATCAAAGCTGAATCACTTAGGGTCATATTTATAGTCCCTGCTTGAGGTTGTGTGGATGCTTGAGCACGCGATTTTGACGTAAATCTCATTACAAATCTGTCAAAATCGCGTGCTCAAGCATCCACACAACCTCAAGTACGGACTATAAATATGACCCTTAGTATTTTACCGAATGGTAAAAGGTTCTGATTTGTGAACCATGTATCATGGCGATTTATCTGGACGAGTGACTGACTTGGACAAATTACATTAACCACATTTGTGCTAAACTAAATAGTGCATTACAGAAACTTAAAACTGGTGTTAATAAGAATTGTCTTATAAACGTTTATTATGCTTTAGTGTAGTCGACTCTGTCCTATGGGCTGTACCATAGGATGGAAGGTAATTCTGCGAACTCCCAGCGCGTATTCATGCAACAACATGGAATTATTACGCTTAAACTTTTACTTCAAGTTCGGTGAATCTTATAAGTCTTGTTTTCGCTAGTAACAAAATTTTAACATTTCCGTATAGGTACATATACAAATGTGTAAATTCATATTCGCTTACCTTTTCGTTGGACTGCACGGGCGGAAGGACCGTTAGGCAAGCTCGGCCATAAGGAAGGCTATTGTGCCCCGGTGCTGTTTTACTCCTCTTAGCCAGGTTGCACTCGGACAAAGAAGTCCACAACCTGGTCGAGAGTTAGTTTTCTTAGTCCGGGATCGTCCAGGCGCTCGACCCCGAAGTAACTCCGCCTCTCCCTGTCGACTGTCGAGCAGTCGGCAAGAAGATGGATTGGAGTTTCTTCCGCATTCCCACAGTTCCTACACAGGGGAGAGTTTACTATGCCCATGCGATGCAGGTGTCTATTTAGTGCGCAGTGACCGGTTAAGATTCCTGTGAGTAACTTCAGCCTGACCCTGCTCATAGAAACTGCCTTGCGCAGTTTTCTCTCATACGGGCGGATTCCGAGAGTTTTACAGTGTCTCATGCCGGCAAGTGCATTCCAATGGGAGCAATGCCTAGCAGCGAGTTCGGATCTGACAAAGGCTTTGATGCTGCCATAAGAGTTCCCACATGTAGGTTCTGGACCCACGAGTGGCCTCTCACTGGCACCTCTAGCTAATTTGTCAGCCATTTCATTAGCCCTGATTCCAGAGTGACCTGGCACCCATCTTAACGTAGTGTTGTGACCGCCAGTTTAACGAGAGTCCTGTGGCAGTGTAACACTACCTCGGAGTCAAACCTGACAGCCTGTAGTGCTCTAAGGGCAGCTTGACTGTCAGAGAGAATTTCCACGGCTCCATCAACCTACGGTTAATTTAATATGCCTTCAGCGCAGGTCTGGATTGCGATTACTTCGGCTTGGAAGATGGACGCAGAGCTCCCTAGGATAAACGATTCACCGTCGGTTGCACCATCTCTCCAAAATCCAATTCCCGTCCCGTTAGGCGTTTTAGAGGCGTCCACAAACCAGCGAGATATTTCCCGTCTAGGTTTGTGAACGAGAGTTTTTGCAGTCTCTCTATTGAAGATGTTTACATTGTATCCCCCACTGAAGCTGAAAGCAGGCGAAATCTTGTCCGCTCACATGGACAGTGGTACTGTCTGCTCTATGTAGGTAAAGCTGCTGGTATGATCTCCCGTTCTACCGAAGAAACCCCTGCATCCACTACAGTTTGCTCTGTAGACCCCTAGGACAGCCTCCGACCACAGAACAAGCTGCAGCGGCAGAAGCCCAAGGATCGCCTCCATCGCCGCAGTCGGCGTCGAGGACATGGCTCCAGTGATGCCTAAACAGGCAATCCTCTGTACTTTGCTGAGTGTGTTGGCCGCATAGCCCAAACTGACTTTGTGCCACCAGACCAACGATGCATAAGTTATAGAAGATACTAGAACTTTCGTGTACAGCCAGTGTACCACCTTAGGTTTCGGCATCCACGTTTTACCAAACATTCCTTCCATTTCCCCTATTCGCTAACTCAGAAAAGTGCTTGGTGTTCACGGTTACTCAACACGGTACTCCTACAAACTGACCAATACAGAACTAGTTGCTTCAAGAAGTCTTCATCATTCTCAGGCCAAACAATATATAATAAACTAGCTAGCCCGGCAGACTTCGTTCTGTCTAGAAAAGTATTGATTTAGATATTTAATGTTCTATTGTTACGGGTACCACCCTCCGTGTCCCGCCTGTCCCGTACAACCTGTCGTGCCCCGCCCGTCCCGTACCACCCCCCGTGTCCCACAAAACAATTATCGCAAAAAATTGTCAAAAAAAATGGTCACAACGGCAACGTAACGTAAATATAAACGTCATCTATCATAAAGATGGCGTCGTAAAATGAATTGTTCCACGGTCTTAGTAGGTTTCTTGACATCGGTTTCTATGACATCAAAATTAAAACAGAAGTAGTCGTTTATTCCCAAGGGTATAAACTCCCAAGGGAGTTTCCATTATGGAGAACGTTTGTGATTCATGCAAAAAAAAAGATAACATTGAAATTATTTACTTCAAATTCCTATTTACTTCATAATGACAATTACTTCATAATAACAAAATATGTGTTTTAAGACCGTGTTTTGAGACCGTGGAAAAAATAGTATATACCATTCGGGAGAGATGCTATTTTGTCCTCGGTGCATTGTAGCAAGCTTCGCCCTCGGGCTTCAAATTGCACCTCTGCCAAAATAACGCATTTTTCTCCCTTATAGTATAATATACTATTTCTTGATATTTTTTTTTCGGGGATATTTCGGGAATTTTCTTGGGTATTCTTCTTGTTTGGCTGGAAACCAGTCCGAATTGGTGCGATTCATCGAAATCGGTCCAGGCGTTCTTGAGTTATAAGATTAGTAACTAACGGCTTTCTTTTTTATATTATATAGATTACAAGCTGTAATAAAAAGTGCGTGTAACCTGGTATGCTTCTGAAATAGCATCTCTTACATTAAGTGCTACTATTCTCTTACCGACTACCTTCAGGAGTAACGTTTTATACCTTCTGCAACTGTTATTTGATTTTTTATTTCTTTTATTAACTCACATCGTCTTTGTATGTACTACTATTATTATTCTTGAGATCTCGTAAAACATAAGATACAAAAAGTTGATTAAGTGCGACACATTTAGTGTGCTTTATTTGCAAGTTAATGTCATAAGTACCTTGACTAATTCTGGCAATACTATTTCATTTAATTCGTTTATTTAATAGGTATCAACACGATCTACAGGATTCAATAACTGTTTAAAATGTGTACCTTCCTAATAGCGTAGTAAGTATGTACAATTCACTACTTTGCTAATCAAGTTTAGCTCCAAACAAGTGCAAAATATCTTGTTTTTCTTATTTTACGTAAAATTTTGCCCAATTTAAGAATAGTAATTTGCTTTAATTGGTTTGTGAAATCAGCTGAATCTATTAACAGTCTCATACTTTTTTATCCTTTTGACGCATAATTTCTATGCATCTATGCAACTTTTCGCAATGCCATTCTGATTTAGGAATTCGCAAAAACGCTGCGATTTTTACAAATTGCATGACCGATTCACATTATGCATAATTTCACTAGGTGCACTATGCATTATATAATATTAAAAAAATCGCATGCAACTTTTATATAAAATAGAACAAGTTCTAATCCATGCAATTTTCTCCCCAGATTGACAAATTGCATAGTCTGAATGCTAAATTGCATGCGACTTTTATTCAAATAAGAAGTGCTGCGAGAAATTGCATAAGTGTGAATTCGCCCTTATTCACATATTTTTTTAAGATTGTCATCAAGTTGGCCATAATGACAAAAAGGCTTTGACTTTTTTTGTTGGCTTTGGGTATTTCTGGCTTACCGGATATTATTGTCGTTATTAAAATCAGATGTTAAAAACCATTCTTTTAAATAGCAGAAATTTGTATGTGAGGATAAAAAAAACAAGTAACCAAGAATAAAAAGAAAATTATATTGAAGATCACTAGTTACAAGTCTAACCTAACGGGGGACTGTCTATTTATCCTCAAAGCTCTAGCTTAGAGTAACATGGTTATACTTGTGTGGGTACCCGGTAAGTGGAGATGTAACGGTAATGAGACTACTTCCCATTGAACGAGAGCCATTTTGTGATCTAACTAAAAGCCATGTCAAAGGTCGTCTTCAACAGTAGAAGACAGAACAAAAACCTCACACTGGATCGGTAATGCAAAACTAAGACAATCAAAAAACTACGCAGCAATATCAGGGCTTTATTTACCGGCCACGGTCCTTTCAGTTACCACCAAACGGATGGGCACAATGCCGATTCTGCTCGGAATACAGGGAAATAGCAAAACACAATTATGTGTGACTGCGTGACTAGCTCGACATGCGCATCTGGGATCGGCTGATGTCAGAGTCATAACTCCCAAGAAAATACTAAACGATCAAGGATACTCGCAGTAGATCGTATAGGTCGCAGTGAAGATCAGACAGACATGTGATCGACCCAATGACAATCTAATCTAAAATTTGAACAAACTGTAGAAACAGAAAATGTACGAAAAGAAATGTTCATCAGATAATATGAGTTGACTATGTACGAAAGCATCAGTTTTTATCTAAAGGGAATATAAAGCCGCCAGGTACGAACTAGAAACTATTGGAGCTATTACAAACACAACATAAGCTGACAGAGAGGATAAAATTACTTTTTTGAATAGCGCATAATGTACAAGTTAAACAACTTTAACAAAGAGAGATATTTTTTAGATATTGTTCAAGCTAAATATGAGGAACACTAATGTTTTCATTTCATTTCTACCAATCTTAGTATCATTATCATGGGCCATGGTATTGGTACCATAAATTGTGAAGAATGCAGTCAACATTAGCTATATTTTTGCTTTTGCCGAAGCTGTACTATGTGTTCATTTTTTATGCAATGTAGGCGCCTCCATTGTCTTTTTGTAATACTAAATGCATTTTCTACTGCAACTATGTATATGTGCACTCAGCTGATAATTATATCGCATTTGTGTTAAGTATCCTCCTGTGCATGCATCCTTTACATGGCGTCATAAGTTATGATTTTATTAGGAAATCAGTATATCTGAGAGATATTCTTGATTTAGGAAATAGATGTGTAGCCTCTACCTATTTTTATTTTGCACTACAGTGCAATTTGAAATTACCTGCAACACAATATATTAATATGTATAATAATTTTTGGTATTGATCTGGATCATGGACTGATCCAAGAAAATCAGTAATTATATATAACAACATTATATTAAAATAGTATTTAATTTTCGACCGTACTTTTTTCATAATATTAAAATTATTTGGAATATTTTATCAATATTTCGTTATTTGTTAATTACTTCATCAGGAGAATCCTACTAACTTGTACATAATTGTTGTTGTAGTATTCTCCTGATGAAGTAATTAACAAATTATGAAATATTGAGGAAATATAAAATTGGTTTTATTTAATAACTTACAGGCCGACATTCCCAATAATTCCAATATTATTAATACAATTATACACATAATTAATTGATTATTCTATATGAGCACCTATGAGCTATATAACACAACCACTCACAGCATCATTTGGATAACTGCATTTTCACGTTGACATTTGTTTAGTTACTAGATACCAGTTGTAGGAGCAGTTCAACGGCAAAAAATGTTTCATATCTATTTGAAATGTTTTGAAAAATCAAGAAGCTTAAACTGTAACTATTGCGAATAAAATATATTGAAATGATTTGTTATTTTAGTGAATTCTTATATAAACATTGATCGCAGCAGTTCTAATTATCACTGTTCTAGCATCGTTAATATTGATTTAATGTACCGTTCGTAACAAGTCGTTCTCTAATGCTAATTTGGCCGTCAAATCATTTGCCTACTGACCGCAAGAGTAAATGGGTATAACTTCCGCACGATTTAGTGGATGTAGTACATATGCGGTTACTGCACCTTCGCACGCACAAACAACACTAAAGTTACTGTTGCCTTGAAATTATCTGACTATAAACGATCTACTAGAAGATTGTTTTCACGCATGACATCACCGGCGTTAAAAGAGGGACCAAATGGTCTAAAGCTAATAATTAGGAACGATTTTCTATTTAAGGGTGGGCACGATTGTTACAGATTTCCCTCAGTCGGTAACAATTTTTCATTCATGAGTTTCTCATAAATTAGAAAGTGATTAATGTAAATTTTTATATTGATTGATTCGCAATATTTCCATATTTGGACTAAAGAAATATTTATCAGAAGGACAGCGTAATACCCTGGAAATTTGAGAATATGCAATGAAGGGTTTCAATCCATATGAAAAAGTTTGTAGAACATTACTATATAGGAATTCATGAAGTTAGTCCGTTTGTCATCCTCCATTTTATAACCACTACATATGCAAATACGTGTTTTACGTGACTAGTAAAAGTTTGTCCTCTCCCTGTAAGAGGGCGCTGTTAGGTATTCAATTTGGCGCGCCGAAATATGTATATAGAAAAAAATGCTTCCTTGTTTAACTAAATATCGAGGATATACAATCAGCAACTATATTAACAAAAATTTAGCATTATACCACTTCATTGAGAAACTATAGTAAAATAATAAACATTTTTTAAAAATTATAAGTTGTATTTGTTCTTCGGAAGGTTAACAAAAGTACACACAAGTCTTTGAAATGATAGTTTTTCACAGCTTTTGAAGCGAAATTTCAAAAGCAATCCAAATTTATAAACACAAATAAAAGTATACAGAAGAGTTACACACGTACAGGGGGTTTGTGATCACATTCAATTCCTCGATGGATAGAGTGTTGGAGTACTTCTGGAAGGAAACAGCCCATATAAAACGTTTTTAGTCCCGGTAACAACAACGGTCTTCCACAAATTCTCATCTCTATCAATTTTTTGAATAAATAGTGGCTTTTCATCATCCACATAAACTACAAAATAGCAGCTTTTTCTACGTGTCACATTCAACAATCCCTGCACCTGCAATTCGTTACTCACTTAATATTTAATGTTTGAGATATTTATATTTCAATTATATCTGTTCAATATAATATAAAATTATGTTGATGTAATAGCTACCTGATAGTAATAATTATGATGAGATTTTAATACTGCCTGCCCCACATCATTATATTTTAAATAAAATTGCTTGTTATTTGGTATAGCATCGTGAATGTCTTGATTTTTTAAATGTAAACTGTATGCACACTTTATTTCTATCAATTCATCTTCCCCAATGAGTCCTAAGATGAAAACAATGTATAATATATTATATTAGTTATACATTACTATACCGTCAGGAGAAGCACCCAAAAAACCATGTTCGACATCAGGAAATAGTCCTATCATATTCACAAGCAACCCAGTTTCCTCTTCGAACCTTCTTCTGCAAACATCTTCAAATCCCTTTCCATACTCTATTGCAGGTGTGCTAAGTGATTTAGAATATAACATTTTTTTAAATAAATTAGGTACAACAGGATGTATGTAATTTTCGTTTCAAGACACTGCCAAAGTTTGAAGCAGTCAAGCGATACTTTCTTTCCTTAAAAAATAAAGGATTATCAAATTGTCCTTGGGTAGCTATCGCAATTCGCCACTGCTGTTGTTCAGTTACCTAGTTTTAAATAAGACAATGTTATTAATTATGATTATATTAAATAATACACTACAAGCAGAGCAAATACATTTCATGCACCATGCAGAAAATGCCACAGAGATATGTGGATTTAGTATCATATTTATGTACAAAACGTTTTACTCATGTTATCGATGTATGTCGTTTAAATCAAAAGAGGAAACATATATACAATTGTTAATGCCATCGCGGGAGTGATAAAGAGACTAGCAAATATCACTATAATTTCATCAAAATGGAATGTTCATGCACATTCATTCTTATAATGAAACTATTGTATGTAGTTACTACTTAATATTCTATGGTATGTTGAATGGATAATAACTAATGAATTAAGTCAATGGTGATAACTTATATGCACAGAGGTCATGCTTGAGCATATAAGAGCGAGTTATCTACAAGTGTTACAAAAACAATGCTAACATATAGTCACCGTTCCTCGAGTCGATTAACGAAAAATAAAACTGAAAAGTAATTCTTGTTTTTGGTATTCACTAGATAAATATTACAACAAAAACCTGCAATGACTTTAGAATCCTTGAAAACTCGGACTCAAATTCGATGGTATTAAGTGGAGCTTGGCAGGCATTCGGACCATAATTTTCATCATTCTTTTCTCTTTTACGTTTGTGAACATTTGACTTTTGCTTCTTCCTCTGACATTTTCTTTTCTGATATAATTCATTTTCCTGTAATAATATTTGCCCAATATCATTACCAGTTGCTTCTTGAAAAGTACCTTGCTGCCAAGATAAACCTATAAGAAAAAATTCTTTTGTAAATATATGAATGTTATGTTATTCTTCTTTCCAACCAACCAGTATTGTATCTCAAGGCTGACAGATATGTTCGTATCTCAAAAGACCGTCTTTGCACAAGATTTAACCGTTTTCCAGAATTAAATTTAGCTAATATGGCCATAAATGTCTCGGCTTTATTGTTATTTTCATAATGTATCAGTTTATGAGCCTTTGGTAATATAGTTTTAATCGTATCTGAAAAATATATGTTAATATACATCATCAGTTTAGAGGGTGGTTGGAAAAATCATCGATAATTCATCAAAAGGCCATCCCTGATGAATTTTCGATGATTTTTTCAAACCATGCTGGTACCACAGAACTGTGGTTTGGAGATATCTTCGGAAATTTCAAATTGTTACTTAGTGACTTTTTATACTGACGATATGTTTATAATATCATAAAGTATACATTTGTACTTACCCACCAAATATAAAATTAATCCAGAACTTATCAAGTCTTCCTTAAGTTTTGAGTTTACAAGTCCGATAACATGACAATATCTATCACTGCAGTTAAGATGATCTCCAAATACGTGATAAAGCGAGTTTGACATATCCTCCTTCAAAACTTCCACAGCATTATCTATTTTGGCAGAGTAGATAATAAATTGCTGCAATTTTTTAATTTTGTCCATTGTTAAGAGCTTTCTCGCAGACACACGAACATTTACATCACTCTTTAACTTGTGAAGAGCTTTACCAAAATTTTTGACGAGATGATTTACACATTCAAGCTTCTCAAGCCTTCTCAGCCTGTGTTCCATATGTGATGTCCCTCTTTATCTTGCTATATACACTAGAATCGCCATCTGCTATTAATTTTAAGTATTTTACGCCATGCATGCCAACACTAGCATTGAAAGCTTCTACAATAATATCTGCCTCCATGGCTGTTGAAGAGTACGTCCAGTTTTTGAAACATCTGTGCTTTTGTGGTACTTTTTGGAGATTGACAGCTCTAGCACAAATGCAGCAATACTTATTTCTTACTCCCACAAATAAAACTTTTCCTGTTTCTTTTCCAATGGCTACAGCCTGCAACAACATGACATTATACACAAAATATAAATAGCCACATTGACATCTACGATTGTTACAGTTCCAGATAACGAGTTGTAAGAATGGCCATATGTACGCCTGCTCCAACCACGATCGCAATGTACTGAAATCCATGGCGTCCCATCATCACAAATCTGACCATTTTGTATGGCCAGATTTCGTTCTTCTGTACCAGCTGCTTCCATATTTTTCCACAAAGCATCTTTCCAATTGTCGCCAAGCTTGTCTTGTATTTTTAAAAACAGATCGGAAGTTAATGGAAAAATGTCGAGGCCAGTTAGTATATCTCTTGATTGCGTGTATGTACTACCACTTGATAAAGTACTCCGCACAAACATTATGTTGATAGCTGAAGATCCATCAGGTGCTGGTTCATGTGTATGAATTATATACAGTTTTTCACAAAAAGTACATTTCAGTGTTATAACTGAAGCTAATCCCATTTTTTTTTCATAAAATGGTTTTAACAGGCCGTTTGTACACTGCTTTGAGTGATTGTACTGGACTTTTAATGTTTCTGTCAAACTGTAGTGGATGTCAACAATACGATTTCCAATTACGGGTCGATGGCCGCAGTGGTTAGGCGGCTAACTATTGTTGTGAGAGAACGATAGGTGCCGGGGTTCAATTCTCTGGTGGGACGGTGCCATTTTTTCAGAGAGTTTAATCCCGGATCGACTTGCCATTCGCTGTTGGGAGCAAAGTGATTAACAGCGCGGCATCATAAAAGGCGATATGATGCTGTCACAAAGCCATTTAAACACAACTTACACACACTAAAACTACACCGCAAGAGTTGCAGTGATAGCCAGACAAGTAATACAGCTTACGGAGTCACTGCAACTAAGCACCCACCACACATTAAAAAAAATATATAGTTTTTGAATCAACTGCGCCATGTTTAACATACAACTTGTGACGTAAGATACTAGAAGAAAATCATGTAACAGTTCTCATAATTAATAATAATCAATTTCATACTCTTCATATTCTCCTTTCGGATCCCATGGGTCCACAAATTCTGCATTTTTAATTCCACTACTATGGTCAGAAAAATGATTAACAAAAATTAGTAAGTTAAGTATGTGTTAATTTGTAGCACAAATAAACAATAATAATTTTTTTTAATTTTCATAATAATATATTACTCTTACTTTAAATCAACACTTTCAATATTTCGGTCTTCCCCAAAACCTGAATCTTCTTCAGTTGTGCTGTAATAGTAAAACTGTAGGTATTTTTTAGTGAGTTTTAATTGTTATAACATACCAATAATTATGCATAAAATTGGTGGTATTTACATCTGCTGCAGTAACATCAAAAGTCCTTCCAAAACAAAGTTATAAATCACTAATATATTGTTATATTATCCTTTTTACTTACATCTGATTATTCTATTTGCCCATGAGCACCTATGAGCTTTTTAACACAAGACACTCACAGCATCATTTGGATAACTGCATTTGACACGTTGACATTTGTTTAAATTACTAGATACCAGTTGTAGGAGCAGTTCAACGGCATAAAATGTTTCATATCTATTTGAAATGTTTTGAAAAATCAAGAAGCTTAAACTGTAACTATTGCGAATAAAAAATTGAAATGATTTGTTATTTTAGTGAATTCGATATAAACAATTGATCCAGCAGTTCTAAAACTGTTCTAACATCGTTAATATTGATTTAATGTACCGTTCGTAACAAGTCGTTCTCTAATGCTAATTTGGCCGTCAAATCATTTGCCTACTGACCGCAAAACGTATTGGGTATAACATTTTCACGATTTAAAATGTAGTTGAATATTTTACCTATCGACACAAACTAAAGTTACTGTTGCCTTGAAATTATCTTTTAAACGATCTATAGAAGATTGTTTTCAGATGACATCAACGTTAAAAACCAAATGGTCTAAAGCTAATAATTAGAAACGATTTCCTATTTAACGATGTAATTTAATGATGTACATAAAAGGTGTGCTACAATACCTATCTATGAAAATCAATCAATATGTTATAGAAGTAAGAATGATTCAGGACTGCCATCTCCTTATTTCTGAAATCTCCTACTCTAAATGGTGTTCGCTCTTAAATTTACTTCTGAAAATTTTCTATTACTACTTTTTATTTATACAATACATCGAGCAGCTTTAATCGACTTTTAGGTTCCATGTGCTTAGGAAAATTATATTCTTGAGAAGACTATACTCATTACCAATTAACAGCGGAAAATAATTTTAAAAAATGACGGAAGGAAAAAATAGAAGTTAAGCTCCTCTGAAATAGTTATAATGAATTTATCGGACTATCTGAATGTAATGTTACAATAACATTCGCTAGTCTTCCAAGGACCTCCCTACTTAATAACGATATTAAGCACAGAGAATCATAAAGGTCGGAATTTGTACAACGTTGCCTTGAAATGAGGTACGTGAGACGATATCTGCAAAAAGTTCCAATGTCTTTTTATTGGTGTTGAATAATCAGAATAATTTAGCATATTAGTTGCAATTGTTCGAATTCCAATAACACTACCAAGCATTTTTATACAGTTTATTGAACTGGAAATAAAAAACCATAAACAAACTAAGTTCACACAGCCACTTACAAGTTTATCCAACAGAAACAAAAACAAACAATGAACGGAAACGTTTCTCTTCAAGAAACAAAGAAATCAAAAAAAATATTGGTAAAATGTTTAATTCAGTCAGATTTAATACTGAACGGAGAGATATACGAAATGGTATAAAATAAAAGCTCAAACAGCCAATAATAATAAGTTCATGTTTGAATTGTACAGGTTGAGATGAACAGTGGCGATAATTGAACGATAAGGATTTTAAAATAGTTGTATTCAGTTTTATATATGATTTGAGATCTAAATTAATTAGTCGGTTGCCATTTACTTACTAGTTCATAATTTTTACTGTATGAAAGTTGTGTTGAAGGCATTCGGCAATAATTTTGGTAGGCATTATCTAATTTGAACAAAAAGCCGCTATACGAGAACGCAAAACTGATTGAAAATTGTCGTGGTGGATGGATGGTGGATGGGTGTTTGTATTAATTTTGTTTGTGATCGTGCCTTCCGCCATTTTCCGATAAAAATGTAAGCTATTGCCTTCGTTCGAAAACAGAAAAACCTGGTAGTTTCACCCATCCTTTAAATGTATGATCTCTTCTGTATAAAGTATGCAGTACTCTTTCTCAATATATTATCTTGTTTTGAAAAATATTTCGTAAACGCCTGTTACGTATGTGAATTGAGTGCTATTTATGGTAAAAATACGAAAGTGGTTTAAAAGCTGCAAGGTGAATCTTAAAACATTTAAAACATTTTCAATTTTATCTCCAAAAATATCTTTAGTAAAGTTTTGACAAGTGACACATCATAGATGAACGCTCGTGACACGATAAAAGACTGGGAACCGCTGACAGACTGAACGAAAATTGTGTATATTTATATAGAATATTTGTAGAAATAAGCGTTTGTAGAATTGCGATTTGTTTACAAAGAAGTTGCGACAAAGTTAAAACGATGGGCAAAGTTGTGGCGATGTTCAATAAAAACTACTTTAGTTAGATTGTTATGGTGATGATTACAATCAATTCCATGTTGACGTAATTTATTTCTTAGCTATCATTTGCAATTGCAGTATTGCGGTATTTAGCTTATATAGAACATAATGGACTTGTCACGCACGGAAGTAAGATTTTTTATAAATAATCTCAGAAGGAAAAGTCATTCTAACATAGCTTTAGTAAAACTCGGATTCCGAAAATACTAGTATAAGTAGTAGTTGTTTTGTGAGCGAACCTAGCAGAATTATAGCTTATTAAGCGAACCAGGGCTACTGACGGTAACAATTGAGTTAGTTTTTTTAAGACCTTGGCTTCTTTAGTTAACATGTTTGTGTCGTGGTCGTATTTTCAGATAAATTGAAAATATCGACAGGGTGGCTGATTGACAAAAGAAATTCTCCTTTTAGTATTTCCAACTATGGTTCTATTTCGTTAACATCAAGCTATTTAAAAATATTTCAATACACATACAACAATATACTTACTTCTAGGCAGCACAGTTTCAGATATAATTATTCTACGGCGTCAATCATTCACTCTTTTGTTCGCCCAGTCGTGCCAGTTTGGGGCAAGGAAAACAATGTGGTCGATGTTTTCTAACTTGTACGGTTGATTGCGTGAATTATGAATTATCCTATTAAATAAGCTTCTTGGCTCTGATATCAGGAATGAGCTCAGATTCGTTGTGTGATTGAGCTCAATTTGTTAAGATCACATTTAAGTCAATGAATGGATGTGTAGAAAATTTCATACGTACCGTGCTATCAGTGACAACCGATAAGAAGATAAAAACAATGTGGGTGTGAGTGATGAAAATCTATAAATCTCAACAAAAGTGTGAAAGAAATGTGTGTGGTGTTGCAGTTATATTCATTTCGGCATACTGTTCTATAAAGGATTAATTCTAGTGGAATATTCCATAACATTACGTCAGGTTCATTTCAAATGTTTAATTCCAACTCAGGGAATATAACCCGGTCGGATATAAAACGATATTGTCTATCCCAAACCATATTATTGTAGGAAATTACTACATCACAAGTTGTATGAATAAATCCATAAAATTTAAGTAGCATTTGAAATACTCTGAAAATCAACATAAGAGAAATGTCCATACTAACTTTAAATATATAGTATGCTATAAACTGTTACAGTAACGTTGTTTATGTTACTTATTTCCATTTTCATCTAAACACATCCAAGCAATTTCAGTTCATTAGGGACCCACATATTATCGGCGACGTGTTCATTAAACTGTAACAAGTTCGTCTGCTATCTGTGATTTTCACTTGAGAAGTTGTCGGTGAATTACATGGAAACAAAAGTTGTAGTAGATTTGCTAAAGTTTCGAAGTGCATTGTGTAACTTGTGCAAGAGATTTTTTCGCTTATGAAGGCAATGGAGTATTATGTAAGTCTTGTCAGGTTGTTGTGTTGTTTGTTTATTTCGCGCTACGTTTGTTAGTGGTTTTTTTGTTAGAACACTAAACTGTGTTTTTATAAAATTTTCCTCCGTATATTAACCAAGTTACTAGTAGCGTTGTAAATTTGAGTATGACATGTAAGCAGTAACTAACAAAATAAGTGTCACCCAAAAAACAAGGAGTGTTTATAAGTGACATAGTTTTTGAATACATAACCGGAGAAGTTCCTCACTGAAAACTTAGTTTTTGTTATTTGCTGTTTTAAATTCAAATTAGAACTTCTAAGTCGGCTGTAAAAACTTTGGTTCGATAGTGGAGATCGAATTAGGCCTTATTTCTCTTGCCACTTTGTCCGAGTTTCTGTCTTCCGTTCAACGAGAATATCATTGGTTTAAATCTTGTCATTTGTATAATTTCGAATAATACTACATGTCGTGCTGTTGCATATTCGGTGCTTCGAATGCTTCTATGTCTAGTGATCCACATAAAATGAATGTCAAATCTGTAATTAGTCAATTCTAAGTGGATTTGTTTTATTTCTAACGCATAATTATATTTAATATTATATAGTGTACTCCGGGAGTCTGTGAAAATCAAGACCTTCAGTAGATTATGATCTCTCCCTAATTTCGGTTAAACCAATTTTTGTTTTGTTATCAATTTCTATTTCAATTTTCTGTTGCTTATTCGAACCGTAAATTTCAGCTGCTTTAGATGAATACATGGTAACAAAGCATGGCCATTTCGCCTGGATTAATGTGTTGAAAGTTGGAAGTTGTCTACCGGAATGGGTCAGATTTTGCAGAATAGTTGAAAGAATACCATGGTAACCGTATATCGTATGATAGAAGCCGCGCCGTTTAAACTCAAATAATGACTCAGAAGATTTGATTATGAGAGAAGGATTTCCCCTAAGTTAAATATTATATTTTCCCTAGACAGTGAGATCAACGAAATTTCTAAGTTGGGCACAAAGCTCATTGTTCCCATTCATTGAGTTCAGGATCAATTTATCTGTGAGTTGATTTATATTTGTTGTTTCGTAATGTACGTTCGTTTCCTTTTGGATGGCATAGCCATTATACAAAGTGATTAAAATGGGGTTCTCGAATGATGCCTAAGAAACGTATTTCTATTTCGTATGGGATAAGATCATAATAGGTTTTTTGACCGAGTTGCCTGCCGAGGTCGAACCGTCTATGCACGAGGGAAAAAAATGCTTCATATATCATTTTTCAGTTATTATCTGGTAGGTATATGTATATTGTATTACTACCTTACGTTTACCAGGAGAGATTTGTAAGCCATTCTCTGAAGTTGCTGGTCATATTGAGTCCGCCTTAAGGATTTCACGGCTTGAAGATGAGATTAGTGTAACATGAATATCAAAATTTTGTCTACACATTGAAGTATTGGGCAATCATTTGATATATTTTAATTATTTTTATATTTGGCCAACGTTTATTAATTTCTCAATTGTTTTTTCGGTATTTGGCTGTTTAATTAAAACGTACAATTGTAATAAAACTACAATTTTATAGCTTTCGGTATTATATTTTATACCTTTTGATACCTTGATTAGAAATCAACTACATTTTATTTTTCTACAAGTTTAATGGTTGTAGTATAGACAATATGGTCTAGCAATGTTATGACAATGGACGCTTGCCGTTAGTCTTTCGAGGCACATCTGGAGCCTTTTTAGAAATTATCCTGATCTGTAGGGAGAGGAAGGATCTAAAGGAGATATCTACAAAGCATTCTAAAAGAAAACATTTTTTTACAAAGATCTCGTATATTATTAGATATGACTTCTGTTACTGTAATCTTTTCAAAAGTTAAGTTGAATAGGCGATAATAGATTCGTATTTTCACACTACCATTCTAATCACATTATTAGAAGGTGTCCTGAAGTTTTAACGATATGTTAAAAAGTATGTTAGGTTAGACATTATTTAGTCAACAAGAGAGCAATTAAAGTATAAGAGGAGTAATTATTTGGAATTCTGGTCTGAGTTTCTGTTATGAGGGCTTCCGGGTTTTGACCGCGTCATAGTCAAGTGCATACATATATACAATACGAAATAAAACAAAAATGAAAGTTAAAAACAAAAATACAATATATATATATACAAAAGTTTAACAATTTTATCAGTTCTGACACTGACAGTTGTAGACTTTAAAATGTGAAATTACTGCAACTAGTGCAGAATAAAAAAATTTCAAAATTTCAAAATTGTCAAAATTGTTTCACAATATTTTTAGAGCCTTGTATTTAGAAAAACGATTATCCTTGTAAGTTATTGTTTCTTAGTTTAAAAATAGTAAGTTTTATTATATATTTATATATAGGTTTGAAGAAGGATTAAATATATCCGAAACGTCGAAACGTCAAGTAGGAAACTACTTTTTTTAAATTTAAATTAAGTTATCAATTTTATATTATATGTATATATAGGACAAAACACATTATATATATATATACCACTTACTCAAACTCGACGTTTCGCCACTAAGTATTGTATATTATTATTACTTTACTATGACGCGGTCAAAACCCAGAAGCCCTTATAATAGGTTGTAGATCATTCTATAGTGGCTGTTATATGGTTCTGGTGTACTGTTTTTAAGGATTATTTATATAAAAATTCACTCATTGATAAGTTTATCGTTAGCTAATCTGGATTCTAGTAAAATCTTCAACTTCTAAATCTTTCTATTTTTCTCCATGTATATTTAAAAAATGTTTGTTTGATTCTGTGCAGAGAAGAAGAAAAATTAGTAATAGATTTCCTAGTGAGGGTAATGATAATATGTGGACCTATCTATTGTTCTTTCTTAGACTTACCTTACCAGCTTTTTCAGTGAATCATTGCGTGTTTCTATCTCATTAACGCGAATGTGAGCGACTTGCTCTTGGATGTAGCAGTTAGAAAAGCCCAATTACCCTGTTACAACTGAAGCTTGTTCTGTTCATGTTTGGCATGAAGCATTCGTAATTGTTTCTATTATGATGATGAAGTGGTTGTTTCCGCGGATGTCTTTGAGAGTGTTCCAATGGAATGGAATGGTAAAAATATATGTTTAAAATTTAGATATTCTGATATCATTAGTTACCCCACGGTACTTTTGCCTGTTAAGGTACTTTCTCAGAGTTATGTCTGTTATGCTATTGTGATTGGTTCATTAGCCTTATATGTTATTCCGATCATAGTAACTTTTCTTTTATATTTTCTAAGGAAGAATGTCATTTCAAATTATTTAGACTTATGCATAGCAGTATTTTCAAAAATAGAACAAAAATTTGATACAGATAGATGAGAATTATATTGACTAACAAGCAGAAGAAAATAGTGGATGAAATAATTTTCTTCTTTTAAAACAGAAAAAGTGGCAATAATTTACTGATCCATCGTTATATGACAACAGAAAGCAATTTAATATTTTTTCAATTAAACTACATTGAAAAAAAATTGTTTTAGTGTCGTTTACAGTTGCGTTGCGTGTTGTAACGTCGCAATTAGTAAAGTGGATTTATGCACTATAAAAAGTGTACAGGTTGGAACTGTAATTCACAGTTGCTGTATAATAAATTACACGTTTTTTCGCTTGGAAAGTACACTCTACTAAATCACTAATGCTGTTTTAATATCTTTTACTGTCTTCGTGTTTCATCTAAAGGTGTTTCTAGAATTGCTGCGAAAATAGAATAGCTTAGATTTATCGGTAGTCATGCACTGAGAAAATTAATTTTACATGTGCTTTTGCGCGATTTTTAGGTGACATTTACCTTCTGACCAAGCGCAACAACCACACTTAACGGTCCACCGAACATATTTGAGGCTATTACCATGATATACGATTACCAGGACAGAGTGTTTGAAACTGCAAATTACAATGAATTTGCACTTGAGTAAATTTTGTGTTCTATGAAAATGGTAATATTTATTTTTATTTCAGTTATTTTTGTTTCTTGCTTTGGATTTACAAGTATTTTCGTATGCAAATTTCTAGTGTAATTTATGATAATTATGATAATATGTCTCCTTTTATGTAATTATTTGGAAAGGAGTACTTAGATATCTTTATAATCATTAGCTTTAAGAGCCCACATTAATTTATGTAAATAATGCGTTCCTTTATGTAACAATAAAGAAATATCTTAACTTTTACTTTTCGCTGAAGTTTTATATAAACCGAAGATTAAATACCGTGGTTGGAAAAAATCTTTTATTTTTTTAGTAATAATAAAGTACGTACATAGTTTTACAAGTTTTGACTAAGACGAGGAAAGGGATTTTAATTGTATACATTTAATACACTCATATGTGTACATACTTTGTCTACATTTTAATTAAACCCCATATGTTTTTTTTTTAAAAGAATGGTACTACTGTAAAAATTGGAAGCTCTAGTACATCTGTTGCATGTACTACATTTTTAAAATTGAATGAGAATTTTTCAACGGGAAATGTGTATTTAGTTATTGAATAAAGGTTTTGCTTTAAAGTGAATTTAATTGCACTGAAGAAGATCAAAGCAGGACTCTTTTACTATCAAGGAAAAAAAGCGGCAAAGAAAATGTCTCAAATAACATGGCGGGCTTGGTGATGAACTTCATTTTAAATTTAACAGCTGTATCGTAGACATTCTGATGAGCATTTAAAAGGTAAAACTCCTTTATATTCTAGTGGGTGGCATCACATCAATTTAGTTTTTCTGTTGTTTCTCCTATAAGAAATCAAATCTACATTCTATGTATATGAGGTTTCAGTGTACCATGCAATTTATTCTGTGACAATTTTAAAAAATACGTATCTACATTTATCGCGTGTACTACCAGCGAGGAATCGATTGTATAAAATATCTTACTCTATAAAGTTACGACGAGAAATCTTCATACATTTCCCTGCTCATTCCTTTCCGAAAGTCGATAACTAGATAGAAAATTTATTTTCTAATCTCGCCACAGGAGCAGACTATATGTGATAATCTTGTCTTTGTGGTTGGTAAAAAACTGTTCCCTTGAGACCGTCAGCTTTGAGATTAGATTAAATGTTTCGTATATATTTTCCCAAGTTAAAAAGATTCGAAATCCAGAGAGATGAGTTATTTTTGTTTGAATTTCTGAGATAAATTTATATTTTATGTTACGCAAATATATTAAAAGCAGCTGTTTTCTCCATGATTACGTTATTATTTTGCAGCAGGGACCTGCTAAGGTGAAGCTAAAAGAAGCGACAGGAATGATTTATTGGCTCTGTAGATATATAGAAGATAAAACAATTTTCATTGAAGGAGATGCTTTTGTTTGAAGACTTGTAAATTTGTCGAAGAAGTAGTTATTAATTATGTTGTAAACAGCAGCATCGCCGGAAAATACGTGCAATAAATGTCAACAAACATTTAAGTACAAAATTCTCTATAACATTGCTGTTATTGATTTTAGATTGTGTAGGAGTATATTTTCGAGTTCTTAGAATTCTAATATCTGTATAAACTAGAAGTTACGTTACATAGTTGGCTTTCATTCTATTTTATGTCTGGTCGGTTTTCTTAGCAACGTTAAGTGTAGCCCCGTGTTACTCAGGTGCTGATTCAAAACTGCTGAACAAATTAGCCAAACAATGACAATTGAAGCGAGTAGATGCATTGAATTGTACTGGAATCCCGCGCAAAACAGTGAGTACAATAGTAAAACACGGAAACATTTAAGCAGCGTTCATAGCAGTATTGTACAAAATATGTCGGTCAGAAGAAAGTATTCTGTGCTTGATAGTGCACAACCGAGATGAATGTCTAGTTTCTTTGCTACTTTAATAGCATTTGTAACTTTAACATTTTTATGTATACATACATTTGCAAAGTGTAATATTGGCTGTAGAAAACACATTCTGTTTAATACACAGCAGCAAACTTCTTATCAGCGCATATTTATTATTATTGCCGATATATTTGAAACTAAACAATTTGGCTACTAGTTTGATCTTGTTACGTTCGACAAGTCGTCTTTTTAATTCCGTACTTTTAAATTATACATATATTATTTCTGGTTTTTATGTAATAATGTAACATCACGTTTGAGCCTTCGGAGAGTTTCGCAATTCGTTTCAGACCATTATGCAATCTCGTAAAGTAAATTGGAAATATTAAGTAAGCTCCATTACCTCGTCGGGATTTGTACATGACATGGCGTTATTTTCGGAATAGAATTGTTTTTTCAGCACTAAAGTAATGGGAAAATCTTAAATTACTTTCGGAAAAGTACGCCACGTACTGTGCGCTTTTCATTCCGGATATTAAAAATTGATATTTCGGTATGTTCTGGAAATGAGATTGAAACCTAAAATGATTTCCGTCATAATTTCATCCGTACACTTCTATTCTCTAGCGCAGTTACATTTTTATCCTACCTGCAGGTGTAGCCGGAAAATTAAAAAGTAATTATAAAACGCATTACTTTTCAGTGTAGTCATTAGGATTTTAATAAAAATCCTTGCTTTTTACAACATCTTCATTAAATATAGTGAAAACCTGCTATAATAATTACGTGGATGCTATCTTCAAAGCAAAAGTTTTAAAAGCGCAATAAAGGGGGAAATGAAACACAACGTAAAAAATGCTTTTGAGATCTTCCAGTAAGATTTAAAAATTTTCTATTTAAGCTTTCGCCACCATAATTCCTACAACATTTACTTTGTTTTAGGCCGAATTATGTATTAATCAAGGTTTATGTTGTTTTCATACGAAATAGGGTAGTAGGTTTTGTTCGTATACTTGTGGGTGTATACTTTTGATGAAAATACTTGCCTCATTTTTTAAGTTATGTAAAAGTATCTGACTTCGTTTTTTGTGAGATGTATAGGTAATAATTGTAGATTGAGTGTCCTTTGCTTTCAGTTTTCTTTACTGATAGGTTGTTTGAGCGTGTATTATTATAATTATTGCTACTAATTCTTCTAATTATTAGTTTTTAGCTTCATTTCCCCCTCTGCAAGATTTTGTTCATGTTATCCTCTGGAGATATGTCTAGAAGTTTAGGTACATTATTATATTTTAGCTGACCGCATCGTTTTTGCCTTATTGCAATAAAATAGCTTAGTAATGTTGGGATTGCTGTTGACAACTTTAATGGAATATATGTATGTACATACTACATACGTAGCAATCCGTTAGTTCCTCCTATTATCTTTATCTTTTGGCTCTGTCTGAAGTTTGAGACAATATTGATCAAAATTTGGTTTTTATAATCATTTAGTATTGAGTTAGTGATATAGCAGGCAGGATCTATGAAAAATATGATAGCCTTATCTACTGCCGTGCTATATTACATTTTTGATCTATAAAATGTTTCTATACTTATTGTAAATCAAAATACAATATTATGCATGCTTTCGTAGATGAGGTAGCTAGCACCCCAAAAGAACTATAGATTCACCTCCATAATACCTCTGAATCAACTGTGCTGTGGGCTTCACAGTAGCCACCGTATTGGTATTAAGCGTACTTTCTTCGCGGGGAAGGTAGGTACAGATTGTTGCCAGCCGCTTAACCACTGCAGCTATCGACCCGTTTCAATTTATTTATTTATGTCATCATCATTTATGATTTATTTATTTGATCGAATGACTAATTAGTTTATTATATTTAGTACTTAGTTTGTTATCTTTTAACTTCTTAATAGTAATATTTATGATCAGTGTATGTCTCGTTCTTTGTAACACACTACTATTTACGTAACCAATGAAGTAATTTAAAGATTAAAAATATCTTTGTCAAAATTAGGAGAAGAATGGAAAACCGCATAGGAGTCAGGATTCGGGTTAGATTGAATTAGATTGTAAGTCCAAAACGTAAGGCATTCAGTGCATCTCTTCACTTTAACTTTATTCATCCTTAGGATGGTTTGCATACAAATAGTACATACATTATACATTAACTTAATTTTTACATGTACTCTTAACATAAACACTACCAAACTTCTTAAATATATTAATGTTATTACCCGCTTGCTTAGCCTTATCTGGCATTTCGTTGTACAATTTCAATCCCTTATAAAACAAACTATTTTGTGCACAAGACTGTCTATTTAACGGTAATCTAAAGTTATTTAAATTTCTAGTTTTATGTATATACATACAGGATAATAACTTGAACTACGAAAGCCCACTGATAGGAGAAGGTAGTGGGGAGTAAAATTATATGTATCCATTTTAGTAATGTCAACTGTTTGTATGACAGGAATGTCAGTGGTTATGTCAAATACTATGACAAATTATAAAACCACTTTATAATTTGCACTTTTTCATTAATTGTGTATTCCAGTAGGACAAAGTTTGATGGTTTGGTTAAATATTTGACATAACCACTGACATTCGTGTCATATAAAAAGTTGACAATAGTAAAACTCTCACCACCCTCTCCTATCAATAGGCTTTCGTAGTTCAAGTTGTTAGCCTGTATATGAATGTAACTATTATATGTAATAAATCTACTCATGTATTCAGGAAGTTTATTATTTACTATTTTATAAATTAAAACTAAACTGTTAAGATAAACTCTTTGTCTTATACTAAGCCACTGCAACATATATAACATAAGTGTAACTCTTGTATATCTACTACATCCTAAAATTATTCTCATAGCCATATTTTGTAATTTTTGTAATTTATACATATCACGTGTGGGTTGTCTTATATACCTACTAATATTCTTGTCCATGTATGTACTCAACTTAGTACTAATCCTACCTCAAAAACCAATTTTCTTAGCTACTTTCTTAACTATGAAATCTACATGACTCTTGAATGATAGACTATTATCTATTACTACCCCTAAGTATTTAGTCTCTTTCACAAAGTCGATAGGTACGTCATCAATAGAAATACTCAGATAATCAATAGAAATCACTGCGATCTATAAGATCCAGTATTAAACTTTTAGTTCGAATTGATTTCTAAGCTTCTACAAAATATAATATATATAATAAATATTTTTAATTGTCATAATTTTAGAATACTAATCCAGTGGGACGTTTTTTGATTTGTCTCCCACTGCTGAAGATGAGCTCTAACGAGGAGACAGAGCGGCTCTGTTCGACTGAGTCGAGATTTTGCGCTCATTTTTGCAAGACTGTCGTCAGTATTAGTACCTCCACATTCTCAGTAACCTGCTACCGACATCACTGTAACTGTTTTTCTTTAGCCCTGCCTGATTGTCTGACAAGATGTATAATACATGGGTTCTGGTAGCGTCTTGTCAGACATTCTTAGGGGCAATGTTCAATAGCACATATTTCTGCTTAGGAGATAATTGGGCTTATACCTAGCGCCAGGAAGATTTTGTATTCCGCCCGGTCCATTCCTATTTTCGCTCCTCTATCTGTTTTAGACCCGTCCGTCGGAAATTACGAGAGCTGGCTAAACTAAAAGAAAAAACGATGCCAAGGTTCGACTTTCGACAAACAGCTTGAAATGGTAATCCAAGACCGCCAGCCGAGGAAGTCAGGCGGACCTAAATTACAGAATTTATCCATATACCAGCATATGGAATCTTGGTATCATTTGCTCTTTTAGTTTAGCCGACTCTCTTAATTCCTGATTTTTAGATTGCCTACTAAGTCTCCTGATTTGAAGTTTCTGTTTCGTTCAAGTGTGATTCTCTCTCTCTTCACCTGTAAGTGCTAGAGTATGACATCTAGTAGGACTTCTAATGACCGAACAAGACGCTGTAACTTTGCAGCAAGACTTGTCCATGCTTTTATTTAGTTTTTGACCACCATAGTAATGATGCGTATGTGATGATGAGTCTGGCTATAACCAAGTAAGTTTAGAGGATTATCTAGGCTTCAGCCTCCAAATTTTTCGACAAAGGTAACGACAAGTCCATAATGTTTGTATTGCTTTCTTCCACGTCGTTTGAAGGCGATTGTTCCACCCAAGTTTCTGTTCTATGAAATACCCACATATTTCTCTTCTTGGATGCAGTTTCCACACAAACATGATTTTAATTTCGTTCTGAACTCATATATTACACCAACTGTCTTTCTCTTCACAACTCTTTTATAAGGTGATTTGCTTCCTTACAATGTTCGCCATTCTTAAGCTTTTTCTTCGTTCGTCTATTATATTCCTGACATATGTATGTAAATTGGTAATACCTTCTCTATAGGCAAGACAAGAGAATATAAATAGCAATCGATCTATTTCTACACATGATAAGTCTGAAGTCAAGAAACTTGTTACTATACTACACTTAATGAATGAGTAACGCAAGCTAAAATATGTACCAGTACGTATAAGAAGAATATCCGAAACTAGCGCATACTAATGAGCGAGTAAATGAGTAGCTACTAAATAAGGAAGCGACATTTACGGTTGAACGATCTTAAACCATAAGAAAGTGAATTATGTGCCCCAGAAACACCCATTGCAACATTAGAATAATTGGTAGGTTGTTGGTTATTTTGCACTGACAGAAATGTTTTACGATGTAGTAATTTGTAATAACACGTACAGGAAAGAATAACTATTATGTTTGAAATGTAAACAAATCCTAGACTATTTTCTGACCCAGTCAATTATGTTGTAAGGATATGGTGTCCTACAAATGTAGTAGAGGAGAGACGTCATCAGAACGTCTACGTATTACATTAGAGTTTTGACGGCTGTAAATATGTCAGAACATATTGTTTGTTTGAGCTTAGAGTAAATTCGTTGAGTTCGTAGATATTTAGTAGTATTGTATCTACAGGTGGGTCGATATGTTTTGTCATTTCATTTTTTTTTTGTGGTAAGTGAGTACAAAGCAATTGTTAGTTATTAATTATGATCCATTTGTAGCGGTTAATTGCAGTTTGTCCTGGTACCCAGTATAATGTAACTCTATTTTCTTTGCCTAGGTTGTTTAGTCTGTTATGGCACTCCAAGACTAATTTGAGCTGATGATGTTAGAACTTAGTTCCATTATGGCTGTTTCACTTAGAAGAAAATTGCAATGCTTTGCTTTCGATAGTTCCTGACCAGATTCAATTGAGCACATCTTTCAATGGCGTTGATCTCTGTACGGAAGACATTGGGGTATATTCCCATTGGGTCAGAGTATTTGGTTCCTGGCCCAAATACCCCTTCACCTGTTCCCTTGTCGGTTTTAGAAGCGTCCATATTTCATTTGATAGTGTTTTCTTTTTAAGGGAGTAGATGGAGTATTCTACTGTCCATTTTCTCTTATTACTTAGCTTCATAGGAAAGTTTCTTTCAAAGCTATATTACTTAACCATTTCATCGTTCGGTAGACTTAGAAGTGGAGAGAGCCCCGTTTGAGATGTCCAAACCCTCTGGCACGAAGTCTCGCCTCCTCCAGTCCCCGCCTTGGTCGATTTGTGCAATGTCGCAAGAGCCACTTCCTCCATCACTATGTGTATGGACTTGAGGTCTAGAATGATCTCTAGGTGGTAGTTGGGCATGTTCTCTTAGTTCCTGTGATACATACGCATGCTAGCCGTCGCAGCTTGTCAAGGGTATTCCCGGTTGTGACTTGTGTGACCCTTTGGAACCAGATTACCGTCCCATACGTTACCCCCTTACTATACTGATATAAAGCCATCGTTGTATGTTTGGGTTGCAACCCCACGTTTTATCTGCCAAGTTGCACCATATCATTAAGGCTCTTGTTGCTTTATTCTTTGTCAGTTCGATGTGTCTTTTCCACAGAAGTTTTGTATCTAGGGTTATTCCTAAATATTTAACTCCAGATCTGTGTCTTTCATGTTCGACATTTTCCGCTTCCAAGTGAAACGTACAATCGTGGTTTTCGCTGAGTTGATGCTCAGTCCCACTGATCGACACCACTCATTAGTGATTTTAAGGCTCATTTGTATTAGGTCACAGAAAATTCCCTCAAACTTGTCTTTTGCTGTTATTATATTATAATTATATATATTATAATATTATTATATAATGTCATTGGCGTATCTTATACAGTGTACGTCGAAAGTTATCAGCCTGTTGAGCAGTTCATCTGTTACCAGGCTCCACATAAGAGACATGCCCACGCCGCCTTGATGTGTTACAGAAGTGGTTCTGACTTCATTAGTCTGTTCCCCTACTGTCGTTTCAGCTGTCCTCGTGGAGAACACCTTACTTATCTATCATGTTTCTGTTTTACTCACTCTCCTTTCAAGTGCTCGCTTAATCGCATTATGTGACGTGTTATCAAGCGCACCTGAAATATCTAGAAAAGCGCAGATACCTGTTTCTCTTTCATCCAGAAGATGGAACAGAGAGAGTCTTGTGAAAATAATGGCTTGCATCCTCACAGCAACCTGCAAGAAGAGAAAATAACAAAGACAATTCTGTTTGATGTGCTATATAACAGTAATGATAATGATAGTAAAACGCTAATAGGAGAAAGACAGGAAACACTGAACATAATGTAGGAAGAAAGAGAAAAACTGTGTTTTTCCTATTTTTGCTTGATATGCTTTGCATAAATTGTTTGATGTAATGTTATTGTTACTAAAATTTGATGATAAATAAAACTGTTTGCAGTGTGTATGCTTGTCAATTTATCGTTTATTTGTGATGGGTATAACAGTTCTCTTTACTGAATAGTTTGGTCACTAACTTTTCTATTAAGCAAATAGTTCTTTTATATCGTTCAAAAAGAACTGTACTTCTCTTCTCATGGCGCGTTTCGTATTTATATAAAAATAGTGCATTCATATGAAAAGACTCATTGACAGCAGGATTAGATAAACACACAGTGTTTTTAAATACAAATGCCGTCGGCTTCTTCTTCGATCTCGAGGATTTAATCATTTGAATCATAATGTTTTTCTGATTCAAATTAAAATCTACGTTCGGCATTCATTCAAGCATACGGAGTAACTATGCTTATAACATTGTAGCCAAAAGCTTTTGTGTTAATTTATGTAATTAAAAACGGCCACTCGATACTATCCGAAGATTTAAACGTAAACCATTTTGGACAAATTATTAAAGAGAAAAGAAAAATAAACTTCACATTTGAACTAATCTTGATAATATATTTATATTAATTCAATTTTCTTCTTATATTATTGTATACCAATAATAATAACATTACATAACTAATTGAAAATATTTTTTCCAAAGAAGCAGATTTTTTCTTGAATATGTTAGCTTCATGAGCATGCCAGGGTTTCCTCTAGTGTCCAGGTGTTATATGCAGATATAAATTAACGTTTCTAGTCTATCGTTCTATACACAAACGATGTATCTACTAAAATAAAACAAAATACATACATATATACAACAAATAATTTCTAGGAAATTTATGATTTTGTTATCTCACGTTTTCAATATTGCCTGTTTTCTGTCATTTTTTCAAGTCTGTTACGTTCGTTTATTGGCACAATATCAACTCGAACATTTCTTTTGCTGTGTATTCTTTTTTGTGGAACTACGTTTTTCATGCTTTTACCATACTAGTTGTTTTGTTTCGTTTTTTGTCGAGAATGTTGCATGTCCTTATACCTTTGACTATTGTGACTTTAATAATAAAGTCATAGCGGGTGGTAGAATTGTATAAAAGGGACAAATATCAACTTGCCGAGTTCGTTAAAATCTTCTAGCTTCTATTTCGTTTGATGTAGAAACAACTGTAGTAGTGTTTTGGTTCTACAACGTTTATGTTAATGTACTCGTTCAATTTTGATGGTTATGCTATCTAAAGGGCATTTATACTTTTTAATCCAATTAATAATATAAAAATAAAAATATACACAATTAATAATTTATAAGAAACTTGTGTATGTCCATCGTCAAATCTATTATAAAATTATACTTGCGAGGTGGAGCAGCCATTTAATAACTTTTAATAAACTGTGAGTATATTTAGAATTTACTGAATTGTGAACTAATTCTAATTAAAATCGCAAACCGTAGAAAATATTTCATACGATACACGAGAAACCCAGCTTCTGTCAACAAATTGAATTTATGTTATTTCGAAGTTGTGAGAGAATTTCATAGAGATATTGCTGAACGCGTTTCTATGTAGCCTAGATTGTTCAGTTATCATGTAATTTATTCGGTTCAATAAGCATGAAAGAACTATGTATCTTTCGATAGCACACAAAGTTATAAATATTATGGCACTGTTCTGTTATTAAGTCATTGCTGGTAGTATAAAATTCCGCGTGTTTAATTGATGTAACTCTATGAAAAATTGATCAACAACTCTGTGTAAATACTACTTGTTATTGCAGTTTAGTGTTAATTGCCCGTAGTCTAGTTTTTCTAATTCTTACTAATGCAATTAATACATATGAGATATCTAGCGAGAAAATTGCTGGTAAAATTACGAAACGGATATTGGAGAATATTTAGTGTATGCAGTAACATAATATTCATACATATACTTAGTAGATATGGACGATTTTTTATCGTGGGTCCATATTTCCCTTACAACTCTTACTACGTAATTTTGGTGTATGTAAATGTGTTTTCATGATTTTGTTACAGCATTACGTCTCCGTAAGTAATATTACGTTATTACTTACATCTCATAAGCGAAACGTAGTTCAAGCGAATTTCGAATTTCGGAGGCTCTGGCTCTGACAAGATTCGAACTCTCACCTATCGCACTATTACCGCTAGTCGATCTAATATATCATTACAACAGTACATTGCAATTGTCACAATATAAATACAACGAATTTATTCATAAATTAAATTTTAAAGGAAATAAGAGTACACGAAAACATGGACTTTAAATTGTTTTTAAAAATATTTTAAGAAATTTAGTTTTGAAGATGTAAATTTATAGTTGGCAAGTCTTTTAATTATTGTTTTACTACCTTAAAATCAAACTTAAATAAAATATAATTAAAATTCCGCTTGTGAGCGGCAGGTAGTAATTACCGTAATGAGCTATCTAGCCTGTTAAAATTGTAAAGTGGAACTCCTTTGTTCGTATTCTCAATGTTCACTTTCTTGTTTAAAGCAGTTTCTGGAAAATTATAAAATTGGTTATAAAAGCAATTTCCGCAATTTCCAAGAAAATATACAACTTAATTAAGAAAAATCTACTTATGACGATGAAAACGATAAACAAATACGCGTAGTGAAACTCTAGCTTTACAATTATCATCAACTATAATTAAAGACTTATTTTAGGATGTAGTTAGGGAGCAAACTACTCGTTTAGCAAAGTTTATTCTTATATTATAAATTTGTCAATGCTTCTAATTGTGTAGAACTACTTAGTACTGTTCAACTAGTATATCTAGAATTTTTAACTCGCTCATGTTTGATACTCACCGAATATCCACATGACATATGTAGAAATCTGATAAGCAAGAATTCTGAAGTTATCCCAGTTATAAAAAGGTAAGTAAATACTGTGTTATTTCACTACGATTTACAGTAAAAGAGCACATAATTCAGCTACTTTTCGTTAAGGCTACTTCATAGCTCTCCGTTCGTATGTTTGCCTTGATACGGTGACCAATCACTGCACGTTATTTGTGGCGCTTCACATTCTATCAGCTGACGGTGACGGATAAAGTTGGTTAAAGTTGTTCTTTGTCCGCTTCTGTTCATCCGTTTACGAATGAAGTGATGTTAACTCTTGAAAATTGATATATGTAAACATACGTACCTACAGTCGTGGTCAGATAAATGTATTACAACCTTAAATTTCATATATGCCAAAAATTTGAATTTGATTTTATTATTGTAAGACGAGCTTTAGCTTAGGCGGCTTGTCATAAAAATGAAATGTTAGATCATACCGGAACACAAACGCACACCAACTCGCTAACCCTCGTGTCGCAAACTTTTAACTCGTGAAATAAAATCGCACTTTTAACACTTGTATCGTAAATAACTATTTTCACCTAGAAATCGGGGAAGAAAGAAACGCGATTACAGCGCTCTCCCAAAACGCGGCGTTTACGTGAACTACAACGTGTGACGTATGAACCCTTGTTTATGTTATCGAAATTAATGGCTTGACTACGTGTGCCTTGTATTCGGACGACTTTTGTTTACTTAAAAAAAATTGTTCACTGCCATGAGGAGAAATGTACCTTTGGCAGAGAAGACTACAGGATATTGTTGTTCTGATCATTTTGATGTAAGTACAAGTACCTAACCTATTATACGAGTAGAATGGTATTAAAATGATATTCTACAAGTAAAGTAAGTGAAAATTCTCAAATCAATTTGTGCGCTGCCATTCAGCTACTACATTAGATGTAAGTATTTTCATACGTTGCTTACAGATTTAAGCTGTTGCCTTTTTCCAACTTAAATTTATTGATTAATTGGTTGATTAATTATAATTAATATTAATTAGATTTTGATTTTCAAATCAAATTTATTAAGTTTTTAAGTAATATAAGAGTTTTATCTTAAATTTGAGCTCTCGCTTTGTATTAAAACTAGAATTAGACGTTCAGCAATTTCAAAAATTAACTGTAATTATCTAGATACGACCTGGTAATTTAGCTTGCTTACACAAGGTGTAGACATGAGTTCACGAACCGTGAGTAGTACCTTAAACTTCAATTCTGTTTCGTATGAAAAATTCAATTTGATTGCATTTTTCACCGCAATACATACGTATCATTAAGGCAATGATGGGAATTTTAGGTAACTAAAATTGTGAAATATAATTACTTTTCAAAAAGTTACATAATTTTTTATTCAAAAAGTTATCAAAATAATAGCGAAACTAACGTCAAAATGATCTCAAAGAGAGTCCCTAAAATCTGTAGATATCTCGCAATAATAAAAGAAAGTAATAAAACAAGACAAGGAAATAAATTTTATAATAGCTTTTAGTATTACATAAGTTCAGCGAACTCTACGGTGAGACTCCTGAAGTTATTGGTACATGTAATCGTACTTTTTTTGAAACCAAAAAAGTGCCTATTTTTCCTATTTTGTTGTGTAATTTTAGAATCAGATTTCTTAAGCCACTACGCACACCTCGTAAACTGTGTTTTTGTCTCTCGTTGTTGGCACGATTTTCCACCAGCTGTTAGTTTGAGAACCTACTGAGGATTTTGTAACGAAAAAAAATTATTGCATTCTATGTCAAATTAATAATTTTTAAAACCTACTATAGCCCGTTTAATTTTCTATTAAATCTGATTAGCAATTCCCAATTTATTTTCTCTACGATATGGACAAGAGAGGAGCAGCACACTACAGTTCATAATATCCGTTCATTGCTACATAGACTAAAAAGCTATTTCCCGTGCAAATTATAAAAACTTAATAAACAACTGATCAGGAATAAATTGTGTGAGTCCTATGGATACTTTCGTAAGATGTGTTAAGTATAATGGAAGTTTCCATGAACAATAACATCTAATTGAAATGAACACAGTTCTTTTCGTTGTCATGAGGAGCATGTGAATACCATTAATTTGCAGTGTCTCGTGTCGCGTGCTTTCACGAATTGTTTACTTAATAATATATCAACAGTATTCTCCAGCGAATACGAAATACTTTAGGGTAGTTTCTAATTTAGTAGCAGAACTACCATAGAACTACGAGTAGCACTGCTATTGATAGGACAAATATCCTTCCCTAGTCGCCAAACTAGGTAAAGTGAATAATGAACGTATCACAGAAACAAAGCTTATTACATCGCACGGACCCTTACCATTGAACATACGTGAACCAATTTAATTTACTTAGGAGGATTGGTTTTATACAAATACCAAGTAAAAGTGGGTAAGTTAAGTTAAGAGGATTGTTCGTGTGCTTGTTTAATTGAAGAGCTCCTTGTTCTTGTGTTTTCCATGACAGGATCCCCATGTTGAAACCGTTATTACCTAAGTAAGTAAAATAATAATTAGCTTTAGTAAGAATACATAAAGACCGGAAGAAATGGTCGTATATCGGTGAATGTAAGCTGGATATATTTCGCTAAAATACACCATTTTCTTGAGAAAAAATAAGATATATAAGTTGTTCATTTAGTTTAAAAGTCTGTACAAAGTGGGAACATTGCTTATGAAATCAAATTTTCTTATTTCGTGAGTTTGATTTGTGTCCATTGCCATTGTTTTCGACATCTTGAAACCTACATATATTTGATATTTTTACATCGTGTATGTTCTGTTGTGTATTGATATGCGTATAAAGTAGAGATTTCACCAAATCGATAGTCCGACTATAATCGAACTTGCTTTTATGCATTTCGACAATAACAAATGTTATTAAAAACCATACAACTTAACCTTGAGATTGTATAGCTGTTTCGACAATTACAAAATTAGATATGAGCGGAATAAATTGTAATGACAGTGCAATATCAGACCCGGGAGAATACTTAAGCCATATATATTGTTTTAAAACAATGTAGAGAAGAGAACATGAATATCGATATATTGGCCCGGTGAGTTTTAAATTTGTTATAAAGCAGCATCAAATATACTTTTATAAAAGTTTCACAATTCCGAGGTTTACTTACTGAAAGATTAATTAGCGTGTCTGTACCGTCATCTCTCGATACATAATTTAAAATTATTAAATAAAATGACATGCGTCTGTGTAGAAAGTTTCATCACCAAAGTTTTATGTATTTCTGTATCTTTATTTGCCAGCGTTATTTACTTGCTTAAATTGATATGTAAGTAACACAGAATTAGCTTATCCATAAAGGTATTCTCTCTTTGACATAGAGCGTCCGACTTTACCTTCCAAATGGAATAATGTCGCTCAAAAATATTGGATCAGTACCGTTTATCTCATCAAAATACAATAGAAAGTTAAAACAAAGAATGAATGTGTGATGAATTGGAACACGAGGCAGAATTGTGCCCGTGATGTTGTACCGATTCTTTTATTTATGATGTATTGGACGCTTTCGAGCGTTTCGTCAAACGCCACATTAATATAAAGCGTATATAGATCAAACACAATTGGATTTTCTGCAGAAATTCTCTTCCTTTTCCCGTCTAGCGTCTATATATAAGAGTTTAGTTCTCGAAAAACAAAATAAACATGATTTCTGACCATTTTTATATAGACATATAGTTTCCGAGGGAGAAAAAGACCTTCGGTAAAATGTATCGATATTTATATCTATAGACATTGGAAGAAAGGAAAATATACGCTTCATGTTATTGCACAGAGAATTGTATCGCCGATAACAAAGCGCTCTTTCTATAAAATAAATGATTTCTTTAGAGTTTCTACTTCAGTCGGTAACATTAAGTTTTGCAACTTGTCATCTACTTTTGTATTTCTGCTATCCCCCTTGTGTGTGATGGATGATGAAAGGATATCTCATTTTAGTTACTATTATTACTCACAGGTGTAAATAACTTTCAATTCATTAGTTTCTATCAAAATTGACATAAGAAATTTAAATAAAGAATAACCATCTGAACTATAAATACACATCTGATGATCATATCCCTTTCAATATATCATCAAACACCACAGTTAAGTTACACATACAGTTTTGTTAAGCTTTCTTGATAAATAGTTTCGACAATTGTCCACGAGATTAGTGTTGAACTTATACAGTGTGGTCTAAAAAATTAGAATGCAAACATTAACAACTTTTTGAAGTGGCAGTGCTCGGCTATTACCTCAGTAACCTATAGGCAAGTAATTTCTAGTCCTGTTGCTAAATGGTCTCCATGGGGAAGCCTTAGTAGGATTTCCTGTCTGGTGGTCCTTAACCAATAGTCAACATGTTTTTGCTTGACATTGTATTTATTTCCTTATTAATAACCTGTTCTGTTATCCCACAGATCAAATGACTATAGACTCTATTTCTCACAACCAGCTCTCGCAGTATCGTGCAACAGTCAGAAATGAATTCAGAAGTGATCTTATGAAATTGTAGCGCAGCGAGAGCTGTCTCGTCTGTTTATACAGAATCGTACTATCATACCGTGAGTGAGTAACCGAGAATATGCTGACAGATCTTAAATGAAGCACTACTTTATACCCAAAAAGCTTGTAATATAATTAGCTATTAAAACGGATCGCAAAATTAAAATTCAAAATTTGCAACAACGTGTATTATTCGTGAAATGGTCCGTCTACGCCTCCTTGTTGATGAAAACTGTGATAGAGTTCCATGTTGTGTCTATTAATTTTTGATTCCGTTTTCTAAGAGCTTCCTAGTCCCAAATTAGATACCACATGTTGGCATTGTTGTACTGTTTTCAAGAATGCTCAGCAATGAACTGGATGCTGCTCGTTTTTTAAACGTAATTAGGAGCCCTCGTCATCAAACCTCCGGCGCCGTTGACCTAATTTTGCCAATATCAATAAATGTGTATGTGTATGTATTTTATAGTAAATTACCTATATCTCAAAAAGTATTAACTTTAGCTAGAGGAAATGTTATAAGCGATTAAAAGGGAACTTGAAGCACTACTAAATGGCATAAAAATATACAGGGTGTTCCATTTGAAAAAAACGAGTTTTACCGTATTAAAAATGCAACGATTAATTTTCAATTTCGAAACACCCTGTATGCTATAATGAAGATATTTGGCATAGATTGTTTAACTTAAGGTAATGTCATAATTATGCCAAAGAATCGTTGCAAAACAATTATTAGTACAGACGGAATTAATTTTCAAAGACAACCATGAAAATGATCTTTTTTCTCTTAAAATTGAAATATCTCGGAAACGGTTAATTTTTAGTACTAGGATTGTCAGACAAAACGGAAAATCTGAAAATGTCATAATATATAGGTTGTTCCATTTAAAAAAAGAAAATTTTATAACGCTCAGCCAAAACTGAACATCCTATATACACTAAAATAATTTTACGATATAGAGCAGTTGATCCCGAACAACTTTTATTTAAAACATTTTTTAATTAAACTAATAGGTAAGATATAATAGACCGAATTCAGATAATTGGCACACCCTGTATGTACTTTACTAAGACACGGTCAAAACCCGGAAGTCCTCATAATAGGATCGGAATGTTTAAACTCAAGGGACTTTATCAGTTTAAATTATCACCTTATGGCCTGTTTAACTGAATAGATTCTAAGAGCACTAATTGTAGGCTTAACTTCTTGCAATATAATTTAACAAAGTATATATCTAGCTGAAGTAAATAAAAATTAAGAACCTTTGCATGCCATTTGTTACCTTAAAAGTAAAATTAATTATCGTTAACTTATATTGAACAACGTCTACCTCCCAGCGATCAAGACTGAGATAATCAAATTCTATTATGTATTTAACGCTCAATAAAATAGCAATGAGATCATGAAAAATAAAATAAAATTTAAGCAGAAGCTGAAGTCCTTGGTTATTCAGCAATTAAAGTGTTCTTGATAGGAGGTGAGACAAATACGTGGATAGCTAGGACTTACTGTCTAGCATGTTTAATGAAAATTCAAATTAGAATAAAGAAAAACTTAATAAAATTAAAGCAAAATCAAGTAGAAAGTATTTAAGGCAGACTGATCTTTATGTTATATTACAAAATCGGGCTATCCAACTTCAGGATTCAGAAAAAGCACATGATTATCATAAAAGAAAAATGGTAAATCACAAATAACAAATTACCGCTTATTGAAACCTAAGTACACCTTCACGTATTAATAAACATATGGCAATGTCAAATAGTCTTATACTGTTAGCAATAATTGTTAAAATTAACTTCCGAGCAATCACACTGAAATGAGTGCCGTTTTACGGTATCTTCTCAACGATACCAGTATTTCATTGAAATACATCTAACCCGATTAAAATAATCCTATTATGTAGGCTGTTAATGGGATGTAATTCGACAGAGCATCGTTATTAGTATATATATGACACAATTTAAATGCGGTAGGTGACAATTTGGTTTATCAAATAATATTCTTCCTTAAGGTTAACTCATCATTGAGCAATATTGTTTTGAAAATTAGCCCGTATTGTATAATTATATCATTATTATTTTGCGCTATGCTATTAGTGAAATGACGGTTTCAATAAATTTAAAATTAAAAGTATTTAAGTAGAGACATTTATTTCAAACCGAAAATACCGTTGATATAAAATACAACTCATGCAGTAATAGAATAATTAATAGTGATAGAAATTAACTGGGAAGAAAATTGTTTACTTGGATTCTTTTGCTTTGCACAAAAGTGATCGTATCGTGCTAAACTGTTCGTATTACTCCACAATAGTGTATTGTTGTGCTGGGTACTTTTTCTATTTGCATATTACCTAGAATGTGGATTATACTTCATTTATCTAGTTTAGAAAAAACAGTTTTCTCCAACTTCAGAAAAACAATTTTAATCATCTCATCGTTATTACCTTCAAGTATTATTTCGGCATTGATTGTTACCGAGTTCCTAAACTTCCAGACCATGCTGCAGATTCTACATCAACATTTTCAGAAATATGAGAGTTGAATGTTTTGAAGGCTGAAAATTGATGTTTTCAGTTAAGGTTTTATTCATATTTATTAAGTGCATTAGCCGTTATATTTCCACATTATTATATATAAGACTTTTCTTGATTTTAAATTTACTGTTCCTTGAAATTCCCAATTAAGAACCTCGCGGGCACATTTAATGAAATTTTACAACAAGTTGTACGCACGCCATGGCAATAGATAGAAATAGTTTTAGAAGCACAGTTGCACATATGTAAGTATGTATACATAATAGTTCCTCGAGTACTATTAACGTGGAGGTCTCGCTAGAAAAGTTTTTCCGAACATAGCGGTTACTTCCAACTGTCTCTGTCTGTTTGCAGGCGCCGACCTACTTGTGCCGTTTTGTTCACTTCACTATTGCAGATTCTACCAGATCTGTTCTCTCCTTATCAGTCCCAATCCTCCACCTAACTGTAACGTTTCGAGTATTGCAAATTCACACCAATGTCTAAATTATTTTAGTTTAGCGTTTCTATTTCTGAAAGCACAATGTTCACATTAAACCGCTCGAAAATTATAGAATTATTAATACTGTCTTTTTTATCAGTCTGAAATAGCCTTCAGATACACATTTCATTTCCATATGGATACCATATTAACGTTCTTAACCTGTTGCCCACGGTTCTCTCTCCTAACTATTTGTCGATACCGGAATCTACGTAGTTTTAAATCTTTTGATTTTATTGGTACTGTCTGTACTCTCTCGACGTTTCTTACAAGGAAGTTTCTTGTTCTAAAACAGTCAAAAAGTTCTTGTAATACGAATAAAGTTTATATTCGATTTATATTATTATATATTATATTCGTATATATATCGGTACATTTGTCCTAAACTAAAAATTAATTTGAATTTGAAGAATAATTAATAAACTGATTATGAAACCTTTAGTGAAGTAAAAAATAATAGAACTAAGTTTATTTCTATCCAATCCAAGATGAATTAGTGATGTATTAGAACAAAATCGGTATATGTGAAATAATAGAGGTTGTGCAGAAAACTAAACAGCCAAGAGATAATTCTATCCAACTTGGTCTGCAATGTAGCTGATCACCTGGCCATTATCATTACCGTAAGCGGAAGAAATTACTATTTCATAAGCACTCATACAGTTTAAAAAAATTATCGAGAACAAAATCCTCTCTAACAATGATCATATTGTCTCTCTAGATGTGCTTTCGTACACACTAATATTCTCAGAGACCTAGCTCCCCAAATAGTTGTAAACCCTTTAATCCGGAAATATTTCCAATTCGAAGATAAATTCTATAAACAATAATTAGATTCTACCATAGGCTTACCAATCTCATGTCTAATTGCCCAATTAGTCATGGATGATTTAGAAATAACCATCAATAATAACTTAAACTTACAATTTTTTAAAAGAGAACAATAGCTTTTATATACATACATATATACAGGGTCCGGCAACGAAGCGAGGACGGAAGATTACACGCTTATTTGAAAGTTTGTCAAATATTTAGTCATCGGATATTGTTCCGCACCATCAAGTGCACGTTTTAAAAATATTTTGTTTTATACAGGGTGTTCCAGATGGAAATGCCAGACTAAAGTTGCATTTTTTTTAATGGAACACCCTGTATATTAATAGAGAAAATGATCCGCGCTTGAAAGCTGGTTACAACGATCTGTATATATAACGTTAAACTCTAACTTTCTGTTGCTTACAGCTATTCAATTGTAATACCATTATATGTAGTACATGTACACAATATCAAATTGTATAACCTTATCTATAGAATATTTCAAGTATTTGTTGCAATACATAGCAAAATTTATTTAAGTCGAGACTAATTGACTTTTTATTTTTCTTCTGTTTGCGAGAATTTTTCCACATAACGTCGTAGTAGGCCATACATCATCATTTCTATGGGTGACGTTTACGCATAAAAGGAAATGCTGACCGGGACCGGTTTTTCTATATAATCCTCAGCAGGATAACACGGATTGCATATATCCTATTTTGTAGAGCTACCCGTCCCGAGAATCTGCTCGTGACGGATTTTCCTTTTGCCAAATCTGACTTACACTTTAAGTCATCGCCACCTGTGACATAAATATACAATTGACGATCGAAACAGGATTTACGTCTTTTCTTTTCTTCGTGTTCCGCTATTTATATTCGTCTTACAGCGTATTTTTCATGCCGTTTCCCAAATTGTGTCTATGAATATGCAACTGTCAATCAATGTTGTATATAAATGTATGTACACTACCGCTCACGGAAGTTTGGGCACCGACTAAAATTCTATAAAATTACAAAATGCAAACAATTAGACTGATTAAGTAATCATAATATTACTCTATTATGAATGTAAAATAAGAATTCAGGTATTTTAGATAAATATATTTCTAGAAAGAAGGTTTATTGGGCAAATTTCTATTGTTGGTTTTATTGCGATCGGTTTACATTACTGAGGAATACCAAATAAGGCACAGCAGGAGTTGTTTACAACAAGGAGAGAGACACTTTAGGATCGTACATTTATGCCAAAATGTAATTCAGTCATTGTTAATTAACTTATAGAATTCCGTGTGTGGTACAAGTTGTATTAAACGCGAAAGGAGGATATTTTGATGAGAAAAAGGTGTAATAATTCGCAACAAATTCACACTTAGTTCGGTGAATATTTTGTTACTTTTCCTTATTAGATGTTTGTCATCAGAAACAGAATTAATAAATTTATTTTTGTGTTACTTTCCAACCGTTATTTGTATGCTTTCAATATTTTATTAAGTGCCCAAATTTCCGTGAGCGGTAGTGTAGGTAGAATAGCGTACACTAGCAATTTGAAAGGTCAGATTGGGATGATATTTTATAAATAGAACACTTTTCGCTGCCAATAACATTCGGTGATCGGAAATAGATATATAAATATTTAATTCAAACTGATTTACTTGATGCATTGTAATAATTTATATAATTTTCTTAATTCTTTTTTGTAAGTTTCATCACTGATCGCCAGATGGAAATTTAAACTGTTTCAATCCCAAACAGTACATTTTCAATGTTTGTATTAGTAACGCTTCTTCTTTGCAATTCGGGTTGTACACCTGTAGTCCAGGCACTTGAGCTGGGTGCTCTTTGTACTATCCCTATCAAAATTAGCGTTTTAGTGTGGAGTTGACCTTCAGTCGACTTCCATTTCCTTACACTTTCTCTGTCTAACCAAGACCAAATCTCCTTCCTAGTAGAATCCCTGGTAATTCCACATACGTGCTCTGGTTCTATGAAGTTTTTTTAGAACCCTCCTTGGCTAGTTCATCGGTTATTAACTTGCCCTTAATGTCCTAATGTCCGGGTACCCAAATCAAAAACACCTTGCTGTTTTGTGCCAGTATATAGAGGTACTCTTTGCCTTAACCTGTTTTGACCTGGTAAGAAGGTTCATAACTGCCTTGATAGCGGCCTGACTATTAGTCATTATGTTTATTTTTCTCCTCGTGCTGCCTTCCTTTGCAATCTGTTCTGTACAGGCTGCGAGTGCGAATTGGAAGAGCGTTGCATACAGTCAGAGCTATGGAATTTGTTTGCATCTACTGTAGAAATAGAAGTGTATGCTACATATGTTGAGACGAGTTGCTTACGTAATTGAATTATACAGACAAGTCGAAGAAATGACGTCGAATTATCCGAGGCTGAATCAGTGTGTTCGTGAATTTTTGAAATTTTCGCCCTGTAAATCGAAATAGAGAAGACTACTGCTAAAATTTGAGAACGCTTGGGTCGCTTAGTTAAAGTTGCTAGGTGGCAAAAAGTGAATTTCGTGTGCTCATCAAGCATTATCTTTTTGACAAAACCGCTACTTAAACCAATGTTAAGTTTGATAATTACTATGAAGACTGCACCATTTGGATCAATGGTAAATAAGCGGTTTCTTAAGTTTGATTATGGTCGCACGGAGATTCAAAGCACGCAATATTGCAAAAGCCACAAGCACATTACATATGTTGATATTGAGTGATTACTTGCGGTTGAGACAACTATCTGCAAGATGAGTATCGCGGTTGCTCGTGGTGATTTTCCCAGCAAGGCAGCATTGAGGAAAACCAAGGTTGGTCTATTGCCCAACAATGCCAGGGCGACATTTGTTTGGAATGCACTCGACATAATTCATGCCAATTACCTTCTAAAGCGAAAAACAATCAACAGCGAATATTAAGGGTAGTTATGAACCGGTGCAATGGCGATTCGAAGAAGGTGGCTAAGAAGGAAGTACTCTTCCATTACGGCAATTTACGTGCGGAATTGCCGTGGCGAAATTTCATCAATTTGACTACGAATCTTTCCGAAAATGTCATTGCTCAAACAAGCGCCTTATTCTGACAACTTTCATAATATACATAAGCAATCTAACGTTTCTTTTGCTGAAGAAACTGTCAAATACTCAGAAAGTCGTAAAAAAGTAAATTCATTAATTACATTCACCATAGAGTTGGCATCAAAGTTAGATCATGACATATATAATTAATGTTAAGTACGAAGAATGCAACTGGAAAGTATCTAGAAGATCTAAAATTAACTTCTAACTAATTCGCTCTTAAGTTGTTATTTTGTAAGGGTTTGCCACTAGGTTTACATAGAGGTTTTAAACTATTTTTGCGTTTTGTGTTTATAGGTCATACCAGCACGTCCACAGCAGTATGACAAAAATAATAACCTACTAGAGTGAGATTGTAAAACAGGTGGAGTCAACGTGAAATATACAGTGCTTATCGATAACAAAAATATGGTTTTATCAATAAAAAAGTGAAACCTAAGAAATGTTGTGAAGGCTTTGGATCAGACTGGAGCACTCTTTATTCATTTAAATGTTTTTTTAGACCTTATCGCAAGGTAAATAAAGAAAATTCTGATAGATAGTGTGTCCAAAAGTCCTTCCGCACCAGTGCAATGCGCTGTGTGAAAACTTTTTAAAAATGTCGGGCTTCTTGTTGGCAATGCAAAATCACCATACTGCATGCAATTTATTAAGAAATTATTAACTAAATATCATCGAATTGTTGTCAACTTTTTTTTGCTATCACGTTTGAATTTCATTCCACCAAACCTGAAGGCAAAACTAAACTAGTGTGGAAAGTTAAGTGAAGTGACTTTGGGAAACTTAGGATGAACAAACACATCACACAAAACAAACTAAAATTTAAGAAAAAAACCTAAAATATAATTTGAGAAGGCGATTGGTCAGAATTTTTTGGCAGCATTTTCATATAATCGGACGTATGCTAATACTGTGGATATTAAAAAGGAATCGAAAATTATGTTGGTTGTATACTCAAAACTAGCGGAGCTAGGTATGTCAACCAAAATGTAAAATTCGTGTGTAAAATTTGTAACTACTTCAATCTCTGCCATTTTATCTACTTATAATCTTATTACCATGCTTTTTCCTAGGTATGTAATTATATTACATATTCTTGTCTGCGTGTTTTGATTAAAAATTCTCGTTTCTCCCTAATATTTATTGGAACATAATGTCAAGAAAATTGCTAAAATGCTATGCTAAAATTGTTATAGTTGACGAGATTGCTGTACTATGTTTTAGGGATGCTTTAACTTATTTTCACATATGGTAGACGAAAAAAAAAAAAACAAACAAAAATTAGCCCTTAAGTTTTGCCACATCTCTTACAGAACTTTGTTTGTGTGTTTATTAAATTACTGTGGTTTTGTACAAACACGAATACTACTATCGCTGCATGAAAATTCAATAACGCCTCACATTAGAACCGCCTATCTCTGAAATGTCTCTGGAATGGCAAGTTGCAATACGATAACTAAATTACAAATACCATCAACTATCAAAGCTGGATAACGCCAGGTACGCGCAAGCCCTGTTTTGCGTCAAACATTTAACTAGGTATATTTATTGTCTAATAAGTTTCACTAATATTCGATAATCTAAACGACGAAATTTAATAAAACATACCTCTAAACTAAAAAAAAGACTTCTTGGTTCTAGTTACATTATTAGTCAAATAATTAGTTACCTCTTTTATTCATATCATATTACATGTCCGTATATAGGAAATTTCGATGGAATAAGCAATATTTTACGGAAAATAACTGGCTTGAAAGTTATTTTTATATACAAGGGAATGTTACTTTTTAACGGGTCGATGGCCGCAGTAGTTAGGCGGCTGACTATTGTTGTGAGAGGACGATAGGTGCCGGGGTTCAATTCTCTGGAGGAACGGTGACATTTTTTCAGAGAGTTTAATCCCGGATCGACTTGCCATTCGCTGGTGGGAGCAAAGTGATTAACAGCGCGGCATCATAAAAGGCGATATGATGCTGTCACAAAGCCATTTAAACACAACTTACATACACTAAACTACACCGCAAGAGGTGCAGTGATAGTCAGACAAGTAATACAGCTTACGGAGTCACTGCAACTAAGCACCCACCACACATTAAAAAAAACCGAAGCTAATTATTTAGAAGACAACTGGTATTTGTTGCAACCCAGCTCCACAGTTGAGCTGCTATTTAGACAATGTTGATACGAATAATCGTCGCAAGTGCACTAAATATGAATTTTATACACAAATTAGCGAAGTGCTATCAAGATTAAGCTTGGAGATAGATTAACTGTTTGCATAGGAGTCATACGACTATAGAATGTGAGAATATTTAGCGTTAAAACGTGTACGAAACTAACTAACTTTGAGTCAGAAGTAGGTATCTAGCTTTTTTTAAAGTAAAAAAAACGAACAAAAGAAAGTTGCGGGTAAGGATATGTTAGTTTATTTGATTATTTTGTTTTAGTTATTGGCGCTCTTCCAAACTCGCTACTACTTGTGTGAAAATGTAAAACTTGTTTTGTAGATATCTTTGAACGCGACTGGAGTCTAATGTTAATCGATATTAACACCAGATAGAGAGCCTTACCTTGCAAGTGAATATACTCTGTACAGCAAATCATAAGCTTAAACACACACAAATTTGAACAATTGAATTGCTGACAAATATAGTAGATTTGGTAAAATTGGTGAATGCGCCGGGTATTTTAAGGTAATTTGCATATTTCTTTGTGTAAGCACTGTTTAGTCATATAAACAGTAATAACTCATTACCAAAGGAATAGAGATTGCATTCACAAATTTTGGAGTGTTAATCTAAACTTCAGTAGAATAACTAATTTTTACAGATTAATTGCACTTCATTGCATTTACATTTATATTCAACTTTTGATCTGTGTATTGTAATGTTTTCAATATATAAATAGCTGTTGTAGGTCATACAAATACCATGGAGATAAAAAATTTTACGAACTAAATTCCTCCATGTTGATTGTGTGAATGTGTTTAGAGTTGAATAAAGCGGTGGTAGTAAATGCAAGGAGTTGTACTCAATATTTTTAAAATTCATAGAAATTTAATCAAGCACAACCTACAACAATAGGTTAATAACATCATTATATTATTTGAATATCAAAAAGCAAAATTCAAAGAGCGTTGTTTGTCTTCCATATTTGATCAAATGTTTTAAATGTATGATGTATCACTACTATAGAAAGAAAAACAATGTTTAGGGTTATTTTATAATAATAATAATAATCCATGCCTTAGCATCCGATACACGATACTATAATATTATAACTTCTATAAATGTAAGTCCACTTTGCATATACATTATAAAAGTAAATCTTTTTACGTGATTCTTAAAGAACAGGAAACGAACACAGAAGTTTTCTCATTAGACCCACAAAAAATTGCTTTCCGAAGTTATTACACCAGTCAGTTTATTTTAACCAGAAGTATAATTTAGTAACTTCGTCGTAATAAATCATACCACAAAAACTGAGTTTAATAGAACTACAGCAACTGCTTGTATATGGACTAACTGCTCTTCATGACTCTAGCGTTACGAAAGGTATTTTAAAATGGCGAGAACATATCATTAATCATAATCGAATGTAATAGAGCTATTGAGACAAAGGAAACACCAAGTGTTTCCCAGTTATTACATCAGCGTTAGAGACAACAGCGGTAGTGTGATGAATATCTAAAATTTTATGCAACCGCTCTCCAATCTCATTGAATAATGGGAAGGTGCTTTTTAGTTATACAAGAACAAATTTTGCTTAGAACACGCGGTAGACATTGCAATTAAAATTTAATTCAAACTTTTTACGTAGGTGCATACAAACTAGATTTTACAAAGAAAATACTAATAATATCCCTGTTGTTTTTTCCAACTAATTCCTTCTACCTTGCTGCAATTATACTATAATGATGCTGCGTTATCTGTACTGGAGGCATCTGCAACCTTAAGTTCCGGGCCTCATCAGCTAGGTAACAGTATCTAAGTTATATATTTATTTCATTAAACAGAAAAGAAAAATATGTAGTAATAATAATAATAAGGTAAAGTGTAATTTAAAATAATTAATGGTTTTTTAGGATGTATCAGTGATGCATTGAATTTTGTATACGATGATATTCGGGCATTTGACAAGCAACATCTATCTATTTGGTTACCTAAACTTAAACTAGAACGCCTTCGAAACAACATATTTTACAAAATTAATAAGTAATTGGTAATAATCCATGGAGACTTCCTTGCCCTAGTGAAAACTATGGTTACTGAAATAACTGCAACTTAAAAAGTAATCGTCAAAATTTTGCATTCACTTTATTTTTTCAAAGTGCGGTCATACAGGGTGCCTCAGCGAGACCGTTCATTAATAATATAAATTTGAAAATTTAGAATTATATATAGTCGATTATGTTCTCTTCAATGAAAATATTATTAGATTTCGAACGCTTCCGGCTATACCGGAAGTCGCCATCTACTTTATTATTTTTAATGGAACACCCTATATCTTTTTAGATATTTGGATTCCCCTATTTTTAAGCTTTATGAATATGTTTACTTTTTGCAATTTGATTCGGGCGTTTTGTAGTTATTTGATTTTTTTCTGAAAAAAATTGCTATAGTGGACAATTATTCAAAAAATTAAAGAACACTCGATTTTTCGGATATCAATTCATAATATATGTACTTAAAGAACATTTTAGAGTATATTTTAGCGCCGAGAACAACTGTCTACATTGCATGGTTACTTTACTATGGCACGTTAACTCTTCGAAACTTTGAAGAACCATAACTTCATTTTTTCAAATAGCACCCCCATATTTTATTACTTAGTCGTATTCGGTATCCAATCCTACATCTTTTATGTCCCACATGTCTTATACCTAAAATTGATAGTTTAGGAAATAATTATATTTTTTGGAAAATTGCAAACATAACTCATCGATACCAATCCAGTGTGCTATGGAAACTAAACGTTCTCAAGGATTTATTGTCAAAGTCTAACGTCACCGGAAGCGCTAGAAATCTAATAATATTTTCATTGAAGAGAACATAGTCGACTATATATAATTCTAAATTGTCAAATTTATATTTTGACCAGAACGCCATAAACTTCTAATGAACGGTCTCGCTGAGACACCCTGTGTACAATTGTTCACGTTTGCTCAAACTATTATAGAAAATTGAAAGGTTTTACTCTTTATATTTTGAAATTGGGTTTGTGCGCCTTATTGTAGGATATACAGCGTGCCGATCAACAACACAAAAGTATGAAAAAATCAACTTGGCTCTGGAAATGCTTCTTAAAGGAGCTACCGCAGTTTAGGGATAACATCATATAACTGGCTTTTAGTCACTTAATCTTGAACTTCATTTAATTTACGTTTCAAATTTGGTACATGATAATGACAAATGATAATTTTTTTTGTTGGAGAAGTATCAGGCGCCCTATACATTCTCTAAAGTGCGGTAGCTTTCTTAAGAAGCATATCCGGACATAAGTTTGTAGAAACTTTTTTTCATATTTTTCTATGTACTATGGTGGACTCCGCAAGGTGGACACCTGATGTAGCCTGTGTAACAAGTACTTAGTCCACTGACATTGGTATAAGTCAAAGTGACACAACTGACGGAAGTGTCACTCATTTATTTATACGCTTTATTACGATAATTTGTACAAAATGCCACAACTAACTAATGTTGAAAGAGCTGTTATTATTTCTAAATTAGAAGACAATTGGTCTTTACGAAGAATAGCAGCGCATATGCATGTAAGCAAATCATGTGTTTTTAAAATTAAAACAATTTGGCAAACTGAACAGCGGACAGAGAAAACGGCCAGACCTAACGGACTTAGAAAGATTTCTAATGAGGAAGAAGATCAGGCTTTAATTCAATATGTATTGGAAAATCCGTTTACAACATCTGTTAATGCCTGTGCTGAAACTCATTTTCCCTTTTGCAGCAAAACAGCTCGTAGACGTTTAAAAGAAGCAGGTATCCATAATCATGCACCCGCAAGGAAACCATTTCTAACAGAAGTTAATAAGCAAAATAGGTTAAATTTTGCTAATGAATTTATCAACCGCGACGAAGATTTCTGGACGTCAGTTATATATTCAGACGAAAAAACATTTCAGTCTTGTTACAACGGTAGATTTCGCGTGTATCGGCCCCGCAATACCAGATACGATTCAAATTACATTCATTCTCTGAACCGAAGTGGACGGTTTTCAGTAAGCGTTTGGGGTTGGATTAGCGCAGATGGTATTGGTGTATGCCACAGAATTCCAGGCACCCTGACGGCTCTCCGATACCGAGATATATTGGAAAATATTATGCTACCATCAGTAAGGGCCATTTTCAATGACAATTTTGTTTACCAACAGACCTGCTAACACCGAAAAGCTTTGGCAGGAACTACAAAATGCATGGGAAGCAGTTCGACAAAACTACGATATGCGATCGTTAATAGGATCAATGAGAAAAAGACTGCAACATACAATTGTGGCTCACGGTGGGTCTACAAAATACTGACTATATTTTTATTGCTGTTTAGTTCATATTTCACTTTTACATTAATAAAGATTCAAGTATTACGCCTGCCTTTAAATGCTTTTAATTAAAAAAATTCTATATAAAACGCCACTGATTGAAACCATATTTACAATACATAAAAATAAAAAAAATACTATAGCAACTAAAAGGTGTCCACTTTAAAAAGTCCACTTTCATTATTTAGGGGTTCATTGACACTTTGTGTATAACTCTTTTTAGCATATATGAAATCAATCGAGTTTTTAAAATTGCCATAAATGTCGAAGCTATTTCCCGTCATTTAAGGTAGGCCACTACTAGTCTATGAGCATTCTAGAACGGCAGACGTTTCTTCAAACCAAATGGGGTATCAATGTTTGGTACTGCTTCAAGTTACTCTTACAGGAGAAGGTACATAGAAGTTTAGAGAAAGACCTTACCTATTGTTAGTTAACACATTCCTTTGGCCGAAAGATGCACAATATCTAAGTCCAACATAATCGCGTTCAGTCTACTACGACGTTCGTGTTGAAAACCTAGTTTCTCACTATCTAGACATTTGATTTTATGAGATCTGGCATAAATAAATACCTAATTGAGTAACAGAAACACTTTGAAAACAGTATATGACAAAATTAAAACATCCCAACAGAAGTTACGACACTTTTATATACTAATAAAAATAACATTTTTATATACATATGTATTTTTTATAATAATTGGAATAAGTTCAACAATTACTACGACCATATTTACAAAGCTACTAGTAGCCGAAAATTCACCAAAAAAGGAAGGGTTGCCTTTTGAAAGTATACAGTGTTATGTGTAAAGTTTACTGCAAACTTTTACCGCCATTAGTTTCCGAGTACATACACACGTGGGAAAATAGATGTAAGACATTCCCTATTTTTATATAATTTGGGGATAACAGGATTGGAAACATGTAGCGTACGTCTAACATCGGCAGTAACAAGATTGTTACAAGTTTTAAACACATTGTTGACGTCTCTAATCATTTTCGGTAAAGAATTTTTTGAAATTGACTTATAAGGACCACTACTCAACAGGTCATTAACCCGATCATAATAGTCCTCTTTATCTAAAATAACAACCTTGTTCCCTTTGTCAGCTTTCAAATAAAAACAATCTTTTTCCCGCAAAGTTTTAATGATTTTAATGTTTTCGGATTTCTGAGGTGATTTATAGGATTTCAAATTTTTTGAAATAGTATGTTTGCAGGCCTCCCTAGCGAACTGTTTTGTGGGCTCAGGAAACCGCTGGATAGAGGATTCTATCCCGGCAATAACCCACTCAACATTCGATTCACGAGTCTACAAACCCAATTTCAATCCTTTATTCAAAAGATTAAGTTCCCGTTCACTAAAAGTTTGCGAAGAATGATTTTCTACTATGTTAATGGTATTCATCGGAACATGATGTTTATTTTTTAAAAAACAACCTAACTTTCTTAATTTCCTATCATGAGAGAATTTCTTATTCTGAACTTTCCTATCGATTGAAATAAACATGTTCCGTTGAAAATCACACCATAGTTGATATTCAACATCATTAAGATCTAATGTTAAAAATTTCCAAAGTTGGTAAGCTTGAATCTCAAGTTTACTGCGTTTGGCAAAAAGATATTCGATTTCTGAACGCAACCATTTTTCTTTCGCGTAACGAATGACTTTATCACTACTTTTGCAATTATTCGAAACAGTAACATTAATAAAGTTTGGAAAAACAGAAAAACGTTTACAAGTTTTCAGAAATCTAATATCTTCGCTAATAAACCTAATTTTAGCACTAACCTTGTTGTAGTTTTATTATCGCCTTGATAATGACAGCATTGCTGTTGAAACGCGTCGGTGTTTTAGTTAAAACTTGTTTGGTGTTCAGTGGGTTAAAGTGTTTAGTGTTCTACTTCTGCATCAAGAGATCAAGTGAAGAACTTGACATTCCCTATGTTTAAAAATCTTTAAAAAACTATTTTGGTATCGTATACGACACAAGTAATGGAAATTGTGTTTACGTAACACGTTTGGTAAATGAATCCTGTTTAAATTAAAGAGTCTACGTCTACACTATAAAAATATCCAATCCAATAATAAGGATATTGGATATAAAAAGAGTTTCGAGTCAAAGAGGTAATTAATTTTTAGCCATATCCCGCGCATCTTTTGTGCAGACTCATAAACCGGATTGAAGGTATGCATTCCTTGCCATGCCCAGCATATAGGAATAGAAAATCGCACGCCTTGATAATACCTATATACCAATACGAGCACTTTTTGTGTGTATGTAACGTCATACGATCTGAAATATGAACAACGATTAATATAGCGTTATTATACTTATGTACGTAGCTAATAACGTAGGAAATAACAGATGAGTTATTATATTTGTGTCTGTATTTGTAAATTGGGTAGAAGAATAATCTAATTGTCATACTCAAAAGTGTTATGGTAATTTTTAAACTAACGTAACACTACAGTACGTTGAAAAAAGCAAACTATTCAATTGCATATGTTACAATTAGCAACAGATAATCTCAGTATGATATGATGTCCTTAGTAAAGTGACTTAGTAGTTACGTCAATTGCTCTAAATGAAACAATATTAAAGACAAAGTATATGTTTTAATTTCTAGTACATTATGCGGCTTAACATAAATTCTACAACTATACAACGTAAAATATATACATATACTATAATATTTAAATAGGATCGTAATTTTTATAAAGTTCAGCCTTTTTTACAAGCTCTGCATGACAATATAAATTTTATACGGTGGCATACGCATTCTAATAAAACGTCAGTCGTATAAAGCGGCTTAACATGAAATGATTTCGATTGTAAACTTTAAAATGCGGCGAGGCAAACGTATTGTCTGCATTACGCACAAATCGATTACACAACAAATGTAATTTTGTTAACTGGCGCGATTAACTTTATTGATTGTTTTAAAGCCGATATTGTAATAATAATTTGATTTATCTGCAGCATTACCCAACATGCTAAACAGATAATTTTATAAAACTTTGAGCTATAAATCCATTAAACAGATTTATAGATGACAAATTGAATGAAAAATAAGCGGCAGAACGTTGTGTGTTGCGGAATGAATTAATATTTATTACCTAGATGATATATTTCATTACAGTAATTTGAAGCAGCCATTAATATTAGAAAATAATAATTCGTATCCCATTCGAACCTTATTATTTAAATAACGGCTGTGTCGATGAACTCTAAAACAAACTTTGTAAATTAAATTCGTACAAGTTGAATTTTTTGATATTTATGGTTGATTGGTAATTCGATACATTCCATTAGGGACATGACAGATCAGGAGCTATGCATTATACGAAACTTAAAGTTATGTGTGTTTTGTTTTTAAAAGAAGATCCTGTTTTTAACGTTAGTTAAAATAATCTACTTAATATTCTGTTCTAACCACAGAATATTAGGTTTACTTGTTTCACATTATGAAAAGCTATTTGATCTCTAAGGCCAGAGAAAATCAAAGCTACAACATCTAAGTCAATCCTAGAATTTGCTATGAATGTTGCATTAGAAGAACCCCAAAATTAGGAGTTTATAGTTATACAAAAGATAAGCGTAGTTGAAACATTGGAATTCAGTACAGTTACATGTAGCCTATTACAACAAAATATTTTTCATCCTTTTTGCATTTTCAGCAGTAGCGGAAACTACAACCGATACTAGAGCATCGATACTAAGAAGTCAACGTTAACTATCGAAATACATAATATGTATTACACATTATGGAATAAATTCCAACATATCGGGAAGTATTAGTATTATTTCGGAATCCGTAAAACTTCTACAAAATTCTTACTTATGAATTGAAATCTTATCTATAAATTGGTATTTTTAGCCACTGCCTTTCCTTTATTTAACAACTTCAATTGGAAACATGGAGAAAGATTAGGAGAAAAATAATATTTATTATGATGTATTGTAGATATATAAAATAGCAAAAGAACTACACATAGGTGGATATATGTAGATATAATTTTGTGAACAAAAAATAAAATTGTTTTAAACATTTATATTACAGATTATATTTCCAATAAAGTAATTAAAAATGTAATTGTTTGAAATAGGTAATAATGATTTTTAATAATACTGAACATAATACAATTCTAAACAATTATATTCCAAAGAATTCATAATGTTATTTCAGGACGTACTTCCTGTTCATCGATAAAAATATTAATTGCTCTGCATGTTCTGGTGATAAAGAAGCCCTTAAATCCGTTATAATATTACCACCACAACTGAAAACCCTCTCTGATGGTACGCTAGTGGCAGGAACACAAAGGTATTTTTTAGCTAAGGAAGCTAACATTTTTAGATAACTTGCATTCGACTTCCACCACTCAAGGGCATTAGCATCAAGAGCTTCGTATTTCATGATTTCGTTTTCAATACTATTTATTTCCACAGCTTGTCTGTGCTTGCGCTTTTTAATTATAAGAGATAGATCACTGTTTTTTTTTTCTTGTTGTATTGTAGCTTCATGTTCTTATTTTGTGATAGCAATATCATTTTTTAATTTGGAAATTCCGTGACTGTATGTGCCATCAGAGAGATAATCTTTTTTGAAACGTGGATCTAAGTATGTACAAATATTCAACAGTAAATGTGTGTTCTGTATTGCTCTCTTGAGAATATCTACTATGAAAATATTTTATAATTTCAGCATTTATTTGATTTATAATATCGGCGGTAATGTCGTCATTATTATCTTTACTTTCCTTTGATTTTTGTAAACTTTCTAATATTGGAATTATAGCAGAAGCTGTTATATGTTTTTCTGAGGCCATTTGCTCTGAAATTGTCTCAAACTGCTTTAGACCTTTTATTAATGCCTGTGCGATTAATCTTTCCGACTTTGTAAGGCAGATATCTTTACTTCTAAATGTTGGAGATTGTGAAAATAAACTCATTAACGCCAAATGTTCTGATACAATAGCTTCAATTAATATTAATGTTGACCACTTGGGTGAAGCAGATGGAATTTTCTTAGAAGTTTGATTCAGGGATTCTTGAATTTTTCTTAATTCGCTTACCATTTTATAACTATGGGCAATACTAATTTGAATTGTCTTAGATTTTTTAATGATGTTGCTAAATTTTTCATGTGCCAATATTTTATTTACCGCTGTATTTAGTACGTGACCAAAACAGCTTAAATGATTGAAACTTGTTAGCCTAATGGCTGCTAACATATTAGCACTACAGTCTGTTGTACAAGCTAATATTTTCTGTTGGTCTATTTCCCATTCTTCAAGGCAAATCAAAAGTTGCTCCTGGATATTTGCAGCGGTATGATCTGTGTCCATTTTTTGGCAGGCGAGGGTAGCACTATATAACTCCCAATCGTCGCTGAGAAAATGAATCGTAACTGACATATATGATTCCATAGCAACAGATGTCCAAAAATCAGTTGTTACTGCCATATGCAATCTATTTTTTAAAATATTTTTTATTATTTCTACTGTATTATTATATAATTGTGGAATTTTTTGGTAAGTTATAGTCTTTCTACTTGGTAATTTATATTGTGGATTTAAATTTCTAACAAATTGAAAACCTTCTTTTTCGACAATAGAATATGGCATCATATCGGTAGCAATGAAATAAGCTAAGGAATTGGTAATTTTTTCCTCTATTGTTTTATTCATTGGTCGATACAGGTCAATGGATGATTGCTGTAATTTAGGAGTTTTTCGTGAAGTAGATGGAGAGGCTATATCTGCGGCGGGTCCATGTTCGTCCGGCGTTTGCATAATACTATATAAATAGAGAAAAAGTGATTTTGTTGCTTTTTTAAACTATATTTTCTACACGGGCCTTTTTATTTTGAAGTAAAAGAGTAGTATAAGTACTCATAATAAATATTATACTAGTCTTTTATATATTATATACGCTATTGTTTTATGCTAATGCCAAATGTATGTCAATTTATGGTCTTATTTTTCATGTAGGAATTAATCACTAAACTTGTGGTTAATATATAATTATAATGTTACCTTTCTGGGTCCACTATTTCAACGTCAGTAACATCATCAACCCCGTCTCTGTTGCCTTTCTTGCCCATCATATTAAAATAAGTAAATGGATGAACACATTCAATATGCTTTAGCATATTAGTAGTATTGCCTGCATATTTATATTGTTTTTTACATATATTGCAATTCACACTCCCGCTATTTCCTCTATCAAAACATTTCCAAACTACACTATTTTTTTTCGACATTTCGGAATGTATGTACTTATATAGTTATTATAGAAAGTTAAAAATAATTTCAAATACAGATAAAACTTCTAAGAATAAGTTATACTGCTAAACTGTAGAGCATTGGTGAGGAAAGAAATTTCGATAAATGGAAACTAGAATATAATAAAAAAATTACCCCTACACCTATAATTTGTATAAAAGAGTGAGAAATACATATATGTATATGATTCATATTTATCTACATATACAAGCCTTGCCTGTTCTAATGAATGCATAATACACTATTGAAAATTTGAAAGATAAACAAAACATAAAACGCCTGAAGATATAGCATATAAAAAATACAAACCGGAATCAATGATAAGACAGAGAAAGAACCCTTAGGAAATTCTTGTAAAGTTTAAAAACATTTGATTTTCCTTTGTTTTCAAATAGAATATTAGGATTGTATGTCTATAAAAGATGGAATTACGTTTTAAGAAAATTATTTTTAAGTATATATTTTACAAGTGTGTATGATACATTGTAATTATTCGCACAGAAGTTTTATAAGGATGTTAGATTTTACGTTAGCGCGCAGTGAATGGGACTGCGAAGTATTAATATACCGTCTGGTACTTAACGTCATAAGTGGAATCGATTCCCCCTCCTGCCCCATTCAGGTACCTTAAAATCGGTACACAGGTATCGATACCAAAGTATCGAAACTAAGCTAAGGTATCGATACCCTGGTATCGATATTTAACCGATTCCAGCACTCAGGATCGATACCGTACACGGAATCGATACATCGGTAAGTATCGATACCTTGACTGGTATCGATACCCGATACCGAAAATGCTGTTATCGTCCAGTCCTAGTCATGGGTGAATCTACACCGATCCTTAGTAATTTTCTTGCAATTAATGCCTTTGTAATTAATTGTTAATTTATGCTTGATATTGTAAAAACTACAAATTATTAACAAACAATAAGCATTTGCATCGGATTTTTTTGTCATATTAATTGCTACAAGTTTGGAGTATTGTCAATCTATCATTGTGTCCCCCGGACAGATTTCTAAATATGAAAGACTTTATTATATTTATAAGTAACTAAATTAATTCATGGATGTAAACCATTTGCAATGGCTACTTTTGCTAGGTAATATTAAAAGTACCTTATTTTCTTTGAATAGCTTAAGAAACTATGTAAGAGAATACAGTGTAGATTTTATACCATTAGTTTTATTATGAAGCATTACTTGAGCAGCAGGATTTTCAAACTTTGACAGCTCGCCGGGATCAGCACAGCATTCGTTTTTTGTGGAAGCTGGTGAATGGCATGATTGACAGTTCCTCACTCCTTGGTTCCTTGAAATTCCACGTACCTCGCTTTTCATCTAGATACTGTCCTACTTATGCATTAACAACACCAAATACGAATTTACTCCGTAAAGCCGCGATATATCGAATGTGTGGGATATTTTCTTCGATGTTTTGCTCTAATAATGGTGCGTTAAATTATGTACTTCACTTTATACTTCTAGCTGTTACTAAATTATGCACTTTCTGTTGTTGTTTATATTCAATGCATACGTATGTTAACCTTTTTATATTTGCAATGTATTTATATTATTGTCCTGTAATTGGTTTCTGTTAGGCAATTAAACTATTATTATTATTGTCATTATTATAGCCAATTGAACACAACATACACACACCAAAACTACACAGTTGCAGTGATAGCCAGACAAGCGATACAGTTTACGGAGTCACTGCAACTAAGCACCCACCACCTTAACAAAAATAAATAAATAAATTAATGTATACATTTATTAAGTTTCCTTGTTTTCTATTTTCTACTTAATTTAGAAGAGATGTTGCTTCAAAATGTTGTTATTAGCTACAATACCCAACAACAACTCTGTATACTGTGAAATATTTAAACCGTCAATGCGATTTAGTTGAACACATCCCTTGTGCAATAATACGAAGGATGTTACAATTACTGCCAATGAAAGCAACATAGCATATTAAAATTTATTAGCAATCTCTGTAAGATCTTTGATACGACTAGAATAGATTAAAGCAAATCTAATTGTTTCATAGCGGTCCTAATTGGAGCTTTGCGGACAGGAATTAAATTTTAATGTTTAATAAAGCGGATGGGTAGTAACCTGTATCAACAGTACACTTTACTTTAAACACACTGCGTAAACACGCCCTAGTTTTCTTTGATTTGCGGATTATGGTAGATGGCAATATCTAATATTTACATTTTGCTCTTACACAAATCTGCTAATAACATTTCAGAAAAAAACCTGGATTATTGCTATATGTAGAAAGTTTGTCAGGTTACAGTGGTTGTATACATGATTTAGTTGATTTTTTTCTTACTTACTACTTTAAGTTTTGTTGGTGCTTCCCTTGTATTTAGAGTACATCTACATGTGCATTGTAGGGTTTTAGATCTTTCATTTCATTAAAGTAACATAGTAATGCTATGAAGAGTACATATAAATAAAGGTACACATGTGCTGTTGATGCTTTATTAATAATTTAATAAGTTCTATTGTATTAAGTAGCTCGATAATTGACTGATAACAAACCCGGTCTGCACTATCACATTTTTGTTAAATACACACCTTATTTTGTACTGTATAATAATTCTTGTTTCAATAATTTCTATAACTACTGTACATAAAATGATAGCAGAAAGAGAGGGAACCACCCTGGTGGAAAAATATTTATAATAGTAGACAGATAACATACTTAGTTGGATCATTGTCAAACTGGTTTGGCTTCCTAGGCAGTCTACTATAGAGGGAATCTAGAAAGTCGCCAGACTAGCCACATTTCAAATACACGATTCGTCGTGCCAGAACCAGCCTGTGGCATAACTCTGGAGGGTATCAATCCTATGCATTGTCAAAGCAAAACACTACGACCACTCGAGGGAGACAACCGAACAAGAAATTTGTAAGACTTTCGTGAAGGAAACCATTCAGCAATAGGACCAGGAATTTATTTACCTATAAATGGTAAAATCTGAAGTAGATTGAAAAGGTACTTGTGTAACTTGGAGCTTGTATCTGATTCCACTTGCTCAAGATCTCAAGGGGGCGATAAAACACTTCTATTATGTAATTGTCAGAAATCGGTAGCATTGGGAGACAAACTCTCAGCGTTGAGTAATTAAATTAAATTTAACTATTATAGCTATACCGGGTGCGCGCGCACGAGCTGCTGATACGTTTAGTGTAAGATGAAAAAGAACAGCGAAGAGACGTCCCTTAGTTAACACAGGAAACGTATATCGGTACTGGTTGGTTGGACGAATGCATTCATTGTATCTCTTTATCTAACATATTAAAATCCTATGCCTGCTCTAACACATTGAAGATCCTATCAACAGATCGAAGTGCTCAAACACGACAGAATGCATTTTAGATAGCAACAGACTTGCGCCTGCGCACATGCACATTAGACTCAGCTATGAAGGTGATGCGAAGAAATTGATTATACACCGAGAGTGTCAGACAGAGCATAACATAGCGCTTCCCAGTTACAGTCGCCCACACATTGCTAATGCATCTATCAATGGGTCGAACGCGCGCATACTGTATATCTGTGCTGATATAAATTTAAACTAAGCGAATTCGCTTCAAGCAACAAAAACAGTAATGAGGTCCTATTATTCTCTTAGAAATCATTAGTTTATTGTTCTAGTTCCTGTAATAGGCGCTCATGGTATATTGTTGGAATTCACCCTGCGGACGAATGCAATGAAAATAGATCAAGCATTAAAAGCGGACCACGTGGTTTCGACCTTGTAGGTCTCATCCGCACAACTCCGAATGCAAGATCTAATTTCATAGCTCTTTTCACCTCTCCACTTATTTGTATGATACCTCCGACAATGGACTAATTTCAACCTCATGCCCACTAGTGAGCAAGGTGGTAAGTAGCACACCGCAAGGCACTACACAACACAAGTCGGTACAGCAGATACCGATCTAGCTTGGATAATTCGTGGATTGTCATTCGTGCTACACCCGCCTATTACAGGCATTTTTTTTTGTTTTTATATTGGAATTTCTCGACGTTTTCCTATTGTTACTACTTTACTTATTTTTTCGATTCATTAAGTGTCCAGTTTGTTGGCTGTATGCTTTCTAGTAACCTGTACATGCTAAAGTTTTTTCGAACCACTTTGAATATTAAAAAAAATGGGCATTTGCGTTTGAGTATTTGTTTGCTAAATTAAATTTAAATCTTTTGTCACTGTAATATAATGCACTAGCGATGGGTCGGATTCGTATGATTCGTACAGTATATACGACTTTCATGTGTGATTCGTACGGTACGAATCTTTACTATTGATACGGATTCGTATAATGTTATACGAATCATTTACTTTATACGAATCCGTATCATTTTGGAGTCGTACCGCCGCTTGATATGAATCGGATTCGGAGTCAAGTAGTATACTGGTAGCAATTGATTGTAGTCGTATGAATCGTACCATTGTACGAATCTGTATAATTATACGTAACTTATGTGAATCATTTACTTCATACGAATTCGTATATCTTAGAGTTAGTCTATTGATACTAATCTAAATCGAAGTCAAACAGTATATTTGTTTCGTACTGGTAAATTGTATGTATGTTACGAGCAGTCGTACAGTATGATTCAAATAGTTTCTCTAATCAGTAGCATGAATATGAATCGTTACTATTTATACATACTAAACATGGGTAACGCACTAAATTTCTCTGCGTTCGGGGTGAATCTGTTACGATCTTTCGGTACGAATCATACGAAATTAGTATACGGATCACCAGAACGATTCGAATCTTGTCGCTAGTACGGAGAGTCATGAATCACGAGTCGATACGAATCATTTTGGTACGAATCATATTATACGGATCTTTTATTTTAGGAGTCATTTGGATTCGAATCACCAAAAAGATTCGAATCGCCCATCACTAATAATAATAATGTTTGAAAGCTGAACTTTTAGTAAAGTTATGGATGGTGTCGCTACTTCGCAGAACGTGATGGTGTGAAAAGCAGATTATTTGAATATAACTTCTGATTTATTTACATTAACTGCACAATAAATGATTACCGATTAACAATCTTTTGCTTAGGTACAAGTTCGTCCAATAGACGCTTGTTTTTCTGTTTTGCCTAAGTTGTGAAAGTGATATATTTACTACGAGTATATTACATACAGCTGTTCCAACGATGAATATCTTATTTTTATAGTACATGTAAAGGTGTCGAAAAGCATCCAAAGCAAAAATACGCACACATTTAAGAACAATTCGGCTAAAGACAGATAAACACAGAATATTTAATCAAAGTTACTGTGTAGCGTTACAAGGAGCGTTTGTGTAGCGTTTCTAGGAAAACTGTAATAAAGTCAGTTTTTGATAATATTCCTCTTTCCAAAACCGTAATTTTTTCTGTATCTTTCCGAACGTTTATTTTAGAAGTTTTATTTTAAAACTTTGCGGTAAAGTTACATAGACATTTCGTTCCAGAAAAAGTGACTTTTACGTTAGACAGTTGCTAAATATTTTTCGAACCGTTGCGCTGTTTCTCTCTCTCATCTTCAGACATATCATGTTAAAAGGAATTTTTCATTTACGCTCGCGTTATTTCAAGCTAGCTAACAATCAGTTGAACCTGTTTTCTAAATTGGACATGTGAGTTGGGTTTCGATCTCGACAGCCGAAAGCAATTTACCCAGAAGCAGGAAAAAATAACAGCTGTGATATCAATTATCGTACGGAACTGTTCTTGTTGGTCACCACAAAATTAATTTATTTAAAAACCATCCAACGGTTTTTTTTTAATCGAGAATCAATACGCATTCAATATTGACGAGAAATGTGTCCCAATGTACATACGTATATTAACGGAAGTTTATCAGTTATTTCTTGTTAATACTTTGTTAGAGTTTGGTAGATATTTTTTAGGTAGGTATTTCCTAAAGTTACAGAATGCGGCATGCAACATGCGAGATTCAATATAAAATTGATTAAAACGAAAAATTATTTTGTATGGAACTAATTTTTTATCGAGGAAAATTTATTAAGTTAACTACATTTTTCATAAAATCAGCAAGAGGAGCCTATGTTTGCCTCAACTTTATTTTTATATGAATATCTGTGAATTTTTAAGTTTAATTGGATTATTATTGAGAGCATATTTTAACGGTAACGCTCCTTAAAACTGTTTTACTATATCTCTGACTTGATAAAGAAATGTATAAAAAATATAAGTGGGGTATCGAAAGATGACAGGTATTGTATATTATAAAAGTTTTTGAGTATCGATTACTAAAATTACTAATGAAATCAGAGATCAACCGGAATTCAGAAGAGCACATACTATTTGAAAATAAGAAGTAATAAGATAGCTCTGTTTAACTCTTCAGAAATCGGTTATTGCATGCCATATAGAAAATGTTCACGTATTCATACATTGCAGCTCTTAAAACGGTTAAGGGTTTTTAAACATCAAACTGGGCAAATACTTGCGATCGATTTGCAGATGAAGGAGTCCCATTTCCTCAATTAATTCTCCTTCAATGCCAATGGAATATATATTAAATAGGACTTTCATTACATGTTATGGCTTAGTAAACATGGTGCGAGATCTCTAAGTCTTCATCCTAGATAAAGTTGCTGCATGGATTCGTTGGTAGCCCATCTCTTGTGTCTGTCATTAAAAATCGCATTGATCATCGCGTATCATCTTGCTCTTTAAATTCTTTCTATCTTCCTATTTCCAGGTCTGATATTATCACCTCACCACTTGTTATAATATATAATGCTGCAACTATGCCATGAAATGGTATATTTACAAGAAGTACGTCCGTATAGTTCTTTCATTTTAATCGGTTAGATTGGCTGGAGGCACTCTGTGCTTGTGATTCGCAGCCATTCCGAATAAACTTAACGAAAGGAGAACTCTTACGAAGTATTTAAGAAACAAGCCAAGGTAAATGGAATCTCCTAAGTAAATTTTAATAATATAACACCAAAATACAGATTTGCTTATAACCATTATACTGTTACATCTACCCTATAGTCACAAAATACGAAACGATATTACGTGTTAAAAATAATTGGATTTTGTGCGTGCTCCAATCATTATTAATTCATAACCTCCAAACAGCTATTTAAATGGTAATCGCAGAGCAAATTAACATAAACCCTAGTACATATTGCATGATAACTTGCGTCAGAATCCGCAAAACAACTGTTTCCGAATGGTTCGAACCGCAAACATATGTTAGTCGTGTAGATTTCCCGGGATGCGGTATTTTCAACTTGCTCTAAGTAGGTTTTTGGGTGTACCTAAAAAGGTATTAATATTACAAGAGAATCGTCGGAATACTATTCCATCTTGCTGCTTCGTGTAACGTATGTTAGTAAACAGATGAATTACGACATAATCTACGACATTAAGATTGTTTCTTATCCAACGTACAAAATTAGATCAATGATATTTAGATTTTTTTTCAGTTCTATTCGGATTGTTAAAAGAAAAATAAATATTTTATTCACATGCAAAAAGAACAACCTTTATAATATATATATTATATTGTACTATATTGTCCTTTTGCTCCTCATCGTTCGATGTCTTTTCTTAGTTGGCTTTTTTACACTCTTTATGCACTTGTCTATGTCTGTCTATCATGTCGTTTCCTTCAACGTTAATGATCACTGCAGCCCATATGTTGCAGATCTATATCGCATTCAAAATGAGCAAAATATTCAAAATTAAGTTTTTTCCAGATACTTTTGTTAGCCTATTTATCTGTCTGTGTATTTTTTGTCTGGATCTTGGTTGATGAAACAAAGTCTATTTGTAATGTACAGTGGATTGTTACACACAGTAGGTAAGACTACACTAATATCTGCCGATTTTAACAAAGCACTGCTCCCATCCTTAATAGTAATGACTGCTTTTTGAGACCTGTACACTCTCACGAAACGCTTGTGATCGATATGTTGATAACCAACACACAGTAGTGTCTTATTATGACTTTATTCAAAAATTGAATAGAAAAATGCGCAAAATACAATCTCAGTTTGCACAGGGATCGGCTACCAATGCTCCGTTCCCACATATCCCCAAAAATTCTCGGAAATATGACTAGGAAATGTTACCTCATTACCTACGGTCCGGACATGAATCCGCTAGAGTGTAATACAGGGTGAAGAGATGCAATTTGTGTATTAATAATAATGGAGGTATATTTGAACATTAATAATGTTGTATGCCCTTAATAAAAGTTCTTATAGTTTTCATTTTATTACAACATAAGATTTCAAAATAAGTTTTCGTTTAGTTTGTATTTTATCAGTTCGAAATTCAATTCTTTCCCATAAAAACCATAAAAATGTCTATATCCTCTTTATTTTTTAAAATAACCATATCAAACCTTATATCATTGTAATCAGCAAAAAAGAAGCTTTTTAATTATGTCAAAACCAACTATGGTTTCCAATTAAAAAAACACAAGTTTGTGTCATAACTTGATAATGGTGAACGAAAATAAAATTAGCTACATAATTTTATTTGGCGTAAAATTATCTAAAATTTTTGTCTGGACACTTTTTTCGCTAAAATTACTATTAACGATGCTAAGCATGTTTAAAGAAAATCGTAAAATTTGGTTTTCTTTGGATATCTAATAAGCCATTAAAGTTACCGGAGAAACAAAAGCAGTTTTAAATCAAACTCATAAAACTGCGCATTTTTCCCCATTTAAGCGTTTTTCTATCTTCAGTAGTTTCTGAATCCCAATGCCTAAACAACTTTTGTTAGAGATCGAAAAAAACTCACCCTGTATATTCCTAGAGTTGAAAAAAAAGAAAGTCCTATAATTGGCTTGTTTTTCGTTGTTGTTCTAATGAAAGAGAATTATGTTTTGTGTAGTAATTTTTCTTTGGTGGAGTCGCAATTTTTATAAATGAAAATTGTAAATATAATTTCAGTTCTATTGATAAGTTAAAGGGTTTCTGCCAGATCTCCCAGCCGTTTCCGAGCTTTTCGTATGTTAAATCGAATTGAAAAGCTTCCCAGGTTAAACATTTCCCAAAAATACCTGAATATAGTTGGGACACAGGTATAATACAGCAGGAATGCTAAAATTCTTCGAAGAATTATAAATAGATACATTAATACATTAGATAAATAGATACAGATCGAAAAGAATTCGGATAGCCTTTCCGGCCCTAGAGGCGAAACGGACAAAATTTCGTGTATATCATTTATGAAATATTACTGATATTTTAGGAATAATTACTTGTTTCACAAAACAATGATGAATATTCTCTGTTGAGTTGCATAACTATCACTATAACACCTAGCCTTTCAATGTCCGAAAATGGTTATGAAATCATATAAGGGCTCCTAGTAGATTGGCTTTGTGAAAGCTACGTACCTAACGCAAAAGTATCAGGATTCACAGAATCCGCGCATTCCTCTTGTAGTATATCCTAATTATAATTACGAGAATAAAACATTATGGAATGTTGCAATTTTTATATTAGTTACTAACTTGGCAAATGATTATATCAACATTTTTTGTCTTAGCTAATTATCGGTTGCCACAAGATTTCTGTTAACCTACTGAATTAAAAAATATATAAAAGCTTCCAACATAAATTCCATCTAAAGACGAATTTTAGAGTTTTATGTGGACAAGAATTTCAAAGCGCTTTACCGATTTAATACTATACATATATATGTATATATCACTAGGAAGGAGAACCGCTATAATTCAGTTATTCAGCTCCTATTGATTTATATGTAATTGCTAGTCTAGTTTTTAATGCATCTAGTTGATGCGCCGTGGTATAACGGCTTACCAAAAAGTACGCTCTTCAACGTTCGCTATTTGGGATTATCTTTTCAATCAGATTATGCTCCAGTACATTTTCCGCACTGAAGCAATTTTCTCTTAGAGCTTTTCGATTTCGCTAGAATAATAAAAGGACTAGTTACAATTTAAGTAAACTACGATACCGTTGGATATGGAGATTAAATGTTTTACATTTTTCCATATCTCTGCTTTTTGACTTGACAGAAGTAGTTGTAGGCTGCTTATATAATTAATGTTAATCCCCCAATAAAAGTTACTATGCAAAGGGGATATCATTTAGTTAGATGTATAAACCTTATTAGCGAATGAAGTACAGTCTACAAGTAGAGCTTTCAAAATTAATTATTATGCAAATAGCATTCTTCATTCAGGTTTCATTCTATAACGATATTATTAGGCAAATATTTTATATATTTTTCCATTTCTATGAAGTTCATCACTGGATGTCTTGGTGCAGAAGTAGAACAAAGCGATAATAAAACTCATTATTCGCACTTATTATCGCCTTGATAATGACAGCCTCGCTGTCAAAACGCGTCGGTGTTTACTTGAGAGTGTTTGGTGTTTAGTGTTTTATATTTATATGCAAATACCATTACATCCGCTATCTTAAATTACTAATTTTGCATGGCTAAAATTAATATTATATTCAATATCTATCTTTCGTATGTATATGTATAATTACTGACCGTACACGTATACTTATAAGTAGAAGTTATTGTCTGATATAGTTTTGTTTAAAATTTGGAAGAAGTTTGCGAACGTTAAAAGTTAGTTCAGCTTTCTAAATTTCTCTAGAAGGTTTAGAACGTGGTGGTTATCAATATCATAATGTTATTCTGTAGGTAACATGTGTGTACATTATGAGGCTAAGAAGCAATACCCTGCAATCAGTTTTATTTTGTTTACTACCATACCAACATATCAATCCTGACAAACATTACATGGTGTACTATAAATAGTATTCTTATTAAACAATAAAACGGGACGATAGCCGTAGTGGTTAGGCGGCTGGCTATCGTTGAGGCAGAACGACAGGAGCTGGGTTTCAATTCTCCGGAGAGACGGTGACATTTTTTCGGAGAATTGAAATCTGGATCGACTTACCATTCGCTTTTGAGAGCTAACTGACTAACAGCGCGGCATGATAAGAGGCAGCAGCTTCTGTAGGACCACTAAAAGCATTGGAGTTATAAATTAATTGGTTAAAGATAGGCGACTATTAGCAAAAATATTACAAAGCAATCTTCGACTGTTGAAACAATGATTGATTAGTTATATGTGTAATTCTGTGTTTCATAGCACTACCTGTGTTAAACATTGGGTTTGGTGGGTGATTAGATTGGTAATTGAGGAATCTTCCCAGTGCTGAGAGTTCATGATACAAGTCTAAGATTAAAATGTTTTTATTAATTCTAATAACTTTGATATCTAAGAAACGTATACTCTGAACAGTTTCGGTATCTACAGTATACGGTAAGCTATTGTTGTCAGAATTAAAATTTTGCAAGAGCATATTTAAGCTTATCTACGCTTTTATAAATGAATACTAGTTAGAATAAAAGTTCAGTGTGATATTGTCTGGCAAATGACCTAACACTATTAACGCTAAAATGGGACTAACAATTAACGAATTGCTCCAAGTGATATCACATGTACCAGATTTTATATATGCCGCGCTTTTACAGCAGATTTGTATTTCTTGTATTACATTATTGAGTTTCAAGTATGTGAAGTATGTTAGCTTGGTCTTAGATAAGCTCATTTATAATTGATATTACGTGTATGAATAGATATAAGAATTGTGAGGGTGTTAGTATTATCAGTACAAACTGTTAATCGTATCCCGTTGCTAGAAGCTACTGTTTCATCTAGTGCCCAATTATGCAGCAGCGAGGAAAGGAAAGAATGTAATTTGAGAATGGGTTGGAAAATATTGAAGCTGTACGACGAAGACCTGGGCATGAAACTGTATGCGAGGAAACCAGATAACAGCAGAAGCAGTAGCGGCGGTAAACAATCATTTTTTTGGCAACTAGGTAAAATAATGCGCGCCGACAAGACTTACAGTGACCGGAGACCCCCATCGTTCGATCGTATGTACCGTGGTGAGTTGAAACTCAATACCACTCAACGGTTGGAAAAGAGTACGGACTATTAAACAATAATGGGTGGATGTACAGGCAGGATAAAAATGCTGGATCAAATAACATCGATAGTTGTGGTGGAGTTACGTAAAAGAAATTTTCCTTAGCCTACTCAAAATCAATATTGTAATTAATAATTATGCTGTAGATAATACAAATTATCAGTCATTTGTTTTCAATAGTAATTCTATTGTAAATACCAATTAAAATGTTAGTAATATCCGAAGTTCGAAACAAAGTATCTTAAGCAATGTATATTATGCAACAGGTGGGCTTATGTAATTTTAATATTAATTTAAATAAAATAAATGAGAACATTGCAGGAATTGATATGTCAGAAGCACAGTTGAGTTTGTGGAGCAACTACATTTGTATTAACTGAGAAATCGGTCCAAAAAACATGAAATATTAGTTAATAATATTTCGTTACTATATCTATAACTTTTTAATATTAAAATAGATGTATAAAATATTAAATTTGATTCTTAAAAAAGTATATATAAATATAGTAACAAAATATTGGAAAATGGATAGTCAAATTGAAATCTTAAAATTAAAAAAGGTGCATTACAGAGACTCTCTGGTCAATAACTTTTGCACTAGATTGCTCCATAATAATGAGTAAATTAATGTTTTAAAAATGTTAATAATTTCTCTCGAAAAAGGTGATATATTGGAAGTGTATCTAGTACGCTTACTTCTGTTTCCTGATCCAAAATGAAAACCTTCCTTTTTCTACTTTTCTTAAATATTGATTTATTATTTCGCAATTTTTTTGTATAAACGCATAAATTTGCTTATTACTGTTATGCTTTCAGTGATTTTTTTCTGCAACTGAGATATACATATTAGCAGCGTAGCATGTTTTTCGAGAGAAGTGGCCTTTTCAAAGCAATAATTTACTAATGATGAATAGATAATCACAAAAAATATTTCTTTGTTAGTACTAGGAAAACCTGTCCAAAATTATTTATTCCACGATATTCGTTTATTGCCTCCTTGCAGATTATTTGGCAATTATCAAAAATTTTAAGTGTTTTTCATTTGTATATCTTTAGGTTTACAGTAGTAATGTGATAACAATTTTCCTCAAAATATTGTTTTTCTCAGGCTTCCACTGTCCGAGTCTCTGTTAAGAGGGCTTTCGGGTTTTGACCGCGCCATAGTAAAGTACCTAATATACAATACAAAAATAAACGCTAGAGGTGAAAACCTCACAAGCAACACGGTTGCGTTTATTTCGTCAGCAGGAAGAATTACTATATCTTTGTTGGCGCGGAGAGAACCTAGGGCTGTACGTTCCACTTTGGATACGTTCGGCTGAGTAGGTTTTGCAGAACAAAGATATTTGGCTGTTTCAAAACTTATAATATCGACATTTTCTTTAGGGAGTGTAGGAATGGATGATTCTACTAAGGATATTATGTCTTCTTTTGGAATGCTTTTGGGAGCCACGGAGAAAATACTAATGTTTTTGCTTCCGATAGAGGATGTGAGGATAGATTTTTGACTGTTTTTCATGATAAATGGGTTACGGTTTTTTTATTAGTTGGGACAAGCAATTGAAATTTCCGAATATGATTTTCACGTTTCGACGTTCTTTGAATATCAGTCAATTCGGCTCCTATAGATAGTAGCGTGGTGTGTGTGCTGAGATATACTCCCACACCATGTCACTTTTTATAGTAGGTAGCGAGATTAATAATCATGTTGAATATTATGGAATATATATATATTATCGTATAAATTGATAAATTAGTAATTATAACAAATTGACTATCGAAATCAAAAAACTTTAACCAACATGCGCAAGAAAAAATAGGATGGTCGTATATGTGAATAGCTCCATTAACAAGTAAATTAGTAGTGGTAAATATTTATCTTTGGATATGGTGTACGATATACATATATCATCGAATCCATATGGACTAGACAATAATCAGCAATCACATTCTTTTCCAATGATTCTTCTCTAAGTTCTGACTAAAGTAGAAATTTATTTAGTGTTGAATAACTTGAAGAATGCACAAGTCTAATCTATCTGACCAGTAGTCAAACGTGGTGGTATTCGAATATAGAGATTTCTTTTAATGTGCGCTGGGCCCTCAGTTGACTCCGTAAGCTGTATTGCTTGTCTGGCTATTACTGCAACTCTCGCGGTGTAGTTTTTTGTGTGACTAATTGTGTTCTAATAGCTTTGTGACAGCTCCATACCGCACAATTTGTTAAATATAGAGGATACAACTGAAATGTATTGTTTTAAGCATTAGGTGTTCCTCAGGAATCAAATTTATGGCCTTAACTCTTTTTAATCTTGAAGATGTTGTCAATAGTTTAGATAGTGGGACTGTAGTATTTGCGGATAATAGAAAAGATATGTTAGAAAATGATGAATTATGAAGACTTTCTGCCGGTACGGAAGAATATGTACACGTTAAATTCATGATGCCACGCAATACGAAAAAGGATACTGCAATTGCATATCATTACTAGATATGTAATACTTTGTTGGATGTGTCACAAACTTTTCATCATTCTTTGATATCTCTCGTATTAATAGAAATAGTTAAATTTTTATTATAATTTTCCCATTTTCTTTGTTAAGTATTGAATATTTTGTATATTATATTCGCTTCCTAATTTCCTGTATTTAAGTGGTGCCTGTTGGAAATAAATTGAAATATGTAATTACATCTAATTAGATCAGCTGGTGTTTCCTATTAATTATTTACTGTAATAGATTAAGCATTAACACCATAATACCATCTTACATAAAGTATTTATTAGGTTTCATACCTTTTATTATATGTGTGTATAGAATTCTCCAGCGTATTAAGTTGAAAAGACTGTTTATCATTGCCAGTTCACATTTACTTTAGCTTTGTTTCTCGTTTGAATAAGGGCGATTTGAAATAGTAAATAAGCTTGCAGAGCCTGCCTTTGTTGCATTTGAAGCACATCCCTTTATTGAATTAAATTTCGAAGTTATATATTGAAGTTCTGTTTGTTTAAAGTGCCAGTATAAGATTCCTTTGAATCATACTTAAACATAAGTGCGTCTCAATATGTACCTAAGCACTTGTGTAAGTGAATAGACACTCGATAATTAAGTCTATTTGAGTTTCGCCTGAGGCTGCTTTGAAGACTCCCAATTACAACTTCTAGCGAACGAAGTCGACTTGTTAGTAACTGTGGCTGGTCTGCGAAATCTAACGATTGCGATTATTAACAAAGACAAATATGAATTCCTTCAACCCACATCTGCTTTTCAAGCAAAGCCGTTCATGTAAAGAATTGTAATCTTTTACAGAGATTTCACACATGCTATATTTTGTATAAATGCCTCGATTCCGATATACAATATATTAATAATGAATTTTAAATTTTGTGACGGGGAATTTGTAAGCGAAGTATTTTAAGCATATTACTACTTTGTTGATCTTCCTCACAAACATTTACTGTGCTTTAAGGCATTGGATTCAATTATTAAATTGTTGCTAAATCCACATTCAATTATTAATTGAGTATACTGAAACTTTAAATTTAGCACAATGTATTTGTTTTGTGTATACTTAACTATGTATACACACTACGACTATTTTCCATGATTAAAACGAACATATTACTAGCTTATCGTTAAACATTAATAAAACAAGATTTGTCAAAACAGCGGCTCGTTATCTATCAATTGTTTAAATATTTTAAATATTTAAGAAAGAAATATCTACCGCCCACTTATCATAAAAATGTTGGAGGACTAAAAGCAGTTGAAAAATAAGACCCGTTTTATTTCAATGGTATGCTATTTATCAGTTGCTTAGTTGATGGTAGGCGTTTGTTCTTATCGCGATGTCGCTGAACATCATTTTTGCCCGATTTAGCATGCTTTTCAGCGTTTCTGTCAAACAAATATTTATCATAAAAATTTAAAAACACACGAGAAATGACGTTTCTATTATAGGCAAATCGATGCATTATAGGCAACACGATAAAACAAGAAATGCACGAAATTTTGAAAAACTCTCTAAAAACGCGGTATTTCTAAACATTTACTGAATACAAATAATATAGCTTTCTGTTAATATACAACACAGTGGTAGTACGAATATGTTTTAAGTACATTTTCATCACGAACAGATAACAACTTCGTACCTATACAAGTGAGGTCTGTATATCTATTAAATTTCATTCAGTTTGTCAGTCTGGATTGGAAATACTTGCGTGGAAGTGACATGAACTCAATAGGAAAATAGAAGGTGATAATATTGTAATAGCACCCAAAGCTACCAACAAAAATATTATACTTCAGGGTGAATAATAATATGTGATGTCACACCAACATTTTAATAATTATTTATATTGCGTTAATATGTTTTAATTTAATAATCTATAAGATTGATGTTGTTTATCCGATTGATATATACATAGTTATTAAAAATGTGTATTTTAAAACCGTGTATTTTTGTAAAAATAGAGATAGTGACATGAACCTAAACGTTAGAAAAAAGGAGATTATTTATACTCCAGTTCTTCTAATCACAATTGCTTATTCGATTATCAATAAAGTACTAATACTAATAAAAACAAATAGCAAAACACTGTAATAAACATTTTTCGGATTTAGCCCGGTTATGATATAAAAATCTAGGTTGCCATCAGTTATGATTCATTTAAGCGCATTTAAGCTTGGCATGTAAGCAGTTGTAGACGAAAGCAAGAAATTGAAGTTTTGGTAAAAAAAATAAAAACAATACGTTGAACCCAATGAAATTATTTTATTTTAAAAACTAATTACACATCAAGTAGAAAATGATTTCGACCTTGCCTAGACTAGACTACAAATGACTAGAGATATGGCATATTGATGTCATGCACATAGCCGGAGATATTTCGATATAAATATGCTACGCTCGGTGAACTCGCTTAACCATCTGTTGTGGAATGTAGTACGTAAATAATTTAAATTAAATATGAAATTTCTTGCGTACGTCACACGCATGTGTGTCGAATTCTCCATCTCTACAAATGACTACAATAGAGACTAATAAACTATACCTGATATAAATTAGTTGAACTGCATTAAATTTTTTATCACTATTGCTGAATAATTTTATTTTATTAGTGAGAATGAAGGACAGCTGTCAACAAGAGAAAACTATTATTGTCGAGAATGTTGTGCAGGTATTGTGCATCTCGTGTAACATAAACTTTATGGCTGATTTTGTAACTTTTTCAATAACTTTCAAACTAAAGTATAATCTTTAAATTTTACTAATATTTGTAGTACATAATTTAATTAAATATATTAAATGCATTAGTCTCTGCCAATTTTTAAAAGACATTCGAATAAAAATTCGCTGGTTTTAAGCCAATTATCATCAATACATATTTCTAATTTAGCTGTTGCTCATGTTATTATGGGAACTGTTTTTTCAAATAAAACACGCATGTTTATTTTTACATTTTAAGAATATTCGTCAGATTTTAAAATGCCTTTTTTCTTAATATATTGACTAAATGGGTCTGACTAGGTTTCACCGATATTGAAGCAGAGTTTTACTTTTTCGTAAGTGTATTAACAAAATAATAGCCAAAATTAAACCAAAAACAGATTTTGAAATGTTACATAGACTGTTCAAACTGTCGAGCAAACATCGAAAACTCAACTCAAAACAGTCTTTTTTCAATGAAACTACTCGCTTGACTTATTTGAAATGAATCTCCACGAAAGTAATAAAGAAAAATTGTTATATCTGTTTTTCTCGGAAACAGAAAAGTTCTTTGCAAATAATCATGCAAAATGTAGATTATTTCAATGTTGAAAAGTTAGAATACATAGCCTAGTATAGTGATATAACTAATATTTACAGTTGATTAATTTTGCATCGGAATTATTAGTTCTGCTGAAAAATTATGTTACCTTAAGATAGTGTGTAAATGGTGGGAAAATAATCTGTACATATTTTTACGATTTTCGCCATAGTTTTTGTTTGCCTTCAGAACCGAATAAATTAAACTTCCTCTCATCGCTAAACAACACATTTTCCCAGAAATCGACCGATTTGTTGGCGAAAATCAAATACAGAGCTAGAACCGAGGAACCTTATTCCAACTGCGAAACATGGAGGAGGTTCGGTGATAGTATGAGGTTGTATGTCGGCGAATGGAGTGGGGAAAATGCAGTTAGTGGAGACAAATATGGACCGGTTTGTTTATTTCGATATTTGTGTTCTTATGTATTTTTTTGGTGTATTCATTTTTTTAAATAAAATCAATTTTCTCCTATACGCAGTATTTGTGAGGCGTACGTATACTTTTCCGTGTGACTCTATATACGTAAATAAATCTATTTGTTCATTACATTTTTTTTCACCAAACATGTGCTTATTAATTACACATTTATAACCGCAGATAAATTTTAATTAGACCATCTTTATAAAGCCTATAACAGCATCTAGATAGTTTCCATACAACCACCGCTTATTTGACTCAAAAATCCAATATATCAACCCAATGTATAAGCGGAATCTACTGTATTTCGTTTTGTTACTTTCGTAACATGTTCAGTATGACTTTTATTTTTTAAATGTTCGTTTGTAATTTCCGTAACTTTTGCGAACTAATAATCTCTAATACAAATTTATCTACAATATATTAATTTACTTGACTGATTACTTGTTACCAATTTGTTATCAGTGATATCAAAATCTGCAAAACATTTAAGAATATTCAAAACGACCACTAAAGTCAAGAGAGAAACACATAAATGTCGATAAAATCTTGAAGATTGTGTATATATGTTTCACACATTAAGTTTTTTATGGCTTTTATTCATCCGACACATTCACATTTATTTACGACACAATTTTACGTGTAGTATAAGAATCGATAAAACTTTAAACATAAATATCCGAAATACGTTGACAGGACAAACTTTCACTTTAAAATTGTATTTATTTAAGGATACCTGTCGATCAGACTGGAAATTCAATTTCATTATACTTTAGCATTTTATTCGAGGAGAATTTGTTAACACCTACACTCTCGTGGATACTGCTAAGGCAGGCAGTGTAGAAGCGGTAAAATATGCACTTGTAGCAGTGTGCGGCGCATAGACATCCAGATAATCTTGATTATGTTTTGAAGTTGTTAATCACTCGGCATTATTTTTCATTAAAGCTATGTAGAAAATAAATCAATATAACTCTTGGAAAATAAACTGCCGCGAGCATGCACAATATTATTTAAATCTATGTATGTATATCGATTGATGAATTGGAGATAAAATTCATATAACACAAGAAATATGTCACATCTACAGGATGTGACCTCCTATTTGTCCCTCGATTACAGGAATATTGACAAACATGTGGAGAGAAGCTGTTGTTGGTTACAAATTATTGTAATTATTAGAGATTACAGATAAGTGCAAGAAAAAAGTTTATGGGTTTACTATCGCTACTACTAGTCTGTTACACAGGTGTTATATATTGCTAGACAAAATATACTTTTTTCCAACGTATTTCCTGAAAATTAATGAAATCTTAGTTACGATGGCGTCTAAACATGTTCAATTATCAAGATAAATATGGTAATAAGGAACTGAACCAGTCTTTTTAGGCATATACTTGATATATGCTTGATATTCCCATAAAATGCAGACGAAAATTGTTTCAAAGCAGGTGTAATAGATCAGTGCCAATTCTCTCTCTAATTTCAGAGCAGAAGTATATGAACAAAAATTCCAGTTGCGATACATTTACATATTTTGGCACTAAATAAATGGAACTATCAATATATGGGATGTAATGTAATGTAACAGTACCAATGTTCAAGGCATAGCGCTTCCTAATGTATGCAGAAGTTGTTGCAATATTGATGTAAATCAATCACCCTGAAATATTACAACATATTCAAAAACTTATTAGTTTAATTAGAGTTTGATTTGAATCCGACAAGTTCTCTGTTGTCATTCTCCATAATCAAGTGTTAAAATAGCAATAACAAACAAAAATAAAATTAGTGTATACACATTTTTCTAAATGGCGTTGTTTTTAATAGATGTCCTACCTAAACTAAAATTATTCCTACAGTCATCACCACCACCAATTTGGAAGAATATTTTTTATGTTGCTCTTAAAATATTATATCTTCTGATAGCTTTTTAAGAATATTTGGCTTGCCTAGATGACTGCAGAATATTTTTAAAAAGACTACACGATGCGCTGTAAATATAGTTGTATTTCTTGAAGATTGTCGAGGAAAGCGCAACTTATCCACTAAAAGAATTTTACAGCATTGTTAAAGAATTCAGTCGGAAGTTAATCATTTAAATAGTATTGTGTGCTCTTCGATGCAGAAATAGGTGATCGATTACCGCAAATGAATGTTCTTTCGCTTACATCCATTCCTTGTATTGTTTCCTAGTTCCTTCGTTTTGAGTATACTACCATAGGGTAATCGGCTATAATTAAATTACATATAATTAACCTAGCGTCTGTATAAAATGTACAAAGGATTAATTTTTAGTATTGTTAAGATTGTTCATATTAGCAAACTGTTGGGGTGAAGTGTAAGAATGTTTAAAACTATGTTCAAACTAAGTGAAAACATGTACATAAGTGATAATGTTTTAACATGAAATATCAATGCGTCACGTATGGACATCAGTATCTGGAAAATTGAAATTGATTAAAGCCAGACTGATTGTCTATGATACGTTTCTTGCATTTGGTTTTAGATAACATAGGTAGTAGGCTACTACGCGACCATCACCGATTAAACTGGAAAGCTATTATATTTTAGAAACAATAGGATCACCTTTCATCGTTTCGTAACGAGAAATGAATTGTAAGTGAAGATTTATACATTTTCCATTAGACGAACGAATAAATTTGGAAGTCCGCGTATGTAAATTTTATATCGCTACTACTCATCAGTTTGGCAACCTGTTTCCTTCTCATATGTTTAAGCTGAATCTAATATTGTTCGTTACATTAAATGCGAAAGCTTTCATAGATATTACATACGAGAAGCATCTCGGAGATTATTGAAATAGAATTTCCTGATATAAAGCTAATATATGTGATGGTGATGACATCAATTCCTATAGCTATGAATGTGCAGTGTCGTAAAGCAGAAGTTCCACGACGAATTTGTACCCGCCGTTAGTTACTGAATGGAACTTCCTATATACTACCGATGAAGCATATGTAGTTACATAATTTGTTGTCGTATTACGGTGAGAATTATTTCGGAGGATTTCATTGCTTAAAAAGTAATATTACAAATTAGAAGCTCGTATTACCTTTTCTTGATTCATATTCAACGTTTTCAATTCTTAAATAAAAAACATTATGGGTAAACGCAAACGTAGGAAAACGATGTTATAACCTAGCAATTAGCAATTTCAATTGAACTTGCTTTGTTTGTCAATAATGTTCGCTGCACATATATACTAAAGTAAATTTTTTGCCATATTCTTTAAGCATATTTAAAAAAGCTTACAAAACGCTAGAAAATACGACGATCGTCTACCATCAAGTTCGTAAAATCACACAAGCCACAATGTTCAATAAGTGGAAAATGAATTTTCGGAAGTTAAGTACTAGCCACCAGTATCAATAAGTAGAAGTAGTTTCCCTGACAAACCATCTTCATGACTTTTCCAAGTTATAGCACAAATCGTTAGTTTTCGAGTTCACTGATTAACAATGAATACGTACGACAATGTGCCGGGATACTCTTAAGAATCTGTTATTGATTACATTGTTTCGCCATTGAAAATGTAAAATCCTAGGCAGAGTACAAAAACTCAGTAAAACATGCAAACTGACTTATAGAGGTTTATACTTTTGTATTAAATTTGATATGCTTACCCTTAAAAGTGGTGGCAGCACCAGTTAGAGATATAATATAGATTTACGTAAGCTCTTATTTGTAATGTTACGACTGCGCTTTGTTTTATGAATAACAATATTACGTTTTTTTAAGGTTTAAAATGAAATTACCTTAAGATTAACGACCACTGCAAAACGTAAATCACGCTTAGCGAGAGCGCCTACTTCATTTTATAAATATTCTAAAGCTCTGTATAGTAACTGCGGATGTAATTTATGGATTTATGTGAACCTCTTAAAGCAGCTGTGTAGTGGTTCGCTTATAACTAATGCTTTAATATGTATGAAAATGTGTTTTTTTAGAGGTATACTTCAAATTGGTTGTAATTCTCGATATTTGTTTCTGAATAAAATATATAGAGAAGTAGACCAATTAGAAATACTACTACTGCGATAAATGTTTATATAGATATATGGTTTATGGATGGTTATAGCTGGGATACAAATGTCATAGCATGTTTCAGCGACAAAATACACTATCGTGTTTGTTTAGTTCTGTGAGATGAATTTAAATGCCTTATAAAACTTAGGTACCTACACATGTTTTAATATCTGCTATCTATTAATTAATAGTAATTAGTTTAATATGCATAACAGGTACAGAACAATGAAGTTAATTATTTCTGTAAACAAAGTACTAACCTGGAATTATCGACGAGATTGAATTAATTTCAAAACTTCGTTAATTTAGTATATACGAGTATGTATGTGTTATCACGATATACGAAATACTATCTATTCATTAAAACTTTTGAAAGAACGCGGGTACGATAACTTCCTCCTCTTTTGTATTTGAAAACTTTTAATGATATTCCTATTTTAGCTATTAACACATGGCGAAGTTGCAAAAGTTTTATGCGAATATTGTTCTTCTTGGTTCAAGACGAAATGCAATATTAAACCAGTAATTCGAAGTACTTGCTTTATGGCGATGTAATTTTCCGATATTCAAATAACTTTATTAGTTGCGTTAATATTTTGTAATCCTGATAACAGAAGCAAGTAATTAACAGCTATTTATAATTTATAGGTATTATATGGTGCTATCTGCATGAAAACAAAACCAGCTACTTTTAAATTATCTTTTTGATGCTACAAAAGCGAAAAGCGGGAAACCGTACATGATTTCAGTACAAGTGAGGTAAATAAAGAAACGGGAATATTTGTGGATGTGCAAATACGATCAATAATGCATGGTGAAAAGTTTGAGGGACTATTGAATCCATTGTTATGGATTTGGAACACTAAACACTTTAACCCACTAAACATCAAACAAGTTTGAACTAAAACACCGATGCGTTTCAACAGCAATGCTGTCATTATCAAGGCGATAATAAAACTATCTATTTTTATCTACCCCTATAGAAAAACAATAAATTCAAATCTGGGCGATTCATCTACATCGAATTCTTGATTCAAATATTATCGGACATCTAATGCGGAAATGTGACAGAAATATGGTCCTATTGCAAAGTTGCCCGTAATACCATCCCAAATATTTATAGTCCATTGTATCTGCTTATCAACTGCTCTTAGTATTCTTAGATTTTTTGTTCCATTATTATAAAAATAAGAACGATTTGGGCTACTACTCTAAGTAAAGATCGATTCGTCAGTAAATAATACTTTTTGGAATAAGTTACGTGTTATCCTTTCAATTTCTAATCCCCATTCGCAAAATGTTCTCCTAGACTCTACATAGATTAGGCCTCAATAGGTCTTGTTTTTTTTTAATCTTTCTAACAGTAGATCGTGGTAGTTTCTGCCGATCTGATAGACATCTTTGAAAACACAATTTAAAGCAGATAAGAAAACATAAAAAATATACAGAGTGTTTTATTAAAAAAAAGTGTACATTAAATTATAGTGTATACGTATTTTCTTTTTTATATATTATTAATAAATATGCCAAGAAAAAATATCAAAGTTTGAATTTTGAATTTACCGCATTTATGACGTGATAATGGTAAATTGACAGAGAAGCTTGCTAAAAGTATGATATCGAAAAAGATAGAAATAACACTGACATTATCATCTTTGAAATCGTGTTTTATTTCTATTTGAATCTTATTTGATATCAATTAATCATGAAATGTTTAGTTTATCATTGCAAGAATAATTTTAAAATCAATCCGGAAAAGAGTCTTTATTTCCAACATATGTTACAAAAAAATCAAAAATATTTCTATATTAATATTAATAATGAAGTGAAAAGTGGCGGAGTTCAGACGCGTCACTAAACGTTGACATCTGCTCTTCCACTCAACCCAACTCGACCATTCGATCTAAACCCGAAAAGAGAGTAGTCATATGTGCCAAAAATGAGTGTACTTCAGGGATAATTTTTGTGCATATCTTAGTTTCTTTAGGACGTTTTGGTTTATAATTAGTTATAATTTCGCTAATTCTCTTCTCATGCTCTGGTTTAGCTACGTCTAGATGGTTTTCTGTACACAGAGCCAAAAAATAGCGTAAATACAATAAAAACGTTCGTTAATGTAATAATAACTTACGCATTAAAATTGAGCCGATACAGAAATTTATTATGCCAATGAAACCCCGTACATTACAATAACGTACGCGAATTCGTTCATAACCTTAATAATCAACTTTATTAACTGTAATTATATATAACTGTATTAATGTATGTACATCGCGTTAATCATTTCGGTTATTAATGTAAAAATCGTACATTGTTACTGAAAAGTATGCATGCGTAACATTAATGAATGAAATTATAAACGTGATAATCAATAGTTACATATTCTATTAAATGTATTGTAAGAAAAACTTCACGTTTATCTCCTTTAAAACACTTTATTTTATAACTATATTAAACTTAACACTCGACAACGCCCAGTTTATATCTTTTCTTTCGCAACACCTGACTAATAATACCCATCGTCTCATCCCACCCCCAACTCCGTGTCGCTCGTTATCAGTCTCCCTTCCTATTTGTCTCCGTTTCTCTTACTTCTATATACATTTTTAAGTGTATGCTACACTCGGCCATCCTGTTATGCGGGATGTCCACAGACCGCTGAAAAATACATTAGTTATCTACAGTGTGGCTACAACTACTGCCATATATATGCTACACTCGGCTACAACATTTAATAGTCAACAATATGGCTACCACCATATCAATAACAACCTCTGTGGCTACAACCACCATACCCCAAACTATATGGCAACAACCATATAAATAACATTTGTGGCTACAACCACCACAATAACCAATATGGCTACAACCATATTAATAGACATACGTGGCTACGACCACCGTAAAAACAATATGGCTACAACCATGCCAAAACACTTACGTGGCTACGACCACCGAAATAAGCAGTCTGGCTCCAACCGTACTAATAACATATTTGTGGCTGCAACCACCATAATACATAATATGGCAGCAACCACATTAATAACATCAGCAGCTACCTTCTCTTACCTTATTGTTGCGCTGTCGCCCAGCGACGTAGTCTTTCTACGGCAACCACCGTAGGTGATTTTCGATGACCTTCTCGCAAATCGTCTACTCTGAACCGATCGTTTGGTAAAACGGCACCAATTTTGAACGGACCCTTAAACTTCGGTAACAGTTTCTTACTAGTACCAGTGTTTGCCTCACTAGTGACTTGGACCAATACCAGATCTCCAATGTTGTAATGATCCGCTTCTCTTCTCGCTCTGTCATAATATTCTTTTTGTAGCGCCTGTTGTCTTGAAGTGCAGTTTTTCACTTTTTCTCTAAGTCGCTTTAGGTCCAGTTGTTCGAGTTTCTCTTGAACTTCACTCAATAACGTTGCTTCCGCTGTTGATCTTGGAATATAACCCATCAATACTTCCGTAGGTGTTGCGCCGATACTCTTATTGAAGTTCGTATTTATTGCACTTTGGACGTTCTTCACATGCGTATCCCACAAAATACTATCAGTGTCACTTGCAAGAGTAGCTAATGCATGAATTATTGTTTTATTAAAACGTTCGCATTGACCATTTGCGCGTGGCGTCGCAACTGCATTCAACACGTGTTTTATACCGTACGACTCACAGAAGAGTTTAAAACTACGAGACACAAAAGCACTTCCCCTATCACTAATGATACGGGTAGGTACACCAAATAAAGACATCAAGCGTTCAAGAGAGCGTACTACCGGTTGCGTTTGTTGACTCTTTACTGGTTCAATTATAACAAACTTGGTATATGCATCCACTATTACCAAAATATACTTATTTCCACGTGAACTTGTTTCAAATGGTCCAACGTGATCGATATGGACTGTGTGAAAAGGCACCGCAATTTTCTCTATCGGGTGTAGTTTACCTTGTTTTTTTCCAGGGCAGTGCTTATAATATGAGCAATTTAAACAAGCGCGCACGTACTTCGTCACGAATTGCCTCATCTTTCCAAACCAATAATTTTTTTGTATCCGTTTAATGGTATTTTCTATGCCAGCATGTCCAGCCTGATCATGGCATAGCCTACAGATTTGCCACCTAACATCCTTAGGCACTACCCAAGCTAACTTGCCATGTTCCAATCTTCGGTATATTCTATTATTTTTCAATGCATATTCCTTAAAATATTGTTTGGATTCCTCGCTGTTATCATTTGTCATTAGAATTTGTCGAATTCGTGCTATCTGATCGTCTTGTATTTGAGCAGCTAGTATCCAGTCAGCTTCGGTTAGGTTTATTTCAGCAATTTCTTCTAGATGGAAATATCGGCTTAAACAATCAACATGCTTCATTGTAGCTCCAGCTTTATATTTGATCTCGAAAGAATACTCTTGCACTTCAAGCCACCAACGACCTATCCTCGGTATTAAATCCTTTTTGGTGAATGTTGTACGCAGAGCATTACAATCAGTAACAACCGTAAAGTCTATGCCCAACAAATAAACCCGGAAATGTCTTAGTGCTAGTACCACCGCCATCGTCTCTAATTCGAAAGAGTGATAGTGCCGTTGCTCAAACGTAGTCTGCTTACTAAAATATGCAACTACTCGCTTAGTATCCTTGTACTTTTGAAATAATATCGCACCAAATCCCAATGAACTAGCATCTGTGTGTAACTCCGTCGGTAACTCTGGGTCAAATATAGCCAAAACCGGTCTTTTTGTAATTACTTCCTTAATAAAGTTGAAAGAATCTTCTTGCTCTTTGGACCAAGTCCAAGAAGTATTATTTCGGAGTAGTCGGGTAATAGGTTCCACGATTCTGGCATAATCCTTAATATATCTTCGAAAAAATCCGGAAAGACCTAGAAATTGGCGTACTTGTTTCAGATTTTGGGGTGCCTTCATATGCTGAACTGCTTCCACCTTTCGCTTTCCAGGTTTCACACCTTCAGAACTAATTTCCCTTCCTAAGTAGTCTATGCTTTTCTTGAAAAATGTACATTTTTCCAATTTTAGTGTCAAATTATTTTTTCTCAAAACATCCAATACCAGTGTTAGACGACTTAGGCCTTCCGCTATACTTCCAGATGGTATAATGATATCATCCATATAGGGAAATGCGATAGAATTTCTAAGTTTTCCTAATACTGTGTTCATTAGCTTGGAAAACACAGGTGGTCCACAGGACAAACCAAATGGCATACGCAAGAACTCAAAATGCCCATCAGGTATTACAAAAGCTGTTTTCTGTATGGATTCTGTTGCGATTGGTACTTGATAATATCCAGATGCCAAGTCAAGCCCAGTAAAATATTTATATCCTCCGAGCCGATAAATTTGGTCGTCAATTATTGGCAAAGGGTATTTGTCTTTTATCGTGATCGCATTTAAACGTCTATAATCGACACACATTCGATAGTCGTTTGTCTTCTTTTTTACCAATAGCACGGGACTCGAGTACGGAGAATTTGACTCTTGAATAATACCATTTGTTAATAAATCTTCTATTATGCCCGTTAGTATTTCTCGCTCCTTAAGAGGAATTCTATACGGCTGATGCACTATGGGTTCATCGGTTTTGCAATTTATTACTAGTTCCACAGCATTGGTTTTGCCTAAATCGTGTAGACCAAAAGATATACAATCCTGATATTCGGTTAACAATTTTTGACATTTTTGTTGCGTTTCTAGCGTTAAATTTTCGAACAATGGTCCCAAGTTGAATTCAGAGAGGTTACATGTACTGCTGTCCGGAATTATATCTGATTTTGGTAACTGCAATTCTGGTAATTGTTTAATTATCACTTCTTTTCCTATTTTCAACATCATAATATCTGGTGAATTTAGAAAGTCGTTGCCTACTATGCAATCTCGTGTCAGCATATTATCGTCCATCACAATAAGGTTGACACCTAATTTAGCCTGTCCTACATGAACCGTTGCGTGTATGGATCCAACATTATTTACGTAATTTCCAGTAAAGCTCCTTAAAAGGCTATGATGCTCTTTTAGCGTACAACCAGGAAAAATTTTATTTATTACAGATAATTTTATAAGTGTAACACTGCTACCAGTATCTACTAAACAAGATACTTTGCGTCCGTTAATAAAAGCATTCATAACGTATGGATTTCCGTCTTCCCTATTCAGACTGATTTCATGAACACCGCTTGTTCCGCCTTTGCTTCCTTGTTTTCGCTGATTTAGAGGACAATTCGCCTTTATGTGCCCTAATCTTTTGCATTTGTAACATTCTAACCGCGGTTTTGAGCATTGCCTCGCGAAATGGTTTCCATTACAATTATAGCACGTCACCCCGGATCGCGAATTCACTGACGGTCCCGCTTTCGGTATACTGCTAGCAGTCACCGTGGTTCTAATGTTCGTTTGACTAGGCATGCATTCGATAGTACTTAAGAATGCATATAAGTCATTTGTGTTATTAAACTTCGATGATCGCGCCGATCTGGCAATGTTTTCATCCGTTATCCCTCCTATGACGGCGTCGACCAAATATTCTTCGGGAATTTTTACGTTTAACGATTTTAATTTAGCTATTTTATTAAAGCAATATTCGCTTAAGTCCTGCCCGGGTAGCGCCTCATAGTTTGCAGCATCTTTTAATAACCTTGCGAAAGGTAAAGGTTTTTTGAATTGCCTTATCAAATCCGTTTTTAGCTCGTTCCAGTCGTTACTTATTGTTTGTTGTCCGTCATACCACCGTCGTGCCATTCCTTGCAGGCGATTCGCAATTACGCGCACAACCGACACATTATTCCAATCGTACATCTGCAAAATGTCGTCTACTCTGTTTACCCAACCTTCGACTGTTAGCGTACTTTTACCGGGATCAAATATCGGCACGAGCGCTTCATCCTGGGCACTGAACCAATGTTGCGACGTGCGTTTTTCCTCTAACCGCTTTAACCGACGTGTAATTCTTTTTAATTGTACTTTAGCATTTTCTTCACTACTAGTACTACTAGTCGACGAACTAGAATTACTCGAATCGCTACTAGATGATCTACGCGAATGTCTTTTTGCACCTCGCCTGCGTTTATTTGCCGTACGACCCATAGTGTATTGTTTCTCTTAATATCGCGTAACTTGAGCAACAAAAACAAAATGTTCAAAAACTTACAGTTTGTGTATCTATCCCACTTCTGATTTGTAAGAAAAACTTCACGTTTATCTCCTTTAAAACACTTTATTTTATAACTATATTAAACTTAACACTCGACAACGCCCAGTTTATATCTTTTCTTTCGCAACACCTGACTAATAATACCCATCGTCTCATCCCACCCCCAACTCCGTGTCGCTCGTTATCAGTCTCCCTTCCTATTTGTCTCCGTTTCTCTTACTTCTATATACATTTTTAAGTGTATGCTACAGTATTTATAGAAATTATGTACAGTTTCAGTGATTTCATAAAGTATATCCATTATTTTATAGAACATGTTTATTATTAGAGCTGGCTCCCAACTGAACATTTTTTTTAAATCTGTAAGTAATAATAATAATAATTTATTCAGTATGTTGACACAAAGTGTACATATATAAATTGTCAAATAACCCATTACCAAAAAAAAAAAAAAAAATAATGTACCTATGCTTCCTAATCCAAAACTAATCTAATTATGTAAATTAAATAACAAGAGGAAAAAAAACATTCAATTTAATGAAAGCATAAAGAAATCATCTATACTGTAAAATATATAATTTAGCAGTAACGCCTTAAGGGCCTTTCTAAAACCTTTATAAGTTTCTGTATCTTTTATATGACGAGGTAAATGATTAAATATACGGATCCCCAATTTGTCAGCAGAGAGGCTAGATATTGTCATTGTAGAAGGTGGTATATGGAAATCATCTTTGGTTCTCGTGTTATAACTATGTATTTCTGCATTTGTAATAATATTGCCTTTATGCTGGTAGATGTAGGATCCTGCTTCTAAAATATATATACAAGCTAATGGTAGTAGTTGAAGTCTCTTAAACAGTGGTCGGCAAGATTCTGTGAAAAAAAAAAAAAACACATTTCTCTGCCGAGTATGGAATACCATATATTTAGTTTTTTCTAAACTTACTGATAGTTTATTTTCACTAAACCATGCTAACAAAATATCAAGTAGATCGTTAGCTATAGTTTCAGCGGTGTCACTGTTGGCGCTATCAGTAATGAGCATAGAAATGTCATCTGCATATATTGTGAGGTAAACTTGTGACAGAAATAAAACAATATCATTAATATACAGAGAAAATAAGACAGTAAGTATTAAAAACTATGGCTGTATTCACCATGAAGTAGTGAGTTGGACGACTACCATAATATTTACTCCAATTTGCTTGCTTTTTAATAATTACATACTAAAACATTGCAGAGTTGTGATGTATTACGGGTACGTTTCTTTAATGAAAAGTAGCAAATTCTATTATGTACCTATTATGCTTTCTAAAGAGCATTTGTTTCAGTGTGCATATTTACGGCAATGTGAACCAGGAATTCCAACTGTAATCTGAAAACATGGTCAGCTCTATTTATTATTACGTATAATCGTTGTAGATTATTTATTCAATATTATTTATACATACCTTAGATGATATACTTTAGATCTAAGAAATCATACTTACTGTTAAATCTACTATCTTCATCATTTGATATTGATCGAAGATATTCGGATTTTACTCGTATTGATGTCTTTCAAATTAATACGAAAAGACATAAAATACATTTGATGTGCATTATGTTAAAGGTATTTTTTTGTATTACTCAATTGAAGGAATAATTTTGTTAAAATTCTATTCTGAAGCTGTTGCAAATGTTTTTTAATAATTTTTATTAATAACCTATTTTTAGGAGGATGCTAAACACGACACGAGGACGACTTGCCGAATTCTTCGCTACACATTAAATAGTGGTCCCGTTTTGCTCAAACATCGCAGGTGCAGATCACATGATACTTTATTTATTAGTTTGGCCGTTATAACACAAGCTTTTATTCATGCGATAAACACGTACGCTCGGTACGACTTAAGTCTTCGAACGATTTTAGTAAGGTAACTCACTAAAATCGTTCGAAGATTAAGTCGTACCGAGGTACATACAATTATTCAATGCACAAAATTATTGGGATATACATATTTCATTAATTCAAGGAATGATAAAATCCACATTCATTACTCGCGCCTTCGGTTACAGCTGAGTTAGCATTTCTATTCGTTTCCATATAAGGTACTCTAGTTAGTGAATGCTCTCTTACATTCCTACAACGAAATTGTTTTATAAAAATTTTTCATTGATGATCTGCACTGTGGATCTCTTTAACTGGAACTCAGATTCCAAATATTGAAATACATAATCCTAAATTTTAAGAATTGTTAATTTCTGCGGTTCGTAACTTGTTTTATACTTCTAATAAAAAAAATTATCTAGATAAAAGATACATAGCTTTGATAAATATTTTGTCTTATTCAATGTAATCCGTATTCATTGACACAATTATCGACGATACATCCACACAATGTTTACGTTATTGGCTAATAACCAGTCTTCATTGTATTAATGTATGAAATTCCTATGTTTAATTAATTTTTAGTCTATAAACAGCATTTATCAATATTACGAACGATATTTTTCTCTGTGTATTACATAATTATAAACACCTCGTCTGGCACAATATGGATGTTGGCTTCAAGAATGTGTTCACTGACTTTTACTTCAGACACGAATGTTTTTTTGGCGCATTTCCTAATCCTTTTACCAAAAAAAAAATAATAATTCTATTATCAAATTTTGGCACTCCCATCTGCACCTAACTGCTGACTTTTAAGAAGTTCACATTACCGCTGTCAATAAATCCTTGTATAGAATGATCATTTATAGTCAAGAAGTATTTCCACGAAGAGGACTATCATCTCCCTGAACCAAATTTCTTCATTTCGTGTAAATGCTGTACCTGTTTACTTGCAACGTGACCAAAATCATTTCAATTTCTTTCATGGTTAACAAATATCGAGTAAAAGACACATAGTTTTCCTTTTTACGTGTTGACAGGGTTATATACATATAGCACTATTAACTATTAACGGCTTTTCCAAATTCTTGTTTTACTTATACGTTTTTTTACATTCTGTATTTCAGTACACAAAAACTACGCATTAAAGACTGAAAGTTCTAGTACATTTGATTGCACAACATAAATGTATTTCATATACACGTCCTTAGCGTCAAAACGTCGTTTTCCCACTACCGCCTACGTAAGCCATTGTGATACTGATTGAAGGAACGTAAGTTGCACTTACCGCTTGTGTACTATGTTGCCATTGGGAACGCGATGTAATATTTATGTTCTCCCTAGGGACGTAAGTTATCGTAGAGTAACACATACATTTGACTAAATTTGACATATAATTGATTTAAATTTGACTGATGGAAAATATATAAATCTAACGTCAAAGTTTACTATATCTTTTTATACAATTTTAAGCCGGTAGTGTGAAAAATTTTGTGTATCACATGGGGCGTAAGTAAGGTTTTGCGGTCTCGGGTAAATATCCTCGACCGCAAAACGTTACTTACGCCTCTTGTGACACAAATAACTATTTTCTAATAATTGTCACTGTCAACACACCTGTCATTCTCTACATATAACAATGCTTGTACATTACTACGTTTATCGTTGATGTATTCTTACAAATTTGAGCCAATAAAAAGAAGTACCATTATCACATCACTAAACGCGCGATTTACAAATAATCAGTTTTATTATTTTTTTTTTGTGCAATTGCAGTATCACTAAAATTATTTTTGCTATTACCTACATCAGATTACAGTAATCTTTCATAATATAACATTTATTAACACATTACGGGACGGCACCATTGAAATTACTTTTTAAATGTGTTTTTTGTTACTGTACCACTTTTTATAAAGTAAATTCCTTCAGTGTTATTTAATGACGCACTAATGAGCAACTCTGTATAACAAATAATTAAACAAAAGAATGTTCATTTGTTTTTTTATAAACTTATTATTTAAGGGTACAATATCAATGTTCCTTAAAGCAATGAAAATACGCGTGCTGTATAAATTCCTTAATGCTCGATATAACGCCTTCATATTTGAGTTCTGGAAAAGTTGGAGAAGGTTGCTCCTAAGTTATCCTACAATTATTTGCACGTAAGAAAACGTGTATGCGACAAATAAATTTGATGGAAAGAATTTATATTAAATTTCATGCACAGCCAATATGTAGGTACTTTGAAAAGTTTAATAATTTTGTCATTTATACATTACAATTTTTAAGAGATTTTTTTCATATGTAATATGCTGTCCTGTGCACATGACTTTTTTAATCTCCAGAATTAGTTTTAGCACATTCTCGTAAGTACCTATGTACTACTGTAATGAATAAAAATAGGCTAATTGAATAAGTAAAAAACAATTTGGTGGCCGTAGCCAAGATAGCGTTAATGGCAGTACAATAGAAGCAAAAACACACTAAAATTACTATGGTACGAGCTGTAGTGATGGGCTTGACGAGCAATCCAGTTGGGGAAGCATTACAGCTGTATACCTACTTCAAAAAAATATATTAGTCTATAGAGTAAAAGTAAATTTTGTCTCGATTCTATTCGCCGCTATGATGGAGATCTACTACAGATTGTCAAATAACATCATTAATATGTTTTTAATTACGATAATACTTATCCTTTCCATTTTCCATTGGTGCATATTGATAACTTAGTTTCTAGATATTGCCACCTGCGATTTTAATTAACGCTAACTGACATAAAGCTACGACAAATTTTATTAAGTAGTTTTAAATTCATGTTAGGTACCCTAAAATATAAAAAATCGAATTTAAACGGGTTAGATTGTAACAAATCTTGGTTTTAAGAATTGTATAGAATGCGGTGTATTTCTTATTAAGTTTTAACCAAAGTTATTGCATCCAATATATTTTTAAAATAGTAGATAATATACGTAATCTCCAATAAATAAAAATAGTAACAATAAAATAAATTCTTATTGCTACCGCAACTGGAACGAAATTACCCGGCCTGGAAGATTTACTGTCGAATGACGACTTAAATTATTACTGGCTTAAGTAGAAAATGAGCTATAAATTGTAATATACGTATTTCATATAATTCTAGATATTACTGTTACGATAATAACTTTGGAATAATAGCGAAACCCATATTGATTGGTTAGTGGTGTTGGCGTCACATTTAGCATACTTTAATTAGTTCAAACAAAAAAGTGGTATGTAGTATTTACAACGTGATATTGATTTTCACCTCGCTGTTACTGGGGATTCTGTTGCTGTCGTTTAGCGTATTGTAAATGAAAACAAATATTTCAGAGTTTCATATAATTTTTGATTTTCATTGAAATAAAGTAATTTAAACATTAGATAATAAATAACAGAATATGTTTATGTAATTAATCGCATTTATTATTAAAGAATGTTAGTGATTACATTGAAATTGTATTAATAATGTTTATAAATATTTAGTAAGGTGATATTTTATAAGTGGTTTGTCGCGCTAATTGTAGTTTCCTTTAATTTCATGGGTAATAGGCGCCTGTTCTATTGCACAGTACTAGTATATGATGCTTGTGTAAAACTTATAAGAATAAACTGTTAGCCGAGTTTATATGAAGCTAATGGCTTATTTAAACTAGTAAAATAAAAAAAATATAATAATAATTTCTGATACCATTTAATATAGCAAATTAACAGCATACATGAAAGATGACTTCTTTGAGTAGGTATGTTAATACATCGCTTTTGAAATACTATCCTGGAATAAAACGTACCATTACAATTCCTTTTCGGTCTGGCAACCAGTTTATACTAATAAATGTCAATCACACCAAATAGCAATTTTTCAGATCTTTCCTTTATTTATAATCAGAGAGAGAACGTATACTATGTTTGAACTGAAACAGAAAACTGTATGCATAAGTTTATAGAGGGTATACAGAATGGCGTACTTTTAGAATTCCTACTACTACAACTTCCAGCAATTTTCATAAATTTACAAATAAAATATGAAAATATCTATCCAGTATTTTCACTTTGAGATATATTCCCTTTGAGAATGAATTTGGACATAAATTTTATATTTATGAGGTACCACTGAAGGCGATCGCATCCTTTTTGCTGTCTACGGTTCTTTATTTTTTTAAATGTTTTCTATTCCTTTTCGGACAAATACGAGTGACTAAGGTTGATGGATGATTTTCTCTATTGTCAATGCAGAGTACGTGTTGGGTGACTAGCCATGCATACGTAACGGACTTTTTGTGAATTTTTATTATACTATGTAAAAGGAAGAAACATGCGCTTGTTATTCCAAAAATTCACATAAATATAGTCCTGGATTTTTATTGAAACTTTATACTCTAGCATTACATACTTTTACAAGGAACCAAGTGGGCAAGCGTAATTTCTGAAGACTCTCCGCGGTTTACAATTCACGTTGAGGTATTTTTTAAAGAAGAAGTTGAAAGACTGTAATTCAACTGGAAATATCTTCTACGGGAAAATTTATCTTCTACTCGTATGTTTAAGAATATAAACTTCTCCATTATTGCTCTATAATAATACCACCTTCCTAATACTTAAAAAATGGTGGATGATACGGTTTTTTATTGTCATATTTGAATTTAGCACGCTAAAAGCCACATAAATAAGGTAAAGTAATAGTTGTAGTAGGTGTCGTCCTTGTTGTCGTTGTTGTCGTCCTCTTTTACCTGTTTTAAAATAAGCCGCCCAAAAATATTGAATCCTAAATTTTTTTTTACTTCCATTGACACTAACATAATAATGTATTTGATTGCACAGAATTCAATGAATAACACAAGGTTAAAACGTAATTTTATCGTGCTTCTGACGTTTGAAAACAATTATTCTCAGGATTGGGTCAAGGAAAAGCCAATATATTATTTAATTTGCACGTTTGTCAAACAAAAAAAAATATATCGATTCAACAATGTGTTACATATCGAGAATGATTGGTACTTAAATGACAATATCTTCGAAACTTGACCTGATTTCAAAGCTGTCACGGTCTACGAATGTTATTACTTATATCAGTTTTGTCATAAAAATTCTGAATGAAACTCATTGATAGTTTCTATGAACTTCCTAAAACACTATCTGTTATAACATTTTTTTCTCACTTTACTGTATAGATGATGCAGAGAATATATATATAGCATATTACTAGCAAAATTTATTTATTTAACATCAATATTCGTATCATGTATTACCTCCATCACTTTTGCATCTTCATTGTAGGAAGGTAAATTCATTAAATTTTCATAATTTCCGCCAATTACTTGTACTACTCATAAATAAACGCTCGAACTTTAACATTGTATCTAAAGCTTCTCTTTCGTCTGAGTTAGCCACTGTACATTACGACATCTGGCAGAATATTGCGTACTACGTGTAATTACTAGTGCCTTAGTTAGTAATAATTAGAAAACTTTTAACTAAAGTGTATATGAAGTTGGACAGTGAAATTGTAGTAGGGTTTCCATCATTACCATATAACGGTTAACCGATATTTCCTGTAACTATCTACGAAAACAGAGGGTTTAGTGATCCAATTAATTTAATTGTGTTCATAAAAGCCAATACAGTTAATGATTGTTTTAGACATTTATAGCTAGGAACAATATTGTGTTGTATAGTCCTAGTCTTTCTATTTTTATAATAAAATTTGCAAAGAATATTATACTAATGCTAAATTAAATGAATTAAAGGAAAATTCCTATAAATAGTTCTTGCCATGACATAGCGGCCTGCCTAAGAATTAAAACTATAAAGCTATCATATATATTTTGGAAGAAATTATGCAAATGGACTGTACTGTATCCACTTTTAGCATGCTGTTGATTGGTGTTATTATATCTACAATAAATATAATGTTTGTAAATGTGGAATACGATCTATTTAATACTATTCTCTGCATAGTTAACTTCTAAATTCTGGTTACATGATTACTATTACGGATCTAGAAGAGCTAAAATTTTAATTATATAGGAAGAGGGGGTTAAGTAAATATTCCAGAAAAGTTTGAAAGATTACTATACAGGGTAGTTCACCGGCAACTGAATCGATCGATTAGGGAAAAATTGTTGCCAAGAATGATCTGACAATTTGGCACTATACTAAAGTTGGCGGAGTTCATTCGATTAAAATATTTTCAGGATAGCGGCACTCCAGGGTATACCAGAAGTAGTCACCCATTTCCAGTTACTTCAAGAACACATGATACCTTTGCAACTCAATATCTCCAAAAACGGAAACTATATAAAAATACCGTTAAATGTATTATAGAAAATTTCAGAAATTTTGAATATGTGAGGGTAAAAATCCCGAAAATAAACCAGTTATTAATAACAAAAATAACGAATCCGTATGCGTTTTCCAGCGTGTAGCATTTAAAACGGAAATGTGTGCATTTCTGTGAATTTATCTGACCACGCTTTCAAGAATACAATTTTTTGAATAACATTATTTGGACCGGATGAGTGAAAATTTTCCAGAAAATGGAGTTTAGAATCGACATAATTCTCATTATTGATACAAATGTACAGTTTGTGCATTAAGTAATGTCTTTCCCTTTGAAGAGCACATCAAACTTTCTTCCGCTATTCTTAATACCCAACTATACATCACAAGGGACACCTACTGAAACGACCGAATGGGCATGAGCGGAAGAAAGTTTGATAAACACTTCAAAGAGGAAGACATTACTTAATACACAAGCTGTACATCCATTGAGAGAACTATATTTTCAAGAAAATGGACAACGTTTATTGCCAAAAGAATTTAACGATAAGTTTGAGTGACATTTTGAAATTGTTCTAGGTATAAACTTCTTTGTTGACTTTTAAGTGAGTGCGGTATCAACATACTGCAAAATTTCGAAACTAATTATTTAGATAACTTGCCGTTAGATGATTATAGAAATATATGTAATATACCAGCATGATGGAGTACTGCCACATAATGGCCATTTAGTGAACAATTACCTACAAAATTTATATGATAATTAATGGATTGACAACAATTTCTTGGTCACCTCGTTCTCCCGACAATATTGGACTTTTTTATTTAGGACATAATCAAATACATGATCTCTAATACTTTCCAACCACCATAGATTGAGCATGTCACAGGAGCATCTAGAATCTGAATCCCCAATCAATATAAAGAGTCCCTCATGAACAACTACTAATTAGGAGCGAAAAATCCTCAATTTGCTATTATTTGTTATAAAACACAAGCTTTTAAAGAAAACAATTAAAACGTACATAATACATATAAAATAACTTACTACCAAGTTGTCACATTTTTGATAGCCATGGTCCACGCTTTGTTAATGTTAAAAAATTAAGTATTGTTATTTATTAAGGTTGCGTGGTCGAGTAAAATGGCGGGAAAAGTGCTGCATATACGACAATGGTAAAATTTTGATGCAAGATTTTTTAAAAATTACAACTATGATTGATGAAAAAAAATTATAGGAGTAACTAGCATACTGTTATCGAGGTAATGACATATTTTGAATTTAAAAAATGTGGTAACTTCTAGCAGAAAAAAAATCTTAAAGTTTAGGTTTGTGTGTACATCGTAAGAAAATGCATTATATTACGAAAACTACAAATCAGACTCATAAACTGTTTATGTTAAGTACTAGGTAGGTAACAGGGCTATAGATTACGACAATAAAATTTCATTAATCTGTTATAAATAAACAAAAATCTTGCATCAAAAATCAGTCTTCTGGCCAATTCACCTAAAAGTGTCGCAGCTCGGGATGTGCCAGAATTACTTGAAATGGATAGTGTAGCAATTTTTTAATAGATGGCGCAAATAATTAACAAACCATAAACAACAAAAATTATTAATAAATACGGCATAAAAACAAACTATAGGTATATTATAAAAGTAGTTTTAAAACTAAACCGCGATTTGTTTCTGTACTCAATTGTTATAAACCCATTTTTTTATTTAACCTAAAACTAATGAAATGCATCAGTGGTCGATGACGTCATACATAATTTTACGTCAACTTTAGATTTTTTTGTAAATACAAACGATGTTGTGTGGATTGGCGTGCATCATTTCCACAACGTTCATAGAAGGAATTAACAGAATCAATTCTTCTTCAACTATTTACAATTAAATATGTATAGATTTTTGTAGAGTGCCTTAAAATAACCTTTTGAAAATGTTGCCGACACATTCAGTAATAATAAAACAAATGTTGCAATTCCGAAGAGAAAAAAATGGTAAAAATCGGAGCAAAAACAATAAATAGTGTTCTTTATGATGAATGAATAAGTTTCTCGTTTTAATAGAAAAAGAAAACAAAAGTATTTATTATAATAACAAATCATAATAAAAATTTATAAAAACCTCCATATTCGAATTATAACAACACATAGTGAAATGTTTGCCTAATGTCATCCCAGAAATATGTTGGCTGCATATGTGTGTAATATATTATGCTGTTTAGGTTTTCTGACTACTACTAGATATTTGTCATATATAGGAATGTACAACCTATATCTCTGCCTATATCTAAAAAGAAAAATGCTTAGCAGCGCTGAGTTAATTTTCGTTGTTTATAATGATTATACTAATTAATGCGATCTTCCGCTGTTGTACTGTTGTCTCTTGTCCCACATTTCATTGGTCGTGTTCAGTTAGCATATCGGTAAATCACCGGTAGATACAGATTAGTAAAGTAGTGAACTGAATGCCTACATGGTAAATATTGTACTATTAGCATACAGATATTCAGTGCGATACTTCACTAATCATTACTTACCGCTGACTTATCAATGTGCTAACTGAACACGACCATTGTTAGAGTGGTGTACATATTTTTTGCCGAAGTGTGATTAGAACAAGCTTCAAGTTTTCTTTTATACAAGGTCAGCTGCTAAGAGGTCGTAATCTAATAACACTAATTATTAATTGTTATTGTAATTTTTCTTTGATTTATATTATTATAACAGTAAAGGATGTTTAAAATTATTATAACTATTATAGGTAGTATTGTATCAAAACTGTATAGGTATATCTACCTATTATACCAATTATAATCCTAGACCATATAAGGTTTCATTATTTTGCTTATGATTAGATTTATTTGAAATTTTCGTTCCTTCTCGGGAACTTCACGACAAATACACGAACGGATTCGATAGTTTGATCCGAAATTTTATGACATATGACTTTTATATACATCTTTTTCCTGCATTTTTCTGCTTGTTTGATCTTTTTGGTGGACATTTTGAATATTTATTGTGAAATCCGTTATATCACATGACATGTGACATCTGGCAATTATTTTGAAAAAGCTAACTTTTCATTAAGAAAATATTAACTATCTCAGAAATTAACGATAGGGAGTGGTTAATAAAAATGAAAGTGCATACAGTGTCCTTCTGTTTCTTAATATAAAATAAAGGTGTTCCATTTAAGTAAGATGAGAAAATAATGCATTTGTGTTTTGAATCTCCCTATACACAGTTTTCGCAATACTAGCAAAATATCGCTTTGCTATAAAACTGTAACAATATAAAAAGGTCATTCCGGTACAAAAAGAATTTCAAGTTGTTTCGTGTGGAATGCACAGGACATAATTGATCACAACTTCTGAAATACTCGGTATAACTCAATGAAACCTTATATAAATGAACGAGGAAGATATGCTTAATTTAAATTTGAAATAATATATAGTGTATCCCATATAAAAAAAATGTACCTACCTATGTTTGGTTCACCCTGGCAATATGAAACATCCGTACATACGAAAATAATTTTAAAATTAATATGCCTCACCCTGTATATCTTATTTACAATCCTTACAAATACTACACTAAAAATGTAAGTAACTACAATAATAACTATGCAATAAATAATTATAAGTGAGAGAAGTAAATAATTTAAGGTTATAGTACATAAATGTTTCCTAAATGATAATCTTCCAGAAACTTGAATATGAAACACTACACTTTATATAAACTAAAATCATCAAACACAAGATTGATTGAGCGGACAAAGTGCATTCAGAAGCGGTTACTAATAGTTGCCAGCTGTCAAATCCAAACGCTCAATAATTACATATGTATGAGCAAAAAACTTGTGTGTTGGTTGAATAAACACAGAGGCTTCATTTCTTCTATCGTCTAGCCGACATTTAATATTGTACAATTAGCGAATTTTGTAGCGTTATAAACCATGCGAATCAATTACTTTTATCTCATTCAATGTGAATTGAACTGCAAAATCTATACTTTTTTAATTCATATCTGTATATTTTCTGCCAAATTTTAAACATTTTATATTTTCCGATGAACGCTTCTTAATTACTAATAATTACTGTCAAAAATTTCGTAATAAAAAATAAAAATTCCATAGGAAACTATTATTAAATTTTATATAATTTGCTGGTAAGGTAGCGAGGTAAATAGAGAGAATAGAGAGATAAATAGAAACGAGATGTAAAATAGCATTTACATATATGTATGTTACAACATTTGGCAATATACTTGGGTATTTTACGGTGTTTCTATATCTAATATCGTATCTATATACTTACACGAATTCCAAGTGAATGTTTTCAATTATAATTTCAATTTTCAACAGTGACATCTATTGATAGAAAGCTCGAAATACTTCCGAGTCTATAAACGCTGATAAAGTGAATACTATGACCCTCTATTGTCTGCTAGATTAATTATAATGACTCCCACTACAAATATCCTATCCCCTCCAATTGCCTCGTACCCTTAAGTAAAATAATGAAATATCTCAAAACTAGGCAGATTTAGGTATAGGTAATGGTAGTAAATGGGAATAAAAAAGGAATTGAAATATCGCAGGAACTATTAATTTTTCGTATAAGACATTATACACATACATATGTATACCGATTGATTTCAGGCATAGGATAAATAAAGGCGCGAAGGGGCAAGGGGTACGAAATATATTTCGAATCCAGTATCAAGTTGGTGTACACATTAGGTAAAATAAAACTAAAATGAGGCAATTTCGTCATTTCTTGTCACTAACTGTAAATAAAAACGTTACTAAAGGATGCAGTTGACATTAAATTAATTAATTAAAATGTAGGATGGAAGTGACGTTTCCGTTACAGAACTACTATTTCGCACTTATGACAAGATTTCCAAGCTTTAATTTCAAATATCGTTCTAGCGATGAAGTATCTACGAGAACTATCTAGCACAAAAAATTATTAATTTATCTGAACGTAAGGTTGCCCGGACATATAATTTTTTATTAATGTATTAAACTCTAGAATTGTTCGCAGAATTCACATAGGAGAGTAAATAGATATCATTTAAGAGATGTTAGTTATCTTTTTCAGATAAAGTTAGGAAACGAGAACGATGATTGGTTGAATTTTAACATGTGCGGAACAATATTATTTACTAGAATTTATTTGAACGGATTTTGCGAGACTAAACTTTTCACGATGGCGCTATTCAAGCGTATATTAAACTCCTATAGAAAATCTATGAGAAACGCATAGTACTGCATGGTCAGTTATTTATCTACTAGCATGTAGGTCTATTTACATCCAATTCCATTTACGCTTAATTCAAGCGTGAATTGGCATTTGAAAATTTTGCGATGACATCCAATTACATATTAAATTGAACTCACAACACGTATCTCACAATATTCACATATAATTTATGTAATAGGTATGTATGTAGGTATCTATGTCGCTACAGGTACGTACATACGTTAATTTTGATAACCACCGTTTGCAATTATTTTGTGTTAAATATACATACATACACAGAACGTGACACCCAAAATTACGATTACACATGTTAACATTATTTTCAATCGAATTTGTGTTAAAATTCTATGTCGCTGAACACGATGAAAATTCAATCTCAAAAATTTATTAGATTGGCTTTAACGGTAAGTTAACTGTAGTCGTACACCGTAACTTTGCCCATATTTATAATACAGGGTGCTTGGTGAGAATGGCGTATTAGAAATTATAGAAACTGAACTGCGACGAATACAATTACATACTCAGATTCCGTGATACATTTCACAAAAATTTCATATGCATACCCTATACCTAAATATAATTTTTTCTGTAATTCCGTCGGCTTTCACGGCCGGTGTCACTTGTAACAGAATCTTCTTCCGAATTTCGCCATGTAGTCTCAATTCCACTCGACGTTGACAATTGACAAAGAAGAACGTAAAAGTATGTTTCAGTACTGCTAGTCCCATTCAACACAATTTCTCTGGAAGTAAAGATAAATTATCATGTACTAAAGGAGAAGGAGTGCGAGGAAGAACTATGTTGGACAAACAGGAAGAGCCATTGAACAACACGAGTGAAGGAACATCAAAGGGTCACGCGAGGAAAAATTTGGACAATTAGCGGTTGCAGAACATGTTCACCAGTACGGACATAAAGTAAACTTTTAAGAGCCTGCAGTATTAGCTACTACGAAGAACTACCACCGTAGAATTACTAAGGAAGACATCGAGATAGAGAAATACTCTAATTTCAACCGTGAAGATGGCTATAGACTCAACAACACGTGGAAGAGCTTACTACAAAAATCCGTCACGACCAATGGAGCGAAATGGTCACGCACCGATGAATCTACGAGGTATATAAGGAGCAGCAACAACGGAGAGAATCGGTCTGATTGCAGATCCTGAAGAAGGTGGTAGCATGGACAGCGAAACGTCGATTAGAATTGCGACTACACGGCGAAAGCCGGAAGAAGATTTTATTAGGTACATACATTATTCTTTCTGAGTTATTAGCAATTAAAGAGAACGAGCCAAATGAAATTTTTGATATGCACAACTGATATTGTGTAGTGTGTCACTCAGTAACATTATACAGAACAAGCAAAAATTTAGTTGTTTGCGAATTAGTAGTAGTATCTTCCGAAAGTAGTTTCTTTTTTTAATAAAAAGGCATATGTCTTTTTTACATATTTTGATTCTACAGAAGATTTTGATTTAATCTATATTACAGGTTCCCATACTTACGTTGTAAGATAATTATGTTGTAAACGATTTAATTAGCCCGCGTGCTTAAAATGGGCAGCACACCAATTTACGAGAGCAAGGTTGCTTGGTTTGTTTGTTTTAGGTACCTATTCATTTTGACACCTGTCATTTCTCTTGGTCGTATCATAGATAATATAATACTAACGTACTATAGATGCGGCAGAAGGTCCCGTGTACTGTCGTCACAGTTTTGGTACTCACACATTTCACCAGGTGTCGCTGGCATTGCTTTTTGAAATTTGAAATATGAAAAGCGCGAAATTGAGTGTCATTATGACATTATACTCGCATTGTCATTCTGATTTTGTATGTTGTGTCACAAGCGTCTTTAAAAACAGTATTAGTAGAATATGGTTATTTTTGTGATATTCTTGGAGAAGATATAATATAAGTTGAAGGATTATGCACTCTACAAAAACTTTTTGAATAAAAAAGAGATAACAACAAGAACAAAAATGACGGTGTATCAAGCAGTATACTTACAAGTCTTAACCTATGGAGCAGAAAATTGGATACTTGATGAAAGACAGACAAAACGACTACAATCCAGTGACATTAAACAGATGCTGACAACAAAATCATTAAGAACTGAAGTAGAAGAAAAGAAACTGAAATGGTGGGGACACTTGATCAGAATGAACGAAACTAGACAGGTGAAGCGGGTATGGGAGGTAAGGAAAGTCGGGAAAAATCGGAGAGGACGACCCAGAAAAACGTGGAACAGCAGTACGGATGAACTTCTGAAAAAAAGAGGAAAAACGTGGAACGAGGCGAAGGCCCTAGCCAGAAACAGGAAAGAGTGGCGTGAATTTGTTGAATCTGTGGAACTAAATTAAGAGAACTTTACATCTCGACACCTTCGCGTATAAGAGGTCTTTGATTATGTATGTATGTATGAAGGATTATGTTGGACGTGGTTTAGTTTAAACCTGAAATAGTAGTGTTAAATGCCGCTTAAGGATGAAACTATCGTTTCTATTAAATTGACAAGAGCTGACATACTAGTTTTGACATAAAGCAGTGACACTTTATTTTCATATCGCATTATCCCATACAAATTGAAGCAGTACAAGAAATGTTTAATGTCTTCAAGACGATAACACCAGATACAATATACTTCGCCAAGGAGAGTGCAGTATACAACATCCAATTAACAGGTAAATACAAGATGTGTTATTAAATTCTGTTATGGTTTAGACCTACATTCTAATAGTACCCCTTAGTGGCTTTCCGATATTGTTAAAACTTGAATATCTTTTGAGATCATTTTTATAAATTACCTAACCTTCGGTTTCGATATTACAGGTATACGTGACATATATCATCCAAATTGAAACTTCACGAGAAGCGTTAGGGAATGAAATTTTATTTCGTCGTGTTCCACGAAGATAACATTTTTGTAAAAATATTTTTAATGAAAATATAGGACAATATTCAGAAACTGTATAAAAGCGCTTTGTTTTTTAGTTTAAAAGTTAGAAATTCAATTTTCAATAATAAACAAGCTTTTTGTGCCCCAGTATGGTCTGTTTTAAATTTAACACATTTCACTAGATGGCGCAGAAACACGCCAACAAAATTTTATTAGAAGTGTCCAATCTTAGAGAATGAAATGTATATATTATCTATGGGTCGTATTCGCGTTCACTAAGAGAAATGTATCTTTAACAGCCGAATAATTACCGTATCCAATACAATTAATGTATCTATTTTGTGACCTTTATGTACTTATCTTTCAATTCCTGAAATATTTCCACTTATAGGTCAATAAAACAACAATTAATTAAATACCAAGTAATTCTAGAACATATAATATTACGTTTTCGTTAAAAGACTTCTTCAGTGGAAGAAATTGACATTTAATATGTGTCAAAATACTAATAATATAAATGGCCATGCCTATCAACAGAAATATCTAAAAAACAAAGAATTCATATATAGAATTTTAATTACATTCGCAAATAATAATGAAGGATATTGGTTTAATACAACTATAAAAATTAAAATGATTTGAATTGTTCTTTATTAATCTATTTTTTGTCAAGTTCTAACAATTCTGTTCAACGAGTAGGGAAAAAATGGCACAAAAACCTAGTCAAGAGCTTAGACAATTCAGGCGTGAATTAAATTATTATAAATAACACTTAAATTATCGATATCAGTTCTAAAATTTACAGCGTTTTCATCTTTTTTAATGTATATCATTTCGTAAATTAATCTCTTTTTTATAATAATTTTCCTCTTTCAAAATTTTAGTGTTTTGAAAATCAAAATTATGTCGTCTATCTTTAGAGTGCTTAGATAAAGCAGTTTCAGCGGTGACGTTATGTGTAATAGTATATTGGTGATTATAAACAGAATAGAAATAAAATACATAATTATCAATTACTCTTTAATCCCTCTCCTGTTCGTTTTCTTACCCATCAGAGCCTACTCTTGACGCAGAACCCCGGGAGAGGTTAACGTTTGTCTAAGGAGAATGTGTGGCATTTCAGCTCCCACTCCTCAACAAAGAAAAGAATGAATAATTGCTACTATTTTTATTGTATCTATAATAACACAAAGATTATTCACGTTTGCCCGACCTATGTATTTTTCTCGGTATATATTCTTGTAATTTATTATTATTGAAAATAGATCAAATCAAAAAATCACTAATTTATTTATTATACATGGTGACTGTAATAGTAGGATGAACGTATAGATTTAATGAAAGATATCAACATTTACAACCAATAATCAACAAGAAGTTTCTGAGATATAAAGAGTTTTAATGCACGATAAGTTCGCAGGGCAGTGGTAGATTCTAGGAATCTAACCTATGTATTTGCCAGATACCAAAAAAAAAACTACAAACAAATGGTCTTTTAATAATCAGCCTAAACCAAATTTATATCAAAAGTTGAAAGGATTAGCGCTAGTAGTAACTAGGGATGTGAAATACCGGGCCGAACATGGGACGGTCCTGCCACCATTGTGACACGAAAGCACCACTACAAAATGCCGTTACTTTGGAACGTATGTATATATACAACCCTTTCAAATAGCATTTATTGCCTGTCTACATGAGGACGATTAGAGCTATATACTGACTTCAGGAAACATTGAATATATTAAATATTTATATATGATTTCTAACTTCTATAGCTAATTCTATAGCTAATACAAATATCTATTAATTTCATAAAACATACAATTGATATAAACATTTTTGCAATCATTTACTAGTAGTGTTACAAATATAGTTAATAAACTGTTAAATTGAAATAATAAATGTTACAATTAACACGTGTATTGAAAAGTATTCTAAATTTGTGCATACATGCAGCAATAAATCGATATGTGTGAATTTAAAATAAATATATAAATTATAAATTTAAATAAACTAGGTGAACTGTAGAAATTAACAATTTCATTGTTATAATTCCGACTTAAATTTTCAGTTATTATGTATGTATAATAATGTCATTTATATTATTAGTATTTGACACATATTAAATGTCAATTTCTTCCACTAAAGAAGTCTTATTAACGAAAACATAATATTATATGTTCTCGAATAAATTGGTATTTAATTAATTGTTGTTTTAGTGACCTACAAGAGGAAATATTTCAGGAATTGAAAGATAAGTAGGTACATAAAGGTCACAAAATAGATATATTAGTTTTTTTTTTAATGTGGTGGGTGCTTAGTTGCAGTGACTCCGTAAACTGTATCGCTTGTCTGGCTATCACTGCAACTCTCGCGGTGTAGCTTTTTGTGTGTGTATTTGTGTTGAATTGGCTTTGTGACTGCATCATATCGCCTTTTATGATGCCGCGCTGTTAATCACTTTGCTCCCAACAGCGAATGGCAAGTCGATCCGGGATTAAACTCTCTGAAAAAATGTCACCGTCCCTCCAGAGAATTGAACCCCGGCGCCTATCGTCCTCTCACAACAATAGTCAGCCGCCTAACCACTGCGGCCATCGACCCGTTAAAGTTATTATGTATTATAATTATATTTTTTATGTAGATAAACATGCACATTTTCTACATTTTATGTAGACAATGCAAACAGAAAGAGCTTGTATTTACGGTGGTAGTATCCACAGTGTTGACTTTTCATATAAGCCATTAGCATGTGGGTAGGTATTGCAACGGAAACATGCTTGTCGCGAAATTGCAACGTTTTTCGCCAACCGATTAGCCCTATTCAACTACTAAATGCTCCTGCTGTGTGATAGCGTTCCAAAGTAACTGCTTACTTCGTTACTTTGTAATGCGACGTACCGCAACAAAAAAATACTGTTCTATCGATACTAAAATACCGATCCATCGTTAGTAGTATTGTCCTCTATCTGGTCTGCGGAGTAACCGTATGTTTAAAACTTTTCCATATCTCACAAAATCCTTCTTACTCGTCATTGATTATACATACATGTTGATATTTTTCATTAATGTCCGGCATATTCTTTATATTACTTTAATGTATTTACCATTTGTAATAAATAAATTCATAATTTCTTGATTTGAATACGGCAATTTCTGACCAACCGGAAATGATATTTGTTTCAATATATTTTCAGATAATGGTTCATATTCAACGATATCTAACCACTAATTTTTGTTTTAAAATCTCGTTGCGTTTCTATAATACTTTTAACAGGCCATTGTTACCAATCACCCTGTATAGCAAATTTGAGAATAAAATACTTGACAATCTGTTCGACTTGCTGTTTGTATCTAACTTGTATTTAACATATTTCTTCCCCCAGAAATGTAAAGTTTCCTAAAAATTGTTGATGCAAATGTGAAAACCGATGGTCGCAAAAATACTGTAATTGCGGTTGTAAAATTATAAATTTTACCGGAAATATTCGCTGCAAATATATATTATAATTATTGACGACTCTATGATACAAATCTTGTTGTCATAAAGCCATTATTATTCAGTTCCACATAAAATATTTGTACTATGTATTTCATCGACAACTCAGAGCTTAATGAAAAGTGCAATATATCCTAAACTCTGTACAAACAGCTGCACCTGCATCACATATGATGAGCAGCTGACAATTGCTGTTTTGTATACAGAACTTTTAGATGAACTACTGTAGATGTCATACTATAGATATTACTTTTACTGCTATTTTTACCACCATTACGGTATCGGACTAAACCCAACTTAACATTAAAAGAATTTTTGCGATATACGGTTGTGGTAAAATGTCCCGCTTTCATTTTAAGCCTCTTTGATATCGTAATTTTTGCTGATAATATTGAATTAGATACATATATTTGTGTTTATATTTTATTTCGCAAATTTTCACCATTTTGTATTATTTGAATGTACCGGTTGGCCAACTAAGAACGTCGCTCGGTCATATCTTAGGAACGGTTTACAGTACAGCTTTGGGAAAAAAATATTATTGACTAAAGTAACCCCGAGAAACATCTGGAGATTATTTAGAAAAGCGTAGGATGACCGCTAGAGGGCGTAACTGATCACCAAAAATTTTAATTCTTATTTTACGCGAAATTTACCAACTTAAAGTATATCATAAATATGAAAATCGGAATCTACTGAAAATTTTGCATATTTTACATCGGACAACTTTTTTGTATTTTGTCAAATAAGAAGAGGGGTGAAGGGGAAACTTTGTATGGGAGGAACGCTTATTACTCATTACTCATTACTAATAAATGACGTGCATGCTAGAGGGCGCTGTTTAATTTTTTCCGGAGATTTTGTTTTTTCTCGAAAATTTTTCTATTTTTTGCAGGATGGAAGTGGGTTCATTATAGTCTATGTTCTAATTTTGGCCTCACCGTCAACAGTCAGAGAAGTCATTTTTGAGTCCACGCAAATCATGAGACTAGCAAATGGCATCTGGCGAGTGCCTGTTCATAGCAGTTCTAATGAAATAAGACATCGTTTTAGGGACTTATGCATTACTTGATTACGCACTCGTATCTAACAAAAGTTGTTGTAGTGATTTAAATAAACTCTACGCATTTACTAACTAAGGACTAATTAAAAGAAATAAATTTGTAAGTATGTAATACACAATCACTCAAACACACAAAGTATTCAGAATTACATATTTACCAGTTCATCACTATCTGATAACTAGCATTAGTCTCACGAATGTGTGCTACACTAGCTTTGTTTTGGTTCATAATTCAGAATGGTTCTAGAGTTGTTGCGCACGCGCATTTACAGTTTAGCGTTTTGGTTAGTTAAGAACGCGAACCGAATATTTAATCCGATGTTTTGGTTACTGGCAGAATCGATTCAGAATGATTCTGGAACCGTTCAAACAGTTCTTGCACTTCCATGAGTACCGATTCTGAATTATTAGTTCGAAATTACGTCATCGGTGCATGTGTTCAGAAATTCGAGTTATTTCGATATGTTCGTCATCAATAACATTGATATTTATGTGTCTTAATTTATTATTGAAGAAGAGTTTTATAACATCTCTCGTCGGTTTTATTAAGATGGTGTAGTTTGAGAGCGTTTTGGACATAATATATGAATCGGTGTTTCTCAGGTGTACTGAGACGTGTTGGCGTGTTACAGAATAAGCAATTGAGTTAATAACTTTTGTTATTCAGCGTAATACTACTTCCTGCTGTTCTTTTCCACTGCTATAGTTTTATAGATAACGGTATATTGTATATATATACTGTGTGTTTCCATCCTTTTTGTGGAGATTGAGATGTTTCAAAATAGAATTCGCTTCAGGTTTACTCCAGTGAACTTTCATATAATAATCAAGCTCTTTGCATCTACAATCTAAATGCTCTATCGAAACTGCACAACTAAACGAACTCCTATTTTATATTTAGAAAACGTTAATCTTATGTAAAACTTTAATTTCAAACTCATTATAAACTTTCACGAAATATAAATCTAACCCAAAATTCTACACGGGCAGTTTATTTTTAGCAGCAAAAACTGTTCTGTTTCATTAAAGTTTGATCGTTTATCAAAATACCAAACAAAAACTAAGATTTATGTATGTTACAGTAACATTATTAAGGGAAAAGTTGAGAAAACTAAGAATTTGAGTTAATTTAGAATTGACCTAGTTATATAGAACAATGTAAAGTTCCTGCGGGTTGTGAAGTACTACCGATTATTAAGATTGTAGTTTTATCGGTCTCTAAAGTACATAAATGCAATCGATAATATGTATTACTCTAAGAATATTCTAAACGATATATCAGAAATAGCATTGTGTTGAATAACTTTTTTTGTTTTATCTTGTTTTATCCGAAAAGATTTTGTACGTTATACCAATGGTTATACACAGGCCCCACTTTTGTCTCACATTGAGTGAAAAAATCTTTCATCTCTTTAATGTACACAGCTAGACTATTCTCATTATTAACGTGGGAGTTGTATTTGCGGATTTTAATGAATTACTATGTTAATCTTGAGGGAAAAAATAAGATATTGCTCTTTGAGGAATGTAAGTAGGAACAGCATGCCGCTGGATACGATGGAGATCTAACTGTATATATACATATATAATTAACTTGTGTATTTACTTCAGAAATACAATTTAATGTCGGTTAATATATTCAAGTACCGCAAATAGTTAGCGACTAATTATACAGTAAATGTGTTTATTTTGCGAATGATGTAAGACTTTCAAGCATTATGCTTCCTAATAGTCAAGTTTTTGATGTGTTGACTCAATTTATACACTCTCTCCCGTTCAAAGATAACATATGTTTGCGTTCATCACGCTATCATCTCTAACACTGCAATTGTAAATACACATGTATAGCTGAGATGTATTTAATGTTTATAATTAAATGTAGAATTAATAACAAATTTTTGGAATAAATTAACTTTATTTTGATTTACTTTTTATCTTGGCTGAACCCGCTGCTTTGTTTTATGTTTATGAAATACCTTTTTTTCATCATTCATCTAATCTAAAATTCCTAATTTAAATCACTACACACCAGGAAAATAAAAATATCAAACTATCTAATATTATGTATGCGGAAATGACTTTTTCGAAGATAGATTTATGTAAAATGGGTCCTCCGGCTAATAATGAAAAGGAACTTGAATTTCTCAAATCTGAACATTAATAAATTTTCCTAGAATGTCATAATAACGGGAAATGGCATTAAATCCCTAAATAACTTCATATTAACCATCTAATCAACTACATAACTGAGAACTAAAGGAGTAACAGTTACCAACTGGTTCCCTAACAAGATTTTTCACCTCACCATCAAGGTGTCCAGATCGAGAATGCAAACGCTGATGTATTAATAACCTTAACATAATATTTAAACGGACTAAATGAATCACAAAATCGGTAATGCAAAAGACAAGATTAAAATTATTGGTAATCGAGGAGAATTACCAAATGGTATGAGAGTAACCGAGGAGAAATGATATTAAATTTTCCACGAGAAAGAAATAAGAAATTGTACAATTCTTACAATAACCAAAAAATGGTAAACTAAATGATAACAAGTGTCAGTAGACATTCGACCAAAGTCGGAAAACGCTGTGTGTGCGGCAACTTACTAGAAACAATAATAATTAATCCCAGCAAAAAAAACAAGAACAAATAACTTAAATAATTTATATACATTACGGCGGGGCAAATAAAAGTATATTTCCACTTATATAGGATCAAATGTAAGAAAAAGAAAAAACAAAGTAAAATATTTCCCATCAACGGATTGCAATAAAAAACCGATTACAATTTAAAGTATTGGGGATATTATAAAAAAAAAGAATATATACGATAGGCGCGCTGAATGGATCTACCCTTAAATGATATACATATTTGGTAAACACAATTTGGAACCTTTGAAATGAAGGAAATATAAAATATCTTTATTAATACCACAGTCGAGGGTAATTTATTAAAAGCGAATGTTGAACTTAACACAAGAAATCTTACATTGGACGCAAATAGAGAGAAGAATAAATTAGAAGAATTTTCCAGTGAGCAAGAGGATCTGTAAGCTATACATTAATTTGTATATTCTGAAGTATACAAATACCAAACAATTTAACAACATATTTTCTTAGATTAGTACAGATACGTTTCAGAGGAAAGTAAATAACCAAATTGTGGCAATTTCATTAACCTTCTTGTAATATACAGAGTGTTCAAAGTTAGTGGTTCACTATTGCTAACTTTCTTATTATTGTCGCTACGAAGTTGGTTAAATTAGCAAGTTGGTGATGTTCTTTTTTTGTTGTAATTGATATGGTGAAAATCGAAAAACAATTAAATATTTCGTTTCTGAGATATTCAAGAAATTACAAGTTTTTTTAATGGGACACTCAGTATAGTCTGAGATATTCTTTAAAAAACAACATTTTAAACAAAAAACTTGAATAATCTAATATCATATGCTGCAGGCAATGTAATTTATAAAAAAATCTGTAGATCATTACAATGATGTCCACAATATTCAGTCAACATGCTTACTTCTGTTTCCTGGTCCAAAATGAATGAGTTGTTTTCTTTGCTTTTCTTAAATAATGGGGATTCATTATTTTCTAATTTTGTGTATAAACGTGAAAAGTAATGTAAGGCTTCTTGGAATTCTGTATTAGCTTGATGTTTTTACATTTTTTGGACGTATTAAAACATTATTTTTATGTAAGCTCTTTCAAAATAAAGAATGAAAACTGCTGCCAAGTTGTGAACATTATTTGTAAGGATTATCGTATAAATCTGGTGACCAACTACACACTGGACAACATCGCGGAATTTGGCTTCTGCATACTTCAAGAGATATTCAATCTTCAGCCTCTTTCACGCATTTTGCGCTACTTGCTTCTAACAGTTACTATAATATAAACTCATGGGAGAATTTCCATTCCAAAACGACACTCTGTGTAGCACAAGCTGCTCATGTTTTGTTCGAAATACCACAGGATAAACTAAACCCATTTTCACTAGTAAATCGCAAATAGCAGTGAAATGCAATCCTCTGGCACAAGATCTCTTCTGAAGGTTTATCCACTAGTATCCAGCGTATCCTAGTTTTAAAGGATTCAGTAACATTTAAAGCGCTGGTTTCCTAATTGTAGTATATACGCAGGGTCCAGTCTATTAAAAAATTAATCTAGCAGTGCCTTGTGAAACAAACAATCGAAGCAGACTATTTACAACATTGGACACTTTGAATACTAGTTAAAAACATATATCTTTTAAAACAAATATTGTATTAAAGCTCTTCGAATTTTAGTAACTTCAGAAATTTCTGGGCGTTTGATACCGATTGGTACTACCTAATTACTGTAATTGATTGAACTGCCCCAACTTATATGTTTGATATTATCTTCTTGTTCTTTCTCTACATAGCGAGTGAGACTCTTTCTACTCAAATGTACATTTATTTATGTTATCCTAGATAATCAACCAGTTTCTAACCGAACAATCTCACTAATTGTGAAAGATGGAAATTCCTTTAAATAAAGTCAATCGTCGGTTTTGGAACAATTGCATTAATCGTTTCAAAACTAACTGTAGTCCAATGTTTGTTTTATTTCATATTGAAAATGGATTTACATCAAGTAAAGACCAACTCGATCCAAGATTTAACTGTAGTCTGTGTACTACAAACAATAACAAAAAAAGGAAGCTATGGATGTAGAGTGGCAAAGACAAGTTGGTGTAACTGTATATTATATCTGGTAATTTTACTTTAGTAAGGTGAATTTTAAGGTAATATTAAACAATTATTACTGGTGAATTGTTTAAACTTTTCTAACGCTTACGATTAATTCATGCCATATTGGGAAATACATGATTTTATTATAAGTATGTAAGCCAATGCATATATCGCTTAGGAGCACAGCTTATAATTTACAGTTGAGACACGGAATTCCAGACAGAAATAATTGGCTACTACAAATATGTCTTTCATATAAAGTTTCGTTCACAGTTATTGATGTTTCATTGACATATAAAAATATGCCTAGAGTTACGCATACACTGTTACGTAACCTGAAGCAACAAGTGACAGTAAAATACCCGTTTACAATAGTAAATATTTTGACAAAACTGCCATACTAGTTGTGTGGAATTCCATGTTCCCAACTGTACACAGGTATGTAAAAATAATGTGTACTTGTTTCTTCGTTCCTGAAAACAGCAAAAATTAGCATTGCAAACAATTCACTCTTCATCTTTAACATGACATAATTATTATTCTCTATATGCGATTTAATCGCTAGATGAAAAATTTAATTGCAAAATATCACAATAACGAGTTAAAAAGAAAATTTGCCAAATAAAAAGATAAAATAACTCACAAAGTAACCATCTAAACGTTTGAAGTGAATTACAGGATATAGTTACAGATTGTAGAAAGGGGTTTGGCCGAAAACTTTTCTGATCACTCGTAGTAGATTGAAAACAGCGGACACAATAGGCTTTCTCGTACAATATTGTAAATAGCGCTCTGTCCATTCTTAATATGAATCGTAGGCTGGTCCCACTTCCCTTCCTACCCAAGTAATTACGATTTTCTACTAAACTGTTACCTTTTGTATTCGGTACGGAATAATATCTGAAAGTTTAATCACGGCCATATACATTATAATTATTATTTAACATAATTTTACTGTTAATTGCTGTGTAACTTGTATTCCGTTTTGAAGTATATACCAGCAGAACTTTCTATAAGAAAGAGTAGAAGCAGGTGTTGTTGCTTTTAGTTGTTGGTGTGGTGTAAGCTACATTTATTAATGATAGATAAATTAATTTATTCAAAATACTATTACTTCGAATGTGAGTAATTAGCCTACCACCCTGTTTAAAGAAACGACAGTTGTAATTCATTCCAAAGAAAATCCTCTCAGACGGAAGTAACAAAAGGCAATTTGTTGTTATAAAAGATTGTGCAGGTTAGTAGTGGCAATACTTGAGTTAGTAAACGGGTCGATGGCCGCAACGGTTAGGCGGCTGACTATTGTTGTGAGGGGACGATAGGCGCCGGGGTTCAATTCTCTGGAGGGACGGTGACATTTTTTCAGGGAGTTTAATCCCGGATCGACTTGCCATTCGCTGTTGGAAGCAAAGTGATTAACAGCGCGGCATCATAAAAGGCGATATGATGCTGTCACAAAGCCAATTGAACACAACATACACACACAAAAACTACACCGCGAGAGTTGCAGTGATAGCCAGACAAGCGATACAATTTACGGAGTCACTGCAACTAAGCACCTACCACATTAAAAAAAAAGCTATTGTTGTCGATGAACAATTACCGAAAATTGATGAAAAATTCAGTAATCCCAAATACATAAAAAAGAGATTGTAAGATTATTCATATGGAACAATAGAGCTGGTTACTAGATGATGATTCCAAGTATACAGTAGAGTAGAAGAAGGTGTAGCACCGAGAAGTTCTAAATTGAGTATTTTAAAACAGAGTGTTATGTGTATCTGCCATCAGTATATCTTGAAAACAAAAATCTCATATTATTTATTTCTTATTCATATGTAAACTACTCAAAAATGAATAAGGAATTTTTACTTTTAGAAAATATGTGTAAATATTTGTAGTGTATTATATTAGATATGTAATTGTACACAACAATTTAAAATTTTCAAGTATAGTTATTCAGAAAAATCGTTAGATTACTAAGAAATGATCAAGTATGAAATAAGCAACTTTTTTATTAATAGCTAAAATAAACATTTTTCTGTAACAATTAATACTAATATCGTGTATAATAGCCACGGACATCTCTCACATCTGTACATCTTCGGATGAGTTGTGACACTCTTCTCCAACACAGCGGTAAAATTTCCCGCAAGTGTTGCACGTTAACAGGGGGTGGATTATGTTCGTTGACCTGTTCTTGAAGTCTGTCCCAAATGTGCTCCATTGGATTCAAGTCGGGAGACGCTGGTGGTAAAAGTAGATGGTTAATATGGAGGTCATTTATTGCTTGCATTATAATTTGTGCACGATGGGGTCGTGCATTATCATCAATAAAAACCATGTTTTCATCCACAGCCTCACGAAAGTCGACCACATATTGCTGAATAATGTCATCTCTGTATATGTGTCCATTGACATTCTTTTCAAAGAGATGGAGGTTCGTACGTCCATTCAAATTAATGCCCGCCCACACCATGATACCACCGCCGCCAAAAGGCACCACGGCTTTTGTAGACTCGGGTCTATAACGGTCTCCTCGAGTTCTCCAGACCCCTTACTCTACTATTATCACTAAATAAGCAGAATCTGGATTCATCGGTGTATAAACCATGCTCCCATTGAAAATTTTCTGCTAGTCGTTGGTTAATCCAAGCTCTTCTAGCCATTCTGTTGGCATTAGTTAATTTTGGGCGTTTCACAGGCCTGCAGCTATGAAGATCCATTTCCGTCAGACGGTTTCTGATGGTTCGATCCCAAACTCTAACTCCAGTGGCGGCACGTAACTGTGTTTGCAATCATACAGCACTTCTAAACGGATTCATCCTTGTCTAAATTCGTATGTAGCGGTCTTGTATCTGAGTTGTTTTCCTCTCAGATCCACTACCGTATCTTCTCCTTGCAGATCCCGTCTGTTGAAATCTTGTTAGAGCCCTACTAACAACACTTGGAGACACATTAAAAATTGCGGCAATTTCTGCTCCAGATTGCCCTCGCTGATGCAATAACGCAATTAAATCAAAAGTTTCTTTATTTAAATGACGTCTTGGCATCGTGAAAATGTGAAATGATATTTAAAATGAATAATATTTGTCAAAAAATGCGATTTTTATAATTTTGTATTCTAATTTAATTTAAGGTTAAAATACAAGATTCAAAAATTTATTACACAGAAAAGACATTTACCAAATAAAATGTCCACAAACGACTGTGGGCCTTCTAATTTTTCTATAGTTTGAAAAAATATCTTAAATTTAATCGAATTAATTAGATCTGTTAAAAAAAGGTCTAATTCCCTATCCATTTTTGAGTAGTTTATATGCCGCCTTGTTTTGAACAATACTGCACACATAAATATAAGACTTTACTCACGCTTGGCAAGCTGTATACTCATGGATACATGTTAAATGATGGTATATATATAAGCTGTTAAATAACAGTGTAGTTTTACACCATTTTGATTATGGTGATATCTATTACTTGTGTACTTCTAGACGCATGCAGATTATCTAGCATTTGGCGCTTAAGAAGTGTAAACAATGTGTTATTATGTTAATACGTTATTATAATTGTACGACACTCACTTAACTCAATTATAATCAAGATCTACAGAGTCGCTATAAATTCCAGAACCAGTCCCTAAGCTAAACTGCTGCAGATATAAAGTGGGAAATGAGGAGACTTACATATCTAATTTTGCATTTTAAAATCTTTCTCCGATGTTTACTTGACAAACGGCAGCCTCATCGTTTTTTTATTCACTTAGGTGAAAAAAATCAAAGAAGTAAGAATATTTTTGTAGTAAATTACGAACACAGTGCGTTTTTTCAATCGAAAGATATTCATGATTACAACGAATTCACTTGTATTAATAAACAATAACGATGTTTACTTGTCAAACGGCAGCCTCATCATTTTTTTACTCAGTTAGGTGAAAAAAATCAATGAAGTAAGAATATTTTTGTAGTAAATTACGAACACAGTGCGTTTTTTCAATCGAAAGATATTCATGATTACAACGAATTCACTTGTATTAATAAACAATAACGTGTTTGGCGAAGCTGTTCAAAGTGTCCGTCAGTAACTTCTTGGCAACAACAAATGTTATTTGAAATTTTCCAAACAATTAACTACAAAATTTAAGGAATACTAAGCATTTTGGTCCGAATATTTTTAAATTGTCGGGGCGATTTACCTAAGCCTAATCCTTTAGGTAACGTCAAAGAAACAATCTAATTACGACAAATTCGGTAATCTCGCAGGCTATTCTACTTGGAAAAGTTTGATCTAAAAACTCCCTAAATGAGCTGCTAAAATGTAGAGGTGCAACTTCTTATTCAAAATAATTGTTTATAGTTGGAAAAAATGTTTACAATTTCTGGAAGAATATTGTTTTTAAGGAGTTCTAAATGGTTTGCACCAGTTAATGTTCCCTTAATCCAGAGTCCAATTAAGTTTTGGTTGACGATTGCAGCCCACATATTTATTTTTTCTGGATATTGTATATTGAAGTTGTTCCATTTAATGAGAATGGTATCTCACGATTATCCCAATATTGTCTCTATTTACACTACATTTAAACAAAATGCCGTCTCATCTGAAAGCACGATGTTCTAAAAGAAGTTTCCATCTCGTTTCGTCTCTTATTAAATCCTCGCACAAAACTCCAGCTTTCTATCATAATCTTCCTCACTTAGTTCTTGTACATGGTGCAGTATTATTATCGACAATTTCTTAATCAGCTTATTTCAACTTCAGCAGAGACTTCAGTAAGAAGAATCTTTATATTTTGTGGAAACCCATTGCCCATTGCCACTACACACTACCTTGACAATGGTATACCTTTGAAAATAAGACAAAATATGTGTTTCAAGCACAATGATGCCGTTTCACACTTTTCATTAATTGTATGAATCAGTGTTTTCTACATTAATGGATTGGTCGCAATAGTGAATTTAGATACCGCGTAGTCCAGATATTAACCCGTTAGATTTTAATCTGTGGTCACGCGAAACCTTTAATACATATATTTTGGTGCAATCAATATACAGAAAGAACTTGAACAAAAAATTCCAGATGCCGCTAGTATTATCAGAGGTTATCAAAATATTTTTCCAGATGTGCGAAATTAGTTGGTACAAAGAAATATATTGAAGTAAACAGACGACACCTTCAAGATTTATTAAAGTAAATTAAAACAATTTTTTATTATTCTGAATAAATTGTGTTGTGCTATTTTTATGTCTACCGTAGGATATCTTGTATAATAAATGTTGTACTTGTTTTCCTGTTGCCAGAGACTGTATTCTGTATTTGAAAAGCATACAGTATTTGTAAATCTAAACTTAGGACAATATATCTCAACGTATAGTACACAGCTAAACGTTATAATTTTAGTCCAGCTTTTTGAAAACCCAAGAAGCGTCCTTGCAAGACATTTCAGAATGATTAATCGTAATAAGTTTAACGCAGTAGTTTACGCTTTTGTATTTTTTATGTGCACGCATGGCAACAAAATACATTTTGGGGATTAAGATATTAGCAAAGTGAGCAGACAAAGGTGGACTGAAGCGTCTTTTGTGACAGTGCAGACTTATACTATGATGAACGGCTTGAAATTGTGTGCTTCTAGTAGATATAAAACATTAGGCGGACATTGTGCTATTGTCAGTATTCGGTACGACTACGTCAAACAATGATAACATATCCTCCGTTGAATCCTTTGATTGATAATGCCGCTTTACATCTGGAGATGTTCAAATACCGTATAATGTCAGATATCCCCAGTTGCTATTCATTGTCGTCGTGCGTCGTAAATTACATAATTCATTCATGAACGTTTGCAAACGCCTTCAAATATTAATACCTCTTTTGGAAGGGTAAAATGCAAATGTGAATTGCTTTGAATGAAAATTTTGGATAGACATGTTACGCAATATAAAATTTTACGTACATGATTTTGATGTAAATTATGCATAATACCTTAAAATTGCCTATTTCTTAATACAATAATTTGTAATATGAATGGTTACGTTGTCTAAATGATCTATTTTGCAATGGCATATTAAAAGAACACACAACAAATTAAAAAGTATGTACTCTTATGTGTAATATTTTTCTACGAATACAATAACAATGAGTAGTTTGGATCATGGGCTCTATAACTATAGCCTTACATTTCTATTATTTTGTACTTATTGACTTGTTTCAAGAACTTATACTTCGGTTTTATTAACAAAAGTAGTAGCATCTTAAATAAGCAAATAAGCATAATTTTCTTTACACATGCCTTCTTAGTAATTAATTCATTATTACATATATTTTATTAGGAACATAATATGTAACTTAAGAATACTTGCGAAGCTGAATTAAGCTAAAAGCTTTGCAGAATGGTAGACGAGGAAACAGTAATAAAACAAAGAGAATTACATAACGTCTTGGGCCAACCATGTTCTGTTGCATATTTTCTAATATACATACAAGAGGTAAGGAAGAAAAATGTACCGACTGTGTGCTAACAGCAATGTTCTGACTTTAATAACTTCCCTTTACGCTCAGAACATTTCATTATAGTTTATTCTGTTTGCTCATTTGATTTAAGGTATGCTTCCTCGAAGGCAAGATGTAAGTAACAGAAACTGTCAAGTTGTTTTAGTTTGTTACAGTAAAAACGCTGTAAGAAATAAAGTTATCTTCGTGTATATTACGATGTTTCATGCAAAAGTATTAGAGATGATATATAATGTATAACGTACGCAAAAATCGTTTTCGGCGATGCAATTTTGACACATCGGCGACAATAATAAAATATAACAAAGTCTAAGTACTAGCGAAATTATAACTCAAAAACCGTCTTCAATACAGCTACGACAACTAGAATAATGGCCGAGAACGTAGCTTCTAAAGTGCAGTAATCTTTTCTTTAAATGAGGTATTACAACTCTAGAATATGTTTTAATTTCGTATAATTCCCTTTATTTCAGTTAACAATGAATCTTAGTCTGCAGTGTCTTCAGCAGCAGAAATTTTCGGAAAGATCAGCAATTAGTCGGTATGCGGTAAATTTGCGCAAGTTAACGAACACCAAAAGACTAGAGTTAGATCCCCGAGTCTTTCTTAATAAATCAGAAAACCAGGACAACATGAACAACAAGTGTAATAGTTTACGGTCAAGAAGACTATGACAATTAGTATTTAATTTATCTTTTATGGACATAATGATTATTTCAACAATGCATTACTCTGAATTGCCACCGTATTGCTTAGTAACATAAGTGGTGGATGCGCCGGTTCGACACCAATCAAAGCGGAATTTGCTCTATGTTGATATATTATTTAGTCTTCATCTAACTAGTTGTACTCCATAAATATGATAACTAACTGCTACACCCTCACAATAATATAATAGCATCAATTGTGAACATACATCTCTCAAACACCTTCTAAATTTTATAGTGTAATTTTTATTAACCCAGAAAAGGTAAGCGTTACCGCATAATAACACAATTGACCTAACCTTAAATGTTGTTTTAATATAAAGGAGATTAGGTTAGGTAAAGGAGATTTAGAATTAGAAAACGATAAAAATAAACATTTCAGTAATGAACCTAATATAGTAACCCCTTCTACAAAAACGTCTTCTAGCTTTCACTGAATCAATGGATACCTTGAGATGTGTAAATCTACTGTTCCTATGGCAAATTGTTCTAAATTTGTTGATGAACCTATCAACAAGATTTTCGAACTATTTTCTATAATGAAATAGTTCAAACAATTCAAACTTTACACTTCATCAAGAAATTGCTTACATCCTAATATTTTATTTTATGAAATAAGGTGCAAAATTGTAGTATTAATTTTAATTAAGTGGGTACAATCGATTACCAGACAAACTTTACTATTGGGATTCCGAAGCTAATGTAAAACATTTATTAGTTTCTAAATCCATGACACCCAATTGGTTTTTCAGTATATGCTTCCAATTTCAGTGCTAAATTTTGGAAGATTAGATGACCAGATTAGATGATTAGACCAATGAACAAACTGAAGCAACGATTTTTAGAATACTTTGTTCCCTAAGCATAGCTTATTTACGGTGAAATTATGGTGATCAGTATTTTGGGAGTCACAAATTCAACAATTTATTCGTGGTGAACCAATTCGGTTTGGATTTAAAATGTGGTCGCTCAATACTTCATGTGGTTATTCATGCCATACAAATTATATTTTGACATTTTATTCGTCTTTGGACCGAAAACATGGTATGCTAACAGTGCGATGATTTAAGAATGACCCAGTTGCAGTAGGTTCTGCTTGCGAGGGCCTGGCTCCAATTAGACTAGTCAAGAAATTTTCGAAAAACGAAAAGAGAATTGTTGTGAAGTTTTTCCATCAAAGATCATTACTGAATATAACAAATACTTATAATACTTGAGGAACTGGGGCGTTTTATCATGGATGGAAAATGATGACGGTGCGATTATACCTGGCTTATTGACACGTAGATTGAAAATGCTAACGTTTTGTATAGAAAGTCGCATCTGACAGTTAAACAAATACAATTTCGTAGAGCAAATTTTCAGGTTTATTTAACAAAATTTCTATTATCTTATATAAGATTTTCACAATTAAAGACCTCGAATCTTGAATTTCACTAAAAAATATAAAAGAAGATATACAGGCGACGTTGCTCATCAGCCATTAACACGATCTGCAAGAAATTCAATGTGAAACTTCGCACCCAATGTAATTTTAGTTTTCACAGAAAATATTTGTAGCATTGCCATTTGTAGAGAAAATGTGACAAAAAAAAATTATAATGTCACATACCAAGAAAGAGTTAAAATTTAAAAAATAATTTGGACTTATATGGGTTAAAATGGTCGAGATTAAATTTGTATGAACCACTCTCCCTAATTCTGTTTTCTTTTCAGTTAAAATGGTGTACATTATTTGTGCTTCAGAATAATGCGATGCTTTGAGTGAACAATTTAAAGTACGCTCATTTATTATAAAATCAAAACTTTTTGAAAAGGAATGCGGTTTAGCATAATGCGACGATCTTAGGAGTGCTTTTTTAAATGAAAGTAGTTAGTATCTGGATATGTGGATTTCATGTGCTTCCGCAAAATGTTCTGTAATTATCATAATGAGCTATTTATATCTGACTATCTGGTATCCATTTCTACACTTATGTGACAGATATTTGAAGTATTTCAAGTGTTAGTTGAATATTCTACTTCAAGTATTTTAATCTTAATCGTTATTGTCATAACTCATTAAATTACACAATAGATCGAATGTTTCCTATATGAATTTCATCTAGTGTTATACCCAGTGTAAGACCAGCATTTGAAAAAATACCGTTAGGATAATTATCTTGTTTATTATCTCATATATTCATTAAGTTCTTAAGTATTGTGATTATATATCTTGCAGTTTTTGCTGTATTACGAGTATTTATTACTCTTGAGAGCAACTGAACAAACATTCGCATTCAAATTACAGTTCATACAGTTCCAGAGAGTTGCCCCACTAGAATAGCCTAGTTAACTATTATACCTAAACTTTTTTTCAACAAGCAGTAACTACAAACATATTACCTACTTTCGTGTTAAAAACTGCTCGGAAATCTATAGATCTGAAATTCATGCAACCTAAAGTTTGAAGCGCGTTTTTCTCCTGAAATTATTAGAAAGCACACGGTGTATGTTACAGAGCACATATGCCTGTAAAATTCAATAGTACTTGAGCATTCATGTCAGAACGATAAAAAGTCAACCGCTACGAGCGCCAGATGCAGCAAATGTAGTTAAGGTTACAGAGTAAGAGTGCAATTGAAATTACGTTGAAAGCACATATAGTGCATTTACGATTCAATAATCTGTAAAAACCGAGCACGGATGGTGGTGCATCATCAGAATAGATGTCACGACAATAAAATATCGGAAGGATCGACCTACTGATTAAAATTATGGATAGGTATATTGTATGTTTTAATTTCATTGTTTTACAATTCACAGATTATAATAAAAGTATTATTAGTGTCGTGTAGGGACATTTTTAAGCAGTCGGGTTTTTATTGTCCAGTTAATAAAACACTCACATCATGTAGTGAACTAAATTTGCATGTCTAATGTGGCGAATAATCATAGATAGTGGCGCAGAAAGAGAAATACTTAGGGGATATTACTTCTACTTAATTCTAATGGCTTCAATTCCCACACCGTCGCCAGCCAATATCGATTAAGTACGGTTACGTTGAGAAGTGGTGGAGGTGATATCGGATGAGACGGAATGAGGATACTAAACCAGTAATAAACTGTAAGGGCCTACATCCGGCCGACCATATTATTTATAGATAAGGAAGCCTGGCTCAGTTACGCCATTGACGTTCCTATTCATTCACACACAGTTCACCAATATAACGTAAACATAAAGCTTACCCTATCTCCTTACGCCAAATATAATATCTATTGTGAAATAAGAGTTTGTACCAAACGATAAGCTTTTCAATTTCTTGTAACGTTCGCAAATTGTATTTTGTATTATACATATTATTTACATAGTGAGTTTATGAAGATCTTTATGTCTTCTTTTGGACAAATATTAAGTTATTTGGTTATTGTCACAGTTTCTGATCAATGTGACAATTTTGTTGTAGAATATCATTTTCAAGCAGAAAGATATTACAGTTTGTAATAAATTTACATTTCACAGTTGTCGTTTACTTATGGCGTCCTGAAAATAAAACTTGAGGGGGCTGGTAAACATTATAAGTTTGTTAGCTTGTTAGTTTGTTAGTCTTATTGGAATAGTAAATGACTCACCTGTAATTTATGATAACATGTCACCAATTTTGAATACCTATCTTTTCCATATATTCGTTTCAAGTACATTGTTTCCCTTAAATGCTTGTGTTGTATTATTTTTGGCGTGTGGCATGAGATATTTGAAAGCAATAAAACTTTCATCCGCATGTTTAACATCTAGCTTTAATACGAACATAAATCATCAACATTTATACTAAACGTAAATCGTCATCGCGGGATCATCAATCGGAAATGAGTGTTCTAGATGCAAAATTTTCTAATCGATAAAATTGAAAATATGGGTTATGTATGATCCATTAAATATCCAAGAACTTCAGCGCATACGTTTGGTCGTGTCACACTGTCTCTGTCTAATCTGTTTTGCATAGTTTCTATTAAGTGTGTCTTTGTTGAATACGTTTTTATTCAAAATGGAAAGGATAAGTAAATTGTTAGTGTCGCCTGACATGAGTATTAATTCGCCAATGCACTCTATGCCTCGTAATATGTATGGATAGAAAATCTGAGGGGATAATAAAAGACCAAAATTGGAGAAACTAAGGCGAAAATAATTTAATTTTAAAAAAGTATATAAGGAAATGCATCTTAACTTTTTTTAGTATGAAAGATTGTACGTATGCAAAAAGAAACATAGGCGAGACAGTTGCATGCTGCAAAGATCAAAAATGCAAAAGATCAAAAATAAATTTCCATTAAATATTTCGGAAGATTAGTTTCTAATATCACTATCTGCGGTTACATTTTTTTAAATAACTTTATTAAGTGGAGATAGAATTGACTGTGTTATGAAAAGTTTTGTATTGTGAGGTAAAATGTGGGGCGAAAGTGGAGGAGATTGAATGGGGATATAAATGATTTCGAAAAATTGGTAATACAAATTTTTATTAAATCTCTTCAATGAAACAAGCGGTAAGCGTTCGTATATAGTCAACATGTGAGTTGAATTTTACAAAATTTTGTTATTTGTTAAATAAGGTTAATAATATTCTTGCTAAGCTAAGCTTGTGTAAATAGTAATTATAACATAAGTTTTGAGTCTCCGAAAACAGATATGTGTTCAAATTGTTTTTGTGCTAAAGAGAAACTTAAAGACTAAAGACTAAACTATCCCTAGCTCCAAGAGAGCAGACCACTATAAGCCAACAACGATTGCATAGACTAAAAGAAAAAGCATTATTTGCATTACCGAAACTACTTTAATTTCAAAAAGAAATTGTCTGCCAAACTATCTGATCAGGCTAGATATTTCGGTTAATAAATTAACTACTATTACTTTAATGTAGTCAATGGATGGTGTAATGGATCGTTGAATAAAAACATAGTTTAGTCCTCTGTATGGTTGGAGGTAGAACCTTCTGATGACTGCGGCGGTTAATATAGAAATATAATCTGTCTTGGCAACAAAGGAGACCACCTCCAAATATACAGTCTGTTATAGTTTCATAGATCCAGTAATTGCAAATTCTCTTATGCCGGCTGAGCGAGTGTTTGGAGTAATAGATAAAATAGTGAAACAACGATCTGTTATAATAAAGTTCTCTGTATATGCGCTAATAGGTTGTACTGCAACAATTCGTAACTTAAATGGTGACTGGAAAAATGAATCACAAGTTGTCACTACAGTTTCAGAATCGTGACATTTTAAGTTTGGCGAGGCAAAGATGTTCATTTTTCAAAAGCAAAAACGAATACCTAATAGTAATATTTTAGTGCGGAGTGGACCACATTACAATGTCAACGTAGACCGAAGCTACTTGTAAAAAAAGAAAAGCTTCACCTCCTGACCAAAAAACTCACTGTTGGTTGTTAGTTAAAGGGTAAAAAATGTACTAATTAAATTATGTGTACAGATGTAAAATAAATATATTACTCATAGTTATTATAATTATATGGGAGAAAAATATCTAGCCGTCTTGTGAGCAGTATTAGAAGTGCATCGCAACCACAAAGATAACCTTCGATATCATTTCACAAAGGTAAACATCTATGCACAAACTTTTTAATATGTCCCTCAAGTACTTCGTTAAAGTAATGTTTGCTGATAGTTGACGTAGTATTCCTTCTATTATATCTGCAGTTGTGTGTATTCATTCGCGAATACGAATATGTTCGTGCTCGCTTTGCAGTCCAGAAGATCAATAAAAATTATATTGCAGTGTAAATACGTTACGCAGTTTGAAGAATAAGAACCAGGTACTGCTTATTGTATATACATATACATATATAGGGTTTAGAATAATCGATTTGTATTCCTGGAAATACAAAAGCAATTCAATGCATATAAATTATTAACTTTACTATCCTATACTATTTTTTGCACATAAACTACTGAACTCTTTCACTATTCTAGTACTAAAGTCTTCTGTATTTACCACTGGAATAATGTAAACTAAAGGTTTAAAGTCTCTAATACTTCATCTATTCTTAATGATCTTGCTAGTAGGGTGATTCTTGCAATTACATGAACACTTATTAAAGGCATTGTTTAGTTTACTGAAGTAGGTGCAAGAATAAACATTTAAATTTCAACTTTGTATCAAGATAGTGAACGGAAAATTTTTTACACGTATGACATTTTTTATGTTATCAGTTCAGTAGTTATGTATTATATAATTCAAAAACTAACATTTAGAAATGGCCTTTTCTACTTCGAAAGAAAAAATAATCAACGTTTCCGGCACGTAGAAGTAAGGGGAAATGATGCTTTACTGTACCTTTAATTAACGTTAATTTGTTGCAAAGTGTTAATGAAGAGTGAAATATTTAAAACATCTTTTTATTTCAAAAATTTTTTGAAAATGAAATATAGATTAAGATGTAGCTGTATAAGATCGAAGAACGCATTGCGATCGTCCTCCCTTATCGAACGTTTATTTTCTATGTCTGGCTAGTGGAATGTGGATACAACTAGCAAATTTAATTTCCAAACAGAGCTCATTATCTACAAATTGCGCAATCAGTGATTTGAAGTCATTGTCTGCGCTCTAAGTTTCTTCGTTTCATTCTCGTCATAACCATTGGGGATGTGTGGTGTGGTACGTTTCCATCATATGAGCCATTTTCATAATCTATAACCTTGCACATTTTCATTGTTTTCTGTCTTGTCTTTTGTGTTTTCGCATCTTTGATGTACTGCAGTTTTTCCACAACATTGAACGATGTAATGGTTTTGCCCCTGAACTTGTCTGTTGAACCATGTAAAACTGATTTAGCCTTGTAACAAAGTTGTAAAAAGCTTATATCTTTCGAGATGTAGAAGGCTCTTTATTTGCAGGTTCAGTGGTACAAGATTCTTTTCATCCATGTTTGATGTTGATGTATGATCAGATTAATTATGCATACACCATCTGTTGTAAACTTCTGGGTCACAAATAACAACTGTCAACGATGGAAAAATGCCTTTTTAAAACCGTTTCTTCTTCTTTCTTTGGAACTAGAAGTTTCAAAATTTTCGATAAAATCGATCAAAATATTCTTTTGACAGTGTATTGCCGATGTTTCTTGTTTACTATTTTATAATCTCCTCTTCCCATGTCAACTTGAGTGCCCTGAACAAGGCCAGGTCTATTAGCGGTAACATATGACTGATATGTGGAAGTAGTTTCAATGGATATGAACAAAAATTTGTTTCGTAAATATTCAAGATCCTATTAGGAGAAATGACATGGCACCCATCTTCAAAAATTTGGAAGAATACAGAAGTAATAGAAATATCTCTATTTCGTTTTTTGTGACTTCTATATACTGATTTTTTTTTGTTGGATGAGATTGCAGGTTTTTCCTTGAAGTATTGAAAGAAATCATCTAAATCTAGCTGACGTGAAGAATCATAAAAAGCACCATTGTTTTACTTACTGGCTGTAACAGAGTGTCTCTTAATCAAAACTTGAGAATTTTATTATGGATTGCAGCAGATATAGCAATTGAAGCAGTGGATATGAATCAGCATAAAATGTATCATATGCAAGTAATGTCAGTGGCATTGTGTATGGTTGGCTGCACATACGGTTTACTAAACTATACTAATACTGTTTCTCAAATGTATTATTCACAACAAGGGCCACATACTTACCCCGCATTTTCACGTACTCCAGCGTAGCTGTTACATAATTTGCTAAAATAGCTATCGTTGTCGACCCAATTGCGTGTGCCTTAATCTTTTTACCAATTTCAAAAAATTGAGAAAGATCTATGTATTTAAATCTATGTATCTATTTTTATGTATATGTATATTTTTCATTATTCTATGCAGCATAGCACCCATTTAGAAACCACAATGTGGCGGAAGACAGTGTATATCAGTAAAGTAATATTAATCAATGTTTTCAATTCTGTGTTTGTATTAATTAGGAAATAGTTCTTTGAGGAATTAATAAATTAGTTATCTCGTGTGTCAAATTCAGATTTTTGTTCAAAATTATGTGTACAGATATCATATGCCCTTTCGTAACAAAGTGCGTTAATGCAATTTATCGCTTGCTGATTTGAAATTGTATTTGCTTACGAAATGCGAATAATGTATACTGGTATAGAAAGCATATATTACAGTTGACATATTACCTCGTTAAAATTGTTCGAGTATAACGGAACACACAATATTGTAAATATCATTCTTTAATTAAGACATAAAATATGTACGAATTGGATTGGGCACAGGATAATTGATATTACTGTCCAGCTGTCTGCATTAATATTTGTGAATTGGGGATTATTCACATGATTTAGTGATAGTTATTTAATAGGTTATATATACATACAGATTAATATTAAATTCCGAAATATTGATACATATAACTGTCTGGTTTTTATACGTATCATTTACTATACTACTACTTAATTGAACCCTACATTGAAAATTAATTATAATATTTGGGCCACTAATTAACTTGAGTCAATTGTACGAACGCCAGGTGAAGTTTTATTTTTGAATGGTATAGATTTTAATTTAGTGCATATCGGATTTTGATATCATTTCGATTACTATGAGCAATTAAAAAGTTCAATGAACCAAAGATATTATTTTAATAATAATTCGAGCTAGGTAAAATGCCTAAACGCACTATCAGGGACGAACCCGTCCCCGGTGTGTGGGGCTCGCACCCACTGAAAACCTCACTTTGTCAGGTGTAGAATCCATCCCGGAACCGCTGGTCGCATTACTTCAGGATGGCACTCGTAGTTAGCCTCGATCGGCTGCCTTCATTGCTTGGGTCTCATCTTCTTCTCTTTCAGCACCTTCTCGACGAACGTGGCGATCTTCTGCCAGTGGTCGTGTCCGGACAGCATCGTTTGCACGACGTTATCCGGCGTTAGAGGTCCTACTTCGTCTTGTAGAGCGTCTCTGTAGTCACTCCACCTCTCATTCGAAGAACGTGTGGTGAACATCATCTTCCGCAGAGTCGTGATACTGACATGTCGCGTTCTCTGCTTTACCCATTCGAGCTAGGTATGCGTTGAAATACCCGTGTCCGCTGAAAACTGGGTGAGGTAGTAATTTACCTCGACGTGGTCTCGGTCCATCCACTCCGTGATGTTGCGGATGAGTCTGGCCGTTCACCGTCCTCTCGTGTCGTTCTGCCAGCGCTCTTGCCAACATTGTCGTGTGAGCGCTTTAGTGTCCGCTCTTGCTTGTCGCGCACCGACGTCTCGTCGTGTCTCGTAGACTCTCTTCTTTTTCTTGAGCCAGTAAGTCTATCGCGGTTACTCCTGCGATCCTGTGTGCTCCCCGTCACTGTACTGAAGCCATCCGCTTTCTGTACTTGTCCTGCCGTAAGGTGTCAGCCCAGATCTCGCTTCCATACAACAGTATGGAATGGGTGACGGTCATTAGAAGCCGGCGTTTACTCGACGTCGGTCCTCCTACGTTGGCCATTAGTCGGCTCAGCATCGTCGTTACCTTAGCGGCCTTATCGCTCGACTACTGGATCTGTTGCCAGAAGGTCATCTTGCTGTCGAGCCGTAGTCCAAGGTACTTCACGGAAGTTGTAGTGGTTATGACTTCCGTATCCACCGTCATGTCGATCTCCCTAGGGATTCTTCTCCTGGTCAGTAGAACGACCTCGGTCTTCTCCGTTGCCAGGGTCAGGCCGTGTTCGTCCATCCATGTGGTGACTCTTCCCATTACCTGGTTGAGCCTTCTCTGGGCATCCGCCTCGTCACGCGCTAGAATGACTGGCGCTACGTCGTCTGCGTATCCTATCAGATACGCATCTTGTGGCAGCTCCATTCGGAGGATCCCGTCGTAGGACACATTCCATAAGTCGGGACCGAGAACCCTGCGCCGCTCCCGCTGTTATCTTCTTCGTACACGGCCCGCCTGCGGTGTCGTAGACCAGCTTCCTCTCGCTAAGGTAGCTGCGTATCATCGTAAGTAAATAGGATGGCGTGTCGAACGTGTTCTGCAAGGCGCCCAACATGACGTCCCATCTCGCCGAGTTGAAGGCGTTTCTTACGTCCAATGTGACGAGCATCACCAGGGGTCTCGAGTAATGATTTCCCCGTTGAGCGGCTTCGAAGGTCTCCACTACCTGCGCTACGGCGCCGACGGTAGTGTCCCTTCCTGAAGCCATGCTGTCTCTCGGACAGGCCTCCCGCGTCGTCTATGCTGCTCTCCAGTCGCGTTTTGAGCAGTCTTTCTAGTAGTTTTCCAGCCGTGTCCAGCATACATAGCGGTCTGTATGCCGATGCCGTGGTAGGGTCGCCCTTGTTTTTGCTTATCAGCACTAATCGCTGTACCTTCCATCTCTTGCAGAACGCTCCTTCTGTTAAACAGCGGTTGTACATGTTCAGAAGCAGATCTGGGCAGACGCGCGCCACAATCTTGAGAGCTTCCGTTGGAATTCCGTCGGGTCCAGCTGCCTTCCGGTTTTGTAGGGAGTTCGCCGCTCTTGACAGTTCATCTCCGCTAAAAAGCGGGATGTCGTTCAATCGCTCGTCCTCCATTTCCGCAGTTCTCTCCGGATGGGTAGGGCACAACGTATCCACGATGTTCCGCATACGATCTCGTTCGAGGACTGGATTCGCCGTCTTCGTCGTAAGCTTCTGCATGACGATCTTGTACCCAAGGCCCCATGGGTCGTTGTCAACGTCCTGCCGCAGCTCCCCCTTACTTTTTGCTGATCTAATGCCCTTCTGAAGGTGGGACATGCGCCGGAACCAGGGACGTGGCTGCGTGTCGCGGTATCTCCCGTCTCAGAGAAAGCACTTTGCTTTGTTCTTAAACAATCTTTTCCGTTGGTCGCCTTTTTCTTCCAGTTGATACAAAGGCCTTGAGTTCTTCTGTCTGGTCCGGGACAAGCGTCGCAGCCTGTCGATGTCTACCCTGCGTCTTATTCTGCTGTTTATCCAGCCGATCTTTATTCTCGGTGTTTCCAGCAGCTTAAGGGCTTGACGCTGACTAAGTTGGACGATAGCCATTCTCAGCCCTCTGTTGTTCGCGTTGGTGAGGCTGATCTTCCTCGCCGTCCATGTGGCAGCTTTGCTCTAACTGCTGCGCGGACTTTCCTCCGTTGTCGTTAAGCCAGTCTAGATCTCCTGAATTCTAGCGTCTCTTTGGGCTCTAGGGTGCTGATGTTATCCTTCTCGCCCAGGATCTTCTTCAACGCGCTGCTGAAACCTGCATATCCTTGGTGCTGGGACCTCCCAGCATGCATATCTCCCGCAATCGTGTTTTCCGCACCGCTTTCCTCGGTGCCGTTGACTCTTCCGGTTTGGACGTTTTCTGCGAAGGTCGTCTTCCAGTACGTCGGCATACGACTTCCGCTTGGCTCAGCTTTTACGAGAAGCCCATCCAATCGAGGCTTGGCGTTTCGATTCCTCTGCTTCTTCTTCTTCGTTCTTCTGATCGTGCCGCTCTTTGTCGGTACCGTATCCGTTTCTGACCACCGGCAATCTTCTGCTGACTGTTCGCTGTCAGACTGGGATCCGTTCACCCAGTGCCGAGTGTCGACCCTGTAAAACTCTGCCGGTGCATTCCCCATCCCTGGTTTCATAGTTCCAGGGTAACGGGCGTGGCGGTGTAGACTTCGTATTGGATGGGAGGATTCGTGGGCGTAAGCATGGGCATCCGTTCCGGCAGGATCCGGCCGCTAACTCGTCGGAATATACGGTGGGTAAGTGAGGCACATGCGGCGCTTACCAGAGAACTCTGGCTGCGTGTCCTTGGTGGCCACACTCAGGGAAACGGGCGTGGCGAGAGAATTTGGCGAAGATAGTTCCGTTGGATAAAAGCCTTTTCGCCGAGTTGATACCGCCCGCTGGTTGTCTGGTCCGGGACAAGCAGCCTTCGTTTCATCCTAAAACAACTCGGTGATTCTGGGACCCTACGTCTTATTCTCACTGTTTATCCAGCCGATCTTTATCGCCGGAGGGGCCAAAGAGTTGGCGTGGTTGGCATTTTGGGGTAGGGCATTCTCAGCCCGGCCGTCTCGCGTTGTTCAGGCTTAATTCACGGGCGGGCCATGGTTGTCCTCACGGCCAGATTCCGTTTCCTCACGCTTGGCCGATAAGTAGCCATCCGCAAGAATTCTTAGGCCCCTTGGGGTTAGATGCTGAGGTTAGGAGTCCGCCAAGGATCTTCTCCAGCGGTGACCCTGTCTAACGCTGACAAGGAAACTTGTTTAACATGGGTAGCACTCCCGCAGTGTTTTCCCTCCGGCTCGCCGGTGCCTGTCTCTTCCGGTTTCGGTCTGCTGCGGGCGGTGAGGTACGTGGGTGACTTCCCTTGCGCAGTTTTACGAGAGGCACATAATCGAGTTATGTGCGTTTCGATTCCTCTGCTTCTTCTTCTTCGGCTTCTTATTGTCGGTACCGTTGTCCTTTCTCTGACCATCAATGCCATTTTCAATCTGAATGTTCGCTGTCAGAAGCCTTTGCAGCTGCCTTCTTCTCTTCTTGAGCTTGCTTTCTCCTGCCTGCTCGGTCCTTCATCCACACGTTCTCGGAGGGATGCATTTCCTTCTTCTCCACGTTCTTATTGCCCGTGGCAGAAGTAGCCTGCGTCCTGGTTGCAGGCGCTGAAGCCTTTTGCGCGTGCTCTCCTGCTTGCAGCTCGGCCTTCTTCCATCTCTTCCTGCAATCAGAGATCATCTCCACTGCTTCTTCTAGCTCCTTCAAGCCGTTCTTTACGTCCATCGAGACGTTCTTCTGTCTGCCAATAGCTGCCTTCATAGTCTTGATGACACCTATGCACTTCTGCAATTGCTCTTCTTCGAGGCATCGCAGTTTGCAGATAACTTCTTTTGTGGACGACATATCTGGAGCTGATGTGGTGTCATCACTGCTACCTCCTGGTTTCACGATGTTAAATGTCGTCAGATCTATCGTAATCGGCGACCTAACGTGCTGCGCCGTTAGTGTCTTGAAGGCACCGTTGGGGCTCTCTTCTGTGCTGTTCTTCGGCGTTCTCTTCTTGGTAGGTAAAGTTGCCATGTTGAGTAATTCGCCAGCGCTTCGTGTATGGAGGGGCGTGCCGAAAAAATCAGGAGCGGGTATACCCTCGGATCCTCCTACCCCAGTTCCCTGAGGCTTGACCTTCGCTTCACCAATCCCGGAATACACGGACGGACTGGAACTCGCCCGGGGCAATGCAGATTCCGACATCTTGCATCCACCATACACTACCTGATCAGGGCCCGAAGTGGCTGGTTCCTCACAATGCGTCGCGGATCCTCGTCGGCAGAGCAAGCTCACATCAGCCTACTCCCCAGCCGGATGAGAAGGCCAGTCGGTTCGTAGACATTCCCGGAGTCGCCGCAACGCTTGCCGATCTGTACCTGGGAACAAAAAGGAAAGGGAAGAGGATGGGTGGGGTCAGCGGACAGCTGGCGTCACTGGCTGTACCGTTTCCGGATACGGTGGCGGCACTGGGGCCGGCCAGACATGGAATAATAATAATAATAATAATAAATTTTTATGTCAGTGTTTCCTAAGAAATTTGACATTGTCAATACATACATAAAAATGCACAAGTATAATATGACTAAATGTATGTATAACGTATATCACCCTAAAAAAAAAACTCTTTCAATGTATCGCAATTTTTCATGAGCAAATGGTCTTTTAACCTACGCTTGAATATGTTAATGTTTGGCGAAGATCTGATATCTAAACCAAGGCAATTATATAGCTTACATTCCATATATTGGGTATTTTTTTGAAAAAGTATTATCCTGTGAGCTGGTGGTAGTAGCATATATTTTCTTCGTGTACCATGCTCATACTTTGAACGTGCTCCAAAAAACTTACCCGGATTGGTGTAATAGAAAAAACAGCGCACCGAGAAAATACATATATAAACTAGTGAACGTAATAATTTTTAAGTTTCTAAACGCACTTCTACAAGAATCTCGTGGTGATAACCCTGCTATTACGCGTACTGCACATTTTTACAAAGAAAACACTATGAATTTGCGAACTGTTACCCTATTGCATGATTGCGTACCTAATATGCGACTCTACAATAGAATAATAGACAGTAGTCAAAATATAAGGACTACATTGCTGCGATATAAATTTCAAGGCATAACAATTTTTCCGTACTTTCGCACAGAGGTTATCGATATGTGTATGCCACCGGAGCTTTTCATCAAAACTAAGCCTCAGAATATTGTATGTACTGGAAGGTTCAGTGTTGGCCTTATGCAAAAGATCACATGTAAGATCTAGTGATCTATTTATAGTAAAAAAAGTAGCTACCCAATATAGTAGTAGTTTGTAGTGTGAACCGCCCTAGAAAAAAGTAACTCTATATTATTATGATAAATTAAAATATTTGTATCGTCTGCATAACCGATAATATCTATATTAGGTACCTTATCTTTTAAGTGTGCAACTAAATCATTAGAAAATATATAAAATAAAGGATCTCGAATGTATCTATTGGGCTACTCTCAGTATTTATTTCGCATTAATGGTAAACAAAAAGCAATTGTGTCACACATGATAAAGATACTCTCCACTCTTGTGACACAATATACCTTTGTTTACCACAAACAATTTGATTATTCATTGCAATTTTTGGCATCTAAAATTCAGGTAATTTCTCAATTTATACTTTTGCTATATTGGTTTTCATTATTTTAAATGCAATGGGGTCGTCCCGTTTTTTTTTTTTTTAAGTTAATAAATGTTATATTCTTAAAGATTACTATAATCTGACGTAGGAAATAGCAAAAATTATAATTTTAGTGTTACTGGAATTGCAAATAAAAATAAATAAGACCGATTATTTGTAAATCGCGGCATTTTTCTTCGTCTACTGATTAATGATAAAAGGCTGAATCTTAACACCTAAATTTCTATAGCTTAAGAAAAAATACTAAAACTCTGCGTCCTAGAAACTTTATGTTCAAATATGGTATTAAGTGAACAATATAAAATTTTCTGTGTCCAATTTACATCTGCCACAAATATTATAAAGACGTCGCAAGTACTATTTTAGGCAGGTTAATAAAGTTTGTCTACAGTAAGATTTCCTTCAAGCTTTCCGATCAAAGTGTTAAAATCAGGGAAATACCAAATTAAAGCCGTTCTATTTCTAAGTAACATATGCAATACTACGCAATCAATAATCAAATTGTTTGTGGTAAACAAAGGTATATTGTGTCACAAGAATGGAGAGTATCTTTATCATGTGTGACACATAATTGCTTTTTATTTACCATTAATGCGAAATAAATCCTGAGAGTAGCCGAATAGATACATTCGAGATCTATTATTTATAATTTTCTCTGAAATTAAAAACGAATAGAATTGCACACATACACTTATATAATTGCATGATCCCGAGTTTTAAATACAAAAACAGTTATTCTTGTTTAACATAATATATAATTCCATAAACATTTTTGTAGCTCCAAGTATTATTTTTAAAGAACGCTTCATCTCATTATTTAGTCAATATACAATGACATCAAACGACAAATTTGATTATTAAAGATAGCAATTCTCAACACCATTTTAAAATAATAGCATTTCTATATAATATGAAGCAGCAAGCAATCTTTTGTGCGTAACCAGAAAGAAGCCACTATTTAGGTGTTCGAGATTTTAAACGATGACATGTCGTCGATTTCCAATTCAAATATCTGCATGCTGTTTTTCTAATACAATATAATTCCGCCTTTAAGCAAGCTACTCCAGGAGACCACTATCTCTTAGCAGATATACCTACACGATATGTTTAATTTTAATAATAATAAATAATAACACACGTTTTCCATCGGAGAAGCTTTGTAATGTTCTCTTCAATCGTTACGATAATCAAATGTATTACGAATCAACAGTATTACGTAGTATTTGAAGTTATAATAATGAGACTACAGCCAAGATTATATTACCTATACCATATGTATTATTGAACGAGTATGATAGTAAAATTTATAATCCAAGAACAATAATTATCTTTCTATTAATTTATTTTCGCTATGTTAATACAAACTTTATAATAAATTATACATATGAAATTTATTTATATGTCTCATTTTAAATAATATATACGAGACCGAAAACCACTTTTTCTACTTTTATTAACGAGGAACGTATCTATTTTTCAAGTTTACTTTCAATTACGTGGCGTTACACGATATATTTTACAATACTTTGTGTTCTATCGATAACGATGTTTTGATTCATTATAAATTACGACAATTACATATATTGCATTTAAAATAATGAAAACCAATATAGCAACAGTATAAATTGAGATATTACGTGACTGTTAGACGCCAAAAAACGTGAACTATGCATCACTATGTATGAAAAAGTATAGATCACCCACAACACAGCACCGCGAACCGGGTAACTGCACACAATATCCTCGATTCGCATTTAATTTGAAACAGAGTGTACAATGGAATGGATTAAAATTAAATTTAGGTATAGGCTGACTCGGTTTCTTTAGTATACCACTTAAGTCTTAAGTCTAACAAGTTTATTTTGTTTTTTTTTTGTTTTTTTTTTGAATTCCGATCTATTGTGAAAATAAATTCATCCTTAAGTGTCACGTTACTATGTCAGACCATGAGGACGTAAATAGATTCGAGAAGACAGTGAATAAGAATATAAAATTGTTGGCATCAGAATGAAAAACAACTTTTTTCCTAAGACACGCTTGGACACACAGTTGTGCTGTTACATATATTTGTAAAAGAATCTATTCCTCAAATGGTCTTAAAATACTGAGACTGCTGTCTGGATAAGAACATTGGAAAACTAATTGTAGTAGACACTAACATTCATCATCATTTATTCTTCATAGTACGAAATAATAATAAGATAGGTCTACTAGAATGCCCGAAAACGAATCAAATTTTGTCATCTAATATGTGATGTGATACTTTTCTTTGTAGATCAAATAAACATTAGTTCCCTGGTGACCCTCCGCTAGAAAAAAGTCTCTGTTTTGGAGCTACAGGATTTTACTGCGACTATACCATAAAAATTATACCTTACCTCCTATTGTAGTGTATATACTTGTCGAGAAAGTTACACGCGTCATAAAACTGAACTAATATAATTTTTTGCTTAATTTACATTTTGTCGCTTAACATAAGTAAACACAAGAATTTATATAACGAAAGTAAAATATTTCACTCCGAGGCGGAGAATCGTGTCGTCCGATCTTATGCTTCATTTGTAAGAACATCATAAGTGAGTGAGATCAGTCAAAAAGTGTTACTTAAGAACAACAATTTAGAATCGGAAAACAAAACAGTCCTTAATGTTATTCAAAATATTTAAGATATACTTGGATTTGATATAATATTAATGATATACCAATCCTATCAATGCTCTATCATCATGAAAACTGACATATTGGCATTCAAACAAAATCTGCAACAATTTCCTTTTAGAATAAAACGCTGCATTTGTGCAACTGTTTTATACTTTTCTGTATAAATTTCCAAATGCACATATTATTAATAAATTAATATTATGTACTTCATAAATAAATTATCGAAACCTCGTAGCCGTTCGATCATGCGTAGCGAGATTGTAAGATTCAGTTAGAGTTTGCTTATAGAATTTAAATTATAACATCTGCTTGCTGTAGACTTTATACATATGTAGCTATACGTTTGTTTTGCAGGAAATAAAATTTGTGATTAGATAATAACACAAAAACATAAATTTACTTCATTTCAATTTGTTTTTGTTACTAGCGTTCCCACAACGTCTGCAGTGAAATGAGGTTCAGTGTTGAAATAATTGTGTTTTTAAAGTAACAAACAAGCACAGTAACAAAACACAAAAGCATATAGGTATTGTGCTACGCTGCTGTGTCTGCACCAACTTACGATATGCATTGTATATGTAGGGTCATTATTTTTCTTGTGTTATTAAAATTAATTGAGTGAAACCGTCAACATTGCAACGGGTTTGCTACAAGTACGCTCAATTAAGTTTCTCACACTTTGTGTACACATAATAATGCTATTTAGCATTAGTAGTAAATTAAGCTCTCAGGTTAAATGTACTTTAAAATTTGCTCCTACATTCATATTGCACTAAGAGCGTTTGTAAGTGTCAAGTTTAACTCACAATCAGATATGATATTGGATAGCTCGAGCGACTTTAGCAATTTGTCGAAATTATTCATCGTAGGCAGAGAAAATTCCGTCATACCTATCTCTGTGTATGTGCAAACTCACCACTCATGGAAATTAAACAGTAAAATTTATAGTTGATGATTTTACATTATAGCTATACGATCAAGAAAATATGTGTCAATAATGACATAATTCACATTATGAAATTACACTACACAATTTTCGGGACAAAATAACTTTAAAATAAATGGTGTACCTATGTAATATTCAAAATTGGTAATATTTACGCATTGTATGTATTAAGTAGCTTGTTTTCTATTCTTTGAATATTATCTAGGTTTCAGATCTACAACAGATACCGTGAATCGTTACATGAAGATAATATATAATCAATTTTGCTACAGTAGATCCAGAACGGAGTTCCCAAAAAAATTTAAATATAAACTTGTTGAAAAGTTAAATTATAAAAGTTGCGTGGTACTAAAACTAACATGAGTACGTCACTTGACTGCAAAACCTCCGTGTCTGGTCGACTAGTACAATTACTAGCCTCTAAGTTTAACCGTTATTCGCAATATATACTTTAGTTCATTTGATCTAATTTTGATTAATCTGTGTATGCGGGATTCAAACGTAATTGGAAATGATGTAATAGACAGCTATTCTACTAAAGATTGGAGTTGTTCGCGAGATAGAAGAGGACATACAGTCATTTAACAAACGCTGGGATTTAGTTAAGAGCTAGCCTAATTATAGCTACAATTATAGTCGGAATATGGATTCTATGTTTTAGCAGTGTGGTAAGTACTGCAAAACAGTATCTCACAAGGGAACACCGGCGGGTGTCCCCCTCCGATTTCGATGAAACTTTGCAGATCGAAAGAGTACCTTAAAATAAGAGACACGTATTTTTTTATCGGCGTATCCGCACGATTTTGGGGTACACCTCTTTCCAGTTTCGACGATTTTTCAATTTTTGCCAATATTTCCTAAATTATAGCAGATATTAAATTTTTTCTTAACATAATTTGCAGCATATTGCATGACCCTAAGGGTGGCGTATTCGCAAAAAGTTAATAACGGGGGACGGGGTACCCTGTACCCCCCATTTTTTTACATTTTTTTCATTTTCTTATTCATCAAAAGAAGGCCGATTTTACCTAGAATACGATGATGTATAACAAGTTTAGAAAATTAATAATTATAAAAATAGAAAAATAATAAGAAAGCTTCAAAATTAATAAACTTGTCTATTGATATAAATCAATTAATAATCAAATAAATAAATCAATAAATTTCCAGCATAATACATGGTCTCAATGGACGCTCTTGCTATGCTAACATTTAACAAACCTACAGTGTTAGTAAAATAATGCACTAACGGTTAAAAAAGTTAATCGTACAGTTAATTAATTATTATTAACAGTTAAATCGTGCAGATATGTGTAGAACATTGTTGGCTATATTGCATGTGTGACACAGGTGTAGCTAGATTAGGTGCCGGTAGTATTTGATGTTAATCACCAACGGTTCCAGATACTACAGAGGGCATTGACGGGTTTTAGTGGGTGAGAGTCCCACACGCCATGTTGCGATTGACCAAAGTACTTCGTGTGCTTCAGAGTTCGCTAGAAATTTATCTTGCTTTAGAATCGTCATTTAGGAAGTGATTTTGTCTAATCCTCTTACTGTTCGATTTATTCCTGATATGGTGCTGTTGAATCTTCTTGCAGTACAAAATTGTACAGCTGTCTTCTTACATACCACAATAAATGCGAAGAATTCATTAAATAGTCGAGTTTTAGAGCAAAGTAACGTTAAATAAGGACCGAAAGAAACATATTTTCCTTGTTTCAGTATTTTTCTTGAGCAAGTTGGAAGAAGTAGCGTCCTTCAATTATTGCATTACGTTTCTATTGAATACAACAAAATTTTAAAGCTTATGCAATTGTGATGCAAGTTTATAAATGTTCGCACTAAAACAAGAGAAGTAACGGCAGCATACAACCCACCGGCAATAATACTTAAATTACAGTTTATGTGTAATTCATAGTTGATTAAAGACCATCCCTGATTCATTTTGGAATAAGCTTATTGATTACTTTTGTCACTTTTTAAAGCACATGCGTATATGTATGTAATCATTCTGTAAAAATTAAACACACTGCAAAAATTAAACACACAATATAAAATTTTATTCAGCGGCGACTTCAATATTGATTTACTGAGTGACAACAGACACTCAAATAAACTTAAAGACCTATTTAAATGTTATAATTTGACCCATGCAATTGAAGAGCCTACACGAGTGACAACTACAAGCCAAACACTTGTTGATAATGTATTTACTAATGCAGAAGGTTTCTGTGCTGATACAATACTATCCGACCATACGGCTCAGATGATTAGTTTTACGCATAATACTTTTGAAAATGATCACATACAACAATACCTTGCAATTATTAAAATTTGAATTAGAGAAAGAGAGCTGGCAGAAGGTATATGAAGGTAGCTGTGTAAATGAGAGTTACGTTCACTTCTTAAACATTATAGTCGCTGCAATGGACAAATATGCAAGAAAAAAAACAATAAACACGCATTCGTTCGGGGATGAGTGGTTGACAGATAACATCAGAACACTCTCGAAAATCAAAAGGTAATTATATGAAGATATGATCAGCCAGAGAATATCACACAAAGACTACAACAATTTTTGTGAACATCTTAAAAATGAAATAGAGAAATCGAAGAGAGAAACTTATTCTAACCATATAATGAGATCGAGGAATGCTGTCAGAGGCACTTGGGATGTTATACACCACCTACAAGGTAAAAATAATAAGCAGCATACTTTTAGTTTGGATTTGTTCAAAGACTGTAATATTGAAAAGGAAGATATTCTATCTAAGATTAATGAGTATTTTATTAATGCGACAGATAATCCCTGTCAAAATAATTTCAAAATAAGTGAAAATATAAAATACGCAAAACAATCATTTTCTTTGTATTTAACAGATTACCATGAAGTAGTGCAAACAATAAATGATTTAAATATCACAGCTGCTACGGGTTATGACGAAATACCCATTTCGGCATTAAAACAATGCGCTCAAAGTTTAGCACACCCAATGATGGATATTATCAACAAGTCATTTCAAACTGGTATATTTCCCAATGCATTAAAATATACTCTTATAAAACCTATATATAAGAACGGTGAAAAAACTGATTACAAAAATTATAGACCGATAGCGTTGGTATCAAATGTTTCCAAGGTATTTGAGAAAATTGTACTTAAAAGAATAACAAATTTTGCGCATAAATACGATATCTTCGATAAAAATCAAAATGGTTACATCAAGGGCCGTTTCACGACTCGTGCGATGTTTCAACTGTTACAAGAAATTATAAATGCACTAAATCACAAAGAATCTGCAATTTGTGTCCTTATGGATTTAACAAAAGCTTTTGACAGCGTTCATCATCAGTTATCATTAGATAAACTAGAACGTTTAGGATTTCGTGGTGTGACATTGAGCTGGCTGCGGTCGTATTTGTGATACTTGCATTAATGTATTTAAAAACAAACGTATTTTAACTTTGCCATGTTTATATATTTTGGAATGCGCTGTATTTGCAAAGCTTCACTAAAATGAGTTTTTTAAAACGTATGAATTAGACCATAGTCATGATACGAGAGGTACTTACCAAAAAATACTGTTACCGCCGTTTACACACTTGACAAAAATTTAAAAAAATGTGGTTCACCAATGTATTAAAATTTATAACCATATACCAGAAAATATTAAGTCATTGAACAAAAATCAATTCAAGACCCGCTTAAAAAGGTATTTAACAGATAAAGCATTGTATGATATAGATCACTTTTTTAATGGAATTGTTTCTTAATTAATGTCTCTTATGCGGTGTATATCTATGTAACCTACATATGTATGTGTACCTACATATTATATGTGTATAGTTATGACTTATGGCAATAATGTACAAGTATATTTTAATATGTTGTTTGACAGAGTATTTATTTGACGTTTTCTACACTGTATGTACGATGGAAATAAAATGTATTATTATTATTATTATTATCATCTCTTAAAAGTTTTAACATTATTTATTTTATCGAACATACACTCGAATTCACAAGTCATGACTGTTCATAGTTAAACACAGTTCTGAATAGGTTCTTTGTTGTTGAATCTCACTGAGCTTCAGCAGTTAAAATAAACGCGACCGTTTAACAAATAATGAAAATGCATTTAAATTTAAATTCTAGTTTCTGAATGTGTATTCATTGCGAAGCGGGCCCTTTAAATTTCGTCGTATTTATCTACATTGTTGGATAAGTGAGAAGTTCGGCATCGTACTTTTGCAATTTAAATTCGAACAAAATTAAATAAGCGTGCGGATGGTGTTTGTTGTATAGGCGCAATGTGAGTTTTATTATCTCAAGTAGTATAGTCTCACATTATATTGAATTTTATATAGGAATAAGTAAGATAAACAAACGTTTTGATACTGTGTGTGATTTGTAATGTGCTGAATTCAACAATTCACCATTTTTGTAACATTTTGTCACTTAATATTTACAGAACTGAATTTTTTGGCGTATTTAACGCCAAAATGGATAACGCTTAAGCAGATTATTCATGGGCAAAAAAGTGTCAACACTAGATTGACATTGTAACCAATAAGTATACTGGCAACGTTTAAAAAGATATTCGACTAGCTTGGAGATTTAGCTTTTTATTTTGTCAGACAATTTGGGTGATGTCAATGACCAACAAAGTGAAAGATTTCATCACAATATAAAAGGAATGGAAAGACGGTATCAAGTCAACTGGAATACTATTATAATGGAACATTTTACTGCCTTCGCCGAGGAGCTACATCAGTAAGTAAGAAAAAACTTTCTAAGCAGCTTTGATGGGAAATATAAGGAAGAATATATGACAGGCACAATTTTTGCTCAATTTTAACGAAATTGTTAAAGTGTAGATTATCTAGCCACATGGATACAAACATTATCGTTTCATTCTCTTTTTGCTTTACGGTTAAATCTTATAATTGATATTACGAGATAAATATATTGTTTTGAAAGTGTTGTTTGAAGTTTTAAAGTCGCCTCTCGACATTTTTGAGGGAAAATTAATATCATGTTTGGATTTAGAAAAGACAAACTCTCGGAATCACATATTTATCTTTCTGAGACAAAATCTCTTTTCTGTTCCTCGGTGTAATCGTTTAGCAGAATCAATGGCCAGACTAGATTAAGTATTAGTGCCTTCAAATACAGTGCTATCTCACTTTAACCTATTTCAACTAGTATATGAATCTAAAAAGTGCGATATCTCTGAAATGTAATGTAATTATAACAGTTTAATTATTCAGCAACGTCGTAAGAATTCCTCAATTGAAGGAACAAATACGCAAATGCTAGCAATCACGTAATTGGAAGACTGACATATGAAATATGAACTGTATACTATGCAAATGACAGGTGTTTACAACCACATATACACCCTTAAACGCGTGATCGCATTTTTGTCTCTCATACAATGGCACTCTATCGAACACCATTTGTACACTAGATATATAATGGTCTATAAATCAATATATTGCATACTACGCAGATTTGTGAAACCAGTCAACCTTAATTCAAACCTCAGTCAATTGTTAGGGGAATTGATTGCAGATCAGCGTAGTATTCGGGCGATGTATATGCCAAACAAGCAGTTTTAATTAATGAACATATTTTTACTGTATATTGGTACTATAGATACCGGCAGAACAAATTAAGCAATTTGAATTGCATTAATTTTCTCAAAGCTGCTTACTTACATTGTTGCTATTATGTAAACGTGATTTCTATACATGCGTACATAGTTAAGTGAATAGTTAGAAATATTTTCGTACCTATCCAGTTCAGTAACTAACAACCAGCATATTTTAACATAATTCTATAATATATATAGTATTATTTAATATGCTATACCGCAAATATTAAAAAAAATCAGAATTGAACATTCTTTCAGCACGACCACGGTTAAGCCTCAAAAACAACGACCATAAATAGGGTGACCTAAAAAGAATGAAGATGAAATAAATTTCCTCTGCAATTTTTTTATTACTTTGTCTACCTTAAGCCTACAGGCGTCTCAATAAATATTTATAAAAGGATTTTAAAATAATACCATGCTCTTTATTGATTAAAAACAGAAATACATTCTACATAAAAAATATACTAAACATTAGAAAAAGGTAAATACTCGTACAGTAAACGTAAATACGACTATTATTCTTACCTAAATAGTATAATCATATTTAAAAACAATACACAAATTTAACATTTTTATTCGTATATTAAAAAATAACGCCATCAAAATGTTGACATTGATTGTTCTCATATTTCTAACAATATCGTCTTGTAATTCTTCTAAACTATACGTTACATGCGTGCAAATCAATCGGTGATTAACCGTAGCAAGCGCAGTAGAAAATAAGCGTTCCAACAACGACAAATTGAAAATCCGTGACTATAATACGTAGTTCCAACATAACAAAATGCGATTTGAGGATTATCAGAGGACAGTCATAGCAGTTTGAGGATTTTCAACAAACCAAAAGCTGTGATTTTTAGCGCATGCGTATTTCAATGCAAGTCTGTCTAGCTTATCAATTTTTCTATACACGCCATCTGGTGTCAAGTAAAAAAAGTTATTTCGTTCCAACAAATTATTAATGCAATTTGATCTGAAACTGGTTGTTGATAGAACATGCGCAGTGTGATTATCACATACTAATCCGAAATCGATCGATAAGTAGGAACAAACCTTATGTAAACAATTTCAATTGTTCTTTAAATATCACAATAGCAAAAATCTAATTTGTTTGTGATATCAAAAGACACCTACAAATCTTACGAAAATTTATTTTCGTCTTTAAACTTGGCAACTGACAACACAACGTTAACATAAAGTTTAACTAATTATGCTCTAAATTTTCGTAATGACTTAGTTGAACTTATTGTTCTATTCTGTCACCATTTACAGTTACTTAAAGACAATATGTGTACATCCAAAAATTGCTTCTACGCAGGTTCAATAACATGATAATATTGAGTACCACTCCCGACTACTTCGACAATGCCTTTGAAAAATAAATGTCTTTAACTCCGATGATTGTTGTCTATAGTAAACCAAATGACGGTTAGAATGGAATTTGCACACAAACTGAATAATAAATTGAAACATGAAATTTTTATTTATAATAATGCAAAGCACCTTTAAGCAACGAGTCACGTATGAGATAACATTTCGAAAATTTTATAATTACTTTGGTCAACCTAAAATAAATCTAAAGCGGGAAGTTCAACTTGTCCTCTAACTAACCAAAAAAATGCTTGTAATAGAGGCGCTCATGGTATATTGTTGGAATTCACCCTGCAGACGAATGCAATGAAAATAGATCAAGCAGTAGAAGCGGACCACCTGGTTTCGATCTTCCAGGTCTCATCAGCGCAACTCCGAATGCAAGATCTAATTTCATCGCCTTGCACCTCTCAACTTATTTATATAATACCTCCGTCTATGGACTAATTCCAACCCCATGCCCTCTAGTGAGCAAGGTAGGAAGTAGCACACCGCATGGCGGATTCCTATGGCTTAATCGCGCCAGAAACTTTCTCATTTAAATATCCGTTACGTAATAGCATAAAAACGAATTCAAATATTTCTGAAAATTAATACGTTTAAAAAATGTTTTTTTTGCAATAACGACGTACGTTTAGGAAAAAAGCATTGGTTCTGGATCAATTCAACAGAAAATACAGTTGATATTATATTATGATTCTATTTTAAGTATAATAACACTTTTAAACGCTGGACAGAGTATTCGGATTGTTTTCCTATGTACCATATGCTTCTCTGGTATATTGCGGTTTTACTTATTTTTCTTTCTATTGTTACAGATAATCGAGGAAGAATGCCAGCCCTCAAGCACGGAAGCGAACAGCACAACAGAGGAGTTGTCTTTCGAATCACACGAGGCCATGACTAAGGGGGGTGAGTTCAAGCCAAAATTCACGACGGGCACCGCATCAACGGCGACTAGCCGACAGAAGCGAAGTTACGAATTTCTCATGGGATTAGTTAATAATAACTCCAAGTTTCAAGTTACTAACACGGAGGATGATATAAGGATACCGAGACGGGACAAGGTAAAACAACGCACTAATAACATAGCTGTCAGAAACGATAAACGTGTTAGTCGTATCGTTGCTTTTTTTTGAGATCTTCATTTATCCCGGTCTATACTTAATTTTGACTCGGTTATTGTAGCAATAATACAGTTACACCTTAGAAGGGTACAAATTGTTAAAATTAAATAATTGATCTTAATCTTATTTCTGCGCTCTTCTGTATTGTTTCTTACAAACAATTAGACATAAATTACCACAGTTCTAGATAATTCTTATAAGTTGATGTTACAAGAAGCATCCCTTTTTTATGCTAATAGTTCTTCCATTTAGTTACGTCAAACAAGAATGACCAAATTTTCTGATGTTCAGAATTGCAATTACATATATAGATGAATGGAAACTGTATATACAAGATAGTGGAAACGCTTTTACTTTATTTCAGGTCGTCGTCACTAATTACTCAGATCAATAAATGTGTAGCGTAAATAACAGCATGTAGGATAGCAAAACTCACAGTGAAAAAAGAGCAGCCACAAACCCAAAGCTCAATCCCGGAACCTAAGAAAGTAAGGTAGAACATTGGCAGGAAGAGGATAAACCTGAACAACCGAAGTTTATGTTCATTCTGTGTGTAGGCTGAAATGATTTTTGGCCGTACAAACTTGTAATATATCCATAAAACGTTACATTTTCGACAAGATGACATTGAAAGAATTATTTTCATTTCGGGAACTGCTTTATTAACCACGAACGGTTCTATCCAACTCAGAATTTTATGGACTAACGAGGCAACCTTCAAGAGTAATGGCTGGTGAATGTATACAATGCTCATGGTGTGGCCTCATCGGAGACCGAGTCATAGAATTATACTTTTTTAGAAGGCTTTGAATGGTGTAACGTACGCATTTTATTTTGCACCAGTAGCAAATGGCTTCAACAGGACGATTCCAATCTCAAGTTTCTTGGACAAGAAAATGGCCTAGAGAGACCAGTAGGTTAGCTGGTCCGATCATCAAATTTATCTTTAATTATTTTTTTCTGTGAGAGGGAATTAAATACTCTAGAATTAGAACAGTGTATGAGTTTCACGACGAACGTGTCATTGGCATATGTATTGACGTTTGACCAAAAACTATTTAAAAAAAATAATTCAATATCTTTTGTTGAGATAGTTTTTCAAGAAAAATAGCCTTTTTAATGGAACGCTGTTTCATATTTTACTATTTTGAAAGTCTAGTATATGTAAGTATGTTAAACCATGTTTGCAATCGACTTTTTCCGGTTAACGTTGTGTTACTTTCTGGTTTTTAATTAAAGCTGTAGATAATTCCGGACTAGTTAGGAGTCTTTTAAGGACGGGAGATATCTTATTATTAGGCAAAAAAGACGGCCATTCTTACATACAAATATTCCTTCCCCTCAATTTTAAGAAATATATTCCTGTTCTCAACTTTCTACTTTCTTTTCGCACCAATCAAAAAATCTTCTCGGGTAATGTTTCAAGCATTCTCATGCCAGATATTAGCTGCTTTCGCATCGTATTTTATTGTCGTAAAATCAGTGTTAAATCTGTATATAATGCTATCACCTGTTTTTTACTACTTGAGAAATATTTCGTATGTTCTGTTTCTACTTGTACCATATAGAAGAACATGCAATATAATAAATGACACAACGAAATAAATCATATAAAGTATTTACAATTTGCAATGCCTTTATTTGTTCTATATCGCTGCACAAGATTTCAATAAAATCTCATGATCTCTAGTCATGATGCCATGTCATTGTTAACTCTCACGTTGCCAGCTAATCAACGAAATATCTGGAGGAGAGAAATATCAAATTGGTGTCATGATTGACACAGTTACATAGCAATCATCACAGTTAGTTCTTAGTAAAAGATTGTTTCCTGAATTAGTCCGGCAATATGAGAAAGTATATGAATCTCGATAGAAACTACTTTGAAGAATAACAACATAGAGGAACAAATAAACGCCACCTATACAAATTAATATATATTCTTTCATATTTTTGCTGTAATCATCATAAACGGTGTAGAATAAAATTTCATATGCATTATTTATATTGTAACTTGCTAAATGTTGTCAAGGAGTTATAATTTTATACTGCTGCTTCCTTTAGCTTTTTTTTGGACTCAGTTCTGGGTATTCCTGTGAAAATATTCACAGGAAGAATGAAATTGTGATATGAAGTGTAAATACCTCAATATGTAATCGGTCATTTCCACTTCGAAGTTTAAAGTTAACTAGACAGACAATTTTGACAAAAGTGGTGTACATGAGTACAAAATTTTGTAGACAAAAGAATTGTAGAATCGCAGATTTTTGTTCCAAGATGTACTTGGATACTACTTGCGTCAGATGTTGACCCACATTTTATGGCTTCTGTTGGAAGTCACAAATTTCAATAGTATATTCCTTCGGAACAAACTTACCAAACTTTGTGGACATCCATTTTCAATGATTTCTGCTTATTGTGATTATAAATCCCCCATTAAACGCGGAAGCAACTATAATTTAATAATTTTAACGCGATCCAATTATACGAACATTTTACAAAATATATTTAAAGGTAGTATATATTACATTAAGCAAAATGAACTACCGGGTAACAACTTGGGTCGTTAAAAGTGGCTTTTGAATTTGTTTCTCCTCCGTACACAGCCATTTGAGGGACTTGACGTGTTATCACAATAAATTCTGTCGACCGTAATATTTGCCGTCCACGGTGTCAAATATTTCAGACTTTTGCGTACCATCACGGAGAACATTATCCTCCGGTTGATGATCCTGGAAAATATTTAGAGCAATTTTACGGGCGCCTCTTCTCGTATCAGCTATTTGAAGTACCCAACTTTTATTATAACTACATATAAAGTGTTTCGTCGTAAATTTTTCCGCAAAGCCGTTTTACTCGTCGTGCCTTATATAAATTGAGGGCATTAGAAATGTAATTTAATCGAGCGTGCACGTTAAAACATGCTATCACAAATTATCGGATACAATTTTCCCTCGACAGGAATGGAAATGTATCGGAATGTTACCAAATATTCATCCGACAAAGTTTTATGTAACATTTTTGTTGATACCTTAAGTAAGTTTGATATTTTATACGTTGCAATTTAATAATAACTTTGATACTCTCGAGACGCACATTAATATTTTACGTGAAATTGCTTTTGCTGGATAATTTAATGTTAACCATAAAATATTTTCTAAAGAGGGAACGTAATTTGATACTTTCGAGCCTGCACATAACCCTAACTAAATATACATGAAACCCTTTAAAAGTGTATTAGTTTGAACAGCAAATTAAAAATTACACAAGCTGCTTACGCAACATATTATGGGATATATCCTAGATTCTGTTGAGTGACCTAGTTTAGATAGACGAGATCCTGTGCGGAATTTATAGCTGACTAATACTAAAGTTTTACAAAGTTTGATAACATATGTATGGAACTATCTGGACGAAGCACAATGCTAGAAGTTTATAGACATATAGTCGTAATTTGAATTATTAACAACAGGGATTAATTCGAGTAGGGTTTTATGAAAAGTGTCTACATTTCTGCTCGAGTAAGTTCTGTGTAAACTTGAACAAATTAATCGCAGATGTAGTACAGTATTTGATACTATTTTAATCTGTTTGATGCAGAGGGCCTATAAAGTGTCTTTCTGTAACATTTATAATATTTGTACAGAATGATGTGAAGCACGAAGTTTTAAAAGTACCAAGTTCAAGTATTCAAACGAATTAATTTATGTTTAACAAAATTAAATGAGAAGGATAACTGGATTGCAGGTACAGGCGTTAGAATTAAGAAGACGTGAACCTTTATTTGTTTATCAGCTTTCGCTCATTAGTTATTAGAAACGAATAAAGGTTCACATCTTCTTAATTCTAACGTCAGTAGCTGCAATCCCATTATCCTTCCCGTTTACCCCTGACGTTGTACAGCTAGTACTCCTTATCAACTTTAAATTAAATGAGTACAATTATAACTGTTTGGGAATAATTGCTAGTAATTGCTAGTCTACACTTATTGTATGTAATGTGTTTAAACTTGAGAGAACTTGACAAGCATCACCGCGAAGCTCCAAATTTGCTTGGTTCATTTGACAGTTAGTTAGACATAGTAACGAAAACTTGACTCGAACATTTTGTGCCATTTCACTCGACAGAAAACTATCTAACCACGCAACAATACCGGTATTGACCTGTTTCGATGTCAACAAGCATACTAACTTACTAACTGACGCATGCCCTGTTTTCAAGGCCGCCAGGTGACTTACGCTCATGATAATTAGTTTGACATTAGTTTCCTGTTACTCTTGTTTATGTACTTGTCTCATTGCTCGTTAGCATCACATTTAGCATGCATATTTTCCAGTGGTTAGCGTCCTATTCTGGAGAAATCAGCAAGAGCTGCTATCACGACGAATGTTGAGCAAAAGCTTGTTGTACCATGCATCGAAATTTACTTACGTTGTAAAATTAATCACATCATGCACTGATGAGTTTTTCTAGTTCATCGTTAAACTGTATAAGTATAAATAAATAATATATGTTGGTACAGAAATTTATGTTCAAATTATTGACGGCATCATTTATTTTAATCTATGTTTGGTTATTTGATTGTCAGACTAATGCTATTAACATACATACATAATTCCTGAAATATAGGACCTAAAACGAAACTTTGCAAAACCCTGGTATAAGACTATGGAAAGCCAAAACATGTGTTTGCTCGTTGACTACTATGTTTGGAGGTCCGTGAAGTTAGACGGACCCATCTTACGAAACTCAACCAGAGTAGTCTCAAAAATTAGTACTCAATTTGTGCTATAGAGCTCAGAATTTGTGCTCATTTCGCTATTGAGATATTAAACTACTCTGCTTGAGTTTGGTAAGATAGATCCGCTCAACTTCACGGACTTTGTTGTATGGTATATACCAGTAATGATAATGTATATTATATTCAACAGCTGTATAGCTAGAATACTGATGGTCTGGTTGAGCTACAGTTCGCTGTTGGTACCTAATTAACAGCAGAATATTATTTACGGTGAGATAACAAAGTAATAATTTACACAATAAGAGTTCCAGTGGATAGTCTCGATAGGCAAAACAGCTTGGGAAATCGTTGCAGCCGCACTTACCACAAAATAAAAAAGTAATAACTTAATATTTACAATAACATGCACAGCAAATGCTATAGTTATAATTAATAAAGCGAATGCATCACAACCGATGTACACGTGACCTAAGTCCAAAATGAAGGCTGTGTAGAATCTCAGAGCTGAGTCTTAGAATATAGATTAACAAGATATAATAATTATAATCGTCGAGCCCAATCCAATTTTTTTTTAAGTTGACCCAAAGATGTTTGCTTACGTTAGTATTAATTGTGCTAAATTATTGGCTCGCATATTATGTACTTCAAACCTATAAATAATCAACTTTCACGGTTCCTGTTTTCCTGAATAATTACACATAGCGTCTCTATTATTGTTATTTTTCTAAATAACATTCATTCATATTAAAATAAATGAGAAAGAAAACAAACAACTTCTTTTTGTGTAATACTTAATTAATTTTAATTATTTTTGCCTGCACATATGGCTATCCTGTTCTAATTGTTATATACTTAAACTGGTATACATAACGTAGTATATATTACATATTTCAAAGAAGGTATTATAGGATTCTTACTTGTGGATTCCGTTATGTGTTTCTAAATCATTTGTTACTGAATTTGAGATACCTTAGTAGTTTAAATCTGCTCATTGGTGTTTTAAATCGTTCAATGGTTTGCAAAAGCTCATCTAATATAATAACTAGATTTTATTTTGTTGTAGAATGTAGAATATTTACTTCTTTGTTCTGTCTATATTGGTATGGTTTATTAGTATTCTTATTGTTATATCTTGCTATTAAAGATAGTATGTAGACGCAAGTTTTATACGGAGTCTGTCCGCTTGTTGTCCTGAAATTTACATTCAAAATAAAAAAAAATTGTGCTTAAACACAACTCTTTTTTATAATCAGTAAACTGTCATTTTCTAAACCCAAACTGTTTCTAATTTCCTGCACATTTTCTCAGGAAATATTATATAGCTTACTGAAATTTAAATAGCAAAACTTACCGAATATAGAAATTACATCTGAATAGAATGAAATACTCTAGATATATGTACTTGTCTCAATCGTGATTTCCTTTCAACTTACGTCTTAAACTAATATTTCCATTTCTATTCATTCTATTAAACAGTTGCTCATAGTCCGCTGAATTATTCCATACTGAAATAAATTGCGTTAATATGTTACGTGAACAAAACTCTTAAATCAAAGTTATAATGAGTATAAAGTTTACGTATTCATCTCATGAGAAAATTCATCTGGGGAATATGTCAATCTAAAATTTTCGAACCTCACGGTCGAAAGTTGTAACTGAAAGAAGAGAAAATTACCCCTGTGCGTATCGATTAAATTAATTCGAAATTATAGAAAAGTTTTCTAATAGAAGTTAGACGGTGGTAAATTACATACGTCGAACCGTCTACGAATTCCTACGAATCCTACATAAAGATAAAACAGAAAAAAGGGTATTTGAAATAACTTTTCTAATTGCTAGGATATTTGATCACAAACTCGTACAATAATTTTGGACAATGAATTTTGTAAAATTTGAAATATGAACAGATGCAATTTTAATTTTCTTTTTTCCAGATACTACAGTTCTAATACGTATTTTCCTATATACTATGTATATATATAATATTTAAAATATATTTGGCCGTTAATAAGCCGTTACCTTTGTAGAGACATAAGGGTATTTTGTGAAAGCTCGTATATAACATGGTGATATGGTGATTTGATGGCCCACAGAGGTGGATATAAGTCCACGCAATATAATATGTAATAATACAGAATAATATAATATAAGAAGATGGAGAAAATAATGATGTGAAAGTAAATATCATTTGCTTGGAATATTTGAGTGGCGCTTACTTATTTGTCCATCTGTCCATACCGCTTAAAACATACTATTCTACCACACACTTGTTAGACTGCATATCAAACTAATTCACTAGAAATACAAAAAGAACTATAGACTATTTTTTAAAGCAGTGGGAGACTTGCCTAGGCCAGCGACTTCCAACAAAGCTAATTAAACTAGAGATATGACATATCTTAAAACATATGCATAAACTGTAATGCGTAGAGTAGTCCAATACTTCAGCGTATCGTATACATTACAGAAACATCAAAGCTACGCTAGATGATCCACAGAGAGTTGAGTTTAGCGAAATATTGCTGGTAGACATCCAGTGGAGATATATTTTTTTTATAAAATTACCTGGATGGATAAATCAAAGTGAAAGGTAGTTATTTTCTCTTTGAGGCTAGTTAAAAAAAAAACAAAATAAGGGAGAAAATTTAAACAAGCATTTACCACAGACCCCCTTGTGTAATCTGTAATAAAAATCAGTAATCTTTGCGTCAATAAATTGTCACAAATCCTATTCACAAGTTTCTATATATAACATTCTTTCTGTTAACCATTACTTCTGTTGTAATGGGACAAGTTTCGATTTCTATCGCAATTTTACACTAACCCCTTTAAGTGTAGACGAAACTATCCAACTAAACGTTGAAAAGTTATATGTCAAAATAAAATACAGAGAAATGTGATTTGTCGGTGTTAAATTCTTAATCTTTACGTCGCTAAAACGACGGTGTTCAACTATATTTAGTAGAGGTATTAGACTAAGTTTTGGTGTAAAGCAAGGGTTTATTTCCCGACAATTAACTTTCACTTATCGGGTTAATATTTTACCAATAATCCACACATCTTATGAAAGTTGGATTCCTTAAAAAGACAAAAGCATGAGTGGAAAACAAGTTCAAAAAACAGGAGTGTACAGAAGTTCTTCACTGGATCTCTTGTGCAGAAGTAAAACACTACGCTGTCATTATCAAGGCGGCATTATCTGCGTTGCTGTCGAAACGTGTCTGAGTTTAGTTAAAACTTGTTGATGTTAGTGGGTTGAAGGGTTTAGAGGAGTGTACATTTTATAACAATATATTTGAAAAAGAAGGGGGGCCTTTAGAAATATACATACCTGTGTTATTGATGGTAAGAGTTGAGAGGTATCCTGTAGAAGTTTCATTTTGGGGTATTCGAAAAATTTAAAATTAATGTTTTATCCAATTTTCATTCAGATCTTAAAAGTTACGTTTAAATGTACACCATGTATACATTAGGAAAAAAACCATTACTGAAGAATATTTAATATATAATATATATATAATATATATATAATATATATAATATAATTTAGATTGGTCATATCCGTTGTAATCATATTTTATTTTATCATAATATCGGGAGTTATAATTGTAATGTATAATGTTATTTGGATTTATGGTGCGATTTTCCACAGTAAGATATAATGTATAGTTACTATTTATTCGATATGTATGTATATATTTACATGAAATCGTTGTGCTCTGTAGGATAGCAAAAACATGTTGTACGTCGTCCTCGGATATGTTTTATGTAGATCTTTTTTGGCATAACGTTCGATTTAAGTTTTACTAAGAGAGTAGTACGACAACGGTCAGTGTGAACAGATAAAAATATATATATATTGGGTACGCTAAGTAGTAATTTGGTAATAAGTGAATCAAAGAGATTTGTGGAATTTTATATTGTTGTATTTATTGCTCTTCGTTGTGTGGATCTATCACAGATTACCTAAATTGGCGTTTAGTGATTGGTATTGGAATTTAGCAGACCATAAACGCTCGGAATTTTCCGGATTTGTATAAACTACATATTTTACCCAATATTTACAACAAGAAAACCGCCCAAGATCTAAGGTATATATATATATATATATAGCTTTATTATATAATTTTATTGTAATGTTTTTTTGGTACTAGTAGTTTTGTAATTTCGTCTTAGGTTTTTTTTGTACCGTGTACGTAATAATCGTACGTCACAAACGAATACGCATCTTGAAATACAGAGACGAACCGAGAGCGTGTGTGGAAGTATCCTTCACACGGCTGCAGCCGCCATCTTGTACAAATAAACCTGTTGGACCCGAGGTAACTTAAACCACGACTAGGGCCGCAAATACCATCGATTACGCCACTGAGCCGTTCACACCAGCAAGTAACTCCTAAGGTACTACTCTTTCTCTATGTGTATGTATATTTTTTTTTGCTTAACGTCTTAAATAAATTAAAAATTATTGTAATACCTTTAATGACGACATAGGTCTGGTAAAGTGTCTTTTAAGCGCACTATAGTAAATATTTCATTAATTTACATATATTATATTCAATCTCTATTTTTTTCTCTCATCATCTGGCCAGAAATATAGTCGTAAGATCATTAGATTTAGGTATTTATTGAATTATTTACACTGTCGTCTTAGATATATAATGCTATATGAAGCTTTGTACCAATTAAACACCAATTAAAGGTTTACTGTTAACATCATTGTGGCGTTTCATTTACTGGGTTGCACCATTACTCGCGATTTGTTTTTGCTTTCGTTGCTTTTCGTAATTTTTAGTGTAGCCTGTCTCAGTAATCGCAAAATTACGTGGCGCTCAAATAAAAATAACATCTTAACTTTCTTAAAACATCCCAGCCATTCTCCACTAGAGCTGGCCGGCTGCTAAGGCTACTTTGGAAGCGTTACACCGTTCTGCTGTAGCATCATGTTATATATTATATATTGTACATCAATACAACACAATACAAGTAATAAAGACCACCATACAACCAATTCTTACGTCAATATGGTGTATATATTATTGTTACTTATAGGGTGATTCCATGTGGTATCCGGACTGCCACCTTAGTCCTATTAACAAATAAATAAATAAATTAAATAAATTCAAGACAAGGATGTATAATAAAATATCATAAATGGGCTTATCTAAATACAAATTTCTGTCTTGTGTTCCTATTTGTGGAAAATAAAAATCCAGACATATATATATATGTATATCAATTCTCTATAGAACTTGAAACCAATCAAACCGAGCAGTTGAGCGTATATTAATAACGCGAGATTCAAACTCAGTAAATCTCCTTTGAATAAAATTCTTTTTGATATCGATGTTCTTTGGCCGTCTTGACAAATTTACAATCCGCATTATACCAACAAATACGCTGCCGCGTAAGTGGGAAAGAGAATAAGGACCGAAATATCGAAGACAAAGAAGGAGAATTATAAGATATATTCATATTTTTGAGATAAAAACGACCTCTTAAAGAAATTGATAACGATCCATTCCAATTTATTAGGTAACCCTGATTTCGGGTCAATCGAGGCGCTCTCTCATTTTTTATGCGAAATCGGGGGAAACACTATGAGGGATAATGCGTAAATTGTGAGGGCTATACATATTCGCTCTCATCTGCTGCTGCACGCTGTTCCTTTAAGTTTCGATTCGTCTGATCGTCACGCAGTGCTTGAGAAATGCGAACTTCTGGGGTTGCGAGAGTGTCGCGCCCTTGTGAAAGTTTGCGGAAACATTCGTTTACTGGATGTCAAGACGGATTCCATAAAAAGGCGTGAGACATATCGTCGTATTTCGAGTGTATATTTTTTCGGCAGTACTTTTCTTTTTCTCATCTTTACTAAAACATCTAGACAACTAGATAGATTAATTACACATAATTAAATAATAATTATACTAATTTCTTATTATAAAAGATACTATCTAACAATAGTTGAATGATATCGTATCCATATAAATTGTGTGAACTGTGTAGAACTGTAAGTACCGGAATGCCCGAAAAGGAATGTTATAATTATGCCCCGTTGAACACTCGCTTTATAACCTGAAACATTACTAATCAGCTCATATAATAATAATTCGGCAATAAAATAAATAATTCAGGAGTTGTATAAGCATACCACATAAAGGTAATTAGGTAGCTTTACCATGCCACTCTTAACGAGTGATTTAAGAAATATTTGTTTTAGTTACGTGTGTGTAGATGCAAATTTTACTTTTACGCATACAGCATGTCACGCATGATTGGCAAACCTGTAAGATCAATCACGTACTGCGTTAATATTATTTTATATATGATGAATGGCTATGTCACTCTACAAAGGCATTCACACATACCTCAGTTGTAATGTACTATTGTGTTACTGTTACGACAGTTTTAATATATTGAAAGGAACATTAAAATCTCTGGCATATGTATATTACAATTTGAGTATTATAACCGCACTAAATACTTCCAGAAGTTACATATTTAATATAGTATACAGATTGACGTAGTGAACGGTTCCCATTCGACTTCAAATACATACACATAGACATGTATTTATTTATGTATGTGATAGAGAGAGGAGGGGTTATTATGCATGTCATAGGAGGATATGTATTTGAAAGAGAGGAACACATTCCTCTCTCGCTTTTGTAAATTTCGTTATAGAATTCGTTTTGAATATAATAATTTTATTTTAGTTAGGTACAATTTTTATAGAGTTTTGTTTCAGTTCAATGTTATTGCACAGATACATCATTTGGAAAACTAGATAATCAAGATACACGTATTAATTCAAAAAGCAAACATGTATATCGTTACAGCACTCCTGCCGCACTAATACGATTGAAGGTCGAAAACCCTTACGAATGTCTCCCCACTAACGTAACTTTGCTACGCCTGCAGATAGTACGCACATGTAAAATATGCGTGCGCTAGTGTGTGTAATACGCACGCTACATATAAACCTATAACTCCAGCAATCTGTATAATTTTACAATGAAACCGTGACAACTGTACTTTTATGAAATGTACTACTAATTAAATGATGTTGAACTATGTATTAAAAGAAATCGCACAAAACAAAAGACGACGTAGTTAGTTGTTAGATGTCAACCAGTTTCTAATTCGTGTATTAAAGTGCTATGAATACCTGTAGGCAGTTACCTGTAGGCAATTACCTGTAGGCCTAATTATTTCGAAAACATCAGCTTAAGTCATACATCTGGAGCAAGCAAAAGCGAAGAAGAAGATATGAAAGTTTTGTTTATGCTGAAATGACTGCTATTCTTTACTATTCAATTAGAGAGTTATGCAATAATAAAGATACGTGATGTATCTCTAAAACTCTCTCTCATTGTAACCGCCTGTCTATTTTGCACTGAATCGCCCTCGATACAAACAAATCACAAGCGCCACACGCGAATACTATAACATTGAATAGAAAATTCTCAAATCTTTTCGAATACTCTCTAAAAGTCTATGTCATATTTGGATATATAAACAGCTATAAAGTGGGGATGTTACTCAATTGAGTTGACGTACGTCAACAAGGTAAAATGCCTCGAAAGTGTGTAAATAATCCAGACCACTTTTATTATGTTTATGGACTTTTATCATTGATAAAACAGGCATATCAGCTTTATTTTGGTTACAAAATAGTATATCAAGCCACGTATCTGCTGTAATACATACGTTTCAAGACTGTAAAACCGGTGAAATCATAAAAAAAACGATCTATGCGGTTTGCTGTCACAATAGTCTGGAAAGAGCCTAGAAATCATGTTAGTGATCGGTATGTACCAATCAAGCTACAAGTACAAAAAAAATTGGTTATAAAGTATCCAAATAATCCAGCCAAAATTAAAAATCAGATATTAGTCTGGTGAGAGATCTCAGATCCTGATTTCTTTCGTAAAAATAATCCAGTAAGGATCAGAATTAGTAGGATCAATACTGCAGCAGTGGAATTTATTAGAAGACGATGTTTCGGTTGTGTTTTTCGTAATGCCATAAAGGCCTAGAACCATTTTTTGACATGGAAATAACTTGGTTTTCTGCAATAACGTTAGCAGAATATCGGTGGCTTTAAATACCACAAGCCAGAGGAATGGAGATTGTTTATAGACATTCAGCATTGAATTTACTAGAACTGCTATTGCATATTGCAAACAGTCTACCGTCTATTGCTGTTGGATATGTCGATCACATGAAAGAATCATACGACAATATGAAGTACCTATTGGCAGATCTGTGGCAATTTAAAGGTTGTTATACTTTTCCTTGGGTTGCAGCTAGGCTAAACCAAATTTTGCTGTTTTTTGTGTGAATAGGATAATGAATAAGGGCAATGGTACTTCATTACAAGAGACAAGACTTATTTGTTCAACAATTATTAGAGTCAAGGGAATGTAAAACATATGCCATTGGTAGACAACAAGAAGATGTTATTGCTACCACTGTACATCAAATTGGGCTGAAATTGGCTGAAAACTGACAGCATGATCAGCGAAACGTCAAGTGCAAACTTATCTACGCGACGAAACCCGGAAAACTTCAACACAGGTTGCAATACGTCTCTAGAGATCCATGTCCTACACTTACACACTGCACTTTTTTCCTAGAAACTGCGAAGCTGTCAGTAGTAAGCATGGCAAAGACTTGCATCAGAATATATCAACAATGGAGAAAAGGTACCACGGAAATTGAAATGCTTCCATGCTTACCGACTACAGTTGGGTTCTTGTTACTCAAATGCTTCAGAAACAATTCACAAGAGAACAACAAAAAGGCGATCAATAATTTATCGAATAAATTGATTTTTAATTAATTAAAAGATAAATTGTTGTGTTCTGTTCCATTATAAGTAATATAATAATAATAATAATAATAATAATCCATAAAACAGCTTGCGCTAAGATCGGCTGGCCATATTATTATATCTGATGTTAGATTTTATGGAATTTGAAAACATTTAATTTATTATAATGATTGCAGACTAAAACAATTAAAACCTAAGATATATGGAATATCTGAGGATTTTATTTTAATTTATTATAATGATTGCAGAGAAACAATTACCTTTGGGATTATTTGAAATGTAGAAAATAGTACAGAAAATATACGAAAGAGGACAACGCTAAAACTTTACAAAGTGGAGCTTTGCAACAACCCCGCGTGCGGCTAAGCACAGCTGATAATAAAAAACACCTGCCATAATTAAAAGGGCATTTAAACTCGGGTCACCAAAAATTACTCCTCCAAAGAGGGAAACTTTCGAAATTGTTTTGCAATTACTTGGAAAATAACCAAATTTTTAATGAGCTAATTCTAAAAACTTGCCGACGTATCGTACCATAATTGTAGACCCCTTTCCTTTGATATGTGATCTCTGTAGAGACAACGTTCGATCCGCTTGCTTCGTGTAAAATATAAAAGTAGAATCCTCCCAGCGTACTGTAATTAGAATTCATTATTCATGGACGGAGTCTGTGTGTTAATTTTACCGTTTCCGTCTCAATTTCACGTGACGTGCCTGAAAATGAATGAAGCGTGAAATCGTCCAGTCTTGATAGAACGACACAACATGCAGGGCATGAATAATACGTATTAAAGTGCATAATAATTAATTCTTATATTGAGTTTCTTGTAACGAAATAGAATAATACATTTTCGACGAGGAAAATTGGATTTATGGAAATATTATTGATCGCATCGGGAGACAATTCCATCTAAAATACGTACACATCGAAAGTAAATATTTGTTGGCAATGTAGTTCATGCTAAAAGAAGAACATAACAAATGCTGCGGTGTAATATCGATTGTACTAGATTAATTTGTTTACGTTGCTTGTATGCTACGTACTATCGCTGTGATTTAATTTGCTTAATTTATTGTTGAGTAAAGGGAAATTATAATTTAGATTACTAATTAAAAGTGTATGCTACCTATGAAAGTATAAAACAAGTAGGGTCATTAACGTATATAGTAAGCAAAACATAAGCTACAAGATGTGGTAAAGTGATAACTGAATGCTTTGAAATTTTAATTTTCGAAAGCAAATAGAGTTCTACTATTGACTCGCTTACGCAATTGCTTTTCCATTTTATAAACAAGAAAACGTAGAAAACATGTAGCCTTGAGCCTTTCAGAGTCATCATTGATGGCTACCTTTTGGTGTTCCATATATTTTATTTATTTGATTACTTAATACTAATTTAAGTTGTTGATTAGATTCCTCCTAAGCAGTTTTTCACTTTAAGTAATAACGTTGCATTCTACAAGTGAACCTCCTAAATTTGAATAAAAAGATCTGAATTTAAACACATTTTAAGTGATTATTTCTCCAAACTGGAGACATTTAAAGCACTTAGAAACAAAATATATGTAACAGAATTTATAATATAGATGCGAAAGGATACAAATCATGTTTGCAGCACCAACCGAAGGTGTTGTGCAATATCTCCCACAATATTATTCAAGTATGTAAAACCAAAAACCTTTATTGAGCAGTTTGCAAAGTTTAAGGTACTCGTGTTATGTCTATTATTTGTGACAGCGCTTTCTATACTATAGTATTCTATAAAAAACCGAATGGTATAATATAATGTTAGGGCTTGCCCAGCAAACTTCAGCGTACAGCGGTTGAATATGACTGAAACGATTAAGGGGCAATAAATTTTCAAAGAAGAACTTTCAGTAAATAAGATATACTTTTGGAAAACATTTTCAACCGTTCTGAAGAAAGTGATAATGCCAGCAAGTATTATAGCATGTTTTAAAACTGTTACGATAGATCTCTTCAACCTTCATGCCAGCTCAGAGTTTGTATTAAGTAAGCAGTGTCACAGCCTAGGACCAATGCCAAGAATCGCAACAGCAACAGAAGGACAATGTGAACAATTCAGGACATGCTGGTCCATCTACATCGCGTTCCATAATGGAGCTAGCGGAATAGATTGAAGTATAGGTATGCCAATAATTAATAGTAATTTATTTGCGTAAGAGATAGCAAACTCTCATCGGATTCGTTAATCTAAACTACATGGTCAACAGAGATTAGGGGAAGGTTAAACGCGGGTAGAAAGACATCTTTTAGTGTTAAAGTTCTACGATCTATGAATGTATCTTGGAGCTTAAATTCCAGTTTGTCTCCCACACATTTGGACATCTTTATAATCCAATTTAACTAATCCATCAGGCTTATTTTGACAGAAAAGATTTCTCCTTGCTTTCTCAACAATTCTGAAACTTGAATCTATATACCTCCAGATCCTTTTTGGCTTTATAGCAATATAAACACTGTTTGTCAAGTTTTCTGTCGATTACGGTGTACTAGGTCGCTATTATTTACGATTTGCATATCAGACCGTTATTTTTTACTCATCTTGTTTCATCAAGTTATAATAACGCTTTGCATATTTATTAAAGCTAGATCACTACAAAGTACTCGTTATAAAAGCAATGCTAACTAAGATGATTACACATTGGTAAGCTTCGTTATTGAAATCTCCAGAGTTTGGTGCTGTAATTTTGTGAATTATCCGCACTCTTGGATAAAGAGCCCATTTGCGTCTATTAGAATAAATGCATGAAATAAACATGAACGACAACCGCTCGCCTTTCATGATAAATACGGTAAAGTGTATAGGACACGTTACTACCCCTAACTAGAATATGCAAAAGCAGAGCTGATTAGATGACGTACAGCACCTTCAAATCGTATAAATTTAAGCTTACGGATACCTATGAGATCAATTTCCGCTTACTTGTACAATTGTAACTTAGTTGGTTGCTTTGTCTAAATAAAAATTTATAATTCATTAATTTTATCTTGGCTGCATTTCCATTTAACTTCCACATATTGTTTCAAGCTCCAAATTTACTACACTAATCATTTCTTAACAAGAGAATTCAATTACTATCTCCTTTATATATTTCTATATGCTGTATATTTGAAAGCTTTAGCTTTAGTATTCATCTATATATAATTGTATAAAATATTAGGTATTATTTACCAGTCTGTGAAGACATAATTTCCGCAGTTTTTTATTTTTTGGGGAAATTTTAAATAAAAAATATTTCGATAATAGAAAAGTCTTTCCTTTTGCCACGTTGTGAGTAGGTCAAGGCTTGTCAAACAAGTTTAATTACGATAAAACGATCTGAAATTTTTGATTAAAATTTTTAGCCCGAAGTTTGGTGTGTTTTCAGTAATATTTCTATCTCCGCTGCGTAAAAGGCTAACGAAAAGGTGATGATAAGGAATAATTCAGAACCCATAAAATACTAAGTTTATTAATAACTAACACTTCTCGATTTTATTGCGAAGTACAAGTTTGTACAACAATTAGCAAAAAGTCCCATTTGCTGACTTGAAAGTTAAATTATGCATACACACATAACACTGATGTTCAAGTGTCTTTGCTTGAAATAACACCTAAATTTCTCCAGATGTACATAATTGGTTTTCATTATTCTTAAATCTGGAGTTTGGAGAAAGTAGTGATTTCATATTGCAGACGTAATTTTTTTTGCAAAATTCAACCCTTAAGAGAGTAAAAGAGGTTAAGAAAGTTTTTATGGAAAATAATACTTTTGTTGTCACATTTACGTGAACCTTAGTATTAATACTCTTTGACACAATTAATATAATATATTTTATGTTTATAATAGGTTTTTGGCTATTATACAGCGATCCTCAAGAAATCTAATCGTTCGTTGCAATCCTCTTTACAATACATTTCTTCGAAATTACAACACATCATCAAGCCGCTGTCATACTTGCAGTAACTTGTGTAAGTGAAACCTTGATAATGGCAACAGCTAATGTGGAAACATCAGCAATATAGAACAAGAAACGGTAACAAGAATTTTTAATAGACTCAAAATAAAAATGTGGTGATGCAAAATAAACGGTGAAGGAAAAAACTAAAATGGCTACTGATAACATCATTTGTTAGAATATAAACAGTAAAACGATATGATGATATGTATAAATACTCATATTAAAGAATAATAGGAAAGCAAAGTTAGTAGTTTAGAACATTTTGTTTGCGAAATCCAATTAGATTAGAATTTACAAAACTGCATTGTCCCATATAATGGCGAGTAATTTCAAGTTAAGCGTAGACTATTATTTTACGCAATAATTTAGTACATTTAGTGTTACATTTAATTCTTTAATACTCATTTCAGTTTTAGTAAAAAATGGTCGATATTGAACGGTTGTTTCAAGTTTAATCGCTCCTCCCTCCGTCACAACGGATTTTAGATGTTATTATTGTTACATCAATAATTTTTTCTACACTCAGAAAAATTCATGCATTGATTCAACAAAAGAACCTCTTCGCCGTATTTAAACGAAAATTGTTCTTGGATTTACCATTTTTTTGTTGAATCAATGCATGAATTTTTCTGAGTGTGTACACTCACAAAAATTCATGCATTAATTCAACAAAAAAATGGTGCATTGATTCAACAAAAAATGGCAAATTCAAGAACAATTTTTGTTTAAATACGGCGAAGAGGTTTTTTTGTTGAATCAATGCATGAATTTTTCTGAGTGTAGTCAAAAGCAGAATTGATTGTGGTATCTCGACACCGATCATATCATTTAAAAAATAAAGCGTAAGTTTGGTTTCTCACCGACTGGTGCGATTACCCTGTATATAATATTTTTAGTACATAGTCCATGTAACCCTCAATCAACCATCAAAAAGAATTTTTGAAACTGCTTATCGTTTAATTATAACATTTCACCTCATCCTGGTTATACTATCTAACTTCTTTTCGCTTAAGTAACAATATCTATTTAACAAAACAATAGTTTTACCTCATTTTCGTAGAATTTCATCAGATAGGACCCAACTACGTGTATTGGAAATTCATCTACGACTAGGTTTTAAGCCACAAACCGGATATTAATGAATTATATACACGTAAGTCGACCCGAGATAAATTGTGATACGAGAGCAGTAAATCACATGTCGATAAGTGTGTGTGGAAGTTAAGGGCTTTCGTTTGCCGTAAATTAACGAGAAGATTACGTTAATGAAGACGTTATAATTAAGTAGATCAGCAAGCGTTGATAAATTATTTGCCTATTACTGTAATAATCTATTACACTTCGTAATTAAAACGCGTATCTCTCTAATGGTACATAAGAGAACACTTGGAATCGTTGGAAACAGTTCCCGATGGGGACGTTAAGTATATGGTTGCTCTCATTATTGTTATCATATCATATCATTGATATTAATATTATTGCTCTTATTATTTCAGTACTTACTTTGATTTTATCATAATCGATTGTAAATGGAGTAGCTAGTATTCAAATCATGTATAGACATGTAAATTTGCGCTAAAACCTTACCGTTCGTCTACCATAACCTTTAATTGAGTTTATTAACTAAGCGTACTAAAATGAATGTTCATATTACTTTATAGAGTTTGATCCATAATATGTATGCTATCAAATCTGTGGCTAAATTTGTGGTATAATTGTTATCAAATTCTTGGCTGCTACACTATTCTGCCGGTAATACTTAACACAGAATTTATCGTCATACACTTCATTTAAAAATTGTAACACCAACCAGCTATTGATAGTGATGCATCCTAAATGACAACATGCTTCATCCTCCAGAAGAAGGATTTGCAAAAATGGCCATAATTATTCATCTGATTTAGAAACCATCTCTTGTAAGAAATCGCGTTCATTACGGAAATTTATAAGATTTTTTTTAATATGTTTCATATAAACAAAGAGCTTATTGAGAAGACTTTTTCATTGAATTCTTAAACGGTTGAGTTATTCGTTTGTCAGCGTTTGCGATTCTCTTAAATATCTGCTTTGTTAATTTGCTACCACCTAGTTTCTGACTTACAGACGCTGTTTCACCGTCTTGTTCAACAAATTCTTAAATCATTTACCGCAAACTCATAGGCTAATGCCACATGTGGATATTTTATTCGAAATTCCGCCATATATGCTTACAATGTGTTAGGGCGTTCTCCATTTTCTAGTTATACGTCATTTCGTAATACCTTTCGGTCATGCACATTTTGTGATCTGCTTTAAAAAGCGTGAAATGTGTTCTAGACATAGTGGTTAGAATGCGTGACTAGCGGAAATGAGAGCCTGCTAGGTGCAAGATTGAATCTACTTACAGACGATTGCTGGCATTGTGCAGTAAATCGGTATTTGTTTGGAATACAATTAGCAAAAGGCTGAGCTAATCCTGCAAGAACAATGAAAACATATTTTGACACATATTTGCTTATTTTTACCCTAAAAATAATTTTGGCTTCAGTATTATATATTGTATATACAGTGTTAAATTGACACCAAAACCGAAAGTAAACTCCTGAGATGCTTCAGATATTGGGTTACTGGTTCAAGTTTCAGTTAAATCTAATAGTTCAGATTGCAACATTACAAATGTCTGATATATTTTTCAAAAGAATTTGCAAAGTATCATAGCTAAAGATTAACTCATTTTTTAGGTAATAACGATGTCACTTGGCCACAACTGCTGGGAATTATTAAAGAATCTTGTACATTCATAGATACGCATATATGTATGTATATATTTTGAACCAATTTTACTACACAACTATTTTATTTCACAATTTTTGTACAGAAAATTCTACACCTAACTTGTCACCTGCAACCTACACATAACTATGAAAAATATACATTTAAAGAGAGATGTAATTGTTTTTTGCTTTTATTATACTGGAAACGTAAAAATTGTATGTAGATATGGTCGGAAATAGAAAATATCAACGATTGATATGCCTTTCCGCTCGCATATATGTACAAATCTTCAACCCAGAACCGTTAAAATATATTTGCAGAAAATGCTTGGAGTGCCAGATTTAGAAATAAATTATTTTTGTATTTCTTCCGCCTTATACGTTGTCAATTTTTTTGTTACATTTAAATACTTTTTTCCGTTTCATGCTCCACTTCTTTTCAATAACACACTCGAATGCGTTCATATCTTATCTTCGGCATATCACAATAACCGTTTTCCAATTTCTCTTAACTGAGACCGACATAAAGGCAGTTCGATACGATAAATTATGAAATCACTCTTTTAATGCCATGTATTAATGATTGAATTCTCCTCTAATAAGACACAAATGAAGCCATTAATTCGGAGTTGTGAAGGTACGAGGGAGCGTTTTTATATTCGCGGAATGAGCGGGTTTAGGGAGGCGATTAGGCGCATTGGAGGCGTGGCCTGTGCAGCGACTCATAATTAGTATAAACACGAAGTTTCATTGTTATTAGACAGTTAGTCTTTGAGCTATGGTCAACCAAGTAACATCAGGAGTGAAAAGTGAAATATGGAAAAAATCGAATATCGTGCCGTTATAAAGTTCCTTACCAGGCAAGGAAAATCCGTCGCGACCATAATGAATGAGATGTCATTGGTTTACGGCGACTCTTGTCCAGGAAAAACCATGGTGTACAAGTGGCATAGTTTATTTAAACAAGGAAGGAAATCCCTTGAAGACGACCCGAGGCCGGGCAGGAGCATTGAGGTGACCACGCCAGCACTTATCCAAAAAATTGAAAAAATTGTACTCGAAGATGCTCGACTAAAGAAGAAACAACTCGCAGATATGGTTAGAGTATCCGATACAACAATTTTTAAAATCCTACACGATCATCTCGGCATGGCTAAGGTCAGCGCAAGATGGGGGCCGACAATGCTCACGCCGGCGGCGCCGCAAAAACAACAGCGCGTAGAGTGTTCGCGTGCATTTTTGGACCTCTGTAATGAAGACAAGGATGGTGTATTGAGTCGAATTGTTACTGGAGACGAAACTTGGACTCATAATTATGAACCTGAGTCCAAACAAGACTCCATGCAGTGGCATAAGAAGGGCACAGCACCTCCCAAGAAATTTAAAGTGTCACAATCAGCTGGGAAACTCATGGCAACGGTATTTTGGGACTCGGAAGGAATATTGTTGATTGATTATAAAGATAAAGGTGTTTCTATAACCGGAGAATATTACGCTTCAATATTAGAGCGACTAAAAGAAGCCATTAAAGAGAAAAGACGGGGAAAATTGACGAAAGGTGTGCTGCTTTTGCACGACAACGCGCCCGTCCACAAGAGCCGCGTTGCGTTAGCTGCCCTGCATAAGGTGGGCTTCGAAATTGTGAATCACCCACCCTACAGCCCAGACCTGGCCCCGAGTGATTATTACCTGTTTCCGAAAACGAAAAAAGAGCTGCGGAGTAAAAAATTTATTGCCGATGATGAAGTCAAGGAGGCAGTTTCGGCGTATTTTGCAGATAAAGAGAAACCATTTTTTTTATGAGGGTATAAATAAATTAATTGAAAGATGTGAAAAATGTATCCGTCTTGCAGGTGAATATATTGAAAAAGAAAAATAATTTGGTTTTTTTGTTTCCACCCCTTATCCCCCATTCCGCGAATATAAAAACGCTCCCTCGTATATTTCAAATTTTTTGAAGAATGTACAGATACATAGAATAGATATTCTACAATAATAATACAACTATATTCTACAATAACAGGACACGATGACCGTTTTTTAAATATAATAATGTACCTATTTTTATATGCATTTGAAACTAAAACATGCGAATATATTTTCGTACAAAAACCCCTTCGCGATATCTCAAGAGCTTTTGGTGCTGCTTTGTGTCGTAGTATTAAGTACCATAGCAGACAAAAGAAGTGAATCACCTATTTTGCGGGGTGCCGATAGCGATTTAATCTCTGATTTACTATTTGTTTGGTAAACTGTATGTGTCAGGTATACGGCTTTACATATTTATGTATAAAATACGCTACAGTTCATATCTGCATATAAAGGAAGTAGTGAGTCTGTTTTTCATAGCAACAATAACATTGACCTTTTGTTTAATGGGATGATTAGAATTATAATTAATAAATCTACCCGAATGTGTAGGTTTCCTGTACCAATCTGTCATAATTTTATTATTGCTATCTCTAATCAATTAGGTGTCAAGAAATGGCACACTTCCCTCGCTTTCAAACTCTATTGTGAATTGAATGTTTTCATTGAATGAGTTGAATTTTTGTAGTGTATTATCAATTAAGTCTATTGGCAAAGCTATAATGAGGTCATCAACGTATTTGTTAAGAATGGGGGGTTGAAAATCTAGAGTATTGACAATCTTTTGGAGACAGTAATTCATTACCAAATTTACAATTCAAGGGCTCAGTGGAAGTCCCATAGGAACACCTCTGATTTGTATGTAGAACCTGTTGTTGAAGGAAAAATAACTATTGTTTAAAATTAATTGTAGTAATTTAATAAAAGAGTCTTTCGTTAGTGAAGTAGACATCTCTATACTTTCCCATTCATTCTCGATTATATGTAGTGCCAAATCAGTAGGGATATTAGTAAATAAGGATACAACGTCAAAAGACGCAAGAAAAAACCATCGGTAAGTTGAATATTGTTAACCTTCTCAACGAAGGAAAAGGAATCCTGTACATCATAAACACAAGGGTTGTTTTTAAGCACATCCCCTAGAATTGAAGCAATATAAGATGAGATACCATATGTCGGTATTTTAAGAAGCGTGTAAAGTTTAGGTGACACACTATTGTAAATGCTTAAACGTTTGCATTCATATTCGGAAATTTCACCTTTTTCTTTTAAACACTTAAGTAATTTGTTAACTTTGTTTTGAATAGACGTAGTGGGGTCAGTATTAAGCCCTTTGCACGTGGTATTGTCTTGTAACAATATTTCAGTGTTGTTGATATACTCTGTTTTGTCCAACGCTACAGTTACAGCTCCCTTGTCAGCCCTGGTAATGATAATATCTTTGTTTTTGTTAAAGAAGTTTTTACACAAGTTTCTTTCCCTCCTAAGGAGGGATATATATTGAAATATATTTACTTTTAAATCTTAACGTATCACTTACAACCCTCTTGCATTTGCACAATTAGTACCTTTACATATTTTAAATTAATTATTATTATTAATAATTAAATTAATTTTTATTTAATAGTTAAGTTTAAGTCAATCCATATTTCCTGATATACATACAATACGTAGGTATATAGTACCATTATATCATATAAAGTAATTCACTATAGTGTGTGAAAAGGGACGAAGTCAAATAAAATACTGTGAATAAACAATAGAAGCAATTTAATCTGAAAAATGATTATTTATTTACGACAAAATACATGATCAAGTAGTTTGCAATACTTAAGAGGGTCGTCTACCAGCTGATTATTTTACAGCGGTGCCATATCTACATAATTCTCTAAATCGTTTGCTTGATTTTATTTCAGTATAATTTGAAAATTGGTTTCATACACATATTTCTACAAATATTTTATATTATTATATATATATTTTGCATTATTGTATACAATTTTGTCCATTAATATTCGATATTAACTTCACAATCTCTATTCCCGTTTACCTTGATAGGGAAATAGAGATTATTCAATTAATTTTTAGATTTAATTATTGAAATTTGCTATGAGCATGCAAAATACGTCTACACATGTGTGTATGAAGCCCAATTTTAAAATACGGTTTAAATAAATTATATAAACATTATATTATGAAAAAATTTAATTGTGGCAACATCGCCAACTGTCAAACGGTAGTCGGCCCTCTTAATAATTCAAAAAGATATTTTCTATCTATTGTTTTTTGAATGTTGTAGTTAAACAGAACAGTAATAAACGGTAAAGATTTACTGCAAATAAGTATACAGGGTGACTGGTAATGAAACCGTCATACTTTACAGTGTGTTAGTAAAGATCATTTGCAATAGATATAGCTCAATTTCTCTTATCCAAAAGGCGCCCGTTTTCGACATATTGTGTTTTTTTGTTTTTTTCGAAGTTCACTAATTACGCTCACTCAACCTTAAAATTTACGAAAATAATGGAGCTTTTTCTCAAATTTTTCAGTTTGTCTGCCTAGAGGACATCTCAACACACATTACTTATCGGTGACAATTACGTTAAATACTTGGAAAATTAAAACTTCCGCTTTTGATGAAACTGTAGACATAACCGCGACCTTTGTGATTATTTATTTAGCGATTGTGTCTACAGTTTCATCAAAAGCGGAAGTTTTAATTTTTTAATTTTCCAACAATTAACAATAAAGGTTAACTAACACAAAAAAAATCTACTTAACATAAGATTTCACGAAAATGTTGAAGGTGATAATGCGATAAGACATTAATACTTCGAGAGGATCATCATTTTCTATAGCCGCATCTATAATCATTTGTAATCACCCTAGTAATCTATAAATCGATTAGATAAACGAATAATATGCATACAATGTAATAATACAATCATTGTAAAATAAAAGTATTTAATTCTTTGTATTAGCAAATCCGTAACTACATTAGAAACGCTTTCTAAGAAGTAAATATCCATCTATTAGTATAATTAAGGATCGAACGCAGTGCTCTAATTCTATAAACAAATATTTTTTTCTTAAAGTGGTATTTTATAAAGTTCTTCACTGGATCTCTTGGTGCAGAAGTAGAACACTAAACACTTTAACCCACTGAACACCAAACAAGTTTTAACTAAAACACCGACGCGTTTCAACAGCAATGCTGTCATTATCATTTATTATCGCCTTGATAATGACAGCATTGCTGTTGAAACGCGTCGGTGTTTTAGTTAAAACTTGTTTAGTGTTCAGTGGGTTAAAGTGTTTAGTGTTCTAGTATTTTATATATCGCAAATTATGTGTATACGACGGCTAACACATATATTGATAAATATTACAGCGGACACTGTGATAATGCTATTTGTGGGTGTATTTATAGTGGATGCTATTGCCGAAGATAATGTCTTTATGCCTAATGTCTTTATACTTACGTCTAAAATATTTTACAGCATACAGCTGCTGGCACTTTACAGTTGACCAAGTTGATTGTCTGTTTATATTTCACTACCTGATTTAGTCCCGAGGAAATTTTATGGCTTTTCGATTCAATTCATGTGTCTTTTATAGTACATACATATATGTTTCATACCAACTTTCTCCTACAGTAACTAATGGCGTCTATCTTTTAGACAATGTTGTTCAGAGCTACACTTCTGCTCTCTGGTATCCCTAAGAGTTCAGCTTTTAACACTCGTTTGTTGTGTTTTTTTCTGGATTTTAGCGTCAATAAACGTTGCTTATTATAATAGCTTTAAATTTGCCAAAATTGCAAAATTTTGGTGAATAATAATCTAGAGAAAAATCTGGGATAGGTTTAATTATGATGGAAAGAATTTTTACTTATTTAGTTTTGAAAAAATAAAAATCCCGGGACGCAAAATATAATTGAATTGTTCGGTTCTTACAGTTTTGAACGGCATATGAAGCCTTAACTCATGTAATACATTGTGTAGCTTATCTTTGATTTAATTCGAGTTATATTAGTCTTGATTAAATAACTGATTTTTTACATATTCCGAGATTTTGATAGTGCTTCGTAAAACAAGTGTTACAATGCTGGATTTTCGGGAAATATACATATATATGGCTGACAAGTTTTGGATTTCTATTATATTTGCAATGTATTTGTAGCATATAATGCTTTTCAGTTACCAAGCATTAATTAACTGAATTAATTTAAAAGTAGTTGAATAAATACACAATAAATTGTTTTCGCTCAATATATCTGATAACTGCCAGAATATAACAAAAGCTGTACTACCATCAGGTGATAAAGTCTACGTGATATTTCCACTTTCTCAGAAAGTTGGCAACATAAATATGGTTGACTTCGAAATACATATACCTATTAGAATATAACAATATGACCATGAAAAATACAATTAATATACAGGGTCCGGCAACGAAGCGAGGACGGAAGATTACACGCTTATTTGAAAGTTTGTCAAATATTTAGTCATCGGATATTCTTCCGCACCATCAAGTGCACGTTTTAAAAATATTTTGTTTTATACAGGATGTTCCAGATTGAAATGCCAGACTAAAGTTGCATTTTTTTAATGGAACACCCTGTATATTAATAGAGAAAGTGATCCGCGCTTGAAAGCTGGTTACAACCATCTAATGTTGTATAGGTCTAAAGTTGATAGTTTCTGTGTAAACAATGATTTTACTTGATAAATTGATACATTTCAGTAGGCTATTCTGCATAGGGAAAAACAAAAGATTCGAAACCAACAGAGTAGAATATTTTTTACTAGTATGGACTGTCGTTACTATGTGAAATAAATTCTGCAGCTGCTCGCTTTATGTTGTGTTCACAATTTTGTAAAATCGAAGAAATCTCGAAATTTTTAAATGGAACACCCTGTATATTTTTTGCTCATTGGAAAGCCCTTTTACTACGCTTTCTATTGATACCTCATTTGATGCACCTAGGATAGATCATTTTCTAATTATTTCTTCTTAAAGTTAAATTATTGAGAAATGCTTATATTTTTAGTAACTAATTTGCACTTTAAACCTACTGTAAGATTGGATATTCAACAAATAATCCATAAATGGTCTATAACAAGAAGAAACTCCATTTAGTATGAGAAACAATTGATTTTCATTCAGCGGTGAAAGCAAACATTAAATTAATATAAAGTAATATAGCATTTTCAATAGATTCACTGCTAATCAAGTTATCTGGTGTTTTAAGCTTGTATACTTAATAACCAAGTTGTAAAAAATTTCGTTTTGTGTTATACAGTATTTCGTTCAATCTTTAAAAGCAATTGTTAAATTGACTAATTTTAGTAGGTACCTACTCAAGAAATGGTAAATATGATATTTATTCTTGAGGAGTGTACAAGAAATTTTCTCCTAGCAAGTAGAGTATATGCAGAGAGATTTTCAAACCTTGAAAGAAGACCGGAAGCATTTGAAAGATTATTAGAGAAATTTATAGAAACTGATGGTGTAACCTACAAGAAGGGAGGAACAAATAAACCGGTAATCAATAAACAAAGCGAACTGCCCGCATTATTAACAATACAGAAAAATCCACATACAGAACATTTAGAGCGAGTAAGGCTAGCTAGAAAAGAGATAGATCTAGAGTGGGGTGGTTGTAAAACATATACGGAATTAACGCATTGGCGAGCGTGCTATTCCGTATATGTTTTACAACCGCTCCACTCTAGATCTATCTCTTTTCTAGGTGGCCTTAGTCGCTCTAAATGTTCTGTATGTGGAGAGATGTAAGTATAGATGGTATTTCAAAGATAACAGCTATTGAAGGTAGGAGCTTGCGTTTGTTGAGTATCTACTAAAATTAGTCATTATAACAATTTCTTTTAAAGATTGAACGAAATATTGTATAACACAAAACGAAATTTTGTACAACTTGGTTATTATACAAGCGTAAAACTGACACCTTAAATTAATGTTACCTTTCACCGCTGAGTGAAAATCAACTGTTTCTCATACTAAATGGAGTTTCTTCTTATTATAGAGCATTTATGGATTTGTCGAATATCCGATCTCACAGTAGGTTTGAAATGCAAATTAGCTTCTAAAAATACAAGCATTTCTCATTAATTCAACTTTAAAAAGAAATAATTAGAAAATGATCTATCCTAGGTGCATCAAATGAGGTATCAATAGAAAGCGTAGTAAAAGGCTTTCCAATGAGCAAAAAATATACAGGGTGTTCCATTTAAAAATTTCGAGATTTATTCGATTTTACAAAATTATGAACACCCTGTATAAAGCGAGCAGTTGCAGAATTTATTTCACATAGTAACGACAGTCCATACTAGTAAAAAATATTCTACTCTGTTGGTTTCGAATCTTTTGTTTTTCCCTATGCAGAATAGCCTACTGAAATGTATCAATTTATCAAGTAAAATCATTGTTTACACAGAAACTATCAACTTTAGGCCTATACAACATTATATCGTTGTAACCAGCTTTCAAGCGCGGATCATTTTCTCTATTAATATACAGGGTGTTCCATTAAAAAAATGCAACTTTAGTCTGGCATTTCCATCTGGAACACCCTGTATAAAACAAAATATTTTTAAAACGTGCACTTGATGGTGCGGAACAATATCCGATGACTCAATATTTGACAAACTTTCAAATAAGCGTGTAATCTTCCGTCCCCGCTTCGTTGCCGGACCCTGTATATATTTTCTGACCTTTATGTACTTATCTTTTAATTCCTGATTTATTTCCACTTGTAGGTTAATAAAACAATAAATAATTAAATACCAATTTATTCCATAACATATAGTAATATGTTTTCGTTAAATAATTTCTTCAGTGGAAGAAATTGACAATTGGAAATTGGAAATAAATCAGGAATTAAAAGATAAATATGCCCATGTTGTGGTCAAGTTATGTAGTTGACACGTTTCTCATATGGCGAAACAGCGACGACACTTTAGATGAATACTTAAAGCATTTAAACAGCATTGAAGCATTCATTAAGTTTACCACGAAGAAGGAAGTTGACTACAAAACTTCCTTCTGGAGTAAGCACCCGTCTATATGAATGAGCTCAGGGCATATTCTCAGATGACAGGGACAAAGAGAAAGAATATCAAAGCATTTCTGGTACAGTGAAAGCAAAGAAAAAACTTGCCGATATACATATATCAGCTAGGCATATTTAGCCAAAATCTTGTCGTTTATATGATGATATGTTACGCATATAGATACTAATATTGGTATTATTGTTTTACTTTTGGGGCCATCTATATTATATCTTACTCTCTTTATTGCAGATACAAGTCAAGCACTTTTCCACATTTTTGCACATCCAAAACTTTTAGACATTCAAAACTAAAACAAAATGTTGCACTATATTATTTTAAGTATTTACGTCAATTAAATTATAGTAAATGATATAACACTACAAATAATCTTTTAAAAATATTCTGTGTGAGTGTAAGTGATTAAAAAGTATTCTATTTGATATATAATTTTATAACATAGTACTTCAATAGCTATAATTAATTTCTAATTGAAAATCCTATCAATTACAATTCTCGTTTACGTATTGTATTTCATAATTAAGTAGCTTATATATTTAGCCATCTGAATGGAGATAATAGAGTCGGACTAACCCGCATCAAACCTGCAATATCTCGAAATTTTCCAATCTGTTGAAATTCTAGATTAATATATTGTCATCATGGGAATTACGTCAAATGATGCATTGCATTTGTATCTGCAATTTACAGTAGTATTGATTAAAAAATTTGGCGAAAGTCCAATTATTCACAGTGTGTAGGTAGATAAAGGATGCATTTTAACACTATTCTAACAATATTGTTTACAACATTCTTGTAATTGTTGTCACATATTTTAATATAGAATTGAAATAATGTTAGGGAATTATATTCATTTGTATCTTCTTTACTATATCTGAAGCGTAAATATATGTGTAACAAAAAACAAAGCACAAATCCTAAGAAACTCGGAAAGATAAATAGAAAACGTTACACGCAAGGAGAACACCTGCAATAATATATTTATGCTGTTTTTTAACTGTATATTCACAGGCAGTGTGGGTGTGTGGATGCGAAACAAAGCAACACGTTCCAAACGAAAGAGAAACATCAAGCACCACACAATAAATATCTGGAAAGAACATGAAACCTCAGAGAAGTGGAGCTAATAAAATAAAATAACAAACGGGAAACACTGTTGTAGAATACCAGATTGAATGGTACACATACATAATGTGTAGATACATAATTGAGAAAGATTTATATCACGAAATAAATAAGAAATTACATTTGATTTCATGTTGGACTTTACCAAAACGGATTTTATACTAAAATTTATTTTAAGAGAACATTATTAGATAGATAAAACGTGACAGTACATAAAATAGAATGTTGTAGAAAAATGGGACATTGTCTGCGCAGCTCACAAAAGATAGCTTTATACGGACATTGAAGACTGTATCATCACTGTACGCTTCATTTTATTGACGTTAAAGGCTCGTTGCCTAATTGCAGCGAACGCTTCACAAAGTACATAAAAGAGTAATTCTTCATCTTGTAGATCCTAGATATGTGAAATGAGTCATCAATTCCAAATTGCACGTGTTTTGTTTTGCACTGGAAATGCTTGGTTATTATTTTAGCTGTTTGCCTCAGGTCTTTTCTATGAAAAGTAAGAAAATCGTTTATTCTACATATATCTGATCCTACAAGAGGAACTTTGCTCTTCTCCTCTCTGACGATTCTGACTATGCTTTTGCTTTATTATTGTACTGACTTCTTAGTTATAACTTATTAGGTTATTCTACAACATGGTCCTGTTCCTATAAAAAGTGCACTTCACAAATATCTGGCACTCAAATATAAATGAACCGAACCAGTTTACACTGTTTTCTACAGTTAATTCTAACGTGGTCTCATGAAATGCAAAGGTAGCAAAATCTGGTTTTGCTGTAAATGATTTATTCTCTATTACCGATCAAAGTGCACTTATTACAGCGCTTATTTTTTTATCTAAGCAGTATTGCTTGTCAAAGAACCGTTGATCTCTATCGGTATATTTTAGTGTGTGTAATGAGTTTTCATGGCTTTATTACAGCATTACTTCACAATAAGTTATGTTACGCTATTAATTATGTCACAACAGCGAACGATAGCTTAACCGGCATACCGATTTAGTGAAACGTACCACAAAGGTTACCAACATTCGAACTCCGTATCGTAATATATACTCCACGTATGTACTATAAAAGACACATGAATTGAATCGAAAAGCCATAAAATTTCCTCGGGACTAAATCAGGTAGCGAAATATAAACAGACAAACAACTTGGTCAACTGTAAAGTGCCAGCGGCTGTATGCTGTAAAATATTTTAGACATAAATATAAAGACATTAGGTAATAATATCTTCCGCAATAGCATGCACTGTAAATACACCTACAAATAGCATTATCACAGTGTCCGTTGTAATACTTATCAATATATGTGTTTGTCGTCGTATACACATAATTTGCGATATATAAAATACTATTTTAAGAAAAAAAAATATTTTTACAGAATTAGAGCACTGCGCTCGATCCTTAATTATACTAATAGATGGATATTTACTTCTTAGAAAGAGTTTCTAATGTAGTTACGGATTTGTTAATACAAATAATTAAATATTTTTATTTTACAATGATTCTATTATTATATTGTATGCATATATTCGTTTATCTGATCGATTTATAGCTTACTAGTGTGATTACAAATGATTATATAAATATGTGGCTATAGAAAATGATGATCCTTTCGAAGTATTTTTTTTTTGGGGACTGCACGGGCGGACGAGCCGTAAAGGCAAACTCGGCCATAAGAAAGACCTATTGTGCCCCCGTGCTGTTTTACTCCTCTTAGCCAGGTTGCACACGGACGAAAAAGTCCGCAGCCTGGTCGAGAGTGAATTTTCTTAGTCCAGGATCGTCTAGACGCCCGACTCCGAAGTAACTCCGCCTCTCCCTGTCCACTGTCGAGCAGTCGGCAAGAAGATGGATTGGAGTTTCCTCCGCATTCCCACAGTTCCTGCATAGGGGAGAGTTTACTATGCCCATGCGATGCAGGTGTTTGTTCAGTGCGCAGTGACCGGTTAAGATTCCTGTGAGTAACCTCAACCTGACCCTGCTCATGGAAACTGCCTTGCGCAGTTCATCATCATACGGGCGAATCCCGAGAGTTTTGCAGTGTCTCATGCCGGCAAGTGCATTCCAGTAGGAGCAATGCCTAACAGCGAGTTCAGATCTGACAAAGGCTTTGATGCTGCCATAGGAGTTCCCACATGTAGGTTCTGGACCCACGAGTGGTCTCTCACTGGCGCCTCTAACTAATTTGTCAGCCATTTCGTTACCTCTGATTCCAGAGTGACCTGGCACCCATCTCAGTGTTGTATTGAGACGTTTCGCCAGTTTTGCGAGAGCCTTATGGCAGTGTAGCACTGACATAGGCTGTAGTGCCCTAGGGGCAGCCTGACTGTCAGAGAGAATTTCCACTGCTTCATTAACCTACGGGCAGTTTAAAATGTCTTCCGCGCAGGTCTGGATTGCGATTACTTCGGCTTGGAAGATGGACGCGGAGCCCCCTAGGCTGAAGGCTTCACCCTCGGTTTCACCATCTTTCCAAATTCCAATTCCCGTGCCGTTAGGCGTTTTAGAGGCGTCCACAAACCAGCGAGATACGTCCCGTCTCGGTTTGTGGGCGAGAGTTTCGGCAATCTCTCTATTGGAGATGTTTACATTGTATCCCCCACTGAAACTGAAAGTGGGCGGAATCTTGTCCGCCCTCATGGACAGTGGTACTGTCTGCTCTATGTAGGTGAAGATGCTGGTATGATCTCCCGTTCTACCGGAGAGGCCACTGCATCCACTACATTTTGCTCTGTAGGCCCCTAAGACTGCCTCCGACCACAGAACAAGCTGCAGCGGAGGAAGCCCAAGGATCACCTCCATCGCCGCAATAGGCCTCGAAGACATGGATCCAGTGATGCCTAAACAGGCAACCCTCTGGACTTTACTGAGTGCGTTGGCCGCATAGCCCAAACTAGCTTTGTGCCACCAGACCAACGCTGCGTAAGTTATAGAGGGTACTATAACTTTCGTGTACAGCCAGTGTACCATCATAGGTTTCAGCCCCCACGTTTTACCAAACATTCCTCTGCAGGCCCAAAAGGTCCTCGTGGCTTTGTTTGTTACCTGTTCCAGGTGTGGTTTGTACGTCAATGTGGCGTCCAGAGTCACCCCCAGGTATTTGACCTCAGAGGATACGGGTATCTTTGAGCCGAAGATGGTCGGACACTGAAGTCTGGAAAGCTTCCTTCTTCGAGTGAACACGACCATGGTCGTTTTTCTAGGGTTAACAGTTAACCCGTCTCTTTTGCACCACCTCTCTACGAGTCCGAGTGCGACTTGCATCCTCTCGGATATCACGCCCTCGAACTTTCCGCAGATCATGATGGTCATCGGCATAGCCCTGTGCGTGGAAGCCCGCCGTCCGAAGATCGGAGAGCAGGCCATCCACCACCCGGCACCACAGCAAGGGTGCCAGCACTCCGCCCTGTGGGCAGCCAGCTGCCACAGTCGCCTTTATGGTGCAGAGGTTCTGTGACACATGAACCATCCTGTTTCTTATCATGGCGTCGATTCACCTTGTCACCGTTGGCTCGACTCCACGTCTTTGAAGTTCTCTACCCATCGACAGAAAGGACGCCCTGTCAAAGGCGCCCTCTATATCAAGGAAGGTAGCCAGCGCGACTTCTTTGTTGCTTAAGGCAACTTCCGCTCGCCGGGCAAGCTCATGAATAGCTTGCTCACAAGATTTTCCAGGTTGATAGGCATATTGGTTCTCGTTTAGAGGCAGCTTTGCCAATACGGAGTCCCTCAAATGTCTGTCAATTATCTTCTCTAAAGTTTTGAGAAGAAAAGAGGTAAGGCTGATGGGCCGGTACGACTTCGCTTCCCTGTAGGACGCCTTGCCCTGTTTAGGAATGAAGACCACCCGAGCCTCTCTCCAGCTATTTGGTATGTAACCCGTAGCTAAGGTAGCCCTTAGTAGGGTACATAAAATTGGGGACAGCGGCTCCAGGCCCTGTTGTAACAGTGCCGGGAAAATGCCGTCCGTGCCCGCCGATTTAAAGGGTTTGAAGGATTCGATGGCCCATCGAATTTTTGGGACTTGAATTATTTTCCGTGCGAGGTTCCAGTCTTCTTTCCGCGCTCTTAAGTTAGGTATCTGAACATAGCTCAGTTCCACGCATTCCCCCCCAGTTTGGGTGTGAATGGTCTTAGAGCCGGGAAAGTTTACTTCTAAGAGGTGTTTGAGAACCTGCTCTTCTGTTTCGGCCTTATCGCCGTTTGGCTTGTTCAGTGTCCCTATTCTGCAGGGTCCTTCTTTGGCGAGGACTTTACGAATTCTGGAGCATTCAGGGACTTCCTCCAGCTCCTGGCAGAATTTTTTCCACAGTATTAATGTTTTATCGCATTATCATGTTCAACTCGACTTGCCATTCGCTGTTGGGAGCAAAGTGATTAACAGCGCGGCATCATAAAAGGCGATATGATGCTGTCACAAAGCTATTTAAACACAACTTACACACACTAAACTACACCGCAAGAGTTGCAGTGATAGCCAGATAAGTAATACAGCTTACGGAGTGACTGCAACTAAGCACCCACCACACATTAAAACAAAAACATTTTCGTGAAATGTTAAGTAGATTTTTTTGTGTTAGTTAACCTTTATTGTTAATTGTTGGAAATTAAAAAAACTAAAACTTCCGCTTTTGATGAAACTGTAGACACAATCGCTAAATAAATAGTCCCAAAGGTAGCGGTTGTGTATTTAACGTAATTGTCACCGATAAATAATGTGTGTTGAGATGTCCTCTAGGCAAACAAACTGAAAATTTGAGAAGAAGCTCCATTATTTTCGTAAATTTTAAGTTTGAGTGAGCGTAATTAGTGAACTTCGAAAAAAACAAAAAAACAATATGTCGAAAACGGGCGCCTTTTGGATAAGGGAAACTGAGCTATATCTATTGCAAATGATCTTTACTAACACACTGTAAAGTATGACGGTTTCATTACCAGTCACCCTGTATACTTATTTGCAGTAAATCTTTACCGTTTATTACTGTTCTAAGTTTAACTACAACATTCAAAAAACAATAGATAGAAAATATCTTTTTCAATTATTAAGAGGGCCGATTACTGTTTGACAGTTGGCGATGTTGCCAGAATTAAATTTTTTTGTAATATAATGTTTTTATAATTTATTTAAACCGTATTTTAAAATTGGGCTTCATACACACATGTGTAGACGTACTTTGCATGCTCATAGCAAATTTCAATAATTAAATCTAAAAATTGATTGAATAATCTCTATTTCTCTATCAAGGTAAACGGGAATAGAGATTGTGAAGTAAATATCGAATATTAATGGACAAAATTGTATATAATAATATAAAATATGTATATACAAAATATATATTAAATAATATAAAATATTTGTAGAAATATGTATATGAAACCTAATTTTCAAATTATATTGAAATAAAATCAAGTAAACGATTTATAGAATTATGTAGATATTGCACCGCTGTAAAATAATCAGCTGGTAGACGATGCTCTTAAGTATTGCAAACTACTTGATCATGTATTTTGTCGTCGTAGATAAATAATTATTTTTCAGATTAAATTAATTGTTTCTATTGTTTTTTCATAGTATTTTATTTGACTTCGTCCCTTTTCACGTACTGTAGCGAATTACTTTATATGATACAATGATACTATATACGTATTGTATGTAGGTATATCAGGAAATATTTATTGACTTATTAAATAAAAATTAATTTAATTATTAATAATAATAATTAATTTTAAATATGTATACTAATTGTGCAAATTTAAGACAGGTTGTGATACGTTAAGACTTAAAAGTATATATATTTCAATATACATATATGATATATGATATAAACTGTATATGTGGTATTTTATACAGACATATGTAAAGCCGTATACCTGAGACATACAGTTTACCAAACAAATAGTAAATCAGAGATTAAATCGCTATCGACACCCCGCAAAATAGGTAATACAGTTCTTTTGTCAGCTATGGTACATACGTCCTATTGTTCTTACTTCTTTACGATTATCGAGCTGTTATATCCATAATAGGCCCATAGCCTAGCATTTCCTGGCTAATATACATACACCATAACCACTTCTATCTGCAAGTTAGGATTAGTCTGTATCTACTACCTCTTCACTTTTTCTACATATCCTTCAAGGCTCCGCTAAGATATAGAATCTTTTCGTTAGCTTTTGAGCGAGAAGATCGAATTGAATACATTTACGAGGGAGCGTTTTTATATTCGCGGAATGGGGGATAAGGGGTGGAAATAAAAAAACCAAATTATTTTTCTTTTTCAATACATTCACCTGCAAGACGGATACATTTTTCACATCTTTCAATTAATTTATTTATGCCCTCATAAAAAAATGATTTCTCTTTATCTGCAAAATACGCCGAAACTGCCTCCTTGACTTCATCATCGGCAGTAAATTTTTTACCCTGCAGCTCTTTTTTCATTTTCGGAAACAGGTAATAATCACTCGGGGCCAGGTCTGGGCTGTAGGGTGGGTGATTCACAATTTCGAAGCCCACCTTATGCAGGGCAGCTAACGCAACGCGGCTCTTGTGGACGGGCGCGTTGTCGTGCAAAAGCAGCACACCTCAATTTTTCCCGCCTTTTCTCTTTAATGGCTTCTTTTAGTCGCTCTAATATTCAAGCGTAATATTCTCCGGTTATAGAAACACCTTTATCTTTATAATCAATCAACAATATTCCTTCCGAGTCCCAAAATACCGTTGCCATGAGTTTCCCCCGAGCTGGGAAACTTCGGCTTCAAGGGATTCCCTTCCTTGTTTAAATAAACTATGCCACTTGTACACCATGGTTTTGCCTGGACAACAGTCGCCGTAAACCAATGACATCTCATTCATTATGGTCGCGACTGATTTTCCTTTCCTGTTAAGGAACTTTATAACGGCACGATATTCGATTTTTTCCATATTTCACTTTTCACTCCTGATTATGTTACTTGGTTGACGATAGCTCAAAGACTAACTGTCTAACTGTGGTCGCTCAATTCTCTGCCAGGGCCGAACTGTTGTTCCTAAGCCCCTTAATATTCTTTGAATGCCCTTTTTAGGGCAGCGAAATTGAATTTAAAAGATTTGAACGCTGTCTGGTGCGACTAATTTGAATTAGGTGTTTAATAGATAAATGTTCATGTGAGTCAATCGTCGATCGCCAGAATCCTCCTTGTTCTCACTCTGGGTGGCGGTCTGTCAGGGTCGAGAATGGCAAGCCGGCTGATGAGGGGGTTGTCCGATCTTTCCACCCTTTGTAGTGTTTTGGCTGATAGACCAATCACGAATTGTTGAAATGACTGGACTCCGAGGTGGTCGCGGAGTTGCTGATTCCTGATGTACCAAGGCGATCCGGTGATGAGCCTTAAGATCTTATTTTGCAAGGTTTCCAGCTTCTTAAAATGGGTCTTAGCCACACTCGACCATACCAGCGCCCCGTACGTAATGATCGGTCGTAAAAAGGAGTAGTATATTAATACTTTGATTCTAAGCGAGAGGCCGCTTCTTGCACACAGCAAGGGGTAAACGTAGCTTCTGGCCGCGTTAAACTTCTCAATGGTTTTAGTTACATGGAGACTCAGTGTGAGACGCGCGTCCAATCTCATCCCCAGATAAAGGACGGAAGGGCTCCAAGGGAGCCTGAAGTTGTCTACGATGATGTTGTCCGGTGGCGGGCGGCGTCTATTCGTAAAACGAATTGCCACGCATTTAGACTCGTTTATCTTCAGTCTCCACTTGGAAGCCCAAGAAAGAACTTCGTCCAAGGAATGCTGGAGTCTTCGTTGAAGGAGATTTTCGTCTGTCGACACCGTGTAAAGGGCGGTGTCGTCAGCATAAATTGCCAGTTGGACTGCGTCTGTTTTGGGAATGTCTGACATGTCCTGACGAAGACACCAGCAGCGATCGGTCTTCTGGAGGAGAGATGACCTACGTGTCGGGCAGAGAAAGTTCTATCTGTTAGATAGGAGTATAAGATTTTAATCAGATTGGGGTTGATACCGTTGGAGATTAGCTTGAATACTGGCCCTTGTGCCAGACCGTATCGAACGCCCTCGCGATGTCTAAAAAGACCGCGCCAAGGGTTTCTCTCCTCTCGAGAGTGTCACGTATGGCCTCCGTTAAACGTAAAAGTTGAAATTCTGTGGAGTGGCCCTCCCGGAAACCAAATTGTTCATCTTGTATTATTTTATTGATGAATAGCTTCAGTCTTGCAAGGACAACTGCCTCAACCACTTTCGCCAGGCAGGATATCAGGGATATTGGACGATAATTTTGGGGAAATAATTGGTCTTTGCCTGGCTAACTGTCTAATAACAATGAAACTTCGTATTTATACTAATTATGAGTCGCTGCACAGGCCACGCCCCCAATGCGCCTAATCACCCCCCTACAACCCGCTCATTCCGCGAATATAAAAACGCTCCCTCGTACATACACATAAACTGACACGCATTCTTTTAGTAAAGAACTAGCGATATAGTTATTGTAGATGGCGCTGCGGCACCGTCGTCAAGTTTTTTTAATCTCATTTAAAAGCTTCTTCAAATTTCTATTTATTTGTATTCTTTATTTTGACGTCTATCGTTTTTTTCCATGAACAATTGGCTTCAATGTATGACTTAACAACCTTACAATTAATATTTACTTAAATTGCTAATTACAGAACTAAATATGTTTAAACTGTATGCTTTTATTGTCATTAGTTTCCGGATAACTGTTTGGGAAAATAAATGTGAGCATCCCATTATCTTTAAACCAATTTTCTACAATATTCAAAACGATTTAACGATTTGTCAAATGCTTTGCCTGTATATCATCTGACAAGGTAAGTTTTTATCTCATCTTCAATTTCTATTTCATTTGGGTTGATTATTTGATCATAAAAACACCTTCCGTTTACATTCCGTCGTAATTTTGGTTTCTTCAACAAAATATGTACAAAAATATCTACTTCAGATTTATTAAGATTTCCTAGAGCCTGTAAAAGAAATTTATAAGTGCCAATCCCGTATAGTTTTCCATTTTTTCACCATAACTAACTATAAACAAGGTAGTAAAACTATTTCCTCCATTGTTTGTCTCTTTTGTAGATTAAATGATCGAATCCAGTATCATTATATAAATAAGTTAACCTCCCACGTGTTTAGGTTCTCTAACCATTTAGAACTGTGTGAAAGGAAAACGACAAGCAGTAGTCGGTTGTTTGGGAGATTTCCATTGTGGGAGTATAGTGTCTTCATTACATCCTATTTATAGACTTAGACGAAGAAATTATGTATAGAATATCTTAATCTAATAAGAAGAAAAGCGCTATGTCTACAACGTTCTAATTTATCTATTAGAGAGCACATCTGATATTAACTTAACCTCAAAGAGAATGTCAGAGTGTGATTAACAACTAATTAAGATTACAAGAACAAAAGAACCAGATCGAAAATAATTTTTATTTAAAAGTATCGTGACAGTGTTTAATATATAACATTATCAAAGATCGGAGTAGTCACCAATGCATTAATATATCTCTAATAATATATTTACTAATATCTGTTAATTAACGTCGACGTATTTTTTACGATCTTTAAAATCTGCGTTATTTATTTTCGTCAAACCCAAAATTAAGTGTTTTCGTTCCAACTTCCTAAGTGAAATAAACTGAAGTTTATTATAACGAAAGCACTTAATATTCTCTTCTTAATAAATTGATTTTTAAATCTGCCTTCATTTCCGCTAGAGTGCTGAAAGTAATCATGGGCAAACTTGTTTATCGGAACAGGTCCGACCTGTTTTGAATATTTATCCGAACCTCCTCCAAAAACCAGTACTAGATTCCGGCTTATTAATTTAGTTAGAGTTTAAAGACAAGTACGTGTCGGTATGTTGGTAATTGTTTTGGTTTACTAACTGGGGAGGTTAATTTCTACATTAATTCCATTTTTATGTTTATGTGAGAAACGAACTTTATATTTTTTATACTTTTGCGCGATAAAACATTTTCATTTATACGATACAAAAAGTCCTATAACCTAACAGTAAAATTAATGTTATACGTTTGCTCTGCTACTATTTTGGGATCTGTCTCGCACCAGTTCGACCTAGTTTTCTTGTTTACTTCTAGTTGAATTTTGCGTTATCCTATTATTTTTTGTAGAAAACGAAGAGACTACGTTAGTTATCTCATTAAAAAAAATTACAAACAACCTATTGGTTGATTACCACCTAGCTTCGTAAAGCTGGAATTACTAAATCACCTGTAACACATCCCAAATATACTTTCTTAGTTTGTAGGGGTGCTATTCGCAATGGCTCCTAAAGCTGTATTGCTAACTACTATTGCAACTTTTGCTGTGTAATTTGTGTGTGTGTTCAATAGCCTTGTTACAGCACTATATCGCTGTTTGTGATGCTGCGCTGTTAATCAACCCGTGTAATAATTTTACAATCTAAGCTCATTGGCGAATGAGCGTACAAGCGCTCGCTAAACAAGTTTAACTAATTCCACTTGTTGGTATGGAAAATGTATGACATTTTCAACATTTGTGTTTTTAAACAAGCCACCTCGACGGTTTTTTTAATTCCAATTTGACTAATCTCCTGAAGATGGCTATTGGCCGAAACATGTAGAGAGATCAATAAAAAAATTTAATGTGAGAAGAACCCAATTTTATTATATTTATCAACTTGGCACTCACATATGGTCAACAATGAATCATATGTATATATGTCTCACGTATAAATAACAGTCAAGCGGAAGAAAGTATACATATACAGAAAGAAGAGCAAATAGAAATCGATGTTTTGTCATTTTCACCACATGTGGGAACGTTTCCAAAGAACTTCAACATTCGTTACAAAGCAAATGTCGCAGGAAAACCTTTACTACTCGCCCAATTACAAACTAACAGTAACAGACTTATAGTTTGTACAGCACGGTATTAAATTGGCGGTGGTACAGTTTAGAAGGTTATTTAGATAGAATACGGACCATATACAGTATTAAACGAGGAAATTATTTGACTCGCATCGATTCGTTCGGTGGAAATTTGGTCGTTTTATGGTGATTGTGTCACGGGTCTTATGTTTTTCTTTCCAAATTGATTTGAAAGGAACGCAAGGCTTGTAGTTGGAGTTAATTGCATTGTGGGAGCAAACAAAGAACTAACTAGCTTTAGTAAGGGTGAAAAACTTTAGAAACTTCTAGTCAGCGAATTATTATTCTCGTTAGTGTACTCAATTTACAGCTAACTCATGTGTACATAGAATTTACGATTGTGTTACAAGTTTCATTTATGATTTACTTCTAAATCGGTAAAATTTAGTTAATAGTAATGAACTACTTTTAATAATTCCGTATCTTATGAGTTTATTTTTACCCAACTTTTGTTTTTTATGTATTCTTAAAGTTTGTGTGTGCATTGTGGCAACATAAAATTTGGTGGAGGCGCTGAGGAATTCACCAAATACAAATTATATCATTAGGTTAATATGTTTTGTCTGCAGACAATTTTGACTAGAGTATATTATGCATGTAAACTTCTGAATTTGCACTAATACCGGGTGTAAATATAATAGTTTGGACTATGTTACTCATCCATGTTTCGTCCCAATTCTACCAATGAAACGAGAATTGACAGTCGTATATATATACACCGTACTTCCTCACTAAATCAACACCTCTCAAGCACAGTTGCATAGGTAGGTACTGTGTTTCTAAATGCTCCAAAAGCAAAAAGTTTAACAAAAACAGAGCATACTTTTACTGATAAATAACAAACATATCATTTTTTAGTTTATGATCTATAAAAGATCAGTATTAAATCAGTTTCTCTTCTTTTCAGATATTTTCAGAGGATTTAGGAGCTAGCGAATTGCTACTAGAAATGATGGTAAAAATCGCAGCTCATCCAGATCAATGGGAACGGGTCCATAATTTATTACGTAAGTCAAAGACACGTATGGTTTTATTCTCGCAATATTTTATATACATATTCATAGGCTTTCCTTTGTGTTACCGTGCTGATATTACACAGTTGCGTATGTATACATAGTTCTATGTATATAGAGGTAGATAGATATACCAATATAATTTCTATTGTATAGTGTGACATAAGTAATAACAATGAGAATCCCTCGTCAGTCCTGCTTTCCCAGTTCTGAATGATGAAAATTCCATTAGTAAGATAAACACTGTTCTTTACGTTTACGGGGGATTCCCATTTCTCTCCATACCATCTCGTTCAAAAACGATCTCGACGGCTACAAAAAAAAATCGCCGCGTGTTTGTTTAACCTCATATAGCCCGAAGGAAAATCAACAAAGAGGTCGACTTCACACCGTTCCACTCATCGGAAATCGGCTAGAAGTCTCGCGAAAGGTGAAGGGAAGGGTAAAGGGAGCGCTCCATTACACCACCAACGATTAATGAGGAGGGTTGTGCAAATTAGACTGGAGTTTTTAAAGAAACGAATTCAAGAACTGCATTCGTTGGAGTGTATCAGAAGAAGATGGTGGAAAGGAGGGATAAATTTATTTGATTGCAAAACGAAAAAGAAAGGAATTTCATCGAATAAAGTTCTCGGAGCTAAAAATCTAGGTAGCAGTGGCTATGTTTACAACTTCAAGTCTTTACCGCACACAACAATGCACCATCAGTGTTTTTTGTGTTCTTTTTAATGAATTAAGAAAATTAATTTGCGTTCGTCTACAGTGGATAAAAAGTAGATTAAAAATTCAGATCAGTACAAAAAACTTCCGCTTTCTTTTCGATGCTGTGTTTGTGAAGTGTATTGCGTTCAAAACTTTTAAATGAAAATATTTGAAGAATATGTAAGACATATGCTTGCTAACCATAGAATAAATAGACATAACTTCTTTCTATTATACGTATCCCATTTGTGCACATATAAACTAAACATCACTACAATAAGGTACAGAGGATGCTGAGAAATAGAAACCGAAAGTATGCTGTGTTCATTATTCCTGAATTTAACTTCACCAGGCGTTATTGTTTAATTATTCATTGTTGCAGATATTGCAGTGAACTTCGTTGGTCAAACTTTGGTCTTTCTTAATCTTTGAATTTCATAATAAGCTAGTACTATTGCGAGAAACACGTTCATTTAACATTCAACCATGTTTATTAGGCCGACAAAATTTGGGTAATTAATGTGTGTTCTGGATAAATGCCAAATTTGCTCTCCGAGTGCATACAATAGCCAACTCAAATTCAATGGGATTAATTCATTCTACTGTGATTAGTATCACTAGGTGTAAGTCAACAGATGTAGGTATCGATACCAACGCGAAATCAATCTAAATTCCGGTTAACACTGTACTGTTTGTGCAAGTACGGCAGTATAATTAGGAAATCCGTACTTACGTGTGAATCTTAAATCAAAGAAGTCATTAAACATTACTGAATATTAATATTATCTATGATTATCAAAGAAGTAGAAAACAGAAATATTGCAGCGGAGATTGAATAAACCTTAATACATCATCATCGCCGTATACTTATGATTATTAACAAAATAATTGCTTAGCTTAAAATATTTTGTATTAGGTAATATATATTTATATCATATATTTATTATGTTTATATGTACTAACATATCAACCATATTATTCTCGGGGTGGCTGAACAAGTTTCTGCAAAACGCGTTATTTGTTTCTGCTCCTCCACTTCTTCGTGGATCAACTGAGTTCAAGCGGTGATCATGATGACATAATTTCTGGTAGCATCATTGTGACCCAGCGTACTGTCGTCAAAGAACTAGAATTGAAATGTATGATATTAGGTCTTTTTGTCTATTTAACAGAGACTACTGCTAGACTCTGTGTCTATATAGTTGCAAACAAAATCTATCGAGGAGATGTTTATTATGCTGCTGTAATGAATAAGTGTTGCCAAATGCAGTATTAGAATTAAGAAAAACGTCCATGTAATAATACACTTTATAACGTAGTGCATGTAGTACTTGTCACCCTCTAGTGCTTGATATCAAGTGGTGTATTTTTCATTCGACGCTCACTTTCTCCTTTGCTGAATACCAGTTTTTTCCCCCCGATAGCCAAACTTAATTTGCATAGAGGCGTTCGGCCACTCGGCACTCGGCCTTTCTGAAGTAGTGATCTGCTTGTTTCAATACGTTTTCATTTCTGTGTGAATAAGTGTTGAGTATAGATTCTTGTTTCTTTATAGACATACATAACTGGAAATAACGTCTTATTTCCTTTAACAAGGATACAACATAACTGAAAAATAACCTATTGTTTGTTTCAAAAAACATACTACATAACTGAAAGATAAGGCTTTGTTTCTGTCGACAAAGATGCAAGATGATTAAACAATAACGTCTTGTTTTTTCAACAACCATACGACATAACTAAAGGAATAACGTTTTGTTGCTTTCAACCAAATAAGCAAACTACGTTTGGATCTAAATGAAATATAATTCTTTATTTAGCTCATTCATTACTATTCACTACACACAAATGGATTTTACCAAGGTTTCATCATATCATCAGCTACTGTTTTCCGACATTTGTGTCCTAACTTGTCGATATCAATGGACTCTACATCGTATCTGTCTTGATCGAATATTTTATCCACTTTGTACGGCACGGCATACTTGCGAAGTAATTTTCTACTTTTGATACAGCGGTATAATAAAAAGAACCAAGACGATTGCACCAAATAGAACATCTAATTTTTTCAGAAACAGGATTATAAGTAAGGACTAACTCCACGCAGGCAACAGTACCTGTTCTATATTTGTCATCTTTTATTACCATTGAGCTAGTATACTAAGGAGACACACTAGGTGGGGCTAAGTGTAGCTCCAATATGGCTGCCTCACCAGGTCCGGACTACTGAAAATTATAAGTATAATTTTAAGCCTCCACTTAACAGATGGCTTTATTTAAAATTAATTACGTCATCCCACACCTGTTAGGCCCAAGGCCCATAAATGTTATAATTATACAATATAAACACTCAATATGTAATAGTTTAAATAAACTTACTAGTGTACTACATACAGGGGCACCAATTGAAATTTTCCAATTACGGCTCTGCACATTGTTTTTGTGTCATACACTGACGTATGAAATGTTATTTTAGACGAATTCTTCTTGTCAACGCTGTTTCTACTGTTGCAACTACGTAGAGCACAAGAACCCATAATGTCTTCTAATAGTTTACTGTATCATATAACTGTAATAAACAATTAATGCAAACATACATGAAACATACACTATGTATAATCTACGTGTTTGACGTAAGTGTAGTACCAATATGGCCGATCTGTACCCGTTTTAACCACTTGATGTCGTCTCCCTACTATTCTACCTCAATGTTTATTACTTGGCTATTCGATATATAGATCATGCAAAATAAGGGATTATGGATATAAACTTAAATAGATATATTAATTATAAGATTGTACTTGTGAGTAGTTACTGTCTTTACATAACAATTATTTTCTGTTCTCAGTCGACTACACTTTATGATACTTTTTGTGAAATCATGCAGTGGAACTCATTATTCAATTACTCATTATTGGCAGGTTCTACAATGAGGCGTTATTAATATTACGTAGCTTCAGCTTTGCTATATTGTGATGCATGGGACGCCTATTTACTTTCTTATCATTTTCCTTATCGAGCAACAGTTCATTCTAATAATTCCAGATATGACGGGCGAACCCCTATACAAAACTGCTGAATAAATCCTTCATAATCCCTTGCCCTTATCCAAAGATGCTGACGCATCATTCTACCAACAGTAGCCATTTAGTTAAAGACGGGAAAAAGTTTTCGTAGGACAGCTTTTCGGCTTTTATCACAAACTCCGTCCAGAACTTTCAATAAAAATTCGTTGATTTTGCGAAATTATGTAAAACGAAAGTATTTACTGTCTTTCTGATAGAAGATCCGATATCCCGTCGTGTATTGCTATAGACGACCGGCGGCATAAACAGACGATTTCTTATGTACTTCGAACATACAATCGTTTTTATTGGTAGGATCAAAGGCACATAACCTTTTATTTTAAGGTCGGCCGTGTATGTTCCAGTAACGCTTTGGGCAATTTTATGTTCATGTTCAAACTCGAATGGCAATATCCGATCATCATGGCTCGAGTATCAAGTAACCTAACAAACTGTAAAGTTTCAGTCTCATCCAGTCGTTCTACTTCCCGGGGAAATGTAAGGGAACACGTTCGTCACATTTATGTAAGGATGGGACCGCAATGATCGTTTCCTTTGATGGACAAAAAATTTATTACAGTCTTTAGGTAGATTACAGAAGATTATTTGTTTTAGAAGACCGCCTTTCGCTGTAGAAATATATAGTGAAAGACACCATGGTAATCAAGATAACTTTAAAATTATTGGGAAGTATAGTCTGACAATTGTATAGGTCCAGTTAATTGGTAATTCCTTGTAACAGAACTCATGCTACATATTATCACTAATATATGTATGTATGTATATTTGAAAATATAGCTAGAAAATGCTTATAGTTAACCGATGGGTTATTAATTTGAAATAAATCTCATCATTAGTTACAATTCTAAGACATTTTCATTCACATATTATATCTTTGTAAAACCACATTTTTCGATTGAAATGCACTGAATCATTAACTTCAGATTTTGAGGATTCCAAGTACCTACATATTACTATGAATGATGCTGACATTTTCGACGGAATTTGCACGAATTCTGATAGGTCCTTTTTATGGGACTTGTTGAGTAGTCTAGGTATCGTTCATGTTAGTTGTTAGTGAGCGATATGTGATAAAAATTTAATTATTGTCAAGAGTGAATTTTACTCAAATAAAACAATTCCAGTTAATTTTGGGGAAAGTGCAACTTAGTCCATGATATTAGCGTTAAGCAACTCAAAGCTAAGAAGCTTAAAAAGTATCAATAGCAGCCTTTCTGGGCCCAATGGTTTCATGATCACCTCTACTTGTTATATCGAAGGATTTCACAGCACTAGTCGCTATTATAAGGGCTTCCAGGTTTAACTGTGTCAGAGTTGTCTAATATGTGTAATAGAAAAATAAATTAACACTGAAAACACACTAATGTAAGTGGCTTTTTCGGCAGCAAAAAGTGGGTAGACAACACCAAAAAGTTTTCATCTCTATTTATCGTGACCTGGTATATCCAATTCATTTTTTTTTTACATCTGAAGAAGCCACTTATATTAGTCGCGAAACGTCGAGTCGCCGAGAATGTCATTCGCGAAAAAGTTCAGTATGTGTATAGGTGGTGCTACCTTTTTGTGTGGTGGTGCTAGCTAGTAGTAGGTGTAGAAAATGTAAATATATGGATTTGGGGGGAGGGTACAACATTAGTATAGTAATAATTTTCATCCAATAAAAATATCATGTTAATGAAAAGTTTAATAATTGCTGTGCGATAAGGAAATAAATATCAATTAATTCTGTTTTTTCTATTATATTATTATTGACTTCGCTCCAACAGTATATAAGAAATACGGTTTTACAAGCAAATAAATCGTCATATACATATACATATTTACCTCGCAACATCACAATTATTGTACTGCATGTCTGTGCATGACTAGATGCAGTTACGTATGTACATATATTGGGCGTAACAGTGGGTACGCCGCACAGTGTATTAAAACGAGAAAATGCTGGCCATAAATCCAAATAATTGAAATTTCTACAATATTTTAGTGATATCTGGAAAATATATTAGTAATTAATTTAATAACATGCAAACTAACTATTTGTAACGTTTTTATGAAGCAAACAGTATGTAATGTATTCGTTTTGTAAGCGCACATAAAGGATTATTTATCAGTTTTAAGAAGGTAGTAATTATTAAGAAAAATATGTGTAAATATATAACACAATAATGGTAAAATACATAAATATTAATTGTATATAATCTGTCCAGAGATACAAATATTTGTATTATCAACCTACTTAAATAGCACTCGATCTTTAGAAAAGAAATGTAACTAAGCTCTCATAATCTCTTTTGACCACGGGTAGTTAGTTAGTGGTTGGAATATGTAAAACGAAATAAAAATTGAAATGTACATGTTGGAATATCCCGTCCTCATCTGTATTTGTCGGAATATCGGGCTCGGCTAATAATTCTCGTACTTCTTTTGGTAATACTTTTCTCATCCTCGGGTTCTTACTGCGAATATTGGAAATTACTGGGTCGGATGAAATTAGTAGCCGTTTAAAAATATCTTCCTTCTTATTATTTACAATTTTTATTAATGATTTGCTTCTTGGATTAAATTGTCCTGTTCTTGCAAATAAAAATCTTTTTGAAATTTCTTCACCCAATGATGCTGCACATTTACAAGCCAATCTTAATAAAATAATTCTGTGGTGTCAGGATAACAAACTAACTCTGATTCAAAATTCATATCTATCAAAACTCCCCATCGAAACCACTACTCAATTAACGATTACATTCTTGAAAAAAGTCACTTAAGTTTGGGTATTATTTTCGATTGCAAACTTACATTTATCGATCATATCGACTCTGTCTTCTCATCTTTAGTTTGATTATGTCGTGTTTCCAATATTTAAAGATGTTCAGCTGTTGAAAGTGCTCTCTGCTAATAATAAGATGGAATATGCTTGCATAATATGGTATCCCATATACGCTTGTCACTGCATGTCTCTTGATAGAATACATAGAAGATTTTTAAAATATTTATCGTTCAAACTCGACTCTATCCTGAAGTTGGTTCTGTCAAGATGAATTGCTGCGAATATTGGAAATTATCATTGTTTGCTGGGTCGGATGAAATTAGTAGCCGTTTAAAAATATCTTCCATTGTCTGTTTTCTCTGAAACTTTTTCGAGAAAAATTCTCTCTAAACTTTTTATTATATCTTTATTGCGTGCTTCTTGTGCCTCTTCCGACATTTGGCCTATAGGTAAAATACAGGCAGAGATAACCTGTGCGCCGTGGATTAAAATTTTATGTAGTGTCGTTGGCATGTTATACCACGGATATTTATCCACATACAATTTTGCCGTATTTATAGCGTAAGTTTTAAATGCTTCAATGTTTATTTTAAATCCACAGGAAATGGTTGTAAGTATAACGTGAAATCTTTTGATAATTTCCATATCGATTCCTGTTATTTCTGAAGACACTTCTGCATTTCCAAAGAACCTACGAGCGGTATTACCATCGTTGGTACTACCGTAACCCGGCTTTGGTTTATCCACAAGAAGTCCCAGTTTTTCTTTAAAAGCTGCCTGAATCCTCTTCTTGCTTTCAGCAACAAGACGTTTTTCGTCGTCACTTCGCGCTTGCCATTTCTTAATCTGGAGCTTATATGATAAATGCAACAAAGTTTCAAAGAAGCGAATCCAAGCATGCAGAGGAGAAAGCCCAAATTTTAAATATTCTATGTTCGATTCCATTGCTAACATTTTATCAACTTTGTTAAAATCTTTGGAGGTTGCATTACAGAGGTAACATCTTTGAGATGATCCAGTCGAAGTAGCAGCGTTACAGATTTTTCCATCGATCATGGTAAGTAACATTTGATACTTAATTATTACAGATTGACCATTTTTGATAAACATTTTAGGCGATAAATGTTGAATTTGTTGTTCCACATACTCAATTTCAGTTTTTATAACATCTAGGTTTTCATGGACAAATTGTAGCCGTATTGGTCTACAGTAATTTGTTGATGAGCTGGCGGTATTTTGCCATACTATTAACTTACTTTTCTCGGCAACTATTTGTATAGGCACCAATGAAGTGAAAAATACATTTTCGTCAGTGTTCGTGGAATCTTCAAACATCTGTTTATACATACTGTGTCCGGAACTCCCATCACAGCCCCATTTAGAAATAAGACACAAATCTTGCCTTTGCTTTTTATCCAATTTTTTGATAACAGCATCTTGAACTTCAAGTAGACGTTCTGAGGTATGGTCTAACACCTCCTGTAAATTAACTTCCGCAATTTTTTCCGTAACTGTTATTAATCGTGGATAGCAACGTTCTTTTGCTTCTGTTACTTTGTTGTAGGATGGATATAATTTGCTATTGTGCCTTAGAGCTTGCATCCTCAGGAAATTATACTGCTTCACCGATAATTTCGCTTCAATAATTGTTGCCACAGCTTCATCTATTGTAAGAGGAATCACCTGAGAATCTCTTGCAGTGTATAGTTGTCGATATGTCGTTGCCCTTGTCGGTGTTGTCTGCGTTACATCTTTTACAATAGCAGCACTAGCTACCTTTCCTGCAGAACGCAAACTCATTTGTGTAGCATAGCTTAACTCAGATGAGTGAAATTCTTTTCTGATTTGGGCCGTTCTCCTTCGTTTTGAACGTTCGCTGACAACAGCAAAAACCTTCATAGGACGACCTTGCTTCTGATGTTGCGTAGTTCTGCCAGACGGAAACGATATTTCACCTTCCAACCATTCCTCGTTCCTTTCTAGGAATCTGCCCAGTTTTCTCTGTGATCCAGTCCATCTTTTCTTCAACACGAAAACAAATTTTGACAATAGGGTTTTAACAGCCCCTATAGATGATATCTCACATTCTGTTATTTCCAAAACGCGGTCCAGAAGATGCTTCTGCTTTGCTGAGAACGCTGATTTCGGAGTTTGCTGCATTATATCAAATAGCACCCTCTTTTTGAGTAATATATGATTACTGCAAGACCCTGCAAAGAACCGATTCCTCAAGTACATTTAATTACAACTGTTATTTGGTTTACATGTAATTTACTGCAATTAGGCGATTTCATTAAAATATTTGGTAAGCTATACTGACTGTAACGATTTTTATGTGACAAGAACTATCCTCCTTATTTGTAGACATAAATAGAATGAGGTACATAGTATATTTCATCACATAATTGCAACGGTTTCGAAGTTATAAATTTTTACACGTTCCGCATGCTGCTGGAGTGCGCCACACTTCAGGAATGTTTTTCCAGATTTAAAAATTTATAACTTCAAATGGCGCAAAAATGCGCAAGTTTTTATTTCGCAGATGTATAGTACGATTAATAAGCTTTCGTATGTATTGCGACTCACACGTGGAAAATGTGGAATACTATACTAAAACCTTCAATGAATTTCATTCCGTGTCAATTTTGGAATAGCCTAACATAAAGTAGTATAAAACAAAAACCATCTGTGATAAATCTTTGTACTACTGACAATATAAAGATAACATCTTTACTTACTTCCAGGCACAGAATCCATGTTCTTACAAACAACACAAACTAAAATAAAATATTCTTATTTTCGAACAATTTTCGTCTCTCGGTGCGCACTCACAATAACTGTCGACTTTAGACTAATGCTATAAATCACTGGTTTAATATTATATTGTGAGACTAAGCATATTCATAGAGAGATAGTTTTAGAGCATGATAGGGGTAAATTCCACGACTAGTTACGATATTCGTATATTTCACTTATGACCAGCTTTTTCGGAAATCGCTACACTGTGCGCCGTGGCCTCTGGTAGTCAAATGGTATATGGTCAATAGGTAATAGGCAATATACAGGATGTTTCAAAACTTGCAATGTACCAAAGTTATGTTTTCTTAATGGAACACCCTGTATTTTATGGAATTTTTGAGTTGTACACCGAAATCTAGATCAACTTTATTTCCTATGTTTCCTATGCTTAATTTTTGTAGTTTATGAGATATTTCAACTTTTTTGGAAATGCAATGTTGCACGAAAAGTTTAGTATCTCGAAAATCTATCTAGGAGGTTGGATCCTCATAGATAAAGTGTCAATTTGACGTGTACTCTGTTACCATCATGAAGGCATACTCGTTGCAAGAAGGAACTGGTATGATTTTAGTTATTGGTGAGTGTCAGGAAAATTGCTTCCTTGCGTCTCGGGTGCATTCGCAGAAGTACCCAAATCGGAAACATCCAGATAAAAAGGTATTTGAAAAGGTGTTGGATAGATTCCGTGCCACAGGGAGCGTTGCATACAAAAGGCGAACAACAACTGTAGACGTAGAAAATTCGTATAAAATAAACGGAAAAACATAAATTAACGAAAAAGTGCTAGCGTTCAACATAATTGCCATTTTCTTCAATACAGAAAATAACCCTCTGTTCAAATGCTGTTCTACCGTTCCTCGGCATATCCGGTGTTACTGAACTGAAGGCGTCTCTTATTCCCGTTTTCATATCCTCTGTTGTAGTGGGCAAGATATTGTAAACGATCCCTTTTACATACCCCCATAGGAAAAAGTCCATACATGTTAAGTCCGCAGTCCTTGGTGGCCAATTGCACGGACCATCTCTTCCGATCCACCTATTAGGAAATTTCCTGTGAAAGTAGTTTTTAACGGACCGTTTAAAATGAGCAGGAGCGCCGTCTAACTGAAGCCACATCCGGTTTCTTATATTCAAGGGCATATTTTCCAGAAGAGTCCAAGAGTCCCTTTTTAAGAATCTTAGAAATTCGTCTTCGTTTAGTTGCCCATTGAAGAAGTATGGTCCAATTACATAATCGCCTATAATGCCTCCAAACACGTTCAAACTCCAGCGATGCTGCCGACCTAAAGTACGAAAAAGATGGCGATTTCCGGTATCATAATAATGAAAATTGTTACGGTGTACTAATCCATTATTATGAAAAGTGGATCCATCGGTAAATAAAAGGTAATTAAAAAAATCATTATGCGTTTCTATCAAGAACCCACATGCATTCGCCGTTCATAATCCATTGCGTATAAATTTTGATGGTATTGTAAGTGATTGGGCTGGTATTTGTGTTTTCTTAGTATCCCAGACTCATATGAGTTATATCTAATTCCTTGGCAATCTGTCGTGTGCTTTTGTGCGGTTCTTCAGATTGCTGCCAATACCACGAATTCATTTTCTACGTCTACAGTTGTTTTTCGCCTTTTGTATGAAATGGTCTCTGTGGCACGGAATCTATCCAACAAATTTTCAAATGCTCTTTTATCTGGATGTTTTCGATTTGGGTACTTCTGCGAATACACCCGAGACGCAAGGAAGCAATTTTCCTGACACTCACCAATAATTAAAATCATAACAGTTCCTTCTTGCAACGAGTACGTCTTCATGATGTTAACAGAGTACACGTCAAATTGACACTTTCTCTATGAGGATCCAACCTCCTAGATTAAATAATAACAATTTCTGTAAGTTATCTAAAAACCGCAAATAACTTAAAAACTAGTACAGACAATAAAATGTTCTATCTCATAAAATAAATACATACAGGGTATTCCGTTTAAAATAATAAAGTTTTGCACGAAAAGAATTCACAAAGTTTGCCCTCGGTACATGAACAACCTGTAGAATACTCGACTACTATTTACGTTTTTCGTTCTATTTCTCCGAATTAAGTCATTCTCAAGATAGTAAACTTTTCATGCAACATTGCATTTTTAAGAAACCTGAAATATCTCATAAACTACAAAAATTAGACATAGGAAACCTTAAATAAAGTTGATCTAGATTTCAGTGTACAACTCAAAAATGCCATAAAATACAGGGTGTTCCATTAAGAAATATATAACTTTGGTACATTGCTAAGTTTTGAAAGACCCTGTATATTGCCGATTATTTTTAAATTGTAGATCCAATCCGCTTACATATGTTCCAGTATGTAACTTTACGAAAATTGTTACCATTTGACTACCAAAGGCCACGGCGTTCCCACTGTTACACCTTGTATAACAAAAAAGACTACTGCTGTAGGTTAAAGTTAAACTCTCGCTATGCAAAAATTTATAACATGGTTATAGTACTTTTAGTATATATTACATAAAATAGTTGATTTAATGCTGTTAAGTTATTTATACAAAATTCATGATCTGCAGAACTAATTTAATAGTTAAGCCGGGCAAAACGTTGCAACGCTATTTAAGCTACAGGATATTGTACTAAGCATTTCCTGTTAACCGCATGCAGCCAATATGCATAAATTACGTAGATTGTACGGAGTGTAAGGATTTTCAGGGAATGATTTTATTATAGAGGGCGAGATTCGTTAGTGCACACTGAGAGTAATTGTTCAATTATTGCACTCACTGAAGAAATTATTTTTATAGAAATTTGGAAATTGGAAAGAATTAAGCTATCCGAAAAACTATTTAATTCTATCTAGTCCTGAATGAGCTTCCATAGGCTTCTCTTTAACTTATTTTATTTAAATCGAGAAAAGAGGACTGCTTGTGAATACGTATGATGGTTGTTTTTAATATATAACACAAGGTATCGAATTATTATGAAATTATATACAATTATTAGAAACTAACACAACACACACATCATGTGTTAATAGTTAAGTGCTAACTTTTCATTTGGGAATTATATGTTCAAGCAATGGGCTTAATTGGCCTGAAAATAAATTTCATTTTGAAAAAAAGATTTTTAATACAGCAGTTATATTGCCTCTAAGATAAAGTATTTCTTTATTACATACACATTTTCAGCTGGAAAATTTGCATTTAATTACCAACTGACTATTGTTATAAAACAAATTTCATTCGCATTGTTCGTATTATTTCTCGTGAATAGCAAAACAGAGATATGACGGTATCTGTTTATCAATATCTCAGGGGCCAAAAATTCTGAGTTTTAAATAGTAACATTTTAATTTGACCTTTAACATTATTGGTCACTATTGTAAATATCTAGTTATGATTAGTTACGGTATATTTTTTTATAACAATATTACTTGCGTGCATTTTATTCTTTTTTATATTGAGTTGTGTTGGTTTTATGAATGCAATTATAAGTATATGTTCTGATGAGGTTTTGAATGAGCTATTTGTAAATATATTATAATAGTTTAGGATTCTCACTGGTTTCATGTATTACAGTCCTGTATTATTGTATATATATGTATGCAAAACTTAAGTTTTCATATATTTTACATTGTTACAGTATAGAGGAGTCTAATGGTCTGGATGGGATGTTAAACTAAAAACAAGTCATAGGCGAGCTGAACCTAAAGAAACTAACTGCTGCAATATGTAGTTTACTTTTTACTTCTTTGAGCTATACATGCAAGCAATACAATAGAATTCGTTTAATATAAACCTCCATGGACAACAAATTTTTTTTTTGTCTTTGATGGAGTTCGTTTAAAACGACGTACAGAATGTAGCCACGCACGTTTAAGCTAAGATTTAGAACGTAGTAATCTTAAACGGACTCTACTATATTTTATATACTGCTCGTTCGCTTTATAATCCTTTATTGTTTATTGGTATATTATCACTAAGTTTTGTATTCTATATTTTTGCAAACCAAAAAAATCTTACGTACTTTGTGAATTTAGTATCTATCTGATAAAACTTCGAAATATAATGGCGTCGTAAGTATTGTGTTCACTCTAAATATAATCGCTGATTACAGAGGCGATTACAATTATTAATACTTCTTGTAAATGAAGGATATTAATGAGCGGATTGTAATTAGTTTAGGACTACTGCGCATACGTTCAATGCAACATGAAATACGTTTTAATAAATTAGTTTAATTAGCCAATAATGACAAACCATTGTTACGCGCACAATATGTCAACACACAATGTCCACATTAAAACGCTTTTTCTATATGCCATTATCGTTATAACAGGCTATCTGTTATATTCAGTCGTTGTTTCAGATAACTTATTTCTGGAAATTCGAAGCTAAAGCGTAATGGCGACCTGAATTATTAACATGTTAGAGTTCTTTAATTCTAATGACTGGCATGTATGTACAACATTCAATTTGGGATAATGGAAAATTTAAGTTTAGTTGATACGCATTATTAAACTATCAAAACATTTATTAACTTATTTTCTATTATACTGATCTGTACAAATCTGTTGTAAAACTATATTATACGAGCAGCGACAAGAAGAACAATATTATAATTTTGAGGTTAAAATAACATAAAATAGTGTAAAATAACATCAACAGAGACTTGTGTTGGTTATTTTCACGATAAATGCAGCCGCATCGGCATCCTAAACTGTATTGCTTGTCAAGACTACCATTGCAGCTCTGGCTGTCTAAATTATGAGTGTAAATCTGTTTCCATGGCTTTGTTGCAACAATACTTCGCCGTAAACAATGTGGTGTTGTTAATTATGTCTCAACAACAAATGATAGCTCACCTGGAACACCTATCTAGTGATAGTGGCACAAGCGGCACCAATGAGATTCAAAACTCGGACCATAAGTACCAGACTATGTACAGGATCCGGCACTGAAACTTTCTTTTGTCAAAGGTAAAAAATAAAAGTATACATTGTACATTTTAAGATTCTCTTGTATTACCATTATGCACTAACATGGGAAGTTTGATATTAAACAGTTTTAAAAAGAATATTTGGCAAGTGTCCACCGTTGCTGTCTATGCATTGTTGTAGCCGATTTCTGAAGTGCAACTGGACTCTCTCTAGCATAGCAACCGGTATGTCGGCTATTTAGTCACGAATATTGTTTTTTAATGCTTCCAGAGTTGGGCCATAAAAAATCACATGGGGCGAAATCTGGCGAGCGTGCGAGCCACGAGATGTCACCTTTGTTGGAGATAAGTCGCCCTGAAAAATTCTCACTCAAAACACGCATTGAATTTCGTGATGTGTGGGCAGTCGTCCCATCTTGCTGAAACCATACTTTGCCAACAGCAATATTTTCAAGAGCTGGGAGAAAGGAATTGTCAATCATGGCCACATAATGCTCTGAATTTACCGTTACCAATCGATTGTCCTTCTCGAAAAAATGTGGCCCAATAATCAACACTTGATATCGCAACCCAAACTGTGACCCGATCCGAATGAAGAAGCCGCTCACAAACTTCCCTGGGATTGATACCGCTGTAATTTACGCATATTTTGTTTGTTAACATATCCTGAGATGTGAAAATGTGCCTCATCTCTGAACCACACAATTGCGTCAGGAGGCAAGTTCTGAATGAGCGTCGCGCATGCTGTTTGTCGTGAAACCAAATCACGCTCGTAAAGTTGTTGTGCGACTACCATTTTATACGGACGAAAGTGAAGGTTATCATGAAGCATCCGACGAGTGGAACGATCTGACAACCCCAGGGTAGCTGCATGTTTTGAAACAGAGCGTCTAGGAGATCGCAAAGCTAAATCTCGTACTGCCTCAGTGTTTGCAGGTGTTCTAACGATCTGTGCTGCTCCTGGTGTCTTACGGAACACATTTCCAACTGCCCTAAAAGCTTCCACCCACGATAAGATGGATTTCCTGGCAGGAACAGTACCTCGAGAAGGAATATTGTACCGCAAACGGAACGCCCGCTGCATCGCGATGATCGACTGGCATCATGAAAAGTAGGTTTCTACTGCAAACGCGGGTTGCTTTCTCAGCCAAAGCATTTTGACAACTGATGATGTTTGACAAACAAATTCCCACATCAACGTTCTTGGCCAAACACACTACCGCGCCACAACTAGTTCCAGTCGTCCCACTACGTCTAATTGAAAAAAGAAAGTTTCAATGCCGGACCCTGTATGACCAATCAAAAAAATTCTATAAATTTGTTGAGAGAGCACAGCATATCGACTATTTTTAAATAGATGGCGTTTTAAATATGTTATCAGGGTACAGTGCAGATCTATATCTGCCTTTCCAACTTCAAACGAGATGGTCACACTTGAACAGAACTAGAAGAATATAGAACTAGAAGCATGATTAATCAGCTACATACCATATTTCGCAGAATCATTTTTGTCATACATTACATACATAGTTGAGAGTGGAGTTATAATAACAATAATGATAACTTATAACGTTCTTTTATACTGGTATTCCAACTATTATCTAACTCTAAAATTAGTACATGCACTAGTATATTATTTGAATATCTTCATTCTGTTAATCGGCAAGTATCTACTATGTGAGTAATGAACAGTTTATTATTTATATAATTTGGAAGAGCAACAATACGTTGAAATTTGATGAAGACGCTCGCTACGAACAGAACAAAAGAGAGGCTTTAATTTCAAATATTTCAAAAAGTTTTCATATTATTGTGAGATTTACACGACCGGATGGACAAGTGAAAGAATTACTCGCATAGAAGATAAACGTAAGAGAAGGCATAAACAAATGTTAGTAGCAATTGACCAAATAGCTTTGGGAGTGCTGATTTAATACACAACTCAAATTAGTAAGACCTACGCCGCCTATTTGCTATGAGGGCTAAAGCGATATCGTCAAAGTAATGATGTCATTTTAATGATTTATAGCATTATTGATTATTTTTGGATTTAATAGCATTGAAAATATAGCAAAAGTCAACATTTCTTATACGGAAGTTGCAATAAATAAATTTGTTGTTTATTGCAAGATTAGTTGTAAGAAGCAAAACTCACATTCGGCTAGGACAGCAATGAAGCAAGCATATGAATATAATTTGTTTCTTTAAGTACAGTTGGCACAAAACCATTTGCATTTAATGCGCTTTTCCTTGATAGTTCACCTTCTTCTTTTCAGTTTCTGAAACTATTCTAGCACCATTGTTCTGTTACTATTTTACAAGCTGCAGAAAACCGCCCGAAGTGTTTTCTGTTTACTTTTAATAAAATTCCTCTTCCATCTGTACATAGTAAATGGAACTTTCTGTTAATTGTTCGAATTACGTAATTTAATCTTTAAGTATTTGAAGTGCAGCGAACATTGGATTTGACAAGTTTATCTCTTCATACTGCTTCGGGTGCTTTTATAACTACTAATCGAGAATACATTATACAGTACTACTTGATGGTAACATATACAGAGCATTCTAATGAAAAGGATATATATGAGCCGGTTCCAAACGGGGATCCATTCAAGGTGAAATGCCGTGAAGGGTTTCGTATTCTCACGAGCTATCTGTGGATACACCTTAAATAAGTAGAAATACGAAAAAGCGCCGAACCTCGTAATTTTTTCTATGAAGGGAAAAACTATTCACCAATAATGTAAAATCATGTCTTGTCCTCCAAAATCCAAAATCTTCAACACTAAACATTAAACACATAAGTTTGATCGCCTATTTTATTATTTTCAGAAATGTAAGTGCCTTAATTATTTGCTTGTAATTGTAAATGGGAATACAACTATATCATTTAAACCTATCGTAGGATTTCCTTGAACATAATACCTACCCCGTATATATAAAATCAACATTACTTGAGGGAATTACTAAGTAAGGAACTGAATGTTTACGTAAATATTTTCTTTGAAAACAATACGATCTGAAGCGGTCTGTATGTGTATTCGTATTGTCATGCATATACAAACACTCTGCCTGGAACCTAATATTTAAATTGAATTTATAAAGTAGTACTGGGTTTCATCGTCAGTGGTAGAGGAGCTTTTGTATTTTTATGCAGACGATCGGGTATATTATCGACATTATGGAAAAATAAAGTAGAGATGCAAACAAAACCTAGATCCCCCGCACGTTCTGCGTTGCGGAAAATACGTTGACGATGTAAGATTTTATGTTTTCAAAGGGGTCGCAGCGAAAACACGATTTGAAATATTGTATACCTACGCAAAGTTCAGTTATAACCTCGGCTACAAGTATTCAATCCCTGCTGTAGTATACAAAGGAAACGTATATACTTAGCTGTTAAAAAGGACCCTTTACGAAAGTTTACTTTCAAATATAAACCACCGCATCAAATCAGAATTACTTACGTTATCGTCTATATGAATATTTACATGGGCGCCATATGACATAAAATATTATCGACGTATAGTAGTGGCAAGCTTGATAAGGGAGTAATTGATTTCTTGAACCCCTTCGTGTAGAGAACCTTTATAACATGAACTAACATTAAAAAAAGGCATATGGACATTGTTTTGTTCATATGAATGGTTCTAGCTTATAAAGCGTGGTTATTCTAATCAATCTATATAGTAACGTTTTTATATTTATAATTTCTATAAAACATATGCGACAATTTTTAGTGTACAGGGTGGGCTACTAAGAGAGGTAAGCGGCCGTATCTCGCAAAATATATTTCCTAGGATCTGCGAGAAAAAATATTGATAATAAAGGTGGAATCTGGAAAATAATTTCTAGCAATTTCTCTTGACCTGCTTTACTATCAATATTTTTTCCTGCAGAACTTAGGGGCAAATACTTTCCAACATACAACAGCTAACCTCGCTTAGTGACCCAACTCGTACAAATATGCTACGCCTTTAAAGGAGGACAGAATACGAAATTCACAAGTGATATCAGAACCACGTTCAGACTTATCATCGGATAGCGTTAAATATCATCCAATCTTTGTTTTTTTATGGATGTGTAAAGAGAGACACAACGACATTCGACCATCGACGGGTATTGAATCCAAATGCAGTCCAGTCGATTCGAGTTTGCTTTCTACATTATGAGCATCCTGTATTTAAAACATCCATACGCTTGTAAAACATACAACTTCTTGATCTTGAATGTGGGCCTAATATACAGGCTAACAACTTGGACTACGAACGCCTATTGATAGGAGAGGGTGGTGGGAGTTAAAATTAAACGTATCCATTTTACTATTGTCAACCTTTTATATGACAGGAATGTCAGTGGTTATGTGAAATACTTTACCGAACCATCAAACTATACTAATGGAATACACAATTAATGAAAAAGTGCAAATTATAAAGTGGTTTTATAATTTGCCATAGTATTTGACATAACCTGTCATACAAACAGTTGACAATACTAAAATGGATACATTTAATTTTACCCTCCCCCCCACTCCCATTCTCCTATCAATAGGCTTTCGTAGTTCAAGTTGTTATCCTGTATTTAATTAAATTGTAAACGGTGTAATGATAATCATTACAACAAAATTGTAGTGAAGACAATTGAAATAGGCAATCCTGGTACAGATAACTTATAAGTGACATAAATGCTATATTAAAATAATAAAAAAATACATCGTTCCATTTCAACTAAGAAATTATCTATCAACAATTTTTTTTGTAGAAGAGAAACATTGTTGAACGCGCTCATGGCACAGAGTCTACGATGCTGATAACCAGCAAAGTTCGCCGCTGTCTTTGCCTCTCTTATCACTCGTAGTACAGCGTCTATGGTCTATGGAGCTCGCCTTTGAGTCTCGCCAACAGGTAATGTTCGTAGAGTTTTTCTTCAACGTCGAGGAGGCATATGGGTCTGTAGTAGCTCAGCTCATTTGCGGGCCTGATTAGGACCAATCTTAATCTTTTCCAAAGCTTTGGAAACTTTCCTCTCTGCGCCTAGGAGTTACATACAGTCAAAGTCTAGTTTGGGTTTATCTCAACAAAGCATCTTAGGACTTCTGGGGCCAGACCAGGTGGTTTGTTTGTATTAAGACGCGATTGTTCGCTTTCTTACGATTTTGTAAGCGTCTCTCCATATGTTGTAGTCGAGATCGTCTCTTAGAGCTTTCCATGCGACTCTCATAGCAGCTTGGATCTTGTGTCTGAGGCAGTTTTTACATCTGGCATATTCATCCCAGTAATTTTGAATGACCTGTGGTTGGGTTTTCCTCCCACATCTAATATAGGCTCTCCTTTTTCTAATACAGGCTGCGCGAAGTTCGGAGATTTTGTTGTTCCACCTGCCATGCACTAGTTACATATTTTTGTTAACGGTTGTTGAAATGTTAGCGCTGTCGGGTCTGTGTCCGTTCGGATATTATTGGCAGCTTCGACGAGGGTGACAACCTGTATATACGAAGTGATTCGTAGCCAAAAAAAAAAAGAAATTTAATTTTATTATACCTATAAAACTTTTAACTACGAAGTTAGGGCGAATACCTGTATAAGGTCACAATTAAACAAGCACAATATTATTTCCAGATTTGCTAGTTAGTCATCTCGTAATAATTTCAAATCGAGCTCTAATAATCTGTCAGAGAAACTGTCTTTGGAACTTTGTTGTCGTAATCTGGCCATTAAGTGTGTTTAAGGTGTTAAAGGTGAATGGGACTGATATCAAAGTAAAGCTTGCAAGATTAACTGCCATTAATTCTACACAAAGTAGAAAACTTAACAGTCTATCTCTAACGATTGCCTATATTTTTGTCAAAACCGTTGCGCATACCTACAAAATGTTTGAAAAACTTACACAAAAGTGTGTATTAACAGCGACAACAAAGCTTTGTAATTCCAATGTACTTGTTTGAATTATCTATACATAACGTATAGAATTCATTTATCAAAATATATGTTTCCCAAAAATATTGCGGGTTTACTGTGTGATTTTCATATAAACAATTATTCATTATCATTCATAATGCTTAACATGCACGTAACAACATACAAATACAGCAAGCCTTTTTACGCAACCTAATTAATTATTTATTCAACATGTACGCCACAAATATAATAAATTTGTACGTTGTTATGTCCATTGTTCATGCATAAATCACAAAAATATACAAACAATGTACACCATAAAAATATTATTGCCCATACAAACCGTACCATCCCTTTTAACCTCAGTAGATGTTGAATTTAAAGAAACCTGTTCTATTAATTATGTCAGAGATGATTAATACCCAGTTTCAAATAAATTCGACCATAAAGCACTATTTTCTGTACAGACTTTTCCACCTCCTTTCACCTTTTTAGAGATCGAATTTCGAAAAATCTCTACTTATATGACATAATATCAACGTCATCTCCAAATTTCTATCCTTAGTGATGTGGGGTGGACGCTGATGTGTCAGTCAAAACAAAGCCTTTTTTAGTATGCAGCATCATATTTCGCGAATGAGTTATAAGTGCGTGAAACATATTTCGCGAATGAGTGACCAGTTTACGCGAGCCGTAAATTAAATAAATAAATATTTTTTGTACGAGAACTATAATAATAATAATATATATTGTTAAATACGTATATAAGGTTATATATAAATCACAGTGAGCACGCAAATCGAATCGTGACATCCACTCCTAAGCGTTTAATAGTCCAGTGAAATGTCAGGAAATGTCAAATGACATATAAGTACATGTCATGTATTGAAATTATTGATTTGATTTCTTCTAATTAAAATTATTGCATTTATACCGAACACTCGTGCATAATTAGCTTTTAAACATTTATGCACAGTGTCACAATATAAGGTATTATAAATCACAGTGAGTGACATCCACTCCGTGCGATCTAAAACGACCGCACCGAAAAATTGATTTCCCATACAAGATATGTAAGTGCGAAATTATACTTTACATGTGCGCATCTTTTATAAAAGAATTTTTAACGTTTGTTTACATTTCGAATGTTATGGTAACATATTTATTCGGCAATATTACATGTTGATTACACACAAATAAATTCAGGTATTAATAAATATTTGCCGTAGGCAAAAAAACAATGTTCATTTATCTTGCAAATATGTTAAAATCACAGGCAATCGGTTTCATAGATTTACTACATCTTGAGAAAAGAAGCGAAAAAACGACAATTGTAAAGTTGTCTTTGTCTATATATTAATAAAGACGCACTCTTAAAAGCATTCCAAGCACTATATTCCAAGTCATCTCAGGCCTCTTCAAATTGTGCATCTTGTTGTAGACGTTTAATTTGGGGTCTTACAAAAATTCCTTCTTTAAGTTTTGCCTTTGAAATATTGGGAAATTTTTATTGAATGTATTGGAATCCACTACCATCCTTAGCCATTGCTTTGACAAAATTCTTCATCAAACCTAATTTGATGTGCAGTGGCGGTAGAAATATTTTATAAGGTTCCACTGGTGCCTTATGAAATACATTCTTTTACTCAGCAATATATTGAGCCCTGACTGGGCAGTCTTTAACAACGTAGTGTGAATTTCTCCATCGACTGTTCCGCTCACAAACAGCAGTGTTTTGTGTACCCTAGTTGCAAACTGAGTAGAATTGCTACAGCTGTGAGGTCAGCACTGATATTCCATTTATAGACTTTGTAATTAATTCTGCCGAGAAGACGAGTCATATTTTCATAAGTTTCTCTCATATGAACTGCGTAGCCACCCAGGATAGATGGATAAACGTTTCTTATGTGAAGAAGGACAGCGTTGAAACTCACTTTCGAAGCATCGATAAAAAGATGCCATTCTTCTGGGTCGTGTTGATTACCTAATGTCAGCATCAAATCGTCGACCTTATTGCAGGATGAAAGACTTCAGTTGAAAAATACTGTGAAATTTCTTTTTGGTGATTACGATACACAGAAGTATATGTGCCGGAAGCTAACAGCTTCCATTCCAGAAGTGTAAATCCTAGTATTTCTACTGATTTACTAAGTGAGGTCCGTCCTTTAGAGATGACAAATATTTATCATCGCTGGTCGATAATAACTCGAAAATTTCTTCCTCTGCTTCTGTAATGGCATATTCTTCACTCGAAATACCTATAGGTTTTGGTATTAGCAAGGCTTCTGTATGAGGTGCTCGACGAGTAACAGAAGTCACACTAGCGTAACTAATCTTGTTCTTATTTTTGTTGGAAAACTCCCAAAGTTTTCGTACAGCAATCAGACAAATGGTCCGTTGAATAATTTAGATCTTGTACGAAAATTGGGGTAAACTCCCGTTTCAAAATTTATCCTAGAGAGGAGCACTAGGTGTTGTTGATATTTTAGAACACTCATATCCCACGTGTATGTCAATATACTTGACCGATAATGCCTTTTAACTGAATTGTCCGAGTTGGAGGTGTATTGTACAAATTTCAGGTTGATCCACTAGTAGAAGATTTATTAATTAAGTTGCGTAGTTTCAGAACTTTGAGCGTTGTGGTTATGTTACAAGTAAAATTGTAGTGAACAAATACACAAAACTATTGAACAATTTATATGTCTATTACGTTTGACGGTTAGTATAAAAGTGTCAAATAATAATAAACAAAAACTAGACCTTACGTTATATCTTGTCTCTGGATACATTTTAGCACATCGATTGTAAGAAATGATTACTTCAGTTATGATTATGATACAGTTATTATAAAATAGCAAAAGCTTAAAAGTTTATTAACTTGTATCAAATTCTTTACATCGAAACTAGAAAAGATTGTGTTATAATCTAACATAATCTAGCCATAATCTAACTTGACCATTAAAATTTGAGGAAGTAACATCTTTGTATCAATACACGTGTATGGGTTTACTAAGTACATCGTTTCTATAGTTATTAACTCTTCTGCATAACTCTAAGAATTGTGTCGGTTTGTTGAACAGAAAATACACTATGCAGTAATAGTAGAATAAGGTTATTTCAATTTTGTATTAGTAAAATCTAAACAGTAGCCGTTATAGAAGAAAAAAGGTACATTTCCGTTTCATTGTCTTGTTCTTTATTTCCCTAAAGTTATTTTATGCATGCAAAATTGAAGAACTTTAAAAGGTTACAAGAGAAATTCAAAGATATCTTCCGCAAGGTTCTTATTTTATATGACGCCATAAAACAGCGATAAAATTGCTGTAAAAATGTTATATTTTTCTTGTTCAACACAGTTTTCTTTCACCGAGCTATGTATATTATCGAAAGTGATTTGCATGTTATGTAACGTCAACAGATTTGTTTTTAATAAAAAAATGCTATCCCTATAAAAAAACTGTGACAATCCGGAGGTAAATACAAACCAAATAAAACACGAAATACATACTATTAATCACTGCTGTCACGATAATTAATTTGTACAGCTAAACAGAATAAACCGGTAAAACAAAAATGTTGTAGCATTGCAAAGGTATGTGCCGACTGATGGATAGCGAAAAGAAAGAAAGTGAAATTAGGCAGGCGAAATGAATTGCTCTTGCAAAAAACGTACGAAATGAGACACTAACTGAGAAGTAAAATGAAAAGAGGGAAATAACAAATGGGTAGCGTGATCAATGACGGAAAACTACAGATGAAAGTTTAAGGTGAAAATTCCGTTGCTGTTGTGTGAAATTAAAAAGAACCGGGCATTATGTTGGAAGCGTCAAAACAAAAGGAATGCATTCCGTTTATATTCCTTTGTTTTACTCCAAAAGTCGAAATAATTTATCATCACCTTAGTACGTTAACATGCAAACATTACAACCCCCTATGTTTTGAATATAACAAAACTACGGATATACTAAATATTTTATTATAACGTGTCGTTTAAGCAGTTTATTGTTATCCAAATTTTTATGAAACTGTGAAAAGGTATTGTGTAGAATAAGTCGCTTCCAACATAACGGATATCGTAAGGATAATTAGGATACGAGTAATTTATCGGATAACAGCTTTGATTCTAACGAAGATTTAAAAATATAACAAGGAGATTTTGAGCAACATTAGATAGTCTTTTATATGTAGTACTAGTCCGCGCATAGACTGGCATAGACCTGTATAACATAAGGAGTGTGTGTGTGAGATATCACAAACAGCAATTAAGTTGATGGTTTTAATTTCATAAAATGTTATACATTGCTTTTTAATATATTTTCTAACAATTTGTTTTTTATTGAAAATATAAATTGGAACGTCCTTATTATCTTACAATTTATGGAATTATTCTGTAAATACATTTTTATCGTATAGTATGTATATATACAATTTAAATGTTTATAGAGGGTTCTTCAATAGTAGGTAATGTTCATTCTTTGGCTCAGCTCAGCCAGTAATGCAGCCGTTATATTTAGGAGGAGTTCAGTCGGTCGTTAGTAACAACTTCGCGAATTAGCGTTGCTAGGTCTTCACTCGTATACAAATAAGTCAGGAAGTGAAGTTCAACAATCATGGATGATTGGGGTGTAAAGTAGGTGGAAGTTGATTCCATTTTTGCGCAAAAAATGATCGTTAAAGGCTTCTTACCGGATTCAGGACGATGAAAGCTTATTGGAGATTTATCAGGTTCCTCTTAACTTAGGAGTTTGATGTTGATTTTGATTAGAGAGAGGTCCATTTCTTCTTGAGAATGTGTACTCACTGTTTACAGCCATCACAATGATGATAATGTATCATTTGGTACAGTGTATTATCTGCATAACTTACATGTATATCCGAAAGTAACAGCAACTAAAAGAGAGTGGAAATTCGAAAATGCAATTCCTGCGAGTATCCAGTTCCAGAAATACTCTAAGCTTGTAATAATTACTCAAAATAAAAATCAAATTATTAGTTACTTAATTATATATAATAATGTAGAAATTAATAATAGTAATAATACAGTTGGTACATCCTCTTTACTTCATAATTCGTAAAAAGCTATTAGTTAAGCATGTAGTCATTATTATCTTCATAAAAAAGAACTAAGAATTTTTTTAGTGGAAAACAATATCTAGTAATTTAAGACAAATGGCATTGGTAAAGAAAAATACTAGTTGATCGACCATTTGTGAATAGATGAGGATTAAATTCAAACAAGATCATGGTTGGTGGTTTATATAAAAAATCTAGCTACTATTAACAGATCGTCTCACTAGAAATGAAATTCGTGGAAAACGAACTATTAAAAGAAGAGACCCCGATACCCATGAGTTACTATACTTGATCATGCATTATAGAATTTACTTTCCATGGGAAGAAGTAAGCATTTCCTCTGCGGTTAAATATTTGCAAAACTACAGCTAAATTAGACATGCCAAAAGTAATGAGGTGATCAGTTCATTGTTTTTTAGGTCAGTATTAAATAAAACTGGTTTGTAGTCATTATTGTTTTAAATATGCCGCAAAATCTATCGATAATAAACAATAATTGATGTTAATGAATATGATTTGAATGTATTTTTATCATAAAAGTAACTTCCAGTTCTCTCTTCTGCTTGAAGCTTATCTTTTATGTCACTATCTTTGTTTCTTCTGCATAATACTAGCTATTATTCTTATTCATCTCTAACCTCTGCATCTGTTTTCCCAATTCATGTCGTGTTAATTATTTACTTCTACTATTATTACTTACGTTCTTAAAGTAACTAAATTATCCTCTTTCAAGGTGTATAACATGGATCTGCCAATAGATCCTCAGAAAATAGAGACCACGTGATAAATTGGGAATAACTTGTCTCTACTTATTATACATAGTTCTTACTAACTTTTTGAAAGAATGTTTCTGATCTATGAGGCTCAATTCTTCCGGGAAACCGCGACACTTTTCTCGGAGAGTTGTATTCCGATCGATCTACCATTCGCTGTTGGAGGCAAAGTAAATAACAGCGCAGCATTATAAACAGCGAAATAGTCCTGTAACAAGACCAGAGAACACATTTAGACACACATACACAAATTAAACAGCAAGAGTTACACAGTAGTCAGCAAATTAAACAACAATGTTAGAAATACCAAGTATTAATTTCTGGTAGCATCCATCATGTAAAAGAAATATAATGTTAGAGCAACGATAATTTCTGAACTGAACGCAGAACGAATTTCAATAACATCCCTTTACGTACAATTAACAAGTTTTTTGTAGGATGTTGATTCCATAGTCTCACCAGCCAGATATCGTAACGGAGAATCCAGGATATTAGTAATGAAACTCTAAGAAATGCTATGCTCTCCATACCAAGAGAACTACAGATGTCGAATGCAACGGTTTGCATGATTTTTGCAATTTATTAAGCGTAACAAAACATCAAAAACATTTTTGCTAACAGGTAGTAGCTGTAGAAAGTATGATGATCGATTTAGTATGTGCTGTGTCATTATTAAGTTGTGGTGACCAAGCAATAATTTTATTAGTGTATTTAAGTAAGGTAAATATTTTACGTTTTGAACTTGTTTTATACAAATTTCTCTCTCAAAATATGTTTGGTGGCATATAGTATACAGGCACCAGTATTGTATAAATTTTAAAACTGTCTTACTTATATACATACAAGACCGATTACGTAGTAGATAAAGACAGGTTTCGTCAATAAATTATCGTAACTGTTTTCATGTCTATTGAACCCTGTTTACGATCTAAAAACATACTTGTGTCTGCTTATATAGAAATCGATGGATATATCTAAATAATGTGCTCTAAAACTCCTCGAGAATAAAATTCGAGACCATTTTACACCGGAATCTCGATGCAAACTGATAAGTTCCTGCCGCAAAAGTTGTACATCTATTTTCTCAGAAATCGAGTGACAGTTATTGACCACCTGCGGCTGGTAGTATATTCACGGCCGTTTGTAGTGCTACAAATTCTCGTTTTATTGCAAACAAAACGCTATCTAACACTCTAACCACAAGTAATAAGTATCTAAGTTGAAAAAAACTACATAAATATAAATAGTTAATCCCTGTGTGCTTTTCATAGTTAAATATCATGTTAACAAGTGTATTGAAGTGTAAATTTTTGTTTATTTAAGGTTTGTCTTTTGGGGAATGTAAAGATTCTTTCCATTATTCTTCTTTACATCATTGTTTATTTCTGCTTAACTCAAGTAAGTGATTTGTTTCTGATTGAACTAGATAATGTATTTAAGGCAACTTTCCAATGATGCTCTTCCTGTTTGGCGTTCTCGAGTCTCCTTTGATCGGCTATTTGGTACTCTTTTAAAGACTGATAACAACTTAGAAGTTTCCAAAAAATATATAAATAAATGCATCTTATAATAAAATTGTACAAAGGTTTTAGTTGATTACGCAGTACAAAATGCGCTAGAAAATTCTATAAAACTAAAAGCCATATAGTATACCTTTTGATTGTCAATAAACTGTAATAACAGAAATATAATAATAATAATGGAAATTTATTTAGCAATAGCTAATATTGTTACATTTAATTTACATAAAAAACTATCTATCAAAATGGTACAGAACCTATATAATAATCTAGCACTAGACTCTTGGGATTGATCAATGCAGAGTTAGAGCAACGAAAGATAATTAAAGTCTAATAGTAGTTCATCGCACTGTTTACGTTTGAAATCCTATTTATTGTAGGAATATGATTTTTATCTACATTATTATATACTTATAAATACCCACATATAGAGTACTGTATGCGGGTTTCGTTTATTACATATATTTCGAATTAATCAAAGTGAGCGTGGTAAAGTTATTAACATGTAGTACATATCGGCACATTTCAACCTAAGGAAGGGAACAAATATTTCCAATTAGATTGAAGCACTTACGGTGTATGATTTAGTTTTTGTGTTAATTAAGATCTTAGAAAGATTCTACTGAATGACGAAAGCGTTACCGATTTTAGGAAACTTTGCTTTGAGACAATTTCTATGTATGCTGCAAACTTAGTGCAGGTACTCTCCAAATTAGTTTGTAATTTCATAGTTCTCTGGAGTTTATATAACTTACTACAGGATCTTATTACATAAATGTGATGCAAAATGATCATTACGAACGCTCTTGTTGTTCATTACTACACTCTGTACTCTGTCATTTTACATTATTATTTTCTAGAAATACACTCGTATTTCTCGAATATGCTAAGACTGAATTTGAAACAGTGCTTTAAATTAAACAATTATGTAATACAACAGTACTAACCCAAGTAGAGCGCTTCCTTATTTGTTGGGATAAAATCGTTGTGTGTACGCTGGTGAGAAGAATGTGGAATAATTTTGAAGACGAAAATTGATATTTCCCTTGATGCCACTAAACTCTAAAGGTAAGTTTCCATTCAAAATAATAGCAATTTCCACACAAGCGTAATACAACATTCTTGGTATTGTTTCAACCCAGGGCATAGTTAAAAATGGAAAACATAAACAGTGACTTAATACTTCTATACATTATCAGGGCACTACTTTATTACTTACTCAGCGACATTCTCCGATATTAAAAATTCATACAAATTCTAGAAATTTCTAAACTAAGACAAATATTCCTATTAAGTTTACTATGTATTGGAGCTTGAGTTAACGTTTCCTTCCGATTCAGTATTTGCTTTCTCAATTCATTTAACTCATCTAATTGACGAAATGTAATAAACTTCAATAAACACCTACATATATAGTAATTTTAATTTTTAAACAGATCAGATATGTTAGGGTAATTATAGAATTAGCAAATATGACCTTGTTGCTTTAATTAACGTAATCATATTAGCATACGAGGGATGTTCAATATATTCTTTTTAAATTCTGTAATAGAACGTAGTCCCTAGAGTCTGGATTGTCATTGTTTCGAAACCCCAGTTCTCCACAGCAGCGTTGAAAACACTCACTGTGTAATCATAAAGTAGTAACATGCTTTTTTCAGCTATTATTTTCATTTTTTTTGCTTTTGTAATCTATTTCTTGTTTACTGCTGCATATTTGTCTGCGTTATTGGTTCCACCCCTTTCTGCACGTCCGATCAGCAGTTTTGGTTTGGAATCCTAGAATATTGTAGTCATGACAATTTCCAGCAGAATTTCCTTGGAGTTCTGATTGCTTTTTATACTATTACATGGATTGCTGGTGACTTTTGGAGTCATAACGACCAAACCACATCTTATTCCCAGTAACTGTCTTGTAAAAAACAGTATATAAATTAGCACTATACAGCTATAGATGAGCAAATATTTCACAAAGACCATACTCAATACCCACAAAACTTAAACATATATGGTGGAATTGTTGTCGAAAAAATGCTTGGACCTTTCTTTTTAGATGGCATTGAATTATTAGAAGACAAAGTTAATCTGATGCTGCCTAACATTATTGACACCAACAATCATTATTGTTGAGCTCATTCTCATTAAATGACTTCTTCGATAATATCTCGATGACAGAATTCCTGGGCAATGACCGGAAGACGACGCCATATTGAATAGTCATCGCGGACGCCAAATTTATGGCTCTTATTTTTTTGTGGTATCACTTAAGAAAATAAGATTTATATAACTCAACCGACTCCTCTAAACGAATTATAATTTTTTTCAACGGTAAGGACGTTGGTAGTTGTCAATATTACTAAACTGAAATTCTCACGAAAGCACTTACAGTACTTTTACTTTCTTTCAAAACCTTTGCCTTCATTGCTTTGGTTTTGTTGAAATGCAGCCCAACACGTATGATATATTTGTAGAGGGAATTTAATTTCTATATAATAACGTCTCACTGGACCCCTGTTCATATATGCTAATAAGGAAAGGAATACTCCCTCCTCCTCCTCCCCCCTCCCTCTCCACTGTATTGGGGACGATAAAGCTGGAAACGTATATTAATAACCCAAACATGTCTCCCTAAATAAACCAATTCACATTTTTCGGATTTTTTTCAAAAAATTACCCGTTTTTTTGTTTCGTTTTTAATATATCCGTAGTGTTCGTAGGTAACTTGATTTATCGTACGTCTCCCTTAGAACGCTACATTCAAATTCAAATTTTTGCACTTTCGTTGATATTCTTCAGTATCAAAGAAGGAACTGTGATGTTGAAGTATATTGAAATCAAACCCTTTCTACGGCACGTGTCCACATATAATAACAGCAATAGCCACGCTGAATTGTTGGATACTCGGCGATTCCTCGTCTTCTTTTGTTTTGTTCTCTTCGAGTAGAATTTTGTTTCGTTTCTGTGTTTCGTTATTTGAAGATATTGTGATAAGGATGATAATGAAGTAATATTAGAAAACATAGCTAGCAGAAAAAATAAACTCATAAATGCTTAAACTTATCCTGCGTGTATGTTACCAAATCAGAGAATAAGTAATGTAACATCATAGAAATTATACTAACTACAAAAGCACTTACACATATATGGTGGTCCATCCACGTTAAATATAATAATAAAATAATTTAACATTAAGAAACCAAATTTATTTGGCACAAGAAAAACTTAAGTTTGTTATTCAACTCTTTCATTTATCCAACAAATTAAGTGACAAATTATAATGCTGTTAAGTGAGAAGTGGATGTAATAAGCTGTTTCGCTAAATACATACATATTACGGTCCAGAAAAACAAACGGAAGACTGTCACGCACTTCAACTTTTAGGACAAGTTAATGCGGTGATGTATGTATGTATGTATGTATGTATGTATGTATGTAACTGTCACCGTTTATGAAAGTTGTCACTTCTTTGTAGTTATTTACTTTTTCGTCCAGATACTTCATTTACATTCTTGTATCTATCTGCATAATAAATTCGTCTAATTATGTGTTATGGAGTTAGGATGTCTTTAAATACAATTACATTTATCATCTTCATAGTGTTTCTTTATATTCCGTACATGGATATAGAAACATTTTGCAATGGTGTATTGCGAAAAAAAACGCTCTGAATAAATTGGTATCAAATAATTGTTTGTAAAAAATTTATGAGGTTTAGCTTTGATTTTAACATTCATAAAAAATTATAGAGATTGTGACATTGTGATGTTATTTAATATCGTTATGAAGCCAAAAGTAGTTAAGAAGGAAGTAACGATGTTACTATGTCTAGATGTAGATCCTACTATTATAGAAGAAAAACCGATTAAATGATGAACCAGTTTTCAATTACTTATACTTTTAAACGATACAAAATGGTGTTTGATCCAGTAATCTGTTTTCAAAATTGGGCTTTTAGTATTGTATAATCTAGTAAGTTTTATTTGACTGTATTTAATTGTAATCTTTTTGTTGCATACCTGTTTCTGTATATGATAATAGGAAGCAAAATGGATGTTACAATATCCATATACAGTAAATATAGACGTATATACATATACACATACATGTATTCATAATATGTATATCCAGGAACGTATAGTTCTATACATATCCTACCTTTTGAAAACTGAGTAACCGTGCCACTCATGAAATATCTCCAGGATCGTGTTAGGCACGTCCGAATATCTAGAGATGTAAATGAAAGCTTTTGTATCTTACCTTATCTCTAATGTAGAACATATGTAACTGCTCTAGTCTTAGGAATTAATACTGCCAGTGTCACGTATTTTTCTAGCTACATATATAAATTGCTTGTCTTTTCGAATATATTCCTAGATATAAATATTATACTACACTATACTACACTATTGTATTTGCTTTACTTGCGTTACTTGGATGGATATTGTCAAATTCAACTCTATTTATATGTATTTATGCATGTACATATGTATCGTAAACACGTCAACAATAAGATCCCGGTAAAGGAAACATGTATACACTTATCAAGTATACTCGAGATACTCGATCCTGACTACTGCAGTTGTTTTATCATCCCTCAGATATCTTGAACCTGTAACTAATGCGCGCGGAAACGCATTAATTGAGGTAATTTATTATTCTAAAGCCTCGTTTGTCATGTAAATTAACCACCGGCAACGACAAGTATAGTATAATAAACCACACCCTAATAGAATATTCGCTTTTGTAGGCCAGTCATGCTGAATATACCACAAATCATTTATCTAAAAACATAAGAATTGTTACACCTTGCAACATTCTTTTATTTGAAGACGTTTCTATATTTTCGTGTTAAAAAAGGGACATTACATACAAGTATTGAACTTATGATTACAGTTGTGAAACTCATTGCAAATATATTGCTAGTTCGGGTTCGCTATCGTGGAAATAAGTTGATCAAGAAAGCAAGAGGGCGACCCTGCACTCACCGTAAGTTTCATGATGCAAGTCTTTTCAATATCTTTCCGGCATAAGGTAAGGCGGTAATTGAACATTTTCTAATTGACCTGAAAATAGTAAATTTAAAAATAGGTGCTCTTACCTATAAAGTGGATTTTTAACCTAATCTAGGATTATGTTATACAATAATTGTTGCAATGATTAAGCATTTCTTTCAAAACTAATCCGGTTAACGATAAGTAACTTTTAATTTAATTGTGTTCAAAATAAATTAAGATTTTTTTGATTTTTATCCTTACTGTAGTAATTTATCACCAAATCTTTTTACTTTGCAAAAATCAGTAATGATTAATTCTAATAACTTTATGGAGTGTAATAAATTGTCTTTGAATATGAGAAGTTCTTCACTGGATCTCTTGGTGCAGAAGTAGAACACTAAACACTTTAAGTGTTTAAGTTAAGTGTTTAAGTTAAAGTGTTTAGTGTTCTGTCTTTGAATATATTTCACGCTAACTACAAATACACGAACTGGATGAAATAGAAATCTTTAGCCCTTCAAAAAAGTTCTAGATGTAAAGTAGAAACACATTTTTGGATACGGTGCATTGAAGTAGACAAGCACACTTAATTTTATTGTCGCGATCGACGACAAAATGAAAGACATTGAACTACACATCGTATTTGTAACTTATTTTTTGCGTTTCAACCACTTAAACAACCGTAAATAAACCTTCCCCTGTAACTTACAACCGACAGAATCTGTAAATATTTATCGTGTTAGTTGTAAGTACATATGTTATTAAGCAATTGAAACTAGTAAATAAAAGCTTAAAGCCGAAAATACCTACTCGTATTAGTTAGACTTGTTGATAGTTGAGCCATGAAAAATGCATGTGTGCTAATGTTTATTAAACGCAAACAATGCCATTCATTCGCTACAATTCAATACAAAAGAAAATATAAATAAATCGATTTATTCAGTTGGTACTGGATTTACCTTTGCGAAGTTAAGTGAATGAAATATTTATAGTTCATCGCGTTCGTGTACTCATTTACGAGCAATGCTAACTTTGCCGCATTAAATATGAAAAACCTAACAAGAAGATTCTTTTAAAAGATACGTAGAAACGAGGTTATACCAGTGGTTATGTCGTATTTGTACGTTCTGGAAAATTGTACGTACATCAAATCTTTATTATGGGGAGCTTTAAAAAACACATTTCAGTTACATTAAGTTCGTTTTTACGATTTTCTGTAGCTTTCGTAATGGAAATTTGTAATTTCCTTTTTGATGCTGCATAAGATGCAAGTAAACGTAAGCATAAGACTGTTATCTTTAGCCATTGGTTATTTATTTAGTTAGATCAAAAGCGAATGTAGTGAGGTTGTAGTTAAACGTTTATTGTTTTAGATAGTAATTTAGGTAGTAATTATTGTTCTGTAAGACCATCAGAACCAAATACATTTCCTTTATTCTAGGAAACCTAAGAGGGAGGCATTCCAAGTTGGAGTTGTATAAAACTAAACAACAAAATATGTGTATACAACTCGAAAATCGCCTGCGACTCGCATTACAGAGCGTTCGCACGCGATTTTCGCGTCTATTTCGTAAAGTAAAAAATTCATAACTTTGGAACCGCTGCAGATAATCAAACCAAATTTGGCATATTGGATGAACAAATCATACTCTTTCTTTTAGTGACACAAATTTAATTCAACTTTCACCACAAAGCAGAGGTAAATTTTTCTATGCCTACTTCAATGCTTGTAACTTTGTTCATAATTAACTTATTAGAGAAATATTCCACATTTAAGCCCTTCTGGTCGTTAGTAATCGATTTGTGACGAAAGAAATCGTTTTTCATCTTCTATTTGTAAAACAAGCGATTTTTTTACCTGGACGAATACTTTCGCGGGTATCTGTATATACAAACAAAATAAAATAAAACAGAAATGAAAATAAAAAATACCAAAAATATATATAGAACTTACTCAAACTCGACGTTTCGCCACTAATGTAAGTGGTTTCTTGAGGAGTAAACCTGCCAGAAAGTCCCGGTAACTCGACGTGTCAACCACGCTAGAGGCGAAAACCTTCTGACAAGGGGAAGGTGGACATGCGGCGATATATTTATATACCACTATGCAAGCAAACGGAACGGTGAACGCGAGGTAACAATGCGGCACAGTGAGCACGGGTCGAAGAAGCGGAAAGGACGGGTTTCCAAATACTGGAGAGTGGGTAATCATTAACACGATTGAGATTTTGGGGATGTCTCTGGATCTCGATAGCTTCCCTTACCTTTCGTGGAAAATAGCGATGAGACTTGCTTACAACAGATACCTGATCAAAACAAATTCTATGGCCCGTATCAATAAAGTGTTCGGCTAAGGCTGAGTGTGTTGAAGAACGTGACTTAACGTACCGTTGGTGTTCTGTGATTCTAGTTTGAATAGAACGTCCAGTTTCGCCAATGTACACTGAGCCACAGTCACAGGGAATTTTATAAATGCCTTTATGGGAGAGACCAGGGCGAGTGTCCTTGGGCGAAGGAGGAATTTTGGAGATTTTGTTTAAAGGTTTAAAGATGGGTTGGATATTTTGCTTACGAAGAATTCTACCGATGTGATCTGTAACGCCATGGATGTAGGGGAGAACGGTACTCAGCTGATTACTAGATTCTACATTAGGAGATCGTGGATAAATGTACCTACTACGACCATTTGTATGTTGCCGGAGGTATAGCCACTCTGTAGAAGAGCAGTTTTCACATGCTTAAATTCTTTGTCGATGTTGTCGGATTGGGAAATTGAGATCGCGCGATGTACTAGAGAGCCGATTACCGATTGCTTTTGTGCTGGGTGATGATGTGAGCTGGCATGAAGATATCAGTCGGTATGTGTGGGTTTCTTGTACACGGAGTGACCTAAACGACCATTTGGTAGACGAGTAACTAATGCATAAAGGAAAGGTAGAGAACCGTTATTCTCAATCTCCATGGTGAACTTGATGTCGGGGTGTTGACTATTGAGGAAATCCAAGAAAGTAGGCAGAGTGTTTTCACCATGTGGGCAGATAATGAAGGTGTCATCCACCAAGTTTACAACCGGAGATGAGGATCCCATAGCGGCCCCAGAGGTTTGATGATAGTATTTTCCCTGGAAGGTAAAGTACGTTGAAGTAAGGCATTCTCGACTAACTTGGCTAAGTCTGGGGATTGGTTGTCCTAGATCAATAATTGGTGGATTATGGCGACGGAATCGACGACAGGCACTTTTGTGAAGAGTGAGGTAACATCAAAACTGACAAGAAAACCTTCGGGTTCGATAGAATCTTTAATGAGTTTGACAAAGTGCGATAAATTTAGAATGTGAGAAGCAGCATTGCCTATGTATTTCTTAATAGTATGAGCGAGGTATTTGGTCAAGCTATAGGTGGGCGAATCTAGTGTTAACTATGGGTCGAAAAGGTAGGTTCTTCTTATGGATTTTTGGAAGACCGTACAACGTAAGTGGCTTGGATTCCTTGGGCAGTATCCATTTCTGTATATCGGAAGGAATGTCAGAGGATTTAATTAATGAAGAGATTTGCCACGTACTGAGACTTGTCTAGAATGACGGTTGTGTTTCCTTTATCAGCAGGAACTATGACTATATCTTTGTTGGCGCGGTGAGAACCTAGGGCTGAACGTTCTACTTCGGACAAGTTTGGCTGAGGAGGTTTAGCAGAAGAAAGACATTTGGCTGTTTCAAAACGAATAATATCGGCATTTTCTTTAAGGAGTGTGCGAATGGATGATTCTACCAAGGATATGATGTCCTCTTTTGGAATGTTTTTGGGAGTCGCAGAGAAATTTAAACCTTTGGATAATGCTAGAGTTTCAACTACCGACAGAGGGTGTGATGATAGATTTTTAACCGTTTTTGATGATGAATGGGTTACGGTTTTCTTATTATATGGAGCAAGCAATTGAAATTTTCGAATATGTTTTTCCTTTATGCGTTCTGAGGATCTTTGAGCTTGGATAGTTCATTTGCGTTTTTGTTTTATTTTATTTTGTATTGTATATATGTACTTTACTATGACGCGGTCAAAACCTGGAAGCCCTCATAACAGAGACTATTAAGGTGTGGTTCAGAATCCAGAATGACCAAAAAAATTACGTAAAAATTATTACAAGATCTGCCTATGAAACTGAGGCGTAACACATGGTGGAGCCCGACAAGTTTTGCTTCTTCGCACTAGGAAACGCAGAATTTTAGAAGGGGCCTATGTTGAATCTATACACAAAACTATTACATATAAAGCATGTTTACGTTAAAGCATATAATATTTCTCGAAAACGATTCATTTTATCGATATACATTGACCTTTAGCACTATTTGAGTCTACGAGCAGTTTGAGCAGCAGTTATCTTCATGTGTTCTATACTAATCCTGGAAATTGCCAACATATTTTGGGACATCCCCTATAATGAACGGATAATGTGGATTTACTAAAATTCATTCTGGAGATTATAGAAAATAACTGTCACTTTTTTACAAATTTTCGAATCTAGCAAAGAATCTAGCAATGAATGCTTTGTTAGTAACATTATTATTGTATTGTAACATGTTGATGTAGTATACAAGTTTGCGTATTAACTAAAACTGTTTTATGTATTATTTCTATTACAACTGAAATGTACGTTTGTTCGTAACCATCTATATTTACGCCCAATACCTGCGGATATGAAAAAATAAACACAAAAAATAAATTTCAGTCCCAATAGAAATAGCACGTAAATGTTAGCTAGCTTACACACATGAAATACGGCAATATATGTATTACAATATGTTGATTTGTTAAAAAATGTATTTACGGTGAAAAGTCACTAATCCAAGAGCTTTCTTTTTTATACTGATAAATCGTGACGAGAAAATAGAAGTAGAAGTAGATAGAAGTAGAATCGAACAAGTTATTTCTCTCATATAATTTAAAACTGTACAAAATGGTGACAAAAAAGTTAAATAGCAAAAGCTTTTAATCTTTTTTAGTACAGGCAAGAACAATATTCAGAAAAAGTGCAGTGAAAAGAAATATATATTTAGTCGTGCCATAAATACGGTCACAAACAATTTCCATCATAAGTCAGCAGGAAGTAAATAATTGCGAAGAATATTATATACACATATTAACCACAATATGTAAAACCAAAAAATATATAAGTCATTGAAAATGTCCGCCATCTGCTGCAACGCAAGCTTTCAATAGTCTTGGCCAGTTATCGATCACTGCACGCACCATTTCCATAGGAAACGAATTAGCTGCTGTCAGCAAAGAGCGTTTCAAGCTATTCAAATTGCGGTGCGGTTTTCTGCATGCTATATGTTCCCATGCTGCCCGCAAACGATAGTTGAGAGGGTTGAAGTTCGAGCCCCCAGAAGGACGATCCGACGCTTCAATGAATTCTGGAACATGTTCACTTAACCCTGTCTGCGTGGCTCTCGTTTTGTGAGCAGGTACTGAGTCCTATTGAAATACCCATCTGTTTCCATTGAACATAAATGTATTTAGAGGTCTTACAACTGTCTCGAGAACATCCGGGTCGGCGTTCACCCTATAGCGTCGACCCTTAAAACTCTGCGGCTGCACTACCCAATCCCTGATTTCATAGTTTCAGGGCAACGGGCGTGGCGGGAGTAGACTTTGTATATAGGGGAGGATGCTCCGGTGTCCGGCCGCTAACCGTCGGAACATACGGTGGGTAAGTGAGGCACCCTACGGCACTTACCTTGAGAACTCTGCAGCTGCACTACCCCATCCTTGGTGGCCACACTAAGGGAAACGGGCGTGGCGAGAGAATTTGGCGAAGATAGTAGGGGAGGACAAAAGTCGGTTCGCCGAGGAGTAGTCCGCCCGCTGGTTGTCTGGTTGGGGAAACCTTTGGCCCTTCTGCCGCGGATACTTGATCGCCGGAGGGGCGAAAGAGTTGGCGCGGTTGGCATTTTGGGGTAGCGCTTCGGCCCGGCCGTCCCCGTAGTTCAGGCTTAATTCACGGGCGGGCTGGTTGTACCTCACGGCCAGATTCCGTTTCCCACGCTTGGCCTATAGTCGCTATCCGCAAGAAGGCCTAGGCCCCGTGGGGTTAGATGTGAGGTAGGAGTCGCTAAAGCGTCTCCAGCGGTGACCCGTCCAACGTTGACAAGGGAACTTATCTAACATGGGTAGCCCGGGGGAGAGGAGCCCACCGGTTCGCCGGTCCTCTCCGCGAGGTGTCGGTCTCATGCGGGCGGTGAGATAGTGGGTGACAGTTTCAAGGCTCCTGTACTTCCCCAAACTTTTCAACTGTTTCACGGGAACTGTGGGCATACACCCAATCGTTTTGTTTATTAAATACTTCTTCTATCGTAAAGATCTTCTCGTCGGTAAACAAGATGTTTCGATGATCGTTTTTGTTGTACCTTCGAAGCAATCGATTTTCGCTCGCCTTTCTTACTTCTTTCAACGCCTCAGTAAGGCGTTTCCCTGTCCTTCTACGATAAGCTCCCATTGGTAGATCCTGTTTAACTAATCTCGACATGCTTCGCTTTGAGATTTCTAATTCTACTGCCATAATTCTTTGTTTGCGTCGATTCGAAATTCGTCGTATTCCTGCGCGGACTGCTTTTATTACCGCAGAAGCACGGGCAGTGCGTTGCCGACCTTTTCGTTGTCTATCAACGATTCTATTCCCTTCTACAAAACGATTTCTAGCTCTGTACACAAATCTTTTACTGATATTCAACGGTTGCAATAGTTTAAGAATTTCTGTAGCGGTTTTACCGCACTTGTGTAACGCTTTGATTGATAGCCTTCAACTGTTATTACTTACACCCCTTCGTCCCCTTCCCCCAGTATTTAAAAGAGGAAATTTTGTTGGGTCTTAGGACGAAACATATTTAAAGTTTGGTTCCATTTTGACCTCTGGTAGTAAATTATCAGCCCTTGTGTATATAATATAATTTGAAATATTGTCAAATAGCTCCGTGAAACCTTCCAAAGTGGTCCCAGAAACTATTAAGTAAGAGTACGTAGTTACATAAAAATTCAGAAAAGTTATATAGAAATGATGACGACTAATGATAAGTTGGTACATCATACGTCTTATTTAGTTACTCTTTGAATACAATGAAAAGACTGTTTAAGATTTCTGTACACGTGGTAAAGTGTTGCATATTAGGTATGCAAGCAATTCTTGATTTTCAAGCAACTAAAAACTAGAGCCTATGCCACTTCGTGGTACTATCATACAGAAGAAGATTGTTGGTATGGCCACCGGAATTGAAAAGCAAGTTGTAGAAGGGATAAAAAAATCGATATAGTTTGCGATTCAACTTGATGAATCAACTGATGTAAGTAACCATGCTATCCACTTTTTTGCGGGAGAAGATATATCTATATGCATGGGAAAACGCACCAATTTGGGACTAATCAGCAACAATTTCAAGTATAATATTTCATTTAAATATGTAAACTTAATCACAATTAAAATAATGAATATTGACTGTTGATAGCATGCGTTTGCGTTATTTTGATTCCTTTTTACGAGGGACTATTTCACAAGCACTTACGAATTTCACGGAGTTTAAATATTTCATTTATGAATTTTAAATTTGAATTTTATGTCGTGATGACTGCGATAGATATGTTGTCAGACAAAGTTAGATATATCATCGAGACATCGTATATCGTCGAATCCATTTCGCAGTTCTTTCGGCGTCACGTGACTATTTTTCGATTCGATAAGCTGTTTGAAACCGGTGATTGCCATACTATCGACATGTTCATAAAAAATTCAATAATTCGATTCGAATTTTACAGTTCTGAAACCCACAGATGTGCTAAAATTAATTATATGTCTTTAATGTTCATATCATAAATTTGTTTGGTGAAATGCTTCAGTAATCTGTATATGAGGCGTGCAAGCAATTATTTACGGGCCTTCTACTATTTTGACCCCTCAAACACTGGATCATAGACATAGTTTTAGTGTAATTAGTAACTGTATCACCAGCAATATAGAATTAATATAGACAAGTCCAATATTAGACAATACTAATAAGTTATACATCGACATTTACTAATTTAACGTTGCAATGATAATAAATAGATCCCATGAGCATAATCGTAGTAAATGTATTTCACGCTTAAAAGGATGTCGGAATTTCCAAGACAATATCCCTTGAATATTATAATCATTCAGTTGATAAATTTCAGAGAAACGGTAATCCAATTAGAATTTGCATCTACTTTATTCAAATTAAAAATACAGAAGTGGAAATATATGCTTCATAAACTCAGCTTCTTTCAGTCGACCCCCTCGTGAAATGCACGAGTCATTTGTTCTAGGAGGGAAGGCATTTTTCTTCGCCGAGGTTTCTTTCTTCGCTTTTTTTGCTTTCTCCTCGCTTATCGCATCCGACTTTTTACGTGCTTCCGCATTTACATTTCTTTTTAATCTAACACAATGCGTGACTTTATTCCCACATAGTAAGCATGTATCTTAATAACTAAAACGAGAGCGTTATATGCAATAATAACGTGTATCTACTGAATAGCGAATGCATGTATCTACCAAAAATAAAATCTTAGAAATACTAATCTGGGTCGGAACTGGTGCGGTTGTCTACGAGCTTTTATATCTTCGTATTACGAAAAGGTATATAGAACTTTGAAACGTATACGTACTTTCATAAGGTGTGCACCTGAGTATTTTTACTGATTGTAATAGGACAAAATGCATTTGTGAAAACAAAAAGTTTACCAAATGGTACTGCTCCTTTCAACTATATTGTTTACGGTCTTGTGAATCCAGTTGCTTTACAATTTTTATTGGAGAATTCAAATTACAGCTATAGGGAACTAAATACATATTGCCCCTAATTTTAAACGTAATATGCGATACAACTAAAAAATATTAGTTGATGCTTGAAAACAATAAGATATCGATATGTTCTAGATAAACATTTTGGATTTTTTTCTGAACATTCAGTATTCTTTTAAGTTTATAATACTGCATTTGATGCAACACAATAATTGTCCAAAATTTTATATCTGTATATGCATTTACTTTTTAGAAATGTAGTTGTTTGAAATTATTTGAAATTGAAAGCACATAGGACGATGTATGTACAATACATATTTATGCATTCAATTTTGGTTTTAGCAGTAATCAGTAGTAACAATTTGTGGTATCGCCGGAAGCTATGCCAACTATTTTCATTTTCAGTTAAACAGTCTGTATATCTTTGCATTTTCGAAAAACTTGAATAACAAATCCACCAGAGGTACTAATTAAAAGTCTTAGAGATATGCAATATTACATTGTGTTTCCAGAGATCTATACATGGCATGTGTTAAAATCAAACTATTTTTACACAAATTAGTAATTAATAAATTCATGCACTCGAACATATCACCACTTTTTTCTTGATCGATTTTCACAGTACTTAATTGCTACATATTTGACTGGGCTGATTGAAAATCAATTGGTTCTCATACTAAATGGAGTTTCTTCTTGTTATAGACCATTTATGGATTATTTGTTGAATATCCGATCTTACAGTAGGTTTGAAGTGCAAATTAGCTTCTAAAAATACAAGCATTTCTCATCAATTCAACTTTAAAAAGAAATAATTAGAAAATGATCTATCCTAGGTGTATCAAATGAGGTATCAACAGAAAGCGTAGTAAAAGGGCTTTCCAATGAGCTGACAATATACAAGGTGTTCTATTTAAAAATTTCGAGATTTCTTCGATTTTGCAAAATTGTGAACACCCTGTATAAAGCGAGCAGTTGCAGAATTTATTTCACATAGTAACGACAGTCCATACTAGTAAAAAATATTCTACTCTGTTGGTTTCGAATCTTTTGTTTTTCCGTATGGAGAATAGCCTACTGAAATGTATCAATTTATCAAGTAAAATAATTGTTTACACAGAAACTATCAACTTTAGACCTATACAACATCATATCGTTGTAACCAGCTTTCAAGCGCGGATCATTTTCTCTATTAATATACAGGGTGTTCCATTTAAAAAATGCAACTTTAGTCTGGCATTTCCAGCTGGAACACCCTGTATAAAACAACATATTTTTAAAACGTGCAGTTGATGGAGCGGAAGAATATCCGATGACTAAATATTTGACAAAGTTTCAAATAAGCGTGTAATCTTCCGTCCCCGCTTCGTTGCCGGACCCTGTATATATATTATCTTAGTAGAACTGAATAAGAAAATGTATTCCGTTATAAACAACCTTATAGCTTTTTTCAATGTCACGTACTGCCGTAGTCTGTATTCAGTCCCACTTGCTACCCTTATGGTGAGTGCTATTTCCCCGTAAATATTAAAAACACTTCCCGCCTTACAAGGCGATACTGACTTTCAATATGATTCAGCACAAGGATGGATATATAGTTTCAATGGTATTAGCTTTCACGAATATACCGTTTACGAAAGTAGTAGTTAAAGCTTTTTACGAATATATAAAAATCTCACTGCTTTATATAGGAACCACTTACTACAAAAAATATTATTAGTTTTAACGAATAAAATATGCCGATACATTGCGTTTACTTTCCTCTGTAGTTTTAAGTATTTTTAGTTTAATATAGAGATGATGCTGAGAGCATTTTAATGAACCTTTCCTTTTCTTGTTACATCTTTTACATTTTGTAATCAATTAACTTGATTATTTCTTTTATTGCATGAGCTTCCCTTGTTCTTTCATTAGACTACTATTATCTATCTTAGATCATTTAGATTCCAGTGTTCCTCTCAGGGTTATAAAAGAAAATTTTCGCGAAATTAGGTCATTTGGTTTCATATAGTGGCTCAACTCAAAATTGCTGCTGCATCCTTTGTATCGCAGCTCAGCACACGAACATAAAATTCCCAAAAATTACTCAGATTACACGAGAAATGAGTAGTCCACCAACCCGTGGTATTGGAGTACTTCTAGATATGTTCGCTCCTCCGAAACCTTTAATCCTAGCTCTTAATAATATCTAACATCAACTTTGATGTGATTTTCAAAGGAATATGTTTGATTATGTCTATCGAAAAATTCAAAATTAGAACAATCTACTACAAGTGAAAAAAGTTAGGTTGAAGGTCCATAACATAATAAAAATTTATTTTTAGCAAACCTTTAGTAAAACGGAACTTAATCATTTGAAAAAGGGCTTGAAGTTTGGTTTGACAAGTTTTAAATCCAATGTTGAGGTGATAATTGCCGGGATAGAATCCTCTATCCATCGGTATTTCAGTAATCTGAAAACAACCTGAAATCGTAAAATTTTGCGAGAAAAAGACTGCTACGACTGGGTTAATGAGCCGTGTCATAGGTCGGCTAGACCTATTGTCTTACTTCAGTATTTTATCCATACACCAAGCATTGCAGTAGAAAATTTTATTGATCTTATTAAAAAGAATCAAAATTTTGTGTTGGTGGGGGTGAGGGGGAGGGGGAGGGTTAGATCTTGATTTCGTTTGATGCGAGTTCTTTTTCCTAGTACTCTGGTAGCCGTTGAGGTTGACACACCTTTAAGGCTTGTTGATTCCAAATACCTTGTACCCAAAATATATTCGCTAAACGTAAAGCTGTATGAAGTAGAATACTTTCCAATTTTAGAGCAATTTTTATGAACAACTAGAAGAAACGGTGGTGGATCACTTCTTGTCATCTTTCTTTGCTAACATTTCTGTGAACCGTATACAAACCTACCTACATAGAACCTATAGACGAAGTTTATAGGTTTGTTAAGATAGTTGTTTGTTTAAGATAGGGTTAAGGTGCGGATGTCATCTTTGTTATTTTTGATACTAAACCAACAGATCTTGACATTTGGGCTCACAGACTTCTCATCTTATCTTTGGACAAGAAGATGTATGAGAACGACCTCAAATTTAGAAAATATATGTTATGACCCCGATAATGATAATTCGTTCTTTAAACGTGTATTATTTACTGTTCTAATAATTATCCGAATTAAATATATGCTGTGAAGATGTGCATAGTTTCCAAAAGCTATTCAGTATATCAGTAAAATACAAAGTTTATTACATCCGAATACTACTTTAATTTGCGAAATATTTTGAAAATCTATTAATGTACTAAATGAAATTATCTACTAAAATATCAACGTATAATATTCTGATGTCTTGGCAGCTCCAGCAGCGCTAACTAGGTACTTACTTAACGTGAAATTCTGCTATAAATTATGTAAAATAACCAAGACCAACCATAAATAATTACAAGCATAATATAAATTCCTCGGATGCTCTAAAGACAGATTATGTAGCTATATTGGTAGTCGTATACCTCCTTGAGTAAGAACACTACAACAGTAATTATGTCTCGTTCATTGTAAATTGATTAATGATTGCGGTAGCCAAATTATGGCGTGTAATATTCTTTGCTATTCAGAGCAAAAAGTGCTGCGAATGAGGTGAATAGAGGAGATATGATACTTCATAATTGTTTATCAAGATTGTATAACAAGCTAGGTAGAATATTTATCATTATAAGGTATAAAATTTTAGTTGAGGCTATTTATGAGCTGTTGCTAAAATCAGGAAGAATTAGAATGCGTTAATATGTTATAAAGGTATTCCACAAATATTGGTTTTAAAATTACTATAGCTCCTATAATCGTTTACAGCGCCAGTATGCATACAATGATGATATAATGATTTAATAAAGCACTCATGTGTATATTTTCTCAAATTCAATAACTAACATGCTGCCAATTAGTACCTATACTTATTGAACTAGATGTTCGGGAGAATTACAGAACAGGTTCCTTTAAGCAAAAAGATATACCTACAACGTACACAATTATATGCTAGATAAGTAATAATTAAATAAAACACTGGGCTTTACTACAGCTAGACTTCCTTAAATTATATTGCTTACTTTAAGTATGTGGTCATTTAATTAACAATGTGTCGAATGAAATTTATGACCGAAAGAGAATGACCACATACCGTAACCTAGTTTATTGTTGGTAATTAATTATTATCTAAGTAATGCTACTAAATCTCCACAATACGATGTCTATAATCGATACTAATTATACACACATAATATTTTAAAAATACGAAAGGGAAATTAGAATATATAAAACCGTATTCATGTGATACTCTGTTTCATTCGACTTGCAGAGGAATTAGCGTTCACAAACTATATTTAAATTCCAACATTGAAATGACATTCCGTTGTTTCATAAGTAAATTTGAAAATTGTTGGAAAGTTCAATACTTCTGTTTTATATTAAAAATGTTATTACATTATTCCACAAAATTACGAATTTTAACGAAATTTTAATAAACAACAATTAGATTTACGTGATGTTATTACAAGTCTGCAGGGAACAAGTTTGCATAATTTGTGGCGTTTGAAGTGATGTATGTACCTACTATTGGAAACAAAATAAAATTCTACTGTAGGTTTACTATTTGCCAACTATGACATATTCTGTAACAGTTGAACTAATCTGCTTGTTGGTGCGGCAATATTTTTTACTAACTTCGTCCGCTATTTTTGTTTGGGTAATACGATTTTACAAATTTTTATTTGATATTTTTGAATGAAATATAATTGCCATTGTTCTTAACTACTGATGTATACGGAAGAATATACCTATATTGAGGTAAAAAACTTTAAGAAGTTATAATTTCCAAATTCCGTACTATTATCATTATTTATTTTTGAGATGTTTGTATTTTTAAAAAACCCACATGCATTTTTATCTCTTTGATAATCAGAAAATGTGGAGGCACGTACAGTCTGTTCCAAAATTAATGTCACACCCTGTGCCGAAAAACACGTTATAACTGCTAATGCAAATTAGATGCATGAAGTTTAATCGATATTTGGTTTGCATCGCATTTACAAGATTAGTATTCACTAACGAAAAATCGTATTGGATTATGGGAAACACCATTTTTATGGGTTTGTTTAGCCTTGTTTTGGAACAGACTGTACGTTCTCATTTTAAAAACAAAATTTAAATGTGCCTAATTTCTCATTTATGGTATAGTATGCTCCAAGTGCAAGCACCACAAAACTTACAGAAATATCGTGATTTTAGATTCTCGCACTACTTTAGTAGCCAAAGACGTCAAGTTTCTTTTGGGTCTGATACTTGAGTTGCTATTAACTGTAACTTTCCCTGGTATGTTCGGCATGTTAGCTCGTATCTTCTAACATGAATTCCTTATTTGAGTTCTTCAAAAACAATCGTCCGATTTTTGAAAATTCTTCATCTGGATTGTTATTCTTATATATTATAGATACATTGATTGCTCCTACATTCAATATGCCGAACAAAACTAGCACATGCCGTCGCCTTGTATTCCGTCGACAACACCACCCTTTGTGCCGTTATAGAATGTTATCTCTGGTTTTTTACTTCCTCTAGAATTTTCATCTATTTTATCATCATTGTGCATTTATGATGCAACAAACTACTGTCATATCCGTATGAAATGCAAAAATTGAAGAGCTTATAAATTTTATCTTTGACACTTTCAATTTCTCTCAGCAGTGACTTTCAATTGGATTGTATACTACTCTTAGGTGGTGCTCATGGTCATAATGCGGTATATCTCCATGGTAACATTTCGCCCTATTCGCAACATATGATTAGTCATTCCCACAATGGCAACTGCTGCAGAATTGTCGTCCAGAAAGAGCCCTGGAAGTTGCACCCCTGCATAAACGTTTAAGTGCGACGTGTAGAAGGTTCTTGCAGCCATAGTTTTACCCCATATGTGTTTTTCTTAGTTGGGATGAAAACTCTAAAGCCACATGTTCCGAGAAATTCTAAGAGCATTTCATCCAGTGTAGCATATTCCCTCGCTATAATGTTTTTTTACATACTTTATTAAATTTTGCGTATTTTGCGAGCTTATACAATTTGCTATGCTTTTCCTTTGTATAAAAATTATCGAAACGTATATACTTCATCAGAAATATAAATCTTTATTGAGACATGTTAGAAGGAAATATTTGCAACCTCAAGATTTCCGCAAATCAAAACTCGTTCATTCTTTGCGTCTTTCATGGTGATAACCGACTAAATGCAATAAAGCAATAAACGTATTGTAAGGACAAGAAGTGGACTTCAATATCTCAAGAAGCACTGCTGCATTAGTTAGGATTTATTCCCTCCAAAAAAATTCGAAGCACCTCCTTTGAGAATAAGCTAGTGTTGTATAAACAAATGATTCGTCCTATTCTAACTTACGAAGCACCTGCTTGGGCAAATATGAGGGTTATCTTAAATAAAGATATATACATATACCACTATAGTCGAGTTGCATGGGCTGGCAAAAGTTCAAAGAATTGAAGACTATGTTACAGCGACTACAACTAAATTTTATGATGATACAGCTAATCATAGTAACCTTTTAATCAAAAACATAACAAGGACTAGACAGCATATTGGAAAGCACAGATATCAATATCAATATTTGGATTCTTTCAGTGACCATATCCTATGTAATCGCAAATCATATTTAGGACTTTCCTTGGGTAAAGTTCTGTATAAATGCTCACAAGTTACAGGAAGGCACCAGAAACGCTCTATACATAAATGAAATATAATTATAGTGCTTTACTAAATATGACACAAAAGTACTCGGACAAAAAAGTTACACAAATGCGAATGACAGGCCCAAAGCCTGTCTTGTACCCAAAAGACAGAATATACAATTCAAAAAATAAGAAAAACACATCTTTATTAACGATAGGAAGGTACGAAGAAGCTCAAAAATCATTTAAAAAATACAACAAAAAAAGGATCTTGCCAAGTCTCATAGACCTAACTCGTCAACTGAAAAGCTACATTTCTGTGGTTTTAGTACCTGCTTCAAAATTTGTAGACTAACTTTAAAAAATATTAAATACATATTAATATGATGAGAATATTTTGATTGGTGTTATTGGTGGTGATAGAAGCATCTTAAACCAAATGCTGTCCTGCCTCTAGGTACGTTTTTGTAAACACAGTAAAGCAGTAGAAACCATTGTTAGGCTTTCTGCGCTGCGGCTAATGATTTGGTCTGAAGCATACGAGTCCACTTTCAAAACTCTAGTGAGAGCGAACGATCAATACTCTGCCAAGATTTCTATCTTTAAGAACATTGCACGAAATATCGCTGAATGCTGTCATCCAGGAAGGTAGGCTTCACAGTGAGACAAAATAATCATTTCTAGCAATAAGGCAACTAAAGCCAATATCTGCAAAAGTCAATTGTAGAGGTATTAAAATATGGGAAGGGGATTTTATAATGAAATCATCAGTAGCCTATACTTTCTACACTCGAAATTACTTGAAAGTCGGTGCTAAAAGCAAGGACGGGGTTGGGGCTGAATTCCGCAGCGATACTCTAAGATTGTTGTAAAGTTATGCCAATGTCAGAGACTTCGATATGAGACATTCTAGAATGTTCACTATTTATCCAAGCAAAAAAAGATACTCAAGAGAGCAAGAGTAGGATCCAGCTGAGATTTTTACAGGTATATTAACGTACCATTTTCTTTTAAATTAAGCACCGGTATTCTTCTCGACGCAGAAAAAACTTATGCATAGTCTTTTTCATAGATAAATGCATATAGGTACCATATTGTGGTATCGATCATCTAAATGAAACTAAGTTACGGGAACTATAACCATAGACAGATTGTGGACCTTCTTATTCAGACTCTAATATGTATAATCTGTCCTGCAATTAATGCGTCTACTCGTGGCTAAAGTCGTAACAAAATAGGCTAGGTCTTTTAAAATGCGATTTTTCCATTAAGGAGAGTTAATGACACGGCATGTCATTCTGCTGCAGAATTATTTACTTCCCTTGTCCTGTTCTTGTAACTGCTAATAAATGCGCTTCGAAGAATGTCAATCAAAATCCTACTAAGAAGAAAACACAGGCAAGTGCTGGTGACCGATTTAAATGAAATTTGGTGGGTTTGTATAGTGATGCAGTGTAAGAACAACGGTAACTTCCATAGATGCTAGATCGCCCGTTTTCGGGGGGTGGGGTGTCCTAAAGCCAACGCTACCCTTTGCTGTTTGCTTTAATATTTCCAAAACTATGACATACCAAAAGAAATTAAGACAAATATATAACTGTTTTATGAGTACTAAAAGATAGCGACAATAGTTTTAAAAAAATATAGGGCGTGGGGCTTGTTTCTAGAAAACAAGAACTATGACAGGCAAACTATTGTCGCTATCTTTTAGTACTCATAACCCGTTTCCATATTTGTCTTAACTTTTTTTTATAGTTTTGGAGATATTAAAGCAAATAGCGAAGGGTAGCGTTGGCTTTAGTGTGCCCCAGCCCCCAAACCGGGCGATTTAGCATTTATGGAAGTTACCGTTGTTCTTACACTGCATCACTCTACAAACCCACCAAATTTCATTTAAATCGGTCACCACCACTTGCCTGTGTTTCCTTGTAAGTACAACAACTAACTACTCAAAAACCATTCACGTGTCCTTACATGCAATTCCGATGCAGTATAAAATATCTCGTAATAAATTTATCTTTTAGCGCCAACAACTGAACAGAAATATTCACTTTTAGTGCATGAAGCTGTTACCATATTCAAAATTACCGCTGAACCCGTTACTAATTACTTTCTTCCACCCAAGCTCTTAATTAGAAAATCCATTATATAAATACATCAACTAAAAATTGAAAAGAAAAACGGATATAATGGAGAAACCATGTACTACTTGCATTAGTTTTAAAGAGTGATGGAATTAGTCAATGATAAATTACACAACTATGTTATGGAGACGTGCCGCTAGACGACCTATATAATGTATTCCCAGTTTTAATTATAATTGATAACGAAAGATATCTTTTTGTTTCTACGTTAAAACGAATAAAAATTTGTTACGCCAATGAAACTAAAAACCCTTTAGTAAACTACTGAATATTATTTTTTGTAAGGGTTACTTTGTTGGATGTTAATATCGTAACAAAGACGGCAATATTATCCAATCAATAAATACGTCAAAAATGTATGATGAATTGAAGCGCATTCGCGAAGGTGTACATGTATGTATACATTGCTCTTTGAAATTTCTATAAATACATGTTAAAAGAAAAACAATATCTTCTATTTAAACATATAGGCTTTTTCCCACTTTTTATGCGTTATCTCGAAAATTGTAATAGATACAGACGGGTAGTTTCTTTAATAACTATTCAACAACCAGGCAATTGTGAAATATATACAAATGAGTACTAAAGCTGGTCAATTCAATCTGAAACTGCCCTCGTAGTTTAATTGTAGTCTATCGAAGCGTACACTGTTGGACAGGATTCATCAACAAATTGGTATACCGGGTGAGTTTTTTATCTTGAGACAACGAAATATCTCTAAAACACTGCATCTAATCAAAAAAAGATCTTAATAAGATTTGTTATAACATAGGGAGCTCATTGATTGGTGCCAAACTCAATCCTCCCTCCCCACCCCCCAGAGTGGGAGAGGGGACAACTTCGAAATCTTAAGTGGAAACCCCCATTTTATATTGTAGATTTGGATTCTACGCCATCAAGTGTGTAGTTTTTATTTGAAACTTTTTTTTTCGATTGGTAACAGATTGCTCTGTAATCCCAAACGTCTAGAAAAAATACTCAAAAAAGAGAAAACATGATTTTGTGTTTTTTTTATTTTAACATTAAATAACATTTGAAAAAGTCAACAACGAAGAACTTTACTTTATCATACCCATTTCAGAAAATGTGTTCGAAAATGTGTTCGAAAATGTGCCCTTTCATGTCGTTACATTTATTTATTCGCAGTTAGAATGCTATTCAACGATACAAAGCCGTACTTTATTCAGTAGTTAGATTATTAATTCTTAATCCAATACAAATTAGTTAGTGTTGAATATTTGAGATTAACATTGCAAGAGAGAATTGAAATGATTTGCATCTATGGAGAAAGTAGTAGAAATATCGATAATGGTGCTAATCTTCACGCACAGCGTTTTCCCGCTAAGATGCCATCACGCGCTTCTTTTTACCGAGTCGTTCAACAGTTCTCTAGCGAAGGAACTGTACAGCCAAGAAAACGTACTCGCCGAAAAACAATTACCGGAGAAAATAATGAAATCGCAGTATTAGCTGCGGTAGCTAATAATCCGTACATTAGTACTCGAGAAATAGCTCGCGGATGAGGAATTTCTTTGTCCACTATCAGCCAAATATTGAAGCGTAGAAAATATCCATGTATAGAGTTTCCATGCATCAAGAACTTCATGGCGATGATTTTCAAAATCGAGTGGCATTTTGTCAATGGGCGCTTCAAAGGATACGGATAAAAGATAATCCCAATTTTTTTGCTCGAGTATTATTTTCTGATGAAACGACATTCATAAATCACGGTACGGTAAATAGGCACAACATGCATTACTGGAGTATCGAAAATCCCCATTGGTTGCGCCAAGTTGAACATCAACATCTTTGGAATGTAAATGTTTGATGTGAAATAATTAGCAATAAGCTTATTGGTCTATATTTTATCGATGGAAACTTAAATGGTGGAAAATATCGAAACATCTTGCAGAACGAACTTCCAATGTTACTTGAAAACCTCCCCTTGGACGTACGACAAACAATGTGGTTCCAAAATGACGGTTGTCCAGCACATTATTCAAGAATAGCACGAGAAGTATTACATCGAGCCTACAATCGTCGTTAGATCGGAAGAAGTGGTCCAATGTCTTGGCCTGCAAGATCGCCAAATCCTACTTCCCCTAACTTCTTTTTGTGGGGCCACTTTATGTCTGGAGTTTATACAGAAGTGCCAATCACGAGGGAAAACATGATTGAGCTAATCACCAACGCTTGTTCAAGGATTACGCGGAAACACTTCTCAGTTGTGTACAATCATTCCAATTACGAATAAATAAATATATCGAACACATCGGCACATTTTCGAACACATTTTCTGAAATGGGTGTGATAAAATAAAGTTATTGCTTGTCGAATTGCTTTTTGAAATGTTATTTATTGTTAAAATAAGAAAATACAAAATCATATTTTCTCTTTTTTGAGTATTTTTTCTATACGTTTACAACCATGTTTTTTGGGATTACAGAGCAATGGTTTACGAATCGAAAAAAAAGTTTCAAACAAAAACTATACAGGGTCCGGCAACGACGCGGGGACGGAAGATTACACGCTTATTTGAAAGTTTGTCAAATATTTAGTCAGTGGATATTCTTCCGCACCATCAAGTGCACGTTTTAAAAATATTTTGTTTTATACAGAGTGTTCCAGACGGAAATGCCAGACTAAAGTTGCATTTTTTTTAAATGGAACACCCAGTATATTAATAGCGAAAATGATCCGCGCTTGAAAGCTGGTTACAACGATATAATATTGTATAGGTCTAAAGTTGATAGTTTCTGAGTAAACAATGATTTTACTTGATAAATTGATACATTTCAGTAGGCTATTCTGCATAGGGAAAAACAAAAGATTCGAAACCAACAGAGTAGAATATTTTTTACTAGTATGGACTGTCGTTACTATGTGAAATAAATTCTGCAGCTGCTCGCTTTATACAGGGTGTTCACAATTTTGCAAAATCTAAGAATTCTCGAAATTTTTAAATGGAACACCCTGTATATTTTTTGCTCATTGGAAAGCCCTTTTACTACGCTTTCTATTGATACCTCATTTGATGCACCTAGGATAGATTATTTTCTAATTATTTCTTTTTAACGTTGAATTAATGAGAAATGCTCGTATTTTTAGAAGCTAATTTGCATTTCAAACCTACTGTAAGATCGGATACTCGACAAATAATCCATAAATGGTCTATAACAAGAATAAACTTCATTTAGTGTGAGAAACAATTGCTTTCCACTCAGCGGTGAAAGTAAACATTAAATTAATATAAAGTAATATAGCATTTTCAATAGATTCACTACTGATCAAGTTATCTGGGGTTTTAAGCTTGTATACTTAATAACCAAGTTATAAAAAATTTCGTTTTGTGTTATACAGTATTTTGTTCAATCTTTAAAAGCAGTTGTTATATTGACTAATTTTAGTAGGTACCTACTCAAGAAATGGTAAATATGATATTTATTCTTGAGGAGTGTACAAGAAATTGTCTCCTAGCAAGTAGAGTATATGCAGAGAAATTTCTAAACCTTGAAAGAAGACCGGAAGCATTTGAAAGATTATTAGAGAAATTTATAAAAACTGATGGTGAAACCTACAAGAAGGGAGAATCAAATAAACCGGTAATCAATAAACAAAGCGAACTGGCCGTATTATTAATAATACAGGAAAATCCACATACAGAACATAGAGAGCGAGTAAGGCTAGCTAGAAAAGAGATAGATCTAGAGTGGGGCGGTTGTAAAACATATACGGAATTAACGCATTGGCGAGCGTGCTATTCCGTATATATTTTACAACCGCTCCATTCTAGATCTATCTCTTTTCTAGCTGGCCTTAGTCGCTCTGAATGTTCTGTATGTGGAAAGATGTAAGTATAGATGGTATTTCAAAGGTAACAGTGTTTGAAGGTAGGAGTTTGCATTTGTTGAATATCTACTAACATTAGTCATTATAACAATTTCTTTTAAAGATTGAACGAAATACTGTATAACACAAAACAAAATTTTGTACAACTTGGTTATTAAGTATACAAGCTTAAAACACCTGATAACTTGATCAGCAGTGAATCTATTGAAAATGCTATATTACTTTATATTAATTTAATGTTTGCTTTCACCGCTGAGTGAAAAGCAATTGTTTCTCATACTAAATGGAGTTTAGTCTTGTTATAGACCATTTATGGATTATTTGTCGAGTATCCGATCTTACAGTGTTTGAAATGCAAATTAGCTTCTAAAAATACGAGCATTTCTCATTAATTCAACTTTAAAAAGAAATAATTAGAAAATAATCTATCCTAGGTGCATCAAATGAGGTATCAATGGAAAGCGTAGTAAAAGGGCTTTCCAATGAGCAAAAAATATACAGGCTGTTCCATTTAAAAATTTCGAGAATTCTTAGATTTTGCAAAATTGTGAACACCCTGTATAAAGCGAGCAGCTGCAGAATTTATTTCACATGGTAACGACAGTCCATACTAGTAAAAAATATTCCACTCTGTTGGTTTCGAATCTTTTGTTTTTCCCTATGCAGAATAGCCTACTGAAATGTATCAATTTATCAAGTAAAATCATTGTTTACTCAGAAACTATCAACTTTAGACCTATACAACATTATATCGTTGTAACCAGCTTTCAAGCGCGGATCATTTTCTCTATTAATATACAGGGTGTTCCATTTAAAAAAATGCAACTTTAGTCTGGCATTTCCGTCTGGAACACTCTGTATAAAACAAAATATTTTTAAAACGTGCACTTGATGGTGCGGAAGAATATCCGATGACTAAATATTTGACAAACTTTTAAATAAGCGTGTAATCTTCCGTCCCCGCTTCGTTGCCGGACCCTGTATATGTACATACTTATCGAAGCGGTGGGAATAACGTGTTGTCAGAATCAGTAGATGCTAGTCCACTATTACAAACCAGAGAGGCTGCGATAGCGTTGCGTACTACGTCTTTTCGGCAATTGGGCAGGTATAATAATTGTCTAAGTTGCATATAAAACTTGATCGTCTAAGTAAACCAAAAACCATTTCTAAGAATAAATCGTAGACTGGCCAAGAACTTATAAGAATTCATCGGAAGAGCAGTGGGGGTTGGTTATATGTATATGAATCACACTTCAAAATTTCCGTAGACAATAATGGAAGCAGAGCAATTCATACAAAATCTAACGTGTACAACATGAATTATATCTAAAACCTACGGTCAAATTTCCTGTTGCGCTTGTAAAACGGGCGAAAGCAATACCAAATGTATGCGTGTACTAAGAAAGAATCCCAAACAAGTAAATCTAGTTAAGTTAATATCCAAGTGATAGAATTTAGAACTGGTCATAACTGCGTAACGATACTGATGGCTTCTGTTATAATATTTTCTACATTAATAATAATAATAGCAGCCTATCTTTAATAATTACATTTTGACCACTGAAATTATTATGGAAGACTTATTGTGTATTGAACTTATTGTAAAGTTGTTTGAAACACAGGTACCTACTGTGTGTTGCGGGAAGCAAATAAGAAAGGCCACACTATAATTATGTTGTATCTTGCACTCAAACAAAACATACAACTTTCATGATATACACATGTACATACATATCAAAGAAAGTCAAGAAGGTTTGCTTTAAAAACATCACGGTATGAATCTTGCCACCATAAACCACAAATTATCCCAATTGATTTCTTCTGAAGGATGAACACACGATCTGTCACACCAGTGGATCGGTCCATATCTTAGTTTGGCACAAAAATGGGATAAACAGAATGTTCTATTTATTATATTTTAGTATTTATGCTTCACAATGTACGCAAGTTAAATAAGGTGAAGGACGTACTAAAGAGCACTACGAACACTATCTATATTACTAGCCCAATTTTTCTAATGAATACTTGAAATAATTTGTTTAAAGGAGTTAAATAGAGCGGTATCAATGGAATAGTTGCAGAATAGCTCATATTGGTTGACTAAAAATAGATTAAGCTGACTGAAATAAATTACATTTGTATTCATGCTTTCAAAAGCTAGTAGATTGTAATCGTTGATGTTACAGTTTTCTTCTTCGAAAAGCGGTTTAAGGATGTGTATTCTTTAGAGTTATCAGCACAAAATGATTTATAAACAATTCCTGCGATACATACAAAAAAGGTGGATACGGGAAGAGGAGTTTTCGATTACTCTAATAGGAATATTGATGAAATTAAAAAAAATATGTGAAAATACCATATATTTCTGCCTTTCTGCTAATAGGGGTAATAATAATAAAAAGCACTACAGTAGTCATTTATTATCGGTGATTTATTCCGGTTTAAGATTTAAAAGCATGTAAGCCAATGTCTTAGAAAAATAGTTTTGAGATTCTATCCTTTCTCTCATATCAATTTTTGTAATATGGTGCACAGTATCAGATCTATCACTAGAGAACATAATGAGAAATTATAAAATAGTTTTTGTGTTATGTTCTTGAAATAATTTTAGTACTATAATAAAAAACAGTAATCATGGTAACAAACTTGAGTACTAATATCAATTTTTAATTTCAGAAAAAATCGACAATGATCTACTGACCTCCAAAAAAATCGTTTCTCAAATGAATGCGGCAGAATCCGAAAAAGCATCTGATAACAAAATTGACAATAAAAAAAGAATCGAATTCGACCAAGTATTTACTGGTGACAGAAGCATTAAACCTTCTACTTTCAGCGACGTCGTTCAACAAAATAAAACTAAATTGAATAGCACAGCAAACCATCAAAATACGTTCAATGAAGAAACCGATACCTATCACAAAACGAAAAATACAACGGAGGAAGCTTTAAGAAACAACCAATGGTCATATGGAATAGTTACCAACAAGGAACCAAGCCCCGAAGAATATAATAAAGAAAATTCTATGACAACGAGGTATCCGTGGCAAGGACAACCAAAACCTGCGAAAAGTTCGTTTCCTAGAAACTTTGCATATCATCGGGTTACCGGCAACCCTCTTTATCACAATAATTTGAACAATAATCCGAAGGCGTACATCGCAGTATCGGTCATAGCTCCAAAACCTATAAACGATAGGCCGACCGATGACGAATTAATATTAGAGAATGAATTAAGAGAATTAAAACCATGGACCCATAATCAAAATTTGAAGAACATGGCCTCTATAAGATCCAGATGGGTTATACAATCAGATAAAGAAAAGGCAGCGTATACCCCATAAACTATATTGTAGATAAAGTATTTTTTAAAATGAATTTACCAACATTGAAAATTGAATATTTGTAATTTTCAACCATGTACAATACACTCTTGACTTTTTAAATGAGAGTAATGATATGAGATTTTGTTCAATTTTTATTAGAATAATTTTAGAACAATTAGATACCTACTTATACTCATTCATTTTCTGAAATAAGGAATAAGATGTTTACCTAATCAATGCGCTATTTAGTAATTAAAACAGATTAATAAAATATTATAGGTATTTGAAAAATTTATTTTGCAATACATTTCTAAAACCTTAAGGTACCTTCGTTTTACTGTGTTTATTTCCATGTTTACAATAACTTTCGTGCGGTAATATATCAACATTTGCATCTACTAATTCATCTGCTTATGTGCCTTACTCAATCTAATGGATGACTAAGGTAGCAAAATATAATGGTTAAACCAGCAATGCAATCATTTTTGAAAATAAAGATATTATTTAAATATCTTCACTTAATTGTTATATACGTGTGTAATAGTATAGAAGCGTGTCTATTTACATTTTAAAGTCACTATATCGTCAAATACCAAATATTCAAGTTGTATTGTACGCACTAAAGCTACTTCTTTTCAGGACAATGCACATAATTTAAACCAATAATTCACTAATTTTCAATATACATATTTAGCTTAAATTCAATTTCTTACTGTCTCAAACCTAGTACCTGAAGCAAATGTGGTGGTCTTATAATACATACATACGGAACACTATACAGCGTGTCCCAGGATTGATGTTACAAGAAGTGTGTGGAACTAAAAATCTTTGAATCTCAATTTGAACTTTTGTAAGTAAGCCCTGCTTAGTTTGAAACTTATTTTTAGTATACTTTCGAGTTTGTAAAATCACGTCGGCCTTGAGAGTTGAGCAAGAAAGTATACGAAAACTATGTTTTAAACCAAGCAGGGCTTACTTACAAAAGATCAAATTGAGATTCAAAGATGTTTAGTTCCGCACTCCTCTTGTAACATCAATCCTGGGACACGCTGTATATGGCGATATATTTGTTTCAATTTTTAATATAAAACCACATATACTCATTTCACACAATTCCGAACATAATATCTCTCATTTAAAAAGTCACTCATATGAAGTTGTTAGAATTTAGTTTCTTTTAAATGGGTGTAAAGTATGAAACAGAAACTGCATTGCGGGTGAAAATGTTACACTGTGTCGTGTGATGATTTGAGCATATCATATACGTATAAAAGAAAAGAAGGGACGTTAATTTGCACCCAAAATTATATTTACAAGGAGGCACTTTAAATTATTGTACAATACCTTAAACAAATATGTAGATTTACGTTTTAGTACGAAAGAAATAAGAATTGTAAAATTCTTACAAAACAAATACATATATAAATAAAAATGACAAAAGTATTTGAAAGTAGAATTTTTAGTGTTAATGGATTAATAACTTATAAAAGTATAAATAACAATAAGAAAATGTGTTTTTACTGTCCAGTTGTAAACCCTGTATATTTATTTAACTTTAATCAATAAAAAGGATGGCTGATATTTTAGTTTTTCTGTTTCTCTTACATTAATTTATAAACTCACATAATGATGAAACAACGATCACCATTACTGAGTTTATCCTCCCCTACTATCTTCGCCAAATTCTCTCGCCACGCCTGTTTCCCTGAGTGTGGCCACCAAGGATGGGGTAGTGCAGCTGCAGAGTTCTCTAGGTAAGCGCCGTAGGGTGCCTCACTTACCCACCGTTTATTCCGACGGTTAGCGGCCGGACACCGGAGCGTATGCCCATGCCTACGCCCAAGCATCCTCCCCTATATACGAAGTCTACTCCCGCCACGCCCGTTGCCCTGGAACTATGAAACCAGAGATTGGGTAGTGCAGCCGCAGAGTTTTAAGGGTCGACGCTATAGGGTGAACGCCGACCCGGAATAGGGTGAACGCCGACCCTAACTGACAGTAAAAGTGTTATTTAATACACAAACTGTACATCATATTCAACAACACTACAAACTTTATAGAGACATATAGCTTGAATTACCTTCACCATTGCTCGCCAATTTCTCCTGCCCGTTTCTTGCTCTTTGCAATTTTGCGCCTCGACATGTCTGAGGAGTTCTTTCACCGCTTACAACCACCTTCACATCGACTTTTCTCTAGTGTTCGTCTTATAGTTCTTTGAGTATCCATTCGGGACACGTCCCGACCGACGGCCTTTTGTCTGGACTTTACTTTCCCTGAATGTTTTCTTCTCTTCTCACTGCAAAGTCGTCCGCATCTACTTACCTTATTAATAGTTTCCTTTTATTGTGAATTTTAATTAACTACATATTTTCTTCCAGATCCATAACTTTTTGAGTCCTATGAACATCTTATTCTTATCTTTCGAATCTTAGGCCTGTTTGTAATCAATGACTGACGTATATAAATGAGTTTTTATTTATTATTATGATTATACATCTATTTTAGAGTAAATACTTGATCCATTTATGTGGTTTCTTCAAAATCATTCAGCAATTTAGAAAAATACTTTAACAATCTTTTTAGTTTCCCATCTTAATTCTAACTGAAATTTCTATCTTTTTTTGAACATATGAGATTGGTCTAATTTTTTTAATTTCTGTTGTCTGTATTGTCATCTTTGAATTTAGAATCAAAACAGTCATCATGGCATCTTCTCTATTACTCACTCTACCATTTACTTACCTTCAATTTCCTCTAGAAGTAGTGCAACGAACCAAGTGCTTCCTTTCTGAAAAGAATGCTACAATTTGTAGGAAGAGTTTATAAATACTTACAATCAATTTTTGACAGCAGTACTAAATTAATCAGAACTCGAGTTGTACCTATTAGCATCATCTTTAAGCGGGATCTGGTTATTGTCATGAAATATTTCTATCTTACTTTAAGACTCAAGTTTTCTCTGCATGTATTTGTGATACCAAATCCCATACTCCTCTCTTTTTAATCAATCACACAACATTGTTCATGTTGTGCTTTTTGTGATACTGCAAAATGACTATATGAATATAAAAATTTATACCTTTAAAACCACCATTCCATCTTGTTTGTTTGGAGTATACAGAAGATTCGACATGTGATTTCATCATAAAAATAGTCATAACTTTTGAAATATCCTGTAGAACTTATGAGCGGCACCTTGCACTAGAAATATGAGAAAGGTAAGCTTAATTAAAATTTGGAATGTAAAGGTGTGTCTTTTAATAAAATGTATGTTTGGTGCATCATAGTAGCATGCAACAGCTGGCACGTATTAAAATAACTTCAAAATGTGCAGATTGAAGCTACCTATAGTTTTCATAAATTAACAGTCTTCACCATTGTGCAAGTAAATAAAGTATAGTCAGTTGCCGTTTTTCCCCAATTTTGTCCGTGATGACAATTAGTGTCCAGTTCATTTTTACGCATCAAATGTGTATCTTTTATTGTGCATATCTTGGGCATTTCCTGCTAAACATATAGAGTTGCCAGAAATATAATGCAATTTCAATTCCCGACAAAGAGAACAAGCACAACCAAAGTGCCTGAAATTGAGCTACGCCTAACGTATGTATAAAGCAATTAACAACATATTAATTCATAAGTGTAAAACCCACGTAAAAGTTAGAACACCGAGCTCGGGAACTGCAGATCTACAATAATTTCTTGGTCTCGTATTATTTAGCACTTTCGATCAGTGAATTAATTGTCGCCAGATCAGAAAATTTTCGATAGAATGATTAATGAATGCTATAACGTTTAAAGGTTATTGCTAGTACATAAAAATGGTAGTGTAGACCGTACAAATTGTATATATGTATTAGTCTCGGTTAATCCTCAACACCCGCAGAAATTCCGAGCATATTGCCATCTTACATTAAACCGAATAGTTTCAATTTAAGAAAAAATAATAAGAGCTTATTAAAAAAGAAAGACTACGTCAATAAAAAAAAAATAATGCTTTTGAAAATCAACTGAAAAAAATACTACGCTTCGAAAATAAGAAGTGGAAATCATGAAATTAAATTATAAAAAATTGTTCTGATGCAAGGTTAATTAAAGGCATTGAAACAAACGTTCGCTTTCCAAAAATTACTGTATATTTAAAGCATAATTACATTACCCTAGCTGAAAGATTTGAATGTAACATTGTGATACATTTCCTCACTATATTCACATTAAACAACACTGAGTTAATTATTCTGCAAAGAGCAACAGAATAATCCTGCTAAGTCAACCTAGTCAAGATAATTCAGTATAACACCCAGAATATTACGTTACTTTGTATCAGTAATTGATATTCTCATCCGTTACGACATACATGGAAATGTACTAAATTTGGTTTAGTTGTGTTAAATTGGTTGACTGACAAGTAATTTGATTTATTTTCGCCAACAATTGTGGTATTTCTCTTAAATACATACGACTTAAAATGTCATAAAACAAAACACGTGATATGGCTGAAATGTATGTGTTACACTGAAAAAATATAATAGTGTTGCCTGGGATCTTTTTTGTAGCAAATTTCATTATCTACAAAAAAGGTCTTACAAGTTTTTTGATATTTTATCCTTTAAACCTCAGTATGTGCCAAAAAAGAATATTTTGCGTTTTTGTGACGTTTCTTTCTTTCGTCTACCGAGTTTTAACAAGGTAACAGGTAGGTTTTGTAGCGGATAAAGTTTTCCACCAAAAAAAATTCTGAACAGCAGTATTCTTACTACTATAGTTTTCGATTTCTACCAATTGCAAATGTGTACTGCTGCTATTTGCCTATCTAGTTATTACACTTGTTCCGAGACTAGTTTCCGAAATCCGTCGGTAAAGTTGGCCCATACCTGCAAGCATAATAATAGCATATTGCCAAACAATAATGGTTTTGGCTTACCTAAAATAAGTAAAAAGAGAAAACACTAACCACAGCATTTATTTGAAATTTATTTCAAATTGCAAATACACCAGATTAAAAGTGTGAAGTAAGTAGAGAGACCGTTAGAATTTATGCAGTCGTATATTCAATAGGGCAATTACTCAGCCATGTTATCGAGTTAGTTTCATTATATATATAAAACTCATTACCTATTTACAACGCATTAATTGTTAACTATGTATAAAATACTTTATAAAATTTCTAATGTAGCGATTACAATTTTCTTTATAAAAACTAAACAATAAAATTTCAGATTTGTGTACCTTTACCCTAGAGAATTCTAATAATAATCTTACAACGATGGAAAGTCTGTATATATGCTTAATTTTACAAGATTAATCACATTTTTATAGCAACCGACAATGAATATACAAGATAACGTTGTTAACGAACAGGCATTAATCTCTGGGATAATTCATAGCTGTACTTGGAGATTGATACAGCGGTCTGCTTTGCGTTGTGTAAATGGCAGCAGCTGGTGCTGGAGCTGGTTGATATTGAGTTTGGCTACGGACTGGATAACCTGCAGTAATGCTTCCCGTATTTTTTGGTGGCTGCGCTGGTGTTATCGGTATAGAAGTTCCATGTAACATATGTGAGGATTGTGGCGTCAGAGTGTAATGTTCCAATGGTGGTTTCTGATCTATGTGGTAAGTTTGAGGCCTTGCTGTTTCGTAAACACCTCTGGCAGGTTCTCTAGACTGAAGATGTGAAGGGTAGTATATAAGTTCTTGGTGGACTGGATAAAATCCTGGCTGACTTGCAAATTGAGCTGATTCTAAAAAGTACATACGTAGAATATTAACAAGTAATTTGGCAGTATTTAGTAACAATGAGATGAAAGCTTTAAATAATAATGAGTTTTCATATTAAAGAAACTTAATTGTGTTTAAAATGTGAGATGTCTAACAAGCTACGCCCCAATATTTAAGAGATATAACAGACTTAAACAACACCAACATTATAGACAGAATCAATTTAAGTAGTATTATAAGAACATCTGCAACGCACAGATCTACCGACTGCGCCATTAGTGTGTCCGCGGAGTTTGACTTAAAAACTAAGAAAGATAAGAAAGTGAAACTTTCTAGGCGTATATACTATGCCACAGAGCTTATTGTAAAATTATTTACAAATATACAAGGTGTTACAAATTCCCGCAACCTCCATCTTTTTTTTTTTTTTATTACCTTTATAGTAATATACAGTTATGTGCACTTCTGACAACTTGTTTAGCTTATATTGGAATTATTTTCAAAAATGTTACAGTTGCATGGGTTCATGTATCTGATGTTCTTCTTTGATATCAATTAGGAGACTAACGCTTTATACGTTTGTAGATGATGTATCGGAAAAACATATACAGGGTGTTAAATAAGTCATGTTACAGTTAGCGAAACCCCAACACTTTTTCTCATTTTTTTAAATAGAACCAATATTTTTCAATATCGTTACCAAATTCCATGTAAAATTACCTTCAAAATGATACCAATATCGTAATACTTATTTATAGTATTTTCGAAAATATTACACTTTTCTGTGAAATATCTTTAATATTAATTAATTTGATGAGCGAGGGTCCTTCCGACATCATTTTTTGGATTCTACAAGTCGAGCTGAAGCAAAACTAGCGAAGATAATGAAAATTATGCCAAACATAGGTGGTCCAACAAGTGCTAAGAGAGCAGTTCTGTGTGGCGCGTTGCATAATATTATACTGTACGGAGCCCCGGTGTGGGTACACGCACTGGATGTTCAAAAAAACCTGGAATTATTAGTGAGATCGCAACGCAACATGCTCCTACGAATCTCATCTGCCTACAAAACAGCATCTGCTATTGCGCTTCAGGTAATAACTGGCACTTTGCCTATCGATCTTATGGCACGTGAGAGAGTATACTTGCATGACCGGAAAGATGCGCGTAGAGAGGCTCGAGATCTGTCCCTAAACCACTGGCAAAATCGATGGGTGGCTGAAGTTGAGAAGGCACAATGGACGAAAACACTGATCAGCGATATAAAAATGTGGATTAATTGCACACATCGGAGATTGGACTATTACCTTAGTCAGGCCTTAACGGGACACGGTACTTTTAGAGCATATGCCGCGAGATTCGGCAATGACATCACAGATGTATGTGCTTACTGCGGAGCAACGGATACTGCCGAACACACATTGTTTGAATGTCCGAGGTGGAATGAGACTCGTGGAGTACTTCATAATACTCTAGGTATTACGGTGGACAAATATAATATAATAGAACTTATGACGAACAGTGTGGAAATATGGAATGCCATACATAAAGTGATTGTAATAATTATGCAGTCGAAGGAAAAGGAAGAGCGAGAACGACAGGCAGGAGTAGATATTAGCACACGCCTATAAGTAAATAAATATATAATAATTGTTGAGTAAGGTAATAAGAAAAAGTAAAGGACGATGAACTGGGCATGCCGGTAGTATCTGATGTAATATCACTTGATGGTTCCGGATACTACAGAGGGCACTGAGGGGTTTTAGTGGGTGAGAGTCCCACACGCCATGTTGTGATTGATCAAAGCACATGGTGTGCATAAAGCATTTCCCCTGACAAAAAAAAAATATATATATAAGTAACATACATGATACGTAATACAAATCATTAGAATAACAGGAATAAAACGAAATAACTAATAATAGGATAAAAGTAAGATGTAATAACAAATAATCAATAACTAAATAATTCAAATTGCAACAAGCGAGTAGTGGTAAAATTCTTTACAAATATAAAAACGCGATGATAGTAAAGAGAAATTACAAAAAACCGACTTGTACAGATTTTCAACAAACGTTTGACGTTTCATTAAACTATGACATTTTGTTTGAAAATCATGGCTATCTAGCACATATCCCGCATATTGAATAGCATTAAAGATATATCTAACAAAAGTTTAATATCTTGGAAACTATTGTAAATAAGTATTACGATATTGGTACTATTTTGAAAGTAATTTTGCATGGAATTTGATAGCAATATAAAAAGTATAGGTTCCATTTAAAAAATGGAGAGAGAAGCGTTAGAATTTTGGCAAATGTTACACGATATATTTAACACCCTGTATATATTTTTATATTATACCATCTAGAAACATGTAAAGTGTTAGTCCCCAAATTGATACCCAAAGAATAATTCGATACAAGATACCCATCTTTAATCTACGTCTTAAAATGTCAGACACTGCATCTGTAAAATCTTTGAAAAAAAATTCAATACAGGCTAAACTAGTTATCGGAAGTGCACATAATTATATATCATTGCAAACGTAATTTAGATGGCTATCGAAATAGTTACAAAAACATATAGCAATCCATTTAATTAAAAAAATTGAATAGTGCTGCGGGAATTTGCTACACCCTGTATATTCCGAAATAATTTAATAAAAAGCACTGTAATGTACTGTATATGCACAACAAATTTCATTGTCGTATCTTTCATAGTTTTCAGACCAAACTCCGCGAACACACTAATGGCGCACCCGGTATACTTATGTCAGCATAAAAAAACAGTAACACGGATAAGTTTTGTAGCTTTAAAGATCTGATTTGCTAATTTAGCACCTGCACGAAAACATCTGATAACCGGAAATGAACGAGTATCTCTACACGAAATTTCTCAATTCCAAATTAACCTATACGATTAAACAAAACATAGCAATATAATGCTAGCATAATCTTATTCCCAGCATTTCTTTCAACAGTTGGAACTATATTTATTGTATACTATTTACTTTTTCTTGTGTTATAGTTCATTATCGTTGAATTAACCGCAATTTGGAATTATTGTCACTTTTGCGTAGGTGTTAGTCACCAAATCCGGCTCAGATAACATAGAGTCGTCGTTTTGTTTAGTAAATAGCAGAAAACATTTTTGGAGCCAAAATTTGTCATCAAACAGCAAGTTCTATAACAAATTTATGAAGTTTGCGTTTTTTAAAATTTAAGACTTGAAAGCTGAGTATTTAACACGTACGTCATCATGAAAACATGATTTCTGCAGTTTATACAAAGAGGCGAAATTAGTAAAGAGCATTTTCTGAGATAAAAGAAATATACAAATATGAAGTAGGTCCAAATATTTAATAGATGCAACCCAGGCTGTGATTTCATGGAAGCTTCTTAAAACAGTAATTGTTTCAACACGTTATTATATATTTTTTGTCATTATTTTATGTGTAAACATTCATGCGTTAGCATGGCCTCTGCTCACTCATAAAAGTAACGAACAGAAATGATGCGAGGACGTAAACACCATTTAGTTCACCAGAACAAAGTTAGAAGCAAATTCATGCAAGACGATATGAAGACACCGAAAAGAATTAATTTAAGAGCTTTCAAGGTTGGGTGACAAGCTGAATTGCATACCCACTTAGAATAATGTAATTATTTACATATTATACACAATCTGTACGTTAATATGATACATATAATGGCTGCAGTACACAGATCATATGAAGTATGAACAGATGAGTTATAATAAGCAAAGCATGAATATTTCACCCACAATTATTCATTTTAATAGCAAGGTAAGCAATGTAGTGAGGTAACAACTCACTGGCACGTAAAACTGCGTGTAACTCATGTCTCCTAATTTCATCTTCTGTAAATAAAAGAATTATTAATACTTTCCCTTCTTATTGGAATCAATTACAAAAGTCTAGTTTTTGTAGTATTTTAAATCAATATAATTTATACTGTAATAGAAATATATCAAGTGTATTTGTAATAAAAATTATTAAAATAAAAAGACATCATATAAAATAAATAATAAGCTTACTTTGTGGTGACGAATGATATGTTGTATTAGCAACAGGACCTTTATAATTGTATCCTTGATGATAAATTGAAACAGGTACAGTTTGAGGAGGACTTGGACTCCTTGGCCGCTTAACTGCTGTTTTAAATGCCTGTTGCGGAACAGGTCCGCGAGCTAATGGTTGCGGTACAAATACCTGCTGATGAACTAAATTTCCTGGTAATGCTTGAAGCGGAAGCATTTCACTAAAAGCAATTACTCATGTACTTATACCATCACAACACAACAATTCAAATATACGAACTTGGATTCTTTGACTAACTGCCGTCTGCGATTATCATCTTCATTTAAAACTTTCTTGAGTTGGAGAAACAGCTGGTGCTTCTCCTCTTTCAATTGAATTAGCTTTGTTTCCAATTGTGAAATTTGTTCTCTCGTCTCTCCTAGAGTCATGACATCTTGTTGTTCTCTTGCTTCTCGTTCCTTTCTTAGACGTTCTTCTTCAACTTCGGCTTCTCTTTCCTGCTTCTTACGTTGTCTTTCGCGTAATATATGGGCTTTCAGCGCTTTACGCATTTGTTCAGCCCGATCAGGACTTTCTGTCAGAGCAGCTGGCATACTGGGGCACTTACGTAACCTCTATATTGGGCACTTACTTTAGACAAAATATTAGAAGAGTCACATATTTTTAAATAAATAACACCTAAAATATATGCATACTGAAAATATGTTATTTCTATAGAAGTAGTAGGAGTTCTAACCTATAGAACTTCTTAACGTCAAAAAACAAGTTTAACAACATGGCGCACCTAACTCCACCTAACCATCAACTGTTGAAATGATTAGCAGATTGTACGCAATATAAATACATACAGGGTGAGGCATTAGTGGGTCAAAGCTCAATATATCCATTAATATTAAAGATATCAGAAAATGTTATATAGAAAAATCATAGATCGTCTTAAGCTACATATTTTAAAATTATTTTCATATATACAGAGTGTTTCATATTGCCAGGGTGAACGAAACAGAGTATTTCAGAAATTATGGTCAATTTTGTCTGAAAATAATTGCGTGTTCAACGTCCTGTGTATTCCACACGAAACAACTTGAAATTCTCTTTGTACTGGAATGACTTTTTTATATTGTTACAGTTTCATAGCAAAATGATATTTTGCCAATATTGTAAAAACTGTGTACAGAGCGATTCAAAACGCAAATGCATTATTTTCTCATCTTATTTAAAGAGAACAGCCTGTATCATATATATTAAGAAAGGGAAGGACACTGTATGTACTTTCAGTTTTATTAACCACTGAGATATTTAATATTTTCTTAATGAAAGGTGAGCTAGGGAGTAGATATTAAATTAGCCATGAAAGAATGACAGTAAAAGGCTATTAAATCATATATTGAGATAAACTTATTAAATACAACACAACTACAAAGTGTTAAACTTATACAAAAGAAACATTTCAAAGGAAGTACATTTTATTTCAAACAGAAAGAAACAAAATTCTGGACAGACCCAAATAACAATTATTTCTTATTGCCTAAAGGCAGGGCTAAATCACATTGTCCAGTATTCCATTTTTACTATCAATTATCAAGTATTTTCATATTACTATATCACGTTTATATCACAATTCATCGGGCACATATTGTTCGGGAATATTTAGACGATTAAAGGGACTAAAGGGTGGAGATAGGTACTACTACGATGTTCAAAGTGTCTACACCTGAATCCCGTTAAGAATGAGTGGGGGAAAATGATTAAGTTCAGACACAATTTTCGTTCAAGAAATGTGGGCGAGTTAAAGAAAAATATACATGAAGCATGGTAGCAAATTACACCGGAATTTACTAGGAATTTAGTATCATCTATGTCGAGACGATTACTATACATGTTATAGAACCACATGGAGAAATGACAATGTATTAATATATTATTTGATAAATTAAACGATAATAATAATAAAAACCTTTGTTGTGTATTATATTTCAGTGCCTTACAATTACTGTGTTATTACATTCACGCACGCCAATTGACATGTAAAATTACTTTTGACGTGACTACGATCTTAAGTACTTACGTCAGGAACGTTACAATAGTAAAATGCTTAAAAATTGCTTTTACATATAACCACTACTGTACCATATTTTTTTTAATTCGATAGTACGTAATATGTTACTTTTATATTAAGTATTTGAACTTTTTGTAGTAGGTAGTGATGGTTTTAAAATTCTGTACCACTTATTTCGGAACTGGTACAATGCTTTAGAGATCTGGAATAGGTCTGTTAGGCACTCACCAACAGGTCTAACGAAACAGTACTATCCCTAATGCATTACCGAAGTCCTATTTACATGTTAAATACGCCAAATTTGAATATAAAATTAAACAACTTAGGCGGCAAGTTGAATAAAAATAATTAATTACACGCAACGCAAAAGATATCATCTTTAGTTATAGGGAAATGCAATATGCAATCGGCAGGAATATGAAATCTGCAATAGCTGGCATAAAAATATACATAAAAGATATTCCATTTGAGATAAAACCTGTTAACCAGGTGTTCAACGTCTTTTCGATTTCTAAACATTTCCCAATATAATAGCGTAAGACATTTTAATATGAAATATAAAACTGGTAGTATTGTTATAATGGTACCAAAGATTTGTCTCAAAGCAGAGACAAATAGAGAGAAATTGGAAGAAGTAAACAGGACGAATTCCACATAAATTGTAGAAGGAACAATTTAAAACTCAGTTTGCGTTAATTACATTACTCGACACGATTTTTATAATTGATTTAGCAATCTAAAATTTTAGTGTTTTGCATTGTTATAGACATCAAAACTGTATTCTAACATAGGGTATTACGTACGTTACATTTTAAAAATAATATTTTTATCTGTTTTCAGATTAACGTAAACTTTAAAAAAATGTTTTGTAATAATCTCGACCATGTTCGCGGCTAAAATTCAGTTCTTTTTATAAAGTTGAAAGAAATTTCTGTTACTGGTAGGTACTCTGTAAATGTATTTTTGTATGAAATGAGTATTGGGTATAACTCTGCAGAATGGCAATTGTTTATCAACTCATCGAAAACAATTCTCCACGTGGTTCTGCTTTATAATGGTAACTCGAAGCCATCAGTTCCATTGTCTCATTCTACAGCCAGAAAAAAGAAACGTATGACAGTGAGCTAACTATATTAAATTTCATTCAACATTCAAATCATCTTTGGCAAATTTGTAATGACCTAAAAGGTTGTTTGCTTATTACTTTGCGAGCAAGATTTGCCAAATACTGTTGTTTTTTGTGTCTGTGGAAAAGCCGAGCAGTTCAGCAATGTTACCGAATAAAAGAATGGTACCTACGGACTAAAAATTATTCCTGAAAAATTTAATATAACATTTGAGCCGTTAATAACTATCTTCTTATTTGGTAATTCTAGTCCCTCTACACATAAGTTCATTAATCCATAAATTAGGAGGCTTATCAAAGATGTTTAAGATGATAAAAAAATGAGTAAAAAGTACTATAGTAAGATATCGTAGCTAGTTCCATAGAGAAGTATAAAAATTTAGGGTGCCGAATATGTAAGTCTATCTTTTGCAGTCATATTTAGATTTCTATCCTATTAATGATGAGTGATGAACAGAGAGATAGATGCCGTCAAGATATTGCAGAAATTGAAGGACAATACCTATCAGGGTAAGTGGGATATCATCATGTTGGGAGATTTTTGCTGGTTTTTTATTACAAAAGGCAGCAGCTAACATAAAAGGAAGAAATAACAATATTTTTGCAAAACTTTGATGTCAGTAATTTTTTTGTGTGTATATTTAAATGTTTTTGTAATTTTTGTTAACAAAATCTGTAAATACAATCATTATTTATATACTAACAATGTATGATTATAACTCTAAAACTGTACATGGTGGAAAAATTTGGTTTTAGTTATGATTTCAGTTAAAGATTGCGATAACTATACACCCATTTTTACAACAGTTATTCAAAAACAGTTTAAATGTGTTGGCTAGTTTTACTGTTACAAGAGAAGAGAAACTATTTTCCTTTTGTAAGTATAAGGGTACATTGAAGTATTTGCATGCGAAAACGATTGTTAACAAAGTATGTACTTTTTAAAGTAAATAACTAAAAGTACGAGTAGGTTTTCACGATAACTGTTTCCCGCGTTCAAGTCTTCGGGGGTGTTGTTGCCTAGATAAGTTTTGACTTAACGTTTCGCTGGTCATGCCATTAGCTTGTTCAGAAGGTTTCTAAGTAGAGTTTGTAGAGCAGGACCTGCGGAACTTCGGGTGACAACTTTTTTACACGATAACACTTGGAACACATCAACAAAGTAATTTAATTACCTATTTAAATTACTAAATTTTTAGAAAAATGTTTTATTATCAAAATAACAATGCGAAATTGTTAGCAATTCTATGTGAAAGCAGTTCATTAAAGGATTGAATAATTTATTGAAGTAAGAGATACTGTACTTTTATGTGTGTACAGGGTTCGGCATAACAATGTTACCATTTTTAATACTAAATATATTTTAATCAAAGAATAATACATTTTTTGTTATGATCATAAATTGATTAACATATGTACCTTTGGATTTGACATGTCAGTTAGTGACATTTACAAAATGGATCGCTGGCCTTTACAAGTGAAAATTTTTGTTGTTGAAAAATTTGCAAATGTGCGGTCAATCACTGCAGTGCAACGTGCATTTCAGCTGGAATTTGGAGACAGCGGAAGAGGGAATGCACCATCTCGACTGACCATTCGCAAATGGATCAGAAAATGGCAAGAGGAAGGGTCCGTTCGCAACAAAAAAGGAACAGGTCGAAGATTAGTCAGACATGCTGAAAATATTGAACGAGTGAGAAATGCGTTTGCAAGCATGCATTGCAGAAAACTGTTGTCACTTGAAAGATTTTATCTTTAAATAATAAATCCAAATGTATATACATTAATTTAGGATAAGAATTAAAGTGCATTATATTTTGTTTAAAACTATATTTAAAAATGGTAACATTGTTATGCCGAACCCTGTACTATTAATAGTTGCGTATTTTTTTATTTATTTCGCCCACTATCTGTTTGGAAAATCGATATGAGATGCGTGGATGTAGTTTAGATAATGCTACTTCATTTATTGTATATTATTCGTGTATGCTATTAATATATCCCGGTTATACCCTGTGATGAGGCGATCTTCTCTATTTCAATATTCATACAATTCTCTAGGAATCAAGATCATTAGTGAGTAAATATAAACCTTTCAGATCGGTAAATAGACCAGGTGAAGCAGCAATTAGTTTAACTTACAGAAATTTCGAAACAGCATTTAGCGGTTACTATTACTTGAAACTTATGAAAATTCCACGGGCCAGTTCGCACAAAAGTACCACAATGTCGTACTGCAATAGCGTATTAATTCATAATATATAGCAATAAAATACGATTTTCCCTACTTTAAGAGGTAAAACTGCTTTGATATAAATCGTTTCAAATGAGATCTTGTACGATAAATTTTAGATAGGTATGTATTTACATTTATTGCGATATATTTTCTTCAAACAACTTGTTATTATCAAAATAATGATATTTTACTTTCTGAACATAAAAGCTAATCTTAAATTATAATTATAAACTCTGAAATTGGGTGATAAAAAGTGGCAGAAAGTTTTTACATTTTCACTCTTGTCGAATGATGATGACAATACTGCTATGTGGTGCAAAATAGCTTTTCGCAAAACATGGTGTATTCTCCTATTGCCAGTATTCACCAAATCTTGAAAACAGTCATTAACTAATTATCTCTTAGTATCTCCGTCAATAAACAATAGTATTACATGAAATTTGATATTTGCAATACTGGAACCGTCATTGGGATTGGTGTGTGTATGTATATTTTTATCTTTCCTGTTCATGTCGACAACGTTTCTCAGAGAATATTTCTTTTCTTTACGCTTATAGTTAGCATTCAGATAAATTAAATTTATAGTTTGTTAGTTGGCGTTTCAATTTTAATAGGTGATTTTGACTAAATATGTTACATTTCTACTATGCTTATATTACGCATTTGCAGCATGTTTTGGGCAACTTATACACAATCGTGTGATTTAAAATTTTTTAGAAAGTTTTCCATTTTACGTTTTAGTAGTAGTAGTTTAGTGATTGTCAACACTAAACTGTCGTGGATAATATTTTCTGATACCGGTTGCTTGACGCTAATAATTCTAATTTTTTATATAACGGAAACGGTTAGAAACAATCAATTAGAAAACATGCTAGCAAATCCAATTATAAACGTAGAAATAAAAGTCATCAAACAATAATTATACAAAATTAAACTTTATGTTTAGTGAGCACTTCCAATACAGGCGCTGAGCAGATTTAGCACACATAAATTTAGTAATATAGTCTTTATAATTTCTTAACAGAAGATTTTCCATTTAGCTATCAACGTACTTCTTCATCCGTTTGATACCTGTACATACGGACGATCAGACCGCTAAATTGTTGGCACTGATCGGAAGACGACTGTAAATTAATGAGTTTTATTTTATAAGGAATACAACACAGTATAATTAACATACTCTGCTATAAGTGTATGGTAAAAAATTAGTTAAGATTGCCCTTAGACCCCACATATGTATTTATAGTAATCCAATAGCAAACATGAGTATAGAATTAAGAATTAATATTAGATGTAGCCTCAAAACAGTAGAATACAACCAGAAAGTGTTTTTCGATTAGAACTTAACTTACTTCTGCGCTTAGTTTAGTCAATGTAGTAAAAGACTACAAGAATTAAATGCATATTATTTTTCACTATTTAAACATGAACTAACAGATCACTAACCATAAACTAAAATGTTAATAATCATTCACAAACATCAGCATTGTCTTCTACATTTCTCTGATCAATGCTAATGTCTTTTCGGCTGGCGATAGTAACCCCTGGACGTTAGGAAGCTTTCTTTTGTAGAACCATACTGTGTGGCAGTACAACAGTAGTTCTGTAAGAAATCCTACTCTTTCAGAGATATAACTTTCAAACCAACAAACCTAGTGTTTAAAGTATGAAGTTTAGTGATTCTTAAGTGTCTAGAATCCATCCTTGTGGAGATAGGTCATATATATACAGTGTGTATATACAGTATGGAATATATTTGTTGAATTTGAAAATGTGTAACATATGGTACCTACCTAACGTTGATTGCAAATGAAATAAATAATAATGAAAAAACTGAGTTGAGAGCAGTGATAAAGTATTTTCAGATGAAAAGCTTAACACCAACCGAAATCAAATTCCAAAAAATTGCAAATTTAAGCGTGGTCGTATAATTACCATCGATGAAACCTACGTTCACTCTTACATTCCCGAAACCAAAAGAATAATCCAAGTAATGGACATTCTGCCGCACCAAAGAAGGCAGAACCGGTTTTGTCAGTAGGAAATGTTATGGCAATTACATTTTATTACGGAATTATTTCGATTAATTACTTAGAAAAGAGGAAAGTAATAAATGAGGAATATTATGCCAATATGTTGCAACACGTAAGTGACAAAATCAAAGAGAAATGGTGTTATTTGGCAAGGAAAAAAAATGCTTTCCTATTAGGATAACGAGATTCGAATTAGCGCCTCACTCACCCTATTTTTCAGATTTAGCTCCCAGCGATTATCATCTCTTTTCAAACCTGAACGAATGGTTCAGTAGTAAGAAATTTTTGTCTAATTCCGAGGTAATCACTGCTGTAAATATCTATTTCGACGACTTGGATTCATCGACCTACAAGAAAGGCATTACTAATTTGAAATATCGTTGGAATAGGTCTATTGAGCGTGTACGCTGCGACTGCCGACCCGTTTAATAATAATAATAATAAGGACGTCGTCGAGGACAACACCGACCTAAAATACAAAAGATTACCCTACGTAAAAAATCTAATCTAATGTTGTTAAATTACTTACATCTTGTCCTAACATTTGTATCGCCAAATACAATTCCAACTCTATCAGAAATGTTTTCACCAGGATAAAAGACAGTACTCCATTTGCTTTCAACATCAACACCGTCTATAGCATTCCTTGTACTGGCTGCCAAAAATCTTATATAGGACAGACCAGTCAATGGTTAAAACATAGAATCAGTCAGCACAAAAGTGATTGCAGAATAGGAAAACGAGCTTGTGCACTTAATCATTCTAAAGAACATAATCAATAATTTGATTTTGATAATGTTAAGATCTTAGATATTGAGAACAGATATGTAAATAGACTTTTTCTCGAAATGTACCACATAAATAAAGAACCACATACTGTTAATTTCAAAATTGATGTCAACCATCTCAGTGACATTTAGTGTAACATCTTACATTCTCCGCCTTGATCTTTATACAATTGCATGCTTAATTTTACTTTCGAACACCTACGTACACGAACAGCATATGTATATTGGTTTTTATTTGTAGCAAATATTTTAACAAATTACACACAGTTTACTATTGGTGTTAACGTTTGTGATTTTAATACACATTTTAACAATATTTTAAATTACAATCATTTTTCTGATAATATTAATTTAATGTTAATTTTGCATCCTACTGTGATGTGTTTCCGGATTCAGGCGTTCCCTCTTTAATTAACTCACGTTTGTAAGTTATATTTCTTTCCATTAATTATTAGACATATTGTTTCAATTTTCCTTTTTGTTTACTTTATAGTTTCTCCTGAAAATGTTCTTAATAAAGAACGAAAGCTTGAGAATTTACACAAAGAGTTTACTTTCGTTCTGTACAGACCGCATACCCGATGTTTTTCAACGACATTGCCTCCCTAACGTAGTACGATCGATACTTCCCCTCAATAAATAATAATAATACTAATAATAATTTCCTCCTAGGTAAATAGGCAATTTTACCTTAAAAATAGAAACCATTTTTCAACATATGCAATAGTAAACAAAGTTGCTTTCTATTTTTGATGTAAAATACAACATTTTTTACATAATTTCTTGTGTATAGTTCTTTCGAACTACTTCTCACAACAATTTCTTTTGATTTAGTGTAATGAACATTATTTTATGTGAAAAGTAATTTGCATTTCTACAAAATTATTATTTTTTACATATTAAGAAGCGATTACAATATGTTTTAAACTTAAAGAAATATTTTGAAGTATCCCCTACCCATTTTTTACTCCTCAAGAAGCCTCTCACATTAGTAAGGAAACATCGAGTTTCCTTACTAATGAGTATTCTTTTTCAGTTTATGAATTTCTAAAGCTTTCGTGATTAGACTCCATCGTGCATCATTGAATATAAACTTAATACAAACATTGCAAATGTCCTGTCGATAATAATCGAACAAAAAAGAAATAAAAATTTGAAAACAGTGCACATTTTTGATGGAGCTCTAATCTGAAACAAAGCGATTCTGCCGAAAAGAATTCTTACTAGTAAGGTAAAACAGTAATGTAACGTCTGTAAAGTTTAATCGAATTCAGGATTTTATAGTTTCGGGGTTCTCTTGTAAGTAACTGGCTAACTGTATGTGTCATGTTCCTTTATACACGATGCATACCATAATAAGGTTTTGTCAAAGAAAAATAAATCACGGTTACTACCAGATCGTTAAAGATTAGAATGAAATCAATGTATACAAAAAAAGTATTTATCAATAATAATGAAGCAGATTATTACTAGTGACGTCGTTAGTACATAGTCAGATAGCGCTCACAATTCGGTATACAAATTTTGTATAACTTGAATGTCAGATGTAACACGTCGCAGCGGTTTGTGGGCATTTTCATTTGCTACAGCAGTAGGAGGCTTAACGAAATTACTTATAAAAAAAGCCAATATATCTACTAACGTCTATTTGCTGCGTTCATGGACAGAATTTTCCGAAGTGTCTCATACTGGTTGTGGTAAACGAGTTTGTGAACTTTTCCAATTAAAATAGTTGTGGAGAACTTTTTAAATTCTATACGCATTATTTCTCGATCGTTTTTTGTAAGTACAGTAGCATAAAAAATCTGTGCATCGCCATCACGAACAAATATGTATCTAAGTAAGCTATTTATATGCTCGAAATCTGCAGGTGCCTTTGTATGATTTAGTAAATATCTTTTACATTGTATAGGATACCTTACAGTGAGCAATTTAGGGAAAAATGTGTACATACATATATTGCCCGCAGAATGATGTAAATTAGATATTTGCGGATTGTATAGGTATATGTATATTTTCAAGCATAGTAAGAGTGGCAGCATAAGGAACACCATTTGTGTTGACAATCATAGTAAAGAGTACTTATTGTGGCTGTGGCTGTATCTAAGTACATACCTAGGTATAAGTGATGACAAAGTTGCGTTCACTGAATATACCACTCTGCATCGACGCGTTTCGATGTATCATGACTCATCAGGACGTTTATGTGACAAGTTATAACGAATGGCAAGGTGGGATATATCAAGTTACAAGTAAGACTCTAAAAATTAAAAGTTCAACTTTTAAGAATTCAGTGTGAGACGACTTGGATATTTGCAAGATCCCATAAAAATTATTAAATTGAAGAGAAATCTTGATAGTACCGGCTATTGTTGAAAAAGATAATTAAAATTAATTAATAATCACTGTCATTCATCATCATGCAACGAAGCGTTTCGATGTTATAAATCTCGTCAGGTTGCCTTTGCGAGAATGACAATAATTTGTGAAAACTCATATACATATGTATATATCCAACATCGTGTATTAAGTATATAAAATCGAAACGCGTCGTTGCATGGCGATGAATGACAGTGATTATTAATTAATTTTAATTATCATTTTCGTATACGTACGGCTAAGATCTATACATTCATTTAAATAAAAATTATTATATAAGACACAAAGCAAATATACCTAACATACGTAAAGTATATTTAATTAAGCTTAAGTTACGTCAAAAATAATCTGAAGCTAGTTTTCATTTATATTCTTTGCAGAAACTTCTAGTATTTCTTTAGCGTTCATGTATACGACGTACAGCTACGTCATTCATACGATCTCAGGGCATCGTGCGTTTGCGCTTATATGTATCTTCCAAACATTTCTATTTAATATCATTAAATTCCAATGATAAAAGAAACATGTCGTTACTTGATAATGATTTCTTCAGGAATTTCCAGTTGAGAATTGAATTTAAAGTTGCGCTGTGGATGTGATGCTGTAGATACGAATATATCCCAACATTATGGAAACCATTTTCGCTTTTTTGGCAACCAATGCCATTTTGGTTGGTCTTCATCCAATAGTAGGGACATTGATTATTGTATGCTGCTTTCAGTGGGGCAAAGAAAGTAAATTCAAGTGGCTCGGTTCGATGGGAAATGTGACGAGGAACGGAGAGTATATCGATTGAATTTTCTCTAGCTATGTGGTAAGCATTTAATGATATATGGCTCTTCTGGGCATCGCAAGTTAAACAATGATAGGTCTAACTTGACCAACCAATCCCTCATCTACTCGACAAAGATTTGAAAGTAAGTCCATTTATAACTATTGATTCCGGAGGAGCATGTTTTATTAAGCCGTCGTTAATTAGTGTTCTTGGAAATACAAGAAATGGAGCGCAGCATATTATTGTTAACAATAACCACACACACACACACAATCACTATTGTGACTTTCTCAATTTGTTTAATGTGTTCGATGGGTAAAAATTTGGTGGCTTGAAAACGATGTACAAACTGCTTTTACCCACATCGTATATCATAGTGGTGCCTGTCATAAATACATATATAAGAGATTTTGACAAGAAATAGTTATCATAGTTTTATTTATACTTAATGCTTTAGCTCTTCGCTCGTGCGATTTTAATGAAATTTTGGGTGATGTTTTCTAACGGAAAAGGCTCAGTTTCGGCATCGACATTCTACTTTCGAGCCAGAATCTGCTTTATTTGTGGAAATAGAACCTAAGTATTTATCAAGTCTAGCGTATATATACATACATACACCCGTGAGTGGCGTGCGGATAGAAAGCCAGTAAAAGTGAATTGACATTATTTAAAAGATAGTGCTTTAGATACAGTATTTTATTGGCGTTTCATATTCCCAAAAGAGGCTCCGCAGCAATAATATAAATCGCAAATCTTTTTCTTTAATAAAATACCCTGTCACATAATTCGCCGTATTCTTCTTTGTTGATTGATAGACAAACTTGATTTTTACTGAAGTATTTTTTTAAAAACGGAGACATTTTCTAACTGTAGGTAGTGAAAACAATATTGTATAAATTATTGTACTTTCTTTGATTTGAAATGAAAGCTAAGTTGCCGTTGATTCCACTAACCCACACAATTTTTATAATTGACTTAACAATCTAAAATTTTCATATTTTGCAGGATCCTCAAAAAAATATAACACTCATGTCTGTCTTCTTTGCTAGTGGAAAAACTTTTACACCAATTACATATTGTACGAGTACATTGATAATGTCTTTCATTTGTATTTTCTAAGGAAGAGAGTGACTTTTCTTGAAACTTTTTCTGGGGAGGGTTATAAGTCTCAAGTCGTATGAGTTGAGTATTCTGTGTATCTCACGTCAGATAGAGCTTTTTTACTCCAATCCTAGAAGAATACTGTACCCTGTAGCAGTTTTATTTGGAGAATGTGGAAGAAGCTGTTACAGCTTCTTCCACACTACAGCACAAAGTTAATATTGCTCCAACATTGAAAAAATCGTCGATAGTATTAAATAATAACAATAATTTATTTTTTGTTTAATACAAAGTATTCAGTTCTACATTAAAACAACCAAATACGAAAAAATCTCAAGGTAAAGTTTAGCGAGGAAAGAATTCAACGCTAATCTCTTACTTAACCTTGTATACCTAAGAACTAATGAATAAACAACTATGCCTAAGCTAACCTTACTCTAAATTCTGTAATGAATTGAATTTTATAAACATGAAGCATGCGTAATAGATCTATAGACATGGATATGGATAGAGCAAAGTGAAAAGTAATACTCTGAGCCTGTGTACCAGATATACTAAAAAATTAGATAAAAGTTTCTCCTGCAATTTGCTTCATATTGTATATGCGTTGGCGTAGAGATGGAGCAACGTAATAAATTCTGAATACGTTGTAAGAAAAAGATCGTTCATACAGGGAAGTTTTGTGTATTGGTGGTGTAATTAGTTTGTGAGATCTAATATTAATATTATGAACATCTGTGCGAAATGATATCTTTTGATAGAAGTAACAGGGAATTTTAGTAACGATAATAATATGATGCATGCAAGCAGCTTTAAGATTTCGCATGTTCAGCTATTTACAAAGCGTTAAGGTGTATGATATATGATCATACTTTCTTATAATCAAAGCAAACCCTAAACAAGAGTTTTGTACCTTTGGACTCTTTTTTATCGTTAGCATCTATGCACGGACCACACTGTTGAGCAATACATGAAAGGAGACAACACTAAACTATTACACAATAGTAATCGATTCAAATTAATTGATTGAAACTACGTGGGTCACTAACTGCTAGTGTAAATCATCATGGACACTACACTAAATCAAAAAAAACTATTACATATTATGTCGAAGTTTCTGGAGCAAATCTCATAAAGAAATTCAAGAGAACCGAGAAAATTAATGGAGGTGGCGATCTGTGGAAATTATATTGCATTTACAGACATCTTCAACAAATACGAGTGTCTAATAAACAATTCTGAACAAGAACTCAATAATGTTACAATTGAAATATTGGGTCCCGAATCAACCACAAACGAAATAAAAGAGATTTATCTGAAGATGAACAATACCCACAATATCGACTCCGATACCATCACGTAGTAGCATCGATAGTTGAGGAGTCACATAATGGAAGGTTTTTTAACAGTGTTTCTCAATATTCTCTCCCGTAGCATCTTTAATTAAAATTTCACAAAGAAATAGTATTTCAGTTGTCCAACTACTATAAAAATCTGTCCAATAACTATTTTTTTATAGTCTGAAATTTAATGGTAATAATTTTTTATATTGAGGCATTTTCTGATTTATAAATAATTCAGAATAACTGTCCAATTATTGTAGTATTCGGTCCGTCAGTTCCCCTGATTACTACAAAAGCAGTTTTCACAGGAATGTAAAATGTACGTATACTCATAGATAAAGTTGAAGAATACGTTCACGGAATACATTTTTATATTGTTTTGAGAAGTAGTCAGGTATGTATTTTTCTTTTGTAATATTAAACGCGGACAGACGCTCCGATAGATAGCAGACGTTTAAAGTGTGTGGGAAAAGTTTGAAAACAAAGAAGTATTTACCAAATCTGAAATACTTAAGTGTCGATACTTGCCATTCAAATAGTATTTAATTTTAATTAACTAATTTAATCATCTACACATTTACTGGAAAATTTTTGATCGACGGTATCAAAGACTAACAAAAGTTCAAAACTTATTATTACACCATGCGTTCGGTGGTTGGTTGAAAGTTGCGCGCGTCTTTTATAGACGTCGATTTTCCTTTGGCGCCTACAGCGTCAGTTGTGCTTTTACACCATGATGTGTAGACACTGGTCGGTGACAAATTCATTGAATATATTCGTCAAGTAAGTATAGAAATTACCACCAGTTCGCGAAATGAAAGATCATGAAATAGTACTGTGCGCTACAATGGAATTTTTGATATGTTTTTCCTTTTCAGTTCGACGGAAAAGTTTACAGTACACTGCGATTAAATTTGAGGTAAGTTATTGCGGTAAACAAAGTTTTTTGTGTGAAGTATATTATGATTTTTTTTATTCAGAACTGTAAAGTATTGAAAAGCAATCGAGGTTTATATTCGACGCTTTTAGCGTACTTGGCCAAAGTTTGAGACTGTTTTATAGAATTGCATGTAATCTAATGTTAAGTAGACACAGTTATATAAACTACTACTAAGTGCCAAGTAAATTATTATCTTTATATTAGAAAGTGCATTTCGCTATTTTAAATTAATACTGGGCATTTGTTTCATATTGTTAGTTGTTTCAAAAACTTAAACGATATCTGCTAATCCAACCAACAGTTGGCGCGGTCTACTACTTATTGTAGAACAAAAGAATTTATTTTTTCGCGATTAGATGTATAAGTACAGTGAGGGCTTTGTAATTAGGTACAGTTTTAAGTGAAATAGTAGTTAGGTTTTTTGGGTGCTCAATTGTATATTGTAGTGTATTAGTCAAACAAAGTTTGTAGTCTTTGAAGGCGTTTGCATAATCTGTAGAAATTATTTTTTTTAAGAAATGCGGAAATAGTAAATAAACATTGTTCCCTTTCACGAGTAAGTCAACATTATTTTTCAAGAGAATAAGACTCTAAGATTGCTGCGATAACTTATGATTTTGATTAAATCTATAGACTGTTAGATATAAGAATTTTATAAGAGTAGTTTTTACATTTACACCATGATTTAAAGTATTGCATATATTTTCAACAATTACGTAAGTTATTATTTAGGAATGCAGAACAACTCAAATTCTGCTATAAAAAATATATTTACAAAAATTTAAAACATTGTAAATGTTTCGAGGTAGCTGTATTCGGACATTGGATTACTTATATCGAGGCATCTCTTCACTTTGTAAACTATAATCAAAACCCGAATTTTCAGGTTGGTGGTGTTCAATTGCAAGTTACAGTTTTATTATTGTAATATTTCCAGTAAATTTCGAAATATTCATTTAAATTCATAGTGCAATGCATTACTTCTAATTATTTTTTCAAATTTTTTGCATACGCCTTGCAAATATATATTTTTTAAGTATAGCTACATGAGTGCGTATTTGTGGTATATCTAATACATGATTATATGATCTAATCTATTGAATCGTTTCATATCTGGTCATGATGATATTCCAAAATCTTTCAATCAATCTTTCTTTTTTAAAAAAGATCTTGCAGTTGCACGGATCTGTTTTGTGCTGTGTTTAGTTGTTGAAGCTAAAGCCCATTTTATGCTCTTTGTTAACATTGAATATCTCAAGGCCCATAAATGTCATAATTTGATAATATAAACACTCAATATGAAATATTTTATTTATGTACCTACACATTGTCCTGTACATTGTTTTTGTATCATACACACTATGAAAAGTTATTTTAGACGAATTCTTCTTGCCAACGCTGTTTCTACTGTTGCAACTACGTAGAGGACAAGAAACCATAATGTCTTCTAATAGTTTACTATATCTTATAACAGTAATAAACAATGAATGCAAACATACATGAAACATACACTATAATCTACGTGTTTGACGTAAGTGTAGTACCAATATGGCCAACCTGTACCAGTTTTAACCACTTGATGGCGTCTCGCTACCTATTCTACTTCAATGATCTGAAACTTATTTTTAGTTCATTTTTCTATTTTTTTAAGTCAAGTAAGCCTTTACGGATGAGCAAACACTATCTTAGTTCTAGTTAAACTACATTTTGCGTTCGCAGTATGCCAAAGCGTTGCTAATAAATGTTGTTCAGCGTGAAAGTTATGGCGTTATGCAAATTTTCAGAATGATCGGCCTACTTTGATAAAATCCAGTAATCCAACAAGTAGTGTATGCAGAAAGTATAGCCAACGATACCGAGGTATTAAAAAATGATATAAAAGATGCTATATTTGCCTTACCAATTCAGGAAATCCGGAATAGTTTTAAGGAACTGTGACGAAGGATTGAATTATCCAGGGACGAAGATGGAGGGTTAATAGAATAACTTAATACTTGTTTTTTGTTTTAATAACTTAATTAAAGAGGTCTTATGTTTTTTTGTTTTTGTAACCATTACCCCATCATGTCAAGGTATGATTGTAGTTTCAATTTCAGATTCGTTTTTTAAAGTTAAGCTGACACAAAGTTGATACAAAACAAAGTTGAAAATGAAGTAGACGCAATTGCAATACTGACCAATAGTGGATTTTATCAAAGTCATCATACTAAAAATTTGCATAAAGCCATAACTTTTCATCCCGAACAACTTTTCTTAGTAATACTTTGACTTACTGTGAACGGAAAATTTGGTTTATCTAGAATTAAAATAGTGTTTGCTCAACTGTAGAGGCCCACTTGACCTTAAAAAACAGAAAGTTAACTAAAAATAAGTTTCAGACCAAGCAGGACGGTATCCCAAAATATGAAATTCCAATTCGAAAATTTTTGTCAATCATACCTATTGTAAACTCAATCTGGGGACAGACAGTGTAACTCTTTTATAAATATTTAAAGAACCGGTTTTGGGTATTAACTGTTTCATATTGATGAACAGAACTAAACTAAAAATGAAATAAGTGCGTTTAGGTGGTGCCTTTGCCATGACATCGATGGTTTCGCTTATTTAGTGTCAGTATTTAGGGCTACCTACTGATTTATTTGCATCATAATTCAATAGATTTCATACTATGGTTCTTCAACAGAAACTGTAAAAACTTTATTTTATAGGTACTGATATTTTATAAGGAAGGAATTAATACCAATAACGTAGCAAGTAAAGATCGCCTTATGTATGATCTATTCGTATGTATTTTCATGTACTTAGTGGGTATTTTTCTTGATTTTTCTAAAACCATTTCTATGTTTCAAAGCTTGATAGATTGTTAATGTTCAAAATTCGTCCACAAACGTAGTAGTTAGTTGGCTACACAGAGTTGTGGAAGAATGCGAGGAGCCGGGATTTAAATTTCGGGGGGACAGTGATATTTTTCTTGGAGAATTGTATGTCGATTGATTTATCATTCGCTGTTGGGAACAAAGTGATTAGCAGCGCGGCATTATGAATGGCAATACAGTGCTGTCACAAGGCCATTTAACACAATTAGCCATATACAAACTACATAATCATATAACTTTTAATTCCTGATTTATTTCCACTTAGAGGTCAATAAAACAATAAATAATTAAATACCAATTTATTCCATAACGTATAATAATATGTTTTCGTTAAATAACTTCTTCAGTGGAAGAAATTGACATTTAATATTAAATGTCAATTTCTTCCAAAGAATGTTAGTAAATATCTGGAGTAATTTTAATTGATTATCAAAAGTAGGAATGTAGAATGAATACATTGTATATGCGTGTGTTGCAGTAATTCACAAATTTTGAATTATATTTTCCTTGTCAAAGTATCGTCTTTATCTCAAATGCTTATCCAGCGTCCCAGTCATTATTTCCAACCGTTATAATGTTATCAGTTACTTATTTTAAGACTTGAATCGAAAGTATTTTAAGGTATTCAGCCTTTAGTTCAATTACACCAATGGAAGATTATTTAATCAGAGCACATTCCTGGAATCACTACTTCTTTTCTGTTAAAATAAAAATAAATATATAAAAATTGATAGATGTTATTCATTTTGTAGAAACGTACAACTAAAATTAATGCTAGGATTTGCTTAGTTGTTAAATACGAAACGAGAGAACGCAAAGTCCTTTGGGGAAAAATTAGTCCTATGACAGGAACTACCTTGCTTATGAAAAGAAGTACTGGCTGTACTCGTTAAGTTCACTAAGTTGGGAATGTGGGTATGGCAGCCAAAGATTCCAACAATAGACTTAAATTTTCAAATTCTGAGCCATTCTTACAATTATACATCAAAAAAACATATTGAGGTAAAAACAATTTACAATGACCTATTACATATCTATAAGGTATAACGCTTTTACATAACAATATCGTTATATTTTCAGTATTTTCAAAATACAATTTTTAAATTACATGCCGAAAATATAACGATGTTGTTATGTAAATGCTTTATATACTTTGGAACTATGTAATTGCTAGTCTTAATTGTGTATGTTTCAGTATGTTTATGTTTTTCTTTATTTATCATTTTTTAGAATGGTCCAAATGTAATACAAGATAATTTATCTTAGAAACGCGTTAAAGGCTTTATGCTTTTTTTTTTGTTGATAACTTTCTTATGAAAGCGATAAGTTCACACACATATAATTTTAACAGCTACTTCGTAAAGCCGTTTGAGTAGATTTTTTTAAAATTTTATCAATAAATACGGCTCAGAAGTTTCTATTATTATTGTTCTAGTTAGAATTTAATAACTCATAGTTCTGACGTAAAGTTCATCAGCTTCAACTTTCAATTTTTAATCTTTAAATAATATGCGCTTTATGAGTATTTCCAAATAACCTAATACAGGTCCTTAAGTTTTCATGAAAGACAACGATAACAATTTTGCTTGGGGTTTGCATTAAAATAAGAACTTTTTAGTTGTCAAATTATGAATCAATTGTTTAGATACCTATATATTTGTTTGTGCTTATCAAGCGACTACTTCAATATCGGTCCAAAAAATGTGCTTTCCTTGACATATTTCGTAAGGATTACAAAGAGAGTAAGTATCTCAAGAATCGTGTAAGTTGAGGTAAAATTTTATATGAAAAAGCACTTTAAAATCTGACAAGGATTTAAAAAGTGTAAATATATAGGTATATGATATTCCGTTAGAAAAATTAAGTTGAATACAATAACGCGAGCAACACGTAGATTAGAAATATGTTTTAATGATAAAGTGTTCAAAACCAATACATTGAAAATGTATACGATTTCAAAAATACTTAGGTGTTCCGATATTTCTGTATGTAAAACGCGCAAAAACTTATAATTGCTAAGGGTATTGTGTGTATGTTAAAATCATTTATTCACGATAAAGCAAACTCATATTTAATGGAATATGTTCGGTGTTTTGAAACACATTTAGTTAATTAGTTATAACGTGGTCAAAAACACTCAAGTATTATGCGAAATTTTGCCTTTTATACGTGAACATGGGTTTTCTGCTACTTTTATAGTTATTGTATGGGTTCGTAAACGAATATACTTACACTAGGTATCTTGTCGCCTCCAAAGTAGATACTGAGTGTATCTTGTCACCTCATATACGACGTTCTCTCCTCCGCTTTCGGAGGTGACAACGTTTTGCCTTGTTTTCATCAATTTCAGCCAGTAGATGGGGTCTAGAGTACGTAGGCGAAAGTTTTGTTGGAGGTGACAAAGATACCCCCATACTCACAAAAAACTTTTTTAGTTCCGCTGTAGATCACTGGCGCTAGTGTCGCCTGTTGTATATAATGAAGGTAAGTTGTCACCTCCGAGTATATGAATATTGGTATAGTGTCACGTAGGTATCCTTTCCTCCTCCGAGAATTGGCAACACAGCATTGGAGGTAACAACGATTTTACCATATGTTCTGCCTAGAGGTGGGGATTACTTCTTTGACGGATCGAAATTTACATTATCGGATACGTCGGATTATTTTCAAATATTTAGTGAATTACAATTAAATTCAATGACTAGTAGAATTTGTGACTATCGATTTTTTTAATATATCCTGCATTTTTCCTTTGTGAAAAAACGGTAAAAAACACCTGCTACTTGCCTATGATGTGTACAAAATCGAGGAGTAGGTGCGGAAAATGGATCAAAACTAAATTCGATTTCTACTCCAAGAATAAACTGAAGTTTATTTTACAGGAAGGCGTTTTCTAAAACAATTGAACACACATTTCAAATTAGCACCAACAAATAATAAATATGTAAAATAATTAAATTTTTGTGTATAACAAGCTATGAAGGAATTTCTGTACGAATACGATCGATTATAATTAATCGGATATCCTCACAAATTCGCTTCTTTGTTTCGAAAATGTCTTCTTGTAAAATAAAAAATGTTTTTCTTGTCATAACATAACTTTTAATACATTTTAGTTCTACTGGGTAATTTTGTACACAGTATCGCCCAATAAGTACCAGATGTCTTTTCGCGAAAAATTTCTCCTGCAAAACATTACTTTAGTTTGATTATGGAATAGCGAATGGAATAGTTTGTTAAGCAGAATTTAAAAAAAGTACGGATTAAAACATTAAAATCTTTTATACTTTTTGTTGGCTAGGCGTTCGTAATAATTGAAAATCATTAGGTATCATCATGATCATCTTTAGTCGTTGACACACATCTAACGATATGTCGTACATAATTAAGAAATATATATATAACTGTTTCAAAAAGTACCTACCAATATTTTTAAGAGTGTAATTTAAGTTTGTTTTCTGACGAAGGCGATATTAAATCGCCGAAAGCTAAAATATGTTTTGATTGTAAATTTATTTATATTAATAAACGGCCACCTGCAGACCGAGACACAAAATTTACGTTCTATTTTCATTTATTTAAGGGTCCGGGGCAAAGTAAATAGGCGCGAAAATAAGTCCATAAGGTGTAATGAGAAAACTTAGATCAAGGATCTTTAAAAAATTACTACGTTTATTATGAAACAAGGAGCACCAACATGATCACCATTTTTAAAAGTAGTACGTGAATATAAATTTTTAGCAAGAATTAAACACTAACAAATAAAAAATGATTATACAAATACAATGCTGATATTCTTGTCCAAGTTTTTGTTACTTATAAATCTCGTAAGTATATTAAATTACTACTTTATACAGGGTTGCCCATTTGGCCATTTTAAATAGTACATTTAATATTGATTTTACCAGAAAATGTTAAATACATATTTTATTCGGACGTTTTTCGTAAACAATCTAAAAATATTTTGAGTTACCTGAGGACGTCGGCTTCATCTGTACAAGACCGTACTTAGTTTTTTTTCAATGGAACATCCTATATTTTTATATTTTTGATATGTACATCGAATTTTAAGTCACCATTGTTAAGACTTTTATTCGCATAAGTCTACCCGTTTAGGAGAAAAAACGTATTCTTTTTCAATTTCCACCGAAATTACTGTTCATTAAAAAAATTGTATCTATTCAATCCTTAACGGGAGAGTGACCAAATTCGAGATTATCATGAACTAGAATGTGTTTTAAATTTTTGCAGGTTGAGTTTTAACGAAATTTATTGTAGAGGGACTTTATTGACATTTCTTTGACAACAGAAAAATTGGAAAAACTAGGTACCGTCCTGTACAGATGAAACCGGGGTCCTTAGGGAACTCAACATATTTTTAAATTGTAAACGAGAAACGTCCGAATAAAATATGTATTTCACATTTTCGAATAAAATCAATATTAAAGGTACTATTTAAGAAAGAAGGCTAAGTGGGCAACCGTGTATACACACAAGATCCAAGATCATTTGTAATTGACCAAATAGTCTTCAAGTCAATAATACATTTCGAGAATTGTTTCGAAGATCGAAGATGCGTGTATGAAATTGTGGTTTATTCACTATTCGAAACATAGTAGCTATGTGCATTTAGTTCGGTATTAAAGAAGATTTCTAGTTATTTATTTAATCGACGATTTTGATGTGTCTATAATTTAATTGGCGATAAGTGGCATATTCGACAATTACAAGTTGTCACGTTTTATATCGTATAATGACTTCGATAACAATGAGATTTAATCAGCTTCAATACTACGTGACCTTATCGACAAATTGTAAAACTAAAGTTACCTGACCATAACCTTAAAATTGAAATTAGTATCGAACTATATTTAGTTTGATATGCCTAGAGAGCGAATTTAATTTTGTTGGAAGCTGTTTACAACGATTGTACGAGTGCAAATGGCACGATATTCATTTCTTTCAAGAAAAAGCACTTCTTCCTCACCTTCAAAACATGATTTTACATCGTCGTTCCATACATAACATTTGTTTTTATTACACGATCCAGACTATCCGACGTATTATAAATTCGACAGCATATTAGTACATATTGTTTATGTTTAACTTTAAATATGTGTACCTATTAGCTTGTAATTGCAAGATGATTATAACTTAATAGATTTGCTTTCGAAATTGCTATCATTATCACTAGAGTAGCTCCGTAGTATTACTAAGTCTAAGGAACTAAAGATTTATGTTATTGCATCAAATTAATAAAAGAAAAATAATATATTTAAGAATAATAGTAATCTAATCGTCAATGAACTCGTCTTCTATCTGATTAATGTAATGATTGCAAACTTAAAAAGAAATCATCACTCGATATCTGTACGTAGATTACTATACAGTAATATACATCTAATCATTTTTTTAGTAAGGTCATACTTACAAAATAAGAAACAGATAAAATATCCAAAATTATGTTAAGGAATGTTAGGTACATACATATGTAGATGTACGGAGAAGAACGAAAGACTCTAATCAACGTCAAATTATTTTATATTGTTTCAACACCTATAGATACGTTCAATTGCTATCGGAGACCTAATTTTTTTCCAATTTATATTCATTCGTTCATATAATATAAATATATTTTATATAAACTATTATGTTACATTAACAGTTGACATACGTTATAAATACTAATTGTAAATAACAAAATTCGAGCAAGTGATGGTGCAAAAAGGATGTTGAGGAATCTGTACTTCGAGAAAAGCTGAATGGGATTTTCAGGCAATTCATTTCAACAAACCAATTTCGCGCAACTTGCTGGATACCAGCATTACTGAACATACATTTAATCGGCGACTTAACAAAATAACGAATGATAAAATTAAGAAGACGATATTTATGTAAAAGACTGATTTTTTTCGTAAAAGTTGTATCGAATTTATCTTTATTAAGCTTCTATTTGTTTTCTTACTAGTTTTGCATTGATCTATAAATCTTGGTAAACTTATACAGGCTAATTTATGAGGTCACCGACAAACTTTGCCATATGAAAGCGGTTGATATTTTAACAAAAAAACATTATTGGAACATATGTCCGTTTTCAATTCAAAAGACTGCAAATTTTTTTTTTTTAATTTCATAAACACTTACATATTTAAATAAATTGCTCAAATCTCAAAATCATGTGAATAGTTAACTATATTAATTATATTAATAATGTTTTTTTATTAAAATAACAAGCGCTTTCATATGGCAACGTTTGTCGGTGAGCTCAAAAATCATCCTGTATATGTAGAATTTTATTATGATATAAAAATCTTCAATTTCATGTACCTACACGTTATCTGAATAGCAATTAAAAACGGTAAACAATACTAATTCTGGACACATTAGTGAATTAAAATAAAACTAAACATGCAAATCCAATATTAAAAGACAAAAAGGGTCTGGCAGACTGCGCACATTTCAGAGCACGACCGTTGCAGGGTTAACGAAATGCAAGTGTTAGAAATACGCGCAGTAATATACTAAACATATATATGTATGTCAAAGTTTACCTTGTCACCTCCGAAAGTATGGCAACACTGTCGGAAGCGACAAAGCTACTACAGTGTCCGTGTATATACAAATTTCGGAGGTCACAACGGCCTTTGTATGGTTTCTATATATGAATTTTTAAAAGTCAAAAATCGTTTCCCCTCTTTAGGATTCCGGGTTCCCGCGGTTCCCCTCAACCCATATATGAATCTTTTTTTGATCTAACTTAATGGCTTGACCTGGAGGCGAGGTCGCCTCTTTCATGTACCGGAGGTGACAAGATACCGTGTATCAATATATATATATTAATTGTAATATATAACGTATACTTTTAGTTATTGTTAGTTTTTCAGACTTTTATTAGAGACACATTTTAATGTATATTACAACAACATACGTATTAGAATATTAAAATAATATTCATTATATTGAGGTATACACCTTTATTGATAAATCTTACAAGAAATCCGTCCCAACAAAGATCTTTTTTTATAGAAAACAAATAACTGATATATTGAAACTCCATTATTATCCCTTTAATAGTGTCGTTTCGAAGAGTCTGGTACATCGTTAATCTATTTCTAATTACAAAATGCAATATTTTGTAATTATGGTTTTAAATAGAGTAGATAGATGATAACGCAGTTAGACAATAAACCTGCTTACATTAATGCCTAGTTGTATAGTTGTCATTATAAAATATAATTTTATAACATAGTAGTGCTTAATCTTTAAAATCATTGAATATATACCTAAGTATTAGATTTACATATTGGTTAATTTAAATTTTCAAACATTTTCTGTGTTTAATTATAAGTGGATTAAATAAATCGGATCAAATCGGTTTCTTCTCTGTTTAAGGTGTTGGAACCTAATGTGAGATTTTAATAAACAATTGAATTTACTGTTGATTATAGTAGGGAAACATAATACACTAGACAAAATAACACTTTCTTTAATAGATATACATACAGGGTGTGTCAATTATCTGAATTCGGTCTATGATATCTTACCTATTAGTTTAATTAAAAAAGTAAGTAAAAGTTGTTCGGGATCAACTGCTCTATATCGCAAAATTATTTTAGTGTATACAGAGTGTTCAGTTTTGGCTGAGCGTTATAAAATTTTCTTTTTTTAAACGGAACAACCTATATATTATGACATTTTCAGATTCCCCGTTGTAAATTAAGATAGTTTTGTCTGACAAACCTAGTACTAAAAATTAACCGTTTCGAGATATTTCAATTTTAAGAGAAAATGATCATTTTCATGGTTGTCTTTGAAAATTAATTCCGTCTGTACTCATATTTGTTTTGCAACGATTCTTTGGCATAATTATGACATTACCTTAAGTTAAACAATCCATGCCAAATATCTTCACTATAGCATACAGGGTGTTTCGAAATTGAAAATTAATCGTTGCATTTTTAATACGGTAAAACTCGTTTTTTTTCAAATGGAACACCCTGTATATTTTTATGCCATTTAATAGTGCTTCAAGTTCCCTTTCAATCGCTTATAACATTCCCTATAGCTAAAGTTAATACTTTTTGAGATATAGGTAATTTACTATAAAATACATAAACATTTATTGATATTGGTAAGATGAAGTCAACAGTGCTGTGCCAACTCTACTAATAGGAAGATATAAAACGATGTCTACTTTAATAAAAACAGAAATAGAAAAGTAAAGGCTTATTAAGTACAAACAAAATTTTTACCAAAAATAAAAAAGGGTTGTAAATACAAATATCTATTATAAACATAAGTATAGAAGGGTTATAAAATGTCTTCGAAATGGCCACCTTCATTGTTTATACACAGCTCTAACCGCTGCCGAAATGACAATTTAACACCTAAAAGTGTTTCCGGATTTACTTATCTCAAAGCGGCGATAATTCTTTCTTTCATGTTAGCAACAGTAGTTGGTATTTCTTGATAGACAATATTTTTTATATGTCCCCAAAGAAAGAAATCTAAAGGAGTAAGATCGGGAGATCTAGCTGGCCAAGTAATAGTTCCACCCCTTCCAATCAATTTATTGCCGTATATTTATGTTAATAATTGTCGTACCAACACATGATTATGGCAGGGAGTACCGTCGTGTTGGAACCACATATTTCTTCTAGTAAGAAGTGGTACATCTTCTAGCAAATTTCCAAGTTCGTTGAGCAAAAAATGTCTGTATCTTGCACCTCGTAAAGGTCCGTCGAAGAAATGTGGACCAACGACAGTATTACCAATGATACCACCCCACACGTTAAGTGACCATCTGTTTTGGCGACGAATTTTATAAATTATGTGTGTATTCATGTCTCCGTAATGTGTGTTGTGTCTGTTTACATAACCATTATTGTGGAAATTAGATTCATCTGTCCATAGCACATTATTCAAAAATTCCGGGTCTTCGTTCATTTTTGCCATTACCGTTCTGCAAAATTGTATTCGCCTATTATGATCTAAAGGTAACAGCTTCTGATGCAGTTGCATTTTATACGGATGATATTTATTCTGTTTCAATATCCTTTGTAAAGAACTTACACTAATATCTAAATCTCTACACATTGTTCGTAGGCTGATATTGGGGTGTTCTACTACTGTCTGCAAAACCCGTACTTCATTTTCATCCATAGTAACAGTTTTTTTGCGTAAATGTAGTTTGTACTTAACTGAGCCTCAAGTCCACAAATCTGGTTGTCAATCGTTCTATTCATTTAAATTTCTAGGTATACGTATTATGATTAATAATGAATATTTCTTCTGGTATTATACAATTTTTAATAGAAATGTTCCATTTGAAAAAAACGAGTTTTACCGTATTAAAAATGCAACGATTAATTTTCAATTTCGACACACCCTGTATCCTATAGTGAAGATATTTGGCATGGATTGTTTAACTTAAGGTAATGTCATAATTATGCCAAAGAATCGTTGCAAAACAAATATGAGTACAGACGGAATTAATTTTCAAAGACAACCATGAAAATGATCTTTTTTCTCTTAAAATTGAAATACCTCGGAAACGGTTAATTTTTAGTACTAGATTTGTCAGACAAAACTATCTTAATTTACAACGGGGAATCTGAAAATGTCATAATATATAGGTTGTTCCATTTTAAAAAAGAAAATTTTATAACGCTTAGCCAAAACTGAACACTCTGTATACACTAAAATAATTTTACGATATAGAGCAGTTGATCCCGAACAACTTTTACTTAAATCATTTTTTAATTAAACTAATAGGTAAGATATAATAGACCGAATTCAGATAATTGGCACACCCTGTATATGTTAATTACATATTAGAAAAATCTTGTAGACTCGGTAAATGTATGAGCGCTCGCCAATCTTCAAGAGGGTGTTCATAATGTTTGGGAAAATCTTCGTGGGCAAAATTATTGCAAAAATATCGTGAACTCGGTATATTGCTATATTTTATGAATTTTTTGGGAAAATTCTTAGATAATCTAAATTTTTTACACTGAGAGAAACGTATTGTACAGAAGCTACAAAATATGTATGTTATCACAGGTAAAATAAAAATTACAAGAAATACTAAGATTATAATATGTTTTGTAACAAATACAATAATTTTTTCTATTGGTAAACCATTTTGCTTGTTTAAAACATGCAAACGCGCGCGTAAATCGATCATTAAAACATGCGCGTGTTTTAAAGTTACTAGGGGCAACGTCAACAATTCAAAAATAAGTGAAGTATGAATGTCAACTAATTGATCTGTCAAAACAACCTTTTATAAATAAAAACTTATTAATAAATGTGCCAAAAACTGTAATGAGATATTTTGTAATAATTTTAACGAAAACTCTTACTTTAAAGGAACGTGAAATGTGCAATTGATATTATATGAAAGAGTAAATTCTGCACTTGCTATATTTCAAGCACTCCGGCTTCACTGTCGTGCTTGAAAAATCGGGCATGTTTTAATTACCCTATTGTCCACTCATACTTTAATATACTATTCTTATTGTTGTAAAATACATTCTCGTATTGGGCATGATAATTATTATACCGGTGCAGATATATTTCTCTGTTATGCGAGAAGGACTAACCAAAATTACAGACGTCAAAATAAGTAGTAAGTATGTAAAACAAATAAGCTAAGCACCCTTGCTTCCGTAAATTCACGTATCTGAGCATTTTAGATACGGAGGCTAATTAAATCGTTAGAACTTATTCACCTTCCATTTAGATATAGGAACACCTAATATAGATTAAAAGTAATCTTTTGTAAAATCAGAATATCTAAGGAAATATATACCGTTGCATTAAAAAAAGGGACTTTCCTAATTTTGAAGGTTTTTGTAAGCAACTGTTTTTAAACACTCTGTATAATATTACAGAGAAGAACTTCAAACTCTGTATAACTACACGATATCAGCTGTGTGTATGCAAAATTTCATTTGTCTCTTCTGCTCCTACGTGACGTAATATCACTATAAAGTAAGATCGGTATCTGTCACTTTTGTATTTAATTGCGAATAACTAAAAAGGAATGGTATCATATTTAGGTATAGCATGGGATACATGAAATATGTGTAAAATGTATCTTAGAAGCTGAATTTCTAATTACATTTATAGCATGCTATTTAAAATATCGAAGTTGACAGGAATTCAAATTCAATATTTTTATACAAAAATATTTTCACGTAATACTTCATATTCAACCATATCCGACCACAAAATTTGGTTTCAAAATCCCGTTTCGTTTGTATAATACTTTTAATAGGCCGTTCCCACCAATAACGCCGTATATCAGTTATTTGTTTTTACTTTGAAAGGGATCCTTGTTGGGACGGATTTCTTGTGAGATTTGTCCATCAATAAACATGTATGCTTCAATAAAATAAGTATTATTTTAATATTCAAATAAGTAGGTTGTTATAATATGCATTAAAAATTGTCTCTAATAACAGCCTGGAAAACTAACAATAACTGAAAGTACACGTTATATATTATATATTTAGGAAAACTGACCATCACAGTTATAAAAGTAGGGTTTAATGAAGTCGTATATTCTACCGCTAGCAGGTAAATGCACATATCGAAATTTAAAATTATAATTACACAGGTTATATACACGTTCGATCTGTAATGTATCCCCTACGGCCTCTTTCTTGCCGAAGATGTCCGATGAATATAATACGCTAAGCGGAAAGTATTATTGATATCAATCCATCAGCAGGGGGAGACATTACTTTAGAAAGAGACTGTACATACGTAACTATGTGCGGTGGTTACATAGTTGACAGTTGTGATACTTGTTCAACGTTTAAATTTGGGATAAAATATCCTACTTATTTTAATATGTTCTTGCATATATAAAATTTTAATATCGTCTAGGTTTTGTTACGCCTCGGTGAACAAAGCTAACATTTAAATTATGCCACATCAGTACGTTTGTTACATTTTATTAATTATATAGTAAGAATACCTCACTGCATTAAGTATTATTATACTACTAGACCTACAGACACATTCTCTGATATTTTAATGTATATTTTAATAGTTTCCTTCAATTTTTTAATTTACTTAAAGAATAAATTATTTAAATTTCAAATAATGTGAAAAGTAATCTAAAACCAAAACGTTTCCTTTTAATTTCGGAATAGCTTTCCAATTTTAGTAATCTAGCTAACTAGATAAAGCAACATTTAGTATGAAATTTGACATCTGACATGAACTAAAACGCATTTTTATATTGAATGTCCTGTAGAGAAACAATTTTTTATATACTATTGAACGATTCCACTTTATGAAATATTTCTAAAGCGGATTCTAATAATTTTGTTTGCTTTTATTCTATACGAGTGCAGTATTGCTGCTGAATACAGAGAAATATATACACATATAGAACGTTTAAGTACATTAAATAATTCGCAAGTCCAAGCTCAAACTGCAAAATTGTCAAAATTAGTAATTGGTTTCAAATTTGACGTTCGTGGAATCTATTTTCAATTTTCCAACCGAACTTCAACTATCAGAATAATTTTACTTGTGTTTATACATATACGGAATGTTAATCTGCCATACGAAAATTTTGAAAATAATTTTGACCTCGAATAATGTTAAATTTGTACGATTCATGGAAGAAATATTATTTTAAATCGGTTTGATGTAGTGGTAATATCTAGTCATTTTCACTAAAAACAGAAATATCGCTTTCCATTGTACGGCAAATGTGTCAAATGTATACAAATAGGCCTTTGCATTTTTTTTATTTGTTAAATGTGATTGTTTGTTAAATGATACTTGAAAATCACAGTCATAATTAAAGATTGAATCTATAGGTACCAAAAAGAGTCAAATAAGCGCCTATGAAAGTAAGAATTTTTGGCAAAAAGGCAGCCAAAATTCAAAATATATCAAAAAAAAATTAAGTCTTATGCTTCCTTTGCATATGTTATTGTTATCTTTCTTATTACTTTCAAACATTACATAACATAATCTGCCGTAAAGAAATGTAAATAAAAGTACCATAATATAATACAATAAATCTTATTTTATTTCCATTTACAATTGGCACTATATCTCTATAAACTTATACTTTTAAAAGGGCATTCACAAATACTTTTTTCATACTATTGATTAGGTCATCGATAAGTGTAAAATGCTTTTTAATCCTCCGCCACTCTGTTTACTTTTAACATGTATGCTGCGGTGTCGGTAAAGGCATTCGCATCTTCGGACAAAATGTCAATTAATAAATTAGCTATGTATCGGCCACATACATCCGTGGTTGCATTAGCAACAATGTATAAATAATTGCCTTGTAAGGAAGCTTTAATTCTTGACATGATTTCAATGTAGCATTGATCTAAAGTGTTTTCTCTTACGTTGTTCTTCTACAGCATTTTTAAAAGAATCGCTTGAAACTAGAACAACTTAGCATATTAAGAGAAATATTTGATTGATTGATGAGCTGGCTTAATTCGAATCTGAAAGTTTCTTCTTAGGTTCTTTGTGATTTAACCGCAAAGGACTCTCGTAGGCTAAACTGGGCGATGCTACTTGAATTTCTTCTTTCACAATTTCTATGACGAAGCGGAGTTTTACGCTGTTCGTTTATGTAGTATTAGTTAATTAGTTAATAATTGAAATTATTACGACTTAGATTGATACATTGCAAACACTAACACACTAATGAAATCTCTAGATCTAGTTAAAAATCACTAAGTCGAAAAATCTATCTTAGGTACTGCTGATAACAGCTCACTATTCCATTTATTTATAAATAGTTAATCTACCGCAATGATAAGATATTTCTTAATCAAATTGTAGTAGATTCCAACATTATAAAGTATTAGTTATTGGATATTTGTTTTTCTTGCTTTTTCTCTCGCTAACATACTACCCATGTCTGTAATATTTATATTTTGTAAATTGCAGTGACTAAAGTCGTATTAGCTAACAGATGATAGCAGTTCCTGTTAAAATAAATAAGTTTGTATTAAAACTTTTTCATTTAAAAGTAAATAAGTTATGTGAAAAAGGATATATTTCCTTGATTTCAAAACGCTTTTTTCTGTGTACGGTAGTAAATTGCTACATAAATTAACCTTTCATATTTTCTTCTATTTATTATTATAATAATTCCCTAACAATATTATGTTACTTAGTCTAAGACTAGCTGGAATATTTAGGAAAGTTTTTGGTAAACGTAAGTAGAACTGAAAATGATGGAATTTAGAAAAATGTAGACTATTACAATTATAAATTCCCTGACAAAGACGATCTTTCTTCTTAGATCATTTATGTACTTTTCTCGAGTCATTACATATTATATTAAAATTGATGCAAGCACGATACTTCTGTATAACAAAAAGTAATCGCACGAATAAGTTTGGAAATATTACACTAGATAAAAGTCGGCATTAATACAGCGGCTTAGAATAAGTACAGCGTCGTACTAATTGCTCAAAAAGGTTTAACTGGGTAGAGCTAAGTACATACCGTCTGTTCAGATTAGCTTGATGAAAATTCTCTTTTCTCTCTGCGAGAAAATGTATGTAATAAACTTTCTCTAGCTTTACTTCTCTGATTGTGCAAGCTAATTGCCAGATATATTAAATCTCATTTGCTTCGGACGTATGCATTAAATCACTTACAAGTTTTACCAATAGGTATGCCTAGTTTCATCATTAGAAAGCAATTACTATATATATACGTTCAAAATTTATGTTAAAGTGGTTCGAAATTCTTGTGATTACAATATTTTCTTCGTATTATTAATTTTTTTTATCAAGATTTTTCATTGCTAGCAGCAAGATCTTAGAAATTTGTAATGTTCCTTGTGAAAGGTAAACTTTGGGAAATCACCGAGATTGAAGAAGTTACGATTCCAAACCAAAGCAAGATGGGTTATGGTCTCGTACTCGTCTAGTTTTAAGATTCACAACTTACTTGATCCAATAAATATCCGAATAAAAGAAGTAAATAACAAATTGTGTTATTAAAGCAGCATGAATAAGTGATTTTTAATAATGAAATATCAAATCCGACATTTATAGCAAGTTTTCTTTTCAAATTTTACTTTACTAGAATTAGGATAAACTTTAATTTTTGCATATTTGATGATAATAATAAGATAATGCGAAAAAACGATATTTCCGAATCTTCACTCCTTAAAACATTTTCGGTACCTGAGAAATAGTCCTGTTTAAATATTATTTAGTTATTAAGTACATTGGTAAGTTTTGAAATATTTGTAAGATGTAGAACCAGTTGCAGAATTAATTAATTAACAGTTTAAAATGTGTTTTTTGTTTGTTGTCATAATTATAGTAGGCGATTGTTACCTTTAGAATAGAATCAAATGATCACATATAGGGCATGTCATATGTGATGCTGTTGGAGTTGAGGATTTCATTAGACGCTTTATCAGGAATGCCATTTACTTTCACTATCAAAATTCCGAATGCAATCCATTTACTTTTAAACGATGTTTACGAATAAAAACTCATGCTGTTCGGTAGGTAATAGATTGAGATGATAATATTACGATGAAAACATAAAATAATCGAATGTATAAACAGTTAGATACATGAGTATATTACAACATGTAAATATTTGCCATTCATTTTCGATGGCGTCATCACTTTCCTCGTGTACAATATTGACTATGTATGTACATATAGGACGAGGCACTTATAATTAAAGGAATGCAAATTTTCACGTTTCCATGTAAATATTATCTCGTTTCATTCACATTCAGCTGATGAAGGTTTTAAAAAAGCGTATCGTAGAAGTCAATGTTACGGGTTCCATAATGGCCCGCACTTCGTTCGTCCTGTTTTGAAGATAAATTGACTCTTTTTCACATTTATAGTACTGCATCCAATTGAGTTCTTTTTCTGTTGATTAATATTTACCGGTATTATTGCATTGTTGATTAGGTACTAAATTCCTATTTTCTGTTCTCTCTAAATTTCACACCGTACTAAGAAAATGCTGAAATAAAACATTAAAAAGTGAGTCTAAAGTTTCAAATTAGATAATTTTGAAAATGCAGGATTTCAGCAATGGAAGATATTTCATTTCACATTTTTAAAGAATGACGTTAACTAATATTGATCGGGAACGTATAAATATTTAATTAGAGAGTTTGAACAAGATAGAAAAGTCTTAGTATTAGAAGTGGAGATGATGAATTCAACCCTAGTGATTGATAAAATTGATTTTTTTGCTATTTGCTCACATTAGTGCTGAATTGAGTGAAAGTCACGAGGTTTTTGCTTTTTAGGCATCCTCTTAATCTGTTTTGAAACGGTTGCCACACTGTTATCTTCTCTAATTTATCTATCCTGCTTAATTGTTTTTAGGTATTCATACCATAATATTCTTTGAGATTTTACAGTTCTTAATATATGCTCTCACTTTAGTATCTCCAACAATACATCAGTTTCTGAGTCTAGAAATACTTCGTCTTGTCATTTCTTAGATCCATGTATACGTCCTACAATTTCTCTCTGTAGAACCTTAACCGCTATCCGTTTGCAATTTAAAGAATCATACTTTTCGCGGCATACATACATATCGATCTTTTTTTTACGTGTGGTGGGTGCTTAGATGCAGTGACTCCGTAAGCTGTATTAGTTGTCTGGCTATCACTGCAACTCTCGCAGTGTACTTTAGTGTGTGTAAATTGTGTTCAAATGGCTTTGTGACAGCATCATATTGCCGTGGATAATGCCGCGCTGTTAATCACTTTGCTCCCAACAGCGAATGGCTAGTCAATATAGGATTCATCTCTCTGAAAAATGTCACCGTCCCTGCAGAGAATTGAACCCCGGCTCCTATTGTTCTCCCACAACGATGGTTAGCCACCCAACCACTGCGGCCAGCGATTATGTATTTGAATTTGCAGTGAACTTTAAGCTTCATCTGTATTCCATATAATATTTCCAATTCTCTGTTGTTTTTATCGTCACACATCGTTCCCAAATACCTGAAACTGTTTACAATTTCAAATTTAACCCTTGCTATTTGTATTTCTTTATGTACATTAGATCTCTTTTTGTCATTTGTGACGTACTTTTTTGTTGATTTAGTTGTAGTTTATCGCTTCCTGTTCCCTTTGTTATTGTTGATATCCTAATTACTGCTTATTGTTGTTCAAGTTTCTTAGTTCCACATAATCATATGTTAAACGTCGCTGGCAATCCATCTTCTGCATTAGCTCTGTGTTTATTTCAATTCTGCAATCATGGCTCTTCTTGCCAATACTGATGGTGTTTATCTTCTCATTATCTTGATAATTTTGCATAATATCCATCTTTCGTTTTATGATATCTCGTTGGAGACCATTAAATGTATATTTACAACCCATTAAAAAATGTGTATTTTTATATGTTGTTCATAGGATTTTGTTACGGTTTCGTTTCTGATATGCTCAACCTAAACTCAATTACCTATTCTTGTATTTTATCTTGTGTGTATTTTTGCAGCTCGGTTTGTATTGACTTACTAAAATGTTTAGAGTGTGTTTTTAATAAATTTTCCCATAGTTACCACTTTAGTTTGACACAGTGCAGTCAGAATAGGGATTCTTACAGAACTATAAAAATGTGTGCTGAAACGCGACCTCCACAATCACTGCAGTTGTAAAACTTATCCCATTCTCGTATGTAGTAACATTTATAGTTTGTTTCCCTACTAGATCTTTCCTCTCCAATTAGGTATAGCATTAAAGTGACGTACTATTATTGACTTGTCATGTATATACACAGGTCTTTCTTAATATCCCATAAAAATTGTCTCTTCTTTACCTATCTCAGTAGACACGTATACATTTACTTTTTTTTTAACGATAAAATTTTTCTAATCTAACTAAATAAAAACATCATGGAAGAGAATCACCTTATGTCAAATAAATTTTTGATAATGGTACCTGAAGAACCCTACTAATTTTAAGGCGGAATGTGCATTGATACTTGAAGATTTTAATGGATATTTTATAAATTAGTAAGGCTGATTTGAATTTAAGAAATGCGTGTCAGTACGTCTGAAATAACATTATGTTTTGCTGCTGCTTGCTTCCTCAGTATATTTTCCTCTAGTTTCAATTAGTAATGATAACATTAATGGCGTCACCCCAAAAAAAAAAAAGAAAAACCACAACAATAAGCTCCTCTTATCACATTACAGCATTTTTATAATAAAACTAGAATGCTATGAATTTAAATGTGAGATGAAAATAGTATTTCAGTAGTTGTTTGTATTTATTTCTCTTAGTTGTTAATAAAACAAACCACGATGTTCATCAGATCAGTTAATTGAGAAAAATTTGCATATTGACATTGTTCCCAGAGAAGCTGTGGTCGTCTGTTAGAGATGGGAATTGCTGCACATAACACTACATTTCTCTTAAAGCCGATGCAGTATGATTTCTATGTTAATATATACGTGCACATGCATGATGATTTCTACAGTTCCATTTTCAGAATCGAGACATTCATATTGAGTACTCGTGAAAACTATGCGGTCATTTTGGAATACGTTAAATTCATTTTGATATGCGAGTCTAGAATCGAAATAAAATAGAAATATAAATATAGTGGTAGTATTTTAATATAAGTATAAGCTTTATAATTAGATTGATTTAGCCCCGCTCTCCATCATTAGAGATAATATTTTACGTCAATTTCCGGTGTTGTCAAATCCGTCATTTTTCTGCTTTAAATATGTATATACCGATCCTTTACAGGAACCAAGTCGAGCTAGAAAAGAGATAGATGTAGAGCTGGCGGTTGTAAAACATATACGGCATAGCACGCTGGCCAATGCGTTAATTCTGTAGGTATACGTTTTACCACCGCCCCACGCTAGATCTATCTCTTTTCTAGTTCGCCTTAGTCGCTCTAAATGACCAGTATATAATGTATTCAAATTTTATTATACTATATACAGGCTGAAGAAGAAGCAAACGAAACACAGTATCATTTAAACATAGTATCGTTTTGTTTATTTTCCTTAGTAAATCGATAATAAATGCATCATTTACAAAGTTAAGCCATGTGAATTTCTTCTTTATTTGTATGTCATTTTAAATACTTAATATACTAGAACCAATAAGAATGATTGTATATATAATTACTAAATTATTACTATTATTTAACGGGTCTATAGTCGCAGTAGTTAGATGACTGATTCTGACATTTTTCTCGGAGAATTGAAATCCGATTAACCTACCATTCGCTGTTGGGAGCAAAGCGTTTAACAGCGCGGCATTATAAAAGACGGTATGAGGCTGTCACAAATCCATTTCAGCACAATTTAATAAATGTGTTGAAATGGGTACACACAAAAAACTACCCAGAGAGAGTTGCAGTGATAATCAGACAAGCGATACAGCTGACGAAGCCATTGCAACTAAGCATCCACTACCCAGAAAAAAAATGATTATGTTTATCCAACCGCTGAACGAGCTTTTCAAGACCGTCATCATCGAGAGCTGCCACTAGCTCATTCAGATAGGTCTTCACGGTTTTCAGAAAATCAACATAGAAATTACAGTAGGTCTTCACTAGTGAAAGACCTCTAACTTCTTTTATCGGACGACCGTGCACCTCTTGCTGTATAACTTTAGGCTTTTCTACTACATTGAACGAATACTCAGCTAGTAACTTTAATCATGAACGTCAGTTCAGTCTTCTTTAATTTTTCTATACCATTAGTGTAGAACAGTAGCAATCATACAGTCTGTACAATAAATACTGGTCCGTTGCAATGGATTACTGCTGCGCTATTTTCTTTCAACTGTAGGAAGCGAATTATGCTTTGCAACTTGTACTTGCTGAAGGATATCGAATATGTTTAAATACCTGTAGTTCAACTCTATCTCATTTTTTGAGTTCGGTCTTGGCAAACCTACATAGAATACTTGCGCAAAAACACCGTGCACAAATTCATATCCGTTTGACTCATAATAATTGTTAGTAGTATTATCGCCTTAAGGTAGGATACAGGGATATAAAAATATGTTGTAAATTATGCCAATTAAGATGTAGTTGAATTACATACATTATTTATTTATTAGTTAATAATGTCATCAATTCTTCTTTTATCAGTTCTATGCAACGTGTATATATGTAATTGCTGAACGAATAAAATATTCTTTTGCAATATAAACCACTATGCAAGATACATATGTATGTATATGGGGAAAACATGTTGATATAAAGGGGAAGTATTTACCTACTGTAATGTTTTATAAACACGACCATATTTTGCGCGACAAATATATAAATGCATCGACCGTACTCGAACACATACAATATATATATACCGTCTGGAAATAATCGTCCGAGGAACGGACGAGCAGTGTACGACTGGTCTATATAATGAACGGTGCATGTCTTATACTATTGCCACTGCGGTAAATTGTTAAACATACTCGCATCCCCTCCACGGTTCTACATGTTAAGGAGGGAGAGATTTGATTCCAGATCTAGGTATGTGCAATCGGCCAAATATACGAAAGGTTTGCTCTATCCAGCATGCTGTCACCGCAATCCGTATTTCATTCTCTTTCAACGCATTTGATGCCCATCATCCGGACGTTTCCAGCAATACACGGCACTTTAACCAAACTCATGCACATACCGTAGCAAGAAATCATCACGATGGACGAATTTCACGATTAGTGAATAATTCTGGCCTATTTTTATATTTATGTGCTTTTATGTACATATTACTGTTGCTTCCCATTTACATAAAATCTTACTTATTCCTAGATCGCCCCACTTGAATGTCTTTCCATTCGAAAAAAAGATAGTGATTATTATTTAGTGATTATAGAATTGATTATTTATTACTGCACAATTCACAATTTATTTTCTTCCGTATGAAAACAATTTTATTCGAAATTTTTGCTTTATTTCCTATGAGCCATGTTTTTTTTAAAATTCAACGAAAATACTGCCTAAATTGTTTGTTTTTACTTCTCCAGTTATTACTTTGCATATTAAGTGGAATATAACTCAAATTTAGTAAAAAGGTTGTTTTTATTATTTTATTTTAAGAATTGCTGCTGTACCTCGTGCCTTCTAACATTTACCTTTAGTGAAGGAAATACCAAATTACACGATCTTATTAGTTGCTGTGTTAGTTCCTTTAATCGACATGAGTGGAATAAGTTAGTTCGGTGGTTTTGCTCGCATTCCACACTTACTATGTAGCGATATAATATACGAATACAACGTTCTGATTCTCCCGATCATGTAGCCCAGTCGTATACTGCTCGTCCGTCGCCCGGACGATTATTTCCAGACGGTATATACATATGTATACATACGTACATATCTGTATGGAAATCGATTAGGTACTAAATATTAGTGATAGTTTGTATTCAGGCAAACCTGTGCTAATCTTGTGGCAAATGGAAGAAGTTATTCACCGAAACGAGGATGAGATGTTATTGCACAACGTTAGCATTTGTTTATCTTTTGTACTTTCTATCGCAATTTAGAGATACAATCGAGAAAATTGGAGTAGGTGTACTGAAAACAGCCACGGTAGAAAGAGAAACATTTATATAGTAGTATGTATACAGATTATCTAGGAATAGGTAGCGATCCAATGAGTACGAGTGAATAGAGCGTACATATGTGTTAATATTAAACAGACGAGTGCGGCGATCCCTTGAGCGCGTTCTAAAATATAACCATTACTTACAAAAATACAAAAAATGTTTTTGGCAGAGATTTATTATTTATAACTTCCACGTTTATATTAATGTCAAAACCGGTTTAATTGAAAATTGTAATCAACTTTGTTATTTTATAGTAGGAATAAATATTTTTATTTCATTTTTAAATTCTACGGCATTACACCATAACGTTTGTGACTTTATGCGATGTTTTTAATTGATAGTTCGATTTCACATTTACGGTTAAATTACAGGTGTTAACTTTCGAATATCAAACTGTAGTGAATTAGAAAAGTGCGTAGATTATAAATATGTTGTTATTGAGAAATTAGAAAAAGCTTTTTTGTGCGAGTTATAAACATTAGAAGCCGTATCACATAATTATTATAGACAAATGCAATTGCGTCAATAGAAATTGAGATAACTTTTAAACGGTTCTACATAGCTTGCATATTATTCAATGTAGATTGTTATACATAAAAACTTTTTTAAAACATTACGTAAAACCTAAAAATAATTAATATTTAAAATAACGCCGCTGATAACATCTTCTGGTTAAACCAAATATCAAGATAAAATTTGAAATTATAAGTAATAAGTAATCGAGTTTTGTAATTTTATAGGCGGTCAGATTCTTCACAATTATTGTAGTATTCAAGTAGATCGTATCAGAATTTTGAATTGACAATAGACCAAAAAGAACAAACAGAACGATAAATAGTAAGACTACTGTGGTCTGGCCTTCGTTCAGTGAAAATCATATTTGCAACGGCACAACCGCATTTTCTTTGAAAGTAATATGAAGTCTTCGTGATGAGATAACCTCTAAGAATTGTTGAAATCCCCTGGTTTATCCGTCATTTTTAGGTAGATGAGTGTAGATTAGCACGAAATCTCTTCGTGGGCAAAGAGTTTAATCCGGTATAATCCGTCAAACTACATCAGCGTGACTTAATTTCTAATAAAACTTTTAGTTGGTTTTAAGCTGGCTTTTGAGCTGGTTTTAGTTGGTTTTCACCTAGATTTAGTTGGCTTTGAGCTGGTTTCAGTGGGTTTTGACCTGGTTTTAGTTGGTTACGTCATCAGGAGGGAGCCTTCTCCCCAGGGGGCTAGGAAGCTTTCTCTTCGGGGTCCTAGGGGACTTTTCTCGGTGGACCAAAGCGCCATCTAGCATCTAAAGGAGCCCAAAGGGGCCAGCCGCGCCATCTAGCATCTACCGAGGATCAAAAGTGTCATTTAGCATTTAGCACCATCTTAGCAGCGGCATCTAGCGGGCATACAGCCTTGTCAAGCTGCCAGTGAGGAGTCATTGGGGGGTCGTATATAGTGCCTGGCTCGTCCGTAGCCCCCCTACTTTAAAGGGCTTTTAATTTCTGTGTATTTTGGATAATGAACTATTTTTATGAAACTGTTGTGTTTTAATAAAACAACAATGATACACAACGGTCACTCAGCAATATTGGTAAATACTTATTGAGCGTTAGGTTTGCATATAATTTTATTTTTCTTTGTATAATAGTTATGTTTAAAAGTAGTATAAAATGTTGTTAGATTTAAGGCTGAATATGTTATCACTTGTTAGATGTGCATAGTCTATCATGGTTTACTAAAGGATTCCATATAATTTCATAAATTCTTCATATATTAGGCTTATCATTGAAAACACGTCATTTATCAAAAATACAAGAAGAATATATATTTTTTAAATGAAAAAGTTGGATTAATTACATGTGGCAGACACAACATATGATTAGTTCATATCCGAGGAAATATCGATTGTAAGCAAAAAAGTTGCACACCAGCAAAAACAACTAAAAAATCTCTACCAAAGGCAGTTTTTATCTTTCTGATTTGTGTAAAGGTATTGGAGGAGCGAGTGGTGGTTAAAAAGAGAGTAGTTTCCGAAACGAAGAAATATTTTTAAAACTAAACAGATATGAAAATACTTTTTATACCATTATTTGTTTCACAAAAAAGTAGTGATTACTCTGGAAATTGCAAGCTCTATCTTTTATAGGTAGCTAAATATCCTGTAAATACATCAAACATTGGACATTGGCTGGTTACTAAAATCAACCTTTTAATTATAAACTAATTTTTTTTTAATTTCTCGATTGAATACACACAAAAATATGTGTTGCTGTGTATATATCTGTAAATAATTTATCGCATCACAGGATGAACAAAGTTTGAGGTGGCATACAGTGTCGCCGGGAAAACTGAAAGGATGCTATTGTAAATAAATTTATTTTTTACGTGTTGATCTATTTTGACGGGAAAATGTGGTGTAGTATTGTATCATCACTAAACCTTCCACTTTGATTCAGTTAAAAATCTGAAATGCGTATTACATTCTACGTGGATCAATCGTGTTTCAATCAGTATCTGTAACCAACATAATTAATTGAACTTTCTACATTTTTTATCGTTTCTACATACGCTAGCTTACAGATTTTGTTACATGTAAGAATTACATAAAATAAGTGACAGGTTCCGAAGCGTCTAGCGTCTATAGCAAAATCAGGATTTTTCTTGCATCTGCTGCATCATCGACCGGAAATTTATACTGTAATTTTCTTGTGACAACTTTCAATGAGGAATGTATTTGCTTCAAAACCGCCAATATTCAATATTGTCTACCACTTGTTGAGAAATGTTGCGCATACTTAACATAATAATATCTGATATAAATTTTCAGTTTGGCGTATTACTTTTAGTATTTAACAGGTGGCGTTTGATATGCCGCCGCAACATTATTGCGTTGCAAACAAATTTAATAATACTTCTATATTATAAATTCCTATAAATTAGTAATATTTTCAAAATACTGACTCAGCAACAAAGAGCCTAACTCTTCTAATTATATTGGAAAGAATATATTGCTACAATCATAGAAATTAACTGACTAGAGAACTAAAGCAAATTGTTAAATCATATGAGTCTTTGAATAGGGTACGCTTTAGATAAACATCAAAGTTACGAGTCGAATCAGAAAAAGTACTGTATCTTTGCTCTTCACACACGTCTACGTATGTTATACATAGTGAGCTTACCTGAATACAAAGTTTCTTTTTCTGGATGATTTCTTTTAACTACATTAAGGAAGGGTTAGTTTCCACATCAATGATATATTGTAAAATCTTAACAATTGACTTCACATTATCGTCTAGACAGATTTTGTGTGTCATAAGTGGTACCTATGTATCAATTGTAAATATTGTTAAAACAAACTGTAAAACTGTAGATAATTGCATCTAATGATATTAATTTATTTTGTACGTGCATCTACGAAAAGTAAGTCCGCTTAATGTTTACTTTGTACATCAACTACATACATAATAGATAATAAAACAAATATTATATTACTATAAACATGAAACTAACTAAAAACATGAAACATGAAAATTATGATTACTAACTTTTTAATTATTTCACACAGTTGCTTAGAAATGTTGTAGCTTCAAATTAATATGATGACAACGAGTAGTTGATGTTTCAATTTGTTAATTTACGAACCTTGTTATATTTTTAGTTTAAAATTTTTAATTTTAAAGATACGGCTTCTGATTGAAATATGAAGTATAAAGGATGATTCATGTGAGTGCAGCACAAAGTAGAAGATCTTTTTTAAATTGAACACCCTGTAAATTTTGTAATTTTTTAATTAATGAACTGCTTTCAAGGACCTATAATACTTATGTCTTAAGTGGTTGATTACATTAATTACGCGCATTAAGGCTACGAGATTATGACAAATTTTATTAGAATTACTGTTACAGTTTGACGTATTCAATGTTCGAAATGTTCTCCATGTACTTGTTGGCAATTAATCTAATCTACAGAAAAACCCTTCTCTAACTTTTTAAAAAAACTTGAGGTAAAATATTCTCTATTTCTGTTTGAGATCATTAATGTTGTCTGGCTTTGTAGTATAGACTTGTTTGAGATTACCGCATAAAATTCAAAGGTGAAAGATCTGGTGATCTACTGATGTCTTGATCACTCAATAGCACCTTATCAATTTATTATTCAACCTATCCATTTATTAGGAAAGGTCTCATTTAAACAGTTTCTTACAAATACACCAACATTTTTCACTTGGTAGAGTCGGATCTATTACGTTGGGACATAAATTTGCCAGAATATGAACAACGCCTATCTAATGAGATCCAAATATTTTCTCGTTGTCAAATTCCCATCAATAACAATTGGATTAATTATATGGTTACCGATGATACCAGCACAGACGTTCAATTCTTGGGAATATTGCGTATGAGTCTGACGCATCCAATGAGGATTTTCTGCTAACCAGTATATACACTTCTGTTTTACTTCTCCATTCAACATGAAAGTCGATTTATTCGAAAAATGGATAGAGAGTTCAGTTTATTCAATAATTTTTCGCAGAACCATACTCTACAATCTGGATTGTCTACAGTTAATTTCTATAAAAACATCATCTTATAGAGATGAAGCTTTTGTTGATGTAAATATTTTAATTGATTTTGGATGGCTAAGGTTAGTTTCTTGAGCTATTTGGTGTGAACTTGTTATTGGATTCTCTGCAACACTTAATAAAATGTTTACTTTAACATCGTCTTTCACTAAATGCGATTTTCTGTTTACTGAGTGGACATATGCAAGTGCTCTAAACTGTGTACTTCTGATTAAAGATATCAACAACTTTCACTTGACTTCTACACTTATATCCGTAACCGACTGTCATTAAAAGTTCAATACGATGACTTTCTGCTAAATATCTCATAATTTATTAAGGACAGAATGACTTTCAAATATCTTGTTTAGCGGTTATTGAAACACTTTGTATATTACTATAATTTTAAGACGATCTATTAGTATTGCATATGAGTTGTAAGTTGTAGTAGCTACAGTTCTTTATCTTTCAGTGTCAAATGCGTTTAACGAAATAAATCACAAATCAAAATAATTTCTAAAGGGTTGTAGATAGCCGGCAAGATAATTTACTAAAATCGTAATAAAGTATATACAATGTTTATGTTATTTTCAATAAACAAATGTATTCTTAACGTAGTGGCTTTTCAAATCCACTATCGGTTACCATAAAGTCGCATCCGCAACATAAATTTTAGGTAGATTTAGAAAGACTAGTAAACGTCATTGTTTTATTCAGCGTACAACTAGTGGAATTGTGATTAGATACATATACAGTGTGTCCCCGGATGGAGTTGACAAAAGGAAAAAAATCTTTATTATTGATTTTACGACAAAAAGTAATTCTTTATAAAAAGTTCTGCTTGTTAATAAATAATAAATTAACCATCGGAAAATCTAAGATGAAATGTACAGAATGTCTACAAATTAAGATAACATAAAAATGCTTCAATATAAGAGTATCATTTATTGCATTTTAGAGATTACTGTTAACAGAAAAAGTTCTTTAACAACATAAAATTAGTTAAAATACAAAATTGTAAGTCTCTAAAGTTTGAATATTATGATTATATCTTAGTAAGTTTAATTTAAATAACGTATTATCTGGAAATTAATGTAGATAATCATAATTAATCCTGACGATCAAGGGTTGTTGTATTGTCTAAGAATATTTAACTATCCATCGTCATTAATCGTATATTTGTCAGTTCTTTTTCGTTGGAGTTGCAAAATGTTAACTATCGAAGAACGTATTTATGTGATTAAATGTTATGGAATTGGAAACGTATCTTATCGATACGCTATATACATGTTTCACGAAAAATTTCCAAACACTGCAGTATCGCGCGAAGCACTGCGCAAACTCGTGCAGAAATTTGATTTAACTGGATCTGTAGTAAACGTTAAAAAACCCAAGAAAAAATACAATGAAAACGATACGGCTTCACTTTTGGCACTAGATTCATTGATAGAAATACCAACATTGTCCTTACGGAAACGACCACAAATACTGAATATTAGTAAATCTCATTTGCAGAGAATTTATAAAGAAAACAGAGTTTGGCCGTTTAAACCACAGTTCCGACATACACTTGAAAATGGAGATGAAGAGAAGCGATTGGATTTTGTTTATGGGTTGGTGAGAATTACCTAGTAGATACACGATTTCATATATCTAATGATATTTTTTACTGATGAAGCAACCTTCTGCACCCATGGGCACGTTTCATCACAAAACAGTCGCTATTGGGCTTTTCATAATCTAAATTACGTCATTCAAAAACGAAGTCAACGTTATAAAAGAGTAAATGTTTGGTGCGATCGAATCGCTGGACCATATTTTATTGACGAGAATTTGAATCAACGCGCTTATGTGAGGCTTTTAGAAACTTACCTATTACCGTTTCTAGATAATTTACCGCTAAAAATGCGGCGTGACATTTTCTGGCAACAAGACGGATGCCCTGCTCATGCGACGCTTTTGGTACGGCAGTCATTGACAGATCAGTTCGGTGAAAGATGGATGGGAAGCTTTGGACAATAAATTTTCCTGCTAGATCACCTGACCTAACACTTCTCGATTTTTTTGTGGTGTATTTTAAAGCAAAACCTTTACGCAAATGACTTGTCGCATGATCGCGAAATACTAAAAGCACGATAGGATGCGGTGAATGAGATAAATGTACCGCAAACCATACGCAAAGTCTATGGTGAATTTATTAAAAGGACGTAAGTATGTGCGGTAGTTGGAGGTGGCGTTGTAGAGTAATTTTTGTTGACTTTAATTAATTGAAATTTTATACTGAAACTACAAAACATGCAATACATGCTACTCTTCTGTTGAAGCATTTTCATGTTGTCTTAATTTGTAGACATTCAGTACATTTAATCTTTGATTTTCTGCTGGTTAATTTATCTACTCAACAAGCAGAACTTTTTATAAGGAATGACATTTTGTCGTAAAATCAATAATAAAGATTTTTTCCTCTTGTCAACTCCATCTGGGGACACACTGTATCAAATGTTGGATTGTAAAACGTCTACGTTCCCTAAAATTTTAATGGAGTAATTCGCTTTTTTCCTGGCCACAAGAGAAGTGTAAGTGGCGTTAATCCAAACTTTATATCTTTACACTAACACAAAATAGAAAACGAAAGAATTTTTCGTTCTTCAAGAAAATTTGTGGCATCATCGGTTTCTCTCGTTACTTTTTAGTGTAGTAAAAAGTGTAAATTCAGAAGCAAACGCCAAGCAGGCTTCCTAGATGTGTACTTTTGATGCATGTGTTTTACGTCTGTGCTTCAGCATCGCTGTAAGTAATGCGTCGTTGCTAATTATGTTCCAATAATGAATAGTAGCTCTAGCAAATATCTCTCTCTCACGGCAATGCCGCAAGTCATCTCTGAATAGATTCAAATTCGCACCTAGCGCTATCGCTACTCAGTCGTTCTTACCATTGTGACTAGCGAGCTTTTACCATCACTATATTTGTCATTTTTATCGTAAATTATATCAGCGGGCTTTCCATGACTTTGTGTGTGGAAGTGCTCACTACGAATTAAAAGAAAACGCTTTGTTTCTTCCATATTAGTAATAAGTATCGGTACAGATAATGGTGTGTGGTTTTAGAGTGTATTTTAACATAATTAGTTCTTAATTGCTAACAGTTCTGCTAATTGTCGTAACATCAATTTCTGTTCGACGCAGCTCAATATATGGTCCCGTAATCTGCAATGCAATTTCGAATAACCACAACGAACATTGCTGATACCCGTTAAAGCAATATGTTATAAACAAGGTACGTATCCGTTTGCAATATACTAATGACATTGCGTTAAACAGCTGACTCGTTGGATTGTTGGAATACGTACTCTACGTACAGTTGCGCTCACTATGCAATGAACGACCGCAAGTGACCTAAGCATTGTGGTATGTACAGTAGCTTCGTTTAATCATTGGACAGTAGATGTGACCGTCCTGTGACACGACAATTGCCGAAGCTATCGCTCTTCCCCAGCCTCTACACCTTCAATGATTTTACTATGAGCTATTATTGATATACATATTTATTTTACTCTCAACCAGTTCATGATCGACCGGATGTCGCTAGCGCTGAGTGCGTAAATTACTTCTAATGTTACGCCTAAATATGTGTAATTAAGCTCGACACTTATGTAACTGTCATTAAAAAGACATTTTATTAAAAATTCTTATTAATGTTGTTTGTATCATTAAAAGTAGTAATAACTTTTTTTTTACTCATCAGTGGTTAGGCAACAGAATTTTTCAGTTAACCGGTGAAACAGTCACACTTTTCTTTAAGTTGGCAAATATGAAGTATAATTAAAAACGTTCCTAGTCATATATGTTTTTATTTATTAGATAATTACGTTAGTCAAAGATAACTTTCCTTGAAATGTGTTGTATGGATAATACTTTATTTATAATATTACTTATGTATGTAGTTATTGATTGAAAATAAATCATTTAAACGAAACGCAATATGTATGTATATTTACATAGAATAAACTTTGAGCGATATATTTAAAGAAGCACGGAAAAAACTTTATTTAAAGTGTAGTACTACCACCATTGGCTAGTAAATTTATGACAAAATCAACAAACATTCTAAAACTGATATAATAAAATGTAAAATATAATTTACAAACAGAAATCGCTATTATAATTACAAAACTAAATAACAATTATCACAGCTTCTTACCGCAAAAGGGGGAAGAAAGAAAAAAACATAGTAATATATAATCTATAGCAAAATGCACTTACTAAATTATGGCTCCTCCCTTTCCCCCTCCCGCGCGCTCTATTGTATTACATTATATAAAGCAATTAGAACATACTGAAATGCTACTGATAATTGCAGAACTCATTAGGTAATTGAACTTTAATTTTATATGTATTTCGAATATAAGAATACCTCGAGGGTTTCTTCACAAAAGAACACCCTTTCATAATAATTAACAATTATTGAAATGTAGAAGATATTGTGAATATTAAGAGAATACAATGCCTCAATAAAGATTGAATCATTAAGATATAATTAAATTACTGAACATGGTTTGCATATAATAAATTATAATTATTCCACATTCTAATCTCACCTTCGCAGTTGTGGTATTTGATACGCTAATAAATTGGGTTTAAATATTGCGCTCTATGAGACTGTAGTGATTAAAAAGTAATTTGATTATTAATTTTCGAATTCTACTATTTTTTTTGTAATTAGAAACGTGCTACTATTGGTGCTGTTTGCCAGCTCTACCGATTATATTACATATACATATGTCACCACGTGTATATTGGAGAAACCATGCAATATCTAGATGAACGATTAAAAGGTCACAAATACAACAAACTATTACTGCACTCAAAAAACATGAAAACACATCAAAACATAACTTTGATTTTTACTCAACAGAAATTTTAAACAAAGAAACCAATCACAAAGCTCGTAGCATCTTAGAAATGATACAAATACATAAACACAAAAATGCATTAAACGATCGAACTGATATTCAATTTCTGTCTAAATCCTACAACTTAATTATATGATTACACTATATTTTTAATTTCACTCAATACTTTCAAAACAAACCCCGTATTGTACACTGCATTAAAGTTATTCCATATTAAAATATATATATATATATATTACAAAAAGCTGTTTTGCGCATTTACCTCTCAAGGATTAAATACAAATATTCTTATCTATAACTTATATTCAATCGATTTTAGTATTTGATATTACATTAAAAATACTTCTTAAACCAATTATTAAATAAAATTTTTTACTTACTTATATTAAAAAAGGAAAACACAACAAACTTTAATAAAGGATGTAGTTCCGATAATGTGAATTAAAAAAAAACAATGTCTTCATTAGAGTTTATTTTCAGATTTTTTTATTTCTTCAAAAAAGAAAAAAAATGCTAATTCTCTTAAATCATAATTTAATTACTCATGTACTTTTTACCATATTTATTTAATGAATAATAATTACTGTTAATTAACACCATACCTACATATTCTTACGTAATTCTTTAATTTCTTATTTCAATTATTTACAATTTTATACCATGTAGCGATTAAATAAAAACAAAATAACCCTTTTGATAAAGGTCGGATCCGACCGAAACGTCAAGGAAAAAAACCCAAGTTTTATTGTCTAATAAAAGTCCAAAATAATCCAAGAAAAATTCCTTTCATACATATACATCTATATATATATATATTTGTATTTCAATATCGTTGGAGAGCCTGAGCAGCAAGCTGGCTGTGTACGACCTTGAATGTAGGAGAAAAATTGTGTAGAGGTAGCATTAGCTTCGGCATATCTCGTATTCTGACTGTGATAGGACTGTCCAAGGACTAAATAAGGCTGGTGTACAACAGCATGCCTCTACATTTGTAAAGAGAGATGAGAGTATTCTAACTCTATAATAGCGTTCGTTCAGTTTGAAATGAGTGTCAATGTATATGCATCTATGTACAACTATTAAAATTGTCTATGCGGTAGCATACATGCATGCAAAGCTTATTGATTGCCATAATTCTTGACAAGAACCACGTTGTGTCATGAAATACCTTGTTTATACAGATATCGATTAGGAACAATGTAGTTCGGAGATATGTACTATTGTACTCATAGCTATTTATAGGTATTTGCCAAAGTTGTTCGCACTACACCAATTATAATATATTATCATTATTTATTAGCTGTGGTTACCATTGGTCATGTCTTCATTATAAATTTAATACATATATTCATACGCATCCAAAATAACTAGCCTATCTGCTGCTAGTACCATTGGGATATTGGAACGAGTTTATTACATTAAAGCAATTTAATTTCTTTTTACGGTAAAGCATAAACCGTAGACGACAGTGTTAAAATTTTATCGGTAATAATGCTGAACCTGGAAAAATATATAAGGGTTTTTTAATGGAGAAACAAATAGCATTTTCTCTAATAGAATTGTTTGGTGGTATATTATTTAATATTGATTTAATAAACAATACAATAAGTTTACTGCATCTGAAATTTGAAAAAATATGACTAACTTTTTACCATAATTTTTAGGTTATAACTGGTATTCGACAATAGATACAATCGCATGTTTGGTCATTTTTATTTTATCAGTCCCTTTGTAATATATTTAATATTTCCAATACCTTGGACAGGCTCGTAGAATTTGTTGACTTCGAGTTCGCGGAAAGTTGCAATTCACTGAAGATTAAAGTTTTGTGAAATTTACTATTAACTTTTTTAAGTTAGATATATACATAATATTACAACCTGTAATCTCTAAGTGTACATTTTGAATGCAATTTTTTGATTAAGAAATTTAAGTACCTACATATCATCCGCCTTTTATAATGCAGCGCTGTTAATCACTTTGCTCTCAACAGCGGATTTCAACTCTCTGAAAAAATGTCACCGTCCCCTCAGAGAATTGAAACATGGCTCCTATCGTTCCGCCAGAACGATAGTCAGTCGCCTAACCACTGCGGCTATCGACCCGTTAATAGTAATAATTAATTTCATATTAAACATTATAATAGTATCATGAACTTCATCAGTAAAATATCACATAAACGGTCGCCAAAGTGTTCACAACTAAGGAAAATGTTACCGACTATGTGGTATAAGAACGAATGCTGCTGTCGAAATCTACTCTCTCAGCTAACAGACGTCAAAATAAGTAAGTATGTAAAAATGTTAATGTGTAAAATAACCAAGCAAAGTGTCCATATTCCTGCAAATTGAGGTACCTGCCCGTTGTAATTGCAAAGATTAAATGTTTAAAACCCACTTACCTCAAATTTTAGGTATAAGAAGCAGAAATACTTTTTCACTAAAAAATCTTTTTAGAAAACAAAGTATTCGTATACAGCAAGTTTTGGAGCATTCTGTCAGCAAGAACTGCAAACCATACATGATATGGACAAAATTTCATTTGTCTCCTGTTCTCCTATACGATGTAATGTTATCATAAAATTATGAGAAATCTAGTATACGATGTTGAATATATACATATATATGAGTTTTTAAAAATTACTATCATGGTCACAAAGGCAATCTGATAAGATTTATAAAACCGAAACGCGTGACAGTGATATTAATTACAATTTAATTATAGTGAATATGTTTCAATTTTAAGCCACTGCAACCAAGAATAATTAAATTATTTACGATTACAATAGAAGTATATACATAAAATAATTTTAAAATATTTAATAAAAGCTGAATTATAATTTGTGTTGCATGCTGTTTAGAATATGGAAGTTGATGCTAATTTCCGGTTAACAGGAAGTGATATTGTATTAAAAATATTTCCAAATGGTTGTTCACATTCAACTGGATTCAATTATACATTTTCAGTTTTAAACGCCGTTTCATTTCAATAATACTTATGTATAATTCGCACCAGTTACTTTATATTATGTCGAGAGGAATTGGACACCAATGATTTTTTCGATAACCTTCGATAAAAGTTAGTTAAGTTTCCAAAGAGTTTAATAATATAATGAAGTAATAACAACAATATACACATGTAAATAATTTCTTAGCCAAATATTTCTCTTCATTAAGTAACTATTTTTATTTTCCTGATTTTTTTGTGGGTTTGTTTTAATATAAAGAGCATTCCAATCGAAACGATCCAGCTTAAATAAGTCGAAAACGTTAAGAAATACGAATAAACGCCGAGACGGATCGATTTTTGTCAGTCCAGGAGGGGTAGAGGGAAAGCTATACATGATTTTGTCTTATTTCCACCTTCAAACAAAGATTGACATGCCTCGGCGTTTTTTTGTATTTATGCAGAAGAAACTGCGTCATGTGATAATGTGTTGCTGAGTCATGTAAAATTGCACACAGAACAGTACGTTTTTATGACGACTGCACAATACTTAGATTTAGATTTAAGTAAGGGCGATATTGCGCTGCGACCTATTAATCTATTGTACTCGCTTGCATGAGCTGTAAGCTGCTGGGATATGCTCGCTCTCAAAGCTCCCCATCCAGTGTAAGAGCTTTGATAAGCTGCAATAGCTGTGATGGTTTCAGAGAAGGTATTTCTTCTTCGTCTATGACGTCTTTAACGAGATAATTAGCTCGGGTTTTCTCAATGGTGGTGTAGTAAGATGTCAGGTGTTCCGGATTTTTATCTTCAACCCCGCAGACTCTACAATCGCTATTCTGTTTTAGAGCTATTACAGTATTGTCGTGTGACAATGCCCTGTAAGAAAATCTGTGAGGATACGTAATCTATTTCTGCTTAGTTCTAGCAAAGTTTTTGCTCTGTGCTTGTTATAGCATCCAAGAAATATCTTGCAGTGTCTCAAACCAGGGAGATTCTCCCAGAGAGATGCTCTGAGCCTCTCTTCTCTATCCTTAAGTTCTTTTTTGTAGGTGCTTATCCCTATACTACAGAACGGTTCCGGTCCCTTAAATAGAGTTGTGGTGCCCTTCCTTGCTAATAAATGAGCTTTTTGGTTGCCTCTGATTCTAGTATGTCCTGGTACCAGCATAATGCAACTCTGTTTTCTTTGCGTAGGTTGTTTAATCTGTTAAGACATTCCTAGACTAATTTCGAGCTGATGGTGTTAGAACTCGCCGTTATGGCTGCTTGCACAATGCTTATTCTGAGTTATTTAAAAACTGCGCATAGAAATGTAATGTAATGTATGTACATTTCTACTTTTTTTAGCTAGAGTAACTAACACCCACAAAAGATAAACAAAACCGTGGGAATAGAATAACAACTAAATAGTAATATACAATGAATCCTGTCTTATTATATAATCTTACAAGGTTCTTGATTCTATAAGGAAAGAAATTATCTGACTTGAGTTTTCAGGTTCAAGGTTAGTCTGAATTTTTGTTGAGGTTCTTAGCAGAGTGTTTGAAAGAATGTTTGATTTTTACTACACCACTATATTAACTATGTACTTAAGTTCTCACTTTGCTACGAATACAATACTAAAAATCTTAGCTAAGTTAGTACCTCAACAGCTACGATGAGAATATTGTTTGTAGGATGAAAGCAAATTAATTATATTAGTTTCTCGTAGATCTCAGTAACATAAATTGACTATCGCAGTGCGAGGGATTGCCAGACAAATGTCCGAAGCCAGTCTCGTACAATTTGTGCCAGTTATGTGAGGCGAGTCAACACAGTCTCGAGGTAGCATTTACGGTTGAGATGCAATTAACAGCGCTAGTTTACTTTCTCGGGGAGAAATGCACTAATAAAATAATAGAACACTTTACGTATACGAAAATCATATACCAAGAACAGTGTCGACAGTCTTCACAAGAAGCAGCTTACGGAAAACTGAAGAATATTACATATGGTGTCACGCAGTATGTTAGTTAGTCTACTATGCTGAAATGTAATCCGAATCTGACGAACTATACCCACCAATGTTTTTACTGATCTCTCTATTCCACCTTTCTGACAAAAAAGTGAATCTGACAGTGGTAAGGGAACTGGTGTCCTATTACTGTGTCAGATGACAACTACTGCATTGAATCTACACTACTAATATTGGAACATTTTTTAACGTTCGCAACGTTATTTTATTCGGAATGCTTTAAATTATCAATATTATGAATCAATAGCGTATGCTATAATTTCATATTTCAACTGAAACTAAAAGTTCAGAAGTATGAAAGTATTTTCTAAATAATACTCTATGCTAGGTTCATTATTCTAACAAATCAATACGCGCACTCTGTAATATTTGAATCAAGCGATTATCGATTCAACTACTAGTTCAAATACAAATAAGTTGAACAATGGATGGCAGCATGTATAGAATGAAATATTGTTCTGTTAAATATTTAGGAAGTTAAAATGGCTGCTACTCACTGGGAAATATTGACGTAGCATTTTAATGTCCTTGTCATGAAAATATCACCTTATGTCCTACATTAATCCAAAATGCCAAGTAATTTATTAATAAGTAAATTGTGTTGAAAATTAAATCAGTGGAAGTTTGTAGGGGTGTGAGATCAATAACTATTATGAATAAAGTAACGATAGATATAATTGAGTGATTTTGTTATTAAATTAAGTCGATTAGTTCGAGTATTACTGGAAATAGTAGTCACTAATAGATAGTATTTGACAATTTTCACTCAATAAAGTATTTAGCGTTAATTATTTTTAGCAAATGACGTTCTTTCCACTATGATGAACTAACTTGATAAACAACGAATTTTTCATCGCGGTATATCGAAATAAACAACGAATTCATCATGAGTTTCGATCATTCACTCACACTAATATTTTTCGTAGTAATTACAGCAGTTTCCTAAGCTGTAGACTACTTTGGAAATAATATTAAAACGATTACCTACTGCAACTCTTGATATGTAAATTGTGTGCGTAAATGTGTTTCCATACCATTTGTTACCTCGCAGCTGTTGCTCTGTTAATTATACTTCAACAGTTTATTTTATTATTTTTTTTATTTTATTTTATTATATTTATTAATCAACCGGTGTACCGATTTGGCATTAGAGATGTTGCTGTAAGTGTCAGGGACAAGATTCGAACACCGCGTCGTACTCACTGCTATACTATGGCTAAGCACTCTTACTTCTGCGGCTACCGTGCTAGTTAAATATTGCAATTGTTTTGTAAGTTGGCGCACAGATGACTGGGCACTTGTAATATAAACCAATATGGAAAATTGTGTCAAACTTTCAATTGAAATGTATGAACATACATAAATGCCTCTTCAGATAATAAAGTAAGGAATGTGTGAGTTTCCATCACTGTATATAAATAACTGTTGAAATTCGAAATATGCGGCTATTCATGCGTGCATAATTATCCTTCTTCAGCAAACGTACAGAATGGCAGATAAATTTAAAGGTGTATGAATATGTACCATCTTTTGCAAATTAAATGAGGGAATTTTTCATTTTATAAATAAAAACTTTGCTTTATCAAGAATGTTATTTCACTAAAAAAGAGAACTGTTTTGATGAACTTGTTTAAACTAACTAAATTTGCTTTAAAGCAAAGTCTTTATTTACAAAATACACATTTTCTGCTGAAAAATTCACATTTAATTTGTAAAAGATGGTATCTAGGTACATATGTATATCGCATCAAATATTGCTAGAAGCAGCAGACTAGTACAAGATTGGCTATGAGTTGGTATAGAGAACCGACCCTTGAGAATGTTTTATTTTTATTCTTAAAATATTCGGATGCAATCATTTCAATTTATTGGAAAAATTACCTTTTTCTTTATTTGTAGAAAACTACTGTAACACCTATTTCTGTTCTTGTTATTTTCATACGCACTAACACGCGAGTATTACAAATTATATGCAGAATTTGGACGGTTGTAATTGAAGAACTTTTCTAAAGCTCAGAAAGAGATATTATAATGTGAGTTTTGTAGAATTGTTTCAGAAACGGGTATTTGTACTTAATTAAGTAATATAATGGTATCAAGTTTGAGAGTTTACTATGTACATATACCGGGAGCGCACGCACGACCTGTTGATACGTTTAGTGTAAGATGAAAAAAAAACAGCGAAGAGACGTCCCTTAGTTAACACAGGAAGGTTTATCGATACTGTTTGCTTGAACGAATGCATTCGTTGTATCTCTTATCTAACATATTAAAATCTTATGCCTGCTCAACACATTGAAGACCCTATCAACAGATCGAAGTTTTCAAGCACGACAGAATACATTAGAGACAGCAGCAGACTTGCGCCTGCGTACGTGCATATTAGACTCATCAAGGTGTTGCGAATGAATAATACAGCAAGACGGTCAGACAGAGCATAACGTAGCGCTTTCCAGTTACAGTCGACCACAAATTGCTAATGCATCTATCAGCAGGTCGAACGTGCGCACACTGTATAAAGACAGTGTAATAGTAAAAATGAAAACTATAGAAATAGTGGAAGTGGTAAAAACAACTGGTTATGAGTAGAGAAGATTATAATTAACAGCGCGACATGATTTACAGTGAGGTAGTGTTATAACAAAGCCAGGGAAACACCTTTTATTTATTCATTTATTTGGCATTTGAGACTCAAACAGAGAAAACAACAAAACAAATAGCAAATAATAAGTACAGAGTTAGTTAGTAAAACTAATGTTAATAAATTCAATTAATTTAATAAATTTAAATTTAATGTTCGGAATCACACCGACACACGATGCGGAGCATATGATCTTTATAGTACCCATAACTGTGGGTGAAGCAATCAATATCGAATCGATCACACAATTTACGCAGAAAGAGCTGCTGTCGTAGTCCTGACATACAATACAGCTTAAAAACTTCACTTGCCACAAAAAATGATAATATGTGATAATATTTTAATTAAGACTTGCATTAAATATTAGTATTCTAAGGTTGAATATTTCAATATATTGTACTCTAATATGCGTTAAGTTCTGTGGAATATTTTATAAAGTTGATATTGGAATATGATCTAATCTCTTTAATGTAAAATAGTAGATATAGTAGAAATATATAAATAAGCTATTGTTTGAGTGTTTGTGAACAGATGACGCGTCAAAGCTGAACACTAATGTAGAGGATGAATAAAATATTTAATGATGAAATTGAACAGACAATTATTATATGTATTTTGTGACCTTTATGTACTTTTCTTTCAATTCCTGAAATATTTCCACTTGTAGGTTAATAAAACAACAATAAAGATTGAACAGACGAGTATATATTTCAGATTACTTCTGAAAGCTTGATAGCTAGAAAAGCTAAGTTGGTTAGTATTCTTTTCGCGAGTAAAGGAATGGAAGTGAAGTATGTATATACCATGTGAATGAAGCTTATATTCCAGTCGAACGTTAATCTAAGCAATTTCGTTTAGTTGTTGTTAGATTCAACTTTAGTTTACCATGACTGAAAATTTGAAGCTGAATCACAAGTTAATTCCTCAATTTTTATTGCATTAACGAACTGTTTCATTTAACTCTTCTCTATTATGTATTGTATTAACCAAAAAGAATACACTGTGCAATTGAAAGTGATTTTAAAGCGTGAAGAAATGCTTCTTACTACTTGAGATATCCTGTACATACTGATTCTGGGTATTATATTATTGAATTTCAGTATAAGAATACAGGAAAGGAATAATAAATCTTTTAGAATCGACATCAAATTTACACGCCAGGTTTTTTTTTTTGAAAATTTTGCTAGCTCTCTGCCAAACAAACTTCTATATTAGCAACCGTCAAATTATTAGAAAATGAAGTATTATGCAATTCCTGTTTTAGTATATATTACTCTGTGTTATATGTGTATGACTGAAATGTTTATATTCGTAGAAATGACCTGTTTGTTGCTCAAAGATTTAATATTACGACCATGGTTGCTATTTAAACATGATGATTTTCGGAAGACTTGGTTACGGATGTTATGCATTTACATTCACGAATGTGTATAGAATATTACAGACATGCATTTCTTAAGCTTACTGATCCGGATTCGGAGTTCCGCTTGTTAAATTACTCAAAACATTTGAAATGTGGAAATAACCGTGGAATGTTACCAGTGAATAAATTTATGTTTGGAATAAAAGTGCTCTAGTTAGCAATACAGTTTACTGGCATTTAGCTTTATGCATAGTATTTTTTGTGTTTAATTTTAAGAGCTTTCAATATAATTTATTTAGTATATAAAATGAATGATAAAATGAACTGAAAAAATGTTGAAACTACGGTTATTAAATATATTTAAGAAATGGTAAAGGTAATCTTCTACAATATTTTGAATGCATTGCAGTGATATTGTTATGTAAAAGCTTAAAATTAATAAATTAAAAAATTACATAAAAGACAGAGCAATATATAGTATATTTGAACAACTTTATCAGTTAAATTAATCTTATATTAAACAAGGAATTTCCAACTTAACGAAACGCCAATGGTCCGTAATCTTCAACTACACAAAGCTTTCTTGGTATTTGTTGCATTCGGCGCTAGATAGAAATTAAATCTATTCCTCGAACGTTTGATAAACTCTAAGGCACAAAGCTTCTTCATTTGCGGCTTACCAACAATTGTTGTAGACTTTCGTGCTCGATGGGGACTGAAATGTTTCAGGGTAGGTTTAAGAGTAGGTTTTATGGACTGTCATTCCTTGATACAAACGATTTGTTGTTTGTGGTTGATCAATCTCGTGTACTTAGGGCATAATGGCGACTTGTCAAATCAGGACAAAAAATTATTTCAACACTAAGATAGTGACTATTAATGAAATCAAGCAATTTTGCAACATTTTACTGTTTATAGTAACTTCGTCTGGAGACTCTTCAATACTATCGGTGTAAAAACCGTAATTTCCTTTCATTTCCGAGTTTGAAAAAGTGGAGTACTTTTCGCCGTCCATTATAATAACTCTGCCATTAACAAAATGATTTCCTCGGAGTGCTCTGTAGCATATCGGAAATCTTTGTAATTTATTCTGCTTGTATCGTAGACATTTTCCTCATTTACAAAAATATAAGTTGTTTCTTGCAAATGTTTTCTGTATAGTTGCCCTAGATACATGAACAGGTCATCAAGCTAGTACCTAAAGGCTTTCATAAGCACATTACATGGTAAAACAAAATTTTTTAATTTCTTGGTTAGAAATGGAAGCTTACGAAATGCTAAATCCAATATCGTATCAGAAGTTTTATTCTAACGAATGTGAATACTATTTTTTATTAAATCTGTTAGATGTCAGATGACTGATATCGACTGCACCAACCTTTTCAGTGCATTTAATATAATAGATTACATCTCTTATTTTATTGTCTATGCAACGTAAATAAAACAAAATATCCTACGCTGAACATTGCTAATACGGTTCTAATATTCACAGCTGTATAAATAATGACAGTGGTAGATAATTCTATTCTATTAGTTAATAGAGTCGATCGAGAAATACTAACTCGACCAAGTCGCCGGGCCGATAATAGCACTTGTGACAGGATCATTTACGAAGTCCTTAGAATGAGTAAGCTTCTGTAGTATTCGCATTGATTGGTATCTAAATTTAGACCAATCGAATACGAAAACAATGAAATTAGAAAATAATGGCTTCGTAAAAAATTTGCTATTTGCATTTCGTGGTGGGTGGATTTTAAAGTAGTATCGTGAAATGAAATAAATCAACCTTTTTCTTTTATTGATTGATTATTTAAGCAATTTTGAAGTGTAGATTTATGCGGTAAATCACTGATTTATTACATGTCCCTACATACTATTTATCTAGATTTCATCCATTAAAGGAATCTTTAACGGAATACGGCTCGAAAAATGATAATCTATATTTCTAGTACTAGAGGAATTTACCCTGACAATGAGTATGTTGTTGATAGAGAGAACGACAGAATGGGCGATCAAAGTTGATTGATTGTTCTGCTTTATGGTGTAATGTAATTCCATATGGGTTTAAATCAGCCTACAAGAGAAAGTAATTACGTTTCATATGATGTATTGCCCGAGCCATTTTGATATAAAAACGAAATGGTGATCGTGCTCCAAACTATGTGTAAACATTTTTTTAATTTCAAAACATAAAAAACCATTTCTGATTAAAGTTCTCCAACTCTCAAATTTATAGCTTTTGACTTAATTAAAAATACACAATTTTAATTCAGTATTTAATTGAATAATTTTTGTATTAAACTAAATATCAGGTAATTAGTAGCTCTTCACTTATTTGCTTTATCATTCTACCTTGTGCTATCTATACGCTGTATTTTAGCATTAACACTTGTTGTTAATAGTAGCAATGCGCAAAATAATTCACAAATTATTAGCAATGCCAGCGCCTTCAGTAACTTCTATCTAAGAGACCATATTTTAGCACTTTAGCAGCCGTTATTAGGTTTTCTCGATTAGCTTGTTTCTGATTAAATTCTCATTCTTTTATAATTCCCACTAGTAATACATATATCTTTCACTATACTCAAGTTTAAAAGAATAAAATAGACATTTATTAATCGAGTTTGAAAATTCGAAACCTCGAGAGCTCATTAAGCGTATCATCCGATTTCCACAGTTATCCTAGTCTTTAAATAAACGTTCGAACTAAGCTACCCCATGCCACTCTAAATGAGATCTCATCGGGAATGTTCGATACTGTGGCACGATACGTTAATCACCCTGGTTATTGACGTTAAATGATGCCCAAATTTAAGGGCATGGCTATCAAAAGTACTGATATTAAGTTTAGACTAACTACGCTGCAACGTTAGAGGTTACATTTGGATTATATAAAGAATTTTGCATTAATTAATTAAATGGTTAAATTCTACCGGCTAATATTGGAATCTCCAATACAACTTTAATATATTTCTTGATAACTTTTAAATAGCTTTGGTGATTAGCTTCTAAAGCGTGATTGACGACACTAAGATCTTTAGCTTATAGAAGTAGTAGATGGATTGTTTAACATTCTAGTACATGCAAACATTAACATTTCTCAAACGCAAGTTTGTTGGTTTAAGTAATGTATCATTAAAAAATGTTTCTAATCTATATGTCGTTCGTGGTAATACGCTTTTTTAATAAAGCATATTTTTATATTTTTGAAATCCTCTCGAAATTTTAAAGTACCTTTGTATATGCACTTATACCTCTAACTTGTGCAATTTTTGAAATATTTACTCTTCTTTATAATTTGTAATAAATAAATGTGCCAGGAGAAACTTTTTTTTGATCGATATCGTTTTCCGTAAGGTATAATAAATTAAAATCTTTGTTAGGAATGGGAATGCCCGGCATTCGTTAAACTGTTGCACCAGAAAATGCATCATATCCGCAGCTCGCCACCCACGGGTTGTAAGGCCCTATATGCATGATTTGTAACTTGTTCGGCGACGTTTGTTTTGGTTGGGTTGTCCGAAGTAGAATCTTTGGTTGTGTGTAAAGAAACTGCACTTGGTTTTTAAAACTTGTATTGGGTATACTGATACATGTATTGGAGTAGTGTGTTGTTTAGAGGTTGTTATGAGAACTACTGTCCATTTGTAATTTGCAACTGTATATAAAACTCTCATATCATGATGACAACAAAGAAGGGTTAGTTCTAGGAAAATACAGTTATTAAATTTAATATAGTAATGAATCAACATCCTGGACATTGTGAATTTAGGCAATAAAAGAATTTTGATATTTACATTTAAATAAGGGAGTTTCATAAACCTGACAATAATTGTTCCCAGTAAAGGGCTATTAATAGGGTAAAAAGTTAACAATGAAAATTTGAAAATAGCAGTATAATTGATTACAGATAGAGGTTGACTAAGGAATAAACTAAGAAATTAAACAGTATAATTACAATTGTTAATCTAAAGCGAAGGAGCTAAAATGAATTAATTTAAATAACAATAAGCATGAACAATTTTGTTTTCGAGATTTTAGATATGGTTTCCAAACAGTCGATTCAAACGTTGATAAATACAATGGAAAATGTTTTTAATGGACTCCTTTCCCTTGTTCATTTGAAATGAATCTCCGCGAAAAAAATAAATAAAAAATGTGATTACTATCTTTTACGGAAACTAAAGGGTTACTAAGTTATTTGCAAATAATGATATCGAATGACCATCTCACTTTAAGGTAGATAATAGCACGCAAACAATACATTGTATAAAATTAAAATACTTAATTTTTCGTTAATAAAAAACAGCTGACGGAATAAGAGCAGATACTTTGATTATTGATATTAGTGATATAATGAGATTGTTTAGAAATGCACGAACACTTTACCTTGTTAATTTTCTGCATTTTCTTATTTTTAGTTGTCTCTTCAAATTTTAAGAATCTCTAGGTTTCCGTAAAAGACATGAAAACATTTTTGTTTATTTAGTCGTGTAGATCCATTTTAAATAAACCAATCTGGTTTCCATTAAAAAATTGGAACAATTCGCAAACATTTTTCTGTTTAAGTTTAACCCACATGTTAAGAAAAAGTCAACTTGCTATTTCAACAGTGGGTCGAGAAAATTGTATCTTTGGGTATTTGCTAAACAGTGAACAGTGCAAATATCTCAAGAATTCTGCAAGATAGAGGCATAATTACATACACAAAAGCATATTAAAGCCTCTCGAAGATCAATTTTAAAACAAGTTTCATAATAACTTTAAGATTAGAAATATGGTTTAACGATAGGTTGTTTAAAACCAACAAACTACTTACCTCTACTACTAAAACTCAACTTTTTGTCCCCATGTTATTGCAAATGGAAAAAAGGCGCGCAACACAGATATCCACATCACTGTGCTTCATTTAGAAAAAAGCAAATTTAACAAAATTTTTACGAGCAACATCTAGATTAGAAATATTTCTTAATCATAACTTGTTTAAAACTAGCAAAGGTGTAAACATATTTTTGAAAGTTTCTATCATTTCAAGAATATAAATAGATTTAAAAAATGTCAGAAACAAACAATCTTCTTTTTACTTCTTTTCAATAATATAAAGGACAAAGCTCACATTTCGGTTGGAAACAAGTCAGTGAAGTAACGTTATTAAAAATTTACAAAGACATTGTGATTGGATATTGACTTCGTAGTCTCTAGAGGAAGACAACTTACAACGATTACTGTAACATACCTTCAGTTATGTTTATATTTGCAGCAGCACATGAGTCGAATTTGAATTTGATAAGATTGATAACATTACAGATGTGTGCTTATGATTTGATGTTGATCGGTAAAGAATATAGCAGGTCCACATACGTTAATGAGCACTAATTTGAATATTGTTTTAACATACATTAATATTTATTTTTGTTATAGTAACGTCGTTCTTTGTTTAGAGAGTAGTGGAATTCTCGATTTAATCTTTGAATAATGTTTATCTATATTCAATTCTTTCTATCGCCCTGCATAATCCATTAATTTTTTGCGCAAAGGAACCACTGTGGGCTTTCGTTGATACAATTGTTTTTCGCTTGAATGGTGCGAGTCAATGGTTGTTTTACTTACATTGTTCACTTTCGAGACTTGTTGCATTTTGATATCATCATTTTAAATAAATAAGTACAAATAAAAAATTAAAGCCTGTAAGTAATTACCACAATATTTACCAAGCCATTAAAGGAGCGCGCACAGTGAAATGTATAATATATCATATCGATATAACCCTTACAAAGACCTCCACTACAATTCCGCGGTTAGTTTATCATCGCTAATTCAATTTGTGGTTCCATTACATTGCAGTAGGTATTTAATAATACCTTCATGTTACACGCATATTTGCTCTTCACCTACATATATGTCTCGATTACATTATTTTGAACTCACAGTTCATTTTACTTTGTTCAGCCAGATGTAGATAATGCTATGGTAATATATATATATATGTATACAGTGAGTCCCCGGATCGACGCATGAATAGGGTAAAATGCATTTTCTTTTGGGGTCAGCCCTGATGCAACAAACATTGAGCTATGCCATAATTTTAGTTTAAAAAAGTCTCCAATTACCAATTACATCACTATGATAATAAGAGACTAGACACTACCTTTTTAAAATAGGACTGTTTAGAATTTGTTACACAATCGAGATTATTTTAGGAACAAAATCAATAATAATAATAATACTATGAAGAAGCTACAGCATTACAAACCATACAAAAATTGATTTATCTGAAAAAAATAATATTTTTGTCCAACTGATTGTAAAAGTGGCACTTTTAACGCAAGCTAACCAGATTAAAAATTGAGTGTTATAACATAAACTGACGTAAGCGTGTTATAATAGTTATTTACGATACAAGTGTTAAAAGTGCGATTTTATTTCACGAGTAAAAGTTTGCGACACAAGCGTTAGCGAGATAATGATGAGATAATTAGTCGAGCGAGAAATTTGCACTATACTGTTAAGCAATGGCCAACCAGAATACCATATACTCCTGGAGAAAAGAACGTAGTCCATAATTCGTTGGTGGAGCCTCATAAAATACTTTTACCACCATTACACATAAAATTAGGTCTAATGAAGAATTTTTTTGCATTGGACAAAGAGGGACCAGGATTTCGATACCTTAAACAAAAATTTCCTAATATATCTCTGAGGCAAAACTTAAAGAGGGGATATTTATAGGTTCCTAGATTAATCTGTTACAACAGGATCTAGAATTTGACGTACTCTTGAGCGGTTTAGAACGGACTGCTTGGGATGTATTTAAAAGTGTGAAAAAGAATTTCTTAGGAAAAAAAAAAGTGAAGATTACGAAGAAATTGTTAGTGAACTTCTTAGAAGTTACCATGCATTAGACTGTAATATGAGTCTTAATACATTTCTTGCATTCGCACCTGAACTTCTTTCCCTCGAATCTTGGCGATGTTAGTGACGAGCATGGGGAAAGATTTCATCAGGATATTTCCACTATCGAAAAACGGTATCAGGGCAAGTGGAATAGCGAGATGCTTGTTGGCTACTGTTGGACTTTAATTTCTTCATCCCAATATGAAAGTGAAAAGAAAGTCTTTCTAAATACGTCCCAGAATGGCATATACTTAGTATTAGTATTGTATGATCAATATGAATTTCATTTGTATATAATAGTAGACGTGATAGAAGATATTTGTTTTTATAATAATTATTAGGAATATAAAACAAAATAAGTTTGTATATAATTCATAAAGAAAAATAAAAAAAATGAAAATTAGTTCTCTGTTATTTTCACGAACGCTCGTTAATGCATTTGTTAAGTCAGCCTTTTCATATTTAGGAATTTTCTTTTCGTTATTCTTTGGCATTTGGATAACTAAAGAAAGATTACATTGTATTACAAGACAATATCTTCAGTTGCAAAAGTAATAATAGGAGTAAAAAAGGTACATTTTAAAAGTTTTTTATTTTGCAAAATTCGTCTGTTTTTGAAAAATATATACTTGGAATTGCTTCTCATGCGCTAGTAACAAAATTCTTTTGTAATGTTGGCCATCAATTTACAACACATTTAGTTGTTCACAAACTTTATCCAATGCATGACACCCAGCAACCCTATGCATGACATAGCATATCATCTATTGGATCTGATCATCTTTAAGTACTGTTATTTAAAAAGGTCAATGTCTTCAAAGAATACAGTTTCTTGAAATTTTAATCGTAAGTGTCCACCTTTTCCTATAGGTGACACCCTATAGCATGCATTGGGCATATCTAATTGTTTGTTATCCTGATGCTGACACCTCAATTATAACCCCACACTTTTATGTTTTATCTATTAGGATAACTACATAATCAATGAAAATACATGAATAGTGTCTAGCTAGTTGAAAACACTTAACTGATTTTTCTGCTTATAAATTAAATATTTGAATTTTGGTATTATATATGTATTAGAGCAGTGTCATCTTTTGGTGCATTTACCTTACTTAACTTAACAATTCTAATGCATTTATAGAATTGAAATATTTGTCTTTAGGTAAGTATATTCACGTACGTAATCCGAATACAGTACATAGCCGTTGTACTAAACTTAATAAAGCTCGCGTTTCATACGTAACTATAACATACATACATATGTATGTATGTATGTATGTACTTACATACCTTAAAGGCAAGGCAATTTAGCACGGTATTTACCTTTCCACACAGCAGGCATGATAAACGCAAATTTAGTGTTATTTAGTACATGTGTTTGTGCTAAAAGGACGACATGTATACAAACCATTCCGATTTGCCTGAAATACATCTAATATTTTAATTAGTAGTTACAAATATAAATATATAGCGATTGTTTAATTTTGCAGTTGGAAAATTTACGGCTAACTTTTGGTATAATAATACCGCGGGAATTTAATGCCAGTTAATGGAATTTTATTCTCTACGGTATTACCGCACCGTACAGTATCGCTCCCGTTTACTTTGGTGCTTTTATTTTATGCCGCTCAAGCTTTGTTGTAATGTATATTCGCCGGCACATAATATTTATGTATGTATATGCTTCCTATATTTGCGTATGAACCCTTATTTGACCTGGCTATGTTTTGTCATACATGTCGAATTAGCGAATTAAATAAAGTTGAAATGTTTTTCTCGTATTGCAAAGTCAACTGTTGGCTAAATGAATAGCTAGTACAGATTATCTTTTATGATTCAAAGAGTTTCGTGGTTTTACGTTTTATTGACATTGTAGGAATCGATATTAGACATTGCACAAAGAAAGTCTACGTTGGAAATGGAGATTAAGACTAAGAAGGAAGTTTCTAGATTGATAAAGTTCTGTCAGAAGCACACGCCGTATTTTAGCTTAGCGATTTTATTGTCTGATTTTCCCGTTAATTTAAAGAAAGATAGAAAATATCTCTGAAGTATCCACCCACCTGGAATTTCTTAATTTCACTTCAGTACCAGAAGATCAAAAATTAGGATTTCAATACTACAGTGGTTTACACAATTCGCAGGCTAAGATTTTATTAGAACAGAATTATTAAAAAATTTTGTACTAAGTATAGCTAGAAAATCAACGAATTTGTCACAACAAGATTTGGAAATATTGAGGAAATTAGTTACTATCTTTAGAAAGATATACTGAGTAACAATAAAGATTAGAAGCATTTCCGGTCTTATACATTCATTCTTTCAAATATTAGCATCTTTTAAAATTAATACAGACTGCTAGCGAGTGAGGTAACTATTGTGCTCTCACTCAGTACTATATCGTTGTTCTAAACCCTCTTTATGACTCATGACAATAAATGCTTTGTTAACAAAATAAGAACCAAAGGTATCAATATATTAGTAACGATTTTTTGCGAGCATAAGATTAGGAGTGTATAAGTAAGTACAGGGTGTATTGCTATAGTCGTCGGTGATGGAACAATCTCTAACGCCTGAATGTACATTTTTTTAAATCCTTTTTTAATATTTATGACACATCAAAGTTACAATTGTTGTAATTTGAATTTTACGTAAAAAAATCCTCTTGATATTTATGAAAACGCTGCTCAATTTCGGCATAAATCAATTAATAAAAGCCATTTAATTTCGTAAATAACTGGTAAATAATTTAATAATATAAATTAATGGATTTTTTTGTATGTGTGGTGGTGCAACTCATGCTGTGTGGTTTTGTGTGTGTATAATTGTGTTCAAATGGCCTTGTGACTGTCTTGCTGTTTATAATGCCGCGCTGTTAACCACTTTGGTTCCAACAGCAAAAGATGGATCGATCGGAATTTAATTTTCAGAAAAAACTATCACCGTCATCCTGTGAATTGAACCGCGGCTTCTAGCGTTCTGCCACCACGTTAGGCAGTCGCATAACCACTATCGATCCATTCAGCAAAATAAATATTATGATCATGTATAAATTTAGACAAATAAAATTACACGTCAAAAACTTGTAGAAGAAACAATAATAAATTCAAAGCAATTACTACAATATGTATACCTTCTTGAGGTAGGTCCCCAATACGCAATTGATTCACTACAACGCTTTATTCAATTCCCGAAAAATCTCCGAACATTATGCAGCATACTTAGAGTAATCAAACCAAATGCATTTATACGTTCAAACAGTTCTGAGCAGTATTTGAATAATGAGTTGGTGCACAGTCCAATTGAAATATGCTTTGCTGGATGTTAAACGGTAGATGATATACGAGAAAACACAAATCGGGGACACAAATTTGGGACATGTAGAGTAGGTACAGCTGACCGATATATTTTTAATAAATAACTAGCGATAAAATTAAAAAAAGTCACACCACGGCGCTATTGTGTCTCTTCTTTCATCTGCTGTGCGTAGAAATACTTCAACCTTCAACCAACAAGTCTAAGGTATTTTCATTTTTATTGTAAAAATATTTAGTTGTATTTTATAATTATTAATTTAACATTAATTTAATATTAATCGTGACTTCGTTAAATGACACATTTAAGCCAATTGTTTATAAAATAAACGACAGACGTCCAAATTAAAAATGTAGTTGAATAACATTTACGCATGCACCTGCTTCAAATGTGTGAAAAGAGATTTCACTTGCAAATTGTTACCATTTCAAAGAAAAAGTTGAAAGTGGCATCGCTGAGCCATATTTAAGGATTATAACACTAGTTATGTATTTACTAAAATTACATCTTGCCAAATTTCGGTCGCTTCTGTCTCGTCATTAAAAGGTTGCTAAAACTTGGTTTCTTGGCCTGCGCATACAATCAAAATAGTCAAAATAAGCTCTCTTAAAACGTGGGAGTGAATATTTGTTGTTCAACATAAATAAAAGGATTAGAAGTTAAACTGACACTCATCTTCTGCTGTCTCTTTAACTATAAATGGGTGTTCTTTACAATTATTTGTGCTCATACTTTTAGTAGAAAATATAAGCAGCGATATCGTTCCATATTTCGAGAATTTTAAAATTAAAGTAAGAACGGATGGTTTAACTGTGAAACAATGAGATATTTTTTAAAATTCGTAAGTCAATTCCTCAGTCAATACTATGAGGTATTCTGATTTATTTTCTAATTGTTATATTATCTGGAGTATGAATTTTTGGCAACACATATTACATATGTAGATGTTGCAAAAAGAAATGAATCTGAGTGAAGTTCTCTACAGCATGAAAATATGTTGATCATCTTGCATTCAGAGTTAAAATAAACAAATGAATAAATTGAAATGTCAAATCCAACACAAAACATATTATTTTTTCTTCTTGCAATCAAATGCAGCAACATACATTAATAAAAGACTAGTTAGTCTAATAGTATGGCCAGTAGAATCACATCGTTTTATCTGTTATTACCAAATATTTTTCTCGAACGCATAAATATTAGCTACTGATACTATTCGATTTTTTTATAATCTTTCTAGAGAACAAGTACTGTAAAACATGTTACTTGCTTTTGGAAAAATCTGTTTTCTTTGATTCCTTTTTATGCTTTTTATCGTTCCTTCGCGGTGAAATTATTCCCGTGATATAGCTCTTGACAGGTACAGATGTATTTTATTCGGAGACATGTAAGGAGAAGTTCAACAGGAAGTTTTCCTTGTTGAGTGTTAGGTTTTTCTTAATTACTATTGTCTATTTTCTGGTATATGTATTTCGAATTGTAGGACAATGAAATAAGAATAAACTAAATATCATGATTTTTTTTGCATGGTTATATTTTTGTAGGCAGACACGGTTACATGATTTGATATTATTGGTCAATTTGTCCCACTAAAGAAGTTTTCAAAGAAAAACACATTTTCGTTGTTTGGCAATAAATTAATTTTTTGTTGAATGTCGTTTTATTGACCTATAAGTGGAAATATATCAGGAATTAAAGATAAGTAATTAAAGATTTTAATATACAACCTAATAACAACGTTAGGCACAACAGTAGATGCACTAAATGAAATTTTGAAATTGTTTCAACATTTTTATCCAGATAGATATTTTCGATATGTCCTTGCATTAACTTATTAACTTATTAAAAATTGAACAAATTATCTATACACATTCATATTGTAGTGACAGGTGAGCTTACAATGTTACCATTGTTGTTTTTGCTTATTTTGGAGAAACAGATTGAGACGTGAAGAAAAAATGGAATAAAAGAAAGGTTAATTCGATGAAGTGGTATCAAATCATTTTGTTTTTAAAATAGTTATGTTGCTGTTTAGGTAGGATGTTTGGATTTATATTTAAGATTTTAGAACGATTTTCTGACATAAACTGAGCTTTTCAATTGTTAAAAGTTCTTGAGGATTTAGTAGAAATTAAAATATAAAAAGAGCAATGTTTAATATTAAACAGAAATTTTAAGAATGACTGATTTTTGTGCAGTGTCTACTTCCTTTAAACTTTCTACTTTATACTTCAATGTAACCCTATACTTCATATAGAAAAGCAATAAAAAATATAACTCACCCATTAAGTTTAAGCTTTTGTGGATATAGGACCAGCAGGAGGGAACAAAACACTTTAATTTACCTAAAACGTTACTCAAAATGAATTTAAATTTCTTGATAAGAAATATCACGACACAGTTAGTTGTAGCGACACTTATTATTTCTACTTCTCAACTGAGAAGTACATACACGCGTTTGAATGATCGAAAAATATCTATACAAATGCTACATAATGCACCAAATAGTATTTTAATAGTCGTTTAATGTGTTTTCGAGACGAGCTATGGAATGTAAAAGCCAAAAAAACGGTAACCAGTCAAATGAGTCACCATGCAACCCCCACGCTATCATCTCTTAGATTTGTCGTGGCAGAGATCGAGATTGATCTAGTAGTTGCTTTTATCATTTGCGTGGTTGTGTTACCATTTGCGCCAAATTATTATTGTTTATTGGTGTTAGTGTTTATTTATTATTATAATTTATTGATAATAATTACTTCCTAGATAATATAAATATTGTCGCGTGGAAAGTCCTCTTAGTTTGTGCGGAATTGATTTTAACTCCGAAAACAGTGCGGGTGTATACATATGAAACGAGAACTAATGAACGCGGTGCTAATTTATAAAGGAATAAATCATAATGCCACTACAACCTAGGAGATTTATTTATATTCTGCATTGACAACGTGCAATTGGTAGTGTTATGCGTAGGCAGCGGAAAATTTGTCGTAAAACGGGGTAAGTACTTTTTGAAATTTCGAGTTACCATCACATCCCTATTATTTAGAAATGCGCATACTATGACTATTTATTACTCATATACTTGATAGAGATACTCAGTAAAATACGTGCAATACGCAACAGCAATAATCTATCTTCCGTTTATCCTCCTTCTTCCTCTTAAATAGTATTTTTCTTAACATGAAATTATTAAAAAATTCTTTAGTGAAGGTATAATCAAACGCTTCAAAAATAATATTTACCGACAAACAAATGTTTATAGTCATACACGAAAGTCTACATACAGGTAAACAAATCGCTAGTTTTAGAAATAGATGATGAAAAACGATTTCTTTCGCCACAAATTGATCATGAACGACAAGAACAACTTAAATATAGAGTATTTCTTAAATACGTTAATTATGAATAAGTTATAGACATTGAAGTATGCATGGAAAAAATTACCTATTCTATGTAGTGAGAGTTGAATTAAATTTATGTCACTAAAGAAAGATTATGATTTGATAATTCAAAAATTTAAATTGATTATCTGCAATGGTTTCAAAGTTATAAATTTTTTACTCTACGCAATAGAGGCGAAAATTGGGTGCGAATCCTCTGTTCACGCAATAAAAATCTCGTTCGCATATATTTGTCAAGAAAATAGTTGGAATAGGATTGTCTCGTGGGAGGAAGGTTTCGCGGTTTTGGCGCGAAAACGGATATTAATTGGCGGTGGAAAAATACATTATATATGTATACATACATATGTATATAATTACAGGTGCTTCATCCTCTATCAAGCTTAGGTATTTGTGATTGGAATCTAACATTAAATTGAACTCACGAAATCCTAACTCTGGCGGATCAGTGAATTATGAATTGTAATTCTATGTATTAATAGATATTACTTTTAATTGCTTGTGTATTAAATTAAAATAATTAAGAATTATCATAAATATTAGAGTATAATATCAAAGTATACCTAGCTTGTTTTGGTTACATAAATTACTGTAAATGCAGATACACATCACTATTTCTATGTTTAATTTAGCCTTTAATGGACTGGTTCGAGATTATTCAATCAAGTCTGGAAACTTCACGATAAGTATCGAATAGAATTGACTTGACTGCGATCGGAACGTATTTTGGCGGGCTAAAAGTACTAAACCATTAATAAACTGAACAAGTATACTATAGTCTTAAATATAAAGTTTAATTTCTCAATTATACCGAAAAAATAAGAATTCAATATATAATTTTCAAACTTGTGAAAAATAAAAAGCACTAACTTCTTGTGTTAAATGACCTGGAAGTACTTACTTATTATTTCAACATTTTGGAAACATTGAACCATCTCCAAGATTATTTTTCTAAATAGAAATCATTCTTGTTTATGGTCTCCTTCAATAGCTTATTTTGTTGTGATTTCAACGAATTAACACGCATAGGATATTGAGAAAACAAGTTTTTGTTTAAAAGTATATAGAAAGCTTAGTTGTAAAATTAATAGAATTTATGTCGACGCTTCTTGTGCACCACCTTGCAGATCCTAACTTACAGAGATTTCGCCATTATATTTGTTTCATCTTAATATTACGTAGACTTTGTCACGTTATGCAAATACAGCTTCTGTTATATTTTGATAATTCTTAGTTGTATTGAAGAAGATTACATATATATTACAAATATAATAGAAATTCAAAGCTGGTCAGGCAGATATATATGAATGAAGTTCCTCAAAGTTCAGCCTTGTAAAACTTGTTTTGTGCACCAACAAAATCTGAGACAATATGGTTGTTTTGAGAGGATATAAATGTGACAATAGAATGCAAGAAACAAAAAGTAAAAATTTGTTGAATATACATAGTAAGAACCAAACATTTTTAAAGGATGTACCTTCGGCTGACAAAGGTAATTTTTCAATTGTAAGCAATGAACACTATTAAGCCATTGTAAATCCCTATATGAAACGACAGCTGCGGTTTCAAAAAAGGTAATAGGCTAATGCCTGTAGTTGGAATCTGAAAGATATTCCTAAGAACAAAATTGTGAAATTATGAAGTTGCAGTTCGCCTAAACATAATACGAGCGTTTTGATGATGGCGCTCAACCTTATAACATGTAAATTAATGCCGATTATTATAATGAAATCTTTCTCCGGAAAGGGACTAGATATAGAAAAGTCAGATGAGGCCTACAAGAAATGGAGATTTGAATAGTGTAGATTTATTTTTGCGAATATTTAAAAAATCAGTTATTTAGATAAGCCCCTATATAATTTAAAAGATAAATTGCGCAATGTATTAAATGGAACTAAGCCTTCAAAAATTCGATTATGTATTGCATAAAACAGTTTAGTACATTTACCTCAGAATGTTATTACAAGTGTTTTTTGGTTTTCAACATTTTCAAAACTACAGATACAAGTAAATATAAATTATCATTCAAATTAAAATTTAACAACTTTGCCAAATTTATACGTAGAGTGAGATCCCTATAGCGCCCCGTGAATTGGAAACACCTATATTATTATATAGAATAAAAAAAACACTAGAATTTTTTATATCTACAACTCATAATTTTAACATTGTAAACTTAGGTACATACATATATGATATTCCTAAAGTAGAACAAGAAGTTGTAGTTTGTAAATATTGTATGGTCCACTTTACCAGCAAGCTTCTTTTGTGAAGCAACATAAGCAAGTGATGTGATAAAAATATTACAAAAGTTACTTTATTGACATTTTCCATAACCATGACCTTGGAAAGCTTGCATTTCAAGCATTCTTTTCTTAATATACTTATTAACTTTTTCGACTTTCATGCCTCATAAAGTTATTCACGTCAACTAAAAGCCAAGGTGGTTAAGTTAGAAAATAGAAATCCGCAACTTCATGGTATTTAAACAAGCCAATCTTTGTAGATGTTTGCGAATTTTTATATGCATATATACATATGTAATGTAAGTTTTTCTATGGAAAAAACTCGTATATTTTGCGAAACTTAGCTGTTGGTTTTGCATAATATATGAGATCTGATTAAGAATATGGTCATATCGAATTATTGGAGCTGGTAAAAATTAGTAAGAAGTGTTCGTAAATTTCTACTCAATAACAACCAATTATCAGAGATACAGGTAATTAGGCGACAATTTTCGATTACTCATCTACTGACTGGACTACATCCCACCGCCTACTACTTAATGTGTGTACTAAGAATTTCTGAGTTGTACTGATTACAACTTTGCAATTATGTTTATTTACATAATCATTTACTTTGATTTTTTATAGTCATCTTGGGAATATTCAATTTTATTTTCGAATTATCGTTTCATAACTATTATTCGTTGATTTAGTACTTTTGTGACAGGAACACATGGAATAACTAATTACAAAAATCTCAAAATTTGTTATGAACTAAAATATATTTGCTTATATGTACCTCATACTTGTGTAGGTTCAAGTAAAATAGGGAAATGTTTCTTTCTTCTTCGCAATTTTTGAACTGATTTTAATAAAAAAATCGTATCTTTTAATTATCTACTAATACAGTTTTCTTTAATATGTAGATTTGTACTGCGAGCTTTCAGTCAGTAGCGTATACGTCGAAAATGTGCAAGAGGTATCAGAGGTTGCAGTCAGGACATTGTTAGTCAGCTAACTTATACCGTTTAAGCGATTGCTTCCATGATGTAGATAGTTTTGTATGATTTACTTTAATAATATTGCATTTACGAATGCTAAACAAGGTACCACTGATTTATAGAGTAAAGATGTTTATTGATGAATCTCTAGATTGAATACATATGTAGCTGAAATAATTTCTCAAATTCTTGACGCAGTTGTAGTTCTTGGAATAAAATTGAACGTGGATAATACATAATATAAGAATTTAAAAGAAGGGTTTAGATAACCAATTTCCATTCGATTTAGGATTCATATTAATGATTATGTATTATTTTATTTTTCTGAAGTAAGTACTGGAAGTAGTAGTTTAGTTGGATAACTTTATGAAATACACCAGTGAACTATGCAGCTACCATTAAAACCAACCTAATTCTGCTGGTCAGTATTCATCTTAAGCTGAAAACACTTGCTACTAGAGTAAGTGTTCATTTACATTAATTCCTTGTCAGATTTCCTGCGATACTGATTGAACGCTCGCAACGCCAACTTTACTTAGATGCTACTTTGAAGTGCTTTACTACATTTAGATCTTACAAAAAAACTTAAAAGAACTTTCTTAAAATGTATTGCAATGTTGAGTTTGAACTTACTTGGAGGTGACTGTGGTATCTTGAGAAGTCGGCACTTCGATTCGCTGTTGGTAAACAATTAACAGCGGACCATTATTTACGGCAAGGCAGTGTAACAAAACATGAAAACACATTTACACGCGCTAAAAGCACATAGCAAGACCTGCATTACTGGTTTTAGCGAGCAACATATATTGGAAAGCAATTGCGGCTGCACCCATCATAAGAAAATATTAGTTTCCTCAAACATGGCTGATGCTTATATTTCTTAAGAAAATTATTTCAAAAGTCTTTATTCCAATTTTTCGTCCATATTTATGAAGAGTTGGAAGCACATTCTAATCACAGAAAATTTAATGATAAATTATATCACATAATTCTTCACTTACGAAAAACACACAGCAAAAACACGCTTCAAGTCCATATTTGCTTACTTTAATGTGTAAATCGTTATTTATTGGAAAATTTTGAACTGAAGAAATCCTAACTGCCTTAATTTTCAACCTACGTATGTAATTGTATCCCTCCATTATATAATTTAGAGTTACACGTTGGTAAAAATTTCTTTATTTGAGCTACATGATAATTTTTGCTGCAGTCTTCATTTTTTTTTGTACCTTTGTTTTTCCTGCTGATTTTTAAATCTAATACAGAAAATGTGAAATAAACTAATTTATTTTCCTTAGTACTTTCGGTGTTTTTGCGGACAGGGATATTATAATATTGTGCTGTAACGAACACAGAGTATATCAAATAAAAACAAAAAGGAGGTTAATTCCTTTCTGTGGTTGTGATATCTACAGCAGTAATACTGTTAACTAAAGTAATGTACGCAACTCGCTTCTGATGCTTGAAATATAAAAAGTTGATCATTTTAGCCAGAGATATAAATTTGATGTTAAGAAATTTATACCTTTTCTTTAATGATTTTAACCGCCAGATGTCGATAATGCTTTTTATTCCATCACGCACGGATTTTTTACACAACGTGTGCTTGTGTTACTTGTGTGGGTATCGTTTTGCGATTTTGGAATTATTGTATTTGTTCGTGTTTTGTTAATTTACATAATGGAAAGACGACATTGTTTAAATGATCCGAACTGTTTTTGGTTCATTTGTGAAATTATTTTCATCGTCATCACTACTTTGGTCAGAACTTTCTTCAGAAGTCTGCCTTAGATAATCTTCATCCACAATCTGATACCCTTTTTCTTGCTGATCACATTCTATCCATTCATTTATGTTTTCGATGTCTATTTCTTTCAAGTCTTCGATTTGTGAGGCTAGAGGCTATGTGTTCGATTGATAACTCACCTTCATTTAAGCGATTATCAACTTCAGTACCTTCTTCATCTGCTGTATCTTCTAAGGTCATTATTTTATAAAATGCTTTTTTAATGTTAATGTCTCTTTCACTCCAAGCGCGAGCTAGAGCATAAATTGCCTCTTTCACATTCATACGTTTCCAAAAAAAGGTCACTTTCTCCCAACAATTGAAGCATAAGGTCTTTCCTATAAAGCCTTTTCATGGTCTCTATAACACCTTGGTCCATCGGCTGGGCAATAGATGTCACATTCGGAGGAAAATATGCCGCGAATATGTTCCCATCTGCTGACTTTAGTTGCTCTGCATCAGAATGCCATGGAGCATTATCCAGTAACAGTACAGCCTTGAGTGGAAGACTATTTTGTTGCAGAAAAGTTTTAACTTGTGGTATAGATTTCTCGAAAAACCACTTTTCAAAAATCGCTCGATCCATCCAAGTACCCTTTTGATTATAATAATCCACTGGCAGTGTTTTTACATTTTTAAAAGTCCTCGGATTTTTTGATTTTCCAATGACAGCTAACCTAAGCTTATAGGTTTCTGATCCATTAGCACAGCACTGTTAAACGGTCTTTGCTTACCTTAAAACCTAATTAAAAAATTATAAAATTATTAAAAAAGCAGTACAAAAATATGTAAAGCTAACCTGGTGCACTAGTTTCTGAGCCTGCAGGAAGTGTTCTTTTCGGCAGTTTCGTCTATACACTTGTTCGGGTTTTAGGTTGCGCTTCGTCATAACATCATCAAGTTCTCGAAAAGTAGATCCTTTTAGAGACTTCCTCTTAGAAATAGCTTTTGCACTGTCAGCTTTAGCTACAAATCTATGTAATTCGGTTTTCTATTTCACAATGCCGCGAACCGTTTGTTTTTCAATGTTATATGTTTTAGCCAATGCTGCAACGCTTTGTTTTTTCAAATTGTTTTAAAATTTCCATTCTTTGTTCTATAGTTAAAACATTGCGTTTACGCTTTTCGTTAGCACCGGTACGCTGCATTTTGTGCGATTGTTTACGATCAACTAATGAGCTGGTCGATAGATGACGAAAAAAAGTACATACATACTAAACACATAAATTGGGGATTCCCCGAGACGAACGTCTGCACGGGTTCACGCGCCAGCCTCTGGGTGACGGATAATCCGCGCCCCGAATAAAGCGCACACGGATAATCGGAGTTCTACTGTATATATAGGTAACATTAAGACATTATTAAACATTAAAATAAGAAATATAAATCAAAAATATTCATATAACATATTGGAAAGGTTTTGTTTTGAATTATATTTCTGGTCTGTAAAAATTAAAGGGCAATGATCTCTACGTGAACTTCGTCTTTCAGAAGAATGATATCCAAACTTTTTATCTTACGAGTTTCGTCGTCTTCTTAAAAAAATTTAAATTAACATAAGTTATTACGTTTCGCTTGTCTACAGATGTTGCGAAATATCCATAAAATTTAAATTCGAAATTTTTAGGTTCTCATATTTCTGAAATGTCGCGAAAGATGAAAGTTTTTTATCACAGTTGAATTGGGTATAAAGATTCGAGATACAAACACAACAAAACATGAAAACACATTTACACGCGCTAAAAGCACATAGCAAGACCTGCATTACTGGTTTTAGCGAGCAACATATATTGGAAAGCAATTGCGGCTGCACCCATCATAAGAAAATATTAGTTTCCTCAAACATGGCTGATGCTTATATTTCTTAAGAAAATTATTTCAAAAGTCTTTATTCCAATTTTTCGTCCATATTTATGAAGAGTTGGAAGCACATTCTAATCACAGAAAATTTAATGATAAATTATATCACATAATTCTTCACTTACGAAAAACACACAGCAAAAACACGCTTCAAGTCCATATTTGCTTACTTTAATGTGTAAATCGTTATTTATTGGAAAATTTTGAACTGAAGAAATCCTAACTGCCTTAATTTTCAACCTACGTATGTAATTGTATCCCTCCATTATATAATTTAGAGTTACACGTTGGTAAAAATTTCTTTATTTGAGCTACATGATAATTTTTGCTGCAGTCTTCATTTTTTTGTACCTTTGTTTTTCCTGCTGATTTTTAAATCTAATACAGAAAATGTGAAATAAACTAATTTATTTTCCTTAGTACTTTCGGTGTTTTTGCGGACAGGGATATTATAATATTGTGCTGTAACGAACACAGAGTATATCAAATAAAAACAAAAAGGAGGTTAATTCCTTTCTGTGGTTGTGATATCTACAGCAGTAATACTGTTAACTAAAGTAATGTACGCAACTCGCTTCTGATGCTTGAAATATAAAAAGTTGATCATTTTAGCCAGAGATATAAATTTGATGTTAAGAAATTTATACCTTTTCTTTAATGATTTTAACCGCCAGATGTCGATAATGCTTTTTATTCCATCACGCACGGATTTTTTACACAACGTGTGCTTGTGTTACTTGTGTGGGTATCGTTTTGCGATTTTGGAATTATTGTATTTGTTCGTGTTTTGTTAATTTACATAATGGAAAGACGACATTGTTTAAATGATCCGAACTGTTTTTGGTTCATTTGTGAAAATTTGTAATAACTAAAGAAAGACAACATATAACTGCATTTCTGAAATCAGCATATTATCTTTACTTTAGCATAAAACTTGGTGACCAAGATAAATCGTGGGCACCATACGTTGTATGCAGAGTTTGTGTAGAAGCTTTGCGAAACTGGACAAAAAGTAGAAAAACATGAAGTTTCGGGATATATGATATGGCGTGAACCAAAGAATCCATAGTGATGATTGTTATTTTTGTTCTTGCAATATAAAAGGCTTCCTAAAGATGCATCAGAATTGTTGGCGCCCAGACTTCGTGAGAAAAATTTGTTGGCTCTCGGAGCATCAACCAGCTTCTATAGAAATCGAGAAAAAGCCCCAATTTTGGAAGTTACATATCTAATTGGCTATATTTAAGAAATACATAGTTTGATAATTATTTAAGTTTCACATGTTGTAGATGTGATACTTGATGAGATACTTTTTAGGAATAATTTACTACCTGTGGTAATTAGTGTTTATTGACAGGCTTTCCTTATGTAGGGGCGTTTTCATGCTAAAATTGTCTTGTATTCAAAACCCTTTTATCACTGTTCCACAATTTTTTAGATTAATTCACTAATATTCAATAGCATAATGTTTTTCAGCATTACTTACTGCAGCAGCGTTAACATCGAGTATTCTGGGCATTTTATGAGCATTGAGATGGATGTATGTATATTACTGTACTATCATTAACTAAACGTAGATACTCTAATCGTAAGTTTTTTTCCGATTTATATTGTTACTGGTTTTATGTATATTATCTTGTAGATTTACCTTCTGATAAAGAATCTAATCAAATTCGAAAGCTTAAGGTTAAGATAAATCAGTCTTATTTCCTTATGAAGGAGTTTTTTCCATTGGCTGCTAACCCTACTAGTTTATGATCATCTTATCTACGTTTAGTTAACGTTGTGACAGCCGTTACTTTCCCTCTAACTGTACTATCATTCCTTGATATTTTTACATACTTCTAGTGATTAAAATTAAAAATAATTAGATTCACATGACATGATGTAGATTGCTATATGTTGCTGATTATAACTGCCTTGATTGCATTTGGAGCTATGATTGAGTCGCGTGTAAGGTATGCTCGACCTATTTTTGTCTCCTTTTTCCGAGGAGCTTATCGACATATTTTTCTTTAGTAACATCAATCAATACATTAATGTACGAAATACCAGCAATAAATTGTTAGATATTGATATTTTCCAGATTAAACGCCACCATGACATCTTTAAAGTCTTATTAGAATGATCGATTACCTTCAATCGCTGTTGTTTGTTGAAATGAATGCCACTTCTATCAAATATATAAATAAACTAATCATACTCAATCAAAAATGACTTATCGGAGAACTATGAAATCTAGTACAGTAATCCATTTTGCGAAAACTCAAAATCAATACAGATACAAAGAATAAATACATACCATAACAGTAAATAATAACTTGCTAAGTTAACCAGCTAACTCCTACCATACAGAGACTTTGGATTAGGGCGGTCCTAAATAATGTCTTAAGTGATAGGTACGATGCCACGTCCACCCTCTTAAACAAAATTGCACTATAGCCGTCCTTTAACTGGTGATTTATTTCTAATCCTCTTATGTTTTGATGTATGTATTTGCGCTTTTGTATATCTTTGGGCTTCTGTATTGTACAACATTGAATTGATTGTGGTTTTGACAAGCCAAATTATTGAATCCTTTAATAAATTATGCTTCTTTACACTACATCGGAGTGGTCTAGAATGTCAGATTTTCTCAAAAGCAAATTATATAATTCTTTTTACTACAAGATATCTTAATAAATTACAATAGGAGAAAATTTTGAGGTATGTAAATGTTTTACACGGTTTTATCTCTCCTTAACGTGATAAGTATTAAACAGAGGCTTAGCAAATGGGTTTCGTTGCCCGGAAAACTATTGGCCTGCGAGAAACTCACAATCTATGTGTCACTGAGGTCAACTTACCTAAATACTACATTGATTGATTGTCATAAAAAAATGGACATTGCGTTGCACGTTTAAATTCTTTCAGCATTAGTAGTATATACATATGTACTTATGTACTAGCTTACTAGAGTTTGAACGACGATTATGCAGGAACAGTACCTTATTTTTAGCTGCAAATTATGCAACGCCTTTTCTCTCATTTACCTTTAGTGCAGAAGTTAGCATTCCCGAAATAGCTTATAATACAATGTAGATTCCCCAGACTGTCATTGCGTAGATTACTAGTCAATTATGTAAGCTGCGTCGTATTAGATGTAACTTGAAATTTTAATAACTAGATAGCAAAAAAAGACTGCTTTCTACTGAATGTGTTATTTTCAGTACTACTAGTTCAGTTTTGTATCGAAGCTGCAATTGAAAGATGGCTTCAGTACGTCGAAGTACAGCTTCTCAGCTTACGATACTAATGACGCCGTCGTAAATTACAGTTCTATTTTAGATAACTCTTCCTGAAGACATTTATTATTCAATCTGTCCACGCAAAAAATAAATTTAGATAATCTCTTTCCACTGTCTACTAATATAAAATTGAATTGAAAATTAAGTGTAATACATATATGCACTATATATTATTTTAATGTATTTAATATACGAACTGTAATTTTTTTAGATAAGACTAATATTCCTTCCAAGCAAACTTTTATGTAAGCAACGTCAGGTGACCGATAGATATTTGCTCCCCTATAACATACATGTATGCGTCAAAATAAAGGTTTTGTCTTTATTTTATTTTACGTATGTTTGGTAGCACCTATCAGAGTAGTAATATACAACCCAGATGGGCAAAAAAATTTAATCAATATTATCTTTTCCACGCTAGTAGCTTCAGAAATGTATCTCGATCGCGATACAATAAAGTAATACAAAATTAATAGTTAATTCTACAAAAATATATAGTAGGTACCCAATGTCACAAGAATCAGAAGACAGAGACTGTTATTTATATAATAATTTTTTTGCACGTCTGATATGGACGATGACGATATATTACTTACTTCAAAATCATTTACGAAGAATATTAAATTATACTATCCGTCCGGGAATGATACGATTGACACTAGCAATAGAGTTTTTAAAACTATATTTCACAATTTTTCTCAATCACGAAGCGCAATACACCTTTTTTCATTTTCTCAGGATGATTTATGACATGACTATGTTTTCGCTTAAAGCTCTGCAGCCGCTGGAGGATGGAGAAGATTCTCTCTGTATACGACAATAGTAATTTTTTTTTTGAAATTGTATGTTCTATATATTTCCCATTTAGAAATTGTATCCAAGCTGCACAAGCACAAATTAGAAGAAAAATTAAATGTAATTACAGTAGAATCTCGATTATCCGGGTCAGCCGGGACAGAACCTTTTCCGGATAATCGAAAACACGGATAATCCAAAAACCTCACTTTTAATTTTTTAATAATTTATTTAAACAAATACATATGTACGTATGTCAAAGGAGCAAACGAAACGTGATTGAACATGTAACAAAAAATAGTTTTAATATTTATACATATGTAATATGCACTACATATTATATGAACTATAATACCGTGAATAAAGTCACTTAAAAAAATCAGTAATTTTTCTTTGTTTTTGGGCTTCGTAAATTCTGCCTCTTATAATTTCCTTCATTTTTCTAAGTTGAAGTACATGAATAACATCAGTTTCAGGCTGTTCTTTAAAATAATTGATAAGTATATTTACTGCATCTCCTGCTTCTCGATGACTTGTTTTGATGACGAAATTATTTTCATCGTCATCACTACTTTGGTCAGAACTTTCTTCAGAAGTCTGCCTTAGATAATCTTCATCCACAATCTGATACCCTTTTTCTTGCTGATCACATTCTATCCATTCATTTATGTTTTCGATGTCTATTTCTTTCAAGTCTTCGATTTGTGAGGCTAGAGGCTATGTGTTCGATTGATAACTCACCTTCATTTAAGCGATTATCAACTTCAGTACCTTCTTCATCTGCTGTATCTTCTAAGGTCATTATTTTATAAAATGCTTTTTTAATGTTAATGTCTCTTTCACTCCAAGCGCGAGCTAGAGCATAAATTGCCTCTTTCACATTCATACGTTTCCAAAAAAAAGGTCACTTTCTCCCAACAATTGAAGCATAAGGTCTTTCCTATAAAGCCTTTTCATGGTCTCTATAACACCTTGGTCCATCGGCTGGGCAATAGATGTCACATTCGGAGGAAAATATGCCGCGAATATGTTCCCATCTGCTGACTTTAGTTGCTCTGCATCAGAATGCCATGGAGCATTATCCAGTAACAGTACAGCCTTGAGTGGAAGACTATTTTGTTGCAGAAAAGTTTTAACTTGTGGTATAGATTTCTCGAAAAACCACTTTTCAAAAATCGCTCGATCCATCCAAGTACCCTTTTGATTATAATAATCCACTGGCAGTGTTTTTACATTTTTAAAAGTCCTCGGATTTTTTGATTTTCCAATGACAGCTAACCTAAGCTTATAGGTTTCTGATCCATTAGCACAGCACTGTTAAACGGTCTTTGCTTACCTTAAAACCTAATTAAAAAATTATAAAATTATTAAAAAAGCAGTACAAAAATATGTAAAGCTAACCTGGTGCACTAGTTTCTGAGCCTGCAGGAAGTGTTCTTTTCGGCAGTTTCGTCTATACACTTGTTCGGGTTTTAGGTTGCGCTTCGTCATAACATCATCAAGTTCTCGAAAAGTAGATCCTTTTAGAGACTTCCTCTTAGAAATAGCTTTTGCACTGTCAGCTTTAGCTACAAATCTATGTAATTCGGTTTTCTATTTCACAATGCCGCGAACCGTTTGTTTTTCAATGTTATATGTTTTAGCCAATGCTGCAACGCTTTGTTTTTTCAAATTGTTTTAAAATTTCCATTCTTTGTTCTATAGTTAAAACATTGCGTTTACGCTTTTCGTTAGCACCGGTACGCTGCATTTTGTGCGATTGTTTACGATCAACTAATGAGCTGGTCGATAGATGACGAAAAAAAGTACATACATACTAAACACATAAATTGGGGATTCCCCGAGACGAACGTCTGCACGGGTTCACGCGCCAGCCTCTGGGTGACGGATAATCCGCGCCCCGAATAAAGCGCACACGGATAATCGGAGTTCTACTGTATATATAGGTAACATTAAGACATTATTAAACATTAAAATAAGAAATATAAATCAAAAATATTCATATAACATATTGGAAAGGTTTTGTTTTGAATTATATTTCTGGTCTGTAAAAATTAAAGGGCAATGATCTCTACGTGAACTTCGTCTTTCAGAAGAATGATATCCAAACTTTTTATCTTACGAGTTTCGTCGTCTTCTTAAAAAAATTTAAATTAACATAAGTTATTACGTTTCGCTTGTCTACAGATGTTGCGAAATATCCATAAAATTTAAATTCGAAATTTTTAGGTTCTCATATTTCTGAAATGTCGCGAAAGATGAAAGTTTTTTATCACAGTTGAATTGGGTATAAAGATTCGAGATACAATGTTTATCTTCCACCTATCTACGGAAAAAGTTTTACGGATACATATGAGGGTATCGAAATTGAATCACTTCAGCAATATACGGCAACATTTTCATAGTTCCATAAAATGAGAGGTAATATTTCAATCGTTAGTGTTGAAAAAGTTTCGTTTACTGTGCTATTTTGCTGTTATATGTATTGAAGGCAATGTGATCGGACGATTCTTTTGTTACTGTGACTTGAGTGAGTAACGCTACTGCGAAAAAGTAATGGAGATATTATTTATGCCCTAAAAAAAGGTATCTTTTGTATAGAGACAACTTAAAGACTATTTCATTTTAATTTAAAAAAAGGTAATTAAAAGAATACTTGTACAAGGGGTTAGGTAGAATTAAGTATTTTTGATCAGCTGGAAGATCTCGGTGAGATCTAGCTATTGTTCGGGGCAATTTGACTAGGAGGGTTGGATTGTAGCAAGAGCCCGGGCAGCAGACAGATTAAACCAGATTGGAAAGCATAGAAAATTTTTATTATTCAGATATTTATTACTAAAACTATTCTTTGTCATATGTCAAAAATTATGTAAATAAAGTTTACGAAGGGAAAAAAAATTTTAGATAATAATTTTCAAAATTAAGAGAAACAATTTTAGGCACTACTGTTAGAATACTACAGAAAATTATGTTAAATAAAAAAATACGCACCCAAAGAATGTTATCGAGATTAAGTTTGTAAATTTTCTAAATACTTGGAATTAATGTAAAATATTTGGCCAAAGTAGGTTTCTGAAAAAGTATAATTTAATAATGTTGTCAATTTCTTTAGTTGAAAATGAACTAAAAAGTAAAAGGAATGAAAATTGGTTCATTAATAATTTTTTTTTCTTCAAGATGTCAGTAATAATTATTGTCCTCATTTCCACCAATAAAAAACTCTGATCCCACATCATTTTTTGGAGAAAAATTTGAATAACAGCAGTATGTTCTTAGTTGTCGTCGAGATAGCTTGTTGTTGATTTCTTCCTTAAAAAAAAAACGCCGATATTGTAGGATTTGTAACCGAAATTTTCTTATTTTGAATGAGATTTTAATATGTTTATTTTATTTTCTATACCCTAGGATTGGCCAATCGATCCCTTTATCCTGTTATCTTTCCGTTCCCAAGGCTGAAATTCCCGATTGAGATAATTAGATTCTGAAATTTAAGGTTAGAATATTTAATCCATTTTACCTTTTTTGATTCTGTTACTTTTACTAGTATTTAATTTCATCTAATGGCTACTAGCTTCAATAATTCATAACATATAGGTCTGGTTGAAATAAATTAGATAAGGCATAATTAATATAATAAACACGAAGGCCACGTTTATTAATTGGGTCAATGACCTTGAATATTATACAGTTATGGTTGGATCAGTCAGCTTTCCGTAGTCCTAATAGTATTAGTCTTAAAACTCGGTATTAGTATTAGTCCCAAGAAAATAGGTATCGTTCATACAAAAATTACGCGTAGCCATGACAACAAGCGATAAGCAACAAATACATAACCAATAGAAATATTTATTTCGTTCGATGGTATGTATTTAGCTGTGACATTAGTTTGAAATATTTAGGTAGATATAGGAAAAGCGATAAAAATGAGTGAGAAATTTGATGATGGATGATGAATTGAACTAGTGAGGGACTTTGCGCATATATGTATATGATAATAATAAAAACTATAAAAATAGACTAGCATTACACCATTTCTCAACACCCTCTCTTAATGATAGAACGTCCAAGGGGCCTGCCCGCAGGGCAGTTTGTCCTTCCAGCAGGCCCTAAAAATGTGTGATTTTAAGGGTGCGTTCGTATATTCCCCGTAAGGTGAAGAGAAGGGAACTCCAAGGGAATCAGCTGATCGTCCTTTGTAGTTACCCTGGGAGTACCGTTTATTTGTAGTTTTAGAACGTTGTAGGAGACTGCGTGTGGAAAATTTGAAACCAATATTTTTATGTGGTAACTACATAAAATGGTGAGTATTATTAAGTATAAAAACTTATTTTTATTACTAAAATTAAGAAATTTTATATGAAACAGAATGTTGAACAAGAGGATATAAATGTTGTGCGCGTAAAAAAAGTTGTAACCCTGGCAACGATATCCATGTTAAAATTATACTTCGATATATTGGTGGATGAAGAAGAGTATTATGTAGATGAAATTGAATCTGCAAAAATTGAAAATTATATTGAAATAACCATCCCACGGTTTTCTGATGACCAATTTCGCCAACATTTCCGGATTACAAGAGAATCTTTTGAATACCTTTTGCCTACCATCCAAAAAGAAATTAAAGTATGTAAATTAGGTCGAACACCAATTTCTGTTGAAAAGCAAATTTTAAGTGTTCTTTGGATTTTGGCAACACCCGATTCATATAGGTTTTTAAAATTCCTCTTTGTTTTGGTATAACAATAACAAATTAATTTTGTAGGTCTGTGGCAGAGAGATTTAACTTAAGCAAATCATCTTTATCCAAAAGCTTTTTTACGATTGTTACAATTTTAAATAATATTGCAACAAAGTTAATATATTGGCCAAGAGAAACAGAAATGGATTCCATAATAAGAAATTTTCAGTCAATTGCAGGTGTAGAGAAAGTTATTGGTGCTGTAGATGGAACATTTGTTCCTATTAAGGCACCTTTCATTGATCCAGAAGTATACCGAACCAGAAAATGTTATTATGCCATTACTCTACAAGCAGTATGTGATGCAAAGTTGAAATTTAGAGATGCTTTTGCTGGATACCCAGGTTCTGTGAGCGATATACGAGTCTTTCGCAATTCCGGAATATATAAAGAGATTTTGGAAAATCCAAGAAAATATTTTCCTGATCCGGATATGTTTATTGTTGGTGATAAGGCTTACCCATTATTAGACTGGTGCATACCACCTTATATAGACCGAGGTAATCTTAATGAAAGGAAACGTCATTTTAATTTAAAAATATCGCAAACTAGGCAAGTAATTGAAAGGGCTTTTGCACTATTGTTTGGTCGCTTTCGTAGATTAAGATACTTAGATATGAACAGAACGGACTTTATACCATCTACCATATTGGCATGTTGTGTCCTGCATAACATATGTATAGAAAGAGAAGCAAATTTACAAACATATATAGATGAAGTTGCTGCAATTATAAATGAAGATGAGTATAATGACGTAGAAAATCCTGTTCATTTTGATGAATTAATTCGCAATGGAAATGATAAAAGAGAAAGATTGTGTGAAACACTTTATAGATAAATGTATTCTACAATATACTTCTGTAAAGGAGTGACTGTTTATGAATTATATTAATATTGTATTATGCTTTACTTTAAATAAGTATCAATAAAACATTTAGTTCAAAATGCATTTATATTTTCTTGTTATAACAAAATACAAATAAAAGGAAACTCTGAAAAACATAACAAAAAAAAACTTATTTTACAGCTACAAATATATTCCTGCCTTTTTCATAATTTTTCTAAAAGTTTATTAAACATCTCTTGAAAAGATGTTTTCATATCTTTTAACACTTCTAATCTTTCCTGGTGTCTCCTCTCAGCATTACTTTTGATTTTTCTTTGTTTTTTTGAAGGCATATCATCGCATCCTTTATCGTCTGATGAATCAGATAATAAAGTACTTCCTGATGCATCTAAAAATGTATGTAAATATAGGCAAGTTGCTTTAAATGTTGAAATGAAATATTTACCACAAGTAGAAACTTTATTAGCTGACGTATCAGCAATTGCTGGGGGACATATGTTATGCTTCTTTCCTAATATATCATCTAGTATTTCACCATAATCAAAGTTATATTTTGCAGCACCACTCGTTTTCATATTTTCTTTCCACTTCATATATCTTCCTTTTAAATACTTTAGACGATCCCGTACTTGGTGTGACGTATAAACATATTCCTGTTTTTCAAGTGCTTCAGAAATTTTTTTATAAACTATATCATTTCTTATAGTGTTTGATTGCAAATCTTTGTAACGTTCTTTGCACAAATTTAATAATAATAATGTAGCTTCATGGCTCCACTTATTTTGGATACTACTATTTTCTATATTATTATATTTGACATTTCGCTCAACTTCCTCCTGTATAGCAAAGCCAAATATTTCAGATATTTCCTTTGAGATTGGTAATGATATAATATCATTGGCTGTAAGGATGCAAATGAAATAATTAAAATAGTGAATTTGTCTTTATACTTACAAATTTTATCTTTTACTAATATATTTTGGTTCACAGTTATTATTTCGTTATTAGCATCCCGTAGAAGTTCATGTGTACATGTAGTAATATAAACATGAGATTGCGTATCCATTGCGTTATATGTACATAAACTACGTAATATATCAATAAACAAACTAAACGAAAAGTTAGGTTAACGTGTTACAATTTGCGGCCGTTTCGAAAACAAAATAGTGAAAAGATATGTAATGCGCATGCGGGACGATTTTTACCGATGTTTAGAGTGCGGTAACAAGGGGAATACCTTTTGTTAACTACCTGTGTTCGTAAATGTAACTGTCACGGTAACATCGCGGTAATACCCAGAGTTTACGAACGGTAGTATTCCATTTGGATACACTGTCGGCGTTACCGGTAGATTTTACGAACGCACTCTAAATATGAAGTGGTCCTTCCAGCAGACCCAAACGCCGTGTACAGCTGTCCTTCTGCCAGGACAAATGCTTGGACGTTCTACAATTAATGCCTTCCTTAAATCTATTAATCGCTTTAATACATATCCAATGATATATTACATATAATAATATAAAATAATACATTTCTACAACAATTAACAACTATAAGGTATCTAACAATTTTTCACTTCACTTCTTAATTTAGTTTTCACAACTTCTAACGTTATCTCTTCTTCTGGCATATTCTCTATATGATTGTAACTATTGTCTCAAATGATGGTGGCAACGCAAATAATAAGCTACATACTACATCTTCCTTTTTAGTTTTTCACCTGTCAACAGTCTTGTTACCTCGTCAAATTCAGTTAAAAATACTTCTAGATTTTTTGCTTCTTTTAATTTCATGCTCATTAATTTCTTCCTTAATAACATTTGTGCAGTGACACCTCTTTTCTCATATCTCTCTTCCAGACTTTGCCACATGCTATATACCATTTCTTTATCTCGAATTAATTCTATTTGTGTATCATCTAAGCACTGTACAATATAAAACTTGCATCTATTATCACATTTCTTAGCTTCCGTTTTCATTGTCTCAACTTCGTAATCTATCTCTTCAATTTTTTTTCCTACAAATTTCTAAACACTTTTTTCTTGTAATAAAATCAACAATCGGAACTTCCAAGTGTGATAATTATTAGTCGTTAAACATCAATATTGAACGTATTTTTACTTCCCATAGTAGACAAAATGATAAAATTGATATTTTAGGAACGCCAATAGAAACAATAACAAAGCTGAAGTACGCCGTAGTTTGGTCTTAATCTTAGTCCTAAAAGTTCAATATTACGAACTTTCAAGGTCAGGATCCTTAAGACTAATACTAAGTTGGGGGATTGTATGAACACAAACATTAATTGCATTGCTACTCGTGAACGACCCCTGAGAGAGCTAGTTGACCGGGAACCCTGAGAATTTGTTAATAATTTTTTTTTTTTAATTTGTGGATTTTAATTACTGCACGTGCATATTTACTTTATCAAACAGTCGCAAACTAATATACCATATATATAGTCTCACTAGTATATGACCTCCAGTGTTTGCTTCAAAATTTACTATCCATGTTTCGACTTGACAACCAAATGATTGAAAACAACGACAGTCTGTCTAAAATACCTATGTATATTCATGAAATTAGAAAATATACAAAATTTCACGAAATTTCCGCAATTTCATCTAATTTTGTTTTGTTGTTTTGTTTGTTTGTTTCCCTATAAACATTTAGTAACGGTATGAGTTAGGGATTACCTAGAATTACATTTTTGAACGTAAAAAAAAAGCAGAAACATTATTTTGCCAATATGTTCACCTACATATGTTAGATAGGTAGGCGAATTATTTGCCGTATAAAAGTATAAATATGGGAGTTCCACGGAGTTAAACAGCCGCTCTACGTAATCAAGCATTATCTTACAGTATAGGAACGTCTAGTATTTATTGTTAAATACATATGCGTATTATCGAAGTATAAACATCAGTTAATATTCGAGATGCCTAGAGTGAAATTGCTATCCGTGAAGGAAAAACAAAAATAAATTATTTTAAACAAAAATAAATTGTTTCAAACTGAGCCGCCGTAACTAAGAAAATAGGATGATCCCATCGTATCATCAACAATTTATAAAGTTGGGTAATTTCTACGGCAAAAACCGCGCTAAGGGGGTAATCAAAAACCAACTCAAAGGCAGCGCTCATCCATATTTCGGTAATTCGGTTTTTCTGGAAATGTAACCGCGCAACAAATAAAATATAATTTAAATTTACCATTAACTGACGTTTATAACAAATGTTATCCGACAATAAACGTTTTCGATGGCTAATCTACGTTCCAAACCACCCTTAAAAGAAATACATAAAGGTTTAGGCAGATAGACTGCATGAGATAAAAACCTCTTCAATGTAGTTCATTAGTTCTTTTTTCGTTTCTAATTTTTCTAATCATACCCAACCAGAAATATTAGCAATGTTTTTAATTATACATAAGTGTCAATACTGATAACCTTAATCTTAACTGATTAAATATGAGCAATTTGTACACCTTTGTCCAGTGGGCGTCAAAAGATTTGGGTAATCGTTTGTGCGTTTGCAAAATTTTATTGAATTACATCAATGTTACAAAGAGACAATACTTGAAACTATCATTATCCCTTCGTTTGCTCGAAACGTTTCTTAACAAGGCGCCAATTCAAACTAATTCTTTGAAATGAAAGATTTTCGGATGTAAATAGGCAAGCAAAGAACGAATATCGTCCAAAAAATGTCAGGTACAAAATATAAAGAAATACGTAAGAACGTTTGAATAGGTATGCTGTAATTGTTACTCTTTTTATTTGATGGGTTTTTATGCTGTGTTGGTTATTAGTCCAATGTGTTTGTTTAATCTATTGATTTTTACTGACAAATTTTTTGTCACACTCGAAACTCATGAACATACGTAAAGTTTTCGACAGATTGCGTAACCGCAGCCGTCTAACAAAAACTCGTTAAAAGTGGAGAATCAATAACATAGTGATGAGAGCGGTGTGATATTACAATTAAAATCATCCGTTTCCTATCAATACGTGTATATAGATGATTTAGTTAAATTTTATCTTCATTTGTGTTATAGGTATATACAAGTGAGTCATTCTTAAAAATCAAACGACTTATTTTACTGCATGAAAAAAAATTGTACACTCTTTTAAATGTATCACTAGTTCAAGTCACCTATTACGGTGTTCTTTACGTACTCTTTGTAACAAAAATACTTAATGCACCGTTTTAGAAACAATAGAAAAATCGCACAAAGTTTGAATTCGATCAGACCAAGAGAAGATGTGTGCATTGGGCTCTTGACGCTTGACCAGAAGGCTTGCGAGATGGTACACTACCGAAAAAGATAAGCTCGAGTAATTCTTTTTAATATCCTCGTTGATATTGCAGCTTTTCTAACACTTCTCATTAATACTGTAGTTGCATCTGTTGCTTTTACTAAGAATGTCATTTAAATTTCAGGGTTTAGTTTGCTTACGTGATTATTAATTTGATATAAGAGGCGTACTTCCTTCCGCATTCCATTATCCTCATGTCCATTTCGCTGCCGACAATGACCGCTAGAGATAGAACGCGATTTCACAGAAGAATACACCTGCATGTGCATACCCACAACCATTCCTCGCTCAAACTCGCTCAAGTAACGCGAACGACGTTTCATTACCCACAAAGTACAACTAACCCTTATGCATCGCTAATATGCATGTATCTTGACGCGTTCAGATTGCACAGGGTATGCTCGTCACTTTTTTTCAACAGTGTATATTTATCAATCGTACCGTTTCACATAAACTTGTGGGATAGCAGTTTATCCCATGAAATAGCTACAATTGTTAGTACAGGTATTACAAAAATGCTTTGAATATTTGAATAACCTATGCATAGTAACTTTGTTGTATACCTATTACTTACATACGTAGATATTCTTAATTATTTATTGTGAATGTTAATATGTATAATATACCTTGCTAGAAATGTAACACTAAAAATACAAAACATCTAGGTAATGAGTAAAGTGCATTTTTGCTAATACAATTGTGGAATAAATACAATGTACAAGGAAATGAATATTTTATAGCCTTCCTATCTGCATTGGGAAAATGCACGTTCTTTGGGTGATTTGTAGATCTTTTAGAAATGTAACTTGAATTTCATACTCTAATACATTTATTCTGCCGCTAATATATTTGTTTTTATAGGAGAACCGTAAACGCGGATATAGTGAAATTCATGAAACTATAATTTTATCTAGTAGGTACATATTTTCTTGAGAGCGAGTTTACAATTTTCTAGTTATCACCGCAGTATAAAGCTAAAAGACGAGTACAGCTTATGTAGAAGGAAGAGTATATCCTGCGGGTGTAAGCGAAAATGTATTGGAAGAACATAAAATCTCTGACTGGAAATGTATCTACATTGAATTCTATTTTATTGATGAAGTGCGTTCCTCAATCGACGAAGAGCACAAAGTAAATCTTACGGCTTTTCTTTAGAGTATATTTATTTCTTTCTCGTACAAATAAGATACTACGGGAAAGTTAAATAAAACAATTTTACATATTTCATAAATATTAAACTAGAAAGCTTTCTTTATTACATATAAAAATATTTAGAACAGATAACAAGAAAATCAGTTCCGCTGTAATGAGATATAGTGATTAGTTTCATATATCTATGTACAAATTACTGTTTCATTTACTGAATCCATTGAAAAAATTCAAATACAGGATATTAGTCTCGCAAATATTGGTGCAAGGTTATTAAATTTATTAAATTTAAGTATACAATACGTATAAAAATCTAAACCACTAGTTGAAGGTATTCTTGGTTTATTTTGAAATAAGTCAGGGATCTCTCTAAATAAAATTTGGAAAAACAGAAAAACGTTTACAAGTTTTCAGAAATTTAATAGCTTCGCTAATACACTTAATTTTTCAATTTCTGACAGCTTTGCTGTCGAAACGCGTCGGTTTTTAGTAAAAAGTTTTTTCGTGTTTTATGGGTTGAAGTGTTTAGTGTTCATCTTGATTGCCATCCAAAAATATTTAGGCCGAACTAATGCCATTCCAATAATTTGAAATTCATACTTTATGAAGGCTCATAACCCGGTAACATCAACTTTAGGCTAAAATTGCAGCCTGGATACTCTCCGCGTCTTGAAAGATTGTAACTATAAGTTCTACAATGTAAAATGTAAGAGGGGAAATAATTTAAATGATCCTTCTTTTCCGATTCCATGGGCGAGACAACTCCGAAAGACAAACTCGGCCAAAAAAGAGACCTATTGTGCCCTATGTTGTTTTGGTCTTCTCAAGCAGGTTGTATTCGGATAAAGAAATCTGCAACTTGTTGGGCTGATCCAAAAATTTCCATTAATAGCCAACATCTCTACTTTCTTGGGAATGCATATTATCCTACCTGAAAAATCGAGAAGACTAAGATGGGAATCGCGAACTCCTTGCTGGCTGTATAATGTGTTCATAACTAGCAATTTACTTATTTGTTATATCTATCTTTACTATATCTTAATAAAAATCTGCATATTTTTTCCAGCATATAGTATTACAATACCCTATTTCTTGTGTATATCAACAAAAATGCAACAGACCTTACAGTTGCAATTAAGTTCGAGTAAGTCTGCAGAGTTAAGCGCTTGAATAATTTTAGGCATCTTTAGTTTTACGCGGATTTGTTTCCAGTTCAATGAATTTAAAAGCGAAGTTGTCTGAATGACTTAGAACGGACACGCTTTTATTTTTTTCGTTTTATGGATCATTTCATTAAGGCGGTTTTCTGTCTGGCGACAGTGTTAGAGCTACTTTTTCTCTCTTTGCTCGAATCTTCCAGTAAAAATTACAACTGTTCTCGGTAACGTTTACTTTCTACATAAATTTAATAACCTGCCCTCATTCAGTACAGTATTTTACTTGTTAATATAAGAATGAGTAAGGATCGCTATATAGGGTCGTTCGAGCGTAGTATAGCTAATATTTGTCATAGAAATAGCTGGTAACGAATAAAGAAAGAAAGTTTGAGAAAATCAGGCATTTATGCGAACGTGCCCGTGAATCACAAACAAAAATACCGAATTATTGCCATAGCAATGCTAGCGGTGATGGAAAAATGTCTTAACTTTGCATCAACTTAAATTAATCACCTGTTCTGCATTCAAACAACATAAATACACAAACGATTGCAGCGTTTATATTTAGTGTTCCACTAGTTAACCATCGGTTTTTCATATATTTTCAAAGGCGTTTTCATAGATTGTTTGATATACATGTGTGACAATCCTGCCATTATCCGAGACAGATGTAAAAGGCGTTATCCGTAATAACAATAAATAATATAAATAATGAAACAATTTAATACTTAAAATTGAAGAATACTAATTAAATAATAATAGGGTTAACTTGTTTCTGCTATCAACGCAGAAATAATAACGACTGACAAGAGAAAGCAGGTGACCCAAGAACGGTGCAACGTTGAGTTTGTATCTCTCTAACTTTGTAAGTGCCTAATAGACCGCTACACGATGAGGAGTCGATTCTCCTAAACACAATGTATGTCCCTTAGCAATGTACGTGAGTGGTACTAAAGCTATGAAAAACATTAAGAAGTACTTAGAAACATTTTTGATTTGTAAGGGCAGACTACAGTTTTCCTGAAACCAATGCCCCTCTCGGTGAACTTTTCTTCCCATCCACTTTTATCAAAAATCAAAAGTTTATATTTGACCGAAGAATACATTCGCCACGAAAAATTTATATGATCCTGTACTTTCCTAATTTAGGGGAAAAATAACTGGCAGAGCTTTATCTGTCTTTTAAATGTTACAGTATTAATCCATTAAAGGAATGTACAACTTACAATTAGCTCATATGAATTACATGTATCGCGAAAGATTGCATTATATTAAAAAAATACTAGTCGAGGATACCGAGCAGGTAGTTATCGCATATAGCAGCTTTATTAATAATATGTCAATTCAGTGTTTTTTTTTTGCGATAGCGTGGAAAATAAAAATATGCATATATTATAATCGTTGCTGGTTAATCAAACACTAACACTGAAATAGATACGTTATAGGCTGTCGGAGAACAAACTGTGCTTGATCATCTACGAACTTAACATATAAAATACTTACAATAATTATATTTAAAAACATTAATTTGCTACTTATCTAATGTTTGAATATCTAACTTATCTTACTATTCGTACTCGTATCTTTGGCTTTGTACACTTTTTTCTCGTGCAGCAAATAAATTGTTATATGCTTTTTGTTGTTTGTGATATTGACGTGGAATACATAAAATGTGAAACTGAAGACGTATTTACTTTATTTCAGCAGCGACTAGAAATCTGAAAGGGGCTCATTCAATGAATCAGTAGCTCAACCCATCTTCAGTATCCTACAAATTACTTTTCATCGTGGTAAGTGTACTCTTTAACTTTACTTTATATATAGGTAAAATAGCTGATAACAACAGTCAACGCAATTATCTGCTCTTAAGTAATTGCAATACAATTACGAAAGGAAATTAAGAACTAAGGACAATAGTGAACGTAGCAAATGATAATGGTATATACATACATATGTAGTTTTCGAAGACAAGACTGGTTTGCTTGTTACTAAAGGATAGGGACATTGTACTCCTTAAAGCTACTATTTTATGGTAATATTATGAATTTGAATCCTAAATGAGAAACGTTTTCCTCTACTTTCAGCTTTACAAGAAATGGTATGGGTATTGTATCAAAATATATTCAGCTAACTAAATATGCTTAATCCAACTTGCGACCACAGGAGGGGAGAGAATACGTTACTAGAATTATTTATTACAATTTTGCATTTTATTTCTCAGTAGACATACTATATAGTACAGATTCTCAAATAAATAATGACATAAAATAATACATACGGAGTCTGATATCAATGGCCAATTAAAAAAGTGAAGTACAGTATGTAATAAATAAATATCAAGATTATTTCATACATCTCAAAAAAACAAATTGCAGAGTTATAAATTCAAATTTGGTATTCTCAACTTTTCTCTGATATATGGGCAAGATGTAATATCTATAGATTCGAGAAGTGAGAAATATAAACCAACTGATGAAGTAAAGAGAGTCACAATTCTTAGACATCTAGACATCTAGACTAAGCGGACAAAAATAAATGCAGCGTTTATTTAGCTAGCTACTTTTCTCAGTCAGTTTTTTAAACTAACTACGGCTTTAGAGTTCCTAGATTTAACATTTATTGATATATAGCTGTGTTTATCCCATATAACTTCATTCATCACAAGAAACACTTCAATTTTATGAATAAAATCTGGAATAACGATTTTTTATTAAAGCAACAGCAAATTAACAGAATGTCTATATGTAAAATCGAATAAAATTGTGTATATTAATTAGTTATAGTGTAATAATAGCTCAAGAAGATGTAAAAATCTAGTCAAAATATTTGATTTTTTTTACGCTAAAAGCCAGTGTGCAGCTACATAAGAATTTAATAAAGCGTTTCCGAACTGCTTCCGATGTTTGTCAATTTTGTTAATACCAAATAGAAATATTGAGACTTAGAAGCGGTGGTGTTAGCATAGATTCCGTAATTCTGAAATATAAACCGATAATCGAGCGATTGAAGTAGAGTTAAATAAATGATGTTTGAATAAGGGGTTGTGGTCGAATGTGATGCTTAGGTCCTCTTCAAATACATATATAGCTAGAGGTAAAGGTATTTTAGACCGTCAGGAGACTTATATCGAGAATTAAAGTTTTTTTTGTTCTTTTTTTTAAGTTTGATTTTTGAATTATCCAAAATTTATTATTCAATAATTTTTCTATTACCTATTTATTAACGAGAATACAAAACACAGAAATAGAAAACGTAATTAATTTGGATTGCCTTTTGTAGGTATTACTTTTCCAAAGTTTAGCACCTGCGCTGCTACCTGCATCTATTCTGCTCCTTAAATTTATAACCTTTTAAAAAACACTGGTTTAGAATTGCAGTATCTATCTGGTTTAACTAACAACGCCGAGGATTTACTTTTTACTGCCACTGAATGCTTCGCAATGACATCTTAGCAAATAGCATTGGATAGCATGCCCAGGATATTACCCTGATAACCTCTCCCAAAATTTTCCCATTATATAGTCAGTAGTATACAAGTAGTCACAGTGCTTTTCTCTTAATAGTGGATGTATCTGTTTTTCGATAATATCCTGGATTATTCTACTGGCGAATTCTGGCCCTACGAAAGGTATATTTAAAGAATGTCTCGCTATTCTAACAAGTTTCTTCTTTCCCTCTATATTAAAATGTGCAGATGTGCCCCACAGCTTGGTAGAACCCCGGCATAGTGAGAACTGATTTTCTGTTTGACACTATAAAGATTTTTCTGCTGATATCCTCCAATAGCAAATGAGCAATCGAGTAGTATGCCGGTGTTAGGCTTCCTGAAGGCTACGCTTGCGCGGCAATCATATCCCATAACCAGTTCTATTTAGAAATTTGAATCTATCTATATGCTAGACCCTCAATATTTGCCTTATAGCCTCCATTAATTCACATCTTTACCTCTATTGTGGCATACAGTATCAAAGAGATTTAATATTATGTCCATTGCAGCAACGTCCAAGCAAAAGAGCGTCCGCCCCTTGTCTCGTACGCACTTCACACAAAGGACTCTGATGAGATAATGGGTTTCACCTTATATATTCAATGGGTTATATTCGGCGAGAGCCCCTAATTTGTTTTAAACATTCTTGTGGCCGTTCATAAAGCTCTAACAGCTTTGAGGTCTATGTTAGTAAGATAGGGTCCGAAAGTAGCGATTGATTTGGTGACGACTGATTCTCAGACGTTTCATATCCCTTAGTTTAGGACATTAGTTTATCCTTCAAAAGGTACAAATTCTTGTATGATTCATGATGCATGATATACTCAAATAAATTGTATTAGGGAGGTTTTGGAAAGGTTTACATTTAACTCCTACGTTTCGAACCACGGTAAGAGAGAGTATCCCTTTCTAGTGGCAGCTCTGTGTTGCCAGTACAACTGCAGTTTCCTGACTCAGCAAGCATAAGTTTCTTAGCTCTTAGATATCCTTTGTAGATAAAAGTAATAAATAAGATATCATTGCCCGCAATTGTGATGTAAGTGTTACTGATAGGGATAATGATAAAAATTATACTTAAACCTTTTTCTACTTTGTTTAGTCCTTTAATTGAACAGAATCTTCGAAACAACTACACATAATAAAGTTTTCGGTTCATTAATAATAGTCGATAAAAACAGTTTCAAAGTTAACCGTTGTCGGCCTATGTTTTATTTACCAGGTCGAAAATAGTTCTGAAATTAGTACAAAGTGCTGGTGAGGAGTTTTATTTGACAGACCCTATTACCAAAGTAAGAGCTGACCCACATTTCCGATGCTTATCTCGCTACAACTTTTCTGTTAAATTGTTAGGTTACTTTTTCTAGTTTTACAGGACTGTAATTTAAGGAAATACTATTCATTATCAGATCGCATTTCGAAGTCGTCTTGATATTTTGTGGTTAGTAACTGATCAGGTTTTCTTATATTTTCAGACACTTCTCTGGATTTCCTTGTAAGAACACATATATTCCAAACTTTTGTCATTTGTAGAAACAATTGTCTTTGTCAGTAGTTTATATCTTACTATTACTTAGTGCTAAATGTATTTTACACTTAATTCCGGAAAATGTTTAGCTAAAATGTAAACTGACCATAAAAGCAGAAAAAATATTCTAGAAATAAAATACATAGAGGGACATAATGATTTCAGAGGCTTACTTAATATTGAATACTAAGCTAATTTCAAATTCATATACTTTAATTAAAGTCAATACCTATATTTTTAGAACTTTATTGCGTATAATGCAGAATTGCTTGAATACAAAAGAAAATGGCTGAGAAATGTTTTAGACTGTATTTAAAAATAAGATCTCCTGATTAACTGTATACAGGATTTTAATAAAAAAAGAGTTAATATATGATATATAGTATATGTATGTATAACTTGAAAAGGCATATTCAAAACAAAAATACTAATATGTTTCAAAACATAATTTCAATTTGAACAACTATTACTTATTTAAAGGTTAGACATTTGCATTATCACCTTAAATAACTAGATATTTGTAGTTAATATATTTAGTGCAATAATACCAATAAATTCCTAATGAAATCAAATACCTATTCTTAAAATAAACATACAATAGGTAATTCAAGCTTTCCTAGAACGTTTATTTATAATTCACGCGACTTCTAATTATTTATAATGTAAACTTCCCATACAGGTATTTCCCCGTAATTAATTAGATTACATTTTACCATGCGTCCTTGATACAAATATGTTTTCTGTATTTTTATTAATTTTTGTCGGGTTATATATTATAAAAATACATTTCTAAAGTGTTATTGCATTATGTAGCGACAGTCTTGATTTACAAACAGTACCTAGATAATAAAAATTTTCATTGAGAGTTCTCCTCAAAATGTTATCTTATGCAAATTATGCAGAGTGTGCAAACATAATAATAAATCCTGTGATAAATGAGACCATATTAATATTTAAGCAATATTAATTTATTGTGGGATAGTTGATATGTTACACCTATAGACACAGAATCAATTAAGTATATGAACCATATTATTAGTATAGCGGAAGTATTTGCATTTGAAGGTTATACAATTATATCACACTACCATTTTTACTTATCGCTATGCAGAACAGCATATTGATTTCCATTTTAAATGACTTAATAATAATTCTAATTATTATGATTTAAGTTTCTCTTAAGTTATCATGTTATGCTTACATTTTTGCCAACGAATTCAATACCATTTTCAGACTACTAGAAACTAAAGTTTTCCGAAATCTATTTCTTGCAAAATGGGGAAATGTTGGTAAGGACTTTGAACAAGTGCTTAAAATATCATTGCAAGTTACAATTTTAAATAGTACATTGTTTTACCCGTTACATTGTGTGTGATCAATAAAATAAAATGACATACGTTGCTCAACCACTGTATTTAACTTAATTGACTGGAGTTCAACGTTTCTTGGTTATATGTGAAGCTAGAGCTAATTCCAATTAATAATTTGTTATATATGTATGTACCTACAATTTTTTTTTACAAACGTAGTAAGAAGTATATACGTCAGATCACTTTGATCATGAACTATTGTTACATTACGGCCATAAAAAATCTATATCGATTCAAAAATTGAAACTGCAGTGAAAGTGAAGTAAAAAAAATATACCTGGTTTTAGTAAACAGTTGTTTTATTTTATTAAAATGAAATTGTAATCTCACCGAAAGTATTGCCAAAGTACTTACGTTAAATAACATAGCAAAACTGTTGCGAAGCTTTTTGAGTTTAGACAATTTGAGTAACAGTCATTTATGAGATTGTTAATGAAAGTCTATGGACGGTGAAATATACGTAAGTTTATAAAAATGCTATAACTTAGCGATAAAGAAGAAAACCGCTCATGCTTGTGTATCCGTCAAACTGCGTAAGTTTGCAATTCATATTCCTTTTTTTCTTCATTAAAAGAAATATCGGTAATAGATATAACAACTCTTTGTGAAAATTGTCTAACTGCTTAAATACGGGGTAGCCAACTAAGAATGGCACTCGGCCATATCTCTGGAACGGCTTATAGTACAGCTCCGGGAATAAAATATATCATTGCCCTGCAGTGGCCCTCAGAAACATATGAAAATTATTTAGGAATATGTAGGATGACCGCTAGATGGCGCAACTGGACACAAAAAATTAAATTCCTATTTTATACAAAATTCACCAACATACAAAAGTTCAAATATCAAAATATGAAAATCAAAATTTTCCGAAAATTTCGTATAAATTTTTAAGTTTTGTTTTTTGTCGAAAATATTAAATAGAAACAGACATTTTTGACTGCAGATTAAAAATGTAGGCTAAATTATCAACAAATCAGCGAAAACCGGGTATCGCTATCTTCTACCTATCCGAAGATATCTCGAGAAACGTGAATGATAAGAATTTCATGTATAAATTTAAATTATTTTGCGTCCCTTAAACGGAATTTTGCAAACTTGGTCTTATTGGAAAGGATTTTTCTTGGCATATGTTTAGTGAATCACACTGTTTAATATTATTTTGTGCATCACTGTTAGAGGGCGGTAAAAAAAATTAAAATATGTAAATTTTGTGATTTTTTAAAAGAACATTGCATGGAATGTTTGATGGTTAAGAAAATAGACTATCATGGATTTTCCTAGGCCTGCTGTTAGTGCTTCAAATTGTTTTATATTATTGTTTCTGCCACCGCTAGAGGGCGTCAAGGAAATGTAAATAAAAGATACGTCGCTAACAATTCGCAGCAATATGTTTTTCATATGATGAGTGCTGTGCATTTCTCTGTATGATCGAAATTTTCTGGACGTTGATAGGGGGATAAAACATGCCAGTCTATTTGCTTAGCCACCCAAAACTCCAAATTTGACGTGCTTAGATTTTTATATGTGGGGACCAATAAAATGCCTTATTTTCACAACGCGACCTACTGCTCGTAACAACTCTGTTGTGAGAATAGAAAATATCGTTCAAAGTATTTCTAAAGCAGAAATAGAGACTGTAGTTATAAAACACTAAACTCTTCAACCCACAAAATACCAAAAAACTTTTTATTGAAAAACCGACGCGTTTCGACAGCTAAGCTTTCATTATCAAGACCTACATTTTTAATTTGTTGTCAAAAATGTATGCTTCTATTTGATATTTTTGACAAAAAATAAAACGAAAAAGCAAATGTGTTTCACTAAATCGGTTTTTCTTAAAATCATACATATATGTACATTAAGTTACTGAGGAGTAATCTGTATTTTGTAGAAATAATCTATCTGTTATATAGATACTGATCCTGTGTTGGTATTATACATATACATTGTATACATTGAAGACACTTTTCTAGTTCAAGTTCAGCAATCATTTGCAAAATATCCAACCACTTTTAATTGAATAAGCTCATCAAAAACATCCAAATACAAACCATTACAATTAGAAAAGTAGTCCCAGTAATTTAAAGAATCCCAAGAAGTGCAGTACTCCTTAAAAAATCAATGCGGAGCGCATGGAGGTTAATAAAGCACAACAATTTTTTTCAAATAAAATGCGAATTTCAATAGCAACTCAAGCTTTTTACTTAAAACGATCTTCGTTTCTCTAAGACATTATTCGTTTTAAAGCAATGCTTTTATTTAATAAAACACATTTTTTGCGGAATTATTGATATTTAACTTAAAAGAGATGGTATATGAATTGCACATTGTCGTATTGTAGCTTACAATAGTCGGTTAAATTATTCTTTGTTTTAGTTTTTTTTTGAAAAATATCTTTATATCCAAAATGTTATTTTGACTAACATTATGTCGATTATATACTTTTATATTGTCTAAAAATTGTAGTGGTTGTCCTCTGACGAATACCCCTACTATTTATTGTTTCTTTAAGTAAGTAAGTAAGTAAATTATTTATTTAGCGTTAGCTATTAGCATATACATAGATCAATACATATATAAATTACTAAATATTTCTTACTAAATTGTATTCACCTTATGCTACTATATCATGCCTAATAGATATAATTACTACATTAGATATGCGCCAATGTGTATCTGTACAGTAAATCTTTGAATAAATTGAAATTCATAGCATTTTTAATGTCATGCGGTAGGTTATTATAGAGTTTTAGTCCTTGAATAAATACATTTTTAGAAGTTTGTGTTCTATTATAATGATTTATATAAAAATTATTTATACTTCTAGTTTCGTAGTTATGAGTCTCATTGACAATTGTTATTTTTCTACTAAGATACCGTGGCAACATATTGTTTTTCAGTTTGTGCACAAATATTACACTTTTAAAGTAAATTCTTTGTCTAACATTCATAAATTGCAGCGCATCTAACATAAGAGCTATTGGAGTATATCGATCACATTTCAATATAACTCTCATGGCTCTATTTTGAATTTTTTGGAGTTGCGCAGATTCATTTTTATTGAGATTTAATAATATTGTAGTACAGAACTCAATGTGCGGTGCAATGATAGCCTTGTATAATAGTGTTTTAACATACGTCGATAAATATTTACCCACCCTGTTAAGAAATCCAACCTTTTGAGACATTTTATTCATTATATATTTAGCATGTTCCTTAAAAAGTAGATTGCTATCTATTATTACACCTAAATATTTTATGCTATCAACTCTCTCCAGTTTAAAATTACCTATTTTTATATCAATGTTACTCAAATCAATATTATTAAGTTTATACATACTAGCTAAAACCATGCATTTGGATTTCTCGATATTTATACTCAAACTATTACTATACAACCATTTACATAATAAATCAAGCTCATTATTCATTGACTCTACCATTTCATTTAAATTGTTACCACTAATGTAAATCATAGTGTCATCAGCAAACATGCAGATGTCTGATTTATTAACAGTTGTGATCATATCATTAACGTATAAATTAAATAGTAATGGTCCCAAAACCGTTCCTTGAGGCACACCGTGACTCACACTTTTTGAACATGATTCACCACCATTGTATTTCACTTTTTGAGTTCTGTTATTTAAGTATGAACCAAACCAATTAAGCACTATACCTTTCAAACCGATTTTGTCTAGTTTTTTAATAATAATTGACGATGCACCGTTTCAAACGCTCTTCTAAAATCAATAAAGACAGCTAATACCATTTTTCAACTATCAATTTCCTTTAGCCATCTGTCACAAATGTCAGCTACTGCTGTTTCACATGAGTGTCCTTTTTTGAATCCCGATTGATTATGCACTATGACGCCATTTTTATCACAGAAATTGTCCAATTGTCTTTTCACGCATAGTTCTAACACTTTCTCATATACAGGAACTGTATTAATCGGCCTAAAATTTTCACACAAGTTAGTTCCACTAATTTTGGGAATCGGTGTTATGTACGATGTTTTCCAATCATCTGGAACTTTTCCTGTTTGCATAGAGTTGTTGATTACATCCAACAACCTATTAGCAGAGACCAGCCATATATGCTTAAGAACATTTGAATTTATTCCATCACCAGCCACGTCTCCCGTATTCTTGAGTGATTTTATAATACTTTTAAGTTCAGTCATTGTTACTTCTGTAAATGATGTTAACTCCTTGTGTTTAGTTATGTTATTCAGAATAGTGTTGTCATCTAGATTCTGTATAGGTATGTTTCTTATAATATCATCTATGCTCGACACAAAGTATTCATTGAATTTGTCAGCTAATTCAAATGTGTGATGCACTTCTTTATTATTAAAAATAATACCTTTCTGTTGCATATTTCTTTTACTAGGTAGTAGTATTTTTAAGTTCTTCCAAAGTACATTCGAATTGCTTCTATTTTCATCTAACATGGACGTAAAATATTTTTCTTTTTCTTTTTTTATCATATTAACAACTTTATTTCTAGACTCTTTATATTCTTGCCACTTCTCTGTAGTTTGACAAAATACTGCGGCTCTATAATGTGTATCTCTAATGTTCATGGCTTCTATTATTTCAGTGTTAATCCACTTGTTCACTAAATATTGCTTAGGTATGACAATCCTCTTCATCGGGGCACATTGTATCTAGAATCTTCTTAATTCCATATCTCCAATCTCGAGCCATTTTATCTATATTTAGTGAGTTATTCCAATCTAACTTGAGAAGCAATTCGTGAAATATATTTATATTGTAATCCTTAAAAGTCCTTCTAAAAATTTCTACTTTGGTTCTATTCTCAGTGTCTTCATAATCAATTCCGACGTCTATCGTTAATATGGAATGGTCACTGATTTTTGGCGTTAGGCAAACTTTGTGTTGTAAGTCTTTGTTATTTGTAACGATATAATCAATTAGTGTTGAACTTGTGTTCGTTATTCTCGTAAAATTACTATAGAATTTCTATAGAATATATCTTTCATTTTTCTACTGTAGTACGTATCTTTACTATAATCTATATTAAAATCTCCTATCATTACTGTGTTTCCTCGAAAATTAGCAAAACCATCTATACAATCTTCAACCCATTGAAGAAACTGATGGTCCACAGTATTCGGAGGATGGTATAGAATGGTAAATAAATATTTTTCATTGCATATAATCAATTCGACACCCACCATCCACACGTAAGTATCTACATGTATGTATATTACGTATTTTATAGTTCAATGTCTTATTAATATATACCAGTACTCCTCCGGTTCTTCTATTGTTTGTTGATGCTTTTATCACTTCATATCCATCTATATTAATTTCATTTGTGGTTACTTGGTCGTCTACATGTGTTTCTACCAAACCTAATACTAACGGTTTCCACTCATTACATAAATGTACGATAGAATCTTTTTTATTTAAGAATCCCTGACAATTGAAAACAACAACTTGTTTATTCATGTTTATTTCATCTAATTGCTATTCATATTTAACTTTTGACTTCACCCTTTCTAGAACCCTCTTATAGCATAAACAATCTTTGTCGAACGATGAATGGTTATAATCTAAATCAATATTAAATTTTTCCTTTGTTTTCACGCAATTAATACATTTCTTCAAATCACTATCACAGTCTTTTGTTTTATGATCTCCTGCGCATTTTCCACATGATTCCTTATTCTTGCAGTCTTGAGCAAAGTGTCCGTACCCATTACACTTATAACATCTAATAATGTTATAGTAATCATATACATCACATTTTTTCCAGCCTATATTTAATCTACCCCTTCTGATAATAGTTTTATATATATCTGCTTCAATCTGCAATATTACGTTGCCATAGCGTTTTTTACTTTTGTTAATATATTTTCTTTGGATACTTATTTTATTTTTAATATTATCATCTAATATTTCTAAATCATTTTGTACTATAATTCCCTCAAGTATACTTTCATTATCTTGACCTACAACATCACATTCTACTCCGACTACAATTACTTTAGGATTACCTAATTTTGGTTCAAATATCTTATATTTATCTCCTAGTTCTTTTTCAACTGATTCCTTTAATTTTTCTTTTGAGTCGTTGCTAGCGCAGCTAATAGCAATTCCTCCTTTGCTAATATTCCTAATTTTCTCAGTACCTACTGCTAATTTACTCAAATCAATTTTTGATTTAATGTCTTTCTCCGTATTTTTACATTGCTGATTTTCATTCTTAGGTTGAACTACTATTATTTCATTACTTTTCTTTAATACCTCACTGTAAGATTTGCCTTTTTCTACATTTTCATTTGCTAATGATTCAATGATTTTATTCGTTCTGTCGATTATTTTACTCTGTTCATTTATTGTGTCGAAACATATCTCGACTTGAGTTTTTAATTCCCCAACTTGTTCTCTCATACCGCTGTTTTCACAGTGTAAACATACATTCGTATTTAATTCCATTTAATTCCAATACAGCTCTTGCCCTTTCTTCGCTACCAGCATTTATTCCAGAGCATTTTATGTGATATTCACCACCGCAGTTGAAACATCCTGCTGGCTTTTCATTTCTTTTAAAATCAATATTACATTTAAGACACTTATTACTTGCCATATTTGTACACAGTCGCAAGTTTTTCCACTGACCTATATTGGTCAATAGAGTTTTTTCGGACTTTGCAAAATCACTGCTATCGAGTATTTGTACACTTATAACATACGTATATAGCCAATACCTACGTGTCGATCAATTCTTATTTTAATTTATTGTGCCCTAATGTCCACACATATCACTGCACATAGACACTATATGAACTATATTCATACTTTTAATCAGTTCATTATCAATCTATTGTAAAAACAATTTAGACACACTTGGAAATTATACCTTAATAACGGAGCACAACAATCACGTCCGCACGCTATGCATACTCCATGCAACTCACACTTTTCCTTTTCTCACACTTATCCTCCTGTTCTTTTTCTGTTAAAGAAATATCCATCCGTTTCTCAAAGCTGTAATCATTTCCTTCAATTTTTAGTGACTATCTGCGAGTTTGCTTTTTTGGAATACCTATTCTATTTTTTTCCACTGGACTACTACTAAATAGTATATTTTGTTTAATTTCTACTTTTTTTATAGAGCCTATTGCTTTTATTATTCTCTTTATTATTATTTTAACTTGGCTTATTTGAAAACGTAGGCATATACCAGGATCTAAAGCTAATTAACGTATTTGATTTAGAGTAATATGACGTGTTGCTTAGTAATTAACAAAATAAATTGGTATCAGTGGATTCGTTCGTATATTGTCAATTCAAAATATGTATAAGATGTATTTAATTAAGATGAATATGTTGGTACTGCTAGGTTACTGCTAGTAACTTTTGAAAAATGTCTTTTCTATATGTTATTTTTCAAAATAAATAATGTATTTGTATTCCCAAAAGTAAAATATCTTTACAAAAACGTAGAATTTTACTTTTAATTTTTAATGTGGGCATACTTAGTATTTGAAAGACAAAATAATACAACGCTTATGATAGATGGTGTTACTTAAAACCGTCTACGTTATCTAACATATACATATGTATATATTCTTTAGCTACCTATCCAGGGTGTTCTAGCAACCAAACTAACTAACCTAGCAGCATAACTAATCGCGTTATTAACGTATATTATCGTTCATACTTCCAGGTCAAAGCGTTCATCAATATGTGAAACTAGGTTAATTGCTGCCACAAAAGTTTGCTTGTTGTTTAATCCCTACGAAACAAAACAACAGCAATTTTATTTCTACTCTAATCATTCTGAATAATTAATGGAAACCAGAATCCTTTATGTCGAACAGCTTAGCACTACCGATGCATATACATACACACATCCAAAAACAGAGATGGCGGCGTATGAATCGTACTCCAATTTCGCTCGTTTTCAGTTATAACATGTTTGCATAATTATAATTTGTTTCTGAGAAGTACTTACAGTTGCAGTAGTTGCATATTAGTAGGTTCTCTTATTAATACTAATCTAGACTCTTCTTAGACATACAGAACTATATTTTAGTAGGATTTTCTAAGGTTGGATACCATTTAATTTGCAAGTGAATTGTCATTATTCATTTGCCATTGTGTAAGTTTACACTTACATTTCCTTGAAAATATGTAGTGCAAAAACAAAATATAACATTTTATCTATAATTGCCTTGTTATCGTCTGGTAATACTACTATTCAGAAGGATCCAAGATAAGCCAATACTTTGGAGCGAACACTATTATCTCTCCGAATCTTTTGAAGAATTAGGAGGACTGGCTAAACTGAAAGATCATATGAGGTTCGATTTCGATAACCAGTTCCTAGTGGTAATTCAAGGCCACCAAACATGGGAGTCTAGCGGATCTAAATTAGAACAGCCGTCCGTACGCTGATACACGAACGGATCTAAAACCGACTCAGGAGTGGGCATAGGTATTTATAGACCGAGGTGCAATGTCTCGATGATGCTGGATACGACCCCTATAATTTTTCAGGCAGAAGTATATGCTATTGAGCAATGTACCCAGGAATGTTTGAAAAGATGCTACCAAGGTGCACGTATTCAGACAGCCAGTCAGCACTAAAGGCTTGAAGGGCTTACACTTTTAAATCCAAGTTAACCTGGGACTGTCTGCTCGCCCTAAATGCTTTGGTTCTAACGAACAAAGTCACACTGATGTGGATATCAGGTCAGTGGAGATATGAGGGCAACGAAACTGCCGATGGTCTTGCAAAGAAAAGCGCGGCGACTCGATTTATTAGACCAGTGCCATTTTGTGATGCCATCAAAAGCCATATAAGAGCTTACCTCCAACAGTGGGAAAGCGAATAAAAAATCTCGTACTAGGTCAACATTCCAAAATTCAGGCAATCAAAAGAGTTTATTACTGTTTCAGTCATCAGGGCTAAATCTCTGCTGGAGCTCAACAGAAGAGACTTCAGCGCCATCACGCCTTTACTCACTGACCACGGCCCTCTTAGGTACCACTTGAAGATGGGCAAGGTGGACTGTGATAAATTCCGATTCGGTTCGGAACACACCGAGATGACCGAACACATTATGTGCGACTGCGAAGCGATGATCCGGTATAGACTCCACTACCTCGAACAAGCGTACGTAGAACCCGCTAGTATTAGAACTATAGCCCCCAGAAAAATCCTAGACTTCTTCAGAAGTCTGGAGATTAATCGGGACTAAAAGATTAGGGGTACTGACAATGGATCTTACAGGTCGCAGTGAAGAGTGCCTACACAACCCACGTCTGATCTAATCTAATGGCATATATTACGAAGTTGTTGGAAATATACTGAATCTTTATGGATCATATTTATCAAAGAGCTACCAAGACGTAATAATAGACAGGTTATAAATCTATCTCTCGTCTTTTGGAATCTTTACAACTCGACTCTTGGACTATCCTTATTTTTACTATTTATAAATAATTTAGTTAGTACCTGAAATGCTGGCCTCCATGTCCTGTCCTTCCTATTTTGTTGACCTAGAAGTGGAAAGTTGTCTGGAATTAAAAAATACATACTCTCAAGTGCATAGAGATCGTGATTAATCTATTTACCACCTTATTATAGAGTACAGTGATTATGTGGAAAAGTCGTGAGGAAATTTTAAATATCTAACCAACGACAGCACAGCATAGAATACTACCTGCGTTACTATTGCAACAATGATTACACAAATATCTCAAAAAATTTCGTTGCAATTTTCAGGAGTGCTATATTTTTCAGTTATGCACACCATAAAGTCATGTCCGGCTATTGTTTTTACTAGAGAAAAACACAAATGTGTTTTGTAACTTAATAATTAAAGCTTACCTCCTTTATAAATTTTCTGTAGAGTCAATAATATCTACCAGATCCACAGGAAGCGAAGAAAATAAAAAAAAATTTTTGCGAGATATGTAGCCATGATTTTTTTTAAAAAACAAAACACAAAAAGTTTATAAAACTAAATTGATAAAACCGCAACTATTTTCCATTCAAACGTCTCTATATATCCACTAGTTTCCAATAGCTTCATACTAAATTTTGATTCACTGCGTACACACCATATCGAAACCATTTTATTTATTAAATGTTTTGAATTTATTAAATTAGAGTTAAGAGTGCAAGTGTTACAAGTTAGATCAAGAGGTTTGGTTTTGCCTGCAATTGGAAAATCGCCTGCACCATTAATTGCTGGATATGCCATCTCAATACATAAAAAAAGGATCAGTTCTCGAGCTTATAGGAGATACCACCATTTACTTTTCTAAATATTCTGTGATAAGAGATGAACAGATATAGTATCTAAAACACTTCTAAAATTGGTCCTATTTTCACGTGTTGAGATGGCATCTGATCAATGGCTACAAGAATGGACTGAACTAACGTCTCAAGCAGTTCCTTTAAGCAGTTACTACAGACACCATGATACAGAAAACTTATGTTAATGTACCTTAATGTTAAGATTAGAAGTTTAAAATATGTGCCGTTTATACCAACTGGATTCCATTTTTATATTTTAATTTATCTATCTGTGTATCTAGAAAATGTGTAAATTGTTTTTAATGTTCTTTAAATTAAAACTATAATTTAGTTTTGTAAATGTATATGTGTCTAGTTTAGTTACATATTGCAGTGGTTAACAATAATTAACTTTTTTTTTGGTTTTGCTATAAAATTAAGTTAGAAACATACACTCGTTACATCATTTAAATTAATTTTATTGTGAAATGTTGCAAGCTAAAGAATTAAATTAAAGAAGTAAATAAAAATCGACTATAGGTAAAACTGTCGCTATAATCTTCTTGTACTTTCTATCTAAATCGTAGGATTTAGCACGCCTAATCTAGAAGGATGGGAAGGCTTTATGTATCAAATTAGGAGATTAGCGAAAATAAATTACAGTATCGAGTAAGATACGATATTCAATGTAGATAAGTCGACTATATCACTATTCAGGATTATGTCCTCCATTAGGTAAACACATGTAGGTAGTTGACTTATTGTTTATTCGCACAGTTATGTTGGCTTCTTTATTGACAATCGATAGTTTGCTGTCTTCTGGAAATGCGTGGGTATGTACATACCTTCTCCCAGTTCAAGTGTTTTGAACTTGAGTAGTAGGTAATGGAAGATATACAGTTTCTCGAATCAATTAGTTGTTTTAGGATTGCGGAACTGTGTCTATTCGAGTAAATTAGCGTGGTTTTGATTTTGCAGATATTGATTTAGATAGTAGTATGAGTATATTTGAAGTATGAGAATAATATACATATTTAGTATGATAAGTATAAAATTCAGCTGTTCTTATAATAGGTCTCTAATGGATAAACAATGGTAGTTATTTCAAGATAACAGTTCCAATGGTGGATTATTATCAAGTTAAAAAAAAAATGCACTTGGATGTGGAGAATAGAAGCTACATCTTAGCAAAACATGAAACATCCTGCTTGTGCACATAGGTACATCATACTTACTCAGATTTATTGATAAACGTAAGTTTTTTCAGAAATATAAATTTCTATAATATTATTAAAAAATTAAACAAATAACTCAAACTAAATCTCCCACTTCTGTACGTTCAAAACAATGTATCTATACAGAAAAATAATCCCGAAAATCTTCCTATTTCGGAATTTTGATTTTTATATTCATTGTATAAATTTATATTTAAAGTTTAACAATACCGAATTTGAAGTCGACATCGGCAGGTGAAGATGAATGAAACCACTAAATGAATGGCTTGCCCGAAGTAAATAACTACATTTTTTGAATTGAAATAGGTCGATAGCCGCAGTGATTAGGCGGCTAACTATCGTTGTCGCGGGACGATAGAAGCCGGGTTTCAATTCTCTGGAGGGACGGTGACATTTTTTCAGAGAGTTGAAATTCGGATCAGCTTATCATTTGCTGTATAAACCTACACCGCGAGAGTTGCTGTGATAGCCAGACAAGTAATAGAGCTTACGGTGTCACTGCAACTAAGCACCCACCACACATAAAAAAGAAACATAAGTTTAGTGCTTTAAACTTCTCAATAACAGTTTGAAACAATTGGTAAGGTGGAGCCTTTCAGGAGTTATGTTTACTTATCTTATTGCATTGAAGTCTTCACTGAATCGTTAATTGCTTTGTAGTTACAAAATATGATTGTGCTAATTAGTTCTTAAATTACAAAGCTTCAGCTTGTAATATACAATAATAAAGGATGCTGACTGCATAGTATGTCCTTCGACTAGTCTCCAAGCGACCACAGGTTAGAAGGAACAGTAAGCAGAACAGATTACGGGGAATACCTTGTATAGTTAGCAGAAAATATTAATGTTATTTTGATTTCCATTTCTACTAATTAATATTTATGGACTATTGTATTCTGAATATAGTTTATCTAACAGTAATAACATTTGGATATAACTTGGAACCTTTACAATCATTAATTATATTATCCAATACACCACATTTTATGCATAATATAATTTTCTTTAGTACCTAATCTAGTACTGCCTAAACAACTGTAAACAACATTAATTAACATATATAGGTTGGACAACCCAGATACTAGGCATTGTAAATAGCATTACATGCATGGTGAAATACATATATGCGTTAGAATGACGGAGATGGTGATACGAGGTAGATATATGGTGTTGTCAAAGTCGAATTATTGCATTTTGTATTGTCGTATCTGTGACATGCTGAAATTTGCATATGTCAAAATGTAATGCTATTTACAATGCCTAGTATCTGGGTTGTCCAACCTGTATATACAAATATTCATCGAAATATTAACAGAAATAAAAACATAGTAGGTTTCAAAACAAAATGTCATGAGACATTGACAACTATGTGTCAATATTGTACATTGTTCTAATCCTATTCCTTAAATATAGTGGACATAGTAATTACAAAATTTGGTTGAACACACTACCCAGGCAGTTACTTTTGACCACGTTCATATTAGTAGGCTACTCCTTCAAAATGAACTGCAACTGGACCTAATCGCGTTGTCTGAAGACAACTAAATTAATATTAATGAAGTTGTAATCAGAAAAAGCCAGTACAAGAAACATATTAGTATATCATATTCTATTAATTCTATTAATTTCATTAATTAAAAAATCCCATAAGGATTTTTTCGTTTGGATATAGTGGGGAATACGGGGCATATAGTTCTATATTCATTATTTGTTTAAAGAAATGGTTAAGGTGAAAAAATGAAACACATAAATATAATAATAAAAATTTTTATTTTAGAAAAAGAATGAAAAATAATTGTAACATACACATACATAACACAATGCGAATAGATTTAGGCATTAATTACAAAATTCCAAGCATATTGTACGAGAAAATTAAAAATCTTGTGTGGGATGACGTCACCGTGGTTTTTGGTAGGAAAAGCCCTGGATGCTACAGGTTGGAAGTAATCAGAATTTAATTTAACAAGAACAGTATCTGACAACAGAAATTTCAATATAAAAATAAAAAGTGATTTGGAAACGATTTAGAGACAACATAATTGAATATAGAGTTGGTGGCAGAGTTCACGCATAGGAGAAGATAGAATAAAATCACTTAGAGAGAAACTACCGAGGACGTACAATTTTCAAATGGAGGAAGGACAAAATTTGGATTTTATAACACTCATATACATACACATATTACGTTTACGGTAAGAAAGAGAAGATACTATTTAGGACAATTTTTATACAACATTTATTATTACATTTGTGTAATACACATCTTCATGTTTCATTTCTACGTGTTTGGCAGAACAATCTGTTTTATCGTAACAATAATTATCGTTCAACTGCTGTTATGGAGCTTATAGATCAATAAAACAGGAATTAGTTAAAATCTATTTATTTATTTAAAACTGATATTTTAACTATGAAAACTGGATAAATGATTTATTTTATTGACACTGTAAATGGAATGATATGTAAGACGAATAATTTCATATTTTTTACTTGTACATACACATATTACGTTTAAGGTAAGAAAGAATTTGGGATACTATTTAGGACAATTTTTATACAACATTTATTATTACATTTGTGTAATACACATCTTCATGTTTCATTTCTAATTTTGGCAGAACAATCTGTTTTATCGTAACTATAATTATCGTTCAACTGCTGTTATTTTTCCGCTTATAGATCAATAAAACAAATTAGTTAAAATCTATTTATTTATTTAAAACTTTATTTTAACTATGAAAACTCATTCGTAAAATGAGATATGAAATAAATTAAGTTTTAATTAATTTCTGTTTTATTGACACTTAAATGGAATGATATGTACTCAGACGAATAATTTCATCAAAGCGATTTTTTATGCTCAATTTACACCGAAGACTAAGTACTAGTATACACCAAAATTCAAAACGTGATCAGAGTTGCTTCCTTTTTATTTCTCATAGGTAGCTCCTGGATACGTTTAAACAATATTAAAAATTGATTAATCGTAATATCGTGATGCTGTAGACATGAGAAAGAAACAGAGTACAGCGGAAATGTTATTGTTGCCTAGTAGAAGAGAATACACGAACATAAAATATAACACCATCACCATAAATCAGACGCCAATGACGATGCGATATAACACCATAATGATCACCATTTCCAGCCGGGAGCAAGCTAAATAAAAAACCTACAAATGAAAACACTAATAAACTGCTAATTTAAACCTACATGAGTACGAACACAACTAATTTAAAGGAATAAAAATACAAAATCAACGTAATATTATCGAACAGTACGATGGACTTTAAACCAAAATATTAGTTTGATTGTCAACTAAACAAACTTCTCTGCAAGCATCTGGAAATAACATTATAACTAAGACATTTGATAGGCAAGGTAGAAGGAAAGGTACCAAATTAAATATACTGACGTACATATGTACATACATACATACAAACTGTAAAAAATAAAATGTAAAAATTAAAATAAGTAGTATAGATTAATATATGTATTTTTGACCTTTATGTACTTATCTTTTAATTCCTGATTTATTTCCACTTAGAGGTCAATAATAATAATAATAAGATAGACGACATAATTTTGATTTTCAAAACACTAAAATTTTAAAAAAGGAAAATAATTATAAAAAAAGATTAATTTACGAAATGATATACATTAAAAAAGATGAAAACGCGGTAAATTTTAGAACGGATATTGATAATTTAAGCGTTATTTATAATAATTTAATTCACGCCTGAATTTTATTAATTTTAAGCTCTTGACTAGGTTTTTTGCCATGTTTTTCCCTAGTCCTTGAACAGAATTGTTGGAGCTTGACAAAAAATAGATTGATATACGAATAATTCAAATCATTTCAATTTCTAATGTTGTATTAAATCATTATTCTTTCATTATTACTTGTGAATATAATTAAAATTCGATATATCAATGAATTCTTTGTTTTTTGGATAATTTTGTTGATAGGCATGGCAATTTATATTTATATTATTAGTAATTTGACACATATTAAATGTCAATTTCTTCCACTGAAGAAGTTATTTAACGAAAACATATTATTATATGTTATGGAATAAATTGGTATTTAATTATTTATTGTTTTATTGACCTCTAAGTGGAAATAAATCAGGAATTAAAAGGTAGTATAGATTCAAAATAAATCTAACAAACTAATCTTAGGATCTATCTTCTCATAACCGCATGTATTTTACGAAAACGAATAATCTTTGTAAGATAAATTGAATTAATGACAATAAACTTTAGAATAACTTTTTAACTAATTGTAAGTATAATCCCCGCACAAAAGTTCTTTTGTTTTTCACAAATACTTCAAATTTCAATTTGCCTACCTAAACACATTTGCTTTTTGATTACTGGGTGATTGTGATTTTTCAACTCCCTGTTAGTTGAGACAGAATATTTAGTAGCATATACACATTATATTTTAAAAATAAGGTAGTGCTATTTAGTATCTGAAACAACATCAATTGAAATTAATTCTTAATTCTTCTATATAGCAGTTACCATGCTACTGCACCACACTCTTTTAAGAAATTTCAACACCTAACCTGCAAATGGTGCATGGTAGTCTATAGATATACATATGTATGTATACGTATATGCATGTAATCTGAAAAATTGTTCTGTTCTCTATATATCTACACATCATTGCAATTTTAAGTAATTATGTCTTCTGAAGCGTAAAATTAGTTCGTTCCTTCCTTAGGCAAGATGATGCACTCAATCAAGCAACACCGTATTACGAAACATCCTTGAACTTTAATAAGTTTTAGTTCTAGAACCAATTTTCCTAAAATATATTCCTTACACAATATTGGTTGCTAAACTGTTTAGCAATATTTCTTATTATAAGCATTTAAAGACGATACTTGTACGAATTTTTTAATATTAATTTTTTAAAGAGCAAAATCAGATACTTTTGTCTACATACAATTACTGAGGGACAAGCTACAATTACTGAGAATAGAAAGATTGATACAAGTTTTTGGGAGAATTTTTATTTTAGATATGTTCAAAGCAATTACCATTTATAATAATGCACCTAGCCATTTTCGCCTTCCATACTTTAAAAGCGTTCAACCAGCTGTCTTTAGGAATACCATCAAAAAAACACGAAAATACGAAAGGGTCATATTGACCGCTGCAATAATATTAGAGTTATTTCTTCTATAAATCCTACGGCATCTTGGAATCCTGTGTCTGTCCCTAAAGAATCAGCTAGGCTAAAGCTAGGTAATGTTTCTTGCGAAGTAATTCATTATATTTCTGCCGGTTTTTCTTTGTAATTTGTTGGTTTTGAAAGGTAAGCATAAAAAATTGTAGATTTCGTTGAAGGTGTATTATTACTATGAATGATTAATATCTGATAAATCGGTAATGCAAAGATGTATAACTTACAGGATTGTGAAATCTTTAACCTTTATTACGGTCAAAATAATAATACTAGCCATTTGTTGTTGAACCCTGACATTTTTTGGTAATGAACTTAGTTGGTCTGTTTTCTTTCGCTATTCGTTCTGAATAATTAGCTAATGACCTAAGTAAACATGGATAGCATCAATTAATATTTAATGTAAGTTTATGGGAGACATAATATACCATTTTTCCCACAGTATTATTAATTTGTTAAGATAATTAATTGTTAGCTTCTTTAACTAACAAAATTAAGATACATACTCCTAAAAGACCAGCTATATATTGTTTAGCAAAACTACAAGAGATTCATTTTGGGATTACACTAAAAATCCGAAGCTCTACCTTTCCTTTCCCAATCGCGATATCGAGTAGGTTCAGGACCTGTGGGTCCGCCAATTTCACCAGTTTTAGGATTAGTGTTGTTAGGCCAGGGATCGTAAACATTCTTCTCGGATTCAAAAAAATTCTTTCTAGTACCTTTAAGTAAGTCTAGCAGTTTCTTTTTCAGTTCTTGCAATCGTAGCTTAGTAGCCGTTGGCATATTAGTTGATTGTGTAGACGCATATTTGGAATTCATTTGCTTTAGAAGATACATCATTATGCTCATATTGTTTGCTAAATTGTATTTGTATATGACAAAAATTTGACATTGACGCATGGATAATATTTATGACAAATATTTGAAAACTGGACTTCCGTTGCTTATAAATACTTTTGAAAATTTTAATCGAGAAAACTGTTATGAGTAGAAAACTTATATATGTACATGATTGATTTATGGTAAAACTTTTGTTACATATTTATCTTAAAACTATTGGAAATTAGGAAATTTTTGTATACATTTTTTTATGTCATACACAAAACATATCAAATGGAAACGACCATTGCACTACGATGTTAAAAGTAGGCAATAGTTAACGGCGGATTGTTTATCATCTTTTTGTATAAATTATTTCCAATATTTCGCGGGAATTTTGTTTGATTCCTTTATCAGATTATGTTATGGTCAAAATCAAAAATGCATGTTATATTTATGCTTCTGCTATTATGTTTTCCAGGTATTGACCAACCAATATATGTCGAGTTACAGGTTTTACAAAGGATAGATGTTAGATATTACATTAAATTTAGTTTTAGCTTTTAAAATGAAGAAAAAATATTTCAAATTGTTTGTATTTTTTAATACAATTAAATTTAAAAGCTGATTTTATTAATTTTCTTTTTATAGGTGTAATTTATCAGCTTACGTTTGGAAACGTTTTTTGTTGTTGTAAGATTTATGTAAACATTGGTAATGATAAATTTATAACACAATCAGTATAATCAATTATTTTACTCTCCTTATCTAAAGAGGACAAAGTTAAACAATAGTTAACATAATAGGCACACCGTGTGTTGGTCCGTTATGTACTTTTATATGTATACTGAACAATCCAGCAGTTATTTAGCACATAGAGGTAACGGCAGTGACATATGTAATAATAATAGTAGGCAAGAACTCAGAGCTGTTTTTTGCTCAGAGAGTTAGTGTTTTCATTGTCGGACGACAAGCCTTAATTAAGCCTGTATCGCCACTTGTTTTAAGAGCTAAAAAGGAAAATCTCTCCATATACGACCGTTTTAAAGCTTGGGAATTTCTAACACACAATAAATCAAAAATTCCTATAATCGACTGCGAACTGCAACTGAAGGAATTGCCCTACTAAGCAAAAGTAATAAAAGAGGTTAAGTATTAGAGACAAGTCATGGTGTTTGGCTACAAGGCGTCATCGGCATTCCTTCGAGTACCAGCACTGCCTTCATCGTTTTCGCCTGACTAACTTGTTTGACCAACAATTTGGATGGCAATGTAATTCTAATCTTATTGCTTCTATCGGGCAAGATCAGTAGTAGTAATATTACTAGTGCTGGATGTTACTAATTCTGACCATGCGCAATAAAGGGGATGAGTTTAGAATTAGTTTTGAATTGTTTCGCAAACACGTTAGCGAGGCGAAAGCAATGAAACTAGGGTCTGATTTTGGCAGGGATGCTGATGACACGTGGTGGGTAGATATCATGATCTGTCCTTAATACTTAATCTTTTTATTAGTTTTAGGATGATTCTTTCAAATACACCATGAGCATCCAGTACAGGCAGGTTTATATACAACAGTGGCAATATTTTTAAAATTTTGAAATTTTAATGCAAGACTTACTAAAACTTTAAAAAACTATTGCCGAGGTATTGACATATTTCAAATATTAAAAAAGTGAAACAAAAACTAGTACAAAAAAAGTTTAAAATTCAGTTTCCATGTAAATCTTAAACTTATTTAATCTAATATGCAAGTTTCGCTAAGCGTATTGGGAAAGACAACACCGATAGCTGCATATACTGCTCCAACACTGATACAGCAGAACATACCATCTTTGTTTGTAATAGATGGGAAAATCTTAGAAGAGTGGCATTTAATCAAGTGGGCTGTACGTTGACGCCGGACACTATGGTGCAAAAGATGATAGAGCGCGAAGGAAACTTGCGAGCCATCCACAAGCTCATCATAGACATAATGAGTCAGAAAGAACAGGACGAGTTAAGTAGACAGAAGAGCAGGAGATAAGGAGAAGGAGGAATGAAGCCGCTGACGTTTCGATGTTATGTTCTACCGACGGTCCCGAAATGTCAGAGAAGGACACTAAAGGGGTTTTAGTCGGAGTAGCGCCCGACACTGTCTAGGCACATCGAACCCGTGCCTAGGTGCCAAGCGGTTTCCCCTTATAAAAAAAAATGCAAGTTCTAATAATCAGTGAACACTAAATTGATTTCGTTACGTCAATAATGTGTTTACAATCATCACTATAACTTCAACAACTTGTAAATTCAATTTTTTAACAGGATGATGGGTAGCTGCATACCGTGGTGAACTCTTCCATCATCGATTTGCTAGTTGATTAAAGTATACCTAATTCTTTAATTAAGTACGCAAGAAATAGAGGAGGTTCAAGACGGTACGAATTTTTCTTAAACATTGTTACGATAACATTTTGCTTAAATTTTTACTGTTTTTAGTGTGACTGAAATGCTCTGATAATTTGATTAAGAATAACAGTTTCCTTAATGCACAACAGTTTTAACACAACAGTTAAGACTGATACTATGACAATCACCGGGCCTAGGTTCAGTATATGTTGAATATGTTATTAAACCAAAATCCTCACCTTGGTTTTTGTTAGGCACGGTATGGAGTAACAAAAAAAGTTGAAATAAAGAAAATGAAAAATAGAAACCTTTTTAGAAAAAGACTGTTGCAAGAATTTCTTACGACATACATTTTCTATCGAAATCAGAGAGAAGCTTTTAGTACGATAGTATACTCAAACATTTCAGAAATCGGTCGAGAAGGAGTGGAACAAAAGAGAGCGTTCACAATTATTAAATGGCCACTTCAAATTTCCGATCGATTCTTATGAAAGAATAACTCGATTGATGAGTATATAATTCTCACGTCCATCGCACCAGTTCCCAATAAAAGAGCACTGAAATTAATTGTGGCACGTTTGAATTGGAGTGAAACAGGAAATATTCGGAAAGTAAACAGTGGTAATGAAATGACAGTAATAGCGTGTTATAATACGAAAAATTCAGACGTTTTAAATGGGTTTCTCGAGGGGGTAATCAAATTGATAATGCATTTTTTGTTTAAAAATACTTTTACCAATTATTATTATTTACTTTAGGGCATCTGAAAGCTTTCAAAATGCAACAATGCGGTAGTAGTAGCAACGTGTTTTATTTGTTTATGGCGGAATTACAGTTTTTGTTGTATTTGACATCATTTTTAAATGCGTATAAGGTTCCGTTTAACTACACATAATCAAGCAATGATATGTGATAAAATTTGATTGTAACTATGTGTTATAGTGACGTGTTTGTTGAAATTATTTACGGAATGTAAATGTCAAGATGTTATTATATACATATTATATACAAAAATAAGTTAGCGTACATAATGTGAAGATTAAAGCAAAACAATTTTATTTCTTCTTAACAATGAGGTTGCAGTATTGACCATCACAAATACACTGATTAGTAGATACAGTCGACATTTATAATTCCTAGATCGTAATATGAGACAATATGCCAAAATTAATGCTATCTCTGTCATTATATTCCGTCACATATATTCAACATTATCCACATGTAGCTTAGAGCGACGGCAACACTACAAGGATAACTTAAATCCAGTGAAATGCAGAAATAAAATGACTTTCTGACTACAACTTTCATAAGAACAAGTAGTTTTAGGTCTACCCATATTAATTGAAAAAATGCAAACTTCATGATCTTAACAACTAGTTATATCAATTTGGAAACCGTAATTGTATTGTGGAGTCCATTGTCTAGTACTGTTACTATCATTAGACAACTTCTGGCATATTTCATTGTACTACATCTTACATTTGATACATTTTATCCAAGTTTCTCTCCTCCAGTCGTACTTCCAACTCTTCTTTTTTTTAATTTTTTTTTCTTCTTTTTTCTCCGCGTTGGAATTGAACTAGAGTACACATCTTGTAATGGATATTTTTCTAGAATCTCTGGTGTTTTTTTTGGTACCAAAAGTTTCTAGGCATGTAAATATACAACTGGTAGTCTTCATTCAATTATTGGTGGAAGAACGACGATTGAAGTTGGATTTCAGGCGAGCGCAGGTTTTACTTCCTTCTCCACCTTTTCTCTTGGTCACTGTTCTGGTTGTTTCGAGTAAAACAGTTTTATTACCATATGCTTATCATCAACTCCGTTTCATCATTTTAATGGCACCTCAACTTTGAACACTTTTACTTCTTCTTTAGCATTTATGTCATCTCTAAGTTTTGCATCATCTTTCCTGTTTACCAAGTCTCATTTTCAACATCTGCACAACGGCTTAATAAATGTCCTGTTTCTTTCTTAAGCCAAAATGATGATTGTGATGATGATAATTATAATTATATTGTTCAAAATTTATTTATTTACACGAAATAATTTTAGTTACAAAATAATTTCAGCTTTAAATGCATTTAAATTTAGCACGTACTGCAGCGTATACGTGGAGTACTTGCAAGATTATAACGAATATGTGCTTTTGGCTTTCTTCTCAATGAATTGCTAAAAGTTTTGAGTTATATATAGACGTAACTACAGATTTTTAAATTTACTTGCCTTCTTTTTCCCTTTAAATGGCTGCCAATAATTGCAGCGAACATTCCTACAAAATGCACGCTGGCTTATCTGATTAATAAGTGATAAAATGCCATGCTGCCATGCGTAATAAAGGTAGAGATATTGTGAAGCGCAATTAGTGCTCTTCCTCTAATAATTGAACATATAATGAGCTAGTTGTATAAAATATTTTATAATAATTATAAAAATACACTCCAACTGTAAGTATAGGGCAAGCAGCTAAATGAGGTACAAGATATTTCTTGGATTATCAAAACAATTTCTAATAGAAATAGGAATGTCATCAATTGGACATGTGATACATGTCCAGTTCTATTGGAGTTTCTATTAAAGCATCATACATACTTACTGTGATGGTTTAGGGCATTAAATATAATAGTATATTATGCAATGAGCATTTAATGATAGCTACTAAGAGACGAGTATGAAAATTACAATACGAGGCTAAGCCGAGTATTGTAATGAATACGTGGCTTAATAGCCATTAAATGCGAATTTACACTATTTTTCCTGCGAGCCCATAATATCATACGTATTTCTTTAATTTGTACTATATTTAAATAGATGCAGGGAACTGTCAAGTTTAATTAATTTTTATATCTGTCGGATATGTAGTCACGGCCATATTGAATATTGGAATGTCGCATTCCTATTGGATATAAACTTGTATCGTAATGAAAAATCTGTATTCCTATTGAATCAAACTTGTATCATGATGAAAATCTGTATCGTAATAGACATCATTAATGTACAGGTTCAGCATATCTAATAATACAATTAAAGTGTGGGAGTAGAAAAAAATTATTTATCTAAAAAAATGTCAAAGGTGTCATGTCATCTTGTGATATTGAACTCTCATAGGAGAGAATGTAACGCAGGGTTGTCAAGGAGAGGTTGTTGATTGAAAAACTAAAAAAAGAGATGATTGTATTAAAATTGAAAAATAAAGACGTTT